>OY294019.1:539212-1875231 GCA_958510785.1 Exephanes ischioxanthus | reverse complement strand
AACTAATCGAGCATATGAAAAATCCAGCTTGAGCCTCTGGCGAACCAATCTCAGCAATGCTTATTGTCATTAATAATAATAATAATAAAATACATACAAAATTTAATGAATAAAATTAAAATAGCGATTTTGCCGCGGATCGATATAAGCGAATTCGATACTTCCGATCAAAAATACATCTAGAATTTGCAGAAAAACGTCTAGCGGTCTTTCTTTAATGACAAATTTTTTTACAATAAAGTTTTCCTAGTAGTGAGGTCGCCGAATGCATTTATGCTATGATAATTGTATCTTTGTGGAGCATGAAAGTTTGTGATAAATCAATAAGAGACCTAAATAAGATGCTTAAGCGAAACAGTAAGATTGTGCGCAATTATATTCTTTTTATTTGCCAACAATTATGTTACGTACAGACAACTCGGTTACAAGTATTATTGAAAAATAAAAGAAATTGAAAAAATGTATCAGATCGTACTTTAATTATTTAAGAGAAACGCAGAATTCAACCTTATAGCTGTTTCCACGACTGTGCTCGATAAGAATTAAAAACAATGCTTTCGGGCAAAAATATTTCGAATCCAAAAATTCTTTTCTCATCAAATAGAAAAAATACAACAAACGCTACGTCGACAAACAAAAATTCTTATTAAGATCTCGTATCGCCGAAGCTAAATTGCGAGAGTGTTCCGAACAATGGCTGGCGAATGCGAACATGAATAACAAATAAATGAATAAACATGCGAAGATAGAAAAAAAAATCCAACGGGTCTGATGGCGTCACAAACGGAGCCTTACCGTTCTTGCTCTGCGGTTCGGCTCCACGCAGGTAATGACAGTGTCGCGTTTCATTCTTTCATGTCATTTAGGTTTAATTAACTACCGGAGGATCGACAGTCGCGCTCCGAACGTCTAAAATGCAGGTGATTTGCGTAGTCGAAGCGTCGACGACGCATCGTTGAATGTCCTGAGAAATAACAACAGCAGCCTGAGCCGTGTGCGGCCGTCCGAGCGTTTTCTTCGACAAAATTTTCGTTCGTCTTTGGGAGTGGAAGAAAAAAAAATTTGTGAAAAAAATTGTGACGTACGATGCGTGCGAGTCTGCGTGATGTCTGTACGCTCGGTGGATGACAACGACACAAACGTTATTTCAAGTTCAATTCGTCGCTATGTAGTGTGGAATAATTCACAGCTTTTGGACAGCCCTAGGACCGGGACGAATCGCTATATATATATTTTTATGCTCTTTTTTTTAACGTCTTGTCAACTCAGGGCCGAGTTTTTTTTTTTTTTTTTCGATAAATATGAACGTGATGTGAAATTTGCACGAGGAACGATCGAGAATATTATTATTCGAACGTGTTAGTAGACGAAAATAGAAATTGGACGAGAAACGATTGTATTAGAAAAAAGTGACACGAATGTTTGGCAATACAGCTGATCTCCATAAACAAAGCGCTGGGCGACCTACCTTCGTCAGCACTTTTCGTTCCTTTCGCCTCCGTGACACTTGGTTATTTTTATGTATCGACCATTCGGAAATTGTCACTCACATATTAATTGCTATGCGTGCAATTATTTACTTATTAATTTAGAACATTTATTCCTCAAAAGTGCGGAGGTTGCGTGCGTCTCACCATTTTTGGGGTAACATTTTCTTTTTTTTTTTTTCTTTGTGTCAAAAGGACGGGCAGCGAAACATGTGGCAATCGTCGCAAGTCGCTCGAAGGTTGTTTCGGGTGGAAAGGTAGGTTGCGACTTTGCCGACCGCCGGTGAAGTGGATCAAAGAAACAAGCGGTACTGTCCTGACACGGACTCGGTCGTTTAATGTTCGAATATTATATGTGTAGTGGTGCAATTACGTGCAATTATGTACTTATTAATGATAACATAAAAGTGATAACATAAAAGTCTTAAAAAGTGCAGCGGTCATTGCGAACGTTTCACCATTTCTTTTTCTTATTTTTCGTAACAAACTGACAGGCAACGAAATATGCGGCGGTTGCCGCAAGTCACTCGAAGGTTGTTTCAGGTGAAAGGTGAGTTACGATTTTACCGACCGCCGGTTAACTTGAGCGGTATAATGTGCGTAGTGGTAATGTTAAGGGCATGTGGTATTATTACACCAATCTCTGCGAGAAGAGCCGTCTGTGTATGGTCAGATTTCCCGCAGTTTCTCTGTTAGGCGCCCCCGGGGGAGGTGGGGCGTGTAAAATGGGAAGGACTCCGCACAAGTGGAACCCATATACAATATATATATATATATATACATATATAAAAGAGAAACTGCGAGGTACGTTTACGGAGATTTACCATATAGAACACTTATCGATAGGATTCATTTTCGAGCCGATCGGACAGTTGAAATCCTTTGAAAACTGTGGGGTATTGGATAGCGATCCGACGATCCGCCACTCAGCCGGACTGTGATTATCCGTTGCGACGATATGCCTCAATTGTTCCTTCGTGTACTTCGCGCACCACCCGTTAGCGGCGCTTATCCAGAACATTTGATTCGACGTATAATTGAGTCCGGGAAGTTGTTTCTCAGGTTGATTTTCGAGAACCCAATCGCGGTATGCTAAGTATGCTTCCTTCATTCCCCCGTTGTCCGCGATATTTTCGTTCACCGTGTTTTCACCGTTCACCTGAAAGCAGTGAAACGAAAAAAGCATACTTTTTGTTTGCCACAGGTGTGAAAAATATTTTTGACGGTACGGAAAGTGACATTGATGACGCAGGCACATTAAGGTAGACCTTGCGAATAGTTTTCACTTCGCATAAGTTTGTAGAAATAAGAGGGCAAACTCTTCTGGATGGTATAAGATTCCGAAAAAAATCAAGCATACTAAAGGTGCTAAAAAGATTAATTTTGCATAATAATAATTCCAAAATGTTATTAACAAATTTATGAAAAATACAAACTTTCAACAAATCTTCCAGAAACCTAACTTTTTTTAATGAAAATAATTCGTTCACTTTTCTGAATACGTATGCATTTTTTCAGATTTTTAAATTCACTTTGAATTTTTTTTTTTATGTGGGAAAAACGTGTAAAACATCACAAAATTCAAAGTGAATTGAAAAATTTGAAAAAAGTCATACGTATTCAGAAAAATGAAATAATCATTTTCATAAAAAAAAAAAGTTAGGTGTCTGGGAAATTTGTTGAACAATTTTATTTTTCATCAATGTAAAATTAATCTTTTCCAGCACCTTTAATATGCACGATTTTTTAAAGATTTTTGTACCATCGAGAAGTGTTTGCTACCTTAAATCTAACAAGTGCCATACGTGTTTCTGTTTTTTACCCACGAAACCGTTGTCGTTGAGACAATATTTACGACATGCGCAGCGCGTGTCGCAAACACAGTTCCAACTAGGTCCGTTTCGTGACGTTAGTCCAGCTGTGTAACAGCTGATATACAGTTTTTATCTTTCGGTCCTAAAATCGTCGAATTACCTTGAGTCCAACCTCTTCGACGGTATAATTTCCATACTGGTGAATCATACACTCGGCTCGCTTGACAAAGTTTTCTTTGGTTGTTGTGGCCCACCAATTGGCAAAATTACCATCTTTGTCGAATGTACTGCCCACTTGATCGAAACCGTGCGTTATTTCGTGCCCAATTACATATCCTATGCCTCCGTAGTTCGTGTATTTCGGCCGATCGTTACTGAAGAAGATACCTTGAAGAATACCGGCGGGTATGTCTGCGCGAAAATAAAACCAATTTACGTTTATAGAATAACGACGATATACTACATCTAAAATAAATTATCAGACTATTTACTGATGCTGTTGTCAAATAGCGAGTAGAACGCATTGACGACGGCGGGATCTTCACTCGTCCAGTCATTCTTCTTCACAGGTTCATGCAATTGGCCGAACGACTTATAGCTCTCGAACAGGGAACAGTTTACGAAACTTTCCAGATAGTTTACTCCAGACAGTTCGAGATTTTCGTAATATTTTTCGAGCTTGTCGACCTTCAAGATTTCATCGGAATAGGCAACGACGCTTGTCATTGCAGTTAATTTTTCCAGAGCCCTCTCACGTGTCGTCTCGTCCATCCATTCGACCTATAAGTCGAATCGTGTTGATTTTAGGGTAACCGGTTATTTTTTTTTTTTTTGTTATCTGATAACTTAATATTGAAAGCAACTCGTTGTTCACCGCCTGCTGCAGAGCCAGCGGACAGTTTATGGACGCCTTATCGATCCCATTGTTTATAACATCGACATAGGAGACCCTTTGTGGGTCTCGCACAGAGGTCCCAACAGTCGCAAGTCCTAGGAGGAGACACGTCGCGTCGCCGGATTTGCGAGGCATTCTACGAAGAGTCCCCAAAGCGTGCACATCTCCTCTTAATATTCGAACTTGTATTCAATAATATCTTTTGTCAACCAATATACCATTTAATATTCTCCACACGGAAAAAAAATAATTGTTGGGCCAACAAGAATATCGTTACCATAACTTATTTACCTGCTTAACATAAGGACAACAAAATATTTTGCTGTGGCAGCAAATATTTTGCTGTGGCAGCAAATATTTTGCTGTGGCAGCAAATATTTTGCTGTAGCAACCAAATATTTATGCTGCGACAACAATAAATTATTAACGATCTACATTTTGTTAGATAAACATAACTATTTTTCACCGTGCACGGTCTACGGTTTCTTACAATGTAATAATTTCTTAAAATACTCGTTACCTGTCTCAAAGTTTTCGCGAGCTGTTTTTTGATGTCCATGATGGTCTTAAAGGCGTTAGTTTTCGCCTCTTCGCTGAAGTAATTTTTTATGTACAATGCACCGATGCCTAAAGGCAGAGCGGCGGAAACGACATCTATGCATTCTTTCCATCTGGGCTTGCGTTCGGTCACGCCTGTGAACACCGTCCGGTAGGCATGTTCTCTTGCACGTATATCGCGGTTCATGTATGGTGCAGAATCGGCCACGATCCTCCCCATTACGTAATTTGCCAGAGTCCTCTTTGGCGTGACTTCTATTAGTTGCACCAAGTTGCTTATGTAATTCTGATCGGACACAGCAACGACCTCGTCCTCCGCGATGGTGTCGCCCGACGGAAGCAACTTGGCGAAATAGTCCGTCCACGGAATGCCCGAATAATTATTTTTCAATTCAGTCAAGGTCATCGGATTGTAATAGAGACTCATGTCGTTTGTTCGTCTCGCATCTCGCATTGAAATCTACGAAATATCATTGAACTTTAAAACCAGTTAGTAGTTTTGATGGGAGGCTTACGAGCAGATAAAATACGATATTACCACGATCGGTAATAACAACTGTAATGAACTTTTTTACACGAACGGTTGTATCTAAGGTGAAAAGAAAAGTACATGTCAGCTTTCGGTGACACTTTTCTTTTGAGCGTAGATGCCAGTATCCCTGATAAAAGTTAATTACAGTTTTTGATACCGACTGGGCACGGGTGGACCCTGACGGAACTGAGGTGACAGTCGGCAGACTTCAATAGACGATGTTCAAAATGTTGAATTGCGTCTAAACTCTAGAGGTCCAGACTCGCGTATAACCTTTGTACTTTAACATAATTTTTTCCTGTAACTCTCGCAACCATTATTGGTATAGTCTAATTTAATTGACTTGTAGTTGCATATGGGGATCGCTCCAGTTCATGAAATCAGAGTTGCATAAAGGTTTAAAGTTTTGCACAAAGCGATCGGTCTCATTCCAGTATACCCGGAGTCTTGTCATAGTCATCGCAACTCGCGGATGCAAGTTCAGCCGACCCTAGTGCGACTGCGACTACGATGCAACTCCGAATCCGTGGTTGGACCAGTTCCGCTAGGGGAGGAAGGGTGTTTCACATGCCCTTAAGAGATCAGGCCGTAAGGCTTGATTATTGTAATTTGAATTTAACGCATTGTCTCACATTCACAAGTTTCAGCTCGAACAGCAAGGATTCTTTGAGTTCGGTCCTGGCTTTATCCTCGTTAGCCCCCAAACTCACAGCAATATCTACCATGTAGTTGTGATATTCCTGCACGTATTTGTCGTCGAAACCCTCAACAAGATACTCCTCGGACAGGCCGAATTCCGGGTGGTCGATCTGCGATAAAAGAGTGATGGGGGAATGAAGTTTTCCACCTCACCGACATAAGTACATTTCGCGATTAATACGTACATAGATAGAACGTTTCGTGCTGTTCTTCAAATCGTCGAAGATATTTATGTCCATTAAGTATTTGACATTATATCCTGCATCTCGGACTTTGTAAATCGAGCTTTTCCAGTCGAAGTTGCAATCGCTCCATCGTTCGCCACTGAGGACAGGCCATCCACCGAGTTTCCTCAAAATTTCGCGAAGCCATTTCACACTTTGCGCCTCGTTCGCGTCTGGCGAAACATGATTGTTCATAAAATGAATGCGATCATTGGAACAACTGAAGCACACTATCGTGACTCACCTTCGTTCATGCAAGCGTTGTAATAATTCTTGACGAGCCGAAAGGGCTTCGGTTCGTTTGGTTGAATCGGAAAGTCGATGATCGTTCTCAGCTGCTTATTTAACTGTTCGTAGATCAAACTCAGTTGATCCACGTAGGGTTGATCGCCGGGAATGATAGTGGAATTAACAAATCCACCGCAAGCAAACTTGTAAAAATTATCGCAAGGGTCGATACTTCGGTCCATATTTTTTAGGTAAGTTTTCGCTGTAAGTTTTTTTTTAGCCCATTCGATAATTGATTTTCTTTCGATCTATTGAAATGAGGTGTTCGACGATTTTTCGCTTACCGATATCGTGGTATCCTTTCGTGTGGCATATATACTCGTCCGAAGACGGAACTCCTTTTGGTTCCGATGATAGCAATTCCTTTTCAGAGGGAGCTACTCGCATGAAGGGCAAAATTTTAAGCGACAAATATTAACAAGGTAAGGTTGACAAATATTAGACCATGTTACCGATCACTCTTTATAAAAAGCCGAAATTCCCGTGGAAGATATATTCACCTGCAACAGATGTTCTTGCAATGGCCAGAAGGACTCCAAAAACCGCGATTACCACTATATCATTCCCCCTTCTAAAGCCGCCTAACGTTTCTTCCATTTTATATTTGGCACGTCCTCACAGCACGAGTGTAACAAACAGAGTCCTGAGTAATCTACGCTTCGAATAGCGCTCGTGTTCACGGTTTCCCCTCTTCCCTTAGAATATATTGGCACTGCCAATACCTAGGCGCCGTCTTATGATTATTATTTCGATCTAAGTATCCCACCTAAACCACCCAGGTCGCTCCCCATTCGCCAAATTCAGACAACATCGATAGTACGGATCGTTTTATTGTTTTTTAATATATATTGAAACTTTCCATCTAACAATATAAAGCAGAGAATATGTACAGCTTATTATACTTTCGTTCAATCACAACATTCTGTTATCGGAATCGTAATAAATACAAAAAAGAAAAAAAAATAGAAAAAAAAAAAAAAAAAAACACATAACATTAGTAGGTTCTATCATCGTTAATTATTGTGATAAAAACATCGTCGCCTGAAAACAGAACGAATAGAAACAGTATACGGAATACTTATTGATAGGATTCACCATACGGAACACTTCTTAATAGGATTCATTTTCGAGTCGATCGAACAGTTGAAATCGGTCAAAAACTGTGGCATGTTGGATAGAGATCCGAACGACGCAGAACTCAGCGGGACTGTGAACATCCGTTGCCACGATGTGCCTCAATGCTTTCGATGTGTATTTCGTGCACCATGCGTTAGCGTAGCTTATCCAGAACATTTGCTTCGGCGTGTAATCGAGTTCGGGCATTAGTTTTTCTGGTGAATTTCTAGCAACGTAATCTTCGTACGCTAAATATGCTTCCTTCATTCCTCCGTTGTCCGCGATATTTTAGTTGAGTGTTTTCCGACCGTTCACCTGAAAACAGCGAAACAAAACAAAAATAATCAAATAAAATAATAAAAAAACAAGTGTTTGAAAAATATTTTTTATAGCACAGAACGTGACATTGACTGCGATTGCAAATTAAACCTAACTTGTCATACGAGTTTCTGTTTTTTAGCCAATACGCAGGCGTCACGAAACCGGAGGCGTCGAGGCAATATTTGCGACATGCGCCGCGCGTGTTGCAAACATAGTTCCAACTAGGTCCGTTTCTAGGTGCTTGTCTACGTGGGTAGCAGCTGAGCGTGGCCCGCTCGCCCCTTGAGACCCCTTGACAAACAAAAGATCGTCACGCCATGAAAAATCGGCCTTTTATTTACGCAATTGTCGTAAAACTTTAATGCCGTAATACTTTAATATGTCGTATAATTTGTAAAAAAAATTTGTAATTTGTGCCCTCGGTGTCTCTTTTCCGGCTTGCAACGGACGATATGCCGTACGGGATTCCACGCACGAAACGCGATAGTAAAATTATCATCAAATCGTGGTCAATGCCGAAGTTACCAACATCAGCGCTCACGAATTTCGATAAAAACTTTATTTCCGGGATCATAAAACCATTTTTTTTAGCCGCCGAGTAGATTTTATAACGAATTCGTGAAACGCGTGTACCGAAAGTTAGAAGCGCTCTTAATAAAAATCACTTCTACAGAATAAACGAACACACAACGGAAAGCAGAACTTGACAAAATAATTGTAGAATGAAAAGAATGAGACTGTTGAATTTTAATCCAATCTATATCTGACCTTACTGTTGTATTTCGGTACATCCATTTGGATTAACGCACAGGGGCTCACAATTCGTTTTTCATTTTACAAAATCGTTTCGGAGAAAAAACGTGCTCGAAATTTTTTGTCTTATCTCTTACGCAATCATACTTATTATTCGGCGAATTCGAATATTAGCGATATCTGGCTGAACGCCACCAGTCGAAGCGACTGAAGTTCAGTTCAAAGTCGTTATCTGATGTCTTCAGGTCCCTGGAATTATGATCCCTCGTATATTTGTTTTTGTTCAACGAATTCGCGTTGTAACGAGGTTCTGGCAGAGACATATTTCTCGACCCTCGCTTACTAATGACGATTTGCGTCCGTGTATCGTTATTTGTATCTGCATACGTTCCTTCGGAGGATTCCACCATCTCCTCACCTCCTAAACTCTACATGAGGGCGGGCGATTTGTGCAGTCGTGTTCTTTTCTTTGTGACAAACTGACAGGCAACGGAACATGCGGCTACAGCCGCAAGTCGATGGAAGGTTCTTTCAGGTGGAAAGGTAGGTTACGGTTTTACCGCTCGCCGGTTAACTCGATCAAGAATCATTCTGTTTTCTCATCTCCGCCGCCTGCAATGACGTCGTTTTAGTAAACAAACAAGGATACTGTTCTGGCACGGAATCGATCGTTTAATGTTCGAGTATAATGTGCGTAGTGGTGCAATTACCCGCAAGTATTTGCATATAATTTGAAACAGTCAGTTGTCAAAAGTGCGGTGGTTGTTGCGTGCGTCTTACAATTTTTGTAGTAACATTTTTTCTTATCCTTCGTGACAAACTCGCAGGCAGCAAGACATGCGCAAGTCGATCGAAGCCTGTTTCGGGTGTAAAGGCCGGTTACGATTTTACCGACCGCCGGTTAACTCGAGCAAAAATTATTCTGTTTTTTTTTTTCGTCTCCGCCGTCTGCAATGGCGTCGGTTTAGTAAACAAACAAGCGGTACTGTCCTGACACGGACTCGGTCGTTCATTGTTCGAATGTTATCTGCGTAGTGGTGAGTGACGTGACGTGCGATGAAAACATCGATGCCTGAGAACGGGAGGAAGATTAAACCGCGAGGTACGTGTACGGAGATTCACCATACGGAACACTTATTAATAGGATTCATTTTCGAGCCGGTCGGGCAGTTGAAATCGTTGGAGAACTGTGGCATGTTGGATAGAGACCCGACGACGCGGTACTCAGCGGGACTGTGAACATCCGTTGCCACGATGTGCCTCAATGCTTTCGATGTGTATTTCGTGCACCACGGGTTAGCGGAGCTTATCCAGAACATTTGCTTCGGCGTGTAATCCAGTCCGGGAAGTTGTTTTTCGGACGGATTTCTGGCGGCCCAATCGTCGTACGCTAAATATGCTTCCTTTATTCCTCCGTTGTCCGCGATATTTTCGTTCACTATCTTTTCGCCGTTCAACTGAAAGCAGCGAGAAAGCAGCAACAGAAACAAAACAAATTTAATTCTTTTGTTATCGCATCGGTTGGAAAAATATCTGTCTCATTATAGAACGTGATATATCGCACAGAAAGAAAAGTGTGCGGTAACAATCGATAGCCCGTGTCTACAACATTCTTAATCGTTCGGTCACAAAATCGTCCACTTACCTTCAGCCCAATCTCATCGACGGTATAATTTCCATACTGGTGAATCACACACTTGGCTCTCTTGACAAAGTTTTCCCTGGTCGTTGTGGCCCACCAATCGGCCAAGTTACCGTTCTTGTCGAATTGCCTGCCCGTATTATCGAAGCCGTGAGTGATTTCGTGCCCAACGAAAAATCCCATCGCTCCGTAGTTCGTGTACTTCGGTCGATCGTTACTGAAGAAGACACCTTGAAGAATACCGGCAGGCAACTCTGCACGAAAAAAAACAACCAATTTACATTTATTATTATTTTTTATTATAATTATAGAATAACCACAATGTACGACCTCTAAAACAAACTAGTATCGGGCTATTTACCAATGCTATTCTCCATTGGCGAGTAGAAGGCATTGACGACTGCGGGCTTTCCACTCGTCCAGTCATTCTTCTTCACGGGTTTATGCAACTTGCCGAACAACTTGTCGCTTATGAACAGAGAACAGTTTATGATACTTTCCAGATAGTTTCCACCGGACAGTTCGAGATTCTCGTAATATTTCTCGAGCCTGTCGACCTTCAAGATTTCATCGGAATAGGCAACGTTGCTGGACATAGCGGCTAATTTTTCCAGAGCGTTCTTACGTGTCTCATCGTCCATCCATTCGACCTGCAAGTCGAATCGCGTAGATTTTTGGGTGACGCGTTCATTTTTCATTATCTGACAAAATAATTTCTGAAAATACTCTTATTGCAACGCATGCACGAGAAGTCCTACTTCTCGTACGTGTCGGGGGTGCGGTAAGTGGCGCTTTATAGCAAGGCTTAATGCTGTCACACGGCGCGTGCGCACAGCGGCCCGATTTTACTTCTGGCACGCAGACTTACTTTCTCGCACGCTTTCGCGGGTGAGAAGTGAGAGATTTGTTCTCACGCCACCATCCGCAGGCACCGAAGTAGCACGTCTCGTGCATTCATTACAAAAAGTACTATTACGTGTCTCAGAATCTTAACGAGCTGTTTTCTGATGTCCATGATGGTGTTAACGGCGTTAATTTTCGCATCTTCGTTAAAGTAACTTCTGACGTACAGTGCACCGACGCTTAACGACAAAGGGCTGGAAACGGCATCTATGCACTCTTTCCATCTGGGCTTGCGTTCGGTCACGCCTTTGAGCACCGCCATGTAGGCAAGTTCTCTTGCACGCATATCGCGGTTCAGGTAGCTTACAGAATCTGCTACGATCCTCCACATTACGTAATTTGCCTGAATCCTTTTCGGCGTGACTGCCATTAGTTTCTCCAAGCTGGCTATGTAATTCGTGTCGCTCACAACAACGACCTCGTCCTCCAAAATGGCGTCGCTCGCCGGAAGGAGCTTCACGAAATATTCCTTCCATGGAATACTCGAATAATTCTTTTTCAATGCAGTCAAGGTCATCGGATTGTAATAGAGACTCATGTCATTGAGCCGGCTCTCCGGTGGCATGGAAATCTACGAAACATTATCAGAATATAAAAAAATCGTCAGTAGTTTTCTTAGGCAGTTTAAGTCATTGTCATTGAGTCGGCTCTCTGGTGGGATGGAAATCTACGAAATATTGTCAGAATTTTTTTTAATCGTTAGTAGTTTTCTTGAACAGGTTAAGTCATTGTCATTGAGCCGGCTCTCCGGTGGCATGGAAATCTACGAAACATTATCAGAATATAAAAAAATCGTCAGTAGTTTTCTTAGGCAGTTTAAGTCATTGTCATTGAGTCGGCTCTCTGGTGGGATGGAAATCTACGAAAAATTATCAGAATTTTTTTTAATCGTTAGTAGTTTTCTTGAACAGGTTAAGTCATTGTCATTGAGCCGGCTCTCCGGTGGCATGGAAATCTACGAAACGTTATCAGAATATAAAAAAATCGTCAGTAGTTTTCTTAGGCAGTTTAAGTCATTGTCATTGAGTCGGCTCTCTGGTGGGATGGAAATCTACGAAACATTATCAGAATTTTTTTTAATCGTTAGTAGTTTTCTTGAACAGGTTAAGTCATTGTCATTGAGTCGGCTCTCCGGTGGCATGGAAATCTACGAAACATTATCAGAATATAAAAAAATCGTCAGTAGTTTTCTTAGGCAGTTTAAGTCATTGTCATTGAGTCGGCTCTCTGGTGGGATGGAAATCTACGAAACATTATCAGAATTTTTTTTAATCGTTAGTAGTTTTCTTGAACAGGTTAAGTCATTGTCATTGAGTCGGCTCTCCGGTGGCATGGAAATCTACGAAACATTATCAGAATATAAAAAAATCGTCAGTAGTTTTCTTAGGCAGTTTAAGTCATTGTCATTGAGTCGGCTCTCTGGTGGGATGGAAATCTACGAAACATTATCAGAATTTTTTTTAATCGTTAGTAGTTTTCTTGAACAGGTTAAGCCATTGTCATTGAGTCGGCTCTCTGGTGGGATGGAAATCAACGAATCATTGTCAGAATTTTTTTTAATCATTAGTAGTTTCCTTGGGCAGTTTAAGGGCAGTTGAAATACCACGGTCGGTAATAAAGATTTTAATCAACTTCTTTCACGGACGGTGGTATCCAATGTTAAAAGAAAAGTGTCATCGAAGACGGCTTACATGTTAGCTTTGACACTTCTTTCGACCGTATATGCAAGTATCCGTGAAAAAAGTGTATTACAGTTTTTGATACCGACTGGGCACGGGACGGATGGGTGCGGGGTCGGAAGGGTTTTCACACGCCCTTGATATATTAGACCGTGGGGCTTGGTTATTGTAATTTGGATTTCACGGATTCGTCTCACATTAGCAAGTTTCAGCTCGAACAGCAGGGATTCCTTGAGCTCGGTCATGGCTCTGTCCTTCCGAGCCCCCAAAGTCACAGCGATGTCTACCATGTAGTTGTAATATGCCTGCACGATTTTGTCGTCGAAACCCTTCGTCAGGTACTCGTAGGACAGGCCGAAGGTCGGCTGGTCGATCTGCGACAGAAGAGCGATCGCGGAATGAAGTTCCCTACGTTACCGACGTACCTAAATCTCGAGTTCCATACGCACATAGATAGATCGTTTCGTGGTGGTTTTCAGATCGGTGAAGATGAATATGTTCATTAAGTATCGGACATTGTATCCCGCGTCTCGGACTTTGTAAATCGAGCTCTTCCAGTCGAAGTTGCGATCGCTCGATCGATCGTCACCGACGACCGGCCATCCACCGAGTTTGTTCAAAACTTTCCGAAGCGATTTCAGACTCTGCGCCTCGATCTCGTCTGGCGAAAACACGATTGCTCGTGAAGCGAATTCGATCGTTTGGACAATTGAGGCACACGATCGTGACTCACCCTCGTTCATGCAAGACTTGTAAAAATTCTTCACGAGCCGAAAGGGCTTCGGTTCGTTCGGTTGAATCGGCACCTCGATGCTCGTTCTCAGCTGCTCCTCCAACTCGTCGCTGAGCAGTGTGAAGGTGCTCACCGAGTGTTTGTCGCCGGGAATTACAGTGGACTTGAGAAATCCACCACAGGCGAATTTGTAAAAATTATCGCAAGGGTCGACACTTTGGTCCATATTTTTCAGGTAAATTTTCGCTGTAAGTTTTTTTTTTTTGCCGTTTCGATAATCGAATTTCTGTCGATCGATTGAAATGAGGTTTAGCGAGTTTTCGCTTACCGGCATCGAGGCATCCTCTCGTTCGGCATATTAACTCGTCCGAAGCCGGAACTCCCGACGGTCCCGATGAGAGCAATTCCTTTCCAACGGGAGCTACTCGCATGCAGTGCAAAATTTTAAGCGACAAAGCGTAAGGCACACGTATTTTATAGACCACGTTACCGATCACAACGCTCTTTATGAAATGCCGAAATGCCGATGGATATATTCACCTGCAACGGACGCTCTTGCGATGCACAAAAGGACTCCGAAAACCGCGATTACCACTGTATCAGCCCCCGTTTTAGGGCCGACCGGCGTTTCCTCCATTTTTAATTTCTGTAACGAAAAGATCGAATCTGTCGAAAAGGTGGACACGCGTTCGTTTCATCCCGATTACCCGTCAAGACCGCCCGAACAAACAAAAGATCCGCACACCACGAAAAACAGACTAACCGGGTGTTCTTTAATTCGTCCGTTTCCGTTGCTGGCTATGGAAGATGAATCCAAATACATTTGAGACGTATCACTCACAATCTTCACCCACTTTTCTGTATTCCTCAATCCACGCGTTTCTTCCACTAACTGCATCAGAGATAATTCCATAGAAAAAAAAATGTTTCTGTAATGCGACTTCCGGTTTGAAAATGCCGCTTTTGAACCGGAAATGACCTCGCACAGAAAAAAATGAAAAATTCCGTTGTGACGTCACTTCCGGTTTGAAGATCTCATTTTTCGACCAGAAGTGACGTCACTTCTGGTCGAAAAATGAGATTTTCAAACCGGAAGTGACGTCACAACGAAATTTTTCAAGTCATGTATAATCTTCACCCACTTTTCTGTATTCCTTAATCCACGCGTTTCTTCCACTAACTGCATTAGAGATAATTCCATAGAAAAAAAAATGTATCTCTAATGCGACTTCCGGTTAGAAAATTTCACTTTTGGACCGGAAATGACCACGCACAGAAAAATTAAAAAAATTTCCTTGTGACGTCACTTCCGGTTTGAAGATCTCATATTTCGACCAGAAGTTACGTCACTTCTGGTCAAAAAGTGAGATTGTCAAATCGGAAGGCACGAAGACTGATTTTTTTTATTTTTCTATGCAATGATCTCCAGTGCAGCTAGTGGAAGAAACGTGTAGGTTAAGGAATACAGGAGACTGGGTAAAAGAACGTATGCAATACGTCTCGAATGTATTTGGAATTCATCTCGAATGTACTAGTCAGCGACAGAAACGGTTGAATTAAAGAGCACACGGGGACTCTTTCGCACAGACGGTGGAGCGAGATTGCATGACACATCGCGGAAGCTATAAAAACCGCGGATCCGAAATAGAGCGATAACACGAACGGAGATCTTACCGTCGAGAATGCCGACAAACGGGAAGTATGGAAAATATATTTCCTGCCTTCCTTCAATTTTTCCCGCAGCCCCAAAGTAGCGTTATCGAGACTGGATTCGATCGAAGTATCCTCCTCGTCACACATGTCTCCAGAGCACACGTCCTCACAACACGAGCGTAACGAACAGAGTCCCGAGTAATCTACGCTTCTAGTAGCGCGTCGCGTTCTCGGTCTCCCTTCCCTTTGCAAATATTTCGCCACCGCCAGTGCTCGGCCGCCGTCCCAGGATTATTATTTCGAACTGCGTAATCCATGCAATTTCGTGCCTAAAGCACCCAGGTTTAGGGACGAAACCTGGGTGCCCACCCCATTCGCCAAATTGAAACAACATCGATCGTGCGGATCGTTTTATTTTTCTTTTTTTATATATTAAAACTTTCCATCCAACAAGTACGAAGCAGAATACGTACAGCTTATTATCCTTTCGTTCAATCGAAACTCCGTTCTTTTATCGCAATCGTAATAAATACAAAAAAGGAAGGAAAAAGAAAACTGAATATTGTTAGGCTCTGTCATCGGAGAGACGAAAGCCCTAATACAGAAGAACCCGATATTGTGTATGAGTGTGCACGAAACAGGATGACATTGAAACGACGGAATACATTCTTATCAATTTGCGATTGGAATGGCTATACTTAACGCTACGTCGCCTAAGTCCTTGGAAACGCTAGTCTCTATACGGATAACAACCTTAAACCCTTTTTGATTACGATCAATCAGTGAACATCAATGTAACTCGAGTTCCGTCAGGTCTACGGTAACGTTTATATATATTTATATATATATATTTTTTATACCGATATGTCTGTCGGTCCAGCAGTGAGCTACGATTTTTATAAATTTAAGCCTCTTCGGAACCGGTAAAAAGTAAAATCTTAGTCCTCAGGCGGATACAATGAAACTTCAACTCGAATTTTGAGCTTTTGTAACGATGACTTACGATTCTATACAGTTTCATATCAAATATATCCAACGTCAATTCCTGATTTTTTTGTTTTGTTGATAAAATCAGAAGGAATCGCTGACTGTTGTCCTTATCGGGAGAATTACCGATGCCTGACCGTGTCGGATGTGCTGCGTCGATGGCAGTCTCTATTTACACAATTGTCGTCGTAATTGAACAACATATATAGTTTGTAACAAAAGTTGGTCGATTCTCTGTCAACTTCTGATATATCGGGTGCCCTCGGTGTCTCCGTTTCCGGCTCGCAAGCCACGATATACCTTGCGGGATCGGTAAATTATTTATAGTGTCTCGGTGAATCGCATTGATTCCAGAGCTAGCTGCTCGGCTCCCCTTTTTGTCATTTAATCTTTAAGAGTGTGATCATGGTCATTGCAGCGAGGGTGAGCGAGCGGCTGGAAGAACATTTACCACACGGAACACTTCTTCTCGGGATTCATCTTGGAACCGATCGGACAGCCAAAGTCCTTCGCAAACTCCGGCATATTTGAGAGAGGTCCGAGAATTCGAAATTCGCCGGGACTGTGGAAGCCCGTTGTGATGCGAATTTTCAGCGCTTCCGGTCTGTACTTGGAGCACCACGTGTTAGCGGCGCTTATCCAGAACATTTGTTTCGGCGTGTATGGGAGTGCGGGCAATTTTTGTTCCGGTCCGTTTCTTGCCACCCAGTCGTTGTAGGCCAGATAAGCTTCCTTGATTCCTCCGTTGTCCGCGATGTTTTCACCTTGCGTGTTGATACCGTTCAGCTGGAAGAGAATATCCGCGTGATTTTCTTTCGTAAGAATATACTTCATCCCGTGATGAAATGGTATAGAGCGTTGCTTACCTTAAAGGTGTCATTTTGGCACATTTACATCTCTACCACTCACAACTCTACCACTCACAACTCTACCAGAAAACAGTTGTTTTCTGGCAGAGTTGTTTCTCTCTGGGATAGAGTTGTAACTGTACCGGATAATAACTCTATCAAAAAAGACAGCTCTAACAACTCTATGGTATTAGAATTCTACCAAAATCTCTACACCCAGAAAAATAATTTATTTGACGGCCACCGTTTATTTGGTTCAAGTAAAATATTTATTTTATTTAAATAAATATTTATTTCATTTAAATAAATATTTATTTCATTTAAGTAACTATTTACTCAATTTAAATAAATATTTATTTAAATAAAATAAATATTTTGCTTAAAGTAAATAAACGGTGGTCGTCAAATAAATTATTTTTCTGGGTGTACGAGAAAGTAAAAAAACTCTTGAAATAAAACTCTACCGGAATACAAGGCTAGACGGTAGCATTGTATTCCGGTAGAGTTTTATTTCAAGACCGGTAGTTTTATTTTCATTCCGGTAGAGTTGTGAGCGGTAGAGATGTAAACGTGGCATAATTTTTATTCGGACAAATATACTGGATCTCGTGATAAAATGTATAGAGCGATGGTTACCTTAAGTCCGACTTCCTCGACGGTATAGTTTCCGTACTGGTGAATTATGCACTCCGCTCTTTTGAGATAATTTTCTTTGGTCGACGGAGCCCACCAATCAACGAGGTTTCCTTCCTTGTCGAATTGCCTTCCCTGGTCATCGAAACCGTGGGTTATTTCGTGACCGATCACGAAGCCGATCGCACCGTAATTCATGTATCTCGGTCGATCGTTGCTGAAGAAAGCTCCTTGAAGAATACCAGCGGGAAATTCTGCACGAAAACCAACGGAGTATTAGAAAACGAAAAAAAAGGGGAGATTCATCACGGAGAAAACATATTTCTAATCACATTCAATAATTCGAAAACTCACGAATACTGTTCTCGATCGACGAGTAGAACGCATTGACGATCGCCGGTCTTGCGTGAGTCACCCAATCCGTCTTGTTCACGGGTTTTCGCAATTTGCTGAATGAATATTCGGTACCGAACAGGGTCAAGTTCAGGATACTTTCCAGGTAGTTGCCCTCGGATAGTTCGAGATTCTTGTAAAATTCTTCAAGCTTCTCGTCATCCAAAAGTTCGTCGGGATACGCAATGTGGCTGGACATCGAGGCCGCCTTCTCCAGGGCGCTCTGTCTCGTCTTCTCGTCCATCCACTCGACCTGAAAAGAAAATTACCGGTTACAAATAAACGACAATACTCACAATTCAGTGGTGATCGCTTCTCCGGAAGAGCCCGCTAGCGACAATGTACGCGTTGCTACACTGAGAAAAAAAAAATTGTTGGATTAACCAAATTCGCGGTCACCTACGTTCAAAGCTGCTATTTGGTTGGTACAACTAAACCATTCTTTTATTGAACGATTAATCGCTTTAGTCGATTCAAAATATTTCGATACAAACAAAAAAATTTATTGTACCAACTAAATAACGCCTTTGAACGCGGGGGAACGCCACTTGGTTCATCTAACAATTTTTTTTTCTCAGTGTCGTGGGCTCTTCTGGAAACGCGATCGAACTATCAACGCGGTATTGGCATTAATTCGAAAAACGTGTTTCCCGTGCGAATTACCTGCTTCAAAATCTTCGTGAACTGTTGTCTGATGTCCATGACCATTTCAACGGCGTTCTTCTTAGCATCCTCGTTGAAGTACTTCCTCACGTACATAGCGCCAACGCTTATCGACAGGCTTCCGGAAACGGTGTCGACGCATTCCTTCCATCTGGACTCGCGTTCGGTTCTTCCGCTCAGTTCGGTCGAGTACGCGAGTTGTCTTTTGCGAATATCTTCGTTCAGGTAACTGACGGAAGCTGCGGCAGCTCTCCACATAATGTAATTCGCCTGAATCCTCTTCGGCGTCACGGCCATTAGTTTCTCGAAGTCGCTGATGTAGCTCGGCACGTTTACTATTGCAATTTCGTTCTCCTCAACGGTGACGCTCGGTGGCAACAGCTTGCTGAAGTATTCCCTCCAAGGTACACTCGGATAGTTCTTCGCCAGTTCGGTGAGCGTCATCGGATTGTACAGCTGGGTTGCGTTCCGACGTTTCTCGTTCGGCAACGAAATCTGCGCAAGTTATTCATTTTTACATACATTATTGTTCATACTCTTTGTATTACTATGATTAGTTACTATGACGCATTACTGATTACTATGCGTCACTAATTACTACGCGTTACTGATTACTATGCGTCACTGATTACTATGCGTCACTGATTATTATGCCTTACTGATTACTATGAGTCACTGATTAATATGCGTCACTGATTACTAGGTGTTACTGATAACGGTGCGTTACTAATTAGCACGCGTTACTGAATACTACGCGTTACTGATTACTATGCGTCACTGATTACTATGCGTCACTGATTATTATGCCTTACTGATTACTATGAGTCACTGATTAATATGCGTCACTGATTACTAGGTGTTACTGATAACGGTGCGTTACTAATTAGCACGCGTTACTGAATACTACGCGTTACTGACTACCACGCGTTACTGGTAACTACGCGTTACTCATTACCACGCGTTGCTGATTACGACGCGTTACTGATTATTATGCCTTACTGATTACTATGAGTCACTGATCAATATGCGTCACTGATTACTAGGTATTACTGATAACGGTGCGTTAGTAATTAGCACGCGTTACTGAATATTACGCGTTACTGACTACCACGCCTTACTGATAACTACGCGTTACTGATTACCACGCGTTGCTGATTACCACGCGTTACTGATTACTACGCGTTAATAATTACTACGTGTCACTGATTACCATACGTTACTCTATAACTACTGTGCGTATCAATCTTTATACGTACGTTGGCAAGTTTCATTTCGAATTGCAACGACTCCTTCAGTTCGCTCATGGCGCTCTCTTTCGTGGCGCCCAGAATTACGGCAATGTCCACCATATAGCTGTAGTAAGCCTGGACGAGTTTGTCATCGAATCCCTTCGACAGGTATTCACGGGAGAGACCGAGGGATGCTTGATCGAGCTGTAATGCAAAGAAACACATGCCATAACATTCATTCTTATTCGCATGTGGTATACACAGTAAAAAATATTTGGCCAATTAACAGACATTTTCGTAAAATATACAACATTTTTCTTGTAGCATTAGAAAAAAAAGCATTGTGGATGTTTATGAACAAGAAACGCTGGTACCCATTTTTCTGTTACGTACATCGATAACGCGGGTCGTGCTGTTCTTCAGGTCGACGCCGATGCTGAAATCGATGAAGTAGTCGACGGAGTATCCGACTTCGCGAAATTTGTAGGTCGCCGATTGCCAGTCGAAGCCACCCTCATTCCAGTCGTCGCCATCGAGCACCGGCCATCCACCCAGTCTCTTCAGGATACTGTGAAGGGGTTCCAGACCTTGCTTCTCGATCGAGGCTGAAGCACAATTATCATTATTAATTTAATGATATTTTTTCGATAAATTACATACAACTCTAAAAAAATGGCTCCGCTGGCCATTTAAACGAACACTCTTATGCCCACCTTTGTCCATGCAAGACTTGTAGAGAGTCTTTACGAGTCTGAAGGCCTTGCGCTCGTTCGGTTCGCTCTTGGCATCGATGCTCGACCTCAACTGCTCTTGCAGCTTGTCGCTGATGACGCTGAAGGTGTTCATGCTGACTTTGTCATCGGGAATTATGGTGGAATTCAAGAAGCCGCCGCAAGCAAACTTGTAAAAGTCATCGCAGGGCTCGACGTTACGGTCCATGTTCATCAGAACCGACGATGCTGTAAATCGGCATTGTCAATAAGGTTTGCTTCTCCTGTTCTCTTTGACGACAAACACAAAATGCCCTCTGTTAGGTCTCTTGGGGTCGAATTTTAAGACATTACTCTGAACTTGAGATGGAACTTAATATCAAAGTTTGGCGCGAACTTCTTTGAGTACTTAAGATCGAACCTTAGTTCGAACCTGATTTCGTGCTTAAGTTTGATCTTAAGTTTGAACTTGAGTTTGATCTTAAATTTGAATTTGAGTTTGATCTTAAATTTGAATTTGAGTTTGGTCTTCAATTTGAACTTGAGTTTGATCTTAAATTTGAACTTGAGTTTGGTCTTAAATTTGAACTTGAGTTTGATCTTCAATTTGAACTTGAGTTTGGTCTTAAATTTGAACTTGAGTTTGATCTTCAATTTGAATTTGAGTTTGATCTTAGATGTGAACTTGAGTTTGATCTCAAGCTTCAACTTGAGTTTGATCTCAAGCTTCAACTTGAGTTTGATCTCAAGCTTCAACTTGAGTTTGATCTTAAATTTGAACTTGAGTTTGGACTTAAATTTGAACTTGAGTTTGGTCTTAAATTTAAACTTGAGTTTGGTCTTAAATTTGAACTTGAGTTTGATCTTCAATTTGAACTTGAGTTTGATCTTAAATTTGAATTTGAGTTTGATCTTAGATGTGAACTTGAGTTTGATCTTAAATTTCAACTTGAGTTTGATCTCAAGCTTCAACTTGAGTTTGATCTTAAGCTTCAACTTGAGTTTGATCTCAAGCTTCAACTTGAGTTTGATCTCAAGCTTCAACTTGAGTTTGATCTCAAGCTTCAACTTGAGTTTGGTCTTAAATTTGAACTTGAGTTTGATCTTCAATTTGAACTTGAGTTTGATCTTAAATTTGAATTTGAGTTTGATTTTAGATGTGAACTTGAGTTTGATTTTAGATGTGAACTTGAGTTTGATCTTAAATTTCAACTTGAGTTTGATCTTAAATTTCAACTTGAGATTGATCTTAAATTCAAAATTAAGATAGGTATTAAGTACGCAATGAAGGGCCAATCTTCAGTCTTAAGTTCGATCTCAACAGCGACCTTAAGTTCAAACTAAGGTCTTAAAATTCGACCCTCGGTATGGAAGGTTTATGTTTACGCACCTGCATGAACGCATCCTGGCAACTGGCACGTGTCGTCATCCGCAGACTTGACGACCGTCTGCACGTTCTTGGACGGTGGGAGACCACCCAGGGCTTCGGCTGTGGATGGTAGCATCTCTGTTTTAGCAGGAACTACTCGCATGGCATTTGTGGTCACGAGGGTGCAGGTGCAGGTGCAGGTTGAGGGTTGCAAAAAAATAAAGCGACAGGCACGTGCGTTAGAAAAAAAATGACCAGCATGAAAGCTTTGAATACGACATTTTACGAAATCGGTCAAGTAATGCCGGTCGCACTTGCTTTCATGAATATTTCTTAAAATAACATGATTGCGTAAAATGTTTACGAATATACGAATGCTGATGAGTCGATTGAGCTTTTACAATCCAGCTTTAGAAAATTGCGTCACAAAAAATGACCGGCATGAAAGCTGTGAATACGACAATTGCACGAAATCCTTCAAGAAGCATCGGTCGTTTGCGCTTTCACGATGATTTCACATAACATGATTGCATAAAATGTTTATGAATAAACCAATGCTCATGAGTCGATCGGGCTTTTAGAATCTAGCTTCGGAATCTCGATTGCAATTTTTCTTCCGATCAAGCGGAACTTAAATTCTATCGTGGCGCCAGAATCTGTTATTACATCGGTCTATATATAATTCGAGCAGAGAATCTCAGTCATTGTAAAAATATACTGAAATCCTCCTCACTTATTGATAGCCCTTCCGTGCGGTGACTAACGCTACGAGTCGGACTAGGTCTACCACTTCGATACCGCAACGTTCGATGAGTATGGATTTACTATATCGGGGATAAACATCGCGTTTCATGATCCAAGAAATTCTAACATTATTCCGGTGATTCAGACATCGCACGCGAACTGTGAAAACCACTGCGGATCCTCGATGAAGTTTCGGAGTAATAATAGATTTTTGGGATTGAATAGGGGAGACCGGGGCAAAATGGCACAGCGGGGCAAAACGGGACAGTGAGGGCAAAACTCAATTTTCCAATGATTTTTGGACGTCCCATTTTGTCCCAACGATACATGAGGATTTTCAAACCCGTTTTGCCCCACGGACCACCATCGGCACCATCCAAAAGTTATTGGAGAATTGAGTTTTGTCTCATTATCCCGTTTTGCCCCGGTGTGCCATTTTGCCCCGCTCTCCCCTAACGTTTTGAAAGTCATAAAATGGAAGACCGTCTTCGCGTACAGTTTCGACTGTACGCGTACGGTTTCGACTGTTCAACAATTTCACTAGTTCTTGGCACTAAAAGACCACGAGCGTAATTATTATTCTCAAACTGGGTCCGACTCTGTCGGTGTATTCTGCAACTTGTGGACACCTGGCTTTTTCTTCGATATCAACGAACCCCGAGATTATAGTTTCCGCAAATAAATACCGACGGAGTCACTGCACGGATTCAGTCGGTACTTCAAGTTACCTCGGATACAGCTAATGGTAATTTTCCAGCGTGTACGAGATGTCGCATGTCGGCAGCACTGATCGTCGACATGAGACATTCAATCATTTGCCAATTAATATCTGTTAATTACACTGAAAAGAAAAAATTCGCTGGCGGGCTGCCGAAGAAAAAAAAAATGTTATTTCAATTCTACTTTCAGTTCTTACAATTCCATATAATATTGAAACAACGATGGCAAGACTGTCAAAGTGACATGATATCGTTTCAATCCGGTATGAAATTGTACGAATTGAAAGTAGAATTGAAACATTTTTTTTTAGCAGCCCGCAAGCAAATTTTACTTGAATCAATGATTTTTTTTTTTAGTGTAAATGTTTTTTTTTTTGTAACACTAAAATGAAATTTTAATTTTTCTGTCGACACCCAAGTGGGATGCGATCGGGCTAGATATTTCCTCGAGGGATCGTTTGATCGGGCAATGCATTAATCGCATAGGGACGTGTTTTTATGGCGCGGGAACGGCTGCATGGCGCAATGCATCTCACTAAAGGTCATTGACCTTTCCAGCATCTTCCCTGGCTGATGGAACACTTCGATTGACTTCGAGCAAACAGACATCGAATGATAATTTCTAAAGCAATGTCTGGCAAACTTCTACTTTCTGTCCGTCCATTGATCATGATTTATAAATACATGTATAACGTTCGCACGAAGTGTGAAAAATCGAAATGCAGCGGGACGATGCTCACCTGCGCCAGCAGTGGTTACGTCGCACGACCCAGAATTTGATACGACCACTATGATTCCGACGACGAGGGCGAGGCACAAAAGGACTCCGGAAACCGCGAGGACCGTCAGTCCGCGCTCCAGAGCCGAACGACGCTTCCACCATGTTGGATTTCTGAAACAAACGACAACATTTACAAATATGTCTAAAATACGCCATTTACAAATATGTCCAAAATACGTCGTTTAAAAATATGTCCAAAATACGTCTAAAATACGTCATTTACAAATATGTCTAAAATACGTCATTTACAAAAATGTCTAAAATACGTCATTTACAAATATGTCCAAAATACGCCATTTACAAATATGTCTAAAATACGTCGTTTACAAATATGGCTAAAACTCTTCCATCCGGAAGTATTAGATGCACAAGTGTATTGTGAGTATTTAAAGGGTACATGAAATACCACGGTCGGTAATAAAAACTGTAATGCCATTTTTTTTTCAAGGATGCCGAAACTTTAGCGTTTCGAAGGAAATAGGCGTCCACTGTAGAATTGATGAACGCAGTAGCATTCCATTTCCATTAGGCTTTACATCTTCAGTGCCCCAGAAAAAAAATTGCATTATAGTTTTTGTTACCGAGTGTGGATCGAATAAGACGTTAGTTTCAACTTAAGCTCGCTCTTGAGATCGAACTTAAGATCGAATTCGCGAAACTTCATTGCGTGCTTAAGCTCTATCTTAAGTTCGAACTTAACATCGAACCTCAGTTCGAACTTAAGATAGATCTTAAGCACGCAATGAAGTTTGGGTCAAACATCGATCTTGAGTTCGATTTCAAGAGCGAACTTAAGTGCAAGCTAACGTCTTAAAATTCGACCACGAGTGTTTCACATCACCTTAAGAAAAACTCTTACAGTCGATGCCGGAAATCACCGCAAAGGTCGATCGAGAGAGAAATCGATAGCAGGTGCTCGCTTGTGGGGAGCTGAAAAAAAAACGTGATGTTCACTCGACCTTGTTGCATGAGGATCGATCTTTCACGGCGTCGAGGTATGGTGCATCCCGTGCATGCCTGAGCCGGACCGCCGGCTGCGGGTTATCGTCGGCAGTAAAATTCCACTTAGTCGAAAGAGCTGAAGGGCCTCGCCATTAGTGGCTCGAAATTTACGAGTCTCGTTTCCGTCTGAGCGTGGAAAATCGGTGAGCTGGTAAGAGCCGCGCTTCTCGATAAATTCTTTCGCGTCAAAGTAGCGAGGCTAAAGGTCGATCATGCCTGCAATCATCGTTACGATCTTCGACGGGCTTGAGAAGTTGTTCTTCATTATCTTTCGTGCAACGCCGGGAAGCTGACTGTAAAAGATCGTTTTCACCGAAAACGATCCGTCTCGGTGAAACGTTTTCTAGAATACAACGTTGCCGATTTAAAAAAATTTAATTCTGTTTTCTGTACTAAGACTTACGCGGTATTGCAATGCTTGCCTCGTTTCCTCTGTACGTTATTCGTAGATATGATGTGAAAAAATCTTTCGTCGGTGATGTCGAAATGAATATTAATTTATTGTTAAACTTTAGTTGAGCCAGATAAATTTGTTTTTATAACCAAATGATTAACAGATTCGTAGGGGAAATTGAATTTTACTTCCCTTAACAAACATTTCTGAACAATAAATAAATACATTTTTTTCCATATTCGTAGAAAGATTCCTTAACATTAACGAACTCTTTTCCCGGTGCACAAGAAGGACCACGAATATCGTGTTAGGACAATTAAAAATTATGCCCTCGCTTTTATAGATCGGTAAGGCAATTAAATTTCACTCGTCTTAACTAAAATTTCTTAACGATAAATAAATAATTTTTCGTCCATATTCGACGTAAGATTCCTTAACACTAAACATCCTCTTATCCCGGTGCACAAAAAGTACCACGAATATCGTGTTAGGACAATTAAAAATTATGCCCTCGCTTTCATAGATCGGTAAGGCAATTAAATTTCACTCGTCTTAACTAAAATTTCTTAACGATAAATAAATAATTTTTCGTCCATATTCGACGTAAGATTCCTTAACACTAAACATCCTCTTATCCCGGTGCACAAAAAGTACCACGAATATCGTGTTACGACGATTAAAAATTATGCCCTCGCTTTTATAGATCGGTGAAGCAAATAAATTTCACTCGTCTTAACTAAAATTTCTTAACGGTAAATAAATAATTTTTCGTCCATATCCGACTTAAGATTCCTTAACACTAAACATCCTCTTATCCCGGTGCACGCAAAGTACCACGAATATCGTGTTACGACGATTAAAAATTATGCCCTCGCTTTTATAGATCGGTAAGGCAATTAAATTTCACTCGTCTTAACTAAAATTTCTTAACGATAAATAAATAATTTTTCGTCCATATCCGACGTAAGATTCTTTAACACTAAACATCCTCTTATCCCGGTGCACAAAAAGTACCACGAATATCGTGTTACGACGATTAAAAATTATGCCCTCGCTTTTATAGATCGGTGAGGCAATTAAATTTCACTCGTCTTAACTAAAATTTCTTAACGATAAATAAATAATTTTTCGTCCATATTCGACGTAAGATTCCTTAACACTAAACATCCTCTTATCCCGGTGCACGCAAAGTACCACGAATATCGTGTTACGACGATTAAAAATTATGCCCTCGCTTTTATAGATCGGTAAGGCAATAAAATTTCACTCGTCTTAACTAAAATTTCTTAACGGTAAATAAATAATTTTTCGTCCATATCCGACTTAAGATTCCTTAACACTAAACATCCTCTTATCCCGGTGCACGCAAAGTACCACGAATATCGTGTTACGACGATTAAAAATTATGCCCTCGCTTTTATAGATCGGTAAGGCAATTAAATTTCACTCGTCTTAACTAAAATTTCTTAACGATAAATAAATAATTTTTCGTCCATATTCGACGTAAGATTCCTTAACACTAAACATCCTCTTATCCCGGTGCACGAAAAGTACCACGAATATCGTGTTACGACGATTAAAAATTATGCCCTCGCTTTTATAGATCGGCAATGCCATTGGAATCGATGAACCGGTTGCAGGGTATTCTCTCACGGTGTAGGCTCGTCGCAATAGCAATTTAACGAGCCGCTCGTACTACGTATAGGTACCGGGAGGCTTAAGCCCTCGCGACTCGTGCCGACCGTACGGGTAAATAGTTAAACGCGGTGCATTAAGTGCGCGCACTCGCTCCAATCAAGAGTGCATAATGGCGCAAGCCTGGCGCAAACCACATACACAACGGGTGTATCGACCTCGACGGCTGTTCCCCGTCCTATGCTTTATACTTCCACACTATAACAACCGAGAGTTCTGGCCGGCGGGTTATGCGCCAGACCGAGCGTTAAAAAGTCAACGGCCGATACTCGGCAGCCCTGCGATCGAGATCGCTCAGAAACTCGTACGACACGCTGCTACATAATAATCGTCGAACACCCTTCTTGCCTCGCGACACAAAATAATTCGACAAAACGCATTTCGATACGTTTACTTTCACCCGGGTTTGTCGCAGCCCGCATACATGCACTTTCGTACCGGGGAATCGAATGAAGCGTTGCGTGTCGGAAAAGTTGGGAAAAACCGATGAATCACTTCGAGCGCCCCGTTGATTATTGCGAGATAGTATCGAGAAGCATCTGTAATTATTGGAGAAAATTAAGCCTTTCTTTTTTTATCACTTGGGGTTGAATTTTAAGATATTAGTTTGCACTTAATCGCTCTTTAGATCGAACTTGAGATCGATCTTTGGCTCGAACTTCATTGCGTGCTTAAGATCTGTCTTAAGATCGAACCGCAGGTCAAACTTGAGATCGAACTTAAGATCGAACTCGAACTTGGTTTCGTGCTTACGTTTGATCTTAAGTTCGAACTTGAGTTCGAACTGAAGATCGAACTTGAACTACAATCGAATTTGAGTTCAACTTTAAATTCGAACTTAAGCACGAAATGAAGTTCGAACTGAGGTTCGATTTTCGGTTTGAACTTAAGATAGATATTAAGCATGCAATGTTCGAGCCAAACTTCGATCTCAAGAGCGATCTTAAGTTCTTACACGACTTTTTGCCAAATACGAAAATCGTTATTTTTCTTGTTCCAAAATAGACCTGATAATTTATCGTCTATTAGACATTGAAAGTTACTTATTCTGCCAAAACCTAACACTAATAATCGGCATGGAAAAAAAAGTTAGTAAAAGGGCCAGATTAATAAAAGCGTTACAAAGTCAATGGCCGATAATCGGCAACCCTATGATCGAGATCGTACAATAATCGTTGAACTCCCTTCCGGTCTCGCGACACGAAATAATTCTCAAAAATGCATTTCGCATACCTTAACTTTCACCCGGTGTTTTCTCACACCCCGCATACATGAACTTTCGTAACGGGGAAGCGAAAAAACCGTTACGTGTCGGAAAAGTTGTGAAAAACTGATAAATCACTTCGCATCGAGCGCCGCGTTGATTATTGCAAGATAGTATCGAGAAACCGTAGCTGTAATAACCGGCATGAAAAAAAAAGTCAGTAAAAGAGACGAAGGGAAAGGCCTGAACGACTTCGCCCGTAATTACATGCTTCTATGAACGGGACGGAATGAAAATAGTCGGTGAAAATGGCACGCGCTTCAAATATACTTTTTCTCGATTCCAATGGTTTTATCGTATGGTTCGTTTTTTTTCATCGATACGAAAACCTGTATTTCAACGCACGACCGAGCCCGGACACCCCGTTAAGAACTTTCCAATCTCCGCGCGATCTCCGCGTCAGCGTGTACCGATGGGTGACCGGAGTCAAGTCCGTCGAAGATATTTTTTTCCGGTAAAACCTTCGCTCGGCAAACTCAATCCGCCGATTCTGAAATTAACGGTCACGAAACATGAAGCGGACGCTTCGGGTGCATACGAACCCTCCCGTTTCGTACTGGATGCGCTTGATTTTCTCGCGTACGCGTTCGCCCTCGGGACACGAAAATTAGGTCCTGCTCGATCGCCGAATTAATCGCCTCGCTGGACGAACAATCGTGTCAAGCTCATCCGCAAAATTCGATGGCCTTCCGCCGCTGTTGATGCCACGTGAGCAAAACGTGTTTCCAAAACGAATTTGATGTGCCGTTCGGGTCTTATCAGAATCCGCATTATTATGCTGGCTTTCGCACCGCTCGACGCTGTACACACGTTTTGAGGGCACTTTTCGTAAATATCAATTTATGAAAAGCGTCGAACGATGTAAAACCCTTTCGTTACCGGACTTATTTTTTGGCCTCAGGTAAATCCAATTTCTTCCGGTCCAAAACGAATTTCATATGCCATTCGGTTCTTATCAGAATTCGCATTATTATGGTTGGTTTCGCGCCGCTCGCCACTATATCTCCGTTTTTGCGATACTTTTCGTTCATATCAATTTACGAAAAGCTACGAACGATGTAAAAGTTTTAAACGATGTAAAAGTTTCAAACGATGCAAAAACTTTAAACGATGCAAAAGCTTTAAACGATGTAAAAGTTTCGTACGATGTAAAAGTTGCATACGATGAAAAAGTTGCGCACGATGAAAACCCTTTCGTTGCCGAACGTACTTTTGAGCGTCGGGTAAATCAAATTTCTTCCGGTTCAAACCTAATTTGACATGCCATTCGGTTCATATCAGAATTCGCATTATGATGCTTGTTTTCGCGCCGCTCGCCACCATATCTCCGTTTTTGCGATACTTTTCGTTCATATCAATTTACGAAAAGCTACGAACAATTTAAAAGTTTTAAACGATGTAAAAGTTTCAAACGATGCAAAAACTTTAAACGATGCAAAAGCTTTAAACGATGTAAAAGTTTCGTACGATGTAAAAGTTGCATACGATGAAAAAGTTGCGCACGATGTAAAAGTTGCGCACGATGAAAACCCTTTCGTTACCGAACGTACTTTTGAGCGTCGGGTAAATCAAATTTCTTCCGGTTCAAACCTAATTTGACATGCCATTCGGTTCATATCAGGATCCGCATTATTATGCTTGTTTTCGTGCCCCTCGCCCGTATACCTTCATTTTAGCGCTACCTCCCCTATACATCAATTTATTAAAAGCTTCGAACGATGTAAGACCCTTTCGTTACCGGGCTGAGTTTTGTGCGTCAAGTAAATCGAATTTCCTCCGGTCCAATCAATTTTAACACGGTAAACGTATTTACACGCTGACGTGAAAATACGAGGATCGATCGGACGCGTTCTCCTTCGATCGGACGCGCTACGGGCGCGCCGTTCGGCTTTCGTATGGAGGTGAAAAAACTAATCGTGTCATGTATCGGTGCCTCGTCCGGTCGCCGACCAAGGTTGGCCGTGACTCGCTTCAGGATTTATAAGCGACCCGATAATGTGTGTCGCCGTTTGGTATTCTAACGAGTCGAGCGAGATACAAAAGTCAAATGCAGGCATTGTTCCATGAAATGAATTGTTTCTTTCTCGGGGATTAAATTAATGTGTTTTCTCGGTTGGCCGTCTTGGCATCCTTGAGGCAGTTGGTATTCCCATCTCGAAAGCACGGATACAGAAAGACGGAGGCAGACCGAGTGGGCGTCACGTTAACCGCGATCCGTCATTTCCGGAAGATATTTGAGACTCTGGGCTATAATAGTGCACACATAATAAGCTCTCGCTTGCTGACGCTGGAACATCATTTTCGCAACGATACCTCATCGTCATTATCAAATTGGACCGATTAGAGCGTATCGAGAATTTTAAGAACGTGTACTTTGTAGGGGACTTTCGTTGCGCAACGCATTCATTTTCGAGTTCAATATCGTAACTGGAGATCTTATGCTCGTCTCTGTCATGAGATGTGAAAATTAATCGTTGTTCGGCCACGTGCATTTTTTTTTTTTTTTTTTTTTTCGTTTTTTTGAGTCCATTAATCTCTATATTAGTGCACTGAGAACGAATAATGATTTCCATTACGCGGAATCACTTCCTGAGGGAACTTCTGTACAGATAGTTTCTGTTGAGAGGCATTTAATTCGTTAAACTACAATAAGATTTGCTATTATCATTCGTGATCACGGTCGTTAATTGTAAAATATACATAGTAAAATAGGTAGCAAAGTTTACTTACAGAAACGTCCGCAATAAATCCCTTCTTAATTTTACAAAAAAAAATTTAAGGATATTTGACGATATTTGAGACTATGATATAATAGTGAATACATAATCAAAAAAAAATTAAGGATATTTGACGATATTTGAGACTCTGTGCTATAATGGTGAACACATAATAAAGCATACTTGCTAACGCTGGATCATAGTTTTGTTTTCGCAACGATACCTCATTGTCATTATTAAATTGGTCAGATTAGAGCCTGTCGACTATTTTAAGAACGTGTACTGTGTAGGTGACTTTCATTGCGCAACGAATTTATTTTCGAGTCCTATATCGTAGCTATCGTCGTCCCTATCATGAGGCAGTGGAAATTAATCGTTGCTCGGCCACGTAAACCTTGTTTTTTTCTCTCTTTATATCGAATCCCTTAATCCGTATATTACCGCACTAAGAAAAAAATTATAATTTCCACAACAGTTTGTGTTGAAAGGTATTTGATTGGCCAAACTATAATTATATTCATTTTTATTATATTATATTACATATTTATATTTATTATATTAGAAAGTGTCTATGATTACATTAACTGTACATTTTTTAATCAGCGGTCGTTGTTGGGCATGATTCACTAAAAGGCCAAAGAATCACATACATCAATGACCGAGGTACAAATAATTTGAAAATTATGCAAATTTCTAAATTATATATACAACAAAATAAATAGTAAAATTCCATAGCGTCTAAAAGTTCAATTTGTCAGAAAACGTTTAACATTGACTCTATGACCAAACTTGCAAATATTGCAGCGCAGCCGCGACATTTAAGTACGATGACACATGTCGTGATAACAGACGGAGTTATTATTCGTGCTTGCTGTCCGAACTATAAAAAATACACAGTAAAATAGATAGCAAAGTTTCTTGTCCAGAAACGTCCACAATGATTTTCTTCTTAACTATACACTAAATAATGTTTTCCAATTTACACAAATTTGGGTTCATTTTACAAATGTCCTTTGGCAAAATCGACAGGAAAATAATTGTGAAACCTTTGTGGACAAAAAAAGTTTGTTAAATGGACAAACATTTTTTTTTACCGCGCAGACCCTCAGCGAATTATATTTTATAGTGGAAAGTCACTATAGTTGCTCCAGGAAGGGATTTTTTTTCAGTTGTCAATTCGCCACCAAAAAATTACCGTCGTGCAGATTCTTGGATTTGTCGTGCGGACGAAGGGCTAATCGACGTTATTCGTTCAAGGAAAAACGATTACCATGCTCTATGCATACCGGCCGAACACGCTTCCGTTTTGCCGACGATAGCGCTTCGTCGCAAAGACAATGTACGAGCGTGGGCACACGCATCAAGATGGTAATGACAACTTATCGCGGTTTAAGGAATTACAAAATTATCCTCAACTTCGCGATGTGTCACGATCGCGATCACGCGATAAACCCGCACGCGCGGTGCACACCCGGTTTTAAAGTATACCAATTGTCGAATTGTACCGTGTTAAAACCGGATCATACTCACTTCAGTGTTGAATTGGGATTGCTTGGTAAAATGAGCGCTCATCGTCCGTTTCCCATTTTTCAATTTTATTTCATTTTTCCTTAGGAACTTAGGTGAATATTCTTTCGAATGGATTATGCTTAAGTTAGTCCTAACGAATGTTCATTTCACATAAGTCTCCGAGAAATGAGAGAAAATTTCAAACACTCCAGGATGATATAAAAACCTACAAAAAAATCAAGCACGTTAAAGGTGCTCAAAAGATTCATTTTGCATAATAATAATTCCAGAATGCTATTAACAAATTGATGAAAAATAAAATTGTTCAACAAATCTCCCGGAAACCTAACTTTTTTTTTTTACGAAAATGATTCGTTCACTTCCCTGAAAACGTATGAATTTTTTCAGATTTTTAAATTCACTTTGAATTTTTTTTTGCATGGGAAAAATGTGTAGAAAATCACATTTTTCTTTTTTAATTTCCATCGATATGTTAATAACATTTTCGAATTATTATTATGCAAAATTAATCTTTTTAGTACCCTTAACATGCTTGATTTTTTTCAGATTTTTGTACCATCGATAACCGTTTGCAATTGCCTCTCATTTCTCTGAAACTTATGCGAAGTGAACACTATTGGCAAGGCCTACCTTAAACAGAGCTGGGAAAAAAAATGTTACGTCATATTTTTTTATTTATTTTCGCCTCGCGTCTATTCGGGTTTAGTTTTTTTGCGAAATTTACTTTGTGAAAGTCCAGTCTTACACTGCGAACGAACACACGAAACTGACCATATTCGCCTTATAGCGATCCGGGTACTGCGTCGGGAGTTAACAAAATTCCACCTGGACAACAGGCAGTGAGAGCAGATTTTTTTTTTTTTTTTTTTTTTTACAATCAACCCACTGCGCCACGTGTAATCTTTCGGGTAAATGCTATTTTACGTAATAACGAACGGATTCGCGATGGTTCGGACGAATATTACGCCACTATGGGCAAAAACTAGCGGGTGTGGATATCGCCATGTCTGTATTTACGTCTTCCGGTACTCGGAGTGATTAGACTTTTAATGACTTCATGCGCCAACTTGTACTTATTATCTTCGTATAATTTAGAAGCGGATTGATGTTAGTTGTCGCGCAAAAGTTTTTCTTCAGTTACTTTAATCCACCGTTCGTGGCGCGCCTCACCGTGACACTGAGAGAACAGTTTGTTTAATGTCAACCAGTCTTTTGTTGCACGAGGCGAAATAAATATTCATTTATCGTTAACAAATGTTTGCTGAGAATTTTTATTTTTTTTATGTATATGAGTGTTGATTTTATTGGGCTCAAGTAAAATTTGTTAAAAATAAATTACTGTTCACGTCGCCATAGCCGAAATGTGTGTTTTTTTTAAATTACACATTTTTTAATTACTATGCATTGAATGTTGTTTTTAATACAAAATTCAAACCGACATTTTTTTTATGACGACAGTGCACTTGGTTGCTTCCACGTATGGATTCGTTTCACTCTTAGATAATGGATTGTCCCAAGGAAAAAATGAAAAAATAAAAAATTCAGAAATATGTAAATAGCGATTTACGTCGATCGATCGAATTAACTGTATATTTTTTTTTTAAATACTTTGATATGAAAGTATGCGTACATGCGATTCTGCGTCGGATTTTATTTACCCGACAATCTAGGCGTAGAGTTCTCTATGAGGAAGTAATTCGAATTGACACAGCGCCTATTTCTCATGTGGAAAGGCGTAGCTGCAATTTTCCTCGTGCCGCGGACAGAAACGTGTGGACGGAACAGATATTTTAAGAATCCCGTTTTGCACGAGGATTTATTTTTCCCAAGATAGATGTGGCGACTTGTCGTTCCGAACAGTTGGATGACGGTGAATAGAAAAAAAAAGATAATACGTTGGAGTCTCGTGAGTGCAGAAGTCGTTCGAGGACTTTGAAAAACATGAAAAATGGATCGGAAAGGAGTCGCCTTGAAATTTTCGATGAAATATTTTTTATCGGCATGAAAGGTTTTGTTCCGTTTATGAAATTAACTGCAACGTATTCCGACGTATTTTTGTGCGTTGAACACGGCCTTTTTTTGCGATAGTGCGGTTGGACATTTTATCTCACTGTATCTTTATTTGATCTTCCTTTGGTTCTCTTGTTGCCCTTGGGTATATTTTTGTTATCTTTGATGTATATTTTCTTTTTCCTATTATTATTAGTACACCCAGAAAAAAAAATTATTTTTACGGCCACCGTTCATTTGGTTTTAAGTAAAATATTTATTTGATTTAAATAAATATTTATTTTAATTAAGTAAATAGTTACTTAAATGAAATAAATATTTATTTAAATCAAATAAATGATTTTCCTGGGTGTAGTAGTAGTGAGTTTATTAAAAATACATAACATGCAATGGTTTTTTTTTAAATATCAAACAAAATGTTTTCTTTTCACCTATATTGCATTGGCCATCGACCGCAGTCCTTCACCCATCTTATTATTATTTTATACCATCGTCATATCATATTCGATGTTACTTTGGTTGTGTAAATTGTTACGGAGCATTTTGTACGTTTATGGCACGGTGTTAAACAAATCCATCTGTCTATTCCGTTTTGCCCCGCTGTCCCATTTTGCCCCGCTCTGCCCCGATAGGACGAGCTAGCGAGAGACGAGTTGGATTACGTTGCCAGGAGCATCTTCCTTACCGCCACGGCTTATAGCATTGCGATTATAACACATTGCATATACATAGTGCATGCGTCAGTGAACAGCGTGCATATTTGCATGCAGCTTGGAGAAGACGCGAATTCTCACGATACCGCGCGCTTCACTCTACCAGCTTCCAGCGACGATCTCGGAGACTGAAATCGAGTGTCGCGCAGACCGCACGGTCGATCGATCGAGGAGATTGGATTATTTTGCAACGCCAGGCCGTGCTAATGCATGTGGTTATGTCATAACGTCGTGTATACATGCACGCAAGAAACGATAATGTGCAACGAGGTGCTTCTACTCGCACGCTCGACTATAACTGCTAGATGCCACTTTATGGGTGGGAAATCCATCGCAGCCTCGCACAAGCGCGACTCACGTGTGACCGGTCGTCAAACTTGTAACTCAATATTTTCGATCTATGAGTCATTAGGTTTGACTAAAAACACCCTCTCGCTATCAGCTCTGCACCGAGAAAAGACCTCATTTAATCCTACGAGATCTCTCGTTGGATATGGCGATATAAATATCAATTTATTGTCAACAAATTTTAGTCGCGTCGAGTGAAATTCAATTGACCGAGAAAAAGTGTTCAAGCATTTGGTCACGAAAAAAAAAAACACTTGGCTTGGAAAAAAAAATAAAAATAAATATTAATAATGTTATATGCGAGAGAAGATTTGATAACATCTAGTAAAGTGTTTTCTCAGTGATTTAAAGATCGCTGCTGAGTACTTGAGTGGTTTGACTAAAAACACCCTCTCGCTATCAGCTTTGCACCGAGAAAAGACCTAATTTAATCCTACGAGATCTCTCGTTGGATATGGCGATATAAATATCAATTTATTGTCAACAAATTTTAGTCGCGTCGAGTGAAATTCAATTGACCGAGAAAAAGTGTTCAAGCATTTGGTCACGAAAAAAAAAAACACTTGGCTTGGAAAAAAAATAAAAATAAATATTAATAATGTTATATGCGAGAGAAGATTTGATAACATCTAGTAAAGTGTTTTCTCAGTGATTTAAAGATCGCTGCTGAGTACTTGAGTGGTTTGACTAAAAACACCCTCTCGCTATCAGCTCTGCACCGAGAAAAGACCTCATTTAATCCTACGAGATCTCTCGTTGGATATGGCGATATAAATATCAATTTATTGTCAACAAATTTTAGTCGCGTCGAGTGAAATTCAATTGACCGAGAAAAAGTGTTCAAGCATTTGGTCACGAAAAAAAAAAAAACACTTGGCTTGGAAAAAAAATAAAAATAAATATGAATAATGTTATATGCGAGAGAAGATTTGATAACATCTAGTAAAGTATTTTCTCAGTGATGTAAAGATCGCTGATGAGAACTTGAGTGGTCAATTTAATTATTTTTTTTTAATTTCTGTTATTTTTTTTTCTGCATTCTTTTGTAATTAAGGTAGAGGTTTTTTCCGAGAAATCTTGATTGTTTGTAAGCGATAGGATAATGAAGTTAATTGCTAGTCCACTCGAATGGCATTAACGAGATATCAGGTGCGTTCCTCGAGCCCGCTCGCGCTCCGGTCGAAGCAGCGAGAAGGTCAGCGACCTCTCGGCCGTCTTCGACGTCATCCTTCGAGCGATCCAACTAATCGTTGATTTACGAGTGTTCTTTTGGAAACGCCGTAGCGAGACTAGTGGAATGCACTCGCCATCGCCGCTTATTTTCTCGCCTTACGAACCGCCCGGTCCAGTAACCGTTATTTACATAATTGCCATTTCCGCGAAGAGTACGTAACGGTAAGGAATCTCCATGCTCGATCGTTTAATGCGCGAAGGCTATCGCGAGGCACGGTGCAACCTGTTGGTAAGCATGGGTGCTACGATTTACGGCGGTCGTTTATGGATACACGAAAAATTAATGGCATATCAATTTTTCATGGTCAATAAAATCCATTCGACTCAAGAGGATTTTATTTGCCGGAAATGACGAGCCACTTGCCGCAAAAGGATCCTCTTGCGTGGAATGGATTTTAATTATACTGAGAAAAATGTATGGGTGTTTCTACTGCAGGGAATAATTCGGAATATATGCATATAGTTACCATTGGAAGATATTTAAGTGGTTAAAGTACAATTATATTGGCCACGATAATCCGTGATTATTATCCGAACTGTAAAATTCAGACGTTTCCTCGAGGGATTATATTTTGTAGTAGAATGTTAATGTGGTCACTTTGACTATATAATTTTTTTCGGGTGTAGGTTGTCGGGCATGATTCACCGAAAGGATCCTCTTGCGGCAAGTGGATTTTACTTACACTAAAAAAATATATAGGTGTTTCTACTGTACGGATTAATTCGGAATAATTATATTGGCTACGATAATCCGTGATTATTATCCGAACTATAAAATACAGACGTTTCCTCGAGGGATTATATTTTGTAGTAGAAAGTTAATGTGGTCACTTTGACTATATAATTTTTTTCGGGTGTAGGTTGTTGGGCATGATTCACCGAAAGGATCCTCTTGCGTCAAGTGGATTTTACTTACACTAAAAAAATATATAGGTGTTTCTACTGTACGGAATAATTCGGAATAATTATATTGGCTACGATAATCCGTGATTATTATCCGAACTGTAAAATTCAGACGTTTCCTCGAGGGATTATATTTTGTAGTAGAAAGTTAATGTGGTCACTTTGACTATATAATTTTTTTCGGGTGTAGGTTGTCGGGCATGATTCACCGAAAGGATCCTCTTGCGTCAAGTGGATTTTACTTACACTAAAAAAATATATAGGTGTTTCTACTGTACGGATTAATTCGGAATAATTATATTGGCTACGATAATCCGTGATTATTATCCGAACTGTAAAATTCAGACGTTTCCTCGAGGGATTATATTTTGTAGTAGAAAGTTAATGTGGTCACTTTGACTATATAATTTTTTTCGGGTGTAGGTTGTCGGGCATGATTCACCGAAAGGATCCTCTTGCGTTAAGTGGATTTTATTTACACCAAAAAAATATATAGGTGTTTCTACTGTACGGATTAATTCGGAATAATTATATTGGCTACGATAATCCGTGATTATTATCCGAACTGTAAAATTCAGACGTTTCCTCGAGGGATTATATTTTGTAGTAGAATGTTAATGTGGTCACTTTGACTATATAATTTTTTTCGGGTGTAGGTTGTCGGGCATGATTCACCGAAAGGATCCTCTTGCGTCAAGTGGATTTTACTTACACTAAAAAAATATATAGGTGTTTCTACTGTACGGATTAATTCGGAATAATTATATTGGGTACGATCATCAGTGATTATTATCCGAACTGTAAAATACAGACGTTTCCTCGAGGGATTATATTTTGTAGTAGAAAGTTAATGTGGTCACTTTGACTATATAATTTTTTTCGGGTGTAGGTTGTCGGGCATGATTCACCGAAAGGATCCTCTTGCGGCAAGTGGATTTTACTTACACTAAAAAAATATATAGGTGTTTCTACTGTACGGATTAATTCGGAATAATTATATTGGCTACGATAATCCGTGATTATTATCCGAACTGTAAAATTCAGACGTTTCCTCGAGGGATTATATTTTGTAGTAGAATGTTAATGTGGTCACTTTGACTATATAATTTTTTTCGGGTGTAGGTTGTCGGGCATGATTCACCGAAAGGATCCTCTTGCGTCAAGTGGATTTTACTTACACTAAAAAAATATATAGGTGTTTCTACTGTACGGATTAATTCGGAATAATTATATTGGCTACGATAATCCGTGATTATTATCCGAACTGTAAAATTCAGACGTTTCCTCGAGGGATTATATTTTGTAGTAGAAAGTTAATGTGGTCACTTTGACTATATAATTTTTTTCGGGTGTAGGTTGTCGGGCATGATTCACCGAAAGGATCCTCTTGCGTCAAGTGGATTTTACTTACACTAAAAAAATATATAGGTGTTTCTACTGTACGGATTAATTTGGAATAATTATATTGGGTACGATCATCCGTGATTATTACCCGAACTGTAAAATACAGACGTTTCCTCGAGGGATTATATTTTGTAGTAGAAAGTTAATGTGGTCACTTTGACTATATAATTTTTTTCGGGTGTAGGTTGTCGGGCGTGATTCACCGAAAGGATCCTCTTGCGTCAAGTGGATTTTATTTACACCAAAAAAATATATAGGTGTTTCTACTGTACGGAATAATTTGGAATAATAATACGGAATATATACATATAGTTAACGTTGAAAGACATTTAAGTGGTTAAACTATAATTATATGTACAACAAAAGAAATACTAAATTTCCGTGGCGCCTAAAAGTTTATCTCCCGCTTCATGAATGGTTGCGTTAGAAAACGTGTAAGATTGACTCGACGACCAAACGCGCAGATATTGCAGCGCAGAACCGCGACATTTAAGTATGATGACACAGCGGGTCGTGATAAGTGGCGGAGGATCGTTTGAGAAGACTTGGAAAAATTAATGAACGATTATCGTAAGTCAGAAAAATTTAAGTCCGTTACGACGAGAATCCGTGTTCATAGCCTCCCAGTAGCGCGCCAAACAAGCATTGGCACAAAATCGTTCCCGAGTCCTGCCGCCCGACAAGACACGTGGGCATCGAGGCGGCCAGGGTCGGTCAAGGGCAAGTGAAATACCGCGGTCGGTAATAAAATCTGTAATTCAATTTTCTCTCAACGGCACTGACAGTTTTAGTTACCGACTGAGTACGGTAATGACACCATAGAATTGATAGACGCAGTGGTATTCTATTTCCGTGAGACTGCAAACTTTCAGCACCATGGAACAAAAATAGCATCACAGTTTTACTTATCGACTGAGTGCGGTAATGGGCGGTTGATGTTTCACATCAAACTTAAGGTTCGCTCTCAAAGAAAATAGGATCACACTGTAGAATTGATAGACGCATTGCCGTTCTAGGGGAGAGCGGGGCAAAATGGCACAGAGGGGCAAAACCGGATTATGAGACAAAACGCAATTTTCCAATAACTTCTGGATATTGGCAATGGTCGTCCGTGGTGCAAAACGGGGTTGAAAATCCGGATGTATCATTGGGACAAAATGGGGCATTTAAAAATCATTGAAACATTGAGTTTTGCCCTCACTGTCCCGTTTTGCCCCACTGTCCAATTTTGCCCCACTCTCCCCTATTTCCATTAGACCACAAACTTTCAGCCCCGTAGGAAAAAAAAAACAGCCTTACAGTTTTAGTTACCGACCGAGTGCCGTAACGGGCACTCATCTTTCACATCGTCTTAAAACGCAGCAACATTCCGACCGAACCCCGACTGGATTCGCAATATGCGCAAAGTAGAATCCCGTTCGGTGTCGACGCTTGCGGTGTTGAAAAAAAAAAAAAAGTTTAAAATCGCGTGACGAGCGAACGGTATCTCGGGTTGGCCGGAGGCGGGGAGTGCCGCAATCTCGGATGCGCTCGGTGCGGCACGCCGCTGGGCGAACCCCCGTGAGTGATAATGATAATCCTCGGAACGGCGTTATCGTCGTTATCGCCGTTCTTGTTCGCGGCCCCCGAAGCACACTTTTCCTCCTGCGTTTTTTTTTTTTCGACACTCTTTCGGCTCTCGGAGGTCGCGAGTACGCGAACACCGGAGTACGAAGAAGTAACGGCGTGCCGAGTACGATAATTCGCAAGAACGAGGCACGCACGTCGGGTATTTTGTGTCTTATACATTTTCCGAGCGCCAACGGTACATCGTTCAATTTTTTTTTTTTTGCATAATACATTCCGAAATTTTCGGCCGTCGCAGTTTACACTGGAAACGCTTCGACACGCTCACATTGCGCCGTGCTGTGTGCGGTCGCACTGTTGTGCAATCTCGGGAGATGCGCCTGGAACCGATTGTCGTTCCGCTTGGGAAATGCAGACATTTCATTCGCCTTAATGCGATTGTCGCGTCTTAAGTTTTTTTTTTTTTTTTATATTTGTGTTAAGAGAAAAAGTATACAAAGGCGGTTTGCGCATCGCTTCCGTTTGTCTGTTGTCGTTCGCAAAGATACATTCGACACTCGTGGCCTTCCGCTTCGTTGAACGAAGACTCGCGAACGAGGGTTTAACGAGAAGTTCTATGTAGGTAAATAGAAAGATAGCACTTGCATCTTTCGCTTCGTTATTTTTATCTGGTTCAATGGTTTTCAGCTCCAGTCGAAATTCGAAATAAAAAAAATCAATCGTGTCCGATCGAAATTTTTTTTATTACCCTGAAAATCCTTGAATTGGATGGCTTAAAAAAGTAATTTTCCGCTGAAGAAATGGAGAAATTTTATTCGCCTTAATGCGAATATCGCGTCTCAAGTTGTTTGTTATTTAGGTTAAAAGGAAAAGGATGCGAACGCAGTTTGCGCATCGCTTCCTCTTGTTGAATGAATATTCGCGAACGTTGGTTTAACAAGATGTTTTATTAAGCGCGGTTTACCTACATAAACTGCACTTGCATCTTTCGCCTCGTCATGTTTATCTGGTTCAATGGTTTTCAGCTCCAGTCGAAATTCGAAATAAAAAATCAATCGAATCCGATCGAAAAAAAAAAACATTTTTTTTATTGCGCTAATTGAATTGGATGGCTTAAAAAAAAGTAATTTTCCGCTTAAGAAATGGAGAAATTTTATTCGCCTTAATGCGATTATCGTGACTTCTGTTGTTTTTTATTTAGGTTAAAAGAAAAAGGATAGACACGCAGTTTGCGCATCGCTTCCTCTTATTGAATGAAGATTCGCGCACGACGCTTTAACAAGAAGCTCCGTATAGGTAAACCGCACTTGCATCTTTCGCTTCTCCAAAAAATCAATCGATTCCGATCGAAAAAAAAAAACATTTTTCTATTCGTCAAACGTTAAAGGCGTTAAATGTAAATCGATAAAAGAAGGGGAAATCCGCTTCGTTGAATGATGATTCGCGACGGTTTAACAAGAAGTTCTATATAGGTAAAGCGCACTTGCATTTTTTGCTTCGTCATCTTCATCTGTTGCAATGGTCTTTAACTCCACAAATTGATCGATTAGAATCTGATCGAAAAAAAAAAATATGTTAATACAAATTAAACTCCACGGTTCCAAAAAGTTAAATTCCAATATCGCGAAAACTCGTGGTCGGTGGGTAAAATTGCGTCGAGAAAATTATAGTTATTCGTACAGTTGTTGTTTCGGAGAATGCTGCGAGTGGCCGAACGGGTGGGAGGCTGCAGTGGCGAGGAACCTGTTGCTATCATCACTGATCGTAAAGTTATGAAAAATGTGTAAAATAATAGGTTGTGCAATGCGACGAGACCGAAAGAGCTGTCGGCGTCTCACGCTATTGCCCGAGAAATTTTATTTTCCATTACACGATGATGAATGTTATGGCGTCGCTGCCGCTAAATTATTATTTTATTTTTTTTTTTTCGATAGTAACAGAAAAATATTTAAAAAAAGAATTACGACATCGAACGGTGCGTACGTATGTCGGCGAGAGAGTGTCGACTGCGGACTGTCACGTTGTATCGTCATAAAACCGATACCATGCAGGGTGTACACGTAACTTCCTTCGAGTTCCTGAAGCGGATAAAAACACGTTCCCGCTCGGGAGAGTCGGGAAGACTGACGACGTTATAAAATAAAAGTATCTCATTTTATTTTTATTTTTATTTATTTTTTTACCACGAGACGCAATTTCTCTCAGCCATTTGCGATGTATCTTGTTTGTAACTGAACGTTACAGAGACGGATGTCTATAGAAACTTGGCAATCTATGTTTTCTGATTATTTGTCGCTCAGTAGCGTCAATTAATTTCGAAAGTCATTTCAAAATAAATATTAAGAAAAATAGAGATTGGAGGTGTTGAGAAGAGCGGCAGTGTCAGCTTTAGTTTGTCCCAAAGATCCTTCACAGCCCCAATGTATGATGTCCATCATTTTGTGTATGTAAACTTTGACCCGTTACTGCACATCTCCCCAATTGAAGATAAACAATCGAGCGCCAACTAGACACCTAGAAATTCTTTTTTTTTTTGTTATTAACTGAATTTAATAGAATTTTTAATATTAAGACCTAAGAACAATTTTCACGTTATTGATGTTTCGAGTCCCTCGGAACAGAAACAAGTCTAACGTTTCCGATTTGCGGCAGTGTCAGCTTTAGTTTGTCTCAAAGATTTTTCACAGCCCTAATGTACGATATCCATCATTTTGTGTATGTAAACTTTGACCTGTTACTGCACATCTCCCCAATTAAAGATAAACAATCGAGCGCCAACTAGACACCTAGAAATTCTTTTTTTTTGTTATTAACTGAATTTAATAGAATTTTTAATACTAAGACCTAAGAACAATTTTCACGTTATTGATGTTTCGAGTCCCTCGGAACAGAAACAAGTCTAACGTTTCCGATTTGCGGCAGTGTCAGCTTTAGTTTGTCTCAAAGATTTTTCACAGCCCTAATGTACGATATCGATCATTTTGTGTATGTAAACTTTGACCTGTTACTTTACATTTCCCTAATTAAAGATAAACAATCAAGCGACATCTAGATACCTAGTGATTATTTTACTGTTATTAAGTGAGGGGAAAATGCAAAAAAAAAAAACTCAATTTAATCGAATTTTTAATATCAACATCAAACAATTTTAACGTTATTGATGTTTCGAGTCCCTCGGAACAGAAACAAGTCTAAAGTTTCTGATTTGAGGTGGTGTCAGCTTCGGTTTGTCCCAAAGATGCTTCACAGCCCGAATGTCCGATATCCATCGTTGTGTACGTAAACTTGGACCATGACCCGTAGCGTCACACTGCCATGTTGTTTCAGGAAACTTTCACCGTGACGCCGGTCGCGTACAGGTCGTGCCACAAAGAAATTACCACGTGCTGCTTATGTACAATGCTCCCGTATTGTCAACGATACGTTTGCTCGGCGAATCGTCACCAAAGCCTCTATATACGCAACCAGTCCAAGTCCACAACTATCATAGGACTCGAGCGTGCGAAGATGTTTGACGACTCGACGATAATAACTTCAAGGTCAACGTATCGCGCGTACGGTAAGTTTGCCACGATCGATTTTTCGTCAAGTTCCATGATAATTATCGGCAGACAAAACTGGCGACGCGTCGATTTATAGATTTTTTTTTTTTAATTCTACATTTTTGTCCCAAGATAGCGACTTTGTTGCGCAACGATTTCAGCGTTTTACATTCGATGCCGGAAGTGCACTGCACTATATTTTACTTCATTTTATTTCATTCTCAACGATGTCGGGTGAAAGCTCAGCGGGCGGTCGGACATAATAAATCCACCTGCAACTATGTTTTGCTTTATGCACGCAACTATTTTCCCGATCCAGCTTATAGATATATAAAAAATTCTACATTTTTGTCCTGAGCTATCGGCACCGTTGCGCAGCGGTTTCAGCGGTTTGCCTTCGATGCCCGAGGTTCGCTGCACTATATTTGACTTCATTTTATTTAACTCTCAATGTGGCTTGGTGAAAGCTCATCGTGCGGTCAAAGACAATACACTGTTAAAAAAAACATTGTAAATTTAACGTACCGGTCTGGAAATTTTTATGCAAAAACATAAAATGGTAAATTAAATCTAATGTACAATTCCGATGAAAAATTAACATATTTTCTCATTGAGATTAAAGTAAATTATAAAAATTACAGGACTTTCATATTAAAATTAAGGAAAATTATAAAAAATAAAGTATTCCCAATGTTTTTAATACACTGAACATTAATTTTCCATTAAAATTGTACACGAAATTTAATATACCAGTTTTCGCAATAAAGACTTCCGGTCCGGTACACTGAATTTCATAAGATTTTTTTTTGCAGTCTATGTTTTACTCCATTCTATTAAACTCACAACGATGCCGAGTGAAAGCTCATCGTGCGGTCAAACACAATACACTGTTAAAAAAAACATTGTAAATTTAACGTACCGGTCTGGAAATTTTTATGCAAAAACATAAAATGGTAAATTAAATCTAATGTACAATTCCGATGAAAAATTAACATATTTTCTCATTGAGATTAAAGTAAATTATAAAAATTACAGGACTCTCATATTAAAATTAAGGAAAATTATAAAAAACAAAGTATTCCCAATGTTTTTAATACACTGAACATTAATTTTCCATCAAAATTGTACACGAAATTTAATATACTAGTTTTCGCAATAAAGACTTCCGGTCCGGTACACTGAATTTCATAAGATTTTTTTTTGCAGTCTATGTTTTACTCCATTTTATTAAACTCACAACGATTCCGGGTGAAAGCTCATCGTGCGGTCAAACACAATACACTGTTAAAAAAAAACATTGTAAATTTAACGTACCGGTCTGGAAATTTTGATGCAAAAACATAAAATGGTAAATTAAATCTAATGTACAATTCCGATGAAAAATTAACATATTTTCTCATTGAGATTAAAGTAAATTATAAAAATTACAGGACTCTCATATTAAAATTAAGGAAAATTATAAAAAAACAAAGTATTCCCAATGTTTTTAATACATTGAACATTAATTTTCCATAAAAATTGTACACGAAATTTAATATACCAGTTTTCGCAATAAAAACTTCCGGTCCGGTACACTGAATTTCATAAGATTTTTTTTTGCAGTCTATGTTTTACTCCATTTTATTAAACTCACAACGATGCCGGGTGAAAGCTCATCGTGCGGTCAAACACAATACACTGTTAAAAAAAAACATTGTAAATTTAACGTACCGGTCTGGAAATTTTTATGCAAAAACATAAAATGGTAAATTAAATCTAATGTACAATTCCGATGAAAAATTAACATATTTTCTCATTGAGATTAAAGTAAATTATAAAAATTACAGGACTTTCATATTAAAATTAAGGAAAATTATAAAAAATAAAGTATTCCCAATGTTTTTAATACACTGAACATTAATTTTCCGTCAAAATTGTACACGAAATTTAATATACCAGTTTTCGCAATAAAAACTTCCGGTCCGGTACACTAAATTTCATAAGATTTTTTTTTGCATTCTATATTTTACTCCATTTTATTAAACTCACAACGATGCCGGGTGAAAGCTCATCGTGCGGTCGAACACAATAAACGCCCCTCCACCTATCTTTCGCGCTGTGCATGCGACTCTTTGCCTCGACAAAATTTTTGCGTAATGACACGGCCGCTCCGGATCTATCACACGGTGGCTCCTCGTAAGTTCAACGCTTGGTCGAGCTGTAGCGCGGATTTACGTACCGATCGACAACCGCGCGCGGATGGATCGGGCATTGAAATCGCGCCTATAATTGGACGCGCCGGCATCGCCAACAATGATCGTTCGATCGTCGACGAACCTTTCGGTAAATCATGCAAATTTCAATCCCCATCGCAAGCGTTGCCAAAATAATCGAATGAGGACTCACTTGATTACCGTCTGCTTCATGCTGTTTGTCATTATTGTCCGCTACCGCGCAGTTATTTTCTGGTCGCCCTCCAGTCGTTACGTTTCTCCCTGTTGCCTCGGTGTTGTCTTTCACTAGCACATTGCACACACATGCGCACTTATCGATGTCACACCCTACGTTTGCGGAAAGGATTATTTAGCGGGGGCGACCGCGAACGAAGCTTACCGCGCCCGTTTTCGATTGATTGCACGGTGAGTGGCGTCGTTGTCGATTTTTTTTTTTTTTTTTTTTCTCAAAATTGAAATTTGGGAGAGCACGCGCGAGAGTCCGGATGAATCCGATTGGAGCGTTACTGGCGGACTGAACGAGCGCGCGCACTTCTCGGCGTATTTAAACTCCCTCTCCCTCCCGCCCTCGACGAGAGTACGTATACGACACACGCTCGATCCCCGGTATCTCTGACAGAGCGTTTCGCGCCTTCCACGTTGTGTACTCTCACCCTCATGCTCCAAGTTCTCGGGAGGTCGCGCGCAAGACCGACCGGAACGAGACGAAAAACCTTGACTCCACACGTCAAAGTTTGCGCCAGGCGCGACGCGAACTTTGGTGTGTAATATGTTGTGACACGCGGAGAAGCAATCTGAAATCATCTCGGAAGTTTGAGTCTATTCGTTGGTTTTCTTTAGGTGCGGGTGACATTTTTTTTTTAAACGAACGATATTATACCGGCATGTTATGTCGATCATTTTTTTTAAGTACACATTGATCAAAAAATTCGATCGACGAAATTGTCAGTCTTATTTCACGGAATTGTCAGTTTTAATCCACGGAATTCTCAGTTTTAATCCACGAAATTCTTAGATTTATCCACGAAATTCTTAGATTTATCCACGAAATTCTTAGATTTATCCACGAAATTCTTAGATTTATCCACGAAATTCTTAGATTTATCCACGAAATTCTTAGATTTATCCACGAAATTCTCAGTTTTAATCCACGAAATTCTTAGATTTATCCACGAAATTCTTAGATTTATCCACGAAATTCTTAGATTTATCCACGAAATTCTTAGATTTATCCACGAAATTCTTAGATTTATCCACGAAATTCTTAGATTTATCCACGAAATTCTTAGATTTATCCACGAAATTCTTAGCCAGATACACAAAATTCTGCCAACGGCCTTCTTAAAAAAATGACCATTTGGATAAAAATTTCTATGGCTGCAGTGAAAATTTCCCATATCGCTGACCTCGACGTTGGTGTACCATGTTGCCCGATCGAACTTTCCCGCATAACTTGGTAGTTTTTCCGAGATTCTTCTCTCAATGTATCTAACACGTTGTATTATGCAGAGAAGCAACCTGAAAACATCGTTTTTCCAAACATTTCCTGGAAATCAATGTTCGTACTATAGACAAGTCTATATATAAACTATACACATATAAATATCGCTATACATGTCGAATGAATTAACCAGCACGTTGCCGATGTCTCAGGCGCCTCGTTCATGACATGCCGAACGTAGCACTTGATTACTGGAAAACCCGACGCAGGACTCTTTCCTCAATATCTTCGTCTTTACATCTCTTTTTCAAGATTCTCAGGTTGTATTCATAAACCTGATGGCATAAAGAAAAAACGCTGTGTAGCGTTGGTAATGGCTAGCACAACGATCATTGCGATCCATACCTAATGGCTCTGCTTAGCCGTAATAATAAGTATTGTGAGTAAGAAACTGTGGACTGGAACTAAATGTTCCCACGATTGTGATAATAAGGCTGGGTCAGCCTTCGAACGATATCCAGCAGCAGTAGCAACGTTTCCGACCCGCCAAGGAATCGCACACTCGAGTATCATTGACTTAGTCGCATTGTAGATTTTGCACCGCGGGACTGCGGGGAGTAAAGGCCTCGGCGGTTCGACGTGGTGAATGAATATCGAGAACGCGCTAATGGATTACTTAATCGCCTCGCTGCATTATGTCGGGAGAACCGGGGATCGGCAAAGCTGTTTCTTTGTCAAAAGCAATCGAAGACGTTGCAATCAATAAAGGTCGTTCAGAGGAACAAGTGGAAATATTGCCGAGGGTAAAGATCGATCGATCGATTGGCTCCATCGGTAATTCGTATCGATAGCATTCCCGTGACATTCGCTATAGCCGATCTAGATCACGCTTGATGAGCGCGTAATCAGGATCGTCTCGTAACTGGCCGAACGAATCGCTCTGTTGAGTAAACTGAGAAAAGAGTTAACTTAAAATGTTGAAAATCTTTTGTTGGGTATGGCGAAATAAATATTCATTTGTCGTGAACACATTCTAGTCGAGCCAAATTTTTATTTGCCTCGACGGAAATTTACTCCAAAAAACCGTTAAACCATTTGGTCTTAAAAAAAATTATTTGGCTCAACAACAATTTTTTAACAGCGAATTGAGGTTTATTTCGCGATATACAACAAAAAATTTGTTAACGTTGAATGAACTCTTTTCTCAGTGTATGCGACACTCTCGAGTAAGGCAGCTCCAATCTTTGCGCAAAGTCCAATATTTTTTTAAAGTTGTTTGCGGCATAAAACAATGTATATTGGTTGAAAAAAAAATTGTAAATAATAAATGAATATTTACTTCGCCATATATCCGAGAAAAGATTCGTGAACGTTAAATAGTCTCCAATATTTTTTAGATTATTTGCGGCATAAAAATAAATTTATTTGCCTAAAAAGATGTGTCAACAATAAATGAGTATTTACTTCAACATACCCAAAGAATGATTTGCAAACGTTGAATAAACTCTTGTCTCACCCTATGCTCGGTACGATCAGCAGTATATTTTTTTAAAATTATTTTGTTATATTTTTGTTTTGTTGTTTTATCTTTCTCCGGTTTGAAGGTGGTCAGCTGAGAACGATCCTGGCTCGTTGATGCTGGCGTTGCCGTCAGCTGGTCGAGTCTTTCGTGGAGGTAGTTACGGTGCCGGAGCGTACGATCATAAAAGATCGCTCGCTCGCACGAACTCCGACTCACGAATGAAAACGGGAATATCGCCTGATCGTCGATAAGCCGTCGAAGCGATGGGTGAGGCGGCAAGACGTAAGGAATCAAATCTAAAGAGCTGACTAACGGTGCAGTATCGATAAACTTTGGTTAAGCTGCTCGTGTGGGATCGTCAGGGCCCCGTTCTCAACCGTCTACACCAAAAGTAGGCTACCTCCGGGCGATGTAGCCATGATTCTATTAACGAAGGAAAGGTAAATTATTATTCAAAAAAATGTTATCGTAAAAAAAGTCGTAAGGGCAAATATGTTCACCTGCGCTTAATCACGTTTCCGAACTGCTTGCTGTAAAACAAATTCTTCTGAAACTTAATGAGCCGGTACCGACATTTTTTATGCATAAAACTGTTTAATCAAATTTCGAATAAAATTGTGGTGAAAAATTTATGCACGCTATATTAAAACTATGAGAAATTATTTACTTTAATTTTACAACAAAACTACTTTAACTTTATACCAAAGGTACATTAATTTTTCGATTGATATCGAAAATAAGGTCGTAAGGGCATCTCTCTTTACCTGTAATGATGGACGTTTCGAATTGCTTGTTGTAATACAAATTCGTATGAAATTAAATGCGCCGGTACCGATAGTTTTTATGCATAAAACTGATATATCAAATTTCATGTAAAATTGCGGTGAAAAATGAATGCATGAAATAATTTACTTTAATTTTACAACAAAAGCACTTTAAATTTATACGAAAAGTATTTTTATTTCACTGCAAAAGTACGTACATTTTTCTTCACAACATTTTACATTTTTCTTCCCTTTTTTCCACTACATTAACTTCAATGTACAAGTTTTTGCATAAGAATTTCTAGTCCGGTGCATTGAGTTTACAATTTTTTTTAAGCATTGCGTTTAGCTGTATTGTAGATAGAAGTGAAATCGGATGGTGTTTCTTCAGCAATGTAAATTACGTTGAAAAACTCGCTGCGACCGAGATCCGTCATACATTTCTATGTGGAGTGTGTCCTCGAGTGAGGAAGAAGGACGCCGGACGAGATGAACGTGCGCTAACTGATCTGCGAACGAGAAGTCGCAGAATCGCGGACGCGGGAAAGTAATGGATACAGTAGCGCGGAATCAGCGCGGTGGCGTACTCGATTCGTCGAGTCTCCATGGTCACAGATCTTAACTCGGTTTCGTTTGTTAGTCCAACATTGCCATCGGACCCAACTCGCGAAGTATTTCTATTTCTACACGGGGACAACCTTAACTACTTTGTAAATATCTATTGGGAAATATCCGACATCGCCGCACATCTAAATATACCTTTTTAAAGTAAAAACAAAAATACGTCCACACGTCCATTGTTTAACATTTTTTATCTGTACAGAAAAAAAAAATATCGAAAAAATTGAAAATAAATTAAATCACATGAGTCAAGTTATGGTAAGCAGATTGTACAGTTCTGGATATATTTAGTATAGCAGATGTAGTAAAAAAAATTAAACAAACAAAAAATCTGCAATTTTTTTTTCATTCCATGATTAACTCAAAAATCCAAGAATTTTTTTAAATACTTGGTGCGCTCTTGGAATACAAATAATGTGAGTTTATTGTGGGGGAAAAATACACCTGAATACTGTGATACGCACATCCGCCTTGAATGTACACGTCGAAAAACAGGTTTTGCGATTAACGGTTGTACTAATTCGTATCTGTATAGAAGCCAGCTGGCGAGGTGGCCTGTTTGTCTGTCCTTATCCTGGAATCGGTTTTTTTTTTTCCGTCGATAAAAAGGAAAACTGCGATTATAGACGTTTGCCGGTACGGCAAGAACGTATTCGTGTGGATATCAGAAAACGAACCGGAAAGTCGAGCGATCCAGTTGATGGCCAACGATTAAGCCGTAACGAGGCTCGATTAGAACCATGAATAATTAATCCAATTGCATATCTGCGCCAACCGGTGGTACGTAGGCAGGGCAAACTGGAGCGAAGAAGACAACTCGGTGGTTCGAGTGTAAATCGCACCTATCGGAACATGTATACAAAGTGGCGAATGCAATTTATGCGAGGGGAAAAGGTGAACGAACAATCACCAAAGTGTACTCGAGTCACATGCAAAATTGCGATTGAATCACCTTGTGCACGTTGAAGTCGCGACCAGAAGTGTTCAACTTTCCAGTTGTTTTTCCGTGGCTATTTCAGGATCGTCAAAAGTACGTGAGCACCTCGACAGTCTTGCGACGAGCGATGGGAACGACGAAACGACAAGATAGATTGTTAATGTATGGTGAAAGTAGCTTCTTGCTCGCGTCGAAAATGCAGGCACGTATATGTCCGGAGTCGTTATATGCGGGTCTTGCGGTACATTGTATTGAAATTTTTATCTTCGAAAAGGAGTTTACGGAAATTTACATGAGATCAAAAATTCATGTCTCTCAATAGACCGTACCGAAAGGGTGTGGTCATGATTCAAAGACCTTAAGATTTAAGATGAGGATAGTTAATTTATGGGTGCGTTCTGGAATGCAGGACCGCTCCGTTCGCTTGAATCCAGATTTTTTTGTCGAGATGTATCCACGTGCATACGCGGTAAGAAAAGGTTTGTATTTTTAACCAATTTTCTTTAGCCAATAAACATCCACTATTACTTTATTGTTAATCTTACAAATATATTTTGTGAAGCTGACAAGAAAATAATTATTCTAATAATTAGTAGCAGTAGTAAAAAAATATTATTGCCAATGTTAATATTTACAGATATTTTCTGATACTACATTTTATACCTGACGCTAATTATAATAAAAAGCATAATTATTAATTATAAAAAAGACAATTATTTTCTTGATAATCTTACAAATATCTTTTGTAAAATTGACAAGAAAAAAATTGTGGATGTTTTTGGAGTAAAAAAATGTATTAAAAATATAAACCTTTTTTTACTGTGTTACTTTTACAAAATACGTTTGTAAAATTAACAAACCTTATTGTACGGCATAATGTATGCAGCTCGTTAGTCGGGAAACGATAGACTGACGACGAGCGAGTTGCGAATACACGGATGCGACTTCGGTATCGTGACACCGGTGTGCTCACAAGGGACGAGAAAAGTGGTGAATGTTGTTAGCGAGCTCGAAACACCCTTGGAAAATACAGTGCCGGCTCGTGTACGTCCGCTATCCTCCAGGCAACACCAGAATTATATCGCGTCCCGAAGTCAAAAACAATTCTGTTCGCCATGTTTCCCACAACTGTTTTTTTTTTTTTTTTTTTTTTTTGTCAACCGTTCCACAGCCACGGCGACCGGAGCTCGAAACCGTCGACACTTCGCAGGGTAATTCCGGGTGATACGGCCAATCGTTATCCAAGTTCTCGAGCTTCTACGGCCATTCGTTACACCGATAAAAAAATACGGTTGAATCAACTCGGGCAGGGACGTTCAAATAAATATTTTGTTGGTACAGGTAAAAGATTTGTTAGTTCGACAATTTTTTTTTTTTATGATTTCGACCAAATATGTTTGAGTCATTAAAACATTTTATTCGACCAATTACATATTTATTTATTCATTTATTTATATAATACACGGGACGAACGCTTTATACAAAATTGACAGAAGTGTAAGTGTTAATACGTACTAACGAGGGTTTAGAATAATTAAATATTAAACATTCCGGTTGATATGGCCAGTAAAACCGTCTTCTTTTTAGTTTGGTCTTTCTGCAGTTCATGTGGACAACATAAAATACACTAAGACATGTTTTGTGCGAGTCCTTCATGCTTCTCTAGGCCGAATCGCCTACCATTGTTACTATGGCCATATCACCCGTAGTGTCCGGGTGATATGGCCGATCGCAAATATTTATTTATAGATCTGCAAATAAATCACCCGTCGAAAATATCAAAAGTTCTGAGGGAAGTATCTCGGTTCGATGTTTCTACAGTTGGTTTCGATCAAAATTTGAAGGTTTAAAAAATTTTTTAACCATGACTATGTCCATTATTTATTTAATATTTATTTGAATGTCCGTGGTCGAATCTTTAGTTGATTCAGCCGCATTTTTTTGTCAGAATATGGACAGCGAGTAGTTCTGCACTCGCTGAGCAGAATCAATTTTTTTTCGCCGTCTTTCCCAAAAGTTTTTTTTTTTGTCAATCGTTGCACGGCCGCGACGACCGCGACTCGATCGTCGGTACGCGTAGGCTAATTCGGGTGATACGGAAAGTCGCAATTGAAGTTTTCGGGCTTGTCCGGCGATTCCTTATGCGCAGCGAGTAGCTCTGCACATGCATCGTGTGTAACTAAGTAGAAGATTCTCATTCGCACAGACTGTACGTTCGCGTACGTTGACCCACATAATATTTAATGAGTGCTTGTTCTGGAACGAACGCTGTGGGTGGACTTGTTCGAACTGCCGTTCGAGCACGCGGATATCTTGTTGACCGCTCCTGTGTAGACAACTTTCATGGTCGAACTTTATCTTCGTTGCCACAACCACTGACACGATTTCTCACAGTCGTTTCGTTCCACGCTGAGGTGAAAGATTTCCACTGTTCCCTCGCGGCACGTTCCGTTTCCGAAACTCGACCGATAATAAAACTATGAATTTAATGCGTAGTGGAATAATGTACAATTAGCGACTGAAATCTGAAAAATCTTTGACCACTGATTTATGGGATTTACACATATTAACATTTTTTTTCAATCTCCCTTTGAATTTTTTGTCACGATTTTTGCGAAGTTTTAATTTAATCCCGAGCCGAGAAATGTCAAAAATATCGACTCGAGCCTGGAAATCTTTGACAAGTTGTTTACAAGGCTTGGACATGAATTTTTTTTTCTTTTTCAATGTGCTCTTTAATTTTCTGCTAATTTTTCAAATTTAATGCGGAACCGAGAATTGTAGAAATAGCGCCTGAAACCCGGGATATCTTTGACCAGTGGTTTACAGAATTTGCACATATTTACATTTTTTTTCTATCTCCCTTCGAATTTTTTTTTTACGTCTTGCCGACAAGTACTTGGAAACAAAATCAAGGATACTTGTATAAACGGGGCATTCGCAACTCATACACGCTCGCATCCAAATAGTTTTGTCACAACGAGAAGATATCGTCCAATTAGTATTCCACCTTCGTGTGCGAGTGCTCACGACCTTAAACATTTCAATACTGCCGATTGTCGGCATAGAATTTATTACGATGGGGCATTGTAGTCAAGGATCGAAAGTTTCGCGACCGCCAAAGTACCGAACTATGATTTATCAATGTTGAAATGTCACATGGATACGAAAGGTTTATTTTTTTAATTTTTTTTCATCTATCTGAAATATGGTACACAATCGCGCGAGGAGACTGTCGTGACACCTCTGTACAATAGTTCGAATTTAATATAAATCGCACAAGAACGCCCCGTCGATAATGTATCGGCTAAGTTTGTCTACGTGACCAGGACGTAGGCTTAAGCTTTGCTCGCACGATACGAAGGAAAAGAGAATGTCCACGCTAGTGTTATTCACGAGAGAAAGGCAGCTGAGGCGCCGCTTCAGACAGAACTACTTGGACACAGGCATACTGATACCGATTCCGTCGGTACTGTCGTCAACTGCCTTTCCTTATTTTTTTATTCGGGAGACATTTAAGATATTTTATTTATAACGTCACTTGGAAATATAAAAATGGCTTGAAGCAGAGTGATCCGTTGATGACCCTAATAACCATGATAACCCGCTACACAACCCATCTAATTCACTTATATGAAGCAACTAGCATCACTCCTATAACAAGAACACAACAACTTAATAAACGATTCGCATTGAATCAGCTAGCAGACATCCAACCGCTATGCTTACAACCTGCACAAGACACCACCCGTAGACACAAACGTCCAACACACACTACATATCAACATCTAAAGGGAATGTTGGACGAAGAAGAATAGAAGTGCATACACCATTCCACCCCAAATAATTGCAGTCACATCTCTATCCTAATAAAATAAAGCCCGACGCTGAAGGACTTCGGTCGATGGCCCGTTGACAATATCTGGATGCAATTATAAATGTATGAATGTATACATTTTTTTAAATTGTAACGATCGCCAAATCATTGTATGTATTGTCAATAAATACACGCTTACTATTCACTCACATAATGTATTGTTAATAAATACGCACTTACTACTTACTCACGTAATGTATTGTTAATAAATACACATTTACTACTTACTCACATAATGTATTGTTAATAAATACGCACTTACTACTTACTCACATAATGTATTGTTAATAAATACGCACTTACTACTTACTCACATAATGTATTGTTAATAAATACGCACTTACTATTTACTCACATAATTTATTGTTAATAAATACACACTTACTACTTACTCACCACTACTACTACTACTCACCACTACTATTGCTCACTTACTACTTACTCACATAATTTATTGTTAATAAATACACACTTACTACTTACTCACATAATGTATTGCTAATAAATACACACTTACTACTTACTCACATAATGTATTGCTAATAAATACGCACTTACTACTTACTCACATAATGTATTGTTCATAAATACGCACTTACTACTTACTCACATAATGTATTGTTAATAAATACACACTTACTTCTACTCTCTTTCATGTACTTACAATAGGTCCCTTGTTAACTGGTATTTTTCGGTAAAAAAAAAAAACTCAAAATTTGTGTCACCGACGGAGGGTAGTAAGAACTGATACTTATGTTCTCCGTAGCATTGCGAGCTCGTTTTCTTTGGGGGTTTATTCTAAATCCAGATTTCGTGGCGAGACGCTACACTTTGGTGAATGCTGTCAGGTCCTAAGGAATGTCAAGGACTCTGCCAACACGGTCCTCGCGAATCGGGGACAGAATTTACAGCTGTAGGATTCGAACCCGCTAAGTCAAACCGACTAATTCGAGCCACAATTTACGTCTTTGTGTTTCCGTCGGACCTGTTGCACCGGCACAAATGCAGCGAGGTGCATAAAATAATGAACGCGAAGGTCGGCCGCGTGTCTAATCGTCGCGGCTTTCAAGCTTCTTCTTTTTTTTTCACCTTCCATTCCTGTTCCAAGAAATCCTCAGATAAAAGCTGAAAGTCAATCGATCAGAAAGTCAAGGAAACCGTCTTCATCCCGTGCTATTCCGTCGCGATAAATCTTTCGTAATAGATGTAACCCGTTATACGCTCGCTCACCGTACCGCGTATGTAATTCTCATTACCGCGTCACGAGTGACCGTACAAAGATACCCCGTTGTATTTTGCGACTAACGATTTCACTTCAAAGATATTTTTAGCCACTCGTGCAATGTTGTTGCAACGATGAAAACGAACGCGCGACCTTCAACTTTCGATTTTTCGACTGGAACCAAGTACACTTGATCGAATCCTTTGAGTTATCGTCGTCAAAAGTATGTGACATTTTTTTTTTTTTCTTCAAAAATTGCGTTACATTATTAAATATTAAATTATAAACATTGTACGGAGTCCTTCGCCTTCAACTTTCGATTTTTCGACCGGAACCAAGTAGAATTGATCGAATCCTTTGAGTTATCGTCGTCAAAAGTTTGTGACATTTTTTTTTTTCTTCAAAAATTGCGTTACGTCATTAAATATTAAATTATAAACATTATACGGAGTCCTTCGCCTTCAACTTTTGATTTTTCGACTGGAACCAAGTACACTTGATCGAATCCTTTGAGTTATCGTCGTCAAAAGTTTGTGACATTTTTTTTTTTTTTTTTTCTTAAAAAATGGCGTTACATCATTAAATATTAAATTATAAACATTATACCGAGTCCTTCGCCTTCAACTTTCGATTTTTCGACTGGAACCAAGTACACTTGATCGAATCCTTTGAGTTATCGTCGTCAAAAGTTTGTGACATTTTTTTTTTTTTTTTCTTAAAAAATGGCGTTACATCATTAAATATTAAATTATAAACATTATATCGAGTCCCTACTGAAATAAATGATTGGGGGGCATGAGGGACACTGTGCCAGCATTCTTGCCTTCAGCCGAGCTGCGAGTCCGTATCTTTACTTTCACTGGCTTACGTTTCGAATCAAGAAGCGCGAGCAGCTCCCGTGGAGACTCGTGTGTCCCGGTGAGCCGACGAGAAACGTTTTATACGTGTATTTCGAAGGACGAAAGTCAAAGATATATAAATAGAACTGGCCGAGGAACTGAACTATCGCGTATAGAAAAAAAATAAAAATTTGTGAAATTGGATTTTTTTTTATCACCGTCTATTCACATACGTAGACTTATCAAGCGGCCTCTTCGTTGCGAGTTGGGGTTATCTTTACGGCGAAGGGTCGATAGGATAAAACGATGTTTTGCGGACCGCGGATTCGGAGAATGGGCATTTTTAGCAGCAAGACAAAATGCCGGACCTCCCTCACTCAGTGACATGTAACAAAGAAATCTACTGATTTTTTTAGTACTTTTTACAAATCTTCGGCAAATACGTGCAATAATTAATCATGTAAAGATTTTTTATTTTCTTAAACATTTGAATTATTTCGGATTATAAGAAATTACAAGAACTCAGATTATTCGAAATTATTAAAATTCGGATTATTCGAAACGATTAAAATTCAGATTATACGAAATTATAAAAATTCGGATTATTCGAAACGATTAAAATTCAGATTATACGAGATTATAAAAATTCGGATTATTCGAAACATTTAAAATTCAGATTATACGAGATTACAAGAAATCGGATTATTCGAAACGATTAAAATTCAGATTATACGAGATTATAAAAATTCGGATTATTCTAAACATTTAAAATTCAGATTATACGAGATTACAAGAATTCGGATTATTCGAAACGATCAAAATTCAGATTATACGAGATTATAAAAATTCGCATTATTCGAAACAACTAAAATTCGCATTATTCAAGATTATTAAAATTCGGATTATTCGAAGTTATTAAAACTCGGATAGTTCGAATTTATAAAAATTCGAATGATTTGAAATTCGAAAACATGCGCTCCCTTAATTCATGAAATGTTTGGAGCTTTTCTTTTCGATTTTCCCGTTTCACTCCGGCCAGATTGAGTCCTTCAGGATCGAATGCTTCGCGGATCCTCGCGGGGTATCCGTGCACATATCGGTTGGGTGGTGTGGGTCGGTTCTGGGTTTCAGAGTGAGCGTGTGCCATATATATAGAGAGAAGGGGAAACTGAGCTCGGCACTCGAAAGTACACAGCCTCCGCGTTTGCAGTGGTGTGCTTCGTTCTTTCTCCTTTATTTATTCACCTCGGCTCCACCTTCGTGGCAACGGCTCGCGAGTTCCTCCGACAACGGACTGTCATTTTCGTCGCAGCCGAGACCGAGACCGGGAGATCCCAGCACCATGAGACCAACCCTCTTTATGTGAGTAACATTATTATTATTTTTTTTTTTTTCAACTTCATCTATACTTCGCGCTTATTGCGCCGCCGAACGATTTCAAAAGATTGCGTGTCCGTCGACCTCTGCGCGAATTTTAAAAAAAATGTAATTCCGCGATCACAGTGCTCTACTGCGCCGAACATCGAGACTCGAAGAAACGCCCAATAGGCTATCGAAATCATGAAGAAAAAAAAAAACGATACTGCACAGTTTTGTATTATTTTTCTTTGTCTTTTTAATATCAAATTATTGACCAAGATTTAATCCGTTAATGTGCTCAGAAAGCACCAGATTGAAGTTTTTTTCATTTCCGGAAGTCCGACTTGTCGTGTCGTCATCGGGAGTTTAGTTTGATCGGCTGAGATCGGTGCGAGTGACACAGGGTTGTGCCCGAGACTCGCGGCTGTGTCCCGTGACGCGTTAAATTATAATTCGTGTAACACAGAGCATGGTACGAGGAGGCTGTGGCCAAAGAGGCGAGTGAACGGACGAGAGTGAAAACATATGGCCGCTGGTATAGCAAAATGGAAAGTGGTTTTAGCTGAAAATCACGCGCGTGTTTCAGAGCCGTTCGCGAACCTAGTACACGGTAGTTACATTATAGTAGTATATCGGGCGCGTCCTGGTGCTGGCGTGCTTGGCGCATATTAAACTCGAGGCTGTCCTTCTCGAAGGAAATTACGAAAACGTACCGTTAATGTAATCGCGACAAAGATTTCTGGTGAACGCCTAAAATCTATAGTCGATCGGGTGTCGCGAGTCTCTATAGATTCACGACACCCGATCGCGCTTAGACGCGTCTCGTTAGCGGGATTCTTAAACTTGTTCTACAACACTCTTTGTGGGCTTGTACGATACGCGGTGCAGTGTAAAGTCAACGGTGCAAAACGCGACGTTGAAAAAATATTTTTACCGGTTTACTTGACCATTGATCGATGGAAAAGTTCGATCGGATGAAACAATCTTTTACTTGACCATGATCGATGGAATAGTTCGATCGGATGAAACAATCTTTTACTTGACCATGATCGATGGAAAGGTTCGATAGGGTAAAACACTCTTTTACTTGACCCATGGTCGATGGAATGGTTCGATAGGGTGAAACACTCTTTTACTTGACCACGATCGATGGAATGGTTCGATAGGATGAAACACTTTTACTTGACCATGATCGATGGAATGGTTCGATAAGATGAAACAATCTTTTACTTGACCATGGTCGATGGAAAGGTTCAATAAGATGAAACACTCTTTTACTTGACCATGGTCGATGGAAAGGTTCGATAGGGTGAAACAATCTTTTACTTGACCATGATCGATGGAATGGTTCGATAAGATGAAACAATCTTTTACTTGACCATGATCGATGCAAAGGTTCGAGAAGATGAAACAATCTTTTGATTGTTTCATCTTATCGAACAGGATGAAACACTCTTTTACTTGACCATGGTCGATGGAAAGGTTCGATAAGATGAAACACTCTTTTACTTGACCATGGTCGATGGAAAGGTTCGATAGGGTAAAACAATCTTTTACTTGACCATGATCGATGGAATGGTTCGATAAGATGAAACAATCTTTTACTTGACCATGATCGATGCAAAGGTTCAATAAGATGAAACACTCTTTTACTTGACCATGGTCGATGGAAAGGTTCGATAGGGTGAAACAATCTTTTACTTGACCATGATCGATGGAATGGTTCGATAAGATGAAACAATCTTTTACTTGACCATGATCGATGCAAAGGTTCGAGAAGATGAAACAATCTTTTGATTGTTTCATCTTATCGAACAGGATGAAACACTCTTTTACTTGACCATGGTCGATGGAAAGGTTCGATAAGATGAAACACTCTTTTACTTGACCATGGTCGATGGAAAGGTTCGATAGGGTAAAACAATCTTTTACTTGACCATGATCGATGGAATGGTTCGATAAGATGAAACAATCTTTTACTTGACCATGATCGATGGAAAGGTTCGATAAGATGAAACAATCTTTCACTTGACCATGATCGATGGAATGGTTCGATAAGATGAAACAATCTTTTACTTGACCATGATCGATGCAAAGGTTCGATAAGATGAAACAATCAAATGATTGTTTCATCTTATCGATCATGGTCAAGTAAAAACTTGACCATGATCGATGGAAAGGTTCGATAGGATGAAACAATCTTCAACTTGACCATTGATCGATTCAAAGGCTCGATGAAATGAATCGATCCTTCGATCGATGTATTCTCAGGTGTCGCTCTTTTTGTTCTGCATTGCGAACGGTAGATCGGTTAAAAATGGTTACTCGAGTCTGACGAACGACTCAAACTAGATATGCATAGAAAACGATCAACTGGGCACAGCTCAACGTTAAGGGTGTGTGAAATACCGCCGTCGGTAATGAAAACTCGAATGCTATTTTTCTCAAGAGTGCTCAAACTTTGGCATTCGCAGGAAATGGGAGCCCACTGTAGAATTTATAGGCACAGTGGAATTTACAGGCATTCTATTTACCATTAGACAATAAAGATGAACCGCCCTAGAAAATATAGCATTACAGTTTTTATTACCGACCGAGTGCGGAACGGAAGTTCTTTCACATAATCTTAACTGATTTCGGTTCCTAAGTCGAATCGGCTGCCGGACGGCGGAGTGAAAGCTCTTCTCTCCCTGCCGACCAGCGCTCGGTCGGTAACCGAAAACTGTAATGAACTTTCTTCGAGGTTTCCGACCGCAACCGCCCAAAATGCAATTAACGATTCGCCATCCAGTGCAAATTTTCCTCCCAAAAATAAGTAAAAACAAATTTCGACGCTTCCGCATTGTAGAAACGATCAGGAAACGGTGATCCAGTGTCGACGCACTTACACTCGCGCGTGAGAAAATTATCGTCCTCGAAGGCGGGCAATTGCATCAATCATCGATCCTATACCTGGACGAGCAGCGAGAAATTAATGGAAATTCCATCGCGCGCACGACTACCGTTCTTTCTCCTTGACATTATTGCCGCCGCGCTGTCGGAGCTACTGTGCATTGCAAAGATAGAGAAACGTAGTCTAACGAGACAGCTAGAATATGCTAATTGAGAAGGTGGGAAGCTATCGCCTCAGCGTCTTATATACACAAGATTTATGCCCGGAAGAGACTTCGACAAAGTCGGTAATATAAGGTTTATATATATATATATATATGTATATATATGCAGTTGCACGGAGTTAACGACCGCCCGATTCAATTACGGAAATTCCTGCATGTGCATATTTACTAAAACGCTTAAAGATTAACTTTGTAATTGAAAAATCAAAACTATCTTCGCTGCCTCAACCGCTTCCTCGTGAAGGAATTTTTGTCGACTTCACCGTCAGTCGATCAGTTTTATTTTCTCTCTCTAAACGTAATATAGAATTTGCCACGAAAGGATTTGCGTTACGTTTGTTCGACGAACAAACACAAGGTTATATACACAAGATTTATGCCCAGAAGAGTCTTCGACACAGTCGGTAATATAAGGTTTTTATATATATATATATATATATATATATATATATATATATATATATATATATATATATATATATATATATATATGCAGTTGCACGGAGGTAACGACCGCCCGATTCAATTACGGAAATTCCTGCATGTGCATATTTACTAAATCGCTTAAAGGTAAACTTTGCAATTGAAAAATCGAAACTATTTTCTTCCTCAACCGTTTCCTCGCGAAGGAATTTTTGTCGACTTTACCGTCAGTCGATAAGTTTTATTTTCTCTCTTTAAACGTATTTATAGTATTTGCCATGAGAGGATTTGCGTTACGTTTGTTCGGCGAACAAACAGAATGTCAGAGCGAAATTGAGCTTCGCTTCAGCATAATGGTCGCGTCTGGAAGAAATGGCATTTGTTACGACGTCGTCGGGCACGCTGCGCGAGAATGGACGATCGAAAGGGCATCGCGCAACAGCGATCATCCGATGCGCCGTGGGAAGGTTAGAGAAATTATTGGTAGGTCGGCCGATGTTATAGAAACATCGTCAACGAACCTCCGTTCCATACCAGCCGAAAGGCCTGTGCACGCGTTCGTTCGCTTTTAACCGTTAAGGCTGGGTGTCCGTTACTTTGCGTGATGTAATTCCGATTGTAACCGCGAGCGTAACCGCGTTGGGTGGCGGCGCAACACCTTCGCGGGGAAGAGCTAAGCCGGGAACAAATCACACCAGACCAACTATATTGACAAATACTGTCTTAACTCAATTGATATTTTTTAAGGATATTAAAAAAATTGAAAATTATAAATCATTCGAGCATATCCGTAAGTAATTAATACTTTCTTGCCGACAATTATTAACTCATATTTGCGAGAGTAATAGATCGGAACGACATTTTTTTCAGCATTGCCAATTTCCCCGGGGCAAAAACATAGTTTAACGACGAAATCGGTAGAACTATCGAGGGGAAAAGTTAACCGAGAACAAATCACATCGGGCCAACTATATTGACAAATACATAATTTAAAAACAATTTCATTGTAAATCATTCAAGCATAACTGTAAGTAGTTCATACCTTGTTGCCGACAATTATTCATTCATATTTGCGAGAGTAATAGATCGGAACGACATTTTTTCCGCATTGCCCCGAGACAAAAATATAGTTTAACGAAGAAATCGGAAACATTTAACCGAGTACAAACCACGCCAACTAAATTCACAAATGCTATCTAATCTCAATGAATATATTTTTAATGTATGAAAAAAAAATTAAATTATGATAACCGTAGGCAATTAATACTTTGTTACCGACGATTATTAATTCATATTTGCGAAAGGAATAGATCGGGGCGAATTTTTTTTTCTTCATTGCCAATCGCCCGAGGGTAAAAATATAGTATAACGTAGTCGGTCATCGACTACAGATCTCTCGTCCCGAGGTTCTCGTTTCACAATTCATCGAGAAACTTTTAGCCCCGAGCACGTACCGAACGAAGAGACGTCGGTTGACATTTTTAACGAACCTGAAAGTAAAAGGTGTTCGCTCGCGTACGGGCCAAGCTTCGTTTCGCTTCTCCACTTCGAATGGAATATTATAGTTATCTTCGATTGACACACTCGCTGTGATAAACTACCGATTTCTTCGTCGCTGACTTCAGCCAACACAGTTGATAACGATTATATTGATAATCAAATAACCCGTTGCAAGCGCAACTTGCGACGCCGGTTTTACCCCAAGAAGTTCAAATACACAATTTTAAGCGATAAACTTCAGCGAATTACGAAGCTCTCGTCATTTCGTAAATTAATTTGTGGGAAACATTAAAGCATTTTTTATAGTCCCGTAACGCATGAGTTCTTGCGCAGAAAGAGGAATCATGCGAACTCACGATAGACTTCGTTTTCAAGTGAATCTTCGATTCCTTCGGACTTTCACTAACTCGCGAATTCGCTAAATACATTACGTTGATTAACACATCCTTTCATAAACGCATTACATCGACAATCAAATGACCTGCTGCAAGCGCGTTTTGTCCCAAGAAATTCGAATACTCAATTTTACGAGATAAACTTCAGCGGGTCACGGACCTCTCGTAATTTCGTAATTAAATTTGCGGGATGAAGGAGTCGTAAAAGAAATTTATTGGCAATGCTACACACATTCTTACAGCTATTAACGTATACTGATTTTATACCTAAAATAATTATGCACACAATAAAAAATTGTACTTTGTACAAGAACTTATTTTCCATAAACGACCACAATTTTTTATTTGTTAACTATCCGTTGGTTTATTTGTAATTATCCGACCGCACTATCCCAGGCTTCTATTATAAACAAATTAAAAACTAAAATTGTTGTTGTGACAAGTTTGTATATTCAAGCCTGAACAAACGGGTTCTTCACTTATTCGTCAACATTATTTTTACGAAACTTAGAATTTCGATTTTATTAAATTATTTTTTACTGTGTACATTAACAAAAGGACATCGACCTGAGTCCTTTAAACTCCTTTGCCGGACACATTAAAGCATTTTTTTTTTATAGTCCGTTGACGCATGAGTTTTTGCACAGAAGGAGGAATCGCGCCAGTTCACGATACATTTCGTTTTCAAGCGAATCTTCGGTTTCTTCGAACTTTCACTAACTCGCGTATTCACTAAACACATTACTTAACGCGCACGCAGCAATGTGCGTGTTCAATTGGTGTAAGACGGAGCTTTAACTGGAGTTTGATTGATGTCATTACCTTTTCACAAAAAAAAAAGAATTCTTCGAAATATGAAATTCGCATGGTCCACTTAAGAATCGAGAAATTTACATAAGTTACCAGGGGACACTCGTGCGACATTTATATAATCCGTCGAAAGTTTCGGACGAGCCGAAACTGTCACGAAGCGCATAAACCGTACAATAATTCTTTGTCGGGTTACATCAATAAAGCAACCCGATGGTTCGTAATTATAAGATTTCGATCTCCCCGAAATAAACATATGTAAAGATGGACAGAAAAAGGTGCCTGTTCACTATCTATATATAGTGACATTTACATGAAGATTATGTCGCCTATCTCGTAATCGGGACAAAATGTATTTGAAATTTGGCATAAAAATTGACGACTTTCGGAGAAAAAATAAAATTCATCTCGCAATACCGGATTTGCCCGCACGGTCGACCTTACGCAAAACTGTCACGAGGCTCATAAAGTGTACAATAATTCCTCGTCGGGTTACGTCAATAAATCAATCTGATGGTTCATAATTATTAGATTTCGTGGATAAGATTTCGATCCCCCTAAAATAAAGATATGTAAAGATGTACAAAAATGGTGCCCGATGACTATATATATATATATATATAGTGACATTTCCATGAAGATTGTGTCTCACATCTTGTAATCCGGGCACAAAATGTATTTAAAATATGGCATAAAAATTTAGCACCTGCTGAGAAAAAATGAAATTCATCTCGCAATGCCGGATTTGCTGACACGGTCGACCTTATGCGTAGCTTTGTATTTCTCTATCCCCCTGAATCTCGAAATTATTTCTTGACATTCACTATTGCCGTCGAGCTCGTTGGCGTTGATCCGACGTAATGTTGTCTGTGTATGTGTGTGCGTGTGTACATGTGTGTGTGTGTGAGTGTGTCTGTGTGGGGGACCGCGTGCCACAGGATCGAACGGCCAGAGAAAGTGAGACTGGAGGTACGTGAATGTCACAGGTCAAAAACCATCTGGTACCGATATGGCCGATCGTGACGATGGCATCGATCCGAAGAATGCACTCGCAGTCACTTTGCAGTGGTTTTCAGTCACGGATTAAAAAAAAAAAAACCCTTTCAACGCTTACCCACCAGGGTCTGCTGAATCGGAATATTAAGCTCGTGTATGACTTTTTCCTGACCTGGTACACCTCATGTATAATTTTTTCTACCTTTTAAATGATGAACCCACGCGTGTCTACGAGGAAGGGTCCCATGAGCAATACATTTTATTTTCCGCACATGAATCTCTTCGTTTCTTTAATAAGGAAGAGAATGTCATATGTCAAATTTGATTTTAATAAAATTTAGGGGGTGAAAAATCACACTCAAAGCCCAAAATGTAACGAAAATTGGCAACAATCGCATTTTTTCAAAATATCGTCTGGAGTGGTTTTCCACCCCATACATGAGTTCAACACAGTAACATTTCTTTGTACATTTAACAAACTTTTTTTGTCCACAAACCCCGCAATTATTATGTTGTTAATTTGGCAAAAGAAATTCGTAAAGCGAACAGCCATTTTTGTAAAATGGACCAGATTTTTTTTTTTTGTAAAATTAACATGAAAAGAATTGTGGATGTTTGTGGATCAGAAACGTTGATATCTATTTTACCGTGTACGGTTAATAATTATTTTATTTTCTCGTTCCAGATTACTAGCGCTCTGTCTGGTAGCCGCGTGCAGAGCAGCTGCCGAGGAGGAGTACGAGTACGATGACGAGCCTGCGCCAACCCCGGTGACCCAGGCACCGGCGAGACCGGCAGGAAGACTCGGCAGTCTCCTCTCCCCCAGAGGACGTGCATCACCTGCCGCGAGAAAGCCCGCCGCTGTATGTATAAAAAAAATTCATTCCGCATAGACTAAAAAAAAAATAGTTGAAAGAGGATTTTTGTAAAAATGAGTGCTACATCCGGTGATGTGTTCTTCCGCAGGCCACATCAACGACAGCCAAGCCGGTGGAGCAAGCAGTCGAGGAAGAGGACGTGGAGGATGAGGAAATTCTGGAGGACAGCCAGGAGCAGGAGGAAGCCCAAACTACGACAACGGAATCGTCGAAGAAACTTCGCGGCGGAGGAATCAGGCCATTCAGGTATTTTTGCCATACAGTTGAAAATTGATACGTTTGACGGGCAAGTTTATTTATTTCGATCGGCAAACACCGAAGGGAGGGCAAACTGTTACCTCCAATCGATATCAACAAAAAATATACTTTTTGCTCAGAAATAGTACAACCGGTACGCCAAATACTTAAAATTGATTTTCTGTTCCAAAAAAAAAAAGTGTTTATCAAAACAACATCTTCACAAGAAATCTTAATATCTTCAAAAGCAATCTTAATGGCTTCAAAAGAAATGTTAATGTCTTTAAAAAAATCGAAAATGAATATACTTTAGCGCTAATTACGTTGTATGGTAATTAAGGTTATGGTAAGAAATGTTAATGTATTCAAAAGAAATCTTAATGTCTAAAAAAAAATCGAAAATGAATATACTTTAGCGCTAATTACGTTGTATGGTAATTAAGGTGCATCATTGAAAATTATCTTACAGATCGAACCAGGATCTACTGGCAGCTCTGAAGAGGAGGCGAGCCCAGGCAGGAACCGTTGTTCATACGCCTTCGACGACGCAAGCATCCGCCGACTCAACCACTCCAAAATCTAAGTACGTGCGACGATCAATCTCCGCCTCAATCGTCTTCGCTGTCGAATCGATACTTCATGTTCATTTCGACATTTTTTTTTTTTTTTTGCAGATCCTCCTCCAGCGGACGTGGTCGAAGCAACGCGGCAGCCGAAGCACCGTCCAGGACATCCGGCCGCGGTAGGTTCGGTGGAAACACGAGAGGAAACAAACCCGTCCAGGAGGAGGTCGAAGAGACCCAGCAGGAAGAAGTCCAAGTCAAGCCGAAACCTTATCGCAGAGGTTGAGAAAGAAATTACAAGAAAATAAACAAAAATACACCTAATCGAGCCAACGGAACGACGATGTGACGTTCGACAAGAAAATTCGACCTCCGTAAATTCCCGACTAAAATGTCTCGCTAGAGATGCGACTTTCTTCTCGCTAAGTCCATCTTACACATTCGACTGAAATTACATCCTCCTCCCAGTCTCCCTTTTCTTTCTGTTTTTTTTTTTTTTATTCACGTCAATTATGCCTTCATATCTATATATTTTTTATAATAGCGTATTTTCTTCTTTCACAAAAGCGAGACTATCGTGATAGAAGCTTCGGAGGGAAGTCCCAATAGCCGATCAATTGCCACCTCCGACTGACGTTGATAATTCTATTAATCGGTGTATAAGAATAATTATTATTATTACTAGTTTTAATGGTAACAGAAAGAGGAAATCATTGTCAAAAGATCGCGACGACGATTCATGATTTTCCTCGATCGATGATAGCTAAGAAAAAACCGAGGGAAAAGAAAAAGAAATACAAGCAATACGATTATCGAATGGCAATTTGTACAGGGACATGCTGTAATAATCGTGGAATTGCCAAAATCGCCGACTACGTAAAATATTGTATAAATGTAAATTAATTATGAAGAATAATACTAAAGCTGTCCGAGCGAATAATAGATCTGGAAAAAAAAGTATGGATTTTACAATAAAATGGAGAAAAAAAAAACAAAAATAATAATTACATGAGTCACGTTGATATTCCGGAGGCGTCACGGCGCGAGGCGTCTCGTCCCCGCGCGACGACATCGGTACTTATTTTCTGTACACTTTTGGTTGTGCCGCTTTGCAATGTAAGCGGATCGTAGGAGTTGTGGAATTTCATTAAATTCCATCGGATGTTGCAAAATGAGATATTCATAGGCCATCGCGAGGAGGCTTCACGAACGACGACGACGAGTTCTCCATGAGAAATAGGATAATCTCTATTGAGGAAAAGGTGAGAGTGCGATCTTTCGACGGGAACCTTTGCTCGCGAACAGGAACAATAGATGCTGTTGGAAGAGTTGGCGATAGGTCGAAATGTTACAAATGGTACGCGAACGGTTCATACCAATTTTCTTTTACAAGAAAAAGAAACACTCCTACCAGCCATCATTGTGGAAAGAGATCCTGAAACGGTATTACCATATTCCACTGGGAATTCAACCGAGCGAGTTGCACTCGCGTTTCACGTACGTGCATCAGTTGTTCGAGCTGACATTCACTCTCGAAACGCCAACGGATTTTTAAGCGTGTACGTGAGTTACCAAAAACCTAGCTAGCTTGGTGTCGTCTCCGTTGAAGTTCCCTGACCGGGACGTCGTCAGCACATGCCTAGCGTACCTTTAAGCACAAAGTTGCGGGATGGATTGTGGTGACTAGGTATTATCCCGTACGTGTCCAGTTTTCCTGTACGGGACATAAGCTCGATAGCACCTAGCTTGATGTCAACCCCTTCAAAATTTCCTGGCCAGAACCTCGTGGCACATGACTACGGTTCTCATTAAGAACAAAGCTGTCAGATAGATTGTGGTAACTAGGTCTTGTCCAGTGCTCGTCTAGTTTTCCTGTATAGCATATTCTAGCCGCTAGCTTGATTGCACCATCTAGCTAGCTTGGTGCCATTTTTATCGAAGGTTGCTGGCCAAAACTTCGCCAGCATTTGCCTAGCATACCTTTACGAACAAAACTGCGGGATGGATTATGGTTACTAGGTATTTTCCAGTACCTGTTCAGTCTTCTTATATGGGACATCCTAGCCATAGGCTTTATGGCACCTAGTTTAGTCCCATTTTTATCGAGGTTTCTTAGCCAGAACCTCGCCAGCAGATACCTAGCATATCTTTAAGAACAAAGTTGCGAGATGGATTATGGTGACTAGGTATTTTTCAGCACCTCTTCAGTTTTCCTATATGGGACATGCTAGCTGTAAGTTTAATGGCACCTAGCTTGGTGCCATCTCTGTCGAGGTTTCCTGGCCAGAACCTCGCCAGCGCATGCCTAGCCTACCTTTAAGAACAAAACTGCGAGATGGATTATGGTAACTAGGTATTTTCCAGTACCTGTTCAGTCTTCCTATATGGATAGGCTTTATGGCACCTAGTTTAGTCCCATTTTTATCGAGGTTTCCGGGCCAGAGCCTCACCAGCAGATACCTAGCATATCTTTAAGAACAAACCTGCGAGATGGATTATGGTAACTAGCTATATGGGACACACTAAACTATCGCAGCCGTATGTATACCCCGCCATGACAGTTTTTCGAGCGACAATGCGGCGTCCCGACGAGCTGAGATAGTTTTCGACGAACTCGGAATTATGCGGAGAGAATGCGATACGAACAAAAGTGAGAGGAGTAGACCCGACGGCCTTGAGGAGCAGGGAAGCGCCGAGAAGCATTTCACTTATAAAGACCGTCCGAGCGGCAACTTCTTTCTCGCGTACGACGATAAACTGGCGGGAGGACGCATGCGTCGTGCGAATGGCTGTGCCGATCGCTTAATGAGATGCAAAAGTTGCGGAGAAAGAAACAACAGCCTTACAGCGGTCTAGGATGAGGCAGGAAAAAAAATCGTCTAGAATCAAACATTTTGTGGACTCGAAAAAATGCCTTATAGAAGTTAAAATTTCTATTAAAAAAATGGTTTAATTTAAAAATTAGTTTTTTAAAATGTTTTCTGGCGTCGCGAAATCTGCGATTCACTTGCGTGACAAAAATCGATATTAAGCCGAAGAAATGTCCGAACTCCCAGCGAAAAGAGGCGAAAGACGATTTGCGCAATATTATCCGAAGTCGTTAATGAATTGTTAATTTTGAAACACGAAGATGAACATGCGGCTGAAGAATCGACTGGAGTACATGCAGTTCGCGGATAGTACAACGCCTACGCGGCATATCCTAATCAATGATCACTGGCAAAGGCCCGTATTTCGCTGAGCGGTCATCCTTGACGGCGTCGACGGCATTCCGTCAGAAATTTCCCGTTTCACTCTCGATACGTAATAGAGGTAATGCGTATAGGCGGATCTAACGGTGTTTCAGGAGGAACTCAAACGACGTATAGTTAGAGCGTCCGCACGAGCACGGTCGCTACTGAAAGTGCAATTTGTGCACCGCTCTCTTGGTTCGTTAATTCCCAAGCAGCGGTGTATTATCACTTATCAGGGCGAGACGGTAAATTTTCAAATTAATCTGCCGTTATCGACAAACTGTCCGGATGGGTAAAAAAAAAATTATTTGTTCATAATGTTAGGATGAAAAGAGCAGCGGTGTATTATCACTTATCAGTGCGAGACGGTAAATTTTCCAATTAATCTGCCGTTATCGACAAACTGTCCTGATGGGTAAAAAAAAAATTATTTGTTCATAATGTTAGGATGAAAAGAGCAGCGGTGTATTATCACTTATCAGTGCGAGACGGTAAATTTTCAAATTAATCTGCCGTTATCGACAAACTGTCGTGATTGGTAAAAAAAAATTATTCGTTCATAATGTTAGGATGAAAAGAGCAGCGGTGTATTATCACTTATCAGGGCGAGACGGTAAATTTTCAAATTAATCTGCCGTTATCGACAAACTGTCCGGATGGGTAAAAAAAAATTATTCGTTCATAATGTTAGGATGAAAAGAGCAGCGGTGTATTATCACTTATCAGTGCAAGACGGTAAATTTTCAAATTAATCCGCCGTTATCGACAAACTGTCCTGATGGGTAAAAAAAAAATGATTTGTTCATAATGTTAGGATGAAAAGACATTTGCGATGACGTTGCGCAATCCAAGCGCGTCTGCCTGGTGCGTCCAGCGTCCGGCGACCGCACTTAAACTTAAAAGAACTCCCTGCAGCGTATGCCAAGGTAAAAGGTACGTATCGGTAGATGATGTTGTGTACGTGTGCTCGCATGTATACACGGAAAGAGGATAGAAGCGCCGCAAGTTTCTCTGACCTTTTCGGTAATGTCAGCGTGCGGCGAACGCGGGTCGACGAGGGTGATGTGGTATTAAAAAAAAACCTCGTACGATTGACTGGCGACTGCGAATAAGTCACGAGAGCGAAGCCTGAAAATCGTGACGATTCGTTAACGCCCTGGAGACCGTGCCGGCGAGATCGATCGACTCATCCGCGTAGGTTACACAACTTTATTAAAAATTTGTTTCGAAATTTAGTCGTGAGGAAGTCGCCAGAAACACTGTGCCGCTTGCAATATAAAAAATTTGGACGTCTCTGTTATTTTGGGGATTGGAAAAAATAATACAGTGTGACAATAGCGAGAGGGATGGAATTATTCCGTGGAAATAATACGGAGCCTTGAAACGGAGGGGAATCATCAATAATCAGCGGCCGCGTCAGTCGCTGAGGCAATGCAAATTGTAAAAAATAGTCGTATGAAATTTAATGCTGTCGTGACAGAAGATTTTATAAGTAAACTGGTAGAGTAAATGTAATGTGTAATTGGGATTAAAATTATTACAATATTATACATTTGTTATAAATAAAATTAATGTACCATTTTAGAAATAATTTACTTTTAACCCTTCACAGATGGGATCCTCGTCGAACGAGGACCTAGAATTTACCTAGAATTTTAGAATGCAATTTACTAGAATTTAGATAGTCTAGAATTTATCTAGATTTTTAGAGGTAAACTATAATTTGAAGACGCAACCTTAAAACGCTTCGAATTACAAGTCGACGTGCAAAAAAAATCTGTAAAAATTCAGAGACATACCTTGAAGTATTGTTTTTTTTATAACGCAGAAGAAACTTTAATGCAAAAATCCGCATCGTTTTTGTGCTTAACAGAAGGAATGCCGGTGCACACAGTAAAAAATAATTTCGCAAAAACGGAGTACGAAGTTTCGTAAAAATAATTTTTTCAAATAAGTGACAAACTCGTTTCTTCAGGTTTGAATATTACAAACCCGCACTTTTATTTCTCGTGCAATTAACCATTTTTTTGTCCATTACTTTGCAAAACTACAAAATTAACAAGTCAACAAATTCTGGACGTCTGTGGACAATAAGTTGTAACAATTACAAACATTTTTTACTGAGCAGCAGCAAAGTTCGGAAAAAAAATTCTGGGCGTCTGTGGACAATAAGTTGTAACAATTACAAACATTTTTTACTGAACAGCAGCAAAGTTCGGAAAAAAAATTCTGGACGTCTGTGGACAATAAGTTGTAACAATTACAAAATTTTTTTACTGAGCAGCAGTAAAGTTCGGAGATTCTTTACCCATATTCGTAAGTCGATGGACGAACGGCCTACGCATCCTATAGTCACGAATTGAATACATGTTATCATAGGAGATACAGCACGGTGAGTGGATTGCGAAATGCGGAAATAATTATGGAAATTTAGAGTGCCGGAGCAAGCTCTCCTCGGTGTGTACGATCCATGGCAACAGAACACTTCGAGCCGACCAAGTTATTATTTCACGTCGCGTAATGCGCGAACTAACGGTGCATGATGCACACAGCTCTCTGTTGTTCTTCGAGGTTGGTCTCTGGCGCGGGACTAGAGAATGCACGTGCAATCCGCACGTACCGCACGAGGCTAGTCGCACCGGCAGACGGTTGTGCACACTGGGCACGAGACTCGATTCCAAAACGTGCGGGTTCGCTTATCGGATAAGAAACTGCCTCCAGATTCTTGTCTGTTCCTCGATCTATCTTCATCCGAGAATTTGCATTCGCTGTGCAGTTGCCGGTAAAAGTCGAAAGCCAGACTTCCCGTCGCTTCTCGGTATTCGAAATCCTTTTACGGGTTCATTCCTCGAGGCCTCTAAGGTAGTCCTTGCGAATAGTGTTCACTTCGCATAAGTTTCAGAGAAATAAGAGAGAATTCCAAACACTTATCGATGGTATTAAAATCTGAAAAAAAATCAAGCATATTAAAGGTGCCGAAAAGGTTAATTTAGCATAATAATAATTCCAAAATGTTATCAACAAATTGATGAAAAATATAATTGTTCAACAAATTTCCCGAAAACCTAACTTTTTTTTTAATGATAATGATTCGTTCATTTTTCTGAATACGTATGAATTTTTTTTCAGATTTTCGAATTCACTTTGAATTTTGTGACTTTCTACACGATTTTCCCATATAAAAAGAAAAAAATTCAAAGTGAATTTAAAAATCTGAAAAAATTCATACGTATTCAGAAAAAATGAGCGAATCATTGCTTGTAAATGAGAGAATCACTGCTCATAAAAGAACAAATCCGTAGCATTAAATAAATTAAAAATCTTTGAATATCGAGTTGAGCGACGATTTTTTTGCGACGTGAAATCAACGAACCCGCCGATAACTGACGCGCTGATACGGGTGAATACAAATGGGTTTGTTACCCGTAGGAACGCAATTGGTTGCTGAGATGCGCGACGGTTGAGCAGACTGTGCACGAGACTCGATTCCAAAACGTGCAAGTTTACTCATCCGATAAGAAATTGCCTCCAGATTCTTGTCCGTTCCTCAATCTGTTGTCATCTGAGAATTTGCGGTCCCTCAATAGTTGCCGGTCAATGCCGGTCGGCGGATTTCCCGTCGCTTCTCGGTATTCGGAATCTTTGAATACCGATTTCCTGCACCCGCGACGATTTTCTGCGACGTGAAATCAGCGAACCCGCCGATAACTGATGCGTCGATACGCGAGAATACAAATGAAGTAAAATGTGTAGCGGGTTTGTTAACGGTAGGAACGGCGTTGGTCGCGGAGGTGTGCGAAGGACTTTCTCCGCGAGGCGGAGATCCTTATTTCGCTTTCCCTGATACGCATGTATATCCGAGCGGAATGGCTCGCACGCATGTCCCCCGTGCCGGTCACGTTCGATCGTGAGAGAATCGGTACCCTCTTCGATTCCCGACCGACCAACCGCCGAGAAATATCGATGACAGCGAAAAATATTCGGCTGGCTTAAAAATATTAATTATTACTTTACTATCGATCATCACCGATAGCGGACCGTCATTAGTGTACTCGCCGGTGGCAAATCGGTACGATAAATATATTGTCTATATCGAACTTAAAAGAATTACGCCGTCAGGCATCAACGAGAACCAATTTCTAAATTGATCAACTATTTTTTCTCTCTTCTTCAACTAATCGCCTACGGCTTCTTTTCACCGTAGGCGCGAATACCGCGTATTATCCGATCGTACCTTAGCGAGCAACCGGCCTCGACGCATCGATTTTCTTTCATTCTCTCCTTTCCAAGCTCGCTAATGTGTACATTATATGTACTTTACATGCATTGTCCACAGAGATGGATCATGGTTGAGGTCAAACAGATTCCCACAGCGAAGTCAACCGATTTATGGTCATACTTGAATCGCAGAGTTTTTAGTGGGAAAAAAGTGTAAAATTGCATGCATAATTTTATTTCTATTACGACGGAATAGGAGGTGCGATCGGCTGACCCGTCGATTTCTTTCATTTTCTTTTCTTAGCGTACTGTTGTGTGCTTTATGCGCACTGTTGTGTACTTTATGTGCACTATTGTGCACTTTATGCGCACTATTGTGTACTTTATGCGCACTATTGCGTACCTTACGTGCACTATTGTGTGCTTTATGTGTACTTTATGTGTACTTTATGTGTACTTTATGTGTACTTTATGTGTACTTTATGTGTACTTTATGTGTACTTTATGTGTACTTTATGTGTACTTTATGTGTACTTTATGTGTACTTTATGTGTACTTTATGTGTACTTTATGTGTACTTTATGTGTACTTTATGTGTACTTTATGCATTTGATTCGCACTAATGTGTACTTTAGGTGCACTATTGTGAACTTGCATACTGTTGCGTACAGAGATGTGTCACAGTCGTACTACGGAATGTTTGGAGGTAAACTATAAAAATTGCGTGCGAAATCAAATTTTTCATATGGCTTCCTCGTGCAGTTTACGTAGCTTCAACGAGAAAGTACCGAAACAGACGGAACTTTCGCGTCGAACGATTATAATTAATAGAAAGAAAGAATGGAGAAAAAAAAAGTGAAATGGAATGTCAGGAACGTCGTTCAAACTTCAATGTTAAGGTTACTATATCTGCAGCGCTGACGTGTGGCGTCCAAACTGCGCGGGTTCTTCGCCGGCGCATAAAAGTGGGTCAAGTTGATATCCGGCTTCGGTGATCCCGGCTCGGATTGGAATTGACTCTTCGTCGCCTTTTTCTCCGAACCGTGGCTGCTGACTTCGCCACACCGAGATATCGCTCTTCTCCTTATTTCACCGCAAATTCGACTCTGTTCCACCTCGCGCTTTCCACCAAACCATTTACATGCGCATGGAGAAAAAAAAATGTTAGGACCCAAGAATTTTGTTACCATAAATCATTTACCTGCTTAACATAGCGACAACAAAATATTTTGCTGTGGCAGCAAATATTTTGCTGTAGCAGCAAATGTTTTGCTGTAGCAGCAAAATATTTTTGTTGCCACAACAATAAATTATTAACGATCTACATTTTGTTAGAGAAACAGAATTATTTTTCTCCGTGCATTGCGTGCTTTGTTGGAAAATCGGCTTCGCTAGAAAAGATGTAATTTAATTTAAAAATCGGTAATAATTATTTTTCAAAATATCCATAAGATTAAAAATAAATAAAGGAAACTCATAATTCTGCCAAAGTGTAACGCGCAATCGAAACTACGTGCTCAGTTGTGAAACCGGCTTCGGCGGAAAGGACGCAATTCTTGAAAAAAAAAAAAAAAAATATCTATAATATAGAAAACAAATAAAACTCTCATCATTCCGCAAAAGTGTAACGTGCGAACGAAATTCCGCCGAGGATAAAGAATTACGCGAGCCTCGTGTTACTCCATTTACAAAAGATTTACAATAACGTTAGCGGGAACGTAACGTTCGCGCACCGCAGCACATCGGAATCCGACCGCAGTTTATCGAAGCGATACGATCGTGGGGCTGCGTGCGCCGAATTGCACAAAAAAAAAATATATATATAAATTTTCCACCTAATCTTACGAAATAATTTTACGAAAGTATTACGTCTCGATCGGCGATTAAAAAAAATATATATATGCATAAAAATATCCGCGGAAATGTTTGAGGCACGGAGGACGCGTTAAAATTTATTTAACGCGCTTATCTCGCGAGGAGAAAGTGATCGTCGACTCCGCTGTTAATTCGCTGCTGAATACGGTACTTGGGGGGGGGTACTTTATTAATTGTCGAGTTCCCGGAACCGAACGTCCTCGGGAAGGTCCATTCTGCCTGGGCACGACAGTCAGGTGTCAAGGTCGCAATGCTGTATACCTGCCCGAGCAATTTCATTTGCCCGTGTCCGGGAGTGTACATTTTCGACGAAAACAAGTCCCACTTTTTTTTTTTTTTATCCACTCGTCCCTCGCAAGGAGCAATCTCATTTTTAAGCGAAGGCCCGGGACGAGCATGCGGGAAGCCTCCGCTAGTTCGTCGATCCGGCTTGCTCCGCGCCACCGCCGGTGACTCCGGGAGAAAGCAGAGAACTTTTAGCAGCAACAGTAATCGAGTCGAGCGGATTCGCAAAAGCGAGACAACAAGATTTCGCTCCGGGGAATCGACAATCGAGGCACGGACGTATTCGCGCTTAGTGCGCAGAAGAATTTGACCTCACGCCCGGGCTCTCGATCGTTCGTCGATACCGGAGCCGACATCGGCTCATTTTTATTTCGCCGATGTCCGCCCTCCGTCTCGATGAAATTTTAAATAAATGAATTTCAACGTCCGGCCTTCGTCGTGCGGCGTGCGAGGGCTTCCTTGAGTTAGAGACCGCGCTGTTGCACTTTTACCATCGAGGAAATCGAAGCGACGGAGCGCGCGGTTCTTGCCGATCCTCCGGATCGTGACGAACCACAGCTCCGATGAAATTCCTCAATAATTGTGTCTCCGAGGGCCGAATCGGCGCTACGTGGCGTATCGCGATGGCAAAACGCAGGCAAGGTCGACCACTCGCTGGCACATAAGTTACCACTTTTCGCAAAGTGCTCACACGATTACAGACATCCGGGCTGAATGGGACCGTCCCGAGGATGGTTCTCTGCTGTTAATGGGCAGATTTCTCAAAGCGCACGAAATCACTCGTTCGTACAATCAACTTACGTCAAAAAAATTCTCTGATATTTTCGAAAATGACAAACTATCCAGAATTGTGAAGAAAAGTTACACGATAGGAACCTTGCATATGTTTATTATTATTTATTCTTTGGTATTTTTCATTGAATTATGTCTTTGGAAGGAATAAATGATCTAACATGAGAATTATTTTGCTTCCTTCAAAGCCTTAATTTTTTCATTGATAAGAGCTTCTTGTTTTGCAAAAAAAAAAAAAAAATTCGTCCAAACACTTTTTTTTCTCGATTTGATATTTCGTATTTTCCCCAGCTAATATTTAATTCCCAGGCATTTCCTTGATTTCCCCGACATTCCCAGGTTTTCCAGTATTGGCCCAGCGTTCGCCCGAAGTCGGCCAGCGCCATTTCCGCCAGGGTCTAGGAAATGAGGTTCGCTTGTCGACCGAACGAGTTTTTGGGGTATTTGGGTATGTGGATTGGTCTGCTTTATGTTTATCGTCAACGGGTCCGCGAAGCTGTTAAATGGGATGCAGCGAACCACCATAAAAGCCACTGCTACGACCCAGCCCAGCATACCGTACGCAGCCCGGGACGAAACGCCGGAGAAAGTCAAATTTTAATTCCCCCCTTTCCGAACACGACATGCGTGTGTGTACGGTACTCGCATCCGTAGAGCAGCCCTCGAGCGTGTGTTCCGATCCGCGGCAAATGGCGTGTAGGTAGCGCGCATACCGTCTCTCGCCCCGAGTAAAGAATTTCTCTACTCGATGTCGCGTGCGAAATGCGTCGCATTGTTTCTTCCTGTTCTCAACATATTTTTCCATCTTGACTGTCGGCGTCGTCACTGGCGAGCGTTCGATGATCAGCTAAAAAAAATTCATCTCATACCAAATTACCAATAGTGATGTCGATCGTGTGGGTGGACGACATCGATGAGTAGAAATGGGCGCTGACTTTGTGAAAGGTAATTTTTTTTTTTTTTTTGTAAATTGACAGTCACGTGACCGTCGATTGATCGGTCCGGAAATGTCTGGACTGTGACAACAGCGACATGGAGTCTAAAACCGTGCACGGTCCCAACGTCACAATTAACAAAGTACAAATGTCCTTAATCGGAAAGAAATTAATTATGTAGTCGTTTTATAATATTGTTTCATTGATGAATTCAATTCTAAAAATTGAAATTATAAGTGGCTGACAGTTGACCAAATTTGTGAGCAAAGAAATTGTCAAATCCCATATATATAGACGTTTTTCGCTGGTTTTACTGTTTTTGTGACCCTGAAGAAAAATGACGGTCAAGGCACAACAAACGTTTTCAGGAATAAAAAAGACGGTCATTTTTTTTATTTGTAAATTGACGCTTACAAAAAAGAGCCGTCACGGCACATCTCTAATGACAACGGTAACGGCAGAAGCGAGCGTCCACGGAACACGGTTCCTTAAAGATAAGCAGCGAAAGGCGTGTAGGTAGTGCGCTTACTGTCTCTCGTCTCGAGTAGAATTTCTCTACTCGATGTCGTTTGCGAAACGCGTCACATGTTGTCTGTTCCTATCATAAAAATGTTTCCATTTCAACTATCGATGTCGTCACGGGTTCAATAATTATATTTTAAAAAATCATCTCATGATTACCTACAAACGAATCTATCGATCTGCATTGATGTCGATCCTGTAGATCGACGACAACGACGACAATGATGGCGGGCGTCCGTTTCCACGGGAAGTCGATTCATTGAAGATACACGGAGAGAAGTGTCTCGAAAAAACTACAAAGAATTTCGTCGACCAATTTTTTTAATGGGTGCTCACATAAAAAAAAAATCGACATAATATGCCAGAATAACCTACAAACCTAAAAGAAACGGTTCGCGATCGCGATTCCACCTATATTTTTTTTAGTGACTATATTACTATATTACTATATTTTCTAGTGAGAAGATCTTGTATTACAGGCAAAATTACGGGGTATTCGGTTAATATCTGTGATAGCGAAAATTAGCATGTTTTCTAGCAGAATGTGTTAAGTTTAATACGAAGATCGCCAGGATGTCGCTGTGGTTCCCATATACTTGAAAGTTCTGTCGGGTTTACCAGAATTATGGTAATTCCTATCGGATCCTTCTCTCAGTGCACAGGACGCGATTAATCGAAGCTGAATATGCATAGACATGTTGTCTTTGTATATTCAGCTTCGATTAATCGCGTCGTTGCGACAACATTGAATATTGTTAACACTGACAAATCGAGCGATGATCCGGAATCCTGCCCGGCGTTTTTGAAAGTACAGAAAATGCGCGTGGCAGAGACCGGGCAGAAAAGAACTGGGAGAGAAGTCGCGATCGCCTCCATTGGGATTCAGCAAGCGAGTTTCTGCCCTGCGCGAAAGTGCAGCCAAGGTCCTGTTGTCGTCGATCGAACGAGCGAATCCCACAAGAACGATCGAGTATTCCGATTTTAGCGTGCACTTCGCCTGTGGGATTGCCAGCTCTGCAATTCGCCTCGACGCGTTTCAATTAGAAGCAAGCAACTCGTACCGGAAGCTCGTTATTGTCTTTCAAACGTCCAAGTAATTTCAGAACGACAACATTTCACATGTCCAAATAATTTCAGGACGACAACATTTCATATGTCCAAGTAATTTCAGGACGACAACATTTCACATGTCCAAGTAATTTCAGGACGACAACATTTCATATGTCCAAGTAATTTCAGGACGACAACATTTCATATGACCAAGTAATTTCAGGACGACAACGTTTAACATGACCAAGTAATTTCAGGACGACAATATTTCATATGACCAAGTAATTTCAGGACGACAACATTTCATATGTCCAAGTAATTTCAGGACGACAATATTTCATATGACCAAGTAATTTCAGGACAACAACATTTCATATGTCCAAGTAATTTCAGGACGACAATATTTCATATGTCCAAGTAATTTCAGGCCGACAACATTTCACATGTCCAAGTAATTTCAGGACGACAACATTGCACATGTCCAAGTAATTTCAGGACGACAACATTTCACATGTCCAAGTAATTTCAGGACGACAACATTTCATATATCGAAGTAATTTCAGGCCGACAACATTTCATATGACCAAGTAAAATCCGGACGAGACAACACTCGGGCCAACGATGAAATCCGAACGATTTTTGGCAGAAAAAATCTCGAAGGTTTTGTGCCAATCGTCGATTACGAATGACACGCTGCTGGGACCGGTGTGACGGTAGCTTTAGCCGCGCGACTCACCTCTCGTGCCCTCAAATTACATCCGGGTTCTACAAGGCAAGCGTCACACTCGCGGCATTGCGCTCTCGACGACGAACCGTGCATTACCTCCTGCTATGAGAGCTGCATTCCAGGAGTCATGAGTTTATCTCTCTTTCTCCGGCGAACTCTCACTCTCGGGGTTTATCCCTCGTGCGATGCCAGGAGCGGGAGGACAATGAATAATTATTGTATAAGGAACTTGTCGTCATATCCGAGCGGATAAGGTATTCGGCCTCGAGAAATAAATGTAACTACGGAACGATAAATGACAACGCCGCCCTGCTTTTGTATCCGACCAGTTGCAGCGGCTCAAAAAAAAAAATCTGTTCTCCAGTTTATTTCCCGACAACATTTTCGTTGCAGCCTTTGGCAATTGCAACCTGACGTCCAGCGCCCTGTGATCACTGGTCATCCAGTCCGGTCGAACCTCCCAGTCTTTGGCAAATCGCAGCGAATGATCGATGAGAACGCTGTCGTGTTTTTGTAGGGGAGAGCGGGGCAAAATGGCACAGCGGGGCAAAACGGGACAGTGAGGGCAAAACTCAATTTTCCAATAATCTTTGGATGCCACATTTTGTCCCAACGATACATCCGGATTTTCAAACCCGTTTTACCCCACGTACCACCATCGCCACCATCCAAAAGTTATTGGAAAATTGCGTTTTCTCTCATTATCCCGTTTTGCCCCGCTGTGCCATTTTGCCCCGCTCTCCCCTATATATTAGAGAGGCTCGACAAATAATCTGTTCTCCAGTTTATTTCCCTACGATATTTCCTCGGTTCGATCTGGGACCAAGAATCCGAACTCCCGCTGCGACCTTTGGCACTTGCAGACTGATGTCTACCCTGCCGTCACTCCGGAGCAGTTCAATTGAACCCCTTCTTTGACAAACCCCGACAAACGATCAATAACCACGGGGTCTCAAAAATTAATCTCTTCTCCCCTTTACGTCCCGACAATATTTTCTCGGCTCGATCTCGGGCCAAGTGTAAGCGACTGTATTATTATTCAGTAAGGTCGTCGAGCAATGCACATTACGGCTCACCGTAATTTCGTCTGGGCGGCACCTGACTCCCTCGTCCAAACCGCGCAAGCTGCCGCAGTCAATGGCCGATTCATATTCAGCCTTCCATGCCGGAGTCTCCCTCCGGACAAAAGGTCTGCACGCGGCGGATATAGTAGTTACATCCGTGGAATATTAATCGCCGGTTCTTCGGCCGACGTGCGAGTGGAATTAATTATCGTAAGAGATGACCGAGGGAAGCGTCGTCAACGTGGCGAATGAACATGAAGCACGCATTGGCACATGCGGGGACCGACGAGTCCGAATGCAGCAGAGTCCTCGTCATTCTATTCTTCCTCGTCATCGTCGTCGGCGTCGACGGGACGCGCGGCACCGTGGGCGGAAGAGCGCGTGTAAAACGGTCCGAGAATTTCCCTCGGTTCGACTAGTCATGTTGTGTCACAGATCAAACTGTTACAACGACAGCGGCGTTGTATTCGTATCGTTCTAAGCTTCACGTTCTGAAAAGGCTCCGTTAAAGTAATCCTTGCGGACAGCCTGAACCCACGTGAGTTCAGAGCGAATTGAGAGTGGAATTGCGAATACTTCGCGATGAGATAAAAATCTGAAAAAAAATCAACCATATGGAAGGTACTGAAAAGATTGATTTTGCATAATAATAATTCCAAAGTGTTATTAACAAATGAATGAAATAAAAATTGTTCAACAAATCTTCCGGCAACTTAACTTTTTGTTCATATAAAAACAATAAGTTAATCTTTTTGAATACGTATGAATTTTTTCAGAATTTTGTCTAATTTTTGAAAATTGCGTTTTTAGTTAATAAAAAAACGTGATTTTCAAAAATTAGATAAAATTCTGAAAAAAATTCATACGTATTCAAAAAGATTAACAAATTGTTTTTATATGAACAAAAAGTTAAGTTGCCGGGGAATTTGTTGAACAATTTTTTTTTTTATGCATTTGTTAATAATATTTTGGAGTTATTATTATGTAAAATCAATCTTTTCAGCACCTTCCATATGCTTGATTTTTTTCGAATTTTTATCCCATCGAGAAGTGTTCGCAATTCTCTCTCAATGCTCTCTGAACTCATGTGGGCTCAGGCTGTCCGCTAGGACTACCTTAAGTACAGCAACCGTTATAAAACTGCAGCGTAAGCGGGATTTCGTACAGACGGAATTGCGTAGAAGCAAAGAAACAATTACAAGGGGCCACTCTCGCTCAGAGTGAGCGAACTTCGGCGGTTACCAAAGAATCGTCACCTGCCCGATTCCATCGGGCGGACACAACAGAGTCAAGGCCTCTTACAGGCGCACACGAGAAATTCATGGTAGGGACTCGAAACTGGAGCCCGACAAAGACGTCCATGGCAAAAATTGTATAGGCAGACCTATAGCTCACCTAACTGCTGCCCGTAAAGGTCAAAGAAACGCGACTGGCTCGAATTAATCTTAGGTAATTGAAGAAAGGGCCTATTTAGGCACTTATGTGGAAGTTATTCAAGCTCTGTAAGGACATCGTGTTAGTCTGCTTGCACTTCTCAGGGTGCAGTCAAGGAGGACTGCGGCGAGCTAAACTAACCGTCAATTACCGTGATTGGTTTGAAAATGTCACCTTTTGACCGGAAGTGACGCGATATCGGAAATACGTCACTTCCTATTTCGAAATTACATTGTTCGACCGGAAATGGCAAAAATTGTATAGGCAGACCTATAGCTCACCTAACTGCTGCCCGTAAAGGTCAAAGAAACGCGACTGGCTCGAATTACTCTTAGGCAAATGAAGAAAGGGCCTATTTAGGCACTTATGTGGAAGTTATTCAAGCTCTGTAAGGACATCGTGTTAGTCTGCTTGCACTTCTCAGGGTGCAGTCAAGGTGGACTGCGGCGAGCTAAACTAACCGTCAATTACCATGATTGGTTTGAAAATCTCACCTTTCGACCGGAAGTGACGCGATATCGGAAATACGTCACTTCCTATTTCGAAATTACATTGTTCGACCGGAAATGGCAAAAATTGTATAGGCAGACCTATAGCTCACCTAACTGCTGCCCGTAAAGGTCAAAGAAACGCGACTGGCTCGAATTACTCTTAGGTAAATGAAGAAAGGGCCTATTTAGGCACTTATGTGGAAGTTATTCAAGCTCTGTAAGGACACCGTCTCAGTCTGCTTGCACTTCTCAGGGTGCAGTCAAGGAGGACTGCGGCGAGCTAAATTAACCGTCAATTACCATGATTGGTTTGAAAATCTCACCTTTCGACCGGAAGTGACGCGATATCGGAAATACGTCACTTCCTATTTCGAAACTACATTGTTCGACCGGAAATAGGTTACTGCCTATTTGAAAATTATCCGCCGCCTCCGCTCATTTTTCGAGCGGAAGTGGCGTATTGTCGATACGACCTCACTTCCGGTCGAGAAATAAGATTTTTGAGACTTTCATGCTCGGCGTCAAGACTTTCTAATCAGGCCTCTTACACGATTACTTCAATGGAGACACTTATAGCCCTTCACCGGATACGGACCCGAAATTAAAATGTCGCTATAATTATGGCGGAATTTCTTTTGGGATGTCTCTAAGTAGAAAAAAAACAAACGTATGAGATACGGGAAGGGAAAAAGAACAGAGTGAAAATGGTAAAGCCGGCTGTTTAAATCACGATGGGTTGCGAAGCAGAAACTACGGCGAAGGGGAAGGGGACGTCCGACAAGGGCATGGCTCAGACACCAGCAAAACGTCATCGCTGTCGAACTGGTCCCCAGCATCCGAACCGCGTATATTCTTGGACACTCGGAATGGAACTGGTTCCCTGACTGGGAATTCACGAAAATACCCGCTGACGGTTGTGTCAACGACGAATTTGTTAGTTTCCACCAATGCGAAAGGGTCAACATATATTTCAAGCCGAAAGATCGTTATTCACAGTAAAATTAGATTCGATTGTGAACAGTGTGGTATATCATCGTTCAATAAAGACTCGACTATAATATAAGAAAGTCCCCCCGTGCAGGAGCCCGAGAAGATTCCTCGTAAGTCCAGGCGGTTCTCGGCAGATGTTAACGAGACCAAGGCCGATCTTGTGGGATTCTTCGTTTCGATCTACACCCAAAAATGCCGAGGTCAGACATTCACGGTGGTTGGCTCGTGACGATTGTCGTTGAAATCGGCCGATACCGAAGTCACCCGTAAAGCGTAATCGAGAGAATTCCCTACCAAGAAGAAGTATTTCCCACTTGGAAACCGAACGAACACTCCGGAGCTCAACGGAATGGTTGCGAATGTCGCTGACCCGTGGACCATCGTCGGCGACTATCAAGGATGGAAGTCTTTCCAAAAGAGTCGGATTCCGGCGAAATGCCGGCATCTTCGGTGCCGAGTTCGGTCTTCTTCGTTTCGACTTGTACAGAAAAAAATGCCGAGGTCAGACATTCTCGGTCCTAGGCTCGTGACGAGCGTTGTTGAAATCAAGACGCGTATAGAGAAGTTACCGGTAAAATGTAACCGAAAGATCCGATTACCAAGAGTACGTGCCTCGTACTTGGAAGCGAGTACTCCGGGCTCACCGGAGTGATTGCGAGCTGTCGGTGACCCGTGGGACATTGTCGGCGACAATCAAGGATGGAAGTAGTTTCCGAATGAGACTCGGATTCCGTCGAAGTGCCCGGCATCTTCGTTGCTCGAGCGATCATGCGGAGCCCGGAGAGCTGTTTGCGGCCTCATGGTGTCGAGATTTTTTTCAAGACTCGGGACAGGGATCGCCTGGCTTGTTCGAGCGACTGCCACTCGACTTGTCGAATGGGTGTCCACTTTTCATGGCTGGTGGGGTGTACCAGCAGTGGTCGTGGTGGGTGGCGTATAAGTAGAGGTCTGCGTTCGCCGGCGTTCTCATACCCTCACCACGTCCTTCGACTGCCTCTTACTTTTACTTTTTTACGACTCGTCGCAAAGGAACGTCCAGATCAGCTCGAACGGAGAGCAACGACTCGGCCAGCACCTCCAACATTATTACGAACAGTTCCAGTAAGAGGCTTCGTGTGCACGCAAGATTCAGCCGCGAAGATCGTCAGCAAAAGTAACGATAATCGTGTCGGGGTCCTCGAGGATTCGTCGAGTTTACAAAAAATCGTCGAGACCAAACAACGACGACGATGAAGACAAGTGACAAGTGAACAATAACAAAAAGTTTATCTCGAGTCTGGGCATCGAACGGTGGTCGAGTCCTTACCGAAGCTGAGGATCGTTGGAAGTTCAAGAGGAGCCGGAAGCGGAAGAGAGCAACGGGCGAAGATTGAAATAGTGTGCAGTGCAGATATGTGGCTCAGAAGCGCGATCCTGTGAGTACGATAAAATGATTAAAGCCTTCACGCACGGGGCTTCGTATTCTATGTGCGGAGGAGATCTCACGTCCCAGATGGCGTCCGTACAGTGTATATAACTGCGCTGCGAATTATTTTAATCCGAATTAGTAAAAGGAAAACGCAAAAATATCTCAGCAAAATAATCACCGGGAGAATCCTCGCGAGGAGCCGTTACGCGCATGCGCGATAGATCATCCATCCGGAGGATCGGTTAACTGCAGTTAACGATCCTAACGTGTATGCCATTGCGTGTTGCGCGACGTTTAATGCAACCGGCGAGGAAGCGATGCGAGAAGAGATAGTTAAATGGTAGAGGCTCGACTGGGTTCACTCATCTGCTTACGTATACGATGAAAATGAAAGTGTCCAGGAATTCGAAGTGGAGAGATTTCCATTCGAGACGATCGTTACCACAGTATTGGCCACTGCAGACGGATCGGGGTTGGGATTCAATGGTCCTACTAGCGACGCTAATATCTCTAACTCTAACTGCAACGCTAACTTAGCATTGGCCGGTATATCTATGCATATGTCTTTAGCGTCACTAACTTAGCATTGCTCGGTATATCTATATGTATGACTCTAGCGTTACTAACTTAGCATTGCTCGGTATATCTATATGTATGACTTTAGTGTTGCTAACTTAGCATTGCTCAGTGTATCGATTTAGATGACTTTAGCGTTGCTAACTTAGCATTGCTCAATATGGCTATATAGATGACTTTAGCGTTACTAATTTAACATTGCTCAGTGTGTCTATATGTATGACTTTAGCATTACTGATTTAGGATTGGTCACTATATCTATATCTATATGAGTTTAGCGTTACTAACTTAGCATTGCTCGGTATATCTATATGTATGACTTTAGTGTTGCTAACTTAGCACTGCTCAGTGTATCGATATAGATGACTTTAGCGTTGCTAACTTAGCATTGCTCAATATGGCGATATAGATGACTTTAGCATTACTAATTTAACATTGCTCAGTGTATCTATATGTATGACTTTAACATTACTGATTTAGGATTGGTCACTATATCTATATATATGAGTTTACCGTTACTAACTTAGCATTGCTGAGTATATCTGTATGCATGACTTGAGCATTGCACGGTATATCTATATATATGACTTCAGAATTACTAATTTAGGATTGGTCACTATATCTATATATATGAGTTTAGTGTCACTAACTTAGCATTGGACAGTGTATCTATATGTATGACTTTAGCGTTACTAACTTCGCTAGTGGGACTTGGGGATTCCGACCGAGCCTTTCGGAACCGATTTATCATTAAACATGTGTATATTGAAACTATCGGTAAAGGAAGAATACTCGGACACTTCCGTGTCTGACGATACACCGATCGATCTTGCAACGCTCTTCGCCGTCTCACCCCACCGCGGAACACGAACAACGTTTTTTTTTTTCTCTCCCTATTATACTTATTCCTTAACTCTCGCTTGCACACCTTTCTCCTACCGGTGTGTGCGTCTTCGAGCGCTTGCTTCACCGTCGGGGCTACCGCTCCTTGATATCACGCGAGGTACACACGGCTGCGGCACGGTTACAGTCTGCCCGCTTGCATCGACGACGCTGTATATCGGGCCGATCGAGCCACTCGTGTTTCACGCCGTACTTTCGCTGATGACGATCTCTCGAGAGTCCGATGAGACGAGAGACGACCATGGTGACGGAAAAAATACATCCGATGAATTCGATAATATTCAAGTCATTTGCGACGCACACAGTATTTAAAAAATTGCACTTTTTACAACAATTTATTGTCCAAAAATGTCCACAATTTTTCATTTGCTAATTTTCCGATCGCACCATCCAGCTACAGTTTCACAAACAAAAGTAATTTCGTCAATTATTTTTACGAAACTTCGTATTCTCGTTTTACGAAATTATTTTTAAATACTCTCGCTCCTGCCCATCGCGCGTCCGGTCGGTAATCAAAGCTGTAATACTATTTTTTTTTTAATTACCGATCTGGTCCGTAATCAAAACTGTAAGCATAAAAAAATAGCATGACAGTTTTTATTATCGACCGCGGTATTTCATATGCTCTTAAGGTCGTCCTTGCGAATAGCGTTTACTTCGCACAAGTTTCAGAGAAATAAGAGCGAATTGCACACACTTCTCCACGGTATAAAATCTGAAAAAATAAAGCATATGAAAGGTGCGGAAAAGATTAATTTTGCATAATAATTATTTCAAAATGTTATTAACAAATTGATGAAAAATACGTATTCAGAAAATGAACGAATCATTTCCATAAAAAAAAGTTAGCTTTCTGGGAGATTTGTTGAACAATTTGATGTTTCATCAATTTTTTAATAACATTTTGGAATTATTATTATGCAAAATGAATCTTTTCAGCACCTTTAATATGCTTAATTTTTTCAGATTTTGATGTGTTTGCATTTACCTCTTATTTCTCTGAAACTCGTGCGCAAGGACTACCTTAAGGTCTCAGCGATGACTTTCGCCGACGATCTCTCCCGAGTCAGGTGAGACGAGAGCCAACGCTCGTGACGTGAAAAATAGGTCCGTTGAATTCGATAATGTATACGTAATTTACAACGCAAGTTGGTTTTTGGTCTTAAGGTGATATGAAACACACTCGCCCCTGCCCATCCATATTAAAAAAATAATAACATTACAGTTTTCATCATCGTTCGCGGTATTTCATCTGCCCTTAAGGTCTTAGTAAAATTTTTATAAATTTTTATAAAATATTATTTTCAATGATAATTCCATTGACACAAGAGATAACTCTCGAGACCCAGTGAATGCACGCACGTCCGTCGGGTTTCCCTCGATACGCAAGAAAGTGCTGTGACGTTCACGGGTGAATGAGTGAGAGGCGGGTGTCCGCTCCGGTACTCACCGAACCTCCAGCACATGCGTGTGTCTCTAAGCGGCTACCGCGGCCGATTCCCGGGAACAAATCGAGTCGAGTCCAAGGTCAGTAAAATGCTGCCACCGTCACCGTAGCGCCGTCACCGCAGCGGACAAGCGCGATTTCTAAAGTGGACTAGCTGACTCTTACTTCGGGTCCGGAGCGATCGAGTTCCTCGAGAGACACGCTCCCGTTTCACCTTTCCTTCATCGATACACCGAAGGAGACCGCCAGTGTGATTTTCTCCCTTCCTCAAACAGTGGTCCGATATCGACCAGAATCGATTCATATTTTCACTTCGATGCTGCACAGTAAAAAAAAGTTTTTACTTATTTTTCACAAACGTTCACAATTTTTTTTTTTTTTTTTATTTTCTAGCTTTAGAAACAAAAGTACAAAATAAAATTCTCAATGACGCGAGAAATAAAAAGACAGGTTCGTATATTCAAATAAGTGACAAACGAGTTTGTCGTTTAACAAAATTATTTCTACGAAATTTCGCATTCCGATTTTAGGAAATTATTTTTTTACTGTTTCGACTCAGAGAAACACATATGGCATTTTACGAGCCCTCCCCCCCCCCCCCCCCCCCCCCCCTTAATAGTTTCTGTCATCGGCGATAAGTAACACTCGATTTCGGCCTTTCGATTTTGTTAAAGTCACGGCTAGCCCCGAGCACTTTCATTTATATTTCGATCAATTTCTTTTCCCCCCGCTTTGATCGAGCTCCGTTGAGTTATAGGCTAGCGATCCTCTAACCTTCCGTCCAAGAACGTCCTGGACGCCGACGGCGCCTACCGATGACGGTGATGTTGACTTGCGCAACCGAGGAGCGAATCGGTTACGCCCCGATCGACGCTCACGTCGCATTACGAATTTTTAAGAGCCACGTTCGCCCCCGGGGGTTTTACAGAAACCGCGACCGAACTCGGCACTCGATGGCCCTCGGGGTAACTCGGTTTCTTCATTGTAATAACCTGGATCCGATACCAGCGATTCGTGAGCTTTCGATTAACCGCGCCGCAATGTCCAAGTCGATAGCTTGGCGATCGCAACGACGTGTAACACTTATTCATATCAATCCCGAAAGCCCTCGAAATCGGAATGCAAAATGTCAAAAAAATAATTTTGTTAAATAAGTGACAAACTCATTTGTCAGTTAATTTGAATATACGAACTTGTCCTTTTATTTCCTGTGTCATTGACAATTTTAGTTTGTACTTTTCTTCGCAAAACTAGAAAAGTAACAGATAAAAAATTGTGGACGTTTGTGGACAATAATAAGTTGTAAAAAGTACAAACTTTTTTTTTACTGTGTATCGATCCTGAAAGGGTCCAACTTCGAGTTGAAAGTAGTTCAACGTTGAGTCAATCGAATACCCAGATTTCAAAAATTATTTGTACTTGTTTTATAGGAGAAATGTTTGCGAAATAAGGTGGATCTAGATTGAAGAGTTCGTACTTTATGTAGCGAAAAATGTACAACAATGAATTTACAGAAAAATAATTCAGTTTGGTAATTAAATCCATGCGCATATTTTTTTATGCAATTTTTGTGAAGGTAAATTTGTCATTTTTGTCTAATCTTGACGAGTAACAGCTTATTTCGTTTGTTGAAATATTTTTTACGAAATCGCCAAGTAACTTGCTTCGTTTAGATTTTCAAACAGAAGAAAAGTTTTCTTAACGTCGTAGCTCTGCCTTTTTTGATAAACAAATAACTTTAATTTGTAAACGATGAATATTATCATTAATATTTTCCGGTGAATTCGTAGGGTATTTATCGAGAAATAAAATGAGGTTTCATTCGTTCAAATCGATTGAAAATTACAAATTTGACTTGACAAAAACTGCGTAAAAATGTGCCCGTGAATTTATCGGCGTGAACTGAGCTATTTTTCTGTGTTATATTTTAAATGTGTGCAAATCATTCTTGAAATCTTAATTCTAATAATACAAATCGACTTCCCTTTTAATGAATGCACAACATTTTGGATACACAATCCCGAAAATTTAACGCTCATATTTCGTGCAGTGCTTAACAAACTCACTTTAACAAGCTCGTGCATAATGGCCGATTTAGGCACAAGATCGCGTTGCGGTCAACGGCCTATCTGAACTTGCCGATTTACAGTTTAAGTACCGGTATTAGAGAAAACATCAAAAATAAGGTCTTACCGATACGTCCTCCACTGCTGCTCGCCCGACTCTTTCGGCCCGCTGCGAACCGACGCTGAAAAAAAGTTTGCGGCTCGCATCGAGGTTTTTGCGGTAATATATCTCAATTCTTACGCAAGTCCCCGAGCCTCTCGTGACTCTGTAATATTCTCGCGAAAACGCTGTCACCTCCTCTGTGTGTGCTCAACGCAAGAATAGGCTGTGCCTACATACTTGCGATAGCTATAATCAGTGTTCTACTGGCCACAGTGGTACACGCGCATGCGCATTCGAGCTATTCACGCGCCGGCCAGCTTTCTCCCTATGATTTAGCGATAAATTCCATCCGTTAGTGCATACACACATATTTAAGATTTAATGTCTTTGAATCACGGCCTTCTATAATTTGCTCCCAGTTGTAACACATAATGTGCGAGGGACCGAACGAGTTATCGTCGTCTGGTCCCGTGACCGGAAATTCGGAGCGGCCATATTGCGACAGGTGTTTGGTATCGCTGCGGCTTAATGACAAACCGGAATTTCCACGTCCTAATGGTAAACAGGAGATATATGGGGAGAGTGAGCCAAAATGGGACAGTGGGGCAAAACGGGATAGTGAAGCAAAACTCCATCTTTTAATAACTTTTGGATGCCCCATTTTATCCCAACGATGCATCTGAGAGAAGGATCTAGTAAAAATTACCGATCATCTAAGAAAAATTACCGATCATCTAAGAAAAATTACCATAGGACATAGCAGTACATTTTATGCCACCTATGGCAGAAAGTCTCAGATTATCCAAGAATTTTTACCATAATATCTAAAATAACTTCTTATAAATCCAGTACTTCCTACCATAGGTGGCGTCTTAGCGCCCTACTACTATGTGCTATGGTAATATCTCTCAAGCGATATATAGTAGTTTTTACTAGATTGTACTCTCAGTGTACAACCGGATTGTCAACTCCATTCGTCCCTCTTGCCACCATCGCCATCATGCAAAAGTTACTGGAAAATTGCCTTTTGTCCCATCATTCCGTCTTGCCCCACTGTTCCATTTTGCCCCGCTCTCCCCTACTATAGAGGGCACAACACACACATCTTATAGCCGCGTAGGATAATACTGGCAGGTTCTGAAAAGAAGTGGCTTTGATTAATAAAAATTAGTACTCGGTCGGTCACTAATCTGCCGATGGTAATGGTGAGAAAATCGCGATTAAGGTGAAACTTTGTAGGATAATGATTAAACGACGAGCATAAATACATAATCTAGAAAGCGTAAGATTTATAGTTGTTATTCTTTCGCACAGTTCATTACCAGGGAAATATATTCAGAGGCGTTGGACGTACAGCGCATGCGCGGATCGCTCCCAAAGTGCGCTTTCAGCCTCATGAAATGAGTGTTTGGATCATTTTTTTTGAAACTAAATTAATTCCAAACACGAAACGAAGCCTCACGTTGTCCGGCTAACCGTCACGATTTCTCGTATGTGTCTCGTCGAGGGAGATTCAGTATGTATGCGTGTAAGGTATTGCGAGCATGAGGAATTGCGATTCCTCCAGCCTTGGTCGAAAAGAGAGTGAGGTCGAGTGTCTCGTCGATCGAGGGTAGACGGCCTCGTCTCGGACGCCAATTACCACATCGAACGAGTCCGGGACCACGTCTTAATTCGACGTCTATCGCGTTAGCTCAGGCTGCAATTTTTGGCGTGAAAAAATTGCGTTAGATTATAATTATTATCATTCTTTTTAGTATTTAGTGAAACTGGCTTCCACTTTCAAAAACTTAACGAGATATTTTTTTAACCGGTCCCCTCAGCTACTGGGACGTGTAAGATTAATAATCGAATAACTCGAGGCTACTGGTGCAATTTTTGGCGGGAAAAAATGGAGTTAGATTTTAATTATTATTTTTTTTTTGTATTTAGTATTCAGCGTGAAAAAATGGCGTTAGATTATAATTGTTATTCTTCTTTTTAGTATTTAGTGAACCTGGCTTCAACGTTCAAAAACTTAACGAGATCTTTTTTTTTAACCGGTCCCCTCAATTACTGGGACGTGTAAGATTAATAATCGAATAACTCGTGGCTACTGGTTGAATTTTTGGCGTGAAAAAATGGCGTTAGATTATTATTATTATTATTCTTTTAAGTTTTTAGTGAACCTGGTTTCCACTTTCAAAAACTTAACGAGATCTTTTTTTTAACCGGTCCCCTCAACTACTGGGACGTGTAAGATTAATAATCGAATAACTCGAGGGTACTGCTTTTGCTGTTGCCACTGCTCTCAGCACGCCAACCAGATGTGAACTTTCACCAAAGACTCCGCTGGTAGTTTGCTCACACATTCCTTCGGTTTAACATTCCGGCAAGCGACACATCTTGTGCATCGAATTAAATGCGCTTCACCGAGAACCCTCAGGCGCTCGCGTTCACTCATGTTCAACTCTCATGTCGTGAAATTAATTTTACGCCGAGACGCTCGCTAAAATTTCTTATTGCTCCTCGCCCGGCTGTTTCACGATGTTTATCATTAATTGCAGAACATGTTGCATCATCGCGTCAGTACTTGCCGAAGAAGACATTATAACGAAGCCCAGACCCGGACAAGAGTATGTGGACATTCGATCGTCCATTGGCGGCTCTTCGGCCTTTCAACCCAGAGCAATCGCCGTTGAAGGTAACGTCCACTTAATCGTTCACCAGCAAACTGAATTATTCATTTATGTGATGGCGATTTTTTTTTTTAATTTCTTTCGTGCTATCTAAAAAATGTACGATCATTTTGTACAAAAATCTGAAAAAATGTGAACAAATATTTTAAAAATATGAAAATAATATGAAAATAATATGAAAATAATATAAAAATAATATGAAAATAATATGAAAATAATATGAAAATAATATGAAAATAATATGAAAATAATATGAAAATAATATGAAAATAATATGAAAATAATATGAAAATAATATGAAAAAATTATGAAAAATTCCAACGTTTTCGGACCATCCTTTTCAGAATTCGTGACTTCTCACAAAATACCGGAAGGTCTGGTAAAGCCGGCCGATGACGATGAGGAGGAACCCGAAGAGCCCGCGGAGGACGCAAAAGGCGTTCTCCAGAGGGACCAGAGCTTGAACGCGAAGGTCGAGAGACTCGGAAGCGTCGATCAGAGCTTGGATCCGACGGTGAACGATGACCTCGAGAGAAACAACTCGAAGCGACAGGCACGCGTAGAATTGGAGAATTTCAGCGCCGCCGGAGTCTTGCAGGAGGAGGGAATACGTAAGCTGGACACGCACAGGACGAAGGAGGAGGACGATTACAAGGACGCGATAATTCCCGGTGTCCAAGTCAGGTACGGCGATTCCCATCGAATATTCAGTTTCGATCGAAAGTACACGAGACTAATCAGCCGTTCGTTCTTTTCTCCGATTAGCGCCGAATACGCGACGACGATGGTGCCGGTGTTGACGACGGAGCGGGAATATCGTTCCTTCGACTTCGTGCCGGTCAACATAATCCGCGAGGACAACAAGGACGGATGGACTCCGTACGCGAATCGAAACTTCGATGATCTCGGCGACGTTAGTCTCGTGCCTGCCGGCTCCAATTCGCGAATTCAGGTAAATTGGGCCAAAAATCACCCGGGCAGTTAGGGGAGAGCGGGGAAAAATGGGACATTGAAGGCAAAACTCAATTTTCCAATAACTTTTGGATACCCCATTTTGCCCCAACGACACATCGAATTTTCAAGCCCGTTTTGCCCCACGGACGATCATTGCCACCATCCAAAAGTTGTTGGAAAATTGCGTTTTGTCGCGCTATGCTATTTTGCCCCGCTCTCCCCTACGCGACTCAGTGTTGTCAAGGCGGTACTTGCGGACAGTCTGACCCCACCTGAGTTCAGAGAGAATTGAGAGAGGAATTGCAAACACTTCTCGATGGGATAAAAATCTGAAAAAAATCAACCATATGGAAGATGCTGAAAAGATTGAATTTGCACAATAATAATTCCATAATGTTCATTTGTTAATAACATTTGGAAATTATTATTATGCAAAATCAATCTTTTTAGCATCTCCCATATGCTGCATTTTTTAAAAAGATTTTCATCCCATCGAGAAGTTTTCGCAATTCTCTCTGAACTCACGTGAGATCGAACTGTCCGCAAGAACGACCTTAAATTCATTATTTCGATTATTATTCACCAGCCTTATACGATATTTCACCATTTAAAAAAATGTCCTTTGCGCAGGTGAAGAAAGGCCCGAACGGCAAAGACTACGAGTACGAATACGTGTACTACTATTACGACGAGGAGGAAGAGGGCAAAGCCAGCGCCTCAACGAGGAACCAGCAAGAGGGTGGCGTCAGCAGGACCACGTCGTCCCCGAGACGCGGTGGCGCCAGCAATAACAGAAGCAAGTACAGCGCCGTGGAGAGGTCGACAACGGCCGAACCCGCAACCAACGAAGTGATCCCCAACAGAAACGGAAACCGAGGCAGGCAATTGGGAGAATCCGAGGACGTCTCCGAAGAGAGGCTGCCGACGAACACTCGATTCCCACCCAGATCACTGTGCGTTTACGATTAATTCATTCACTGAGGCTACACTGAGAGAAGAATCTCGTAAAAATTACCGCTCATCTAAGATAAATTGCCATAGCTCACCATAGCTTATCATAGTACGCAACTTGAGCCTCACCTATGGCGGAAAGTCTCAGATTTTCCAAGAATTTTTACCATAATATCTACGAAAAGTTTTCATACATCCGGTACTTCCTACCCTAGTTCTTTACTACATATCATGGTAATGTCTCTCAAGTGATAAAGTCAGACTCACTAGATCCTTCTCTCAGTGTACAAAGTGGCAAATTGGCCCGTTTGTAATGTCCATATGTCGTACACTTGATCATCTAAGAAAAATTACCATAGCCCACCATAGCTCACCATAGCTCACCATAACTCACCATAGCTCACCATAGCTCACCATAGCTCACCACAGTTCACCACAGTTCACCATAGCTCACCATAGCTCACCATAGCTCACCATAGCTCACCATAGCTCACCATAGCTCACCATAGCTCACCATAGCTCACCATAGCTCACCATAGTTCACCATTGCTCACCATAGCTCACCATAGCTCACCATAGCTCACCATTGCTCACCATTGCTCACCATAGCTCACCATAGCTCACCATAGCTCACCATAGCTCACCATAGCTCACCATAGCTCACCATAGTACGCAACTTGGGCCCCCCCTATGGCGGAAAGTCTCAGATTTTCCAAGAATTTTTACCATAATATCTACGAAAAATGCTCATAAATCCGGTCCTTCCTACCCTAGTTCTTTACTATGTGCTATGTGTTATGGTAACATCTCTCAAGCGATATAGTCATACTTACTAGATCCTTCTCTCAGTGTACAAAGTGGCGAATATGGTCCGTTTGTCATTTCCATTTGTCATTTCCTTCATCGTGATTGTATGCATTTCTTCCCTGTCCGACCGAACAGATCGCGCTCGAACCACAACACCGGTACGACCGAGCCCAGCCGCGCCCGTGGAAATCGGCCGAGGCACAGTCTCGACCTCGTCGACTCCAGCAGCTTCAGGACACACCAGGAGGGTCCGGAGTTCCCTCAGAGCTTGCCCAAAGGCCCGGTGAGATTTTTGGGAGTGACGCCGAACGAGAATACCGAGGATAAACCGGTGAGCAGGGTGCGCGGAAGACTGCAGCCGGTGCAGGAACCCGCACCGGTCGTCGAGGCGTCCGAAGAGGTCGCTCCGGCCCAAAGAAGACGACCGACCGGCGAACCCGCCGTCGAAGTTGAGCTGAACAGAGGTCAGCCATCGCGGCCCGCTCCGGTCGAAGACGAGGAAGAGGAGGATGACGAGGCGTCTTCTCTGCCGACCTTGAAGGAAATGTTGGAGGAGAAGCGGCTCTCGGATTACTCTTCCGAAGCGACGACCGTGGAAACGCCGACGACCGAGTATCCTTCGGCCATGGACAAAGTCGCGCTGGACCTGTACGCGTTCATTCAGCAAGGCCACAGCAACCTCGTCGACGCCTTCAAAGACTCCGTGGAGGGCGGCGAGAGCACGACCGTCGAGGAGGAGGACATGACGACCGACATTCCGACGACGACGGAGGAAGTGAGCATAACCACGACCGATGTGACGACCACGACCACGACGACCACCGAGGCACCGACCACGACGACCACGACGACCACCGAGGCGCCGACCACCGAGCCGCCGACCACCACGGCCCAAGCACCCGCGGGCAGAGGCAAATTCAGGAGGCCCGGACTTCCTGGCGGCAGTGGCACGAGAAATCGGTAAAGATCTGTTTTTTTTTTTTTTCTTTAATTGCTCTCATCGTCATGGATTCGGAGTGGTATCGTAGTCGCAGTCGCATTAGGGTTGTCTACACTTGCATCCAGACTTCATCTATACTGGAATGAGACCGATCGCTTTGTGCAAACTTTTGACCTTTGTGCAACTCTCATTTGATGGACTCGAGCGATCCCCGCTCACCCAGAAAAATAATTCATTTGACGGCCACCGTTTATTTGGTTCAAGTAAAATATTTATTTGATTTAAATAAATATTTATTTCATTTAAGTAACTATTTACTCAATTTAAATGCATATTTATTTAAATGAAATAAATATTTTACTTGAAGCAAATAAACGGTGGTCGTTAAATAAATTATTTTTCTGGGTGTGCGACTACAAGTCAAATAAATAAGACTATACAACGATTGTTGCAAGGGTAACAGGAAAGACGACATTAAAATAAAGGTTATACTCGAGTCCGCAGCAAGATAAGATTTTGCACATTAGGCATTAGTCTAATTGCAGTCAACCGACGGTCACCTCAGTTCCGTTAGGGTTTCGGGGTGGTTTCCGGTACTCGTTGTATGCACAGTGACTCGATGGATTCCAGATAATGACTTGTGAATTGTTCGGTGCGATTTTCTGTTCTGTTTGTAATCGGTTCTACGCCAACCGTCCATAATGTGTTCGATAATTTTTTAATGGACAATTTTCGCTTTAGTTTCAAGTCCAGCGGAGGTGGAAGCTCGACGACGACCGAGGCTCCGGCGGAGACGACTCAGAGAAACAGGAATCGTTTCGGTGGTGGCGGAAACGGTGGATTCAAACGCGCGAGACCTGGCCAGAAGCAGCCGGTCGACGAGGAAGTCCAGAAGGATTCGTCGAGCAACGTGAACGCCGAAAAACCATCGGCCGGACGTAATCGGTATCGCGGAGCCGCCCCGAGGACCCCGGCGAGCACGACGTCAGCGCCTTCGGCTGCGTCCTCCTCGTCGAGCGGAACTTCCGGAATCTCTCGACCGACGTTCAACAAATTGAACGTCAATCGAAAACGCGGAGGAAGACCGACGACCGCTGTTCCATCGACGAGCGAAGAGGCCCAGGAATCGGGCGAGACCGGAACGTCCGACGCCGCTCACGATTCACCGACCACACCGAAATCGGCTGCAAGACCCAGATTGCCGGCCATCGGAGCGAGACCCATCCGACCCGGTGCGAGGGTGAACCTCAGGACGAGACCGGGTCAAACGACCACGACTACGACCCTCGCGCCGGAAGTCAACGAGGGATCCGTCGAAGAACCCGCTGGCGAAGGCACCGAGGAAGAAACCCACGAGGTCAGTTTTTCGTCCCCATTATTATAACTTTATTTTTCAATGTAAAAGCGTGAGTATCGAGATTTTCACAAAGCTTCCTCATCTAATCTAATTTTGTGTACCAAGCTTCTATGAAGATAGTAATCTGCGATACGAGTGCGGTAAAGCGTACTTTATACGCATGCTGTGAAGTGAGACTCATTTCACAGTACGCTTATTATATTCGCTACACCGCACTACTATCGCATAATATTTTTTGTAACGAATGCAGATGTACTACTCCGTCCCTGCTGATTGTGGCGCTGAGCAGCCAGCGTGCGTAAAGTAAGAGAAGCGTGTGTAAAGTACGAGAAACGTGCGTAAAGTACGAGAAGCGTGCATAAAGTACAAGAAGCATGCGTAAAATACAAGAAACGTGCGTAAAGTACGAGAAGCGTGCGTAAAGTACGAGAAGTAAAATCGGCCACTTAGTACACTTGACTGTAAAGCGCCACTTACGACCTCTCGGCGGGCACGAAAAGTATCACTTTCAATGCATTATTCACCTTCCTCATAGAGGAAGCTTTGTCGGTAACTGAAAATAATCGCGTTTGAAAAATACGGCTGTCTGAAAAAATAACAAAAAAAATCAGAAAGAACAGACTAATTTTTTGTCAAAATCCAAAAAAATCAAAATCTCGAATTTTCTTTTTCATGAAAACAAAGCTTCCTCTGTGAGGAAGCAAAAACATAAGAATACTTGTGTCATCGTGCGATAACTTATACGTGGTGAAAAGCTCGTCAACGACCGCGAAGTTATCCTGCCGCGAAGAGGAGACTCATCTTCAACGAGATTAAGTACGAGGTCACTCGTGATGACGTCACAAGCCATGGAGCACATTTCCTAGAGTCACTTTCACTGGATGGCCTTTCGAAATGTCATTGAGAACCCGTGAGGCGCTCGCTCAGTCGCTTCGATAGCTTGTAGATCGTACAGCGGCTCGAAGCGTACCCTTCGACCGAAGCACTCCTTTATCCCTGTGGCTTTTCATATTTTTTATGCATTCGTGGCTTCCATAGAAACACCGGCTGCACCGATGAATTACAGTTATTTATTGCAGAACCGGGCGTCACGATTTTCTATACCGGTTTATCGTTTCGAAATTTTGTTCCATTGAGATGTTAAAAAAAAAAAAGATCGTTGGACTGAAGACGAACCACTACTTCCTTGATTTATGCAGACACTGGCTCGTTAGTCACGGGTGTCGACCGACGATTACCCTGTAATGTAATGAGCTTTCGCAATGCTCATGCAAAAACGAGCATACCGATGCATAACAACTTTATTATTCGCTTTGGCTTCTTCACGGAGAACGCCGTCTTCGTAGAGAAGATCTATGAGCGGACAAAAAAATATTTTCAAAGTGTTTTTAAAACATTTCACAAATATTTTTTAATATTGATAAAATATTGGTAATATTTAAAAATATATATTAGTCGTAAAAATATATTATCGTTATGCTCGACGATTATTCTGTAAATGTAATGAGCTTTCGCAATGTTCATGCAAAAACGAGCATACCGATGCATAACAATTTTATTATTCGCTTTGGCTTCTTCACATAAAAAGCTATCTTCGTAAAGAAGATTTATGAGTCTACATAAAATTTTTTTTAAAACTTTTCACAAATATTTTTTAATATTGATACAATATTGTCGATATAAAAAAATATATTTTATTGAAACCTTTCAAAAATAGGTTAGTGAAGTAATAATTATTATGGTCTTTTGCAGGCCCCGGCGGAGACCGTTCCGCCAGCGCGTCAAACCACGGCCAATCCCTTGAACAAACTGCGCACGAGGAATCGTCTCCAGGTTCAACCAAAGACAACGACGCGCGCTCCAGTTTCCGTGTCGCACCGACGATCGCCTCTTCTGCCCCGACGCAAGACCACCGAGGCACCGGTGACCGAGACCAGCGCCGAGGAGGAATCGGCGTCGGAGACCGTGCCGGAAATCGAGGCAACCGACGCGACCCTGGCGGAAACGAGCACCGCCGCTAGCACCAAACACGAAGAGGTCAGAGGACTCAGCGGTCTCCTAGCGTCCCGACGCAGGATAGCGCCGCGACGCCCGGGACAACTCCTCAGCCGAGAATAGAAACGATCTCACACGCTGTCGGTAATTTATCGACGCGATGCTCGGTCGGTAACTCGCTTGTCGTCGAAAAAAAAAATAATAATAATTACATAATCACGTTTAATCCAACGAAGATAACAATGATCCGCGTTAAAGTGATGTGGAAGATCCAATAGCAATGATTTCATTGTTTTTGTTTTCATTGAGTTTGTCGACGGGATTGCGTACACGCTGATGAGGTAACGAAAACACGAATGGACGATATATATATATATACACATGCATATATATGTTTACCTACTATTATAATTTAACTTCAGCCACGAAAAGACTGTCGTTCTCTCGGAAAACTTTGACGGTTTCTCAAATCGTGTGATTACGATTTATTAAGATAACGATTATATGATTATTATGATACGACTATTATTATTATATTTAATTCCACATTAGTTGTGCGAGTAAATTTATTTAATTATTAACTATGGTAATTACATTATTATAATATACGTACACTTGAAGTAGGAACACGTTACATTACGATAAGCTTTCCCCATTTGTCTCTTGTCAATTAATTCCTTTCACGGATATTGATGAGAGACAAGTTTTTGTCTATCTTTAGATCGTAACGCCTAAGTGCCTCGATGTTATACTGTTTTTTTTTTTTTAATATGATACGATCTACCAGAAATTCTGTAAATATTTCTATTAAATTCCTGCGTAAAGTAATAAGTTGACTATTGATTAGTAGTTTCAATCGATTTCCAGAGCATCGACGAGCACGAGTCTAGGTGAATCCTTTTTACGAGCGACAATTGAGGAGTTAAAAAAAAAATCAAGATACTTTTTTCAAATCCAATTACGCTTCCTTTTATTGATCAATATGCGGATTTACAACGATAAGAAAAGTCAGGATGAATTCTCGCAAATAATCTTTGCATCACGAAACTTCAATTCCACAATGAGTTATCCGTTGATTATTCAATTTTGAGTTGCCGGAGGTTTGGACCAATCGACGTTCAAGATAAGATGATCGTAGCCGTAGCCGTTGAGGTGTGCGATAGCTCGGGCAGCTTCGGCCCTCGACTTGAAGTGGACGTACGCGAATCCCTTGCAGAGATTCGTCGTTCGGTCCTTGGCGAGGTATTGTTTCTGGACGAAACCGAAGGACTTTACGAGCTCCTCCAAGTCCGCCTCGTTCGTGCTTTCGGAAAGGTTCGAGATACGAATAGCGGTCGTGTCGTCGCGCCGCTGCATCTGCATGGAATCGCCACGACGATTTCCGCCGTCGCGCATGCTGGGCGGAACGTACTTGCTTCCCTGCGGTTTGCCGATGTCGGTCATCGCGCTCGGAGTCCCGCCTGGTCCCATCGCCGGTTTCTTATCGTCTGGTACTTTGCCGCCGGCGAGAACGGTGTCCTTGTAGGGACACTTGGAGGTCCAATGCTCGCCGTTACAGTTACGACATTTCACTATACGATTGTCTCCCATACTCTTCAATTTATCGAGGGAATCGTCCTCGACCTTGTTCTCCTCCTCCTTGCTCGATATAAACTGCATGAAAACATCTTCCGCACCGACCGTCGTGGCCGGATTCGGGCCGGGCCTGTCGTCCGACGAATCTCCAAACTTCGCCCAATTTTTCCTCACCGCGATCGTCTTTGAGACGATTCTACGCTCGACCTTGTAAGTGCGCACAACTTTGACTTTCTTGTTGTCATCGTTGAATTTGTACTCCGTGAGGATCTTGAAACCATTTTCGTAAACCTCGGACGGCGCCGGCAGGGTTCCTCCCTCCTCCTCTACTTCGTCGGCCCAGCTGGAGCCGATGTTGTACGCGACTGACATATCTGTAATTCAAGAAAGCGTTAGTAAGAACGTTTAGAACCGATATTGTATATCAGTGAATATTTATTTTGATAACAATGATTTGGCATCGGAAGTGCGTATGGAATGTGTATAGAGCATATTTTGAATGCAGTTTTGCCATCAAGACTTTAAATCAAAAATCCATAGACAATTGACAATCCACAGTTTGAGGTCATGAAAGCATTGGTTTAATTGGTCTTGAAAACAGTAAGATAAAAGTGTAAAAAATTATTGTTCAATGGAATTAAAATTTAAATGATATTCCAAGTGATATTCTGTATTGCTTTAGATTAGTGGCGTTGAAATTGTTTGAACAGCTAAATAGCACACTATGCACTCTCGCACATAATTCAATGTAAAAAGGAGGTCGGAAGGTCATATGGATTGTGCGTCCTGCATATTCTGAATGCAACTCCGCCATTAGAGTCCTTAAACAAAAAATCTATAGATGATTGACTGGGATTGAGGTCATTGCAGCATTGGTTTAATTGATCTTAAAAACAGTGCGAGCAAATGGTAACAAATGACTGTTCGATACATTGAAAATCTAAATGCACATTATAATGCACGTAATAAGTGTAAAAAAAATCACGCTCTGCGTACAACGTGGGATGTGTATCGAGTACATTCTGAATGGGATTCCGCTATTAGACACTTCAAACGAAAAATCTATAAACGATTGACAGGGTGTGAGGTTATGGAAGCGTTAGTTTGATTTGTCTCAAAAGCAGGGCGACCAATTTCCAACAAATGACTGTTCGATGCAATGAAAATCTAAATGCAGGCAGATACACATTGAAATGACGCATGTGTGAATAAAAAAATTGATCAGTGCACATGCAATATGGGATGTGTATCGAGCATATCCCGAATGGAATTCCGCCATTGGACACTTAAAACAAAAAATTTATAGACGATTGACAGGGTTTGAGGTTATGGCAGCATAGGTTTAATTGTTCTCGAAAACAGTGCGATAAAATTGTAACAAACGACTGTTCGATAAAGTGAACATCAAGATGCAGGCAAATGTACGTTATAATGAGGTATTTGTGTCGAGAAAGACGAGCATTTCACGTGCAATGCCCTTGCGTCAGAGCGACGTTTTAACCAAGTGTATTTCGGATGCGAAGATTGATCAGAGGTTGAGCATAAAGGTTAAAATAATTTACCCGGTGTTTTTGTTTATCGTTGTCACTCCAAACGGTACATGAAAGGTCGATGGACGATTTGAAAAGTGTCAGTCGGTGCACGTATGCGTTTGCCGGGATACGCGATCCGAACAGAACCCGTGCGAAATGGTGGATAAACGTGGATGTATCATACGGATGTAATATGTGTTGTGTGAAGTGATAGGGGCGATGCTCGCGTCGATAATCGATTGGCTTCGATAATCGATCCTTTCCGATTTAACAATACAATTAAAAAATACCGATCACGGAGCGATTGTTGTAATTAAATATATAATTTATATCAAATATATAATATCTCATACGCGATTAGCAATCTTTACGGTCACTCGACGAAGCATTCGTGCGCACGCCGAACCAGCGCGCCAATCACGAGGCAGGATTCACACGAACGCCCAACTGGCGCGCCAATCGCGAGGCAGCATGCATCCTCCTTGGCTGCCTCGCACGCGTGATTGGTGCGATATTTGAATCTAACTGCAGGACCGTGAATTTTTCATTTCGGGTGGCGGTTTAGATTACTGAATTATTCGTATGAAATATTATACATTTGAAATACAGTATACATATTATATGCATAATGTAGTAATTACAACAATTTGTCATTGATATCTCATCGAAAACTCATTTATTGGCGTGAATTGATAACCCTACCAAGTTGAGATATATGGGCGATGTTCACCTCACTGTTCGATAATCGATCCTTTCCTTCCGGCTTATCCGGGGCGAGTTTCAATAAGACCGTGTTTATGGCTGATGTGTCTGGCTTTGCTGTTTAGTTGTGATCGTGGTAAAAATAATGTTTATCGTCGTCGATTCTAGCTCGAAAGCGCGTGAAAATTTGGTCGTCTAGATCACTTTAAACGAAGCGGTTCACGTTGTGTGAGCCCGCCGAAAACGTTACGATGGATCAAGCACCCGCAGGTAAACAGAAATCTTGTATTCCTCTAATTGTCGGTGTGCGGCGACTTAGCCAATTTTGGTCGGAGAAATTAATCAACTTTTCACAATCGATGTACGTCATGAAGTCCAAAATTTGTTCAACTTTTCATCCACTTGCGATGCATCTTTTTTCGAACCCGAACCAAAGAAGTTTCGACGTGTATACAGTTAACAAAAATATTTATTGACGAACGCGGCAATGCGCAATCCGACCGGAACTCGGCTAGACCTTCGTCCGGCTTCGAACGGCTCTCTTAAGTAACGAGAAATATAACTGAATGTACTAGAACGATCATCGAATTAACATCGTTATATTTTTTTCGTTCAACAGATATTGAACTCCGAAACATCATCGACAAGCTAGCTCAGTTTGTCGCCCGTAACGGACCGGAATTCGAGCAGATGACAAAAAATAAGCAGAAAGACAATCCAAAATTTAGTTTTCTGTTCGGCGGCGAACACTTCAACTACTACCAGTACAAAGTGACTACGGAGCAAGCCAGTAAGTGAGAAACAGCTGCCGCCCAGCGACAACAATCGAGGGACGATAGATACGATATACTTTACACGAGAGAGGAATTAAATCAGCTTACCGAATCGCGCCATTGTACCGACATCATTTTGCCAGCAACAATTGAGTCCGTGGGATAAGATAAATTATTGCCGCTCCGTTGCTAGCGGAGCTTGGCCAAAACTCTGAGGACTCCGCATGTGTGTTTTAAGCGAAATTGAGAGAGAGCGAGTCGCTTATTTCTTATGCTCTGCGGTCCACGTACTCAAGGTGACCTTGAAGATATCCGCATCACATCAAATTTCATCTTCGGCACGACTTTGTCAATGCACTAATTTAGAAAGAAAAAAAATGGTTCGCTTGTAGAATTTCATTCTCTAAGCTCACTTCCCCAAGCAAAGTTTGTGCAGTGGAAAATAGAGCTGTTATAACTTCATGAAATTTAGTCTCATGCAGATACTTTCGGGCTCATCTTGAGATGACCCTGAAGATGTCTGCATGAGACTAAATTCAATGCACTGCTTTAGGAAGAAAAAAAAATGTTCGCGTGCAGAATTTTGCGAATTTTAGTGTCATGCAGATATCTTCAGGGTCATCTCGATAAGATCGTGAAGATATCTGTGTGAGACTCAATTTCGTCGCGTTACAACGGCCGTGTTTTGCATCGCACAAACTTTGGTCGGGAATGTTAACTTAGGGAGTAAAATTCAACAAGCAAACAATTTTGTTTCTTCCTAAAGCAGTGCATTGCCAAAGACTTGCCAAAGATGAAATTTTTGTCCATCCATATATCTTCAGGGTCATTACTCGAGTACACGAATACGCCTAACGGGCACTCGGAGTTTTTGCCCAGTTCCGATTACCGGTAGGATCAATTTTAAAAAGGAAATTTCCATCCTTAAAAAAATCGTACCATAGAATACCGATATAAGTAATAAGAAGCCGACCTATGTTGGACCGATTAGGTTAAATTTGTTTTGAATAAAACACGATTTATTATCCGAACACCTCACAATAATCCAGCGTCATTCGTTTACAGTTTTAAAGCAAAAAGGAATAAATCCAATGCAAAATGCAGACCCACGTTTAAACGTTTCGCAGCAGCAGCAAACAACGGCTACCGCAGCACAGCCACTGAATAACGTCGGTTTAACGCCGGTCCTAAATACTCAGAACAACGGCTTGAGCCAAGTGGTCGGAATCGGTTCGGCCGGTAATGCAGGCACGGTCTTGCCGGTGGTGTCCGGGCCGTTGGTACCGGGACGACCGGGAAATGCTGGACCACCGATGGGCGGACCGGCGGTTACCAACGCGATCGTCAACGTGAATTCGTCAATCGGCGGCGGAGGACCGCCGGGCGTGAGCATCAATGGCCCGCCGGGATGGCTCCAGAGCGAACTCGCGAATCTTCAGTCGCAACAGACCACTCTACAGGAACAAGTTAGACAATCGGAACAGAATCTGGCCGCTCAACATGCCGCGCTGATGGCGCAACAGCAGGGGAGAGTCGAGGACGCTGTTAGACAAGCCCAAGAAACATCCCTTCAGAACAATGCTCTGGACACGAATACGGATCTCGGATCGTTCGATTCTGTTTTGCAACCGATTATCGACAGTTGCACGAAGGACAGTATAAGCGCCGGTAAAGCGTGGATACTACAGAATTCGGTTACGGCTTCGAGCAACCAGGTCATCGCTGCTCATCTGCTCAAAAAGTGAGTCCATCGAGAATTAACGTAACAAAGCCGCCTTGACGAACTCTTCGGACGGTAGAGTTCAATATCCAATGATAATAAAATATTTTTTAGAGTCATACAAGGAGCGACATTTAGTCAAAAACTTCATATCATCTACTTGGTAAACGATGTCTTGCATCATTGGTAAGTCGTATTTCTTTGGATCGTGATTTTCTTTGAAGAGCCGATTTGTTCGCTAGAGTTTTTGTACTGTGTTCGATAAGCCTTATGAAACTGTGAATTCTTTAGTGCTAGAAAAAAATCGGTGGATCTGCGAAAAGCTATGGAAAGCGTCGTGGTGCCGATGTTCTGCAACACTTCACTAGCAGCTTCCGACGATCAGTTGAATAAATTGAACAAATTGTTGAGCCTATGGGAATCGAAGAACAATTATTTTGACGAAGGAATTGTGGAGAAATTGAAACAACCGAGCGCCTCTTGGTCGGAATATCAGGCCGGTCTCGTGGCGCAATATGCTAATGCAATTACCCCCATCACTACATCGACGAAACAAACGTTCGATAATTATCAAGCTCAACATCAGGCATTCGTTAACCATGCCCTTCGACAGATATCGAACATTGAGCAGCAAAAAATAGCTATCGATCAACAGTTGAAAGCCCCACCGCCACCACCTCCGTCAGCACAAATGGTAACGGAAAAACAAACTGAAATACCTAAATCTGCATGAAAAATCTATTGCAAACAAAATCGCATTGATTCTCTAAAGCGCATCGAATCAGTTTTTTTAAAGGGATTTTAAGAAATAATTTAAACTCCTCTCGCATATTTAGAATCAGCCGAGCCTAAATCTACCACCGACTCACGCGGGTCCACCGCCGACGCCGTCGATGAGCGGGGATTTGAATTTTAGTCAACCACCACCCGGTTGGGGTGTGCCAGCCGCCGCCCAACCGCCGCCCTTCACCACGGTGCCGCTGCCCGATTTTTCGAAACCCCCGCCAGGCTTCGGACCACCGCCGATAATTCATGAACCATCGGTGGAGGATCTCATGCCCAGCATGCCTTATTTCGAGTTGCCTGCCGGTCTCATGGTTCCTCTAATCAAACTGGAGGACGCCGAATACAAACCGTTGGATCCCGATGCCATCAGGTTACCACCGCCAGCACCGCCGAGCGAACGATTAGTCGCGGCGGTGGAAGCTTTCTACGCCCCGCCAAATCACGATTCGCCCAGGGATAGGTAAGTTGCAAAGAGCGACGGATAAAAATCGGAATCTCGCCAACGCAATTATTATTTTATTATTTTATCATCAAATAATCGTCGTTCTTCGGATAGCAACAAATTTATCGGTGCAACTAGTGGATGCCGTAGAAGCAGAGACATTGAATCAATCGATACATATATTTTTACGTGACACTACATTATATAGAAGCAGATCAATAACTGGGAATTTAAATTCTGCAAACAGTACTAATAATAACAACTATTCGTCGATGGCAAGAAAACAATATATGGTATGTTTTTCGACAGTGATGGCTGGGAGAAATTGGGACTGTACGAGTACTACAAAGCGAAGAATGCAGCGCGAAAGCGTAAAGAGGAGGAGATAATGAACGGTATAAGAGACAGGTCTAGGTCAGTCTCGCCGATCTCGAGGCCACGCTCAAAAAGTCCCAGTCCACCAAAGAAACGTTACAGAAGCAAGTCGCGCAGCAGGTCGCGATCGAGATCGCGGGGAAGAAGTCGGTCCAGGTCACCCACGGCCAATCACAGGCGCAACAGCCGAAGCACTCCTCACACCAGTCGGAGCAGACGACGAAGAAACAGCAATAAGGAGAGAAGTCCGGAGAGACGCGGCGAACGCCAAGACCGAAGCCCTACGCCACCTAGCTTTATGTGAGAATTTTTTTATACCACGTTAATGAATCTTAGAAAGAAATAAAATAGTATATTATGCATGCTACAATGGAGGAAAGTGCGCAATTTTCGCCGAGAGTGAATTTTGGAAAAATCTTCACTCATGAAAATAAGCACATTTCTTGCGTAGCAAAAATCGTTATATTCGCCAACGGCCATTACTACCCTGGGAGTAATGGGGCGTTTATAGGGAGTAATGAGCCCTATTACTCCCTAGGCAGTAATAAAACAGTACTGCGCGTGCGCACAGGTTAGTAATGATGATTGGTCAATAATCGCCGATTTTCCGCCCGTGCGCGCACAAGGCATGTGGTTATTTTAGCGAAGTCGGGAAAAAATGAGTATATTATGCTACAAAGGAGGGACTTGCGCGATTCTTGCTGAACGTTAACTTCGCTGCCCGAGCGAAGCGAGAAATCACACGAGGTGAAAATCGGCTTCCTTCCGTAGGGCATGCGATCGCTTTTTTGACTTTATAAAAATAATCACATTTCTTGCGCCGCAAAATCGTAATATTCGCCAATGAAAATTTATCTCTAGGGAGTAATAAGGCTTTCCAAGGGAACAGTAATGAGCACTTCAATTCAATTCAAATAGCAATGAGCATTATTCTTGACCAATGATCGTTGTTAACATGTCCGTATGCGGAATCGCCAATAATAGGCGACTTTCGACCGGTGTTGAACGCAAGGAATTTAGTTATTTTAACGAAGTCGGGAATAAAATTAGTTTTTGGAATTAATTTTAACAAATATTACGACGGGTTCATAACTTCGAAATTTTGTCGTGACAGGAGCTCGACTGCCTACCCAAGCAAAGGACCTCAGGAGACGAGTTTGGACGAGAGTAACAAGGGTCACCAACTGCTGAGGAAAATGGGCTGGGGTGGTGCGGGCCTGGGTGCTAACGAGCAAGGAATCGAGGCGCCAATATCGGGCGGTGAAATAAGAGATAAGAACGACCAATACAAAGGTGTCGGTATTAATCTCAACGATCCGTACGAGAATTTCCGAAAAAGCAAAGGACAGGCATTTATAACGAGGATGAAGGCGAGAGCGGAGGAGCGCGCCGAGGAAAGGGGCGATCGCGATTGACGAGATTTCACGATTACCTCGTGCCAAGCGTTTTTGCATTCCTCTTCCGTGGAAACGAGAAACAAAAAACTGTTCAGTCTCGGGGGAATAATTTGAGATGTTCGACCAAAAAAAAAAAATTTTCCGTTCTTCTATCGCGACGCGCCGAATACGTTGACGTAGTCTTACTTTCCTTCGCGACGATTATTTTATCGAAACTCGAGTGTCAATGGCGTTCCGTGTATTCTAGCGTGCGGACGAACCGTCCGTTCTAAGGCATGGAGTAAAATTAAGAAAAAAAAAAAAAAAAAATGTGTACAATATGTCAAGTTTTTTAAAACGAATTCTATATACTAGGGACGCGAATTGCCATCGAAACTGTGTCGTTTGCCGGGTTGATCGAATCGCATGATTTGCGATAATGCATGAGATTAATAAAGAAAGATGGTGAAATCGAACGCAACTTATGTCGCCGTGTAAATTCATTCACTCCAATATTTCTCAATTATTTAACGCGTACATTTGTACTACGTTGATTTCCGTTTGAGGGCAAGTCATTTTATTTGTGCATGAATGATTTCAACAGGATCATGGGGGGACGAGTCGAAGCCTTTTAAACCGCACATCATTGCGGACACGACTGAAACTTTTTTACATGCTATATTTCCGATGATTTATGGGGGCTCTCGCGCGATACGGCGCATCGGGCAGTGAGTATAAATATAGTCCGATAACGTGTGTACTTGTAATAAGTGTGTCGACAGAGTGAGAGTACCGTGAAACATTCCACGTGATCCGGAGAAGGGCACGCCTCAGCCGCCAAGTCACGCGCTCAACCACGCTTTACCCTTCTCGACACGTGCACGCAACGGGCTGGCGCGTTCGCGTCAGCCGATCCTTATGGTGTAAAAAAAATATTAAAAAAAAAAATCGTAACGTTATTTATACTTATAGATGAGAGTGGTGCGTATTACTGTCGATCGGTAACGATAAGCAAGTCGAAGCAATGGAACCAGTTACTCGAGTGAAAAATACCATTGACCTCAAGAACATAAAACTATAGTGCTCTGTTATAAATCAGCCGGCCCGCATGGTATAAAAAAAATGCATAGCTTAATTTACGCTTATAGATGAGAGTGGTGAACAGTGCTGTCGATCGATATCGATAAGTAACTCATGGGACTAGTCACTCGAGTAAAAAATACCATCGACCTCAAGAACGAAAGAAGACATAGTGCTATATAGGACATGCGCTAACATATTAAATCGGCACGATTTAAAACAATACATGAATACGCAACCGTTGTGGGTTGCATGTGTCAAATGTCGTTACTCATCGGCTGTCCGACGGTGTACTCGGCAAGCTGATCACCGGACAGATAGTTTTACCTTTCGCGAAATATCAGGGCGTGAAGAGAATGTCGTGCGCTCTATAATTATAAGTGAATGTTCCAATTCAGCCAAGGACACCTCATCCCAGTTAGGCTATCGCTCGAAGTGGGGTTTCATTACGAGAGGAGCGTAACGAGTAGCTCCTACGGCGATACGAATGCGGCTAACGAGGGCGCCCTTCGCTCATTGAGACGACTTGTGGCAATTTGCGATATCTTCGCGCGCACCGCACGTTTCTTCACGAGAGTTTCTTCTGCTGTCGACTGTTTTCCTACCGCGGAAGAAAGAATCAATGAATCGAGCAGACCACTGCGAAAAAAATCGTTGTAAATTATAATGCAGGAGTTTTTTTTTTTTTTTTAAGCGTTTATTTTATTTCGCATCAACTGCAGGGTTGGACTGCAGTTTAGGGTCCAGCCAGTGTCTTTATTATAATACAAACACCGCATGTTTCTTCACGAGGGTCTTTTCTACGGTCGAATATCTTACTAAGGCGAAACAATCTATGTAATGGGCAGACAAAACCACTTTTCGAAATTTACAGACCTCTGCCAAAAAAAACGTTATAAATAATTAGGCCGGAGCGTCTTTATTATAATACACGCTCTGCACGTTTTTTCACGACAGTTTTTTCTGCGGTCGACTATTTTCCAACCGCGAAAGAACGAATCTATGAATCGCGCAGATCACATCACCCTTCGAACTTTACAGACGCTTGCGAAAAAAAAAAAAAAAATTGTTAAAAATAATTTTGCCGTAGCGTCTTTATTATGATGAACGCACACACTTTTAGAAATGATCTCTTCCTCGATGCGGAAGCAACATAAAACCAAGACCTATAACGGACGCGGTGTTTAAATTAATGTTAAATATATTATATACTTGGTACAGCGTTTCGCTTATAAAAATAGTTTTTTTTCAAGTACTCGGCGTCGAGACGTTGCCGCGTCTCTCGATTCGCACGTAAGTCTTCGATCATGGAGCCCGTGCGAGGCTTCCGGGAGTCAACAGTCGTCGAAACGCGCTTCGCTCGTGCAAACCCTTTACAAACATCTCGCGACCCGGCATATTGTGATTTTCTACAGCACTTGTATATACATTACACGGAAGAGTAAGACCGTAGAGTATAGCAGAGGCAAACGGTAACGGCAAATACGAAAGTGTACGTTACAACTCGTGTATTTCTTGCTGATCAAAGTGAAGGTGAAAGCAGGAATCATCGTACGTGCCACAGACGTTTCTTCCACATAGTCCAAGAAATTAATATTTTTCTTCAATCGCATTCTCGGAATTACAGTAGAAGCGCTGCGATAGACAGGTTTCTCAATAAAAAAAAAGTTTGTACTTTTTATAACAAACTTAGTGTCCACAAACGTCGACAATTTTTTGTGTGTTGATTTTCCGATCGAACCATCTAGTTTTGCAAACAAGAGTACAAACTGAAATTGTTAACGATGCGGGAAATAAAAGGACAGGTTTGCACATTCAAACGTGTTGTCGCTTATTTAACGAAATTATTTTTACGAAACTTCGTATTCCGATTGCAGGAAGTTATTTTTTACTCTGTACAATGTATCGGCATAGATGATTCTTTACTTTGAATGTTGTCTATCGCGTAACATATATTTCTATGTTAGGAGGAAGCGATATGAAAATTTCAATTCTCAGCATCTTATTTTAATTTTCTCTGTCACGTTGAGACGTCGGAATGCTTGCACAGTAGTGTCCTTGAAAAATGGATGATGAACTATCGAAGATGCCGATTGAATAACGACGCTGGGAGTATCGACAGCCGGAGGCATTGAAAATGAAGACGGAAATGTGCAGACAAATGGGAGAAAGTAAAAAAAGAGCTCGCGATCCATCCGGGGAGTGTCGGAGGGGCATCGTGCGAGCGGCAGACAAAGTCGGAGCTGAAAAGCGAGGCAGCAACAGCAGAGTGGAAAGAGTGCGAGCATTCTCGGCCGACCGGAGGGGCTCGATCGGCTCGATCAGTGAGCTGGACGGCGAAGGAGGCGATAGCAAAGAGAGGTGGCGCAGCGCGTGACAGGACACGTGACTGGGAGCACACGGTACTCGCGTGACCGGCCCCGTGACGTCACGCGCACGTGTCACATAGCGTGGCTATACTTGTGAGGCAGCTCATTCCTGCCCACCCCGTGCGTCTCCTCAGTAGCGTCTGAACCTGGTACCGACGCCACCGCGGAACGACCGCGACATCGTTCCCTCCCTGGGGACCTGTCGAACAAGACACTTTCACCAGGAAATCGCGACGCCGATTTTTCGTCACGCCGACGCGTCTCCGTGACCACCGGTCCGCCCGCGGCCATGTTTGTTTGGGGCTTTCCTGTGTACCGGATGCATGCAATTTTCTCACGAATTCAGACACATTAGCTTCGATTCGTATGTGACTTTTTTTTTAGATCGGCTTTGTATGTTTCTTCATATTTCCAGGACATTTCCAGGTTGTGTTGGGACATAAAAAAAAATGAAAATATGCATATCGCGCAATGGGTTCAAAAACCAAAACCACTCACTATGCGCGAATTTATATATGTATCTCAGCGGAACTGAGATACACATTTTTTTAGGATTGTCACGAAAAACACACAAAAAAAAAATATTACGTTAATTTTGCTCGCAATCCAATATTTTAGATTTTAATCCCAAAAATGCGATTTCTCATTAGGGAAAACTGTTTTCACTGCACAAAATCGAAGATACAAATGTCCCACTGCACTTACGCACAAAAAGGCCAGCGGATTCGTGTTCGGCGGGAAAAAATACGTCGAAATACGTAGCAGTTCATTTTTAAAATAGATAAAAATATTTCGTCAAAAAATTGCAAGGCTACCATTTTTCGCAAGGAGTCCATTTTTTGCGTTTTTCAATGTCCTGAAACGGAACGATAAAAGGCCTCCAAAACTTCGGGGAGGATCCTATCTTGTGTATTTTTCCCCGTAGAACACGATGGGCACCCCTTTTTTTTCCTAGCTCTATTGGGAGCCGAGATATCTACCTTTGAAAATCACGAAAATCGACACTTTTTCAAAAGTGGCTCAAAAAGTGAAAAATCGTTGTTCAATCGATTTTTTTGTTTCAAGGCTATATTCCACGTATTTTTTCCCGCTGATCACGAATATAACAATTACTTTACTCCCGACCCAATATTTTCCATATAATTCCCAAAAATACGATTTTTCGTGCATAAAATCGAGACTTTCAATGTCTCACTGTACTTTAGCCCCAAAAAGGCCAGCGTATTCGTCTTCATCGCGAAAAAAAACGTCGAAACACGTGGCAGTTCAATTAAAAAAAAAAGACAAAAACATTTAGTAAACTAAATATACATTTTCAAACAAACTGAAACTTTCGGGGAAATAAAAGTTCAAGGACATGACGTGAAATTCAAAGACATTCCAGAACTTTTTCAAGGTCATTCAAAATTTAAGGACAATTCCAGGACTTCAAGGACTCCAACGACCGCTGGACACCATGTTAATGTACTTTTACAGTGGAAATAGTGTCAATCATTGAAATCAAAGTGATTTTACACTAAAATATTAAATGATTGAAGTCAAAGTACTTTTATAGTAAAATTGAAGTAAATTATTAAAAGTAAAGTATCTCCGAACTTTTGAATACACTCTACATTAAATTTTCATCACGGATCGTACGTGAAATTTAATATAACAGTTTTGTTCATAAAAATATCATACGTTTTTTTTTTTTCTAGGCAGTGCGGTGATGTTTGCAGTTCATTCATCGGGTTCCTAGACATCAATGAACGGTGAGGGTATCTCGAACCTATTGCCTACGCTTTATTCGTGGCGCGATAGCCGATTGTGCCGCACCTGCGCGCCTCGCGGGATCGCTCCCACCACGAGGTCCGCGTGCCTCACCGCGCTGCGACCGCGACGGTGGCCCATCGCGAGAATCGAACAGGGCCGCGGCGTTATACGTGGCCCGCAACGTGCCAGACAACGACACGCGTTCACCACAGTACGATTACGCTTGATCTTCGACGTTGAACGAAAACGTGACGACTACTCATTCATCAAAAATCCGCCGACGTTTCGTCACCCCATCGATTCACCATTACGTAAAGAAGATTGCATAAAAACAAATAAAAATAAATAAAAATAAATAATCGTCAAAGCAAAAAATCGTTGCGAAATCGCAAAGATACTGGAATACATCGTGAGAAAATAAAAATAAATAAATAAAAATAAATACCCTCCGGTGACGCCGAAAAGCGCGTCGCACGCGCGCGCATCTAAAAAAAACTTGTACACATCTTCAGTTCCAAACCGTCGCTCCGAAACACTGATAAAAACAACGAATTCCGAGTGCAAAGTTCTCGCCCACGATTTCCCTTCGTGGGCGTCGATACAGGTATCGATTTCGGTGCGATACTTTGGTGAACCCCCAAAAAAAAAAAAAGGCCGGAGGTCGGGCCTTCTACGCACCGGATCAGTCGATGCTGGTACCGCGGCTGAGAATTCAGGGCCAAGCGAGGGGAACCACCGGGACTACCAGCCGAGAAGCACTCCAGTCCTATCGAGGAATTTCGCGGGCGAAGGAGTCAACGGCCTTATCGGAGACCTCGGGGGCTTCCTCCCACCGGCGTCTCGCGATCACGTGGAAAGGTGTATAGGCGCGGAGCCAGCGAGAAGCAACAGCGCCAGCCGAACCGAAAGAAAAAGAGTGAAACGACGATCGCATGGATAAACGCTCCGGATGACCGGTCGAGGTCGAGCGAGATAGTTGGAAATATTTCGCCGAGTCGCGAACTGGGAAGTTCGGAGAAGCAGATAGCGAGGTAGACACGGAGACTGACCTCTAAATCAGCCAGCGCGCTCAACGCAGTCGGAAAAGCTGTATACACATAGGTATATATCGATCGGAGGCATCGATCGCTGGGCAACCAACAGCGTTTGTAAACAACGAAACGATTGACCAAAAAAAAATTGCATATTTCCGTCTGGATGAAAAAAAAAGAGGCGATCGCTTCGAGGAGAGTGTACATCCGTCGGGGATTGCACCGTTTGACGTAGGTCCGGCCAGTTATACCCGAGGGGAAATCCCTGACGCGCGTATCCAGCGGACGGAACGGTGAAACAAACTTGAAACTCTGCATATACCCACGCGGATATATATAGAACTTGGATAAGTCCATATATATATTTATGCGGAGAGTTTAGCGGTGTGGTTATAGCGTGGACGTCACGGGACGACTTCTGGAGCGGCGAACCAAAGTGGGGTTCGTCTACGTGGGCCGAGGCTTTTGGAGAAGTGTTATTTTTTCCACGTGCGTTGAGCTCGATGACTCTGCAGGTGACAGTGGATCGACTTAGCTATATCTGTGCACGTGTTTGGTGACGGTGCGCGATTCTATTTTTTACGGGGGTTTTTTTTTTTTTCTCTCGCGGATAATCGATAGAGGCGAAGCCGGCACGGGTTCCCATTCGTTTTATTCGCTTTTTGAGGCTCTGGAAATTTTTTTTTTTTCTTCTCAGTTCGGTCTATTTCTATGCGAGAGTTTTGGTCTTCTGCGGCGTCGGGCTCGCCGATTGGCGTGCTTTCTTCGTGCGTCATTCGAATAAAGTGCAGTGCATTCGGCACGTAGCACTCGGCTCTGAGTACGCTGTGCCGGCCTTTCGCTGGACAGTTCGCTGTGCGTTTCCGCTTCTCGAGTGCACCCGAAGTTTAGGTATACGAAACTACTGTGCGCGAGGTTGACGAGAGCGCGAGGGTTTTTTTTTTTTTAGTGCGGCGATTTTGGAAATCCTGATCGTGAGACTTGAGTAACGATCGTGCGTCTCGCACACTCTCGACTGACCGACTCGCCGGCTTGGTCGAAACGACTTCCGAGCACCTGTTCTATGCGGCATGATGATGGAGACCCAGAATTATTGGGACGAGAGCTCCGCTCACTCGATGCAGGTGAAGTACGAAAGGTGAGTGAAGGCGAACTTGATTTGCGGAATATTTACGGGTTTTTTTTAATGCTCAAGGTAGAAGGCTACACTTGCTCTTTGCAGTGATTATTCACCCGAAAGAGTACGATTGTTCGAGGGCGTGCGATCCGGACTTGGTCGGTAACAAATCGGTTTCCCTATTTTCGCAACTATTGATATTTTGGAAGATAGAAAATTTTGTTTTCATTCATCTATGTATAGCCTACGAAAATCTAATTTGTTTCGATATATTAATAATCGTGGACTAAATCGGGAAACCGATTTATTGTTTGCACTGATTATTCACCCGAATCAGTCCGATCGTTCGAGGGCATGCGATACGGACTCGACTTGTAAAAAATCGGTTTCCCTATTTTCTTGGCGACTATTGATATTTCGGACGTAAAGCAATTTTGTTTTCATTCACCTATGTGTAGCCTGCGAACATCTAATTTGGTTCGATATATTAATGGTGGCGGACTAAATCGGGAAACCGATTTTTTACCGATTTATTCTTTGCACTGATTATTCACCCGAATCAGTCCGATCGTTCGAGGGCGTGCGATCCGGACTCGATCGGTAACGAATCGGTTTCCCTATTTTGATAAAAACTATATGTAAGAAATCGTAGCCAGTGGAGACTATAAAATCGTATATCGCATGACAAAAGTTAAAACCGGATACAACTTTGAATATTGAGACGAGATGTGCACGCATTGGGGACTGTTTGGACTCATCGTAAAATGCCTCGCTAGTCCGGCGATGCGAAACGTCTCCTATTACTTGAGATTTGTGGGTCCTCCGTGTGAGGCCCGCAAAGGGTTTTCCATGTCCCTGCCATAAGCAGAGCGATCGATAGGCTATCTGCTGGGGATGCAGCAGGCGCCGAACAGACGAGTCGCTTTCATGTAAGGCTATTTTTTCAAGGGTGCTGAAGCTTTAGCGTTCAAAGGAAAAATGAGTCCACTGTGTTCTATTTCCGTTGGACAATAAAGTTTCAGCACCCCAGAAAAAAAATATCGCTACAGCTTTTTTTTCACCTCAATTTAGGCTTTTATGCATGTATATATATGGGGTGAGAAAACCTAATTTTCTTCGAAATATTAATAGGTGTGGAGGAAACAGGGAAACCGATTTGTTACCGATTGAGTCTGTGTCACTTGCCGTAAGGACATGTCGCGGTCGATAGTGAAAACTGTAGCGCATTCGCGGTATCGGAATAGAGTAACGGTGAATGAGCAAAGAAACGGAGAATGTGTATGAACGTAAAAGTTATAAAACAAAGTCTAATTTATGAAGTTACCAACGATGTCGAAGAGTCGTGATAGATAACGACTATAGTAAAGAATGTCCACATTATTTTATCATAAAGGCAAAGTATATGTCATTACGGTTGTTAAGACATGACTTCGTAATAGGTTTCAATCTCATATAATAAATGAAAAATACTTCTACTATTAATGAAAACTGTAAGGCTATTTTTTTCAAGGGTGCTGAAGCTTTAGACTGTAAAAATAAATTGTACGTTTAATGTACTGGAAGTTGAAATTTGCTTACATTACTTACGTTAATTGAACATTAATGCATTGTAAAATAAAAATACCAGATTCTAAAATTACAAATATTTTGCCTGAAATTTACAAAAATGTTCATCACAAATAAAAATGTTACTGTAAAATTGCAACGCACATGTGCTTGAAATTTCAGAAGCAGTTTATGTAAAAAAAGCTTCCAATACCGTTCATTAATTTTCAAACGAAATTTTTTTACAGTGAAACGGAAAGTTTTTTACATTTTGAAGGAAATAAGAGCCCACTCTGGATGGACGCAGTGGCATTCTATTTTATTTAGGTTAATGTTACAGCACCCTAGAAAAAAATGGCATTGCAGTTTTTATTACCGGCTGTGTGCGCAACGGGCTGGAAGGAGGGTTTTTCCACATCACCTTAAGTGGAGGACCTACTTTAGTAATCGAATGTTTGCAATCTGTCGTGAAATTCGTAAAATTCATTGATAACGCTGGCATCCCGAGGTTGATAAAAAAAAGTATTCTCGCTATCAATCGCTTCGGATCGCTGTCACGAAGGAAATGAGACCTTGGGACTGTCGAGTCGGTCCGGGGGTCCGATCGGATCACGGACAAATGATTAAAATTAATAAACTTGTGCACTCGCGAGGCAACCGCGGAAAATGCACACCGAGAATAGAGGTTATTTAACGTAAAAAAAAATCTTTTGCTGGATATCACGAAACAAATATCTATATATCGTTAACACATTTTAACCAAACAAAACTGTTTTGACTAAATAAAATGTAATTGCCAAAAAAAAAGGAGTTAAATCTCAACCGAAATTTGTTAACGATAAATGAATATTTATTTGATAACCAACAAGTCATTTTCTAAATAATTATTTAAAATCCTACATTAATATATCAACTATAATATATTGCTGTTAAAGAAACTTTTTTTCTCAGTGTGGCTACGCAAGTTCAGAAAGCGCTATCGATCGAACATAACACGCCGCGCTCTCTGGAAACACGGAGCTTGCTCAATCCACACATTTTCTCGGGGAAAACTACTACGAAGCGGTTAACCGTGGGTACACAGGTGGGAATCCCTCGATCGAGTTGTTGTCTCGCAAATCATGCCGAGTCGGAGTCGATGCAGTGTAACGACACAGCGCAGCTACGTCGTTCGTGAACGACAAAAAAAAAAGAAAAAAAAGACGATTCGTGACCGCGAGTGTACGACCGAGATAAGGTGGGTTGAAGGTCGCGCCGGTGTCTCGCTGGTCGGGCCTTGGCGTCAATTAAATGCGTGACTATGGTGTCTGGACGACGCGGGTACTCGATGCCTACCGGTCGGAAAGTATCGCCTCGAAGAGTCATCGTTTCTGCGCTTCGGTCACCTTGACTCTCACAGTCGCCGTGCAAAATCCAATGCCCCGACGGCCACCTTTCTCGCAAACCTTCGGCTGCAAGAAGTCGCGATACACGATTCCCAGTCTCTCGATCGAGAGTTACTCATGGTCACTTGAATCAATAATCGAGTGACCAACGATATAAAAGCCGCTGACAAACATTGTTCTCATTTATTTGTTTTTCGCTCCTCTCACCGCTTATCGGCAGAGTTTCGAAAAAAAAAAAAAAAAATACCTCAGCCGTCGATAGGCGCCAATCGCCGACGGATCTGGCGAAGCGAGTCCTTGCAATATCTTTTGAACGGAGTGGCAATAACGAAAATTTTCGATAGCGATAACGTGACCGATGACATTGAAAATTTAAATCAGTTGACTATAAAGAATTCGGCACATGCGCGATAAGGTTCGGCCGAAAAACAGGGTCTTGTTAAGGAAATCACTTATTTCATTGTGCTACTTGAGTTCAATCACTGGTGCGTATATCAGCGTGTTCGATAATCGATCGTGATATAGTGGACGCGTGACATTCTTCGTTGTCGTTCTATTCTAAAAACCTACTGGTCTAAAAATCTACCTCGACGTATCTTCTATTCTGAAAATATACCTCAACCTACCTTCTATTCTGTGAATATGCCTCAACCTACCTTCTATTCTGAAAATCTACCTTGACCTACCTTCTATTCTGAAAATCTGCCTCAACCTACCTTCTATTCTGAAAATCTACCTTGACCTACCGTCTATTCTGAAAATCTGCCTCAACCTACCTTCTATTCTGAAAAGCTACTTCAACCTACCTTCTATTCTGAAAATCTACCTTGACCTACCTTCTATTCTGAAAATCTACCTCAACATATCTTCTATTCTGAAAATCTACCTCAACCTACCTTGTACTCTGAAAATCTGCCTCAACCTACCTTCTATTCCGGAAATCTACCTCAACCTACCTTCTATTCTGAAAATCTACCTCGACCTACTTTCTATTCTGAAAATGAACCTCAACCTACCTTCTACTCTGAAAATATGCCTCAACCTACCTTCTATTCTGTAAATCTGCCTCAATCTACCTTCTATTCCGGAAATCTACCTCAACCTACCTTCTACTCTGAAAATCTACCTCGACCTACCTTCTATTCTGAAAATGTACCTCAACCGACCTTCTACTCTGAAAATCTACCTCGACCTACCTTCTATTCTGAAAATGTACCTCAACCGACCTTCTGGTCTGGAAATCTTCCTCAGCCGTCGACAGGCCTCCATCACCAACGGGTCTGCCGAAGCGAGCCCGTGCAGTATCTTCACGAATTCAATAACAATAATATAAAATCGAATAACAAAAGATTTCATTGAAAATTTAAATTACTTGACGATAAAGAATTCGGCACGTAGCGCGATGATGTCGAGGAGAAAAACAGAGCTTATTAAAGAAATAAATAATTTCATTCCGCTACTTGAGTTCAATCACTGGAGCGTACATCATCGTGCTCGATAATCGTCCGTGTTACAGTGGACGTGTCGAATTCCTCGACGTCCATCTATTCCGCGAGTGTGCGAGCGTACTCTCTCACGTCTGGAAGATTCGGCGGACGAGAAACTCTTCGAATAAAAAGTTTCGCGAGGTCACGGAGGGAGGAGACGACGATACGGGGTCGGGTGCGACGGCGACGGGGACGCCGTCGAAGTCGCGGAGGGACGAGGGGATGACGGCGAGCGATTTCATCGTCGCGCCGCCGCGACCGTAGTTCGTCGCGATTTCACGTCCCGGCGCTACTCGAACACGGAGCGGCCATTGACACCGGCATGTGGATCGATCGAGCTCGATTTATTCGCACTCCGTATAGGTACGTGGCGGCTGCGACGTTAACTCTTGTGTGCCCAAGGCTTTAACGCGCCTCAACCTATAAATATATGCGTTGCATCTATAGCTATACTAAATTGTTTGTAATACACGGTGATCTTGAATCGAGGGTACCGGTTATTCGGCCCAGGGGAACTCGAAAGTGATGAACAATCGTTCGACTTATCTTTGCCATCGTCCTAATTATGGCAAAGCCATAATTAGGATGATGCTTCGAGCTTCCCGATGGGAAGGTGGGAAGCCTGTGTAGTTTGTGGAAAATTCCGTCCAACGATTCCACTGTTTATGGTTCGCTGTGGAATAATTTAGTCCAACCAGTTTCTGTCGCCCCAACGATTTCCTCCGGCCTTACCCTGGAACTCTTGGATGTTCTTTTAGGCGCGTAAGCGACACGTGACCCAGAACAAAGGAAGTGCGCGTTTCGATGATAAGTCTATACGTACGAGATACATAAGTTTTAAAGACGTATACACGACGGCATCTATTCCGAGAATCGATAAGAATGGACCTTGTGCGCACTTCCATCGTATATATATATATTTTGCAAAAGGTGTCATTGAGGGAAGTACGTCACTTCCGGTTTGAAAATCTCATTTTTCGGTGGGAAACGACACCATAAAGGAAAGACGTCACTTTCGGTTTGAAAATCACATTTTTCAATCGGAAGTGACGTCATACAGGAAATACGTCACTTCCGGTTTGAACATCTCATTATTCGGCCCGAAGTGACGTCATATGGGACGTGACGTCTCTTCCGGTAGAAAAATGAGATTCGCAAACCGGAAGTGACGTACTTTCGGTAAATCTCCCGAAATATCACTTTCCGGTTTTGAAATTCCACACTCTATATATATCGAGGGCGAGAAGTGCTCGAGCCACAATCCGCTAGTCCTTTATATGTTATTACGGTCTATATGAAAGCTCCTTTTTTAGATACTCGTCCGTTGCCAGAAAAAAAAGGAAGAAACATTCCACGTGTACAGACGATCGAGACCTACATCGATTATCACGGTCAGATGCAAAATTTTCACCTGCATCATCGTCCACATCGTCGAAACTCGATTATCGGTGCTATTGGTAATCTTATCGCTTTCTATCGGTACGCGATAACACGATTAATATACCGTCATCTCGTCGTCGATAATAATAATAATATTATTATTACCGAGATGTTCATTGCATCATTGATAATTTCGATGGTGATCACTGTGATTTGGAGATAAGCCTTGGTCAGCGGTCTGATAAGCCGGTGCGAGCGTCTAAAAGATACAATTATTTTCTATCATATTTCACCGTTCCAATGCATCGTTGAAATTCCTAAGTTTTACGAACGCATGCTAAGACACACTTTTAAAAAAATCGTTGGATCAACCAAATTCACATTGAAAGCTGTCATTTGGTTGGTACAAGTGAATCATTATTTTCTCGAACGATTATTCGCATCAGTCGATTCAAAATATTTCGATTCAAACAAAGTCTTTTATCGTACCAACTAAGTAACGCCTTTCGAACGCAGCTGAACGCGCATTGGTTAATCCAATCAGTTTTTTTTTTCTCAGTGCACAAAAACCAAAAAAAGGTAATTAGGGGAGAATATAGGTCGGCCTTGAGACACCGGGATCGACCGGCAGACATCGGTTCCGCATTTCGCCTCATTCCGAAGACGAGACGACGTCGAATTAAGTACCGGACACGACGTCGTTCTTCTCGCCAGGCAACCGCGAATGTCTGCCGAAGCTTCTATCTTCGCGAGTCTCTCGTCTGCGCGTTAGTTGGATATCGTACGTGGTTCATGTGCTTATGCACGTATAGGTGGACATGTGTGCGTCTTCGGTTTCGATCGCGGGGACAGAAGCGAGTTGGGATGGCGGGCGACTAGTATTCGTTGCAGAAAGTACTGACGTAAGTGGGGAGAGCATGTGCGTCATGGAAAGGAACGACGCGACGAAACCGCCTCTTGGAACGGCATACCCGTGGCAACATAGGTGCACACGCGTGAATGTCCGTATAACACTTGCGGGCACTATATCTGTGACGAGGACGGGGGCCTCGAGGTTTCTATCCACTACAATACGCAGCCGACTTCTCATTTCGCTGTGTATAGGCGCTCACACGCGGCACGTAACTATACACATCGACCGTAGACCGTTCTCGTGGCGTCGCTTCGTCGGCTTGTCGCGTGCTGCGATAAAACACGACCGCTCCAAATACTCGGAGTTGATCGCAGAACTAATGATTGATCGGCACTCGAAAGAACCGGTGGACAATTCGGAGACGGGTTCGGTGAACCTTGTCTCGAATTATGTATGACCGATTGGCATCGCTGACGGACGCACGAGTTGTAGACCGAATAAAAATTATGGTTGGAAGTTCGTTGATGGTATTGGAAGCTTCTTTACACAAACTGTTTCTGAAATTTCAGACATGTTGCTATTTGACGGTAAAATTTTTATTTTTGGATTAATTTTTTTTTTAAATTTCGGGCAAAGGTTTTGTAATTTTTATATCTGGTATTTTAATATACAATAAACAAAATATACAATAAACAATAAACAAAAATTATGGTTGGAAGTTCGTTGATGGTATTGGAAGCTTCTTTACACAAACTGTTTCTGAAATTTCAGACATGTTGCTATTTGACGGTAAAATTTTTATTTTTGATTAATTTTTTTTTTTTAATTTCGGGCAAAGGTTTTGTAATTTTTATATCTGGTATTTTAATATTTGGAAAAAGTACATTAATCTTCAATCAATGTAACCAAATCTCAAGTTCCAGGACATTACATTTTTAATTTACTTTAACAGTGTAGGTTCGACCGATCGGTGTTGGGATATAAAAATTATACAGTTTATTCCCCAAGCTATGTCGGAATATTGTCGGCTATTGTCGACTATTTCTACATTTGTTGCTGAGTCGTTCCTTTGCAGCTCCAATCCAAGGCTTTCCATCGATCGTCACGAACGGGCAATGCAGCATGGAAGCTGCGATTGTTGGTTTGTCGGTTGCTGCGATAAAACACGACCGTTCGAAATACTCGAAGTCGATCGCCGAAATAATGACGGATCGGTACTCGAAAGTACCAGTGGAAAATTCATTGACGGGGTCATTGAACCTTGCATCGAATTATGAATATGTGATTGACATCGCTGACAGCACCACAAGTTGTAGTTTCGATCGAAGGGACTTGGAATATCGCATAATTGCACACAGAGAACGACAGTGTAGGGGAGAGCGGGGCAAAATGGGACAGTGGGGCGAAACGCAATTTTCCAATAACTGGGACAAAATGGGATTGAAATTCCGGATGTATGGGACGAAATGGGGCATCGAAAGATTATTGGAAAATTGAGTTTTGCCCAACCGTCCCATTTTGCCCCGCTCACCCCTGACAATTTGTATGGCAATCCCATAAGAGATATTAGACTGTTGTTTTCGGGGTGCGATATAAGAAATTATGCACTTTATCCTCCAAGCTTTGTCGCAATATTGTCCGCTGTCGTCAACTATTTCTGTTTGTCGCCTCGTTTCTTTGCCGCTCCATTCCAGCACTTTCTACTCTCCTTCGATCGTCACCGAACTTCATCTGCTCCGCTTCGCCCTCTTGCCGCACAATGCAGCAGGGAAGCTCTCACACGAAGGGCGCGTGAACTGCAAACAAGCCCCTCTGTGAAGTTCACATTCCCGGAAGCTGTGAGTCTATGGACGACGATAAAATGAACGAGTCGCTGCGCTGCGGTGTCGACGGTTTCCATTGACCCATTGAATTCGAGCACGAAAGCTTCGGTGTTTGTGCGTTTCGTACCTTTCTCGTTCCGAAGTGGGTGTGCGCACTTTTTTTTAACGTGTGCCGGCTCGTCGGCACGATAAGAAGATAATGAGGTTTCCTTATGCGTAATCGTGCAGCCCCCACCGAGAGTCGTGCGCGATGGAAAATTTGAAAGATAAAACACCGTCTGTCCCGATAAACGTCGCCGAGGTGGCAACGTGAAATCGTAATCGCTGGAAATATACCGGGCTGAGCTGGGTATTATCTAAATTTGTCGCGTGATCCATTCAACTCTTGTGATTAATAGCACTGGCGAGGCTGGCAAAGAGGCCGGGGGGGGGGGGGAGGTTTGGTCTGACAATAAATTGGTATCTCAATAACAGACGAAGCTACTGGTTGAATATACTCGCTGAAAGATCACTGTTCTTTCTTCGACTATATTATCCTAAGACTATGTCTGTACGTGATTTTTCGGGTCGCAAATTCAAGGTTTAATTTTTTTTTTTTTAATATGAAAAAAACACTTTTTTATATTTCCGGCCGGCAAAGAGGGGGGGGGGGGGGGGGGGGGGGTATGTGGGTTGACAATAAATTGGTATCTCAATAACAGACGAAGCTACTGGTTGAATATACTCGCTGAAAGATCACTGTTCTTTCTTCGACTATATTATCCTAAGACTATGTCTGTACGTGATTTTTCGTGTCGCATATTTAAGGGTTAATTTTTTTTTTTTTTATATGAAAAAAATACTTTTTTTTTATTTCCGGCCGGCAAAAAGAGGGGGGGGTATGTGGTCTGACAATAAATTGGTATCTCAATAACAGACGAAGCTACTGGCTGAAAGATCACTGTTCTTTCTTCGACTACATTATCTCAAAACTATGTCTGTACGTAATTTTTCGTGTCGCATATTCAAGGTTTAATTTTTTTTTTTATATGAAAAAAACACTTTTTTATATTTCCTGCCGGCAAAGAGAGGGGGGGGGGGGGGGGTATGTGGTCTGACAATAAATTGGTATCGTAATAACAGACAAAGTTACTGGCTGAAAGATCGATTCTGCCTTCGATTGTATTATCTTAAGACTATCTGTATATATAATTATTCGTGTCGGATATTCGAGGTTTAATTTTTTTTTTAAGTTACATAAAAAAAATGCTGATCGAGAGATGTAAATTACGCATATGTGATTATGTAATCTTCATAATTTGTTCGGTAAGTAGGAATATTAAAAAGCTCCGTATTCCGCGTCGATCTGGAGGAATCTCGACGCCCAAAATTTACCAAAAGTGATGGTCAAATCGTGTAACTATTTGATGAATTAAAGAACAACATTAGATCGGCGATCGACCGTCTAGCAGAGTTTCTCAGTTCAAGCGGCGGAAAATTGCGTCGAAGTCAATACCGACTTGCACTACGGTTAGGCGGTGACTCAGGCGAGGATCCAGCACATCGGAGGCCAAATATACGTGCGTGGCCCGTAGCGCGGCGCCCGAGTGGTCGAGCGAAGACACTTTCGTGAACCCGAATCGGGGTCGGTGGAGGCGCTTTTAGACAGGCCGAGATATTATTTTTGGACGTACGATATATTTTCGCGTCGCGCGTGGGAGCCTCACGGATACTTGTATTTCCATCGCTGTTTCCGCTGTTTTGTCCGAGGCGGATTGAGATTGAGTTTCGCGGATCTGCCGGAAAAGCCGTGCGATAAGTGTGGTCCATATTACCCCGAATTTTACCGTGCATTGCGAGAACCTCCGGGTGACAATTAAAAAATAATGAATCAAAAAATAATTACTCAAAAAAATGTGGGACGCGATAAACACGGTGAACACGTCGCCGGTCTGGGTGGGCGGCGAAGGGAGCCGCGGCAGACCGCCAGTAGATGAAGCCGCGATGGTCAGACAATTATATAGCACTTACGGTGCCGAGCGGAAGAACAATCGGGCCTTCGCATGTGTTCCTCGCATGCACTCGCTGAGCCGTCGATCGATATTGCAATACGACGAGGCACGAGGAGGACGACGTTATTTCTCGTGGACACGCATCGGGTGAGCACTCGATATTATCGATGGCGAGGGCGAGTCGGCCGGTTCGTACCTCTCGTGCGACGGCGAGTGTCGACGATGCACAACGGCACGACGTGTCCGCTTACATGTACAGAGACACGTTACATTGCACGAGGCAGGTGGGGCCATTCCCGTCGGTCACGTTGCCGGCCACGCGCTCGCTATCCCCCACAGACCCGACAGTGGATACTGTTTTGCTTTTTTACGACCGGTGTCCGACTCGATAACACGACTAGGACGAGGTACTTCGGAGTAGCGGGCAGCTAAAAAATTTAAAATTATTCAATGAGTTGACTCGATGAGTTAACGTCATCGATCGCGAATCGCGGATATTTCCTTGTTAATTAAATCGTCTTATAAAGAGACTCCAATCTGGAGGTAAGTTAGGGTCACGACTTGAATCTATCGCACTTCAATTTATTGAAGTCTAATATAGATTGAAGACTTCTAGGTTACTGAAATAAATTGAAGTCAATAGATTAGAGTTCAATTTATTGAAGTGAAGGGAAAAAATCAAATCAATGAGTTAACTGGGCGAGTCAACGTCATCCTATGGTCCGCGAATCACGGATATTTCTTTATTAACTCAATAGTATACCAAAGACACTCCAATCCGGAGGTGAGTTAGAGCCTCAACTTCAATCCATTAGACGCGAATTTGTTGAAGTCTGATTGTGGATGAATATTTGGCTTTTGTACGACTGCTTTACAAGTCGATATAAAAATACGTCGAGGTCCCTTGAAGAGCACGCAGTTACCTATATCGGACGGGAAAAAAATCGAATGAATAAGTTAACTCGATGACTCAATGTGATCCTATCAGTCGCGAATCACAGAATTTTCCTTATTAATTAAAAGATATTCCGAAGCCATTCCAACCCAGTAGTAACTTGGGGCCCCGAATTCGATGCATCATACTTCATTTTGTCAACTTCATAGAATTGATATTTGTTTATATGGAGTTCTATTTATAGCTTTGATGCAAATGTCCCAACCGGCAGAGTCCTCGAAGTGCGATCGTCGACGAAATCGTCGACGAAATCGTCGACGAAATCGTCGACGAAATCGTCTACCTAATGCACTTCAATCCATTAGACGCGAATTTGTTGAAGTCTGATTGTGGATGAATATTTTGCTTTTGTACGACTGCTTTACAAGTCGATATAAAAATAGGTCGAGGTCCCTTGAAGAGCACGCAGTTACCTATATGGGACGGGAAAAAAATCGAATGAATAAGTTAACTCGATGACTCAATGTGATCCTATCAGTCGCGAATCACAGAATTTTCCTCATTAATTAAAAGATATTCCGAAGCCATTCCAACCCAGTAGTAACTTGGGGCCCCGAATTCGATGCATCATACTTCATTTTGTCAACTTCATAGAATTAATATTTGTTTATATGGAGTTCTATTTATAGCTTTGATGCAAATGTCCCAACCGGCAGAGTCCTCGAAGTGCGATCGTCGACGAAATCGTCTATCTAATGCACAGTGTTTCCCGCACGTTGTGATTACGACGAACAGGTTGAACCGAGAGTATTCCCGGTTTGTCACGTTAACCATACGCGTGCCGCGCTCGTGGTCGCACGGTGAGCACACCGGGAGCTCGCGCGGCGTTCTCGTTATAGAATCGTGCGTGGAGTTCTGAACCGCATCCACGCATCACGCGGCGAGTGAAAGTCGGAAAGTCTCGTAAGCATTGGAATGCAACGAGAGCTTCGCCTCTTACGAACGAACATAGTTAACGCGAGAAATGGCGTCAATCGAGAAAAGGGAGAGTGCGGGTCATCTAGGCGAGAACTGCCGGAGCTGCTGTTTTTGAGTCCTCGGCTGTGCACGCGAGTGTCGGCGCGTTCGCATCGTAGCTAGGGGAGATTGGGGCAAAATGGCACACCGGGGTAAAACGGGATAACGAGACAAAACGCAATTCTCCAATAACTCTGGGATGATTGCGGTGATGGTAAGTGGGGCAAAAGGGGTTTGGAAATCCGGGTGTATCGTTGGGACAAAATTGGGCATCCAAAAATTATTGGAAAATTGAGTTTTGCCCTCACTGTCCCGTTTTGCCCCGCTGTGCCATTTTGCCCCGGTCTCCCCTATTGGCTCGGGTGTCTGCGCGTCTAGAATTTTTTTAAAATCGTTTCGCACAGATCGCAATGCGTGAGTGCGCGCATGCCGGTATCGCGATATTGAAAGTGAATGGATCGGGAGAGCATAAAGGCGCGAGGCATGGGCGTTCGGGCGGCGGAGCTGCGCGTCTTTCGAGCGGGGAGCGCTACCAGTGGTAAGGTCGTCGAAGGCCGTTCTGTCGGATCGCGTTGACTCCCCGATCGTCGGTCCTTCTCTCGGGGCCCCAGATTCCGATGCCACGCAATCCAATGATAAACACATGCGCTGCGTGGCAGGCTCGACATTTCTCGAGAGCAGCGAAGCGACGCGGCAGAGGCAGCGTAGCGGAGCAACATGTCGTGGTCAGGCTTCGTGCTGTCCTGTTACTCTCATCAAACCGGCACTCGCACGGCGGTCCATGCAAGTTACCGCGCGGTCATGTGCCTGTCGATGGTCCATCTTGGTCCGCGGATCGAGCATACTCCTCAGTGGAGTGACACGGGACCAGTACTGGCCGAACGCTGGCGAATGCCGTGCCAATACTGGCCCTGTGTGGCGCTACCAATGACCTGAATGAGTTACCGATTTAACGTCACTTCTACGTTTCTTGAACTCACGCAAACCTAGACTGTCTGGTATATTTTTCCGTCCCGACCTAGCCCTGTTCCCATCCATGGTTCATCTTGGACCGTGAAGGGAGCCCACTTGCACACAGGATCGCTACTGGCCAAACGTTGAGCGACGTCGTGCCAATACTGGCCCTGTGTGGCGCTACCAATGACCTGAATGAGTTACCGATTTAACGTCACTTCTACGTTTCTTGAACTCACGCAAACCTAGACTGTCTGGTATATTTTTCCGTCCCGACCTAGCCCTGTTCCCATCCATGGTTCATCTTGGTCCGTGAATCGAGCCCACTTGCACACAGGATCGCTACTGGCCAAACGTTGAGCGACGTCGTGCCAATACTGGCCCTGTGCGGCGCTACCAATGACTTGAGTGAGTTGTCGATTCAACGTCATTTCACGACTTCGCGGATCGAACGGTGTTTCTACGTTTCTTGAGCTCACGCAGACCTAGACTCTCTGGTATATATTTTTAGACAATCGGTGGCTATTCCAGAATGCCGATTGAACTTCCACGAGGATTTCACGAATCGAACGGTGTCTATCCGCTTCTGGAACTCGTGCGTCCGGACCTGGTGTACATTTTTAGACAATCAGTGGCTATTCCAGAGCGCTCTTTGAACTTCCAAGAGGATTTCGGACGGTAAAAACTGTAGGCGCCCGTTGCGCGCCACTTCGCCGACATAGCACCTATTCTTTTCTGAGATCCGTCCCGACCCAGTGACCCGAACTTTAAGGCACGCATGCTCGGGCGCCCGTTACATCACACGCGCCGAGAAACGAGATGCCGCGCACTTCGAGCAAAGTTCGCGAGATATTTTCGCTCCGTCGGGAACGCGGTGACTCGCGTCGAGGACGTGTCATCAACTCTACCTATTATCGAACCCCCGTGCAAGCTCGAGCAAGGGTGACGGGCGATGCGTAGGGGAGAGCGGGGCAAAATGAGACAGTGGGGGCAAAACGGCACAGTGAGGGCTAAACTCAATTTTCAAATAATTGTTCGATGCTCCATTTTCGTCCCAACGATGCTCCAAAAATTATTGGAAAATTTGCGTTTCGTCACATTATCCCGTTTTGCCCCGCTGTGCCATTTTGCCCCGCTCTCCTCTACCTGCCGGCACCGTGATGAGTGGTGCTTCTTATCTCACGCGTGCATAATACGCAATCGATAATCCGTATCCATAATTATGCGTAACATTATCGGCACTTCCTCCGAGCCCTACAAAGGCCCCTGTTGCTCTCTGGAATTGTCAAGTCTGCGCATACATTTTTCTCTTTTTTTTCGAGTATAAATATCCACGCTGATATCGTGCAGGCAAAGCCGCACAGTCGCGCATGGTCGACTCTATATATAGACCGCCTTATCGAGGGCACACATCGAGTACCCGAGGAAACTAGCGAAGTGTCTGCAACTTTCATGAGGCCAGCTCGTCCCGACTGCGTCTGACGATAGCTCTGCCGACCGAGCTCCGCACACGACGAAAGGGCATTGATGAGGGCTCACTCTCGTCAATAATGCCACAGCACAACTTGCCTATTCCGCTTGTCGCCGACTCTATTTTCTGCGGGAGGATTTATACGTCTGCTCGGGGACGAGCTAGACATAGAGACGGTGACATATGTTGCGACGGAAAAAATAGATAAAAGGGGTTCCTCGCTAGGGTTATTGACTGTGGGGGAATTCGCGGACTACGCGAACAATGTAAACCAGCTCTACAAACTCTAAGTGGTGGAACTTTCTATCGGCGATTTCCGTACTTTTTTTTTTTTCATACTTGATGCGCACACACGCGTTCACATGGAGTTTGCGGTCTTTGCGTTGATGTCTTTTAAGTGGAATTTAACTTTTGGAATTAATCTGTTGCTCGTTTCCTCGATTTTCCTGAAGGATTGTTCACGGAAAGTTTTATTACTTTTTTTTGTCATTATTAATTCTGTAGATTTTACTAAAAATAGATCAAAGGGATTCTTCGCTAGGGTTATAGACTGAGGGGGAATTCGCGTAGAACACGAGCGATGTAAGTCGGCCGTGTAAACTTTAAGTAGTGCAACTTTCTATCAGTGATTTCTGTATTTTTTTTTTCAAACTGGATGCCCACACCCAAGTTCTGTGCAGTTCAGATGTCTTCTAAGTGGAATTAAACTTCTGAAATTAATCTTTTGCTCGTTTTCTCTCGTCCGAGTCGCGCTTTTCCTAACGGATCCTTCACGAGACGCTTTCTTACGTTTTTTTTTCATAACTTTCTATCGGTGATTCTTGTACTCTTTTAAGATAAATCCACACACCCACGTTCGCATGAAGTTTGCAGCGTTCGTACACTGCAGATATCTTTTAAGTGAAATTAAACTTTTTGAATTAATCTTTTGCTCGTTTTCTCTCGTCCATGTCTCGCTTTTCCCGACGGATTTTTCACGAGCGGCTTTCCTATGTTTTCTTTCATTATTTTTTTGTTTTTCATAACTTTCTATCGGTGATTTCTGTACGTTTTTCGAGCTGAATGCACACACCAACGTTCGAATGGAGTTCGCAGAGTCTGCAGATATCTCTTAAGGGGAATCGAACTTTTGCAATTAATCTTTTGCTCGATTCCTCTCGTCCATGTCACGCTTTTCCTGACGGATCGTTCACAAGACGGTTCCTTACGTTTTAATTTTTTCATTATTTCCATCACTAGATTTTGCTGCTCCTCGCGTGAGACATTCGATTGACGCGTGCCGTGTTAGCCGAGTAAAAAAGTTCACGAGTCACCGCATGATGTGCGACTTGATGACGCGTCAAGATCAAAAGTAACCACGGCGCGAACACTTGTGCATAATATATTTATAAATTCACCTATATTCGGCGCACCTGCATGAATCCCGAAGCCACCAACGACCGCGAGTTCTCCAGATTTACGAGAACTCATGACAGATTAGATAAGCCTCGCACGGATACGTAAGATGTTACCAGAAATACCTATGTGGAACGACTCCGGTATCTTCCGTGCGTTCGCTGTAGACGTTGCAAATACGACATTGTGGACTTGACTACTTACATCTGAATTTCCGATCCTTATTATTATGTTGCAGCCTCGACGGTAGATCGTGCAAAGACGAGATCTACAGAATGGGCATTGGCAGCGGCTACTGCGAAGGAAATCTCAATTTCGCTACCGCCTCGGAGGACGACGAGGTTTACACCAAGAAGAAAGTCTCGAGGGTTCGTAATCCGAACAGTTACACAATATTACACTGTAAAAAAAATTTGTTCAAAAATTAATGAACGGCCTTGAAAGCTTTTTTACATAAACTGTTTCGGCAATTTTAGACACAAGTGTGTTGCACATGTGTGTTGCAATTTTACAGTGAAGTTTTTATTTTTAATCAACACTTTTGTAAATTTCGGGCAAAAGATTTGTAACTTTAATATGTAGTATTTTTACTTTAGAATAAAGTACATTAATGTTCAATTAATGTAATCAATGTAAGCAAATTTCAAGTTCCGGTACATTAAATTAGCAATTTATTTTTACAGTGTTACACTTTATTTGAGCGCGTATAGCAATTAAAGGCGTCCGTACACTTCCGATTGTGTTGAGTTGGGAATGACGGTCAAAATTGGAACATCCACCTTTTGTCGGTGGTATTTTAATGCCAAGTGATATTCCAATGCTGCGACAGTGACGCAACGTTCGCGGGTTAACGACAATTACTGTCAGCCAGTATATACAACCGGCAGCCACTGGGTTTGTTACGCGGGTGTTGCATCTCACTTGCAAAGAGACAATACAAAATCTGAAGGTGTGGTCTTATAGCGGCACGTGCCGTGCACGTGGCGTAACCAGAAGGTCGTTTAAATTTAGAGTCGTGTACCAACCCGCCACGATCGTCATTCGAACTTTTTTTCAATATACAACTCCGGCATTTATTAATTGCACATTTGCTTTACTGTGGCCTGTGCAGGTAAATAAATTAAAAACTATACAGTCGAAACGATGTGAAACTGACAATTATCTTATATATCTTTTTTCAAGTTGATTGTGTGCTTGGCGCAATTTTCAAGAATTCAGGTAACTGTTTTCCTATTATACTATTCCGGTTCGATTTTATGCAAATCGGTGAGTTGTGCACACCAATGCGATGCAGAACAGCGCTGAGCACTATAGTCGTGTGCAAAAAAAATCATTTTTCGTCCAGAGGTGACGTATTTCGGTATGACATTACTTCCGGTCGAAAAATGATCTTTGGACCGGAAGTAACGTATTTAGGGTCGAAAAATGAGTTTTTCAGACCGAAAGTGTTGTATTTCCGGTAAATCTCTGGAAATCTAAATTTCCACTTTCTAAATTCCATAGTCCATAGCGGGGATGCGAAGCGCTCGCGCCACAACAGCGAGCCAGTCAATCGATAACAACGCCGTTCAAATTTCAAAGATTCAGCATCGCAGAAGACCCTTCGTAACTCGTTCGACCTTTTCCCGCTAGGAAATCAATACGATGCACACGGCGTTTGAGAGACTCCAGATCGCATTCTTTGCCCAACGGCACGACCCTGTTTGTCAATTTGTGCTCGAGCTTGAACCCTGGTATGACGTTATTGCAGCTGTCTCCGGCATAGAATGCATCTCGTGATCGGGACCAAGGAAGACTCAGCGGAGAGTAGAAGCGTGTCAATAGAGTACTTTGCATCTCCTCCGCGTGTAGGTGGTTATTAATTTCTTCCGAGAGCCGTGCACGCGAGACTTGCGCAGCCTCTTATTGACGAATCACCGAGCAAATACCAGTTACATGTGCTACAATGCAGCTGCGCACGCGACAGCGCATCGCAGTAATACGCAGCGTCGCCGATAGTGACGATGATGATTCTATTTTGGGGACATAGACCTTTCGTCGAACTGCGACGGTGCATGGATCGATGAAAGAAGCTTGCCAGAGCCGGTAGCCAATGTTCATTGAGTGCACATCTGCACGTGCACATCGGCTGCTAAACGGCACATCGGACAGTGCATGCGGATCCAAATGCATTTTGTCTCTAGGGTCGCCCTACACAGTAAAGAAAAATTTGTACTTTTTTACAATAAACTTATTGTCCACAAACTCCATCAACTCTTTATCTGTTAATTTTCTAGTTTCACAAACAAAAGTACAAACTAAAATTGCCAATGACTAGGAAAATAAAAGGCCAGGATATAATAAGGAAAAAAATAAAACGAGTCGCTTATTTTAAAAAAAATCAGTAGTAGTACCCCCTTCTCATTTTTCCACTTTTAAAATGGCCAAATATTTTTTTTCGAGATATCGATTTTTTACCACCTCCATTGGCTTCAAGTGGCCTATTTCCGGCTCAAAACACACGCAACTTGTATTTTTTTCGAAATTTTAAAAATTGACCATTTTCAGCATAGGGAATCCTGTGTTAAATTTTGCGAAACGGCACTTTTTTTCAAAAAATTTCGAGATATCGAATTAAAACCTCCGCCATTGTTTTCAAGTGGCATATTTACCAACCGATTTCATTAACGAAAAAATTCTAAAAAATATTTTTGTAAAAATACCATTTTTGTCGAAAAATGGTAAGGGTACCCCCTTCTCATTTTTCCACTTTCAAAATGGCCAAAATTTTTTTTTCGAGATATCGATTTTTTACCACCTCCATTGGCTGCAAGTGGCCCATTTCCGGCTCAAAACACACGCAACTTGTATTTTTTTCGAAATTTTAAAAATTGATCATTTTCAGCATAGGGAATCCTGTGTTAAATTTTGCGAAACGGCACTTTTTTTCAAAAAATTTCGAGATATCGAATTAAAACCTCCGCCATTGTTTTCAAGTGGCATATTTACCAACCGATTTCATTAACGAAAAAATTCTAAAAAATATTTTTGTAAAAATACCATTTTTGTCGAAAAATGGTAAGGGTACCCCCTTCTCATTTTTCCACTTTCAAAATGGCCAAAATTTTTTTTTCGAGATATCGATTTTTTACCACCTCCATTGGCTTCAAGTGGCCCATTTCCGGCTCAAAACACACGCAACTTGTATTTTTTTCGAAATTTTAAAAATTGACCATTTTCAGCATAGGGAATCCTGTGTTAAATTTTGCGAAACGGCACTTTTTTTCAAAAAATTTCGAGATATCGAATTAAAACCTCCGCCATTGTTTTCAAGTGGCATATTTACCAACCGATTTCATTAACGAAAAAATTCTAAAAAATATTTTTGTAAAAATACCATTTTTGTCGAAAAATTGTAAGGGTACCCCCTTCTCATTTTTCCACTTTCAAAATGGCCAAATATTTTTTTTCGAGATATCGATTTTTTACCACCTCCATTGGCTGCAAGTGGCCCATTTCCGGCTCAAAACACACGCAACTTGTATTTTTTTCGAAATTTTAAAAATTGATCATTTTCAGCATAGGGAATCCTGTGTTAAATTTTGCGAAACGGCACTTTTTTTCAAAAAATTTCGAGATATCGAATTAAAACCTCCGCCATTGTTTTCAAGTGGCATATTTACCAACCGATTTCATTAACGAAAAAATTCTAAAAAATATTTTTGTAAAAATACCATTTTTGTCGAAAAATGGTAAGGGTACCCCCTTCTCATTTTTCCACTTTCAAAATGGCCAAAAATTTTTTTTCGAGATATCGATTTTTTACCACCTCCATTGGCTTCAAGTGGCCCATTTCCGGCTCAAAACACACGCAACTTGTATTTTTTTCGAAATTTTAAAAATTGACCATTTTCAGCATAGGGAATCCTGTGTTAAATTTTGCGAAACGGCACTTTTTTTCAAAAAATTTCGAGATATCGAATTAAAACCTCCGCCATTGTTTTCAAGTGGCATATTTACCAACCGATTTCATTAACGAAAAAATTCTAAAAAATATTTTTGTAAAAATACCATTTTTGTCGAAAAATTGTAAGGGTACCCCCTTCTCATTTTTCCACTTTCAAAATGGCCAAATATTTTTTTTCGAGATATCGATTTTTTACCACCTCCATTGGCTGCAAGTGGCCCATTTCCGGCTCAAAACACACGCAACTTGTATTTTTTTCGAAATTTTAAAAATTGATCATTTTCAGCATAGGGAATCCTGTGTTAAATTTTGCGAAACGGCACTTTTTTTCACAAAATTTCGAGATATCGAATTAAAACCTCCGCCATTGTTTTCAAGTGGCATATTTACCAACCGATTTCATTAACGAAAAAATTCTAAAAAATATTTTTGTAAAAATACCATTTTTGTCGAAAAATTGTAAGGGTACCCCCTTCTCATTTTTCCACTTTCAAAATGGCCAAAAATTTTTTTTCGAGATATCGATTTTTTACCACCTCCATTGGCTTCAAGTGGCCCATTTCCGGCTCAAAACACACGCAACTTGTATTTTTTTCGAAATTTTAAAAATTGACCATTTTCAGCATAGGGAATCCTGTGTTAAATTTTGCGAAACGGCACTTTTTTTCAAAAAATTTCGAGATATCGAATTAAAACCTCCGCCATTGTTTTCAAGTGGCATATTTACCAACCGATTTCATTAACGAAAAAATTCTAAAAAATATTTTTGTAAAAATACCATTTTTGTCGAAAAATTGTAAGGGTACCCCCTTCTCATTTTTCCACTTTCAAAATGGCCAAAATTTTTTTTCGAGATATCGATTTTTTACCACCTCCATTGGCTTCAAGTGGCCCATTTCCGGCTCAAAACACACGCAACTTGTATTTTTTTCGAAATTTTAAAAATTGACCATTTTCAGCATAGGGAATCCTGTGTTAAATTTTGCGAAACGGCACTTTTTTTCAAAAAATTTCGAGATATCGAATTAAAACCTCCGCCATTGTTTTCAAGTGGCATATTTACCAACCGATTTCATTAACGAAAAAATTCTAAAAAATATTTTTGTAAAAATACCATTTTTGTCGAAAAATTGTAAGGGTACCCCCTTCTCATTTTTCCACTTTCAAAATGGCCAAATATTTTTTTTCGAGATATCGATTTTTTACCACCTCCATTGGCTGCAAGTGGCCCATTTCCGGCTCAAAACACACGCAACTTGTATTTTTTTCGAAATTTTAAAAATTGATCATTTTCAGCATAGGGAATCCTGTGTTAAATTTTGCGAAACGGCACTTTTTTTCAAAAAATTTCGAGATATCGAATTAAAACCTCCGCCATTGTTTTCAAGTGGCATATTTACCAACCGATTTCATTAACGAAAAAATTCTAAAAAATATTTTTGTAAAAATACCATTTTTGTCGAAAAATGGTAAGGGTACCCCCTTCTCATTTTTCCACTTTCAAAATGGCCAAAAATTTTTTTTCGAGATATCGATTTTTTACCACCTCCATTGGCTTCAAGTGGCCCATTTCCGGCTCAAAACACACGCAACTTGTATTTTTTTCGAAATTTTAAAAATTGACCATTTTCAGCATAGGGAATCCTGTGTTAAATTTTGCGAAACGGCACTTTTTTTCAAAAAATTTCGAGATATCGAATTAAAACCTCCGCCATTGTTTTCAAGTGGCATATTTACCAACCGATTTCATTAACGAAAAAATTCTAAAAAATATTTTTGTAAAAATACCATTTTTGTCGAAAAATTGTAAGGGTACCCCCTTCTCATTTTTCCACTTTCAAAATGGCCAAATATTTTTTTTCGAGATATCGATTTTTTACCACCTCCATTGGCTGCAAGTGGCCCATTTCCGGCTCAAAACACACGCAACTTGTATTTTTTTCGAAATTTTAAAAATTGATCATTTTCAGCATAGGGAATCCTGTGTTAAATTTTGCGAAACGGCACTTTTTTTCACAAAATTTCGAGATATCGAATTAAAACCTCCGCCATTGTTTTCAAGTGGCATATTTACCAACCGATTTCATTAACGAAAAAATTCTAAAAAATATTTTTGTAAAAATACCATTTTTGTCGAAAAATGGTAAGGGTACCCCCTTCTCATTTTTCCACTTTCAAAATGGCCAAAAATTTTTTTTCGAGATATCGATTTTTTACCACCTCCATTGGCTTCAAGTGGCCCATTTCCGGCTCAAAACACACGCAACTTGTATTTTTTTCGAAATTTTAAAAATTGACCATTTTCAGCATAGGGAATCCTGTGTTAAATTTTGCGAAACGGCACTTTTTTTCAAAAAATTTCGAGATATCGAATTAAAACCTCCGCCATTGTTTTCAAGTGGCATATTTACCAACCGATTTCATTAACGAAAAAATTCTAAAAAATATTTTTGTAAAAATACCATTTTTGTCGAAAAATTGTAAGGGTACCCCCTTCTCATTTTTCCACTTTCAAAATGGCCAAAAATTTTTTTTCGAGATATCGATTTTTTACCACCTCCATTGGCTTCAAGTGGCCCATTTCCGGCTCAAAACACACGCAACTTGTATTTTTTTCGAAATTTTAAAAATTGACGATTTTCAGCATAGGGAATCCTGTGTTAAATTTTGCGAAACGGCACTTTTTTTCAAAAAATTTCGAGATATCGAATTAAAACCTCCGCCATTGTTTTCAAGTGGCATATTTACCAACCGATTTCATTAACGAAAAAATTCTAAAAAATATTTTTGTAAAAATACCATTTTTGTCGAAAAATTGTAGGGGTACCCTTCTCATTTTTCCACTTTCAAAATGGCCAAATATTTTTTTTCGAAATATCGATTTTTTACCACCTCCATTGGCTTCAAGTGGCCCATTTCCGGCTCAAAACACACGCAACTTGTATTTTTTTCGAAATTTTAAAAATTGATCATTTTCAGCATAGGGAATCCTGTGTTAAATTTTGCGAAACGGCACTTTTTTTCAAAAAATTTCGAGATATCGAATTAAAACCTCCGCCATTGTTTTCAAGTGGCATATTTACCAACCGATTTCATTAACGAAAAAATTCTAAAAAATTTTTTTGTAAAAATACCATTTTTGTCCAAAAATGGTAAGGGTACCCCCTTCTCATTTTTCCACTTTCAAAATGGCCAAATATTTTTTTTCGAGATATCGATTTTTTACCACCTCCATTGGCTTCAAGTGGCCCATTTCCGGCTCAAAACACACGCAACTTGTATTTTTTTCGAAATTTTAAAAATTGATCATTTTCAGCATAGGGAATCCTGTGTTAAATTTTGCGAAACGGCACTTTTTTTCAAAAAATTTCGAGATATCGAATTAAAACCTCCGCCATTGTTTTCAAGTGGCATATTTACCCACCGATTACATTAACGAAAAAATTCTAAAAAATTTTTTTGTAAAAATACCATTTTTGTCCAAAAATGGTAAGCCTATGGTACCCCTACAATTTTTCGACAAAAATGGCATTTTTACAAAAATATTTTTTAGAATTTTTTCGTTAATGAAATCAGTTGGTAAATATGCCACTTGAAAACAATGGCGAAGGTTTTAATTCGATATCTCGAAATTTTTTGAAAAAAGTGCCGTTTCGCAAAATTTAACATAGGATTCCCTATGCTGAAAATGGTCAATTTTTAAAATTTCGAAAAAAATACAATTTGCTTGTGTTTTGAGCCGGAAATGGGCCACTTGAAGCCAATAGAGATGGTAAAAAATCGATATCTCGAAAAAAAATATTTGGCCATTTTAAAAGTGAAAAAATGAGAAGTGGATTTACTGACAATATTCCAGATGGAACAATTATGGGTACATAGCATTACATAGTGCAAGTTGTCATGAGAATATAAATATGTTGCCAATTGGCCAGCGACCCAAGTCCGTCAGCCATAACGAAATTATTGTAACGAAATTTCGCATTCCGATTTTACGAAATTATTTTTTACTGTGTAGAGAGAACCAATCCTTCGTTCGGCGATCGGGTTAGGCGGAATATGATCCAGCGGTATGCTTTCACAAGCACAATGGTACGGGTGATTTCCACAAACATTGTGTTTGGCACTGCTGACCGAGACGCCTGGCCGCTCGTTACAAACCAGTGTCACACGAGCCAACGGACATTCAAGGTTTTCTCGCGACAGTGTTCGAGTAACACGTTGCGCTCACACGTTCACCGAGACGTCGCTTCACACATGGAAATTACGGAGCAATGGAAGCGTAGACGAATTACACACGGACATGCATGCAATGACCCGACAGCGTATAAGTGAGGTGTCTCTTGCATGTACACCTTACGTATACCCGATCGAGGCATGTACGAAAGGAGTTCGAGCACGTGCAGCCGCATGCGTGCCACAGACGTTTGCGTATCGTCATAGTTAAGCCGATGCCGGCCAACACTTCCATTCAATCGGATGTCGTGCCGCTGTCGCTCATGATAGTCGTGATATAACGAACGGTAAGCGCATTATTGGCTATCCATGCCGCATCGCGAAGGGGTTTTTCAGTGTACGAAAGTTCTGCGTTACGGTCCGATGAGCTGACGTGGAGGATGCGAACGGGTGGGTCATCGTCCGCGATTGTGGTCGTGAGCTGCTATTGGATAGAACAGATTCCTCAGTAGTATACTCGTTCGTAAGGTGATAATGGCCTCGTTACGAAAGCATCAACCGTATACCTTTTAAATCCTAACCGGGAGAATGCAGCGGGTATTTCCTTTGAGCGTTCTTGTCGGATTGCAGCGAATCCGTTCGTAGTTCGTATTAAGCCTATAAAAAAATGTCAACTGTCGATCGTCGATGGGTTTCTGATCTTTGATTTTTTAGCGCATCAGTGCGGTCTCTGAATGCAAAACTGCATCGACAATTAATTTCCGGAAAAGGAAAACAATGCTCTTCTGCACGAAGACGCCAACTGATTCATCGTTCCCGACTTTGGTAGTTGAGTTATTATTGGATTGAACTGTTCCCAAGGTTCTGTATTCGTTCGAAAGGCGATAAAGGGCGAGTTACGAAAGCATTGACCGTACACCTTTTTAGATCAGGGAAGGCAGCAGCTGTTGTTTCCTTTGAGCGTTATTCTCAGACTGTAACGAATCAGCTTGAAGTTCGAATTACTATGAAATATAATATTACTATGAAACGAATATTACTATGAAAAATGTCGACTACCGATCATCGATCGATTTCTGATCTTTGATTCATGATATATCTTCGATATATACGTATGGTTCCTGAATGCAACTACATCGACAATTCAATTCATTTTTTCTGGGAAATGAACACAATACCGAGTCCAATGTGCACGTGCACGAGAGTCCAATGTGCGCACGTAGAAGATACGAACGGGTAAGTCATCGTCCGCGATTGTAGTAGTGAGCTCTCATTGCATAGTATCCAAAATTCTATACTCGTTCGACTGGTGATAAAGTCCTAGTTACGAAAGCATTGACCGTGTACCTTTCAGTTCCTAACCGGGAGAAAGCAGCTGGTTAGCAAATCAGCCTCTGGAAAGCAGGGAATCAGTTTGTAGGTCGAATTAAATTATAAAAAAAAAAAAAAATGTCGACTACAAATCTTTGATTTACCGTCCATCGATCGCCGATCGAGTGCGTCCAGTGTCGTTCTCGAACGCAAAACAGCACGACAATTTAATTTTTCTTCCGGAAAGGGAAAACAATACGATTCCGCGCCTACCATGTAATTCGACGACGCGGTTTCTCCATCCGATATCGCGGTCGTTCGTGCAGCCCATAAAACGCTAGTTACGAAGCGACGATCGTTTCAGCTGTCCGTCTTTCCTCGCGTCCTTCCCGGGGCTCACGCACATGACGTTGCGCGCAACTGAACGTGCCGTACCCACGAGGTGATGAAAACGTACGTGTGCCAACCGTTCGGCATATACGTGCCTAGTTGCACGAACGAAATTTCGTACGGCCGGTCGATTCATCGCTGACGATGGGAATACCTGCGGTTCGCCGTTCGCGGCTCTGAGTCACCGATCCCTCATGGCCGATATTTCACATATTCTCGTTTAGTGTGCAGAGCCGCTCGCGCGAGGGCCGTAAACGAATTTAAAGTACGCACTTGGAGTATCGAGCACCTAAAATACCTCGCCCTATCGGACACCCCACGTGACCGTCCGGTTCGCCACGCGACGCTTGACCGGCCGTTTTAAAGATTTTCGATAACGCAAGCGAGTCGCGCGTGCCGTCGCTTCAGCCTCGCGTAACTCCCGTCGAGCTCTAACCCGCGAACCCACATATTGTATACCGTTTCTATTATAAATCGACCGACGACAAAATCAGCGACGAGAGACCCGTGCACGCGCAGCGCACATTCGCGCCCACGTGATCGGTATCGCGTATAAACTGTCGAGACTGTTTTAATAACGTGACTGGAGGTCGCGCTCGACGGCGCGAGGAAACATTTAAAAAGAATCGTCAACGCGATCGTTCTTTCCGCGCGAGGCTTATTACGCCCCGGCGCGTGTCTCTGCAAGCGTTTTGAGAATGGACTTCGAAGCTCCTCATCGCTGTAGGGGAAACCGGGGCAAAATGGCACAGCGGGGCAAAACGGGACAGTGAAGGAAAAATTAAATTTTCCAATCATTTTTGGATGTCACATTTCGTCCCAACGATACATCCGGATTTTTAAACCCGTTTTGCCTCACGTACGGCCATCGCCACCTTCCAAAAGTTATTGGAATATTCCGTTTTGCCCCGCTGTGCTATTTTGCCCCGCTCTCGCATATCTTTGCGATAAGAGCGTTTTTTTTTTTAGACTTTTGCCATTCGGTAGAAAGTGATTCGAGAAAGCGGTAAATATATAGCACTCGCTGTAGGGGAGACCGGGGCAAAATGGCACAGCAGGGCAAAACGGGACAGTGAAGGAAAAATTAAATTTTCCAATCATTTTTGGATGTCACATTTTGTCCCAACGATACATCCGGATTTTCAAATCCGTTTTGCCTCACGTACGACCATCGCCACCAGCCAAAAGTTATTGGAATATTCCGTTTTGCCCCGCTGTGCTATTTTGCCCCGCTCTCGCCTATATCCGCGATAAGAGCACTGTTTTTCTTTTGTGAGACTTTTGCCATTCGGTAGAAAGTGATTCAAGAAAGCGGTAAGGATATAGCACTCTGTTTACCTCAAGGGAAACCGCGAACGATGTCGATGACGAGGATGAGTCGACCAACAATTTTAGCAATCGGCATTCGACGACAAACGTCACGAGTCTTGGACGCGTTTGAGGCTGCACGCCTTGCGGCTATATCCGGAAATAGATAGCCGTTCAGAAATAGTTACTTCGTCAAAAGACGAGACAGTTGTGTTCGGTGAAACTTTGGAATCGTTATCGTCAGCAGAAAAAAAATCGGTCGCGAGAAAATAATTTTTTTTTGGTAATGTTTCTGTTCGATAATGTTATTGCGCGTGGTAGAGTATCGTCGATATTGTTGACAACCGATAGCGCATGGTCACGAAAAATTGTCGAGTAAAATTTCAGGGCTACGTGACAAAATGCTCGCAGATAAAGCGTTCTGCACATGTGTTCTTACGGCCGCGTTTATTACAATGATAAGCGCGAAGCACGTGTTTCCACCGACGTGCCTTAGTCACGATGATGCGCATGCATAGCAACCGAACGAGTCACATGTTGCTCAACTCGCGTATTAAAACGAAAACCACGCGATCGGCGTTTCTTCGAAAACCCGGATGAAAACGTCGGACGCGCCATTGTGTCAATCTTTAATCAAACGTAGCCTTCATTTATTTTCCTTCTATCAGACGCACAAAGAATAGTAAACAAGATAACGAAGGTCTGTTAGAAAATTGGGCGACCTCAGTCATATGTTGCTCAACTCGTGTAATAAAAAACAAAATTCACTCCATCGTCGCTTCTCCGAAAACGGGGACCAAAATGGCGGCCGCGCGGGGTCATCGATGCAATCGATTCCTGGTATCTTTAATTTCATCTTCTTCGACTAGACGCACAAAAATAGTAAACAAAATAACTAGCGTCTGTTGGAGAATTGGAAGAATCGCGGCTAACTTTAATAAAGTGTATCTTCAATTTATTATTGTTCAGCTAGATGCAAAAAAAAAAAAAAAATAGCAATCAAAATAACGAACGTTTGTCAGAGAATTGGCAGAGCCCTTAAGTAGATATGGCGAATTGTTTTTTCTACGCGATAATTCGAGTAACGCTAAAGGACATTCATACATGTCAAACAAGCACGATTCACTCGAATACCTGTTCGGTGAATCCTTAATTTATTTTTGTTCGGCTAGATGCAAAAAAAATAGTAACCAAAATAAGGAATGTTTCTCAGAGAATTAGGAAACCCACTAAATGAGTGTGGTAAATTGTTTTTTTTTGCGCGACAGTTCGAGCAACGCCAAATGACATTCATACATGTCAGACAAGCGCAACACAGGTGAATAGCTGGTCGGCCGCCGGGAAGTTATTGCATTTAGCAAGGCCGTGCGTACCCGGCAGTCGTATTTATAAACTTACTTGTCATTATTTGCACAAGTCAAAAGCATTGTTATTTTCTCATTGCCGGCTGCATTCGTTTATTATTTTTCTCTCTCCTCCCTCACACTCCCGCGCTCTTTTTCGTTCTTTTATCGTTCCCTGGCTCGTACTTGCCTCAGCGCCAGACACCACAGTCCGTCGCTGGAAGCTTCTTTTTTTTATCAGCGAACTCTCGTGACGGGAAATTTTGCTTGTGTGGGACTGCGTGAATCGGCGAGGGCCACTGCCCCCCCCCCCCCCCCCCCCCCCCCCCCCTCCGCCCCCCCGGCCGTCGTCAGCTCGGCCGACGATAGGAAGAAGTCGAGGGAATCGCGTGACCCGGCCGCGGTGATGCACGACGGGACGCCGGCCGATCTTGCCTCCCCAAAAACGAGATACACTACGAGACGCGCTACTTGCGTCACGGATGACGTCGAAATTTAAACAAAACAAAAAATTGGCTTTTATTTCTTCGAGCTTCTGAAGTAGAAAAAGATAAATGGAAAAGATGATTCTGATTTTTCGGACTTGGACGCTAAATTTGATTTCTTGCGATTCTCTTTCCGATCGGCGGGTCGATCTTGCCTCCCAAAAACGAGATACACTGCTTGCGTCACGGATCACGTTAAAATTCCCAACTTTTTTTTTTTTTTTTATTGTCTCGAGCTTTTGAAGTAGAAAAGGATAAATGGAAAAGACGATTCTGATTTTTCGGACTTGGACGCTAAATTTGATTTCTTGCGATTCTCTTTCCGATCGGCGGGTCGATCTTGCCTCCCAAAAACGAGATACACTGCTTGCGTCACGGATGACGTTAAATTCCCAGAAAAATATGGATTTTTATTGTTTCGAGCTTCTGAGGTAGAAAAGGATAAATGGAAAAGACGATTCTGGTTTCTCGGACTTAGACGCTAAATTTGATTCATCGCGATTCTCTTCTCGGTCGACCGGTCGATCTTATCTTCCCAAGAATGTGATTCGCTACTCGCGTCACGGATCACGTTAAAATTCCCAAATTTTTTTTTTTTTTTTTTTTTGTCTCGAGCTTTCGAAGTAGAAAAAGATAAATGGAAAGGACGATTCTGGTTTCTCGAACTTACGCGCTAAATGTAATTTCTCTGGGTCTCTTCTCGGTCCGGCAATCGAGCTCTTCTCCGGCCTCAGCGCGAGATCGATTCCGTAAACTTGAGTAACCCACGAGAATCCAAACGAAACGTCGCTGGTTGAGCACGAGACGAGATAACGCTGTAACTTGGACGGGTCGGTTATAGCCGGCCATAGTCCTATGCTCTTTCTCGGATTTGTTATGCTTATGAGACTCGAGCGATCCGGTAAGTCCCGGTTATCGGTTGAAAAACACACAGCCCGGGACCACCGCGGTCACAGCTTCGAGATAACTCGTTCGTAATGCGTTCGTATACCGGGCGCAGAGTTCAACGCGACCGGTTATATCCGGAAAACGACGATAGCTCGGCCCCGTTTAGCGTTTCATACATTCATTTTTTTTTTTTTTTTTCGTTTCTTTCAAACTTATTCCTTCTTTCACTTTAATGATCGCGTCGAGCTTCATCGTTGACTTCAGCCTATTATTTGATTTTTTATTCTCCCGCCCCTTCGGCCGTTATGCTGCGTACACATCACGCGCGCGCCCCCGGGGTTGAGCGCGATGATGTTCAGCCGCGACTTATGGACCTGGCGACTCGATTTCTGTATGTAAATTCGTAGTTCTCTCCTAGCGCACTGTCGTGTACCGCGGCTCGAATAATTTGACAGAAGGGAAGTGGACGATTCCCTGGACGATGCACCACGATTTGAACCACAATAATGAATTTGTGATGTTGTTATTGCTTTCGCAATCGGATAGCCGACAAAAACAGCTCCCAATGGAAAAATATCGAGACGATAACCACTCTGCTCGTTTTGTTCAGCGGGGAAAAAGGTGCAAATTTAATTTGCACGTCGCTTCCTCATTTTTTTTTTATCATCTTGCGCGTGGTTATCGCTGGGGGAGAGTTCGTTGATCGATTTCTCGTCTGAAAATCTACTAAACGTGTGTAACACGTAGATGTACAGATTCTCTGTAACAATCAATGTGTAACGTTTCCCCGTTACCGCTCATGCTCTTCATAATAATAAAGTTTATGTATTATATTCATAATATTCATAATATTAAAGTTTATCTTCATAATAATAAAGTTTATGTATTATATTCATAATATTCATAATATTAAAGTTTATCTTCATAATAATAAAGTTTATGTCGATTGGACACTCACACCGATATTCACATATACTCACACGGATACTCATCAATACTCACAGATACTCACAGATACTCACAGATACTCATAGACGCTCATAGATACTCATAGATTCTCATAGATACTCATAGATACTCATAGATACTCATAGATACTCGTAGGTACTCATACATACTCATAGATACTCATAGATACTCATACATACTCATATGTACTCATAGATACTCACAGATGCTCATAGATACTCACAGATACGCGAGCGCGCGAGCTAACATAAGCGCATGTGATATTTATAAGTGTCGGTGATATTTATCTTCGGCGAGATTCCTAAGGAACTTCAGGCAAGTTCCTTAAGGGCTATACGACGTCGAGAATAAAATAACAATTATACCGACGGCGTATCTCGGTCGGAGCGAATGGAATGAACAATGCAATGTACCGTCCTTGTTGAGCAGATATAGATCGTTTGAGAAAAGCTAAATGGGCGAATTGTTCCCTTAATAGACTTTCGAGCATACATATAACGGAGAACTGGGGCGATCAAACACTTGTTGCTTCGCTCATTATATCACAGCTATGTATCTCGTCTATAGAAATTCGCTGCCGGTTATTCCCATACGTACTTCCTTGTACGTAACGATTGATGATTATGCAATCTGCTCGCGCCCTTATTCAATCCGTCTATCCTGAACTCGCAAAAATCGATATAACGAAAACCAGAGCACGATTTTTATTTTTTGGATTTTATTTTTTTGAAACATGCATGTTGTTGGGATCGAGTAAATTATCATTGCCAATTTTTAGTTACGACAATAGAAGAGTATTCGCGGCTGTGCCCAGACCGGAAACCAGAGCTCTCGAAATAGTTTCCGAAATCAGAGCTCGATTAATGTTGAAAAAAAATTATTCATTTTTTAAAAACATGCATGTTGTTGGGATCGAGTAAATTTTCCTTGCCAATTTTTAGTTAGCTAAAGACAGTAGAAGAGTATTCGCGGCTGTGCCCCAGACAGGAAACCAGAGCTCCGGAAATAGTTTCCGAAATTAGAGCTCGATTAATGTAAAAAAAATATACATTTTTTAAAAACATGTATTTTGTTGGGATCGAGTAAATTCTCCTTGCCAATTTTTAGTTAACTAAAGACAGTAGAAGAGTATTCGCGACTGTGCCCCTGACCGGAAACCAGAGCTCTGGAAATAGTTTCCGAAATCAGAGCTCGATTAATGTTAAAAAAAATTATTAATTTTTTAACAACATGCATATTGTTGGGATCGAGTAAGTTCTTGCTAATTTTTAGTTAGCTAAAGACAGTAGAAGAGTATTCGCGGCTGTGCCCCTGACCGGAAACCAGAGCTCTGGAAATAGTTTCCGAAATGAGAGCTCGATTAATGTTTAAAAAAATTATTAATTTTTTAACAACATGCATATTGTTGGGATCGAGTAAGTTCTTGCTAATTTTTAGTTAGCTAAAGACAGTAGAAGAGTATTCGCGGCTGTGCCCCAGACCGGAAACCAGAGCTCTGGAAATAGTTTCCGAAATCGGATCTCGATTAATGTAAAAAAAAAAAAAAAATTTTAAACATGTATGTTGTTGGGATCGAGTAAGTTCTCCTTGCCAATTTTTAGTTAGCTAAAGACAGTAGAAGAGTATTCGCGGCTGTGCCCCAGACCGGTCAAGGTAAGGTGGTCTATGACGCGATGAGCTCAACCGCGCGAGAATCCGCGGTTCGACTTCCTACTGACTCACCGTATCGTTCAGCAAAACTCGTCGTCGCCGACGAAGGTGTCCTATCGATCGTGACACCGTTTCGACGAATCGATATAATACCGACGTACCCGAACAACGAGACGCAGCCGAACAAACGGTATTCATCGATTTACCGAGCGCGTTATTGCGGCGCTGAGTCTTACGGCGAACGTTTTCCAATATTTTCCAAAGACTTATCGTCAAGAAGTCACGCGTTTTAGTGATTCTAATTATAAGAAACCGTCGAGTCACCGTGCGTCTTTCCAGTTATATCCGGACATCTCGACACCGAGAACTCCTTATCTCCCCGACCTCGATGCTCCGTTTCGGTTTTTTCCTTTTTTTTTGTTTAATCCCTCTATCGCTATATTGTCGGTGCCTCGTCGCTCTTGTCTTCTCGCTGGCAAAATGCATGAGCGACATTGAAATTGCGTTAAACACGGATCGTTCGGTTTCCGTGACTTCATTTCTAATCGATCCGGCGGAGGACGAAGCACGATCGTGTCGGCATAATTTTACGGGAGGTCGAGTAAAGTTTTCACTCGAGACATTTTAACTGTCAATATACAAGCGCGACGTAACGAGCACTCAATCGGCCTCAAGAATTCCGGAGAACACAATTATCGGCGTAGCTTTCCATAGCGGGGCATTTCGCGCGACGGAGATAATTCAAATTTCATTATTTAAATTTCTATTTCAATTACCGTCGAGCCGTGCACGAGGTTCTTTCGCGGGGAATAAGTTTGCCGAGTTAATTTATTACAGCGGCGAAGAAACCCGCTAGACCATTGAGTAATCGAAGAAAAATGCATTGGCCAACGAATTGATGTCGTCTGTCCTTGGGATTGAATGACTGCGTAAAATAACGGTAGGATGGACAAGAAAAAAATGCATTTTCTTGCTCAAGATAAAAAAATGGTTTTACAAATAGTCTTGCCTAAAGGCAAAACTATTTTTTGGTCTGAATAAACCAATTTTATTTTTCCAAAGGGACTTCGAATTTGCGAACTGTTGAACTTTGGTGGTTGCAGAAGTAAACCGTTGTTTCAATGTTAATTGAAACAACGTCAGTTTATTACGATGGCGGAATTCTCCCCAAGTCCATTGAGAAATAAATAAAAAAATGCCTTAGCCAACGAATCGCTGTCGCAAGTAATTCGGATTGAATGACTGCGTAAAATAAGAATAGCGTAATTAATGAAAATGCATGTTCATGCTCAAAATTTGCATGCGCGCTTGGAATTGTCTCGTATTTAAGCAGAACTATTTTAAAGTCTAAAACGTCTAATTTTATTTTTCCAACGGCACTAAAATTTTCGAGCATTTAAATTTATGTAGTAAAATTAAAACAACGTCACGAAGAAATGACAATAATAACACAACGTTACCGAAGAACAATAAGAAATAATCGCGTCAAGCTGTCGCGTATTTAGGCAGAACTATTTTTGGGCCCAAAAAACCATTTTTATTTTTCCAACGGGCATTCAAATTTCCGAGCTTTTGAGTTCAGGTAGTTGCCAAGATAAATCATTGTTTTAATGCAAATTACCACAAAGTTACAAAGAAATGCTCAAAGTAAGAAATTTACCCCTATTTAGGCAAAACTATTTTCGTGCCCAAATACAAATTTTATTTTTCCAACGGGCATAAAATTTTTTGATATCTCGAATGCACGTTATCAAGGTAAACCGTTGTTTTAATGAAAAACGGGGCAAAGAGGTCGGGAAGTACAAAGCTCGGTGCAGTTTCTCCCATAGCAGTGAGGTCATCGTGCAACCACACTATCTCGTCGTTAGTTATCCGCGATGCGAGTTTTGCGTGAGAGCTAATGCGTGCGACGCGTGCGCGTTCTCGCGTTACGAACGAATGTTTATTTTAACGTTCGCTCGAGATTGCGTGTGTGTGGCACGGAGGCAGCCCCGTACAGGACGTCAGCCAATGCACGATCGAAGTTTCGCGTAACCGAACGAAAAAGCGACTCACGTGTTGTTCGTTAAAGTTTCGCGAAACGTACACGTGATATCGGAACGTTTCGCTCGGGGGCATCGAGAGGGCGATCCACGCGGTGGCAAAGCTCCGCGAAAGACACACGAATACAACCTGCAGGTTGAGCACCGCTCGCACTCGTCCGATCGTTCGAGACTGCGTAACATCGGGAACTGATCCGCGGGCTTCTTTAGTCTCACTCGTTGTCTCGACTGAGCTGGAGGCGAAACCTGCACCGCCAGTGTAAATCACACCCGAATAAAACATTGGGATAATCAAGACGCGATACTAAGATTTTTTTTTATCGATCTATAGAAACAAAACTTTCATCTATAAATAAAGGACGATAATAGATATTTTTAAAAATTATAATCTCTATATAATCTACGATTATAATAAAATTATAATTGCCGAAAGTCATTCGGGGAATTGACCACGTATTATAGGATGTCTTGATCGCGCGCACACGATCGCTGGATACGACTCGATCGGCTGCGATTGAAACTGATCGTTTCGATAGTAATTATAAAAATTAAAACACAAAGTTCATCGTCGGATGTGAAGGAGAGTTTTGTGAATTGTTCTTGTGAGGATAGAAAAATCCAACGAGACTGAGTGTGTAGTTTATTTTAATTGAAGAAAATTGTAACACGATGGTCACGCACAGTATGGAGAACATTTTGAACATGAAGTACTACGGACCTAGCAGCAACGACGAGGCCTCGGTGCACTCGCCACCCTCGAGGAAGAGGCGGTGTTTGAATAAAGAGGTGTGATATTGCGATTTTCGAGTTTATCAATTATTTGTCCAGGGATTTTCTACATTTTCGAGGAATAATATTTTCTCATACATCGAGAGCATAAACTTTTTTTTAAACTTCAGAATTATTAACGACGTATTATAGCAATAACGTTGGAAGGCGCCGGCATTTTTTTTGGAGATGTTGCGATTGAGTTTATCAATTATTTGTTCACGGACTTTCTACACTTTTGAGGAATAATATTTTCTCATATGTCGAGAGCATAAACTTTTTTTTTACTTCAGAATTATTAATGACGTATTATAGCAATAACGTTGGGAGGCGCCGGTATTTTTTTTTGTGATGTTGCGATTGAGTTTATTAATTATTTGTTCAGGGATTTTCTACATTATTGAGGAATAATATTTTCTCATATATCGAGGATAGAATTTTTTTAACTTGAAAATTATCAACGACGTTTTCTAGCAACGACGTTGCGAGGCGCTGACATTTTTTTGGTGACGTTGCGATTGAGTTTATTAATAATTTGTTCAGGGATTTTCTACATTATTGAGGAATAATATTTTCTCATATATCGAGGATAGAATTTTTGTTAACTTGAGGATTATTAATGACGTATTATGGCAATGACGTTGGGAGGCGCCTGTTTATTTTTTGTGAATATGACTCAAACCCTGAAACTCATGCTTGTTTGCATTAATCGAATTATTCCTCGTCGATCCTGATGACGCGTTTACCGACCCTCGCTCGATTTATCGCCACGTTGAACAGAATTATTTATAGTTGAATTTTTATTAATTTTTTCAGCAAGATCCAATGTCGCACAGGATCATCGAGAAGCGAAGAAGAGATCGAATGAACAACTGTCTCGCCGATCTCAGCAGACTCATCCCAGCGGAGTACTTGAAGAAGGGCCGGGGACGGGTCGAAAAAACTGAAATCATCGAGATGGCCATCCGTCATATGAAACACCTGCAGGGACTTCGCCCAGGTGAGTTTCTTAAATTTCATTTTTCCCAATTTAAATTTTGGAAATTAATTTTTGTTGATCCAAATTTTTTAAATTTAGTTTCTGTCAATTCAACTTTTTTTATACAATTTTTTTCTGAATTCTCGTCAATTCATCGAGTTATCGAGGAGTATCTCTCGGGCCGATCGCCCCTTTAGTTTAATCAAAAAAAAAAAAATCGGTTGTTAATGTTATTAATTTTCCATCACAGATTCCAAGCTCACGTCGCCGGCGACGCCGATACACTCGCATCCGGAAGACAGCGTCGACAGCATTTCTCACTCGGCGACTTCCTCCTCGGCGGCGGAACACTACAGACTCGGATTCCAGGAGTGTCTAAGCGAAACTATGCATTTCCTCGTCGACGTCGAAGGGTTCTTCGCGCGCGACGCCCTCTGCGTGCAGCTCATCAGTCACCTACAGCAGCATTGCGAAAAAATCCTAGCGACAAGTAAGTTTCATTTCCGTTTGGTCGAGGGATTCTTCGTGCCGAAAATTATCCGGATGAGCGTTACTTTCCAAAAACACCCGAGTATGGTAAATTACATGAATTAATTCTGGTCTCACCGGCCCGAATGGAGTAATTTTGGTCTCACCGACCTGAAATAGAATTATTCGACTTTCTCGGACACATTTCACATTCGCCTCAATTTTCATTTTATCGAGGGATTCGTGGCGCCTAAAATTACCCGAACTCACCTTCAAAAAAAAAAAAACCGGCGAACGGTAAATAAACGAATGGTGAAATGAATGGATTAATTTTGGTCTCGCGGCTCCGAAATAGACTTATGCAATTTTCTCGAACACAATTAATCTCCGGCACGCCTCAACTTCTCGTTAGATCGAGGTATTCGTGGTACCGAAAATCATTCGGATGAGCGCCACTTCCTGAAAGCACCGGGATATAGGAAATGAATGGATGCTGAAGTGAATGGATTAATTTTGGTCTCACCGCTCCGAAATAGAATTATGTGATTTTCTCGAACACATTTCGCATTCATCCCCGGCAGGCCGTGGAACCCTATAAATATGGGTACAGACTCTATTAATGTTTCGCAAAGTGCTTTCAATCCGCTTCCTGCTCATGCTCTGATTGCGACGATAAAAGCTTTGTTTCTACCCTCGCGGATAAATCGGGCCAGAAGCTGTTAATCTTATCCTCCACCCAAACTGTGGAAAAAATTAATGGTTGGATTAACCAAGGCGCCTTCACCTGCGTTCAAAGGCGTTATTTAGTTGGTAAAGTAAAAGATTTAGTTTGAATCAAAATATTTTGAATCGACTGAAGTGAATAATCGTTCAAGAAAAGAATTATTTAGTTCTACCAACCAAATAACAACTTCGAACGTAGGGGAGAGTGGGGCAAAATGGGATAGTAGGGGAAAAACGGGATAATGGGACAAAACTTTTTCACTTCAAATAACTTTTGGATGGTGGCGATAATGGTAAGTGGGGCAAAACGAAGTTAAAAATCCGGATGCATCGTTGGGACAGAATGGGGCATCGAAATCTTTTTGGAAAACTGAGTTTTGCCCCCGCTGTTCCGTGTTGCCCCACTGTCCCATTTTGCCACGCTCTCCCATTATGTGCAACAATTTATTTTTCTCAGTGCATCGAACGAAGGTTCCCGAACTACTCTGCAATTCTATTAATTTTTTTTTTCCAGGCGACAGGCTGGGATTCCCCAATCCGGAAATGCCGACCTTGAACGGCTCGTCGAGTTCCGGCTTCGCTCACAGCACCATTCCGACCCTCTGTCCGCCGAACAGCCACTCGGATCACGGATCGAGCTCCGGCGTGAGCTCCTTCGGCGATCCCGAACGTCCTATAAGACCAATCATTCCACCTCCGACCATCGTCAGCGACGACAGCAATCACAGCACCCACTCGCAGAGCGCACCGTCCGTCTCGAGGCCGACCAATTACAAATTCAAGAGCTCGATAAAACAGAGATTCTCCGCCGAGAGGATAAAGTCGAGTCCACCACCGAATTCGGAAAAGCCTCACGGCGTTCCCATATTCGCGCTTCACGACGCCGGCGCTTTTTACGTCCCGTTGACCATCGAGTCCAGCGTCCTCAGGCCTCATCTCACCTTCGTACCGGACACCGGTCCCGACACGGTACTTCATCCAGTAACGATATCGGTCAACTTCAATCACTCGCCGACTCTCGCCTGGTCGCATCACAGTCCCACACATCAGGAGCATCTATAATGAACGGTCTCGCACTCGCTCCATCCGTCTCGCGCATGCTCTCGCCTCGAACGATTACCAAGAAAACAGACAAAAAAAATTAACATTAAAGGATGAACCAAACGCTTTCATATTTTTTTCTTTTTTTTTTTTTTTGCGGCATGTTACGAAAGCCGGAAAAAAACCATCGTTCGCGGAACAAAAGCCGACCGTACGTTCGCAATCGGTGTGACGATACGAGAAATATTGTTATTGCGGTTCGTTAGCTCACTGTCACGATCCCGTGAACGCGTTACGTATAAAACGAGGTAAATACCGTTTTTCACACATCTAACCACGCAGCTGTGGTAGCTTTGGCATTTACGAGGTTGAGCGTACAGCTGTGTCTATCGGTCTCGTCTTCGATTCGACGTTAGATTACTTCGACGATTTTTCGAAAAACAAGGAATGTGCGACTGGTAATCTCAATGAAAATTTTGTTATTATTATTTCACGCCAGAGGTTGCTCATCGAACTGTGAATTTCAAGCTACGACCTAATTTGTACGCGAAAAATCGGACGATCGATGGATCAGCGAAAAACACATGTAACTTTTTTTTTCGCCGATTTTCTGAAATTGTTGAAAAATTGGATCATACACATCATCGAATCGAAGCTCTGTCGCGATGAAAGGACGGATAGTTATGAGGTCAGATTTTTTTCGAGAACTTTGCAAAAAATAATTCACTATTGATATGCGACTGGTAATCCGAATGAAATTTTTGTTATTACAATTTCACGCCAGAGTTGGTTTATCGAACTGAGAATTTCAAGTAACGACCTAATTTGTACGTGAAAAATTGGACGATCGATTGATGAGTGAGAAACGCATGTAACTTTTGTTTTTCTCCGATTTTCTGAAATTGTCGTTGAAAAATTGGATCATACACATCACCGAATCGAAGCTCCGTCGCAGCGAGCGACGAAGAGACACGAGTCTGTGACGCGCGGGCGCGATTTGATTGGTGAGTGGTAAACTGATCGAGCGAACATTTACCAATCAGTATTAACTCCACATGTTCGCACTCTGTAATTTTTCCGACGAAACGGGCGAAAATAAAAAAATCGTCGTCCCGGCGGGATTGCGTACGAGACGTAATCGACGCTCGATTAATGTTTCTTACGATGTCACGTGATAATAGATTTTACGATAGTTTGGTCGATAAAACGGAATTTTCCTTTTTTTTCGTATTCTCTGAGATCTCCCGTCGTGAAAGATAACGTGAGCGAACGAGCCCAATTGTAACGTGAAAAACAACATGTTTTGGACGATGTGACTCTCGAGTGTGTCACAACGAATCTTGCGGCAAGGCGATGCTCGGAGCATACGTTAACTTTAGTGTACTACGATAGTTAGTCGGCACAAAAAAGAAACCATCGAGCGTTCTGTTATCTGTAAACGAACCAGCGTGAGACTCGAGATTAGAGAAAGTTGACACAGGCAGGGCCCTCTTATTTTCATTCACGTGTTTCAAGGACGGACAGAATGTTTGTGCGATTTGTTTTCGACGGGAAACTGTAAGGCGATGAACTTCCGTGAAGAAAAAAAAAATATATAGAAACAAGTTCGATCGAGTGAGGATCAAGGTCTGCTCGACGCCCCGCTCGACGGGGCCCTCAGCAACTGAAGACTGACTGAGACCTGCATTACATTAAATTCTTATAAGTTCGTTGCATTAAATATATTTGTACATACCACGCCTAGTTGTGATGTTAACGAAGAATTTATGAAAAAATAAAATAAATTATATTTACTGTAATCGTCGTGTGTTATTGTTGATTTTTCACATTGAGAGAAGGATCTCGGAGAAATTACCAAGTCATATGGTAAAATTCGACCAGGCAACATGGCATATCAACGGCAGCATTAGCGATGTGTGCAATTTTCACAGAGGACATTTTTACCCAACCCATGTGATAATTTTTTCCAGACAAATTACCACATGGATTGGCAAATTTTTGCGCATGTGGCTGAGAATTTCGTTGATTAAAACGGAGATTTTCATAGATAAAATTATTTAATGTATAGATACATAAAAAAAAAATAGCTTCCTCTATGAGGAAGCAAAAATTGCCGATTAACCCGCAAACCTAAAACAAATGCTTCGCGATTGCAACACCACCGATTACTATATTTTCTAGTAAGAAGTACTTATATTATAGTAAAAATTACGGGATATTCGGCTAATATCTGCGCTAGCATAAATTACCTTATTTTCTAACAAAATGTGTTAAGTTTAATACGAATGGTTGCCGGTATGTCGCCATAGTTCCCATATACCGGAAATTTCTGTCGGTTTTTACCAGATTTATGGTAATTTCTAAAATTGCTAAAAATGTGGTCCTTGCTAATTATTTTCAATTTGACATTTTTTAAACCCTAAAAAATGCCACATTGACGTAAGTACACACAATAGTCTCGCTATATTTTTTTAACTTGCCGTCGAGACACCGTGTCTCTTGATCAGATCCTTCTCGCAAAGCAATCTTTCAGGTACACTAAAAAAATAATTCGCTTGCTGGCTGTTAATGAAAATTTTTTTAATCTCAAATCTCTTTCAATTCTTACAATTCCATATGACATTGAAACAACGACGGCAAGACTGTCAAGGTGACATGTTTGTCACCGTTTCAATTCAGTATGGAATTGTAAGAATTGAAAGTAGAATTGAAATAACAAATTTGGTCTTTGGCAGCCCGCAAGTGAATTTTAATTGAGTCATTGATATTTTTGTTTTTGCAGTGTAATGTCCCTTATCTATATCTACGACATTATACTTGCCTCAGTGAGATTTTACAAATAACCCGTCGATGAAGCCCAAGGAAATAGAATGAAACACGGACTCGTTTGGGACGCAGTTGCTTTGTTTTCACATCACTTTATTACACGAACTTAATGAGTCTAGGAGTGTAAACAATCACAGAGCGTGTCTCTAGAGGTCGCCGTGAGTCACACGAGAATCTAAAGTCTTCGTCAGTTAATTACCGGAAACGCGTCGTCCCGATGCGATGGGACTTTGAGGATAAAAAAAAAAGTTGACACTCGTGTTCAACGAAACCTTTAGCGTACAATCACAGAATATTCCTCGGGACGAGGTCGACCGCGTACCCTAGCATATGTGAGGGGTGCGCGGAGCGTGCGTGAATTGTATGTGAAGATTAGGATAGATACGTGGATTCAGTACAACGGGATAATGCAACGGTGGCAATAGGGGAGGCAATATTTTTCCACTTTTCATACTGGAGTAATTATACGAGTTTATCGATGCGGCCGCGGCCGTCGTTCTCGTTCTTGCGGGCTTGTGTACATCCCGGGGCAACAGCCACGAGAAACGAGCGTCCTGCTGCCTTGAACTTCCGAGGAAGTTTGATGGTTACTTTTTCTTCTGGGCCTTCTCCGCGGCCTTGGTTACTTTGCCCTGGGTGTCTTTGAAGTTCACGCTCTGAAACCAAAAACGACAAGTGTTTCGTTATCAAGCGTGTCTTCTACGGCGCATGCGCAGCAGGCGAAGCACACGGAGAAAAATTGTTCTGTTTCTCTAACAAAATGTACATCGGTAATAATTTATCGTTGTGGCAGCAAAAATATTTGGCCGCTACAGCAAAATATTTGGCTGCTACAGCAAAATATTTGGCCGCTACAGCAAAATATTTGGCCGCCAACAGCAAAATATTTGGCTGCTACAGCAAAATATTTAACCGCTACAGCAAAATATTTGGCTGCTACAGCAAAATATTTGGCCGCTACAGCAAAACATTTGCTGGCACAGCAATATATTTTGTTGTCCCTATGTTAAGCAGGTTGATGAGTTATGGTAACAAACTTCTTGTTGTCCCAACAATTTTTTTTTCCGCGAGCAAGATCGTGCATGGACAAAAATAGTTCTGTTTCTCTATCAAAATGTAGATCGTTAATAATTTATTATTTAAGCAGCAAAAATATTTGGCTGGCATAGCAAAATATTTGCTGTCACAGCAAAATATATTGTTGTCCCCATGTTGAGCAGGTAAATGAGTTATGGTAACAAAATTCTTGTTGTCCCAACAATTTTTTTTCTTCGTGCAAGATTGCGGAGTTACCGGTCGACGAGTCTTTAGGGAAATCTGCGTTTTACCTTAATAACACCGACGGCGACGGTCTGGCGCATGTCGCGAACAGCGAAGCGTCCCAGGGGCGGAAACTCTTGAAAAGCCTCGACGCACATCGGCTTGGTGGGTTGCAGCACGACGATAGCGGCGTCGCCGCTCTTAATGCTTTTGGGATTCTCTTCGGTAGTCTTGCCGGTTCGACGATCGCACTTTTCCTTTATTTCGGCGAATTTGCAAGCTATGTGAGCGGTGTGGCAGTCGAGGACCGGAGTGTAGCCGTTGCTGACTTGGCCAGGATGATTGAGGACGATGACCTGAGCGGTGAAGTCCGCGGCACCTCGAGGTGGCTGATTCTTGGAGTCGCCGGCGACGTAACCGCGTCGCAGCTCTTTCACCGAGATGTTCTTCACGTTGAAGCCGACGTTGTCGCCGGGCATCGCCATGGTCAGCGCCTCGTGATGCATCTCGACCGATTTTACCTCGGTCGTCAGTGCCGCTGGAGCAAAAGTCACCAGCATGCCTGCAATCGATTTGAAAAATATTATTCCGAAAGAACGCTGAGAAAAAATTACGTAAAGAAAGCGGTCCACTTTCCGCTATCTTCAATTGTTAAAGGGAACATTTTATAAAAAAAATACACGTATCGCGGCATTAATCAAGAGTAAACCGCTCTTCAACATGCCGTCAATTTCGTTTGTATTTAACGTACACTATATTTATTATTAGCATTAATTGCGATTAATGGCGGTAACTGGGACGGCGGCGGAAACTGGGCCGTTTACCTTAGTTACAGTTACTGCAGTCACTTTCTACTACAAAATATGATCCGCTGAGGGAAGGTCTATATTTTATAGTTTGGACGATAGTCACAAATGATAACAGCAAATATAATTATAGTTTAGCCGATTCAATATTTCTTAATAAAAAATATATGCATAGAAGTTCCCGTAGGGAATTTCCAATTGCAATGAAATTACTCCCGATAGTAGAAACCACTATATTTCACCAATTAAATATTTTTCAATAGAAACCTTAGATATAGACGTTCCCTTTGGGAACGACTATACCTGAGGTTTCTACTATTTATAGTAGAAGATACATTTATATAGAAAATACAGTTGTTTCTACTATTTATAGTAGAAACAAATCTATTTTTTTCGCCAGTACACCGCCCGTCAAATGCTGCTCGACGGAACCTACCTGGCTTCAGAACGCCGGTCTCAACCCGACCCACCGGCACAGTGCCGATTCCACCGATCTTGTAGACGTCCTGAAGCGGCAGACGCAGAGCTTTGTCGGTGGGACGGGAAGGCGGTAGGATGGCGTCCAGTGCCTCGATCAGGGTTTTACCCTCCCCGTTCCCGTCCTTCCGCTCAACCTTCCAGCCCTTGTACCAAGACGTCTTGGGCGACGGTTCCAGCATGTTGTCGCCGTGCCACCCCGAAATCGGCACAAACGCGACCGAAGAAGTGTTGTATCCAATCTTCTTTATGTACGACGACACTTCCTTCTTGATCTCTTCGAAACGGGTCTCGGAGAAGGGTGGCTCGGTCATGTCCATCTTGTTAACGCCGACAATGAGTTGCTTGACGCCGAGGGTGAACGCGAGCAACGCGTGCTCTCGGGTCTGACCGTTCTTCGATATTCCAGCTTCGAACTCGCCGATTCCGGCGGCAACGATCAGCACCGCGCAATCGGCCTGACTCGTGCCTGTTATCATGTTTTTTATGAAGTCACGGTGTCCCGGTGCGTCGATGATCGTTATGTAGTATTTTGCCGTCTCGAACTTCCACATTGCGATGTCGATGGTGATGCCGCGCTCGCGCTCGGCCTTTAACTTGTCCAACACCCAGGCGTACTTGAACGAACCTTTGCCCATTTCCTGGGCCTCTTTCTCGAACTTCTCGATCGTACGCTTGTCGATACCGCCGCATTTGTATATGAGGTGACCGGTTGTGGTGGACTTGCCGGAATCGACGTGGCCTATCACCACGATGTTGATGTGGATCTTTTCCTTCCCCATCGCTTAGCGCGCTGCTTCACTGCAAGTTGTAAATTTTTAATTAACTGAATTTCTTATAAAAAAATATTAATTAAAATTCCGGGTTTCGTGTGAGACTTCGAAAGTTTGTCTGCCGATTTTTCCAACGGAAAATAAATTATGGGGTTGTATTTGTTTTCGGGAACCGAGCATTTGCACGCGATCTGCACCAAAACAGTTCTGCCGGTCAACTTTGTGATGTATTTTTTAGTTGAGGTTTACAGAGAAGAGATATTCGTTTTGAGGAGCATTATCATTGTGATAATGATATTGATGTGGATCTTTTCCTTCCCCATCGCTCTCCGCACTGCTGCACCGGCAAGTTATAATTTCTTGGTGACTGCATTTATTATAGAAGATTTTTAAAAATTCCGACTTTGGCGAAACTTCGAAAATATGTCAACTGGTTTTTCTAACAGAAAATAAATTCTTATTGCGAATCCCTGACCGACGAATCGGATGTGGGGTTGTATTTGTTTTCGGGAACCGATCTCGGTTAACTTTGTGTTGTTTGTTTTGAGATGCATTATCATATATAATAAAAAATAATAATTCCGGGTTTGGTGGACCTTCAAAAATTTGTCTGCTGATTTTTATATCGAAAAAGAAATTGTTCTTGCGAATCCCGGATCGACTAATCGGTTGTGGAATTGTGTTTGTTTTCGGGAACCGATCACTTTCACAACAATTATCCTAGAACAGTTGCCTCGGCTAACTTTGTATTGTATTTTGCAATTCAAATGTACGGAGCAGAAAGGTTTGTTTTGATGAGCATTGTCATTATGAAACGATGTTGATGTGGAGCTTCCCCCCACCCCCTCCCATCGTTTGCCGCACTGCTTCACTGCAAGTCATAATTTTTGGATAACTGAGTTACCTATAAAAAAATAAAAATTCCGGGTTTGGTGAATCTTCAAAATTGTGTCCGCTGACTGTTCTACCGAAAAAGAAATTGTTATTGTTATCCCAGACCGACGAATCGGATGTGGGGTTGTATTTGTTTTCGGGAACCGATCACTTCCAGAACAACCCTACTGGAATGGTTGTTCCGCTTAACTTTGCGTTGTATTTTGTAGATCAAGTTTACGGAGGAGAAGGTTTCGGTTCGAGGGGCATTATCGAAGGCGCTATCGATCGATGAAGCGTTTCGGGCAAATCCGCGGTAAAACGGACCACCGTACGATTGAAAAATTTTACCGGCCTGAAGAGGCCCGGAAATCAATATTCCGTGACGGGTATCAGTGATGCAACCCAGAACCGGCACGTCTCATTATTCCCGGGTTAAGCGAGGCTTCATGAGTGAAATCAAGTTAATTTTGATGTTTACGACAGTGCGTTCCAGGTCCCCGGAAACGTCCGATAACTTACCGGGTGGTGGACGTTGGCCCTTTCGACTCGCTCCAAGGTCGCACTATTTTTGCCGCTAACCAGTAATACTACGTCGCGAACTGACGAGGACACGATGAAAACGTTGCAAGCCGCTTTCCGTGTCGAAGCTTTCTCGCCGCCGACGAGATTGCAACGGCAGCTCGTTGCGCCGACGCGACAAACATGGCCGAAGCCACCCTCGCGAAGCTCCATTGGCCGGGTTCAACCCCGTGGAGCCGCGTTTTTCCCACGGCAACGATAATAAAAGAAAAAGCTCACCACAGAGCTCGGCAACCGCTGCACCGTTCGCGACCCCTGCTGTATGATCAAAGCGCAATATTCCACCGGATTGCCTCGGGACATTTCTTGTCGACGTAAAAATTTTATTGTCGCTCGAGGGATGTGGAAGAATTGTTTCCGGTCATTAATCGATTGAAGCCTCGTATGCTTGCATCGTCATACAAAAAACTTTGTGACTTCTGAAGACTTTCAGAACCGAGGAGCGCTAGAACTGGCCATAAAGGGCGCTTGCTGTAACTTGCTGTAAAGCCGGATTTATGCTATTTATACAAAAAGTGCAGTAAACTCGAAGGTCTACCAATCTTGCTCAGTCGGTAAAGTCGTAAGCTTATGTCGAGCTTTTGGGTCAATCGGGAACGTGGCGACCTGTCAATGCAGCCGGAAAGAATCGACGTTGCATCGATAATATTTTTCCACTTTACACAAAAGTATTGGATCAAAAGGCAATATTCCACCGGATTGCCTCGGGACATTTCTTGTGGACGTAAAAATTTTATTGCCGCTCGAGGGACGTGGAAGAATCGTTTCCCGTCATCAACCGATCGAAGCCTCGTGTGTTTGCATCAGCATTCAAAAAAAAAAGAAAGAAATTGTGTGACTGAAGGTTTTCAGAATTGAGAAGGATATTAAGGCGGCGCTATAAAGCCGGATTTATGCATTTTATACTAAAAGTGCAAAGTGCATTAAACTCAAAGCTCTGTTCCACTTGCTCAGTCGGCACAAACTCGAAAAGCTTATTTTAAACTCTCGGGTCAATTAGAAACGTGCCGCTTTATCAAAGCAGCCGGGAAGAATCGACGCTGCATCGATAATATTTTTCCACTTTACATAAAAGTCGCGGTTCATTGAGCAACGAGCCTATAATCTCCGGTTCGACAGACAATAATTTCTTTGTGACGACACATGCGGGTCACGGCAGTCATCGACTTGCGGCACAAAAATGGCGATGCTTCGTATTTTTTTTTTAGAACATACAGTGCTTTACTACTTTATAATGCGCGATAGCGCGAATTTATTGAAATCGATAAAATAAATTGAATGAATTGAATGAATGAATGTAACACGGTCGAGCCTGCTTGTTTTCGTGCAGTCGAGGTTTCCTTGACATTGAAACATGGCTCGTGTCCAGGTGAGGAACCAAGACATTAGTCACATCAGCTGCGCAAAATTCGTTCGTTTTCCGACGAGCATCAACCGAACCGACGGTAGTGACTAATGTTGCTCGTTAGCCGATGCCAAATTCTCCTAGGCCTCGAAATACCAACTAAATATGTTTCGACATCGTCGTTGGAATGTCATTGACAGCGTCAGGACCTTACGCTAAAAATCGGGATTTCATGGAAACTATTCGTATAATTTTAGTAGATATTAAAGACAAATATGACACATCTATATGGATTAATGGTATTTTCGGCTAGTAAAATGTACAGCGTTTCGAAAATCCGAAGACGGTCTAAGAATAGTTTTAGAGATCGCATCCATGGCCCCAAATAAATATCGAGGATATCTATAGTGGAGCATTTGGAGAAGCCGAACATCTTATGAGAGGCCATTTATTTACGTCGACAGATTTAGAATGGCATTAATAATCATCGGTATTTTATCAGCCACCGTGGGTATTTAACTCCGCTGACGCACGTCATCGGAATATAGTTCGCGTCCAACACTGGATTGGCTGCGCGCGTTTGTTTCCCGTCTCCACTGCCGCTTTTGCCGAAAATATCGTGGAAGCGTCAAAAACACGAGAGCATCCGTCAAAACAGCTGGGCTTGAGGTTCGAAACGTAACCACGTGTGTGTGTGTATGCGTAAGTGTGAGACTCGGAAACGCCTGAGGAAATATTCTGGCCGAAGAGGGCCGAAGCAGGACCTCGGATGAGCTCAATGTTTTCCTGACTATTTGCAGTCCGCTAATTTATTTTCGATATTGTCGTCATGTGAATGACAAACAAGACGAAATCCCGGGTCGCTCCTCATAAATAGTCGTTCACCTTCTGGTTAGGTTTTTTTTTTACCGATAGTCCTTTTCTCAACTTCCCGTCCAGAAAACTCATATTTCAATCGGTAATACGTCACTTCCGGTTCAGAAATCTAATTTTTCAACCGGATGTGACGTACTTCGGGTATGACGTCACTTCCAGTTTAAAAATGAGATTTCAAACAGGAAGTGACGTACTTCCAGTCAAAAATGGAGATTTTTAAACCGGACGTGACGTCTTTCGAGTATGACGTTACTTCCGGTTGAAAAATGAGTTTTCTGAACCGGTCGAAAAATGAGTTTTCTGAACTGGTCGGAAAATGTGATTTCTGAACCGGTCGAAAAATTCGATTTTCAGACCGGAAGTGATGTATTTCCGGTTGAAAACCCCTATTAAGTTCTCCTAGGTGACTTTTTCCATGCCTTGGACTATTCCATTATTATACGATTCCGGTACTGTTCTGAGATCCTCGGTCAGTTTAACAGGCAGTTAAACTTGAAAACCGAAATTCCATCGTCCACACCGAGGGCGCGCGAAGCGTCCGATCCACACCAGCCTGCTAGTACGAGATAGATAAAAGAGAGTTCAAGTATACACGCGGATTCGCCTAATTAATCAGATATTTCTTGATCAGTGCCAAGTGGCTTGCATAGCTGCGCACTTATAACAGGATAAGTTTTCAGGCGTCAGTAATCCTGGCAGTGTCTTCGCCGGAGACAAATTATGATACTGAGAAAATATTCCACCGACCAAAACCACACTTATATTTTCAACCGGTATAAGTAGCGACCCAAAGTATCCAAACTTTCTCAGACCGATTATGATTATTCGGTTGAGCGCAACACCGTTTGCCCAACCGTCGAGAACAAGTAACATTGCGTCCGTCACGAGCGCGAGACAATTTCTATTCCTATGAAACGGAAGTAAACACATTGTCAACGCATCGGTGAATCCACGTGCAGGAGCCGACGACTCTCCGCACGTAATCGCACTTTATGATGTAATCGTATTGTAACAGTGAAATTGCTGTCATTAAAAAATCCTCCGTCCGCTCTTCCGAGCCAATCCCCACCGCTCCTACGACTTCAGCGTTCGATATTCAGCGAGCATAAGGCAGCCACGATCGTCGGTATTATTTATAGAGAGGCAGGTATGTGGACGTTTTTCTTGCACGCTTATCTCGCGTGCCGCTGGGTTGCCTTAGGTTAGCACCGCGTTGCGTCCAACGCAGCCAACATTTTGCAATTTTGACGAGAAAGTGCATTGGCATTTTTTGGCAATAAAAATTTCTATCAGATACGAAAATTGCGGAAAGTCGACGATTAGCTTCTCTCGACAGCGCGAGAACAGACGTAAGTAGAAAAGTCACCGAATGGTCAGCCGCGCTTGACCACGTGCTGCGAAGTCTATAAGTGCGGTAAGTACGGGAGCTTCGCACGGATAAATAGAGGACTCAAAAATTCTAGCGGGAACAGCTGGACCATCACCACGTTTCGCTCAGACCGCGAGGCATCAAACGAAATGCTTCGCAGCTGTGGTTCCCGATGGGCTGAAAGTATAGCGGATACGCCATCAGAGTACGTACATAAATCATTGACTATTGGCCATTAAAGAGGAATATCTCGAGGCGGACAACGCAGAAGCCCGGTCTGGTTGCCATATTTTTACGGATAACGTACGGCATGTACATGCTCGTTAAATTTAACAGCGCGCCAAAGACGCTCAAGTGGAATCTTTCGCGGTCGAAATCCCTGAAAAATGTTCTATCAATCTCGTGTAAAATGTTTCAATGATTTCTCTTTGGCGTTGGTCGTTCGACCCGCGAAATAGTCAGTGATGTCTCGTTTCTCTGACGAAGACGAACGATCGCTTCTTCGTATTCTCCGAGATGCGAGTGAGATTCCTCGAATGTCCCTTTCGAGTCGGCGACTTATCACGAATTGAGAAGTTCAGGGGCGATGCCGCTGCACCCGATGTTTATCGTCATCCACACGCGGCCCAAGTTAATTTTGGTACGCGCTTTCGCGGCCCACGCGCAGCCAGCGAGCTTTCACCGCGACCGAGCTTCGACGGATGACTATGCGCTCGTGGAATTTGGATTTACTATTATAGTATGCCCGGCCAGCTAGTAGCTATGACGTCGCATTCATTCAGACGCAGACGACGGGAAAACATATCTAATTCGGTACTTCCGGCCAGACAAGCAACTGTATCGAGGCATTTGCGTATTCTCATTTAACGAGGATTCGACGATGCTTCCGCGCTCCTTTTATGGCCGGCATACGCGGCTTCCCACATTTTTCCGGTCATTCCTCAATTGACGTCAGCAAAGACAATAATGGCCCAATGGCAAACGTCATCCAATCCATATTCCGAGTTTTGGAGTTACTTTTCTTCCACTGTACAATGACCGCTAGGTGAGGTTAGATTGAGGAAAAGATAGTTTCTGCTATACGGAATAATTCGCTAAAGGGACGTTTATACATACACTTTCTGTAGAAGGTGACTATGGTTACCCTAACTGGATAATTTTTTCTCAGTATATCCTGATAATCGGCAAAGGGTTATCACTATGGAATATGAAGTGGGGAAGATTGTCAGAACACAATTTCTCAATCTGCCGCTATCCGGCAATGAGTCAATGAATATCTTCAACGGTTCTTTCGATTCGAGATTTCATGGTACCGCATCACGGGAATGCGACATTTAGTTTATTCGACCTCAAGGTTGATGTGCGTTGCACCAGATGGTACGGTGCTGTTCTTGAATGCCTGGACGATCTGAATATGGCTGCTATATGAAAACTGACCAGGCATTCATGAACCCATAGTCCAAGTGATTTGATGCCAAATACACGTCGCAATAATGGCCAAATAGCAAACGTCATCTAATCCATGGTTCCACTTTTGGTGTCACTTTGTTTTCCTTCCACTGGGTCGTGAGCATCAGGTGAGGATATCCTGACAACCGGCAATGGGTCGTTGCCGTGGAGGACGAAGTTGGGAAGATTATCAGAACACAAGTGCCAAACCATTGGCTATGAATATCTTTGACAGCCTGTCCGATCAAAAATTTGATGATACCGTATCATCGGAATGAGGTACTCGGCTTGTTCGACCTCACGGTAGTAATGCGTTGCAGCAGACGGTGCACCCACACTGATAAAAAAGTACAGTTGAATCAACTAAGATTCGGGCAGGGACGTTCAAATAAATATTTAGTTGGGCGAACAAAATATTTTAATGACTCAAAAATATTTTGGTGAAGTCAACCAAAAAATTGTTGAACTAACCAATTTTTTAGCTGTACCAACAAAATATTTAGTTGAATGTCCCTGCCCGAATCTTAGTTGATTCAACCGTATTTTTTTATCAGTGCACCGTCCAAGTAATTTCACGCCAAATTCACCTGGCAATAATGCCCAAATAGCAAACATCATCTTATCCATATCCCCAGTTTTGGTGTAACTCCCTTTTCCTTTCACTATACCGTGACCATCAGGTGCGGATATCCTGAGAACCGGCGAAGGGTCGTTGCTGTGGATAAACAAGCTCGGAAGATTGTCAGAACACATGTTTCGAATCTGCCGCTATCCGGTGATGATTCAATGAATATCTTCCACGGTCTGTCCGATCCAAGGTTTCTTGGTAAGGTATCATGAGAATGAAATATTTAGTTTATTCGACCTCAAGGTAGATATGCGTTGCAGCAGATGGTGCACCCACAGTCCAAGTAATTTCACGCCAAATTCACGTGGTTTTGGGTAGCAATGTACACGGTGAATCCCTGATGATTCGCTCATTTCCCGACGGTGGGAATAGCCAAACGATGAACGGTCTCGTGCGGTATTTCGAAAACGGACAGCGAATCACGCAACGATCGCGTGACTCTTTTTAGAATTTGGTTTTTGCAACCGTGCCAGAGATACATAGGCGGTCCCGAGCACGTGTATCAGTATCGGTATGCAATCTCACGTATTTATATATATTTGTGCCCGATGTGTGTATAAAACTAACAGAGGCATCGTCGAACCGTATGGAGGAATTCGATTTAATCTATTTAATAAATTTACGACGTTCTATTCCTTCGGCCAGGAATGGCTCCGTAATTCCGGGGCAACTTTACTCAGCGATGCCTGCGGCTACGATTAGCCCTCGGTAAATTATAACCGTATAAAAGTAGCCAGGAATGCGCTCGAGCTGTGGAGAAAAAAAAGGAAAAAAAAGGGTATGAATCATTACTGCCGGCCCATGTCTCGCCAGTGGTTAACTCGACGATAAATCTTTCTCCGCTAAATACTCGGAGCTCCTTCTTTTCGCAAAGTTTTTATAGATCAAGAGATTTTTTTGGAAGCCACCGGGGAGGGTTAAAAAAAACATCGAGTGCCAAAGTTTCTGTAACTCGTTCCCACGACACGTAACTCGTGTAACGTGTATCTGTATTGTGTGCCGTTGAGCCGATGTGACAACGCTGCCTGCTGGAAATTGCAATAATTTTTTGTTTCTCGTGCCAACTGTTTTTGGGCGAAAGGCAAAGAGAGCTTTTTCGTTTCTCGCGCTTTGTCGTTTTCTGTCGATGTTAATAAAACATCGGCGCATGCTCGACGCTCCACTGACAACGAACATGAATTACTCCGCTGACAATGAACAGTTTCCGGTGAAATACAAGGAGAGCTTTTTGGTTTCAAGCGTCCCGTATTCTTCCGTCGATGTTAATGAAACATAGGCGCAAGCTCGATGCTCCACTGACGAATTCGGCATTCTGTCGCGAGACAATGAACACGATTTACAGATTTAATTTTTTTTTCTCCTGACGCCGACTGTTTCCGCTGAAAGGCAAAGAGGCATTTTTTGTTTCTTGAGCTCCGTCGTTTTTTTTGTCGATGTTAATGAAACATAGGCGCAAGCTCGATGCTCCACTGACAATGAACACGATTTACTCCGCTGACAATTGACTGTTTCCGGTGAATGGCGAAGAGCGCTTTTTCGTTTCTCGCGCTCCGTCGCTTCCCCTCGATGTTAATGAAACTTAGGCGCAAGCTCAATGCTCCACTGACAAATTCGTCAATCTGTCGCGAGACAATGAACATGATTTACACATTTGTGCACAGATTGATTTGGCAATAGACTAATAATTCAAGGGTTTAGCGAGGCGCCGCAGTCTGTCTTGGGACGTGAGGGACGGCTTCCGGAGCCCGAAGACTCCGTTGGCAGCCAATCAACAACCGGGGTTTCGTTCGGAATTGGCTCGGAAAAGCCTCGCCTCTCTTCGCCCGCGGCGTTGCGCGGTGAAAATATTTCGCGTTCCCGGCCGCTGTCCACCTCGTACGCGGGAACAAAATCATGACGGAGGGGAAATTTTCGACGACGCTTCATATAAAAAGACGAACGGACCGCGGACCGCTTTATTCGCTAGACGCGCGCCGCACCGGCGAACATTCGTTAAACGCCAAAGAAATTTGGCCACTTTTCGACCAACGGACTAAACTTCATTAACGTTTATTTACAATCCATACGCGAACGCGCTCGTCATAGACCGTATCAGTATTTTATGTTTATTTATTAAAAACATATCGACAACATTTTTTTTTTCGTTACTTTAACGCAGTGCAAACATGTCTTCAGCAATTTTCGTAAGTACTTTGCATCTCGTCTCGTCGTGCATTATTTTTACGAAACATTTTTCTTTTTTTTTTTTTCTTTGCTATGTCACGTGCCGACGGAATGAATGTAACCCCGTGGCTCGTCTGCATAGCGTTCGTTTAACTTCTTTTTTTTTTTTTTGTCACTCTGCCATCGAGGTGTCTTTTATGGTCAGGGCCAGTCGACAGCCCGGTGTGTTGGACGCTGTCCAAAAATTCCGCTTTGTTTCGACGGGCCGACATGCGCGAGACTCCGCCGTACATCCGAGGCCCTCGCGGTGGCACATGTATCGGTACATGCGAGCGACCCGCTTGGCCGAGCTTTATATCGGAGATAAAACTTTCGCGAACTGTCAGTCTTTCGCGCTTCGCTTCTCGTCGCACCGAACTCTACGCACCGCCGTTCCATCGCTCAGGAATCAGCAGCAAACTTACACCGAAGCCGATAACTGGTGAATATCGAACGCGCCAAACACTGTGAAACATTAAACTCGATTTTCAAAAACGATAAAAAAAATTAATTAAAAACATTTAAAAATTAATTAAATTCATTTAAAAGTTAGTTAAATTCATTTAAAAGTTAGTTAAATTCATTTAAAAGTTAATTAAATTAATTCACAAGTTAGTTCAATTCACTTAAAAGTTAATTAAATTAATTCAAAAGTTAGTTCAATTCATTTAAAAGTTAATAAAATTAATTCAAAAGTTAGTTAAATTCATTTAAAAGTTAATAAAATTAATTCAAAAGTTAGTTAAATTCATTTAAAAATTAATTAATAAAAAATAAAACATCGGTACGACTGGTTTTTCTCGAACCAGGAAGCGAAGCTCGACGACAGACGTATATGGCCACGGATTAGAAGCCCCGAAGATTTACAAACCGCGACGACTTCGGTCTGGATCATTTAGGTCGCGGTAACGGACGGTCGCACTCGGCAGAGCGGTTCTCCGTTGTCTCAAGGGTGTTGGAAATATTTTTGACTCTCGCGGTTGTCGACCCTCAAGGTCCGGAGAAATTCTTCCGGGTACGTTGCTCCATCGGGGAGCTTTTATCGCCGAGTGATGTCTCATGCGTGTGGAACACACGTGAAAAATTGTTTTGCTTTCGGGCCTTTGAAATGGCATAAAGTACAGCATCGGTATTTTTTTTTTTTTTTTGGGATCGATTAAGAATGCCTTTATTTTTAATGCTCGATGATCAACAGTGAAATAAATTATTGGTGACGCTCGTGTTACAGGAATCCTTGGGCGATAAGGTTGCCATGTTCAATCAGCATGCCAGCAAACACATGGACAGGCAGGGCAAAAATCCTTTCACCAGCGGACTGAATCTCGAAAAACCAAAATTCTCGAAAGAGGAGTACGGGAAGTGAGTAACAATTTATTCGGCTTTACACAATACTCGACGGTTTTCCTGTAAGATGCAAAATAAAAAAAATTGAACATTTAACAAACTTTTTTTTATACACAATTGTATTCTTGTTCATTTTACACGAAATAGTTGTACAAAGGGCAATTATGTTCTCGTTAATTTTACAAAAAATATTTGAAAAATGGACAATGTTCTCGTTAATTTTAGAATTTTTTTTTTTCTAAAATCAATTTTATTATAAAATTTCTAAATAATCTAAAACAGACATTTTTGTAAAATGGACAACATTTTTCTTTATAAAATTAAGAACCAAATGATTGTGAACGTTTGTGGACAAGAAAGGTTCGTACCTGTATTACCGTGTAAAAAATAAAATTTTTGTATCATCCAGACCAGCCGCTGGTTCCCTCTCGGACGTCCGGGGTCGCAAGGCAACCATTCACGTTCTCAAAGAAATCCTCGAACTGTGCGAGATCATTTATCAGAACGGTACACCGTGCAAGGACCAGCCAGAAGTAACCGGCATCACATTCGGTGACCTGTTCAACATTTATGTCGCGATCAGTGACAAATGCGTGGGTCTCTTGCTGAGGGCGAGGAGGCAAAAGCTCATCACGTTCGAGGGCGAGTGTCTGTTCCAGGTAAGAAATTTTAAGCATTACAAATTCGCTGAGCTATTTCGCGGGGTAAAAATGCAACATAAGAAAAATGTACTTTTATTTTTTCAGAGGCGAGATGACGACGTACCGATATTTCTAATCAAACCGATCTCCGAAATACGACAAAGCTTCAGGGAAAAAATTCAAGAACTGGGGAAAGACATACCGCTGTTTTGACCCTCGCATTAAAGAATTATTGACAAATTCAGCGTACGTTCGGTTTTTCCAAGTTCGTTTACGATCGATCAAGCGTCATGCAGTCATTTCATGCGAAACATCGAAATACCGACTGACCAATAATCCTACGATCTTTTATTTATGTACGGTTTCATCACTCCCCGAACTACGTGAACAAACTTAATTAACACATAATTTTAATGAGGTTTGATAACGATTGTGAGCGTGAAAGAGAATGTGTCTGTGAGTGATAGCGAGTGCGAATGGATCGAGCAGTGTGTATGAAACAATGTAAATATCGTGTAAGTTTCGTAAATGAAAAAAATAGAATGTGATATAGATGTTTAGAAGTAAAGAAATTTTTACAAGACTTGTTGCCTGAAATTATTTGCACTTGTGTTGCCGCCGTACAAACATTATGAAGGAAACGACACCGGTTATGAGTAAAATGCCAGGGAACAGCAATAAACACGTACAAATAGATTCCAAGTTAATCGCATAATTTATATATTTATATATACAGTCACTTTACAACGCGCATTTCGTTACACATTAGCTCCAATAGGTTTCAAACGTTTTACGGTCACAGCATATATATGACAGTATCAAAGTAAAAAACTAATTAGGAGCGAGCCCCTCGCGCAGTATTTTATACCACAAACGAAGACGAGACGTTTGGAAATAAAATACCAATGAGTATTACGCAGCCTTACAATAATGTGATTATAATTCATAATTATGGGTTCAATGAAAATTAAATTGTACAATCGAGTTATTGAGAATCTTGGAACGCCAAAGCTCCATTCGAGAAGGCCCTGGAAACGCGCAGGGCTTTCGTCGAGGGTATATTTTAGGATGGCAGTAGTCGTAGTAGATTAACAGAAAATTAGCACGATTTACTAATATTTCGAGTGTGCGCGAGGGTGCCGATTATTTCGATCGGTTAATTATGGAGAAAAAAAAATTTCTCGAACCACTTTCGATAACTGTTTTACGCGCGTGGAACGAAGCTCGATACAGGCTCGAAGTTCATTGAATTCGACGAAAGATCAATCAATATCGATATCAATATTTTCTTCATTTGTCTGCCGAACTCAACGACTTGCGAAACATATTTATTTGGTCTGCACGCTTCGCAAACGATATGGAATTTAAAGCGTCTGAAAGCCGTTCGTCGTCTCATCAACTGTTTCGTCGCCTCAGTATCGATTCATCTTTTTTTTTATATTAAAAGACTCAATACAATTTACGAACCGTTTGCCAAATTAATAGAAAGTGAACAGAAATATTGAGCAATTAGCCTATTATGAAAGTGAGAAAAATATTTTGGCCACTTATCAATTCATACTTAAAATCTTGTAAATTACATGATTTCATGACAATTAAATATTTGAGTATTAAAGTCGAAAATAATTCATGAAGACATTTCTAATTAAAGTCAACAAAGTAAATATCAATCCACTAGCAGGTTTTTGCGGCTCTGACACTTTGCGCCCTCGCTATGGACCATCGAATTTAGAAACCGGAAATTGACCGGAAATACGTCACTTCTGGTTAACAAAATACTTTCTAAAATAGATATAAGAAAAGAGCCGTATTACAAAAAAATGCGATCGATCTAGTGGAATTGGATTGCGAGAGACTTTCACAACTTTGCATTTTTATCTGAGACTTTTACAATGCCTTACGATCGTATGTAACACATTATGTGGGGAAAAAATAACTTTTCCCTCCTAATGATCCAATCCTTATTCTTTCACCCTCGCTTCGTACACTGACATTTACTGGCCGTACGTTAAACGTTCAGTTAACTCGATATGCATCGTGAATAAACAGCCGACGACTCAGCACTCGATATGTGGGATTATTACATTCGTTCGGAAAAATCTCTGCCGTTTCGGCAACACTTTATTAATCCGTATTCTTTATGTCTTAAACGTTATTTTTTAAGTTCCATGCACGATCGGAAGATTCTGCGAAATTTTCAGCAACATGAACGAACTTTCGTGATCGTAGTTGTCGAAAATTAAATATTTACGTGACTCCTCGGAGCGACAGACAGTTTAGTTCAAACGCTTAATGTGCATTTCTTCGAGTATAATGATTGGTCGTCAATTATCTTGAGATCTTCGATTTTTTTTTTTCAGTATGCGGAGAAATTTCCAGTTTTTTTTCTTTTTTTTTTATCAATGTACACCATGAAATGCGTTCGCGATATATTCAATAACTATTTCCTACGCTATATCCAAGACTCCGCTTGTCATACTAGCTTATCGTACTGGATTACGAACTATCTGGATTTATGTCGCCACGAAGCTTATGCGCGCTGATCAACATTGAACAACATTTTGAGAAGTAGAAAAGAATCGGATCGGATTTAGCCCTGAGAAGACACCTTGCGCTCTCGCGTGTCCGATAATATAGAGATACCAAATTTAGAAAAAAATGCCGTCGTGTAAATTGATATGTATAATACCCGAAATATATTATATATTAAAATCGAAACTTAGGTAAAATACGTAAAAACTGGGTAATTTGAGGACACAAGAGGCCCTTCCAAAGATCTTTCCTAAGGCTAAATCCTTGAGATAGGAAGAATCGTGACGATCGTCTGCAACCTCACTTATAAGTTATAATGAACGTCGATATTTTTTTTTTTTTTATAAACAATAAGCACCGTGAAACATGAGACTGTGCTTGCATCGCTCGGCGGCTAAGAGTGACACTGCAACTAGGCCTCGAATCGTTATTAGGTCATATTTTCTGTACGTAGGCGGTGCATTCCGTTCGGCATGCAGGACACGCACACTTAGCGAGCCCTCGCGTAAAAATGCAATTGCATGACGAAAACATTGTTAACAACTATCAGTTGACCCTTCAACGGTCTTTGGGAAGAAAATCATTGCTTCGCTTGTACTTGTCAATCGTTTAACAATAATCGAGCGACGCAGACGAATCATATCTGGATCGCGTAGCTGGATCGATGTCGGCGTTTCTGTGGCGCTTTGTAAAACCAATTTTCCAATTTCACTCGCTCGCGCGACTAATCTGCATCGCTTTATTCTTTTTAAACGAAAAAAAAATTGTTTCATTAAAACATTCATCGATGTAAGCGGATTACTCTATTTGAGCGTAATATAAGAATTAATTTTTTTTTTATAACAAATCGTTGAAAAGTGAAAATCACTGGGAAGATACGATATAATTCTCAATCAATAATTTCGTGTTCGTCTTTCTTGAACGTTATCACACGTGCGTAAGGACTTCGTTTCGACGTTTTTTTTTTCGTTGATGACGGGGGTTGATGGACACAAGTCGGAATTAACGATTATTATCTCTCTTATCGCCATGAATAATTTATCGTTCGAGGTTTTTTGTTTTTCCATTAAATGGAATGTAATATGTATAATATATATTTACCTATATATATTTATCTGTTTTGTCTTGTTTAATGGTAATAATATCGGTATCGTATATAATATTCGTCTATATTCTTCGCGTATTTATAAAAAGCTTCTCCTACCTTAAACAATGTGGTCTACTGGCATAAATCAACGGTCCTTTAAAATACAATATCTATCTGAAAATTCCACAATGTTAAATCTCTCTACCTTACACTCAAACATAACACCGATTTAATTAATTATTTATTTTTATTTAATTTATTATTCTTTGTATTATTATTATTATTATTTTTTTTTTTCATCAACTTTGTTCGTATTAGTCAGTCTTGGTATTATTAAATAACGTTTAGGTGCGTTTTATATCTTACGGTTAGTTCGACAAAGACATCTTGTTGTTTATTCGGTGCCTTAAACGTACAACGCTTTACTGCGCTTCGGAGTTCATTCCACTGTCCTTCGTTTTCGCACTTCGAAACATCTATATCATACGTATACGTGTTACAATTAATCATAAAACCACGAATTATCATTTTTTTAAATTTATTTAAAAATCATTCGCGATTTCACTTAAAAATATATTATTGTCCTTCGATGAAAACTCTCCACTGAAGCTTTCCTTTATCGTGTTCGTTAGGCGGATGCGTTAATGTTTTTTTATTCACTGGGGCAGTATAACTTCCTTCATTCAAATGCACGTTTTCCTCCGGACTAAGTTATTTCATTTTTTTCCCCTCTTCGTTGCGATAATCGCTCCACGTTCGACGATCTTGACTCAACGGATTGTCACTGGTATTGTCGGTTAAATGACACTTCGATCTCGATATTATTTACTGGGTTTCACTACATTCGATAATCGCGAATTGAGAAAAAAAACCGCGATTTCTTTTATTATTGTTTCTGACTTTCTCGTCTCGCCGACGAGACGATTCGATTATATTAGATTTCCATTTTTTTCCGGGACGTGTTAGGTATACTCCTGAATTTTTTATGGCGTGAAGTATCCTTCGATGAATAGACCATTACGTTGTACGTTTCGGTTAACTGGTAACATCGGCGATGCTTCGCTGTGTGGCTGATAAGCTCAGTGCTCGCGTGTACGAATTATACGACATCCCCGGTGTCGATTCCCCGGGATGGTCGACCTGGTATCATACGTCATTGTCGTGACAGAAATCGATTTTTCGCCTCGTCAGGGGCAATCGTCGCTTATCGACGATAAAATCGGTGACGCAACCCTTGATACCGCGATGGCCGGGCTTTCCACCGACGAAAAGTTTGCCGTTCGTCATTAGGAGGGTCGTGTCTGTGGCGATCTTCACCGGCGCTTGATCGTCGACCTGAATTATCGTTGCTCTTCGTCTTCGGAACGCTTTCACGTGATGGAACACTCCGTCGTCGACTTTTTCCTGTCGATGAAGAAATTGAAAAGAAACAACTTTTTAGATATTTGATAAGATTTTTCACAATGGCAACTCATTTGATACTGCTTACCCTGCTTTTCAGCGATATTTTGTCGGTTTTACTCTTGTAAGTTAACACGACGTGACCCTCGTGGAGTGAGAGCACGAGGTGCTCGATCTTTCCTCTGCCGATCCAGGCTATCAAACCCTCGGAGTGGATCGTTCGTATTCTGAGCTCGAACTTGTTGGACTGCTGGCCTCTGCGCCTGCGAATTGGGATTTTGGACAATTGAACCTTCGACGATCGCCACTTGTCTCACATCTTTTTAGTATAAGTAAATATACCAGTAAAAACTGAGCAACATAAACGAGACCGGCAAGTAAATAAAAATAATGTTCTAAGTTCTAAGTAAAAGTTTTTCAACAGGTGAAACTAGACGTATGTTCACTATCGAAAATGAACCGACTCCATTTGTGCAGAACTTACTCTGCATAGTCGTAATTCTCATACTCGAAGTCAAAGTCCTCCTCGAAGTCGTAGTCGGGGTAGGTTTCGTCAAAGTACTCAGCGGGGGTAGTGTTAGTAGCGAGGGTAGTGTTAGCACTAGAGAGATCGTTATAGTTGAGTGAGAATAGTTTATCGCTACATTTAATCGACTTAGTTATCGCTATTGGGACGGTAACTACGCAAACGCAAATCTAGCTGCTGACCTTCTGCCAAAACGATGCTTGAACTGCAAGTAATTATCGCCATCGAATCGTACCGGCCTCTCGGATATTTCGCCACCAGAAACATCGTAGCCCATAACTGTGGATAAAAAATAAAATAATCAACTTCCTGCATGAAACTTTTTGTCCACGATGGAGGGGAAAAAAAATGAACGAGACGAAACTTACAGAATTCGCAATGGAGCCCATTGTAGCTGCTGGCACATTTGCACAGATAGCTGTTCAAGAGCGGCAAGCAGACACCGCCGTTGTGACAAGGATTTTCGTTGCTGGGACAAGGCAAGCCGTCGTAGATCTCTGTATTGTGCTGGGTTACGTTCACTGCGAGATTCTGATAAGTCTTCCCATTCACCATCAATCGTTGAACAGCACCGACGAGTCCCGTCCAAGCTTCGGCGAGCCGGTGAACTTCACGCCAGTGCCTGAACGAGAAGGCAACGGTGATAAATGAAGGGCGGTTTCTGGTAGATTAATATCCGAACTTTCAACGCTGTCATCAACTTGCAGCTAATCTGATGCCCCGATCGGGAAGCAAGAGGAGGAAAAGGATATCGCGAACTCACTTAACACCCCCCACGTAGAGTGGCATCTCGAGATTGAGCTCGGTGAGTGGATTGCCAGAGAATCCTCTGGCGACGGTGCCGTCGTCCAATTGAAGAAGACCCTCCCTGCCCAGTCTGCTTATTCTGACGCAGTGCCAGGTGTCGAGCGTCACCGGATCCGGCGACGAGATGTTCGCTATGCCGCTGCCCAAGTTGAAACGAAACTCGAGCTTTCCCCGAACCAGATTCAGACTTATGAAATCACCGCGTCCGTTGTTCAATTGCCCGTTGTAGATCAGAAGACCGTCGGTCGAACGAGTCAGGAACCACAGTTCTATGGAGAACGCTTTCGCCACACCCTCCAGACACGGCAATTCGAGAAAACCGTCCCCGGTCAATTCGGGAATCAGTAACTCGGTCAGTTCTGAATCCACTGTAAAATAAAAAAAATGTATTCATATGATCCATTAACGTGGGATTCTGGTTTTTTGGATTCTGGTGTTTTTGGATTCTGATGTTTTTGGATCTTGATGTATTTGGTTTCTGATGTTTTTGGACTGTGATGTTTTTGGACTGTGATGTTTTTGGATTGTGATGTTTTTAGATTGTGATGTTTTTTAATTCTGATGTTTTTGAAATACGATGATTTTGGATTTTAAAAAATTAACTCGCTAACTACATTCTTGTACTCACGAATCTCGCAATGTTCCCCAGCCCTGCCAGGTGGACACTTGCAGACATAGCCACCCTGCGGCAGTATGTCACAGGTTGCACCATGCTGGCAGGGTTCTCCCATACAGGGGTCCAGCGACTCCTCGCAGTTCTTTCCGGTGTACTGCGGCGGACAGATACATCGGTAATTCGGTGGTTCGTACTTGGTCGACCCGTAGTTATCGTTCTCGTAATTGGCTTCGTAATCGAGATCGTAGTCGAAGTCGCAACTGGGACCGGCGCATCGTATCCTAGACGATTTCGTACCGTTCTTTCTCTTCGACCTCTTCGACTTAGACTCGACCGCGGTGCAATGCGAGCCCTTGCACCGGACGATGTTCATCCCTCCCTTATTGCCGTTGGCGTTTTTTCTTTTGCCCTTGCCCTTCTTCGGGCTGCTTCTGCATTCTCGACCGTTGCACAAATCTTCTTCGAATATCGGTTGGCAGGTCGCGCCGTTCTGACAAGGCAAATTGGCGCAAGCGTTTTCGCGACATTCCTTCACCCGATAAGTCTCCAGCACGTCCTTGTCTTTGCCGATGTGCAGGTCAACGGTCACTCGATCGATCTTCAACTTGCGGATGCAACCCAGAAGGCCTCGACTCGTTCCCATGTTTTCGTATACTCTGAAATCGAAACAATTGTTTATCGTACTATAAATATTGTAATTCGATTCTTCATAGAGGAAGATTTGACGCGAGTTTTCGCATCAGATATTGAGCTAAGTGTTAAATAAATCGCAGATTCGTGATCAGTGGGAAAAAATACATCAGCCACGGCCCCAACACGACGAATAACTACAATTTTTATAGGGCATCTTTGTGGTGAATATTGCATAAAATGTGTGATTATTTATTTTCTTCTACCAACAAAGCTTCCTGCACGAGGAAGCCAAATAATCATGGAAAATAATTTTTCATAGAAGCTTTGTACAAAACTGAAGCATTGCGAAAATCTCGATTCTCACGCTTATTTTTTATTGTCCCTGGCTTTAGAAGAAAACCGATAGGAGAAAAATTGACAATCAGAAACGCTCCCGATTTGAAAATGGTTACCTGCTGTAATTCGACGGTACATTCCCAACGAATGTGTCCTGATTAAGGTCCAACGACTTGAGCATCCCTTGACTCTGACCGGCTATATCGTCACCGTCGTTGAATATCAAGACTCCGTCTTTGTGGTATCTCTTCGCGACGATTCGATGAAAATTCTTCATCGTCACTTTCTCCGGTGACGTCAGTATCACCGGACCGTTACCGAGATTGTATCTGAACTGGACGTACCTAAAAAAATAAAATGCTTTATGAAATTGCCGGTCATCGAGTTACTCAGCGTGACCGAGCGAATCGTTGGCGTTCACTGACCCGTCTATTATCGCTAGCGAAACAAAGTCTCCGGTTCCGTCGTTCTTCTGCTGATTGTACAGAATGATTCCGTTGTCCGCGTAGGTCTTGAACTCCACTTCGATGTTGAATTTGTGATAAGCCTTGAGCCTGGCCATTCTGACGTAACTCTTGCCGTCGAACGATGGAACTTCGTAGTCTCTCTTGTCGATCTCCTCGTCGCAGAGTAGACCGGTATAGTTCGGACGACAGATGCAGACGAATGTTGAACTCGGCAGATCGATACAGGTTGAGGACATGTGGCAGGGATAGGACAGACAGGCTTGGAGTGGTTCGACCGGGGTTACTGACTCGTAGTTTGCTTTGAAGAAAAAAAAAAGATAGAAAAAAATATGAAACTTGTAGGATTAACGTCAATATTTTTCTATCGTCCAGCCACTCCTTATAATCAATGAAAGTCGAGAAGGCTTTCAATCATCTTATTGCTTCGTGACGTTTGATAGAGGTAGAAAAAAAAAATATCAATTTAAGCTGATTGGCATAAAAGTAATCTCTCGGACTCTGACAATTCTCACTCAACTGTATCAACATTGAGAAAGTCAGTCTGTAGTTTTGTATGAATCGGTACAACACAGGAATTCAATCAATCTTAAGGAGGTTGGAGCGTTTCACAGAACCCAAATGAGTGCTACATTTTTAAAGTCGTTTATACAAACTTTCATACATCTATTGATTATAGTGGATGGTTATTTGTATCGCAGCGGATGTCCTTAACCTGGAAAAATATTAATTGCAACGGATTTGCAAAAATATTAATTGGTTTGTGCTAATTTTTCGAATAGGAATCCGTGATTTTTGCTCGATTATTATTTATTATGGCTCATTGTCTTCCTTGAAAGATGCTCTACAAATTCACCATCTAGATATTCGATAATATTTTCCGTTCAAAAATGACAGCCTCTTGTTTATCAATCTACGAAATTCCTTCACAAACAAACAGCCTTCGAAAACAAACGGGGGTCATTTTTAAACCGTGCTATCTTCTTCCAAGGAAGATAATGACTCGCGATACGCCAAAATCGTGCAGAAATTGCGGATTATTATTTGAAAAAACCGAACGAATACATACTTTTCGGAAATGAGTAAAAACCAGTTATCATGTTTGCAAATCCATTGCAATTAATGTTTCCCTAGATTCCCCAGATTAAGTAATAACCGTCCACTATAATCGATAGATGTGTAACACTTTTATAATCGGCTTTAAAAACGTAGCAGTCGTTTGCCTAGTGTAAAGCGCTCCAACCACCTCAACAGATTCGTGCCCAAATCTTAAGAATTTTTTTTTTTTTTCCTAGCGGAATTTTCTGAAAATATTTACCAAAGCATTCTTGTCTGTCGCTCGTTTCGGCGAATCCGTCGGAGCAGATACATCCGCCGTTGACGCACTCGCTGTTCGGGATCGTGCAGTCCTTGTCGTCGGTGCAGAGATCGCCGAGAAGGGCTGTGACGACCCTGATGGTCGCCGGGGTCGGTCGGGAAGCGGCTGCGACTCCTGCGACGCAGGAGATACATGAATCAATTTTGTTCGATGAGCGTTCAGGGGTCTTCAATCGTACACCGTTAATTGACGATAGCATGCGAGGATTATGGTAGGTTATTACCGTGCTTAAGATTATCACGATCGATAGTTATGGTTTCTTGCTGCGCACGATGAGTGTAATAGTAACGCGGGTCGGGCTCCGGACCCAAAAGATGCCTCGTTGACTTGGATAACGGGGATATTGCTGCGGCCGGCTGAGTGTACTGGACCGCCGTGTATCTCTTCACGGGAAAGTCCGTGTTCACCATAGGATCGTCTGCAATACATTTATTTGGCCTTTATTTTCCATCTCCAGTTTGAGGTATCAGCGAGCTGAAGCGTATGCCAAAATTTAATAATGTTTCTGCAGATTACTCAGTGATTAATAATCAAGCTGCCCGATTACAACCAGCATTTTTTTTTATTTGACTGCCACCGTTTATATGGTTTAAGTAAAATATTTATTTAATTTAAGTAATTATTTACTTAATTTAAATAGATATTTATTTAAATCAAATAAATATTTTACTTAAACCAAATAAACGGTCGCCGTCAAATAATTATTTTTTTCTGGGTGTACGTCCCTATTATTCTACTATCTATTCTAATTATCCCTATTATTCTGGTTCTCTTTTGCGCGTCAATAATGCGGTGCACAACGATTTTGTACACTATCGTCGTGTGCAAAAAAAAAAAAAAATCATTTTTCGACCGGACGTGACGCCACACTGGAAATACGTCACTTCCGATTTGAAAATCTTATTTTTCGACCGGAAGTACTTCCGATTTTTAAATCTCATATTTCAAACCGGACGTGAAGTATTTCCGGTATGAAGTCACTTCCGGCCGAAAAATGAGATTTTCAAACCGGAAGCGACGTATTTCCGGTACACCGTCGGAAGGCTAAATTTCCTGTTTCTGAAGTTCGTAGCCCACAGCGGGGGCGCGACGGGCCCCAGCAACAACAATCCGGTCGTATAGATATAACTCTAGTCTTTAGACAGTTGCACTGCCCACCGTTGGTGCCCCGCTCTGTCACCAGAGAGAAACCCTCAGTCCATCAGATCCCAAGAGACTTGAAACGGAGACGTTCGTGTCTAGATGAGACGCCACGATAAACTCAGGGGATGCAAGAGCAAAGCCAAACTTGTCTCGAGACGATAACGACACTTCTCGTTTCCTCAAGAGAAATTCGCGCGTTTTATTTCAACGTTCGCTGTGTGTTTCCCTTTCGTTACTTCGGGCTCTCGGTTCTCCCTGAATCACGGTCATTATTACTCGCTCGAGCGTCACGAGATCAAAGCGGTTTCTCCGGTATAGGCAAAAGCTTAGGGAGGCAAACGCTTTTCCCGAGCTTGCAATCTTTCGCGGTGAAACAGATACCAGCCGGATTACGGACAGAGACGCGAGGCCCTGCGCCGCGCCTGTGCCCGAGGGCTTTCGACGCCCTCCTTTTTTTTTCGTCGCTTCTCCACAAATTACGTCATGCATTATTTACACATTGTGAAGTTTACACTGGAGGCTGACCGAAATCTCTCGACAAGACGTTCCGCTTCCCTCGTTCCACTCGACCCTCGCAAAGTAAGTCGCAGACGATCGTTGGCCCATCGTAACTGATCGGTCAGAATCTTACTGATCAGAGTTATTTTACCATCGTGTTCGTTTTTCATCTAAACATGAATGATCGTTGGACTCACTGGTTAAGTGAAAACGGCATCCCATTTAGATACACTGAGAGAAGAATCTCGGAAAAACTATCAAGTTGTATGGTACATTTCGATCAGGCGACATAGTACACCAGCGCCACAACTAGCGATATATGACATTTTCAGAGGGGCCGTAGCAATTTTTACCCAACCCATGTGGTCATCTTTTCCGTATCTGGCTCAGAATTTCGTGGATACGACTGAGAATTTCGTGGATTAAAACAGAATTTCGTGGATTGAAACAGAATTTCGTGGATTGAAACAGAATTCTGTGAATGAAAATTGACCATTTCGTCGATCAAATATATTTTTATTTATTTATGTATACATAAAAAAATGTATCGACATAATATGCCGGTATGATCTACGAATCAAAAACAAACGTTTCGCGATCGCGACGCCACCGATTACTATATTTTCTAGTAAGAAGAACTTATATTCTAGCAAAAGTTACGGGATGTTCGGGTAATATCGGCGATAGCGAAAATTACCATATTTTCTAGCCGAATGTGTTGACTTTAATACGAATGTTTGCGAGGATGTCGCTTTAGTTCCCATATAACCGAAAGTTCTGTCGGTTTTTACGAGATTTATGGTAATTTCTATCCGATCCTTCTCTCAGTGTACGAATTGTATACATTTTTCAGGAAGGGCATTGTTATTCTTTCCCACCTGCCAAACTGCATACCGAGTTTATCTAATTAAATCCTTCGTTCCATCCATTCCCGCAACTCCCGAAATTCCCCTTTTCCGCGGAGCCAATATTTTGACTCGATTTTTGTGAAATTTCACCCTCTTCCCTCCCGTCCGGGACTTTTTCATCCATGGGTTCCACGATCGTTCGCCCATCATAACTGATCGGTTAGAGTTGGAGTCATCGGAACTACCATCGTGATTTTTTAATATCCGAAACACGATAGGCTCACCGTCAGCTCGTCTGTTACGTGACAACGGCGTCCCATTTACGTACAAATTGCGTAAATTCGTCAAAAAGGGCATTGGTATTATTTCCAACCGGCCCAACAGTGTACCCGGTTTATCTAATTACATCCTTAATCCCGTACATTCGCGCGACTCCCAGGATTCTCCTCTACCTCACCCCTTATCGTTTTCCTCGATTTTCGTAAAGTTCCAGTTCCCCGTTTCGCTCCCGCCGAGACTTTTTCATCCTCGAGTGCCGCGATCGACAGGATGTCGTGTCCCGAGTCAAGAAAATACAGGACTCCGAAGGTGACTGCCAATCCCACCCGCGTCACTCGGCGACGCACCGAGTTTTCCACCGTGCCTGCAGTTCCCGGTTTTCGTAGCCCCGAACCCCTGAAACTGTCCTCGGGGTAATCTAATTTGTGTTTAACTTGCAGAAGGACGTAGCTCGGTCGAAGTCTCGGGTAAAACTTTTTAAAAGATTGTCTCGAGGCCCGAAGAGCCGTAGCGAACGGACGACGGGCGCTGGCGCGGACTTGCTCCGTCCCTCTCGCAATCGAATATAAAGGATGGCCGTGGAACGGTCGACGAGTTTAATAGATTCCATGGAGGTGATGTATTATATAGCCACGGCTTTGCGCAAGACGAAGTAGCGAAGTGATTACCTACTTTTTTACAACCGTTTTTTTTAAGCTCCGAAGAGTCGACGAGGAAAAAACTTTCGCGACAACAATTGGCCCAATCGGATGATGCAGCGAGCATGCTGGAGGGCCGCTCGCGAGTCAAGCTGAGTCAAGCTAAGTTTTTCACTTTGCCTCGACTTGAGTTTTGATTTATTCACGAATAAATCTTCGATCTAATTTTTTTTTTTTTTTTTTTTGCACGGATATATTTCAGAGCTGGGCAGTTCTTCAAGTGCGCACTTTAAGTAGACAAGTACTTTTTATTACTTCCAGTACTTCTTTTACGATTTCAAGTACCGTACTGTGTCTATTAATATATGATTGTTTGTCTAAACTTTTTAATAAATAATCATTTTAGCAAGAATTTTTTTTTGTGTAAATGCGATTATCAAAAAACGAGAAAGGTTCCTTTTAGTTTTTTAATTGAAAATAATGTATGACATTTTTATGGATTTTTTTAAATGAACATGTGAAGCATACATTAAAAATAGCCGCAAAACGACGAATTACGAAAATATGAGTTAGCGACTTGTAAAATAAATCTTGCTGTCAATTTTGAACGTTTAAATTTGATGAAATCTGAACATTTTTTAATGCTAAGAAAAAGGTGCGAAGTAATTTGCACATGGCTGAAATCGATGAATAAAGTTTCCCGCAGAGAATGCTATGCGCAGAATTGTAATAAATGGGGAAGCCATGTGCAAATTACTTTGCACCTTTTCTTCTTAAAGCATACATAACGCTTAAGGCTACGAACCTAATTGCAAAAAAATACTTGAGAAATACTTAAAGTACAAAAAGTGATACTTTGTACAGTGGTTTACTTGAAGTGTTTTTTTGGTACTTTGCCCAGCTCCGATATATTTAGATATCGCGACCTTTGCATCTATCCGGGACGGCTTTAACGACCCTCGGTAGATTGCGAAATTTTCATTCCGCAGAGTGTCGTCCACCGAAATATAGCTCCTTGTTGCAAGCAGACATCGGTAAGAGGCAGGGCTTGATGCTACTCAAAGGGACATAAATGATTCAGTGTCCAGCGAAGATTTGCTTCGGTCGGGGGCCGGTTCTTTTGAAGATTCTGCAACGTCGAGTTTGCCGATTTTATAGAAAAGATACCGAGGCGAGAGAGCAAAGGCGGCTGCACCGGCGGCCCGGAAGCCAGTGATTTACTTAAGGCCTCCCTTTGAAGACCTGTTCCCTCGAGTTAACGTTGCGAACTTTCAAGGAATCACCTACGACGTTATGCATCATCTCCGAAGACCTGGCCAGCCATGCCCCCTCCTGTCTTGCATCGGAAAATCAAACGAGATCCGCAGTACTCATTTATTATTCGATTTATAACATGATTCTTGTGCTAGGGCACCAGAACGGCTACTGCAAAGTCTACCGACGGAGTTTCCGAAGGTTTGCTTTACGAGAGCGAACCACCCTTGAATCGATGAAAAAAAAAAAAAGAAAAAAGAATTAGTGTATTCTATTCGAAGTCACCAATCCTTAAAAAAAAAAAAAAAAAAATACGCCATCTATGGGAAGTGTCTTCTTCTTGGGTGAACATATATTATAGACATCAACGTATAAATATTAGGTAAAAACTTTAAGAGTTTTATTATCTCCTTCTTCAAATACAATTACGTGATCGTTCCTCGTCGTATCCCGAGGTCGCACCGTCATTTATAAGATCGCCAATACCCATTTTTTTTTTTTCTGTCCTATTACTTCGAGTAGTATAATTTTTTTTTTTTTCATGTACAACGTTTACGTAACAATATATAATACACAATCTATAAGAGACTAGAGCGCAGTGGTGCCTGCGAGAGAGGCAGCCGGTAGACCCGACACGATTTCCTACCAGATTAGTCCGATCAGTTTAGTATAGCGAAGGAAGCGCCTGACTTCACATGGTACAATTAATTATTTAAACATCATCGCGCTAGAAGCACCGATCGATCATCGTCGTCGCTTTTTTTTTTGCTCTGAGCGGCGCTGTTGGATTTTTTTTCTTACTTTTTTTTTTAGTAACGCACATTGTAAAGCGGCATGTAAGGTGAACGCTCAGTAAACCCACCTCTGCAGTGACCGAAGGCCTGCGTCACCACGTCAGCCTGATGACGACAGGCATACAGACGGAGCTCGCACTCGTTGTCATACGTCTGTCCGTCACTTCCGCATACCGGCACTGACGGAAGATCCGCCGGACAAGCCGACGGACAGACGCAATGTGGACCACCGAGCTCGGAACAATGACCGCCCGAATAACATTCCAGGTCGTTGCAGCTCGTCGGTATTGACGGGCTCGTGTCCGCTGAAAGCAGAAAGTATTTCGGTCATTATCATTTCCCATTATTCGTTCATACGAGGTAGCTTGTAAGGTAAAAGGCCCAGTTTATGACACTTCTACGCAGCTCTCTCACTTTGAGCGTGTAAAATCTTCTTCTTTTCCTTTTCTTTTATTTCCGGTTTTATGCCAACGGCCAAGTACCGGAAGCGTGTAAAATCATAGGGATAAACAAGGAGGACCAAGTGTCGCAGTTTGTGACCCCCCGAACGCGCGCTACCCATTGGCTGCATAGGGGAGACCGGGGCAAAATGGCACAGCGGGGCAAAACGGGACATTGAGGGCAAAACTCAATTTTCCAATAATTTTTGGATGACCCATTTTGTCCCAACGATACAGCCGGATTTTCAAACCTGTCTTGCCCCACATACAACCATCGCCACCATCCCAAAGTTATTGGAGGATTGCGTTTTGTCTCATTATCCCGTTTTGCCCCGGTGTGCCATTTTGCCCCGCCCTCACCTATCAAATGGTGGGGGGAGCCGACTGCGCTGGCTCCCGTCTCTGTCACAAACTGGGCCGTTTACCTTAGGGAGATTTCTCAGGTTCTATTATAATACAAATTTAGATTTAGAGGATTAAATTTGGCAATCGTGAAATTCAAGTCATCGGCGAGGTTACCTTAAAGCATCTGGCATAAGACATTCATATATTTATGTACTTGAAAGCTTTCGATATTTTGCCCGGTAGCATCCTGCAGGTGTCAATATCTTATCGTGGTCGATGCATGTTACATGCAATTTATTTTCGGAGGATGGGTTCTTAAGAGCTAGCTGGTGAGTAGGTCTATTATGTTGTATTACAATACAAATTTACTTTTAGAGGATTAAGATGGGCAATCGTGAAATTCAAATGACCGGCGGGGTTACCTTAAAACATCCGGCACAAGATATTCATGTATATTGTAACGAATATAGAAATGAGGATTGACGAAGACACACGATATTACACAGACTGCCGGAATAGCTCGGTATGACAAATGACTTTCTGAGAGAACGGACGTGTGACAGTTCGTGTTCGAGATACTTAGTTGCGATTGTACTTAATAATATCCGACCCAAATCTAAATAATCGCATTAATCTTTCGCTCGCTCGTTACAATATTTATATACTTGATCGAACATTTTCGGTATTTTGCCTGGTACCTTAATAGCATCCTATAGGTGTCAATATCTTGTCGTCGTTGCATATGGTACATTAGCGGCCATTAATATTGGGCCCGCAGACGCTATTTATTTTCCCAGGAGTTCTTACGAGGTAGCTGGTAGGTTGGTCTCTCAGGTTGTATTACAATACAAATTTACATTCAGAGGGTTAAGGTTTGCAATCGAGGGTTAAGCTAAATGCAAGTGATAGCCGGTGTTGCCTTAAAACACCCGTCACAAGACATCCATGCCTGGTCCTGCAGTACAATAAATGTATCTATCTATCTATCTATCCATATATGTATGTACTCGATCGAGCATTTTCCGACTGTTGCCTGGTACCTGAGTAACATCCCGTAGGTGTCAATATCTTGTTGTGGTCGGTGCATATGGTGCACTTGTGTCCCTTGATATCGGGCTTGCAGACGCAGCGTCCTATCATCTGTTCGCAGTCCTCTCTCACCGAGCCGTAGAGCGAGCAGCCGCAAGCTGTTCGACAAGAATTTCACCAGAATCGATGATTAGTTACGCAAATAAAAAATCCGTATTCGCTTGTTTTATGAAGTCGATCGTTCGCTCTTTTGGCGGCCTTACGTATGCAACCCGGATGGCCTCCGCTGATCTTCGGAAGTCCCCAGTAACCGGGCATGCATCTATCGCACTTGACCCCGCCGACGCCGGGTTTGCACTCGCACTGTCCGGTCTCGGGATTGCAAGTGTCCGATAAGCTGCCCAAACGGTTGCAATTGCAGAGGCTCGGACATCCGGCACCGTCCGGTCCGAGGGCCGCGGTCTTTCCGTCCGGGCAACAACCGTGCCAGGAATCGAAACACTTGACCACTTGGATTCCCTGAACTGAAATACAAGCCGATCAGCGATGGCTCGAACTGTTCCGGAATTCTCTACAAAAGACCGAGGAAAATCGAGTCTCCAAAACCCACCTTTTTTGCAGCAACGAGCGAAACTTGCCGTCTGGTGGCAGTAAGTGTTGCTGGGACAGTCCCGTCTGGCCGGACCACTTCCGCAATCGTATTCCTTACCATCCTCGTCGGTTATGGGCGCATCGCCGTTGCACGGTTTCACCTCCATGCCTGTCAGATCAGAACAACAATTCCCAATACAATAACAATTCTACATAATTACAATTCTGAATACAAGTGCGCAATCGCGAGGACAAACGGCAATTCGGCGCGTCAATCACGGACCAAGTCTGATGGAGTACATCAGCGTGATGGAAATAAGCGCGAAAGTAAAACCACGATCTATGGATCGGTGAGCTACGAAGAGGTCCACAGAAAAAAAATATCAATCTCAGCCCGCAGGTCCGAGTGTACCGTAACAAACCAGAGCTGGGCAAAGTACTTAAAGTACTTGGTATTTGAAGTGCCTAGCACTTTGAGTACCGGCAAAATATTCTTAAACATCATTCTAAAACAAAGTTGAGTACAGTACTCGAAGTATTTAGTACTTATGGTACCGCGTACTTAAAGTATTCGATACGTACGATACTACGTATCAAGTACTTTAAGTACTTTTTGCCCAGCTCTGTAACAAACGCATACAATGGAAACACAAGCGGGATAGTCGAGGATTGCGTGAGAAGGAACGAGTTGCGCAGCATGGGGGGGTTTATTTATTAGAATCATGCTCTTTGAGGGTCTTCGAACCTTGACAAAGGTCCAACGGCCTCAGCCTGAGTTCTTGCTGTCTCTGGCACGCCTCCATCTTCATGGCGCATATCGACGGATAAGTCTTGAGGTCGCTTCCGCAAACGGGTATGGCGTTCTCGGGCGGCACCGAGGCGCAATCGAACTTGCAGCTGCATCTGGGGAACTTGTCGGGTCCGAGTTCGCAGGTTGCCTCGAAGTCGCAATGAATGTCTTTGCATGCTTCGCGCTCCTGAGTGCTGGTCACCTCGGCGATAGTAGTCGGCAGCCGAGTTATCGTCGGCGTGGACATGGTCGCTGCGACGGGGTGAAGGCCGTGGTTAATGGTTAGTGCGCGGGACACCAATGTTAGTGCAAAGCTCTTTGGACCGTGTCGAAGTTAGCGAGGTGCGGCGGGGCGAGGCGAAGCCGGGAACACACGGACCCGGTCCCAGCTTTATCTATCCCGCCTCACTCCGCTTTCGCGCTCTGTATCTCGACTCCTCGGACACTGTTCGAGATGCGGTTACGACCGCTAAGACCATCGCGAAACTACGGTACGGACAGCGGAACAGTCGTTGCCCTGTGAGGGATTCAATTACCATTATTTCCCGATAAGAGATTTTTATCTGCGTCATCGGTGACGTCGGACTTCGCTCGTTGCGCCAAATCTGACCCCGACCGTCTATGTCGGCGCAGTCATTTATTAGTCTGAGGTAAAACGGACGTTTATTCTATTGGAAAGTAAATTGGGCATTCGGCGATATTTTATTTTTACACTAGGACGATTTTGTGCCCGATGATTGAATTTCCATCACTGTAATCGAGTGTTTTCCACGATAACGTGGGCATCGTTCGCCGGAGGACGAGGACTGTGCCGTGTACGGTACCGAATGTTCGCTGTTATAAAATAACTTTTTTCCACCGACATCAAAAATTTAATTAACGGATAATAATTAACGGAACGTAGCTATAGGTTCGAGGGTCGTTCTCGAGGGTGCAGAGCTTTTTTTCCCCAGTGTTTCGACGAGAAGCCCCGATAAGACCGTGGAAACTTACTCAGCGCGGCCACGGCGAATTTTTCGCCGCACTCTCCGTACAAGATCACGTGAAGTGCCGGAAGTTTCGGATCTCTTTCGCATGCGGCACGTTGCAGTTCGCACTCCGTGCGATAAGTTTTTGCATCACTTCCGCAAACCATCTCACCGGCATTCTCGGGACAGCTCTCCGGGCAAATGCAATTGCCCGCTACACAGCGCGAACCGTGCTCGCACTCCACGTTAGCGCACAGTTCTGCAAAGATTGATTGGGCAATTTACTTTAATCGTCGCTTGAAAATTCGACGGTTTTTTTTTTGTATTTATTTTGCATCGTTCAATAATTTGTTTCGTCACGAATATGGAAATGATGGAGTTAAAAAAGAATTGTTTTTCCAACTTCGAAGATAAGTTTGGCTCGACCGAAAAATTTTGATCGGCTTACCGCAGTCATCCCGGTAATTTACTTTAATCGTCATTGGAAAATGTCTCGATTTGTTAGATATTTATTTTGGATCGTTCAACAATTTTTATCCATCACGAATCGTCCAACCCGATATAGAAATCACTAGGATCAAAGATTTTTTTTTTTTCAAGTTCGAAGATAAGTCCGACTGGACCGATAAATTTTGATCGACTTACCGCAGTCATCCCGGTAATTTACTTTAATTGTCACTGGAAAAATGTCTCGATTTGTTAGATATTTATTTTGGATCGTTCAATAATTTTTATCCATCACGAATCATCCAACCCGATATAGAAATCATTAGGACGAAAGATTTTTTTTTTCAAGTTCGAAGATAAGTCCGATTGGACCGATGAATTTTGATCGACTTACCGCAGTCACCCCTGTAATTTACGGCGATGTGAGTTTGGGATGCGCAAGAGGATTTCTTCAGAGCGCACTCGCTGATGTACGTAACTCCGTCGGTACCGCACACTTTCGTATCGGCCTCGTTGTCCTTCGTCTGAAACGATAAACACACACAATTGGTCACATCCCGATCAAGAGTTTTTATGGCATCAGCGAATCACGCGTGCGATAATTTGTAATTGAATCGTCGGAGGATTTTGCAGCAATTGCGCTGGTCGGGCTAGTTTCCGGCTCGTGAACGATCGATTTCTGTGCTAGAATTTTTGGTCCTATCTATTTTCCGGCGAGTCTCTTCACGGCGGGAAGGTTTAATAATAATTGGAAGTAGTCGGTGGACGATGCTGGCCGACGACGGTGTGTATCCAACTTCGTCGCTTGCACATCGTAAGCCAGGCCCCATTAGTTCTAATTGGAATTCGAGACTGGCTCGCGGCCGTTCGTGGCGCTGAAACCTTGACACAAATTATTCATCGTTCGCGAACCGTGAGATAGCCTTTATTATATACGTCGAGGGGTTATCCGAGATAAATCCGATATTCGGGCGAATTTTATAGAACCGGTCGATACTCTTCGATGGAAAGAAGTTGGACCGCCCGATAGAACTTTCCCAAACCCACGAAAACCGTGTCGACGTTCGGTATGAAAAATTCTTTAAAAATTCCCGCGGTAAGTATTGATTCGGCAGACCCGCAGAAAAAATTCCCTTCACGCAGATAACGCGTGTCACCGCAGCGGACCGTAAGTTTGCAAAGAGCCGACGAGGAAGCTCTCGCTCTTCATAACGACGTTCAAACAACTTTGAACACGTCGTCCTTCATCGAAAAAAAAAAAAATCGAGAAAACTGCTGACAACCACGCGTATCTCGCGGTTACGCGGAATCAGCGAATTTCTCTGCCGAGAAACGTAGTCGAGCGTCGATCAAAGGATCACCGCGGGAAATCGTTAAAAGTATTTCCATGGGAAAAGCGCGGAGAAAAATCTTCCGTAAATAGTCGAGTAAATCATAATGATGGAAACTGAGGAAAACATTGAAAAGGACGAAGAAAATTATATAAAATGCGTGAAGACGTTGACGCACGATTCATATATTCAGTCAGATCTTGCGAATTATGCGATAAAAAGTGTCGTCGGAATTCCGATCCGACGCTTCGTTTCTGAGAAAATCGAGAATGAAGCTTCCACTTCCGGCGTATTGGCGTATAAATACTTGGTGGCGTTTCGCTTCAAAACTCTTTTTTAAGTACTTGGCGTCTCGACGCTATCGCGTCTCTTGCACCATTACACTGCGCAACGTTCAAAGAACTTTGAAAGCATAGTTCTTTATAAAAAAAAAAAAAAAAAACCAGAAAACTGCTGACGACAACGCGCATCTCGCGATTGTGCGGAATCAGCGAATTTCCCTAGCGAGAAACGTATTCGGGCGGCGATCAAAGGATCACCGCGGCGAATCGCTAAAAATATTTCCATAGGAAGAGCGCAGAGAAAGATCTTGCGCAAATAGTCGAACAAATCACAATCATGCAAAATCGGTAAAACATGTTGAAAATTACAAGAAAATAGCATAAAATGCCAGACGTGGATGCACGGTTGATATATCCACGTTCGTTCTTATGTGCCCATTATACCGTACGTGCGGGTTACTCCGATATCCGCCGATGAATTCCACAAATCCCGAGGTTCCTGTGCGACTCGATTACCGATAAGCGGTCGGAGCAATTTTTGTCGGATCGGCGATGCCCTTTCGGCGAGATTATCGAGGCCCCTCGCCATCGATATTCCACTGAATAGTCGCTTAGCTGGCTCAGCGATGAGTTCGAAGGTCGGCAAGTCAGCCAGTAATAGGGGGTACGTTACAGTAAAAAAAAAAAGGTCGATCACTGGGTTATCGATGAATTTTCATCTATTTCCGTCCAATGTACTTCGCATTGTGGAGCTCGCCCGAGGATGAACCGGCAGACACACGACTCATTGGCATTACGAGTCGCTATCATTCGAAGGGCTGTACGCGCACACGTACAGTCAAGTAGCAGAGCCCGATATTGTACGTTGTGCAAACGTCGCTCCACTCCGGCGGAATTGATGATTCTTGCGAGCCTCTAAATCCCTTTCCGGCCAAAAGCACCGACGGTTGCCTCGTTCCACCCTCACCGAGACGAACCTACGTCGATATCGTTGCGCCGCGTACGTTCGCCTTTCGTATCAGCCGAGAATTCGGAATGACTCTGAACCGGCCGAACGAGGGAAAAGGAGGAAAATCGTTGACGACGATAGAAGACCGGCACTGCCGGGCCGTTTTTCAATGAGCCGAAGCACACCGGTCGATATTTTCCGGCCCACGTAGCAGTCATTTTTCTCGGCGAAAAACTTTGCGCGACTACCGAAACCATTGCCAGACGGAGAACCAACTTTGGGCGGTGGATCAACACCCGACTTAAGGTTGCTACTACACGGAACACCAGTCAAACGAGTGCTAAATTTTCACAATTGTTTATCCAAAGTGCTGTTCATTTGTTAACAGTAACGGAGTCGATTTGTATCACTTCATGGGTCATCAATCAAGGAAACTACTGATGGCGATGTTTTTGCAAATACTTAAACTGATAAATGCAAATTTTCATGACGATACATTTTCGATTAGATTTCTCAACGAGGAATCCTTATTTCTCAACCAATTTTAATGTATCACGGCTCATTTTGTTACCCAAACGCTGCTGTATGAAATCACCTTTTTTTTTTTACAGATTTGACCTGTGTCGTGTTTTTATAGTTGCAAAATGACAAGAGTTTAGGTATGGGAAACAATTCACCGGTTAAACAATGGGCCGTATTTATTAAAGGTCAAACCCACAAAAAATTTACTTGATGAATTTGTTGAGCAAAGTTTTTAGAAACAAAATGAGCCGGGGAACATTAAAATCGGTTAAAAAATACGGATTTTAATTTGAAATTACCCAACAAACAGTCGATGGAAATTTGCATTTACCAGTTGTTGTTCATGCAAGACCATCTTGATTAATATCTCCCTTGGCTGAGGACACATGCAATGATACAAATCAACCTCCTTTACTGTCAATAAATGCATACAATTTCAGATAAACAATTGTTAAAATTGACCACGCATTAGCTACCTTAAAAATAAAACTTGACAAATGTATCGACAAATTTATTTTCCTTATCTCTATTTCACGCCTGCTGCAAGCTTTCGGTCCTTGGGGGAATTGAAACTCCCAGGATTCAATAAATGAAATAATAATAACAATAAAATGCATCTAGCGTGACAAAACTTACCGGTTGATCGCACTTGCTTGGACAGACGCATTTCGCCTCGCCGGAACTGTCGCTCTCGCATTTGCCGTAATGCTCGCACTTCTTGTTTTCGCAACCATCTGCAAAGAGACAAAAAGGACGAAACAAAAATGTATTATTATTACGAATCCGAACGTGGATTTCTGTGGTAATCTAAAAATCGTTCGTCGAAGTTCCCCGAAAGTTTGGCTGTACAGGAGAGTTTGAATTAAATTGGGCTTAATTCACCGCTAACCGACCGCCTCGAGAGGTTCATCCCTCATCCCGCGAGGGGTGACACGCGAGGCTAACGCGAAATTGTTTCAGCACCGCTTTCGAGAAGGGTTGCCGGGGCGCGCGGCACCCGCGATAAGTCCTGGTCTGAACCCCCTCCAGACCCATTCCCAACTCGGTGTTCGTCGCCGCCACGCCAGTCTCGCTCAACGACGTTCAAAATGGCATTAATAAATATTCCGCGTTATTTGCATAACTGCATCCCCTCTCGAAGAGAATTATCTTCGCACCGACGGTGAGGGTGAGCCCGAGAATGAGTGAAAAACGGTGACGAACCCCTCGTCGAATTTTTTTTTTTTTTTGCAAAAAATCTATTCAGGATTAAAAAATAAAATTCTGTAAACTCGATTTAAAAAAAAAAAATGATAAACATAGGAGATAATAATTTTCAGACGCATGTATGAGCGGACTAGAATGTTTTCCAATTTCGAACGTCAAATTCCAACGCACCTTGTTGATTATATTTTATTTTACGACAAAAGAGCGAAGAGAGAAATAATTAAAGCGAAAATGTAGAGAGTTAGAAAAAGCCACTGTAAATAACTGATGGAGTGACAAAATTTTATAAATTCGATTTAAAAAATTCAAACAATCATAAGAGACAATAATTTTCAGACGCATGTACTTGCGAACTAGAACATTTCCAAATTTCAAACGTCAAATCCCAACGCATGTTGATTTTTTTTTAACGACCAAAGCCTGAAGATAGAAATAATTGAAGCGAGTATGTGGAGAGTTAGAAAAAGTCGGAGGGAATTGAGGGGAGGGAAGTGAGCGCGCAAGGGTTGAGTACGGTATAGACACTGGGAATAACTGATGATGCAGCGGTGCGCTCGAAAGGAAAGGGAAGGTTTGAAACGAGAACGAGACAGGAACGGCACGGTAGACAGTGGGGAAATAGAAGTCGAGAAGTTATCTTTAGAATTCATTGAAATCCGACGCGAATCTCCGTGTCTCGCGACGGTTGGGTTGGTTGTGTGACGCCGGCAGGAGAGTTGGTGTTGAGGCGCGAGGGTGGTGCACTTCCGTCGGCGCTGCTTTTCGTTTGGCTCGACGGGGTTCTGACGCTGGGGGTTGTACGGCGGAGTGGGCCAGGCCGCATGCATATGCAGCATGCATGCCTTAGGGTAACAACTCATAGCGCTCGCTGGCTGAGAGAACGAAAGTCGCCCACTCCGTGATATGCATGAAACCACGTTTTAATCTACAGAGCGATTCGCTAGGATCGCAGATATAGATGCTCTTCTGTTATCCGCAGTGATTGGAAATAAAGCACAAGGCACAGTGATCGTCCACTGAAGCGGATGTGTAAAACAGTTATTGATCTCGTTCTGGCCGATACCGTTGCCCGGCGCCACGCGTGTCCTTCGAAGTATCGATGCGAAATATTGTCGAGAGAAAGTCCGTCTTGCCCCGGCTCGTCTATATTATTTTTCGAGAATTTTTGGCCCTAACCAGTCTCGATAGATTGCCAATGACTGGTCCGTTTTAGCTGCAGACTCGTTACCTACTCGTATCCTGCTGGTTTCTGTCCAGATACGAACGTCACGCGTGTCTTTCGAAGCATCGATACGAAATATTGTTGAGAGAAAATCCGTTTTACCCCGTCTCCTCTATATTGTTTTTCGAGAATTTTTGGCGCTAACCAGTTTCGATAGATTGATAACGACTGGTCCATATTACCTCCAGCTATGACGGTGTGTAAATTTGCGCGATTTGTTAACTTCTCGTATCCACCGAGATGCGAGAAATATTGTCGAGAGAAAATCCGTTTTGCTCCGCTCTCGCGCAATGATATTTTTCGTTAATTTTTTTGTGCGAGCCATTCTCGAAAGATTGCCAACGACTGGTCCGTTTTGGCCCCAGGTATAACGATGTGTAAACTAGCGCGATCCATTACCTACTCGTATCCCGCTGGTTTGTGCTCGGACACAAACGCAAGGTCGCGCGAATTTGCGATGGAAATGAAGAGTGGAACCGGATGTGGCAAAGTATGCTTCGCCCGGCAACGCGGTAGCGTATCGTCCTGTTTTCCCGATTAACCCGTTCATGCCGAAAGCCCTTGACTGCTACATATATGGAGGAAGGTGGGAACACTGCACAATGGAGTAAGAAATATAATCGAGGAATATACAGCTTTGGGACACAGTCGTTCGGGACAATAAAAATCGTACTTTTAGCACAATGTACCTCGGTACGCGGAGTCTGTGCCATTCCCTCCTCCGTCCCCCCCACTTGCTCGTTAACAACTGCGAGCGAGGTTTGGCGCAGAAGTGCAAATTTCCTTTTTGTTCCACACCGAACGTGGACTTTTACGGGTGTATCGAGCACTCGACTCTTCCGTTTGACCCAGTATTGATTCTTTTCATTCCTCCCTCTCCCGTGTCCGCGTGTACACAATGATATTCCCGAGATATTTATTCTAGCTCGCGAGAAGGGTAACACGCAATTGAGAATTCCTGTGGAAATTGTTAAAGAACCGAGGAAATAATGAAGAAATACGAAACAGAAATCACCGAGGAAAATTCGCAATTATTATAGTGTGTATAAATTGGGTTATCAGTGATTAGTATTTAGTTTATCGATTCTTGACGAGCGGGAGGAAAAGTAGGCATAGAAATATTGCCATTTTTTAGCATAGGCGGGGAAAAAAAATAGCGTTCGCTACTCGGGCACTGAGAAAAAATTACATAGTAAAAGCAACAAGACTGAATTTTTACCATAAAAAATAGTTCCCAAGCGGAAAGTTTACATTTTATTGTTACAACAATGACATCATGATTGCAACCATAATTATAGTTTAATCAATTAAATATATACTATCGGAAAGTATCTATATAGACGATCCCCCTGGAAACTATTCGCTATAGTAGGAAATACCATCCTTCTTCTCAGTGGGAGGAAGTGCGTTTTCACGTGGTGTGAATTTTTTCACACTCGGTGAAAAGACGATTTTCCTCCGTTGCGGCATAATATACTATTGCCACTGCTATTGATTACGGGGTCAAATGGCTCAGTGGGGCAAAACGAAATTTTCCAACAACTATTGGATGGTAGCGGTGGTCCTAAGTGGGGCAAACTGGGGTCGAAAATCCGGATGGCGATATAGTTGGGACGAAATGGTGCGTCAAAAATTTGTTGGAAAAATTGAGTTTTGCCCCACTGGTTCATTTTGCCCCGCTCTCCCCTACTTTTGATTGGCAATTGGTAACTATTGGTAATTAATAGTAATCGATTAGTCGAAACAGTTTCCGGATGAATGTTTAATTCCATTAAATTGTACTCACTGCAGAGTCCTTGGTAGAGGACACGTATCTCCCGATGATGCTGACACGCCTCGAGCCTGAGCTTGCACTCGTTTCCGTAACTGATGCCGTCGTCACCGCAAACCGGATGAAACTCCACGGAGCACGTAGGACACTCGCAGGTGGCCGTGTCGCCGTTCTCGGCGCAAATTGCTCCCCATTGGCAGATCTGCGAAGAACACGAAGATCGAACAGAACGTCTTTAAAATCGTGCGACCGCGGAAACTCGACGTTGGCCCATCGAAAATTGGCCATTCGAAGGGAGCGTGCGAACGAGACGCGAGAATTTTCGTGAACGTTATCGCTAACGATATCCGCTGCGTCAAGTCGAAGGGGCGAATCGAGTGTGCTCACACGCTCCTCCGTCATTTAGTTCCAAAGTGTTCGCGGAATGAAACAACTGACGTAGACGCATTCGCGCTATCGTCAGGAAATTAATTTAAAAGAAGTCTGGTGATCGATCGCTCGCAGCCGAGCGCGCGTCTTCATTCGTCACATGTGTCTGGTCGCCGTTGTGTGGCGCAGCGGGACCAAATGCCGCCGTACGAACGGGCTTTATATTTCGTTCCCAGGAGGAGAAGCCTCCGCGCAAATACATGCGAACCCCTTGTGCTTGCGCGCGCCCGGAGATATAGGGAGATGGATGGACGGTTTCGCGTCATCGCGATGCTCGCAACCCGTAGAACATCCCCGTGTTTCGACGGATGCAGCCACGTTAATTCGTCTACGAATGCGCGTCAAAGCCGCTGAGATTTTTGCGAGCTGAGATTTTATGCACTTTTATTTTATTTTTTAATTTTCCTACACTGATAACAAAGTACAATTAAATCAACTAAGATTCGGGTAGGGACGTTCAAATAAATATTCAGTTGGTCGAACAAAATATTTTAATGACTCAAAAATATTTTGGTGAAATCATCCACTAAATTGTTGAACTAACGAATTTTTTTTAGCTGTAACCAACAAAATATTTAGTTGAACGTCCCTGCCCGGATCTTAGTTGATTCAACTGTATTTTTTATCAGTCTATTAATTTGACCAATATCGCGGTGTAAAATGAGGCACATTTGTAATGTGCATATGTGCTTCTACATGCATTATTGAAACGGCCGTCGAATTCGGCAAATCACCCCCTTGTTTTGCCGAATTAAACCGTCCACATTAATTAGGACAGGAATTCGTATCGAAGCCGTTTTGCATTTGCGAGCTGAGACGTTATGCGCATGGACATCTTCGGCGATTTTTTTTTTTTTTAGAATTTTCGTATCAATTCTACCAATACCGCCGTATAAAACGAGGCACATTTTGAATGTGCATACATGCTCATGTATGCATGATTGAAGCGGCCGTGTTAGGGCGCCTACGTACGCGACACACAGACGTCGAATGAAACTTCGATTTCTCCAGCGGATTCGTGGACTGGTGCATCGGCGTCGCTGAAATTAATGTGTCGCTTCGTCTCCTTGCGTGTATATTTGCTCTCGAGCTCGTTCCCATTCCTCTCTTGCTCATCGTACGTTCCCGACATTCCACTTCGATACATTCATTGAAAGCCGCCAGTCGGTTAAATCATGTCGTCGTCTTCGCCGTATTCCCAGTCGTTGAGAAATCTTAGTCCTTGCTCCCCCCCTCTCTCCCCCCTCCGCCCCCCCCCCCCCCTCCCGAAATATATTCACGGTACAACGAATCTGAACTCTGTGATTTCAAGATAGTGAGGGATAAACGAGCGACGATGTATTTGCGCTTCTTCGCGAGCATGACCGGCCCAAGGGGTTCTAATATTTTCTATTCATATTCCCGCTCCCCGCGAGAACGTCTGCTGACATATATTTTTCAGAGATATTCACTGCTCTGTATTTTCGTTCTTTTTTTCATGTTATGTTTTTTTTAATTTTTTTTATTCCTTATCCACGGCGAATGAGGAACATACACAGAAACGAGGCCAGTCGCAAAGCCACGGAACGCTGGCGAAAAACTGTTTTAAAAAAATTGTAAATTTAATGCCCCGCACTGGAAGTTTCAACGCAAAAACTGGTAAATTGAATCTAATGTATAATTATGATGAAAAATTAATGGACTTTTATAGTGAAATTAAAGTACATTATTGGATTTAAAGTGAAGTTTTTCTAAAGTTTAAAATAATATACTCGACGCAAATTTTTTATCGAAATTCTACAGGCAATGTAATATACCAGTTTTTCCATAAAAAAACTTCCATCGCCAGTGTGTTAAACGTCAGACGAATTTTCTTTCGCACTCTACACGTATTTTCGTCCGGACGAAAATCAATGTTACGAACAACGTAAAGAGACCCGGTGCTGATATCGGGAATTAAGTTAAAAATTTTATCGCTGCGTAGAATTACGATTGAATTTAATGTGTAATTATGATGAAAAATTAATGGACTTCTATAGTGAAATTAAAGTAAATTATTGGATTTAAAGTAAAGTTTTTCTAAAGCTTAAAAAAATAATATACACTATGCAAATTTTTCATCGAAATTCTACATGAAATCTAACATACCAGATTATCCATAAAAACTTCCATCGCCAGTGTATTAAACTTCGTACGAATTTTTTTCGCACTCTACACACGTATTTTAGTCCCGACGAAAATCAATGCTGTGAACAATGTAAGCAGACCCGGTGCTGATACCGTGAATTAAGTTAACGATTTTATTGCTGCGGTGAATTACGAATACGGTCGCGATAGGCCAAGTCGATCTGGCGTGTCATAGTCGTTGAACCCGAAACGAATAAATCACAGTCCCGGAAGCGGCGAGGGGTGCGGATAGTGGAAGCCAGGAAATACCGTCCTTCCGGAGGCGCTGGTCCGAACCTACCTCATTTTGTATTCGTATTCGATTTCCCCGGGACTATCGAGACTCATTATTTCACCGACGTCTCGCGGAGCACTTCGATAATGAAGCGGCTAGGTGGACCGACGAGGGAGGAAAAGCGGGAAAGCTTTCCGGGAGCATAGCTCGTCGTTAGGGTGGCAAGCTTCGGTCGAGCGAGGGAAACCGAGCTAGAAAGACTATTCATTCGCACTCTCGAGACAGACTATCCGGTAGTCGGGAATCCGCACGATCTCGGAAATCGGCGGTATTCGTCGATCTTTTATCAAGCGAAGCACCTGCTCGAGTGGCCGCGACCGCAGCGCGATATCCGATCTCTCCGGTACCGTCCAATTAACGGCGCGTTATCCTAGCTCCGGTTAACTCCGATGCACACACTGTTACCTGTAAATATTTCTGTACGTTGTGAGACTTTTGTACGTGAAAATTCCCAGAAATTCATACAATGGTGTCGTTTTGCAGTAATAAAAAAAAAAAAAAATGGACAGACCTTTTCTGAGCATGGTCCTCTGGAGCCGCAGTTTCCGGTGTACGCAAGCTCGATGGTCGTTTTCGTCATGCATGCGTGTCTCTTCAGTTCGCAGAGCGAATTGTAAGTAGTTCCACCCCTCGCGCACACCGGTCTCATCACTGGCTCGCATTCCGGACCGCACTCGCATTTCGCGATGCCGTAACGATCGATGGCGCATTGCTGGACCGAGCTGCACTGGGCACCGTCGCAAGGGTTCGTGCCTGCGGCGAGCGAATGACAAAAAAAGAAACATGTAAAGTTATAATCAAAAAAACCAGGTAAAGCGAGCTGAAGAGGTATCGTGTGCTTCTTGATTCATACGTTTCTGTCGCTGGTTACATTCGAGATGAACTCAAAGTAAACTTGAGAGGTGCCACACACGTTCCTTTACCCACTTTCATTTGTTCCGTAATTCATATGTTTTTGACACCTGCTGCACTGGAAACACATTCCAGAGAATTTTTCTTTTTTTTATTCTCTGTAACGTCACTTCCGTTTTGAGAATGTCACTTTTAAATCAGAAGTGACGCCACGCTGAAAAATTTCGTTCTCACGTTATCTCCGATTCAAACATTTTGGTTTTCGACCGGAAGTGACGTTACACCGTAAGTACGGCAATTCCGGTTTCAAAATCTCAGTTTTCGAGCGGAAATGACGTCATATCGAAAGTACGTCACTCGCGGTTGAAAAACTCACTTTTCAAATCGGAAGTGACGTAGCAACGAAATTTCTCACATTCTTCGGCGTGACGTCACTTCCGGTTCAAAGGTGACATTATCAAAACGGAAATGACGTTGAAGTGAATTTTTAAAAGTTTTTCTCTGTAATGTATCTCGAATGCAGCCAGTGACAAAAACGTGTAAATTACGGAAGAACGGAAAGTGGGTAAAGAAACCTGTGTGGTACGTCTCGAATGTATTTGGAATTTATCTCGAACGTAGCCAGGCGACAGAAACGGAAGACACGGTAAGCTGTCCGGATTCAAAGAATCTCGGCCGCGCGGTCTATATATAGGACCAGTCTTTCCTAAACACTTCCTTGGAATTTACTTGCATTTTTTAATGAACGTGAAATGAATTTAAAAAAAAAAGGTGAAGTTAAAGAAGAAAAAGGAGAAGTTTGAAAATACGAACCCGAACTGCAGGCACCGGTGTAGATTTTCCTGAGAGGCAATCTGGATCTGCAGGCTTCCTGCCGGAGGCTACACTCGTTCGAGTAAGTTTTACCGTCGCTTCCGCAAACCGGTGAAAACTCCAGACCGCATTGCTCGCCACAGCGACAGGCAGGCTGCCGAGACAAGTCCAGCTGGCAAACTTCCGGCTCCGAGCACTCGACGCTCCCGCAAGGATCTGCAAACAGCCCGGTACACGGCATAGCACCGTGGTTAATACTAATGAAAACATGTTGATGGCAAACCCGGAAATGTATATTGTAATATCTACGGGAATTCGAGGATCCTAGAAGTGCATAATAAACTAATTATTTCCGTCGGGCGAATTCATTCCGCGCAATATGCCAATATTTGCATTGCTCATCGCTTCGTTGTCGGCCGCGCGCTTAGATTGGCATGTGAGAACAATAAGATTTCGGTATTAAAAGCGTCACGGTGTCGTCGTCGAGATTAATCTTCGCCGGAAGGAAGGAAGTTGGATTCCGTTTTCCGTTTGTAGGCCGCGGTGCAGTTCGGGGCTTTCGGGGCTCCCGCCTGACGAGGCAAGTTTCGAGCGAATAAAGTAGCACCAGCACCACCGAACGGCAGTCGTGCTGGTGTTCGAGGTGGCGGTGTTTCTCGGGTTAGCTTAAGTTACAGTCCAGTGGAGCGGCTAAACTCCCTCATCCAGTAGCCTCCCCCGCCGCTTTGGGGAGTTATCCTTTCGCTGCGCACCCTTTTCATCCCTTGGGGAAACTCTCGCACCTCACCTACATCGGAAGTCAGGGAAGACCGAGCCAGGGACGTAACGCGTCGATCGCTCGGCTAATGGAATTCTCCAGATTTCTTCTTTCCTCCCGATAAACCGTCTGTTAACCGAGAGAGGCCCAACAGCCACGAAATAGAGGGAAAAAGTAAACGAGCGAAGGCACAGCCGTCACGCGATAAGTTTACGAGACATTACCCTAATGCGGCCTTTTCTTTGTATATTCCCGGATGTCCGAAGGAGCGGGACGACCAGCCGAAGAAACGAGCTTCTGGCCACGCCAAGATCTGCTGGGCGGGAACCCAGAAAAAAGATTTATTAAAATCAAATAAATTTGGATCTTTAAATGACGTTTATTGAGATAAAATAAATGTTTACTTGCCTTAAGAAAATCCTTATTAGATTCAAATAGCGGCTGTTCTTTAGTGTAGGTAAAAAAATTTATACAAAGATTTGGGCTTTAAAAGAAATGTTTATTCGGGCCAAAGGAATTATATATTTGACGTCAAATTGGGCGGTGGCGCGCATTACAGGGCCCTCAACGAGTCAGTCGTTCGAAAACATCTCTCGCTGGTAGTACAAGATTATATTTATTCCTTACGGGAAAAACCGCTACACTGTAATAGAGAGGCAACTCATCGGTTTGTTTTTATGAAACTTTATTTACCTCAAGCTGTGTACCTCGATGGAATTGTGGTTGTGAAATGAGTCCTCGAAGGACCAACTTCGAGATTGCACCCGCAAATAAATATTTATTTACATTTAATAAATATTTATTTAATGTAAATAAATATTTATTCACGGGTGCCCGTAAAATAAATAATTTTTCTGGGTGTGGTTATGTTACGAGTACAACTAATGTGCGACGTGATTAGTGGAATCGTACGTCGACAACGGATCCGTATGCTTACTCAATAATAAAACATTGCTTGTTGATGCTTCGTTGATGGTGACAATAACTTATTCACCAAAAAATTTGTTTCTGCATCATTCACATATCACATTGATCCCATACATCACATCAAAACTAGCAGGTCTGTCACGAAATAAAAAAAAAAAATAATAATTTGACCTAAATATCTGTTTATTGAATCCAAATAAACATTAAATAATAAGAATAATACTATCAAACAAATAAATATATCAGAAATTAATAAACGCTCTATTAGATTATGGAGCAAATAAACATTTTTCTTCGTCCTTGATAAATTTTCTTTGATTGGAATAAATGTTTTTCTGGATAACTTTCAAGGAGAAATAGTAATCGAAGAAACCTAACGCGGCCCGAGGTTGTTTCGACCGTCTTTTCCGTCTCTTCTCCGTTAGCGCATCAGCCCCGATGCACCAAGCCGGATGTACGTGTCCAACGTTCTCGTGAATTAATTCCCATTCGCCCTTTCTCATCGAAACTTATTTCATACCGTTTTCATTACAGAGCGAAAAGTAAAAATGCTTCGCGGTCTGATTCATTGACCCACAGTAGATAACTATATTACGCATCGTAAAGTGCGTAGAGCTCGCCCGAGTCTGGAGATGTTTACAGCGGTTACGAAGCGAGAGCGTTTTCTTGTAAGGTGAAAAGTTTCTCAAATCACACAATTTCCTTTTCCTCCCTCTCCGGGGAGCGGGAGAGAATGAAGCACCACGGCAACTAGTGTATTCCATTCGGTCCGCTATGACAGTCGTTTCTCGCCTATGCTGTACAGACAGCGTCGGAAACACCTCGAGAATACAAAATCGTTTATTCTTCCGTCGGATTCGAACTTTCGGCACGAAGCATGCGGCGCTCGTTTAAAAGTTAACTCCGCGAACGCGACTATAGACACGTTTGTTCACGGTGAAGCTGTCCGGCTTGCAACAGCGTCCGCGAGGGAGTTTGTAATCAACCGATCAGCTTCACCGTGCTACCGGATGCGTACGCCCCTTCTTCGTTCCCTCCCACCGTTGGATAGGCATTCGTGCCTGCGAGTAGGAGGAAGATTTGATGCTTCCAAGGAGAAGCGAAAGGGACACTTGATGCAGTACACATTCGAGTAAAGTACACCCTCCTGCCCCTTTTCAATACACCGAAAAGCCCCCGCGAAGACCGATGCGCTTCTTCGCCAGTCTCATCTAAGTACAGTTGATACAGTTCACATTTTGTTCGTCCGTCATCCCTTTGCTATGTCCTCTTTCAATCTACTACGAGTAAAACGGGCAGGTCACTTTTGTTTATACCCCATAGTTCGTATCCACTGGATGAGTATACTTGGATTTTTAGCAGCTGGCGAAGAAACCGAGGAATGCCCAGATTGAAAATTGCTCACAAAGCCAGGTTGATGATTTATTCGAGCCAGTCAGATGCTGTTGATATGGTTGACATTTTGGTAGCCAGCCTTCCCTTGGGCATCTCCTCTTGCAATTTGCTACGAGGGAAACTTGCGCATCTAATGAATGAGTATACTTAGATTTTAGATGTTGGGGCAGAGACCGAGGAATGCCCAGCTTAAAAATTGCACACAAAGCCGGGCTTGATGATTTATTGAAGCTGGTCTCATCCAGATACAGTTGATACGCTTCGCATTTTGTTCGTCCGCCTCAACCTTCGCCATTTCATCTTTCAATCTACTACGAACAAAACAGGCACGTCACTTTTTGACTGTGCCTCTTAGTCACTATCAACCGGATGAGTATACTTAGATTTTTAGATGCTGGGGCAGAAACCGCGGAATGCCCGGCTTGAAAATTGCTCACAAAGCCAGGTGTGAGGATTTATTCGAGCTCATCATTTTTCGAAGCGTCATATTCTCTATCTCGGATGCGACCCTTATTTCGAGACACTCGAGCGTGAAGTACTCCGGTGCGGTGGGTCCCTCGGCCTTCGTTCCCGCCCTCGCACGGCACTCGGCAATGCTCCGTCGGATCCGAATATAAGACGACCGAAACGAAAAACTGTCTGACGGGAAAGCTCTCGTCTCGTTATTCGAAAGAAAAGCCATGTAAAATTTGCGTCTATAGCCTACATAGGCGTTCCTGAAATGAAAGGAGGTGATAAGGAAGCTCGGCGATGGAACGAGGCTATTATTCGCATAACAATGGTCGGTCGTACACCTGTGCGATAATGGCAGAACAATGTATTGACCCCCGAGTAAAATAAGGGCCTGACGCGCATCGCCTTGCATTTTTAAATTATGTAGGTATGCGCCCTTCTCACATTAAGGCAATGCATATTGTCCTGTTTCGTGGAAGAGTCCTTGTCACGATCCAATTGCTCGTCCGGGCTGTGGCGATGCCCGATAAATTGATTGTTTCGAAGAATAGCCGATGCAACGCAATTTATCGCACGTGCATCATCGCACCTGACCCACCGACGTTCTCGGGAATAGTCAATAAATGCGAATCGCGAGCGCAACCGCCCTCTCGCGGGCGGAAGAAAAAGCAGGAACAACGTCGATTTTTAAAATCCAATTCAATAACGTCGGAGAGAGCGTGAAAACCACGGACGGATTTATCGAGGAATAAGGCGGGTCGTTCGTGATTTGGATATCTGGGGAGGCGGGAAGCGAGAGGGGGGCGAACAAGCGAATTCTGTGCGGGCTGCGGAAAGCTCAGCCCGCACGAACTCTCAACTTGCCTTTGCGCTGGAAACTAATTTGATTTATCTTTCGTCGCCACTTGAGATTCCTGTCCCGTGGCCCGCGCAAAGCTGCGTTCTTTTTCGCCTCCCTTTCACTTTAGCATCATCAACAACCACGGCGCCTGCGACTAGGAACAGGGGGGAACGGCATCTGCCGGCTGCCGGACGGCGCTGGTCTCATTATGGGAATTTACTATTGATTTCATGGCATAAGGGGTCGCGGCGAAACTTAACCGTCCGATATCTATTCCAAACTCGTGCTCGACCACAAGTCGACTACGATAGTAAGACTAGTTCTGGGCCTTAAAGAACACACGAGACGTCAAACCGGCAGCCGAGAAAGTACCGACAGCAAAGACACCAGCACAGCGCTCTTTAATTGGAATCGAGCTGGGAAGAGCCTCGACTGGCATTCCCACAAAGCAATACGCTGGCTCACGGATATCACTTATTGTTTCAAGAATAATGAAAATGGAGTGAAAATAAGAGATGAAGAAAGCTACCAAAGAACCGCCCGCGACAAAGGAGCGGACGCAAAGATATATCTGGGAATGGAAGTCATTTATGTTCACTCCCCGAACCCCGCACTTCCGGTCCCCGAGGCGCCCCGAAGTGTTCGGCGAATGGCAAGGGTTGAGACGGTTCTCGCTCGGAACCGTCGTCGATCGGCAGTCTCTCCGCAATGAAAAGTTCGATCGGTAGACTTGATTGTCACGAACCAATGTGAATTTTATGACTTCCGGCATCGGGACTCCAGCAACTACCGATTACAGATCTCCCCCAGCAGCACTTTCACCCCAACTGCGTTCTGTGTACAGCGAATGGCGTGGTAGGTACGCGGATGCTTTACTCTGCCGGATAGGCCTTGAAGATCAAGCGCAGCGAAGGGATCGAGCGAAGAGACAGACGAGCACTCGGCAGTAGGAATATTCCGAAAGTTCCGTTCTATTGAGAAGGATTAGACTGTGGAGAATAGGTATACGTATACGAATCCCACTGTAGTCCGCAGACCGAAGATCCAACATCTTCCGGCTGATTCACGAGTGCATCTTCCCTCGCTCACTGATGAGGCGCGGAGGATAAAGAGCCGCCCTCTTATCCCGGTGGTTGGCTGATATCACAGTCGTCCTCGTTATCCCACTAGTTTCCCATCATCGCTGCATTCCTCCGCTCATTGCAGTGGGCTCTGCGGCGTTACTGCGAAAGGATGACGGAAGGACGAGGATTCTCGACCGAGAATACGGTACAAACTTCCCAGGCATTTAATCAACCGAGTAGTAAAGACAAATGTTTGATTAGACGCAGGCGCCAGTGAGAAGAGTGATGCGGAGGGGGGTTATTTACTTAGGATTAGGGAAGCTTGGTCACGAAGGTAACTGTTATCGCAACCGATCGTTAAAGAACCCGGTTAAATGTGTTAGATTGGAAAAATCAATGTGCTCAATTGTGTTGTCTCAAACCCCCCCCCCCCCCCCTGCGGCTCATGTCCGTCGGAAAGAAAAGTTTTTTTTTTTTTTTTTTATAGCGCCTGCAACGAATTGATCATCTATAGAGTGAATCTGATTTTATGTATTGGTAACAAAAGCCAATAATCGAATTACACTTTACACTGCTGCAGCAGTGTAAAGTGTAATTCGATGTAGGTTTACGGACCGCCAATGACTACACTGTAAAAAAAAATTGTAAATTTAATGTACTGGCACTTGAAATTTGCTAACATTACTCATATTAATTAAACATTAGTGAACTTTGCTTGTAAAATAAAAATACCAGATATTAAAATTACAAATCTTTTGCTTGAAATTTACAAAAATGTTCATGAAAAGTACAAATTTTACTGTAAAATTGTAAGGCACATGTGTTTTAAATTGCAGAAACGGTTTATGTAAGAAAGCTTCCAATACTGTTCATTAATTTTCAAACAAATTTTTTTACAGTGTATGTAGAGAGCCCGGTGAATCCCGGAGGTTGGAAAACACTGCTCTATAGATCTCTAGGAAATAGGGTTTCACACCTTCCCGTACAGCCGGGCTGCGAATTATTTCGTTGTCAGTTTTGAGAGCAAATATTGTTCTTGGGACGTAAATGGACTAGCAGCAAGTGGGCAGCTCGTTACCCTGTTCCTAGAACATAACTCGTGACACATAAAATAATAGCTAGATGGAAATACGTATTCCTGGTTTGGCTTACCGGCGCGTAAACCAATGTTTCGTGAACCCTTGCCATAGCTTTTTTTCGGAAGTTTTACAATCCGCGACTTAAATGAACCACAATAATATCGCATACCGATTGGCATTCTAACATTGTTGCATTCTTACCGAAGGTTCGAACGAATCGAATGTCAGTAACTGGCCCAGTTTCGAATGGCCTGGGTCTCAAAAATCGGGGGCAAGTGGTGCAAGTCGTGCTATAGTCGGACACTGGTCAGGCCGTTGGGCTGCATGGTCGCCAAACGAGTGCTGTATAATTAGTGGATCGATCAGCGCGCGCATATATCTATATTTTCATTTGATTATAGTACGGATCGTGTTCCAACATCTCCGGGTACCGACGAAACTCCACTTATTCACGTTGGTGTTGTAAATCGGTGATGAAGGATGTATAATACAAGCCCGGTGAACTATGCTGGGCAACGCGGGCGTCGCGGTAGTCTCGCCCGGTCTAGGAAGTACTACCACACCGCCGCACTAACTCTCTCGCACCTTCCACCTAATACCCGGACTCCCGATCTCGCCACGCTATTCGTACCGCTAATTTATCATTGTCCGCCTATGCGAACGAAGGGAGGAGCGTGGGACACGCTAGCGCCGATTTCGACGTGTTATCATCCCTCGTTGTACCGTTTAAACCCTTAAGCTGGATTCCACAACTACCGGCGCTGTTGTATCTCTGCATCGTCTTCGTGAAAATTTGACATTTTTTGAGATATTACCGCCTCGGTATCGGCGAAAGGGCAGTACTTTAGATTTATCGGACTATAGCGTACGGTACGATGCTTCTCGCCCAACCGAGGGTTGGATTATTTGGTGTGCACGGAACTTGATCCTGACAATGTAGACTAGACCAGAGTCTGGTGGGAGCGAACCGAGAGGGTCGGATTTTGCCTCACGTATATCCGGCAATGGAGGCAGCGCAATTGTTGGCGTCAAATCCTCGCGAAATCGCCCCGCGTACTGTGCTCTCAATAAAGTACACGATTAAATGCTTTTGCCACGGTATGCACAATGACCTATTCTCGTATACCGCATATAATGATCTACTCTCATATACCGCGTGTTTTATGTACACGACAATAAAATTATAGAAAAAAAAAAAATTGTTTCGCCGCTGCACACGTACGAGCGAAGATAACATTTTAATCAACTAATGGGACTGTCAACTGCATGCAATGGTAATGAAGTGCCCCGCCGAGCCGGACAGCGAGGAGCGTACTTTCTGTCCCGCGGATATTAATTATGGATCGAAACGAAATAACAGACGGCTGGACTTATCAATTTTTATAATTGCGCGACACTATAAGTCGTTCTGATTTTTTTCGTCCCCGTTTCCAACTTCTGCCGCAATGCTCATCCTGCCATTTCATACGTTGTGTTGTGGACGTAATCCTAACGTGTTTTGCACATGCATCGAGGCCTTCTATCTTGATCTACATTCGCGTGTAACGCCGTACTAATATCATTGAAATTGCACGCTATGGAATCGCCACTCGAAGCGAACGAAGATCCAGAAACGGAAGCCTAGCTGTCTATCGTGAGAATAGTACACTGCTGTTCGTGAATACCTGATACACAGCAATGTACAGTCAACGAAATTTATTATTTAATATTATTTATTCATTGACAACCAAGCAAGGATAAACGAGTTTGTAACAATTATCACTTTAGTTCCCCTTTACGGTTGTGAGAGCGAGTTAAATTATATGCGGATTTCACAGGGTATTAAGTTTTGCTCTATATGATTTTATCATACTATCATTAGATTATACTATAATGCTAGTATAATCTAATGACGACAGTATGATAAAATAATGATCAGGGGCGCTACGAATATCTCATTGTTCAATCGCTCGCCGTGTAGTTGGTTATATGCACCACGACCCATTCAACCAAGGTCGATCAGATTAATCGAGTTGCCACTCAAAGCGGACGAAAATCCAGAAACGGGAGCCAAGCTATCGATCGTGAGAATTGTACGCACTACAGTCCATACAATTTATGAAATTTAACGATTATATTGACAACAAGCAGGAATACAAAAAGTTGAAAATTGACATTTTCTTATCGCTTTCTCATAATGTTCCTTCATTCGCGAGGATCCTTCTATGAAAAAGCATTTTCTGGATTTTTGGCTTCCTCACTGAGGAAGCTTCGCGAATAAAGGAACATTATGAGAAAGAGAGATGAAAATTCCAATTTTCAACTTTATAACACGTTTTCATAAAAATATCGACATATATTTTTTTTTTTTTACCGAAACAAGGCAGCTTAAGTTTGTAATAATGATCACTAAATTTTCCCCTTGAGGTTGTGAGAACGGGTTCAATTATATACAGATTTCACACGGTATTTAAGCTCTATACGATTTTATCATACTGTCATCATTAGATTATACTACCATTATTAGGGGTGCTACGAATATCTCACTATTTAATCGCTCGCCGTGTAGTTGGTTGTATGCACTACGACCCATTCAACCAAGGTCGATTAGATTAACGGCCATAATTCGAGGGTGTCCGACCGGCTAATTAATATTACCAGGAGGATATAGCCAGATCTGCCAAGTATAAAACCCACCCCTTATAGTACCCGATAGGCATTAATCATCGAATATTGATGCCTGACTGGGAGCACGAGACTGCGCCTACGCAGGTGAGATTTGACCACTGGCACGGATCCGAGACCGCACCGGTTGCCGGGGTCAAGGCGCACGAAACAAATTCTGGATTCACTGTTACCACGATAGATCTTTCATTTATTTATTTTTTTTTACTCGACAATCCTCGAAATGGTGCTTCAATTCATCGCGCTCGAACAATCGCGCAGATTGTTTCCGCTCCAATTTACCAGCGTTAATTGTGCATCCGTCAATGAGCGATTGTTCTAGCAAATCCTTTCTATAAAATATACTGTTTTATCGTGCAAAAAATGCTTAAAATATTATTGCATGTGCGTGTTTCTCTCGGTACATTCGCGCGCTCGTTATTTCCACAATACGAGGATCGCTGACCAATTAAACCTCATATGTCCAACAATATTTGGGCATTCATCCGGAACGAAGTCCATGTTCAGCTAGCGGTAGCGTGCGAGTTTTATTTTTTTTAATGACGCGAGTCGCGCCGGTGCCGAGATATATTTTTTTTAACGATTTCGCTTCGAGAACTCCATTGTTCGTGATAACTCGCAAATTTCACGTGTACACCAATGAGTTCATTAATACGCTAGAGAATACTTACAGAATTGCAATTTTTTAAATGTATGATTTACCAGACATTCGGTCAAGGCTAAAAATAAAACAAAAAAAGATGTATGTAATATTGCTTACCGCATTTTCCGCGAAAAGCAACGGTGACATTTGCGCCCCGGGTGCAAGCAGATCTGTTGAGGTCACAGACGGTCGGATAATCGACCCCATCCGTCCCGCAGACGGGACCAGATCCTTCGTGATCTCCGAGACTGGGGCAGGTCTCGAGGCACTCGCACTTCGCTTCGGTTCCGTCCCTGCTTCTGACGCACTGCGACCCCTGGGAACAGTTCAGTTTGTTGCACGGGTCCTTGAGTTCTGTAATGAAAAAAAGCAGAACGAAAACAAACATTAAACGGTGAAGTTTTTCGTAACTTTTTATATCAGCACGTCTGTCATCTGGACATCAAGCTAGAAGTTGGAGACGAGCGTGCACAATTGTGTACAAAGATTTGAGGAGGGGGGGAGGGTAATTACCTTTATACCTTATGAAATACCTTTTGGAAAAATGTAGCATCCCTGGGATACTGACAGAGTCGCGGTGAGGGCCAGCAGAACGAACATTTTCTATGCGTTTTATGTGGAAAACTATTTACAACTACTTCTGCGAACAGTCATTTATAGCCGATAGTTATAATGAGTTTTAGTCACTGAAAAATAATTACGGCCTTCCTATTCGTCATTAGAGACGAGGGTGAGTGCAGAGAATAAGCATACACGATATTTTTTCCAGCTTGCGCCAGTCACGAATTTGTCGAAGGTTTAGAAGACAATTAAGGACCGAACATTTTCTATGCGTTTTATGTGGAAAACTATTTATAACCACTTCTGCGAACAGTAATTTACAGTCACTAGTTATAATGAGTTTTATTCACTGAAGAATATTTACGGCCTTCCTATTCGTCATTGGAGACGAGGATGAGTGCAGAGAATAAGCATACAGGATAATTTTTCCAGCCCGCGCCAGTCTTGAATTTGTCGAAGGTTTAGAAGACAAATTAAGGACCGAACATTTTCTATAAGTTTTATGGCAGAAAACTATTTACAACTACTTCTGAGAGTTATAATGAGTATTAGTCACTGAAGAATATTTACGGACTTTCTATCCGTCATTAGCGACGGGGGTGAGTGCAGAGAATAGGGTAAAAGGTGGGAATATGGCCCGGTCCATATATCATTGATTTACGTTTTAATCGAGATGGGCCATATTCATCACTTTTACCCTAAGCATACATAACTTTACCAGCTCGCGCTAGTCTTGAACTTGTTGAAGGCTTAGAAGGCAAAATAACCCCGCAGATGTGCTCCACGGCACTGGCGTAATTACACGAATAGAAGACCGTTTCACGGCACAGTGGCAGAGTTTCTCGTCGCCATTACCGTTGAGACTTTTAGGGGTTGAAATAAGGGTTGACGGTTACCGAGCTTTCACGGGTTACGAAATGCAGAGCAAGCGAGTTTCGTTGATGCGTTTATGACCTGCGAGTTGGTCGACTGTAGCGTAAGCGGCCACGTCAGGCGAAAGAATAATTAGTAGTTGTCGAGTCCGTGGGGTTGGGTCGGCTAACCACCCTCGAGGGGTTGCAGCCAGTGGTAAGGTAGATTAGCGGTTGGACGTAACCATTAAGTGGCCGGCAGCGTCCCCTATGGACTACACTTCGTTCTCCAAACGATTGGCGTACCCGATGAAGATGTCCCTCGAGCTTTATACTTGAACAATTGTATTGCCGCAAGGAATATCTTCTCGCGTAAGGTTCTCGCACGGAACTTGTGCTCATTGCATTCCTGCATTACAATTTCAAACACAATCATCGAACGACCAAACTGATATCGCAACCACGATAGATTTCCGTGTAAAATAGTAACAGTCGATGGTCTTTGACCTTCGAACTCAAAAAATTGTATCTTAAATTGTATCTTAAATATGCATTTATGGATTGTAATTTCAAGCCCTCTCATCGAACGACCAAACTGATATCGCAAAATTTCCGTATGAAATAGTAACAGTAGATGTCCTTCGAGCTTCGAACTCGAAAAATGGTGTCGCGTAAGGCGTCGCTCATGGAAGTGATTGCATTTCTGGATTACAATTTCAAGGTCCGTCATCGAACGACCAAACTGATATCGCAAGCGCGATAGATTCCCGTATGAAATTGTAATAGTCCACTATTAGAATTTTAATTTATTAATAGTACACTACTGAAGCGTCGAAATTCGCAAAAACCCCGATGTGCTCCAAAATGATATGACACAACGGGCCAGTTGAACGTAACCATTAAGTGGCCGGCATGTTGGACATAACCATTAAGTGGCCGGCAACCTTCCCCGTGGACTAAGCTTCGTTCCCGAAACGATTGGCGTACCCGACGGAGACGTCCCTCGAGCATTCAACTTGAACAATTGTATTGCTGCAAGGAATAACACGGAAGTAGTGCTCATTGCGTTTCTGTACTACAATTTCGAGAATCCTCATCGAACGACCAACCTGATATCGCGAGCGCGATAGATTTCCGTAAAAATAGTAACAGTCGCAGTCAACTGATTGCGAAATTGAATATAAAATTGAAAAATTGGTACACAATTGAATCGTTGAAATTCGCAAAAATCCCGGTGTGTTCCGAAATTTCATAACAACGGGCCAGTTTCGGAATACCGCGAGGGAGAATTTTTCAGCACGTACAGCGGCGGTCGAAACTCTCGTCCGGTTTGCACGGTGCAACGTGATATAGCAATTAATAATCCATTTTGTGACTTTTTTTGCCCGATGCGCCCGACTGTCGTAACGCTGCTTCTGCAGCCGGATAATTTATTACCGTCCACCAACTGCACGCCGCATTACCGTTACCACTCGCGATATAGTTATTTTTTCAGTTTGTATTCTGTGCTTTCTTTTTTTTTTTTTTTTCATTTGCATTTCAACGAGGCTACGGTGCGGTGTGTCGGAACGAGCGACAGCGAAACATCCGGTCCGAGCATGCCAAGAATAGTAAAGCAGTTTGATTAAAAATCGATAATTCGCACAACTCGTTGCGTGCGACGCTTAATTACCTCGACAAATGCAATATTAATGGACCGTAAGATAGAATGAAAATAATATTAATCGAATGCAGTCATTGCGAGCTCGATAATTCTCGTGGTACAGCGAAACGTTTTCAAACTCCCTCATTCCAGATGGAAAATTCTATGCATGACGAAATTGATTTTATCATTTAATTTTTTCTGTTGATGACCCTTTCGATTGTTCAATTAAATGAAATTGCATTAAATATAAATATCCAAAGGTTCAATGTTCGAATAAAAAAATATCCCGACATAGATTTTTAAAAATGCATCTAACCGGCTTTTTTATCAGCAAAAATGGTGTCTGACTATTCGATTACCTCGACAAATGCAATATTAATGGACCCTAAGATAGAATGCGAATAATATTAATCGAATGCAGTCATTGTGGGCTCGATAATTCTTATTATAGCCAAACGTTTTAAACTCCCTCATCCCAGGTGCAAAATTCTATGCATGACGAAGGTGATTTTATTATTTAATTTTGTCTGTTCATGGTCCTTTCGTTTGTTCAATTAAATTAAATTGCATTGAATAGTAATAACGAGAATCCATTATGCCGCTATTTAGAAAGCTTCCAACACACAACGTTCCCAAACATAAATTTCCAACGTACACTGTTTTTGAAATAACCTCCTAATTAGAATCAAACGAAACAGCGCTACGAACCCGCGAGCGTAAATTATTAGTATAATATATCAATCGATTGTATCGTCGCTTCCACAAACAACTTTTTATTTTATATTAATGAGCTACTCGTTAGTCCAATACAAATATACCGGCTGAAAAATCCTGGCCAATGGCCTGAAAAAAAAAAAGTAAAACCACATTTATTGACTCGACAGCACAGGATCTTGTATTACTGAGGGCAATAAAGCGCATTTCCTACTATTACTATGCATCTCGAAAGAATGAATGGTTTAATGTTTGAATTTAAAAAAATCTAGACATAGATTTTAAAAAATACACCTAACCCAGATTTTTACAACAAAAAAAAAAAAAAAAAAAAAATGGTATCCGGCGATTCGACAACGTTTCATTTCCCGTATAAATAATTTCAAGCTACTGCCGCTCCGTCTTGTAATCGGTTTTAGTAAAACCACATTTATTGACTGGACAGCACAGGATCGTGTATTACTGAGGGCAATAAAGCGCATTTCCTACTATTACTATGAATATCAAAAGGATGAATGGTTTAATGTTCGAATTAAAAAAAATCTAGACTTGGATTTTAAAAAATGCACCTAACCCAGATTTTTACATCACCAAAAAAAAAAAAAAAAAATGGTATCCGGCGATTCGATAACGTTTCATTTCCCGTATAAATAATTTCAAGCTACTGCCGCTCCGTCTTGTAATTTGTTTTATTTTGTGCTGAAGTAGCCCCGTGGGGTCCGGAACGATCGACTGTAAGGCACACAAGGTGCGCCGGGTCGAGGCTTGTCCGGGGTTCGCGTAAGCACCCTAGGGACTGCCTGGTGTGACGTGTCAAATTAGGATCATTAGAAGTAAACTTTGAACCGCGGCGATATTCCGTCTCCAGCTCTGGTCTGTTGAAGCATTATCGGCAAACGGCGCAACGGGAGCGGGAGGGCGGCCTGGCAGCAGTAATGGAGCCGTGTCACTACCCTGGAATACTGCTGGACCTGGATCCGCTGTTCTGCAGCCCGTCTATGATGAGGGTTCATTCCGAGAGGTCGTTTCGAAAATCGAACACGTCCGCTAACCCGGCTGTGCAGTGTCCGGTCCACGGCTTCCTCATCTTTGCGACAGAGGCAAGAAATACTTTCACGGTACACCCACATAAGGGATAGTGGGGCAAAATGGCACAGCGGGGCAAAACGGTATAACGAGACAAAACGCAATTTGCAAATAACTTTTGGACGGTGGCGATGGTGGTACGTGGGGCAAAACGGGTCTGAAAATCCGGATGCATCGTTGGGACAAAACGGCGCATCCAAGAATTATTGAAAAATTGAGTTTTTCCCTCACTGTCCCGATTTGCCCCGCTGTGCCATTTTGCCCCGGTCTCCCTTACATAGCCAGGACCGACGGTATTCACTGCTGAAGCGAGCCCCGTCAACTTGTCAAGGAACACTCATTACGGCGGCAAAAAATTCCTGGACTGTGAATAACGAATCTGATTATTAAATTTCTTCAATATTTTTTTGTTGTTTCATTCTCGGCAAGGTTTTCGAACGACCACGTGGCGAGGGGGATGACGGGACATAAAAATGTTGCAGCAGCCTGAATAATGCATGAATTTTCTTCGGATTCATCAAAGGCGCGCTAGGCACGCGACGCGCAGGATACGCCGCGTCCGCTATGAGGGGATGCAATTTTTCGCGACACAAATATGATGTTCACCCTTATGACGCGGGGAATGTGTGCCGTGCCTGGAAAACAGCGAGGAGACGATATCACGATCAGCAGTCTCGTCAAAGGATTTTTGTTTTTTTTTTTTTAGTTCGTCTATGTCGAGCCCCCCTCGCGATGGGAATTACGAGATACGGTATAAATTTTCTTTCATCCTGTGCGTTTAATGTTTGAGCAACGTCGCAGCCCGCACGACGTCGAAGGTTTTTGTCTGAGGCATCAGAGTGTTTCGAAATAACAATAACAGGAAATGGCATGCGACAGGGCGTTGCGCGAGTGCGCTCGGTGAAATTTTCGAGTTAGCGGGTTGCGGAGTCTCGAACCGTCACGGATGATCGACGAGCCGATCGTGAAAACGCGCAATCGGTCGTTTTCGATGACCGGGCGCGAATCTGCCCACCAACTCCGGCCCCACACTCCGCTTCACATTGTCGAACGCAAAATGCATGAAAACGCGTTAAGGCGTGGTGATATCGATTTTATTCAATGCTTCACGGACCACCGACAATCGCCTACGCCACCCGGCGTTCCGTTCTCCATTTCTATATGCGACACCCAACTCCGTTGTGACCGGCCACTCTCACTCTTTTTCACTTTCCATCTCTTGTCATCCCCGAGAAACCGCGGTTAACGCTTCGTCGCGCCCGAACGAAAAAAAAAGAAGTTTTACGTCCGCCTCTCCGCACTTGCAATCGTCGCACTTTTGTTGAAGAAGCGGGTTGTCCCGTGATTCCCAGGAAGACCGGACTCCGTTTTATTTACAATAAATGTATTGTAATGAATATTATTGAAACAATGTTAAAAAGAGGAATCGAACATAAATTAAATCGCATGAGCCAAGTTGTGGTAAACAGATTTATAATCTGTTTAGTATAATAACTAAACAGATATATAAAATATAGTAAATAATTTAAGATAATTTTTTTTATTCAATTATTTACTTTTTATATTCAACTTAATATACAATAAGGAAAAATAAACGATATACTTTATGTTGGATATTCGTTTTTAACGAGTCTTTCGATAATTAATTTTTTTGTAATATGGAGATGAGGATTGACTGCGACACACTATGTTACATAGATGACTGGAAGAGCCCGGTATGACAAATGCCAATCGAAAAGATTACCAATTGACGAGATGACTTAAGTTTCGATCAATTTTCAAAGAGAGAAGACGTTTGACAGTTCGTAATTGAGATAAATAGTTGGGATCGTAATTAACAATATTCGCCGCAGAAGCAAATACGCGTATTGTTGATTTTACTCGGTCGTAACTGTACATTTGTGAAGTACTTGAAAGACCAGATTTTATCGATTCGAACATTTTACATTATTAGCGCTAATGATGGAACGGAAGGGGCGAAGAAAAAGCATTTAACCACGCAGTTCGCAACGGGCTTGAGAGTGGTAACGGACGAAGAGACCGATGAAGAAGGGTGTTACAGCTACTTGTTAATGGCTCCGAGCGCTTCTCAATTCCCGATGGACAATGCGGAATTTGTTCCCATTTCAGCGCCCATTCATGATTTTAAGGACTCCGAGTGAACGTTTCCGGTAAGGGTCTTTGGGAGCGAATCGTTGAGACCGACAGAGGGTAAGAAAGCCAAAGCATCTTTCCAGACACCTATTGTCGAAGGGTCGATTACGAGTATTCGCGAGCGTGCGACGTTAACTTTTGTTTCGCGACTTCTCGTTCCGGCCCCCGTTCCCCTTAATTCTTAGCAGTAGTTCCCTATTATTCAGTGGACTTATACACGCTTCGTGAGTTTCTGTGTATATAAGATGGGCACAGTGCGTCGTTATGCACAGAACTCGATTAGTGGCACTACGTAAATTAGATAAACCTGGCAAACGGCAAACTTTATCCAATTATCGTAACAACTCGAGTAAGTATAACTACTTGATAGAGGAATTAATGGCAAAAGGTAGTTTGCGACACCGCAATTCTCGTTGGATGAAATATGTCAGCAACGAGTGTCTCCATTGAGTTTCTTAAAGTGGTTCCTCGAGTACACCACGCATCGAATGGCAACGAGACATTGGCACACGAACGACCTTAAATGGCACTCCGTTGAAACAATGTTTCTGACAGTTATGTGGATGATCTCCTTAGAATCCGGCGCATGGTTGATAATGACTTAATGGCGTTTTTGACCTCAACAAGAAGGTTGGTTTCTAATTCCGTGTCGTTTGTGCCCACAACTGCCATTACATACCACTTGATACCACTTGATACAGGAATTAACGGTAAAAGGTAGATCGCGACACCGCAATTCTCGTTGGATGAAATATGTCAGCGACGAGTGTCTCCATTGCTTTTCTTAAAGTGGCTCGTCCGGTAAACCGCGCATCGAATGATAACGATTATTTGTCACACAAACGACCAAAAATGGCACTACGTCGAAGCAACGTTTCTGATAGTTATGTGGATGACCTCCTTAGAATCCGACGCATGGAGGATAATGACTTAATGGCGTGTTTGACCTCAACAAGTTGGCTGGTTTCAGGGGCCGTATCGTTTGTGTCTACAACTGCCATTACACACCACGCCTCGATCGTCTCGCGTCTTGCACCCTTATCGTCCATGCCCTCCCTGTCTCGCCCATCCTTAAACCGCGTCCTTGTCTCGCCAGACAAACCCCCTGGCTACCAGCAGCTCGACCGCTTATCTCCGGACGCCATTCATCTGCTCTTGTAATCGCCACCAATATGTCGCTAAATGTATTGTACACCCGTGAAGTTGACTGGTTTACTACAGTGACTGCTACAATCGGCAGCGGTGATTGTCGTAAGCCGTTCAGCTTCACCGTGCGGTGGGCCACAAACTACTTATCGCGTCTAACCACATCGGGTCTCGTTCTACTTATCTACTGACGGTAACCCCTTTATCTGACGGGCAAAAGCGTGTCCGGCGAGACTGATACACAGGTCTCGGACGCGTGTGCATACAGCCATTCCCGCTCCTTAGCTTCCTCTGTCTTCGGGACCTTTACATATTATCTATGCTAATTACCGTAACACGCCCGAAGCCGGACGCTGCGATCCTGATGCGCTGTGCACCGGGTGCAGCCGAAAGGCAGACAGACAGAGGGTGCGAGGGGAGCATCAACCGAGTTAATAGGTTCAGGCACTGCCAGCAACTTCCGGGCCAACTCGACGAAGATTTACATCGGAGCTATTCTCCCTGTCCGTCCTGCTTCATAGTCTAACTCGGCTATGTGGATATGTATATAGTGTGTACATCGTTACGAGACGCCCCTACAACCGGGTGGATTCCGACGTTTGCTACCCGGAAACGCGGCTGTACGGCCGTAAGAACTCCACCCGCTCTATCCCAGGAGTACCCTATCCAATTCCGGTTTCAAACTATGCCACCCAAGTCAAATTTTATCATGAGCTAAATGCCGACTCTGGCGTCGGCCCGGATGTAATTACAGGACTTCACTGATACAGATCAGTCTCGGGCTGTTATTGCAATACGTCATCCGTTGCGTACACTCGACACGAAAATGCGCAATTGTGTCATATCACGTTACCGTGTCGGAATAACAGAACTTTAAATGAAAGCCGAGAACGTAGAGGAAAAGCGAAATTTAAAGGAGAACGAAAAGTGCTTCGGTTGTTTGAAATATCCACGAATGGACCTCGCAAAACACGACGTGGAGCGGACACACTTTAAACTTTCGAGGGCAACCGACGAGTTGGACACGAGGGAATCAGGACGACGAAAATAAGCATAAAGCTGCTGGTGATGCAAGTGTGCGAGTGCGGTTTGTATGGGCGGTTCTACGTGTACGAAACACCGCAGAGAAATTTGTCACCCTTCTTTTCTCACTCGAAACTGGTTGGAAAATAATGGGGAGCTCGTCTGGTCCGTCAGTCAGTGATTCGTCTGGTTGCCGGGTCAGCGGTGAGAAATTAGCCGGGCTGCAGCGCCTAAGTGGGAAGCGGTTGCATTTTTCATCTGCACGCTTGGAGGACCACCGACTTTTTTTTTATCTTGCGGTGCGAACCGCAGACACACGAGAGAAAATTGAAGGTAACAATGATAATGCGATCGGTCTAGCTTACGCTAGACCGATCGCAACCTCAGCGTAACCTCAGCGTGTGTATTTACCAAAGATGCAAAAACCCTTGGATCGATCGCACGCATGCGCATGCTTAAGCTCGAAATTGATACATATTTTTTGAAGTTTCATTTTATACTTCAGTTCGCAAAGCCAACTCGATTATATGAATTAACTCATCCTATTACGGCTGCCCGAAGTTACTCTTTAAGACACGACGAGGCTTCGATCGTCGCGTGATTCCGAACAGTTTCCCCACTTTCACGAGGGATGAGGCACAATCTCGATCTTAGTTTTCCCACACTATTTTCCACAGGTGGGGGTTTTAGCGCAAGCGCGATAAATCGCCCCTCTGTCTCGGGCTCGACTAACGTGCAGGTTATAATACGTGTAATAAAAACGCGGTAGGGTATAAGCACGAGCCCACTGAGGCTCGCGTGAGTTTCCTTAATTTTCGTCGCAGAGTCGAGAGAGAAAATGCTGGTATATTATTTTATCGTCTCTTTTTCTGCACACCGTTCGGAAAGCGTCGAATGAAAAAAAAAAAGACGGGAGAAAAAAAGTACACGCTGGAGCGAAAGAGCAGTGCCGATAAGATCGAACTTCGCGAATCGCGCACGATTAAACGTTGCCTACTTGCGTGCATGCTCAGGGTTAACGAAGCTCGAGCCATACGAACCCGCAATTTAGCGGCGTTTTCTAACCTTTTACGAACACACTTTAATGACCAACAGTGTCATCGCGCTTCAACCAAACGTTGAAATACGTCACTTCCGGTTGTGATGGCGTCACTTCCGATCGAAGAATGAGATTTCCGAAACGGAATTGACGTATTTTCGACATGGCGTCACTTCCGGTCGAAACACGAGATTTTTAAACCCGATTTGATGTATTCCCGGTATGAACTTCCGGTTGAAAAATGAGAATTTCAAAGCGGAAGTGACGTATTTTCGGTATAATGTCACTTTTTGTAGTAAAATTACATTTCTGAATCGGTAGTGACGTATTTCCGGCATGACTTCCGGTAGAAAATTGAGATTTTGAAAACGCAAGCGACGTATTGCTTACATGACGTCACTTCCGGTAAAAAAAAAAAATGAGATTTTGAATCGGGAAGTGACGCATTTCTTGTATTACGTCACTCCCGGTCGAAAAATGAGATTTTCAAACCGGAGGTGATATATTTCCGATGTGATGTCATTTAGATTTTAAGACCGGAAGTGACTTATTTCCGACTTTTAAATTGCATAGTCCACAGCGAGCCAGACCAATTTGCCAGTTACCTATATTCTCGCGAAATAGGAAACGAGCATCAACGGCTCTTATACGATCACGGGTAAGGGAGGGCGCTGAAACCTGCGATGATAAACAGACGAAATGGTGAGATGGTCTCAATGGCAGCGCTTTGCGAAACTCCAAGGTAGTTTGCGTCGCGGTTTTCTTTATTTTCTCCCTTCTCTCTTTCTTTCGTGTATGTTTCTCTCACACACACTTTCCATGCTCTTTGTATGAAGGGGCTCGTTACACTAAAACCAGACAGTATATGCGCGTGGGAACATAAACGTTCCAGCGTACACACACACACCGAGAGCGTACTTCTTTATTTATGGGTTCTCCGAGAATGCGCAGACCGAGCTGCTCGGTTTTTTCATCTTTTTTTTTTTCCTTTCGACTCGTTACACATGTTCGCTCACAAGTCATAGACCCGCAAGCTAACGCTCAAGCACACCCCGCTTGCGTAAGCGTAGCCGGCACAAAACTACGCGTGCAGTATTCATATCGGGCATTGTACATAAACTAGGCTTCCGCATATCTGACCTGGTTTTTTTTTTTTTTATTCTTTATCGCCACGCATTCCGTCTAAACAAAAATACCCTCTTTTTCCACTCCCATTTTCAATCTTGAGTGACACTCGTTCATTATCCCCTCTCAAAAGTCGCGGTGCGAGATTAAAAGAGAAAAATTGTCGTCGTTACTCCATCCGTTTTAAGTATGCACGAATAAAAATTAATATTTCGAGAGCCATTGTTTTCCAGCGTGACAGAGCGGCGTCAAGAGACTTCAATGTGACAAAGTGGCGCACTCCTGTCCGCGATACCGCTCGACTTCGCGCGTTATGAATTAGTGCCGAGCCAATGACGGAAGTTTCGCGACGATGAGAATTTCGTCGACGTGTCGATTCTGTCAGTCGCATCGATCATTCCGCTCCCTCGGGAGCCACCGAAATATTACGTTCGTATAACGGGGCGCGGATTCGCTCGCGCGACTACAACGAGATCCTCGTATTCGAAACAGCTTCGTTACAGCGCGGGGCGGAGTGCACATATTCGCGGAGCGTTCAATCATTCCCCGATCTCATATCGAATCCGTGAGGGTGCTGTAGTAAAATCGTTAATTTTTTTTTTTTTTTTCGTGGAAAAAGAACATTGTTCGTCGATAGAGGCGCGCGCAGAGAACCGTCGTTGGTCTCTGGTTGGATATGATTTTTTTTTTTTTACGAAAGGAAAAAAACGTAGATTTGAAGAATCGACGAAAGCTTCGAGATTAAAGGGAATGCAAAGAGTCGCACAGCTGCAACGGCGAATTGTGCCCCGGCCGGCCGACTCATTAGAAATCGCCCGGGTTCCTACTTGGTCACAGAACCGGGGAAGATTCGGGATGGTGAGGGTATCCTGCTGGTGGCACACTTTGAGGCGCGCCCACGGACTCAAAGCTTTGACCACTCGTACGTGTGTCATCGTCTAAGAGTCCGTTTTATCCACTGCACTCTTTGCCTCCGCTCCGTATCGAGACTCTCGGCTCTCGAAATCACCGGCAATTATTACGGAAGTGTATAGACATATATATGCGTACTACAATGCCCTCTCTGAGCCAGGCAGGTCGCGCACCCGCCGGCTCCTCTTCCGCACGATTTTTTTTTTCGTACAAGATGTAACAGCGACGAATACGAGCCACGACTGCAATTCCCGCAACGACACGATAAACAATGCAGCTAACATAAAAAAATTGATATCTTCAGAGGCGAATGACAACATTCGACCACCGCTCGCGATACGATTTTTTTTTTTTTTATGTCCCGAGGGGTAGTTATTATTATTTCGTGTCGCGGCGCTCTGCTCGCTGTCAAAGTCATGGGAAATAACGTTACAGAGATGGACAAAGGGTCGTTACAGTTGTAAAAAGATGTTTACAACGGAGCGAGCAACGAGATTTCTATAAATTGGTTTCCTTTATTATGTCACTTTCAGTTTTAAAAAAAAATAGATTTTCACACCGGAAGTGACGTATTTCCGGTAACGATGTCACTTCCGGTCGAAAAATAAAATTTTCAGACCTGTAGTGACGTCACTTCCGGCCAAAAAATGAGATTTGCAAGTGACGTATTTTCGGTATAAGGTCGCTTCTGGTCGGAAATGTTTATTTTAAAACCGTAACTGGCGTATTTCCGTGTTATCAACTGTAATCTTTGCCTCTGCTCAATATCGAGACTCCTGAAAAGGCCGGCAATTATTATTAAAGTTTATACACATATATCCGTCCTACACTACCTGCAGACGATTTTTTTTTTTCGTACGAAATGTAACAGAGGTTAATACGAGCAACACTGCATTTTCGTAATTACACGACGAAAGATGCAGCGAACATTTGAAAAAGCGATATTTCCCCAGGAGAAATACAAAATTCGTGCACCGCTCGCTCTTCGATATTTTTAATGTCCCGAGGGGTAGTTATTATTATTTCGCATCGTGGCGCTCTGTTCGCTGTCAGCGTGATGAAAAATAATGCTATAGAGATGGATAAAGGGTCGTCACAATTATAAAACGATTTTTGCAACGAAGCGAGCAACGAGATTTGCATAAATTGGGATTTTCATTGTTCAAATATTTAGCATACGCTTGCTTGCTTTTACTCTCGATATATCTACCTCGAACGCGGCGTATGGGGAGGGGCACATGTCCCGAGCCGTTGTACAATATCGCGATATAACGTCCCGGTACGTTGTGTATGTACCTTCGAGGTGAACTAAATGGAGCACCCCTCCGCAAAAACAGAATTTATGTGGGAATAAATTGGAGGTATCGAATTCCAAATGCTACAAATCCCTCGTCCATCCCCGATTAAGTCTGGTGTCGGGCGTAAATGCCGAAAATTATCCGGCTCCATGTTAAATCATTATTTCGCGGTGTGTCGAATGTTAAATCCTTGCGCTATTACGAATATCAAATTGTACTATTAAATCTGTATTTCCACTGATCCTCCGCACTCAACCTTCACTACAGCGTCCATCCGGAGGGTTCCAACGGTATAATTTATTAATATTACGAATAGAGCACCATCGAATTTTTCAATCAACGAGCGCATGATTCAATTATTTAAAAAAATCGCATTGACGGTATTGGAGTGGTAGATGAATTCTATCTTAGGGGACCAACATCAATCCCTTCGGCCCAACGGACTGACCAACAAGCGCTCGCTGCTTAAAAAATTAGGCCTACGGTTCCGGAATTATCGAACAAATAATTATTTCGCAGTATGTCAAATGTTAAATCCTTTCGCTATTACGAATATTAAATTGTACTATTAAATCTATATTTCCGCTGATCCTCTGCACTCAACCTTCACTACAGCGTCCATCCAGAGTGTTTTAACAGTATAATTTATTAATATTACGAATAGAGTACGATTGAATTTTTCGATTATTGAGCGCATGATTTAATTATTCAAAAAATCGGATAAACGGTATTGGAGTGGCAAACGAATTATATCTGAGACGACCGACGTCAACCCTTTCGGCCCAACAGACCGACCAATAAGCGCTCGATGCTCAAAAAATTTGGCCTCCCGATCCTGAATGGTCGAACAAATAATTATTTCGCGGTGTGTCGATAGTTAAATCCTTTCGCTATTAGGAATATCAAATTGTACTATTAAATCTACATTTCTCCCGATCCTCTGCATTCAACCTCCACTACAGCTTCCACCCGAAGTGTTCCAACAGAATAATTTATTAAAATTACGAATAGAGTAGGGTCGAATTTTTCAATAACCGAGCGCATGATTTGATTATTAAAAAAAAGTCGCATAAACGACATTGGAGTGGTGAACGAATTCTATCTAAGTCAGCCGACATCAACCCTTTCGGCCCAACAGATCGGCCAATGAGCGCTCGATGCTCAAAAAAATTCGGCCTCCCGATCCTGAATGGTCGAGCACGTGTTAGGCAGTCGCATTTTTGCGACAGAGGACGCTGTGATCTTTCAAAATGGCGATCTCGTTACGCGAGGTGAGAGGAGAGAAAGCAGTCCAGCAGCGGCGTGTCACGCCGGTGCTGATCTTACTGGCGCGATACACAGGACCAGGAGGGAGGTTGGCCACCGCGTTGTAGTCCTCCCGCTTCAACGACCCTCTTTCGCTCCCGAGGTGGAAGATCGGCGCGCACACACGAACCGCACGAATCAAACCCGGACAGTCTCAAACGAGAGTGACAACAACAACAACAAAAATTTCGACAATAATCACCGCCGATTTTGCCGATCCCCGACGACTCGAGTTATACGAACACTCGTTCCTTCTCTCCCCTCACCCTCCTGAAGCGTATGGCAGGGCGCGCGCGCTACTGTCGTCCAGTGGGGGTTTTCGCTTCACGTATTTTCGTGGCACTGAGATTCGTCTTCGGCGAGCGGCCCCCGAGAGGCGCTGTGCAACCCCTCCGATATTGATTTTCCCGGCGACGTGGAAAACAGAATGGAGCACGGTGGATGCTGCTACGGATGGTGCACGGAGTGCTGGCGCTGGCTATGATATGCCGGCAGCCACAGGGACATGACGTCGCCACCGCCGCCGCATACCCTCGTTTCCGTCTATAGTGTATCGCTTTCCACACACGCGAAATAGGGAAGAGGTCGTGAGAAATAGAGACAGAGTTTGAACCGACGAGACCCGGGCTCGCGACGCGCACCGAGCCAACGTATTATACTTAGAGGCACTATAGGTGTGTGTGCGCGAGCGTGCGTCCAATTAATCCGATGCCGGTATAGCCGTCAGTCTGCGCGCGGCACGAGACTCGCTCGAGGCTCATCGCCGCGGAATGAGGTGATAGCGAGGGACAAGTTTGAGACGTTTTCTCCTTTCGCGTCAATATCGCCACGATGATATGACCTATTCTTGGTTAATTTAGGCTGCCTGTGCGACTGGCGTTTACCTACAGTTTTCTGCGTACACGGTAAAATAAATCATGTCTCTTGTCCACAATCTTCCATAAAATTCATTTCTTGTTAATTTCAGTAGAAAAAAAAACGTCTTTATTTAAGATTTTTTTTTTAAGGATTAACGAGAGAAGAGCTGGGGACGTTTTTGGACAAATAAGGTTGTTAAATGTACAAATATTTTTTTTCTGTGTATACCTCGGAGAACCTTTTCCGAAAAGTACTTTTAGACGTTTCACCCGACGAGCGGTCCCGAGGAGTCCCGCATTCGCGGAATTTCTCAAAGTACCGTCAAACAAATACCAACCTTTCTTGTCCACAATCTTCCATAATTCCTGTCTTGTTAATTTTAGAGAAAAAGAAAATTATTTTACAATGTTTTTTTTTTTTTGGTGAAATTAACGAGAAAAGAATTGGGGACATTTGTGGACAAAAAAGTTTGTTAAATGTACAAATATTTTTTTTCTGTGTACACCTCGGAGAACCTTTTCCGACAATTACTTTTAGACGTTTCCCCCGACAAGCCATGATCTAATGGTCCCGAGGAGTCCCGCATTCGCGGAATTTCTCAAAGCACCGTCGTGCAAAAATTGACCGGCCAGCGGTTGTGGCACTCCGCACGACTGTGGCAGACGGAATACTAGACGCAAGTGGAGCGAGCGAACGAAAAATAGAGGGAATTCTTTCCGCCCGCTCGGAGTCTCGCGCGCTGCTCTCCGAAGCAGTAATAATCTCGGAGAGGGTCTCGCAGCCCCTTCCATTATCCCCCCGCACAGACGAGACCGTCCCGCTTCCTCGCGTAAGATATTTATTCGAGATTGATACGTGTTTGTTTTGATAAAAAGGCAATATCAATCGCGAGGGCCTTCGGCAAATATAAATATCATGTTTCGACTTCGAAATAAATCAATGGAAGACAATCGAGTTTGCTGTTGAAATAACAATTTCGACAGATTTAAATAACATCAGCGTGCAGTACTGTACTAGAATCGTGTGGATTTTAAGATTCCGGGGACAACTTCGAATATTCAGGGGATCGTTGAAATCCACAGCCTTTGTGTTCCGTGTGCGGCAAGGTAAACCGGAAAAGCTTGATACGGCAATCGGATGACGAACGGATGATCGACTTAGCGACGAACGAGGAAAAAAATTTGATTGGTTCTGTCGAAATTGACCGACGAAGCGTCACTGAAATTTCGTCTTTACCTCGACTCGCCACAAATCTGTTGATCATTTTAACCGCATTCCTGGACTGCTTAGCTGGGAGGATGGACATTTCTGAACAGCCTGCAGGTCTAGAGTCGAGTGAATTTGAAGAGCCGTTGAAATTCACAAGGTGAACCGGAATAGCTCCGTATGATAATCGAACAACGAACGGATGATCGACTTAGCGACGGATAAGAAAAAAAGTTCGATCGGTTCTGTCGAAATTGACGGACGAACCGTGGCTGATATTTCGTCTTTACTTCGACCAGCCACGAATCTGTTGACGACTTTAACCGCATTCTTGCACTGCTCAACCGGAAGGATGGACATTTCTAAACAGCCTGCAGTGCTGCTCTAAAATCGTGTGGATTTAAAGATTCCTGGGGCCGTTGAAATCCACTTTCTTTGTGTTCCGTATGCGGCAAGCTAAACCGGAATAGCTCAGTGCGACAATCGGGCAACAAACGGATGATCGACTTAGCGACGAGCGAGGTAAAAAAAAGTTGATTGGTTCTCTCGACATTGACGGGGCTGAACCGTGGCTGAAATTTTGTCTCTACTTCGACTTGCTGCAAACCTGTTAATGATTTTAACCGCATTCCTCCACCGCCCAACCGGAAGGATGGAAATTTCTAAACAGCCTGCAGGTACACTCCTCCACTCCACTATTTGATTCTCTGCTTACTCACCTGAACTCATCCTCAATCTCGTTCCCGCAATTACGTTCCACAACGACAGCTCGCGTGCGAACGTGCCAAAAGTACTTTCGTAGTCTCGCTGGTTCCACCGCCACAGGGTGGACGCGGGTTTCGCGAACGGAGACAAAAGCCCGTGGCCATTCTAAGTAACTCCCTTCCGGCTTCGTCTCTCCCTCGCTTCCTTTTCACCCTTCGTCTAGCATGCACAGTTCTGGCAGCCGGAAGTTCAGCGAGAAAGTTGCCGCAGCGCAACCCCTGAATTGTCGTCGTTCTCGAGACGGATTACAACTTCTGTCGGGCGGGCAAGGGGAGGGCCGTACCTAACCGTCGGGGCTGGGATTCACCGCCAAGCTCACGGATTCTTATTGTGAACAATGTTACCGCCGTTCCAACTTAAAGCGCGGGCAAAGATGTTGAGGAAGTAGGATTCGTAAACTTTGCGGAAGCTCGGTCCGTCCCCTCGCTCGTTCGCAATCGTTCCCGACGTCAACACCTTGTTTGCAACGCATTTTCATTTTATCGTCCGGTCGCCGAATCACGCTTGATACACAACTACTGCTATACAAATTCTCTTTCGGAACATTTCAGCCGTTCGTGGAACGCACTTGAGGAGCTCTTAGCGACAAAGTCGCCTCCTCACGATGCTGCACGAAGACCCTCGGAAAAAATTTGAAACACCGTGGCCAGTAACGAATACCGTTCGGACGCCGAATTGATGGATCGGTTCCAACTTATGCCCGGACGAAGTTGTTGAGCAAGTAGGATTTGTAAACTTTGCAGAAGCTCGGTCCGTCCCACTGCTCGTTCGCATTCGTTTCTGCCATCAACACCTTGTTTGCAACGCATTTCCATTTAATCGTCCGGTCGCCGAATCACGCTCAATACACAACTTCTGCTATTCCAATTTCCGTTTCTGTCATTTCAGCCGCTCATGGAATGTAGTGGAGGAGCTCTTCGTGACAAAGTTACCTCTTTACGATGCTGCACAAACACCCCGGGTGAAAAATATGAAATACCGGCGCATGTAACGAATACCGTTCGGACGCTGAATTGATAGATTCGTTTCAACTTAAGCCCGGGCAAAGATGATGAGCAAGCAGGGTTTGTAAGCTTTGCTGAAGCTCCCTCCGTTCCCTTTTGCTCGTGCTCGTTCCATCCATCGACACCTTGTTTGCAACGCTTTTCCATATAATCGTCCGGTCGCCGAATCACGCTTGACACAAACTCTGCTATTCATATGCTCGTTTGGGACATTTCAGCCGTTTATGGAATGTAGTTGAGCCTCTTGGTGACAAAGTCGCCTCTTCACGATGCTGAACGAACCCCCCCGGGGAGAAAAAATGTGGCACACCATGACGTGTCATGAATACCATTCGCTAAATTGATAGATCCTTCCGATGACACGATAATTATTCGACTGATTCAAAGTTATCGATCCCGTGTTAATAGCCACCGTTGAATATTCGTCACTGATCTAAATTTGACGGGTGACAAATGACGTTCGGTGTGGGATGTATCGGTGGAAGAGCCGCGTGAATAATCTGTGCAGGAATGCATGGCTTCCCCCGCGGCGTGTCAACACGAGACGATCCCCCCCCAACACCATTGAGAATTTATGCGTAAGCTCAGCGACAACGAAGCTAACACAGCCATTACACAGTGAAGGCTGCTAAGCTTCCAGGCGCGGGTTACACGCTACATCATTCGGATAAGATCATCAGCCTGATCGCCTTCTCTCCATAGAACCAAGGTGAGGCCGGTATGGAAGCGGCGTAACGACGCGAACGACGGAATCCTCTTCAATAATTTCAGCATGTGTGCTTTCGGCCTTTGCATGCAAACAGTTCGAACGAGACTATCGCGATATCATCGAACATCGCTGATATTGGAAGTGTTTCGGAGAGACATCGAGTCTCGTTGAAAGTGAATAGGTGCGTGAGATGCATATATCCACCAGTCACTTCACCGCCGGACGATACCCATCGAATTAATGGACCACAGAATTGCCGTTGATCGATCAATCTAAATCCTCCTCGATGGGCGAGTCATTAACGTTCCGCGTTGCGTGCGTGTTCTGTTGCAGTTTCGCATACGTAAGTACCAGCCAGCCGATCGATTTGCTATACGCGAATGATACGCTACGAGCCCTGCGTTTTGGCCAGGCTAGTGGAGGGCCGTTAGACGCGGATGGGATATAGGATTGATCGATCTGCGAATGATATCCCGGTGCTGGGTCTCGTCGAGCCTGTGTCCGACACAAACGCGACGAACATCGCCGGTAATTAGCCAGACAAAACATCTGGCGGTTTTTCGTTTCGGGTGACAAAACGAAAGTAGCTATTCAGTTTTCACTGGCAAAACCTAGGGGGAGCTCGTGCGGTATAGTGTCTTTAAGTACCGGATTGTCCGGTGGCATCGTTAGGCCGGGGTATCGTGTAAGTATCGTTAAGCGCCGGATAGTGTAGTGGTATGGTGTAGTGCAGGATAGCCATGTACTGGAACCAGAGAATCCATCGCCCGGTAAACTGCGGCATGCCTCCGGTAGCTCGCGCCGAGCCCCCGCGAACACCGCTCGAGTCGTGTACATCGAAATTGGACGGGAGATGTAGTGTCCGCGGCTGCCGCTCGTTGTACCCCTGAAGCACGAATCTCGGGGATTCTCCGTCCCACTGCGGTTGGTCTCTTTCTTGTGCAGCCGCAGTGTCAACCCGTCGTTCCACACGTTTTCGCGTTTCCTGGCGAATCCAGTGCGAAAGCGTGCGAGACGAATAATGAAAACGTGCTGTATGTACGTAGTGGGACACTTTGTCACTACTTTAATATCGGCTAGAAATTCCATGGAAAAATGTCCAGTGTTACATTAACAACAATGCAATGCGATTTCTAGCCAAAGTAATTTTATCGTTGTTCAGTGTCTTCATTGTGTGGACGAGATTCTGCGGGTGATTGTTGATTTTTGTACTGCAATCCCTTAGAACAAGATGATCCGAACCGAATGTCCTCAGCCGTCTATCTGCTATATATATGGTATTATGTAGTACGGTGAATTCTATGTATTCAGGGTTTGCATCGCGCGAAATTCGCACTCCCTTCAGACCAAGGGAAGCCGTTATCTGCGTATTATTGCCTCTTCGTTGAGCATTATTACCTCTTAGCCGATTGAACGACGGTTGTATCACTCAAAATTGCGTTGACTACGGAACGATTGTATCCCGATACACAGTGCTATCGTCTGCTCGCAGTCGACGGTTCGGTATAAATGCAATTTACTGCTATCCCGATCATTTCGCATCGCCATTCCTCCATTCTAATCTTCATTTATGGATTCCAGTTCAGCCTTCGGTCGCAATCCGCTTAATATCCCGATAAATTCACCGTGGCATATCGATCAATGTTGAAACCCCTTCGAAAAGAATAACTGGAACGATTTCCTTAATCCGTCCGACGCTTCGGCAGTGGTGACGGTTTCGTCACCAGCTTACCTACATTGAATACAGGTGATTCGTGAAAAAGCTCAGCAAGCCAGGTGCGCGGTGTTTGAAACGAGGGTTTCCGAGAATGGACGTCACAACGGCAATCGCACAGAAGACTCCAGGATGAGAGCAGTCGCAGTAGCGGGATCTCACAAAGTTTCCAATAACGTCAATTTCTGCTGCCGGCCTTCGTGTATCTCCGCTGCAGCGAGATATTTCGTTCTCTTCTTTATCGCTCACATTCGATCGGACGTCATCGAATCGTCGATAACCGTAGCTCAACGAGATTACGAGTTGCGGAACGGAGGAAGCGGGATAGAACAAATCAGAGAACGGATTTGACGAGTGGCTCGGGACCGAAACGTTTCCGCGGTTCGTTAAGCCCCCATCGGACTATCCGCGCTGTGAGTCTTCATGAGGTTCGAGCAGCGTTGGAAACACACCAGAAACGTGGCACATCGATCCCGTACAGTCCGGCGTTAATCCGCGCAGTGACCTACCGTTTACACCGACGATTAAATCCCGACCTTAAAGACCCACCAGGGAGCTGAGAGTTCCGTGCATGAGGCGACCAAGCTCATTTCTTCTTTCTTCAACATCAATGGAACCCGGATGACTCGGGCTTTCTTCGCCACATCACGTCGGTATAATAACACTTTTTCTCGCACCACTTTCCTTTTTCCTTGTTTTTCTCATACACACGCTTTTTTCCACCGGGAGGACGAGAGTCGAGACGGGTTCTTTTTTAGCTTCGCGGAACGAGACTTTTACCGAGTTACATGCACTCAGTGCGCCTTTGTAGTTTGAATGCGCTGTACGCTTGTGCGAGTAAAAGGGCTCTTCAGGATTTTCGAGTTGCACGGCTCTTTCTGTTTCTTATCTTGGCCGAGTTCTAATAAATGAACCACCTTGAACTCTTTACAAGTCCGATGAAGCTGTTACTTTTGTATATATTTTTTTTGCGTCTACGTGGAGGTTGCTTTGTTTGTTGGATTTGTTCGTTTTCTTGTCCACGGCTAAGACTTACGCTTAGGGATACGCCACGTAAACCGACCGGTGTGCGGTTACGGACCGACCGTACTTTACATCTCCGCCGTTCGTGGCAAGAACAAGATCCAGCTGGAAACTACGTAGCTGGATCTTGGTAAATTATATTCTAGACTTAACGACTGTGACGGTGACATACACGCGTGGCGAGTTTGTGGCACGAGTCTCGGTCAGGTTCGTCTAATTAACCAATCAGGTCATTCCTGGAGTTTGCAGTGTCCGGGTAGGAGGAAGTTTCCGTCTCCCACACGGATTCCCAACATTACACTCTCGGACGTACCTAATTTATTCAGTCGGACAAGCCCGGGTACATATCTACTCAGGCGCCGTCGTATGTGGTGGAATACACACATATACACGCCAATAGTACATACACTGCAGTGACTAGACTTTACAGTGTACAGTCTAGGTATTGTATTATGCATACACGTACGCGCGCCTCCACTCGTCGTTGATGCCCCACGAGAGTGGGTGTACGTGCCAAGTATGAGCCAAGACGTGCTTCTGGAAGTTAGGTGGATCGATTCGCAGATTGGTCCCTCGTTGGCAAGTCACATTTACGTGCAGTCTATATATGTTCAAGGGTAATAGGGCAAGTGTAGTGTCGCGGTGTATAGTAGTTGAATACACTTCGCTAACTGGAAGTCACGAGGAAATCACACCTGAACAAACCTGTGGTGCGCGGTCAACAAACGCCAGTGAGTTGTCGCATTTTTTGCTCTGCCGCGTTGCAATGCAAGTGCATGGAATCGGATTGAAAGAGAGAATTGCCATTGTCATTATCGGAATTCGGGAACTTCGTTCTAAATGCTATCATTTCGGAATTGTCGTTTTTATAGTCCACGGAATGGATTTCGAAATACCGAAATTCCATTCCATATAAAAAAGTAATTGCATTCTTTCGTCTGCACCAATTACTATGGTGCTTGGACGCGGCGCTCCGCGTCGCGCAATATGGGACGAATGGGTTCCGATTGGGTAACCGATGTACATCACATTTCAACCAGCCTTTTAGTAATCGGGGCAAGTGTAATGTGACGATGTATGTTAATAGAAATTTCGCGAACTGGAAGTTTTAAGACCAGCATCACACCGGAATAAATCTGTGATGCATGGTCAACAATCAAAGTGAGTTGTTGTATTTTTTGCTCTACTGTTTTGCAATCCAAGTACAAGCACTCGGTTCGAATGATAAAAATCGGGGATCTCATATTGTGCGTCGCGCAATGTGAGATGTCTGGGATCCGATGGGATAACCGATGTACGCCACAAATCAACCAGTCTTTAGTAAATGGGGCCAGTGTAGTGTGAATGCATGGTAATAGAATACACTTCCGAACCTGGAATACACTTCCCCAACTGGAAGTAAGCCATCACACCGGAATAAACCTGTGATGCGTGGTCAATGAACACCAGTGAAATGTTGTATTTTCCGCTTCACTAAATTGCAATGCAACCGACATGCGCTCGTTTCGAAAGAGAAAGAAAATATAGTTACATTCTTCGATCCATACCGATTACTACGGTGCTCTGCGTAGCGCAATATAGTAAGACCGGGATCTGATAGGATAACCTATGTACGCCACGGTTCAACCAGCTTCGGAATGGTGTGGTATTATCGGCTACTGTCGGCTGAATACCCGGATAGTCGATGACTCGCGAATACGCATACGCAGATACACGGATACAGATCAACGAAGATGATCCCCTTGACCGGAGCCTGTGCAGCGTATATACGTATATACATTCATAATATGACCGAGGATCTCTGGTAGAACCGCGCATACGTGGCGGTAAAGGGGTATACGGAGACACACGCGATCGCATGGCTGCTGCCACTACATGGGAGTGGGTAAACGGTTGTGCATGTGCCAGTTCGAGGGTTGGGCTTACGCAACTATGGTTTCATCCCGTGCAGTGAGCGCGTCCTCGTGTGAGCGCAAATGGTCGTGAGGGCTGTAAATCGACTATTCCTGGTATTGAGATGGATAGACTTTCGGTATATTGACGGAATCCTGTCCGGTTATCCGTCCTGCGAAGGGATACCGACGATAGAATGCAGGATTCTGCCGAAATTCGACTCGATCAATACAGAGAATGGTACCGACATTAACACGGCGCACGAATTGCACGAATTCCAAAGCTGATGATAAAAGGGTTCGACTCGAATGGCCGTTCGATATCCTATTTGCGATCTGGTCATCGTGGCGTTAAGACTGAAACCTGCTGAAACATATCTTCGACCATCCCTGGAGATTCGACGGTGAAATTTCATCCAATTAATTTACTTTTTTCCCCCCCAATGCAGACCATTTCGTGGAGTGTACTATGGAGACCGATCACGGAAATTATCGGGCCTTCGGGAGGCGAGCCGATCGGTTCGATCCATCAGCGACGACGAGAATAAAGTTCGATATCAGTAAAGTCCGGCCATCGCCCAGGCCAAGACCCTTCCGGCTGTGGTTTCTTTCCTTTCCCTGTCCCGCCCCAGTTCTCCGCTAACCTTCGCGAACAATGATCCGCCTTAACGTCCGTCTCATGATCCTTCCTTTTCCGGTTCGCCGTAGTGACAGCATACGCTGAAGATAAAGACCCCCCGAACCCGAAGCTCTGCCAGAGTGCAGCCCGTTACGTTTCCGATGCCACGGAACTCTGGAAAAAAATATCGAGCACCGTCTTTCACAGTTCGAAGAAGAATGACCCGCTCTCCGGGATATTCCTGGTGACAGCCCACCGACGGGATTCGCAGTTCGCCGAATGACTTTCTCGTTTTTTGTTCGACACTCGCATTACCCACGCTAACGCGGATTAGCACCGAATTGTAGGACGGAACCGAGACGGTGGGAAGGAACGAATGAAAAAAAAAATATTTTTCTTCGGAATCTACCGGAAATACGTCACTTCCTGTTTGAAAATCTCATTTTTTGACTTAAAGTGACGTCATGGCGAAAATACGTCACTTCCGGTTTGAAAATCGCATTTTCCGACAGGAAGTGAGGTTATGCTGGAAATATGTCACTTCCGGTTCGACAATCTTATTTTTCGACCGGAAGTGACGTCACGGTGGAAATAGGTTATTTCCGGTTTGAAAATACATTTTTTAGACCTAAAGTGACGTCATGGTGACATTACGTCACTACCGGTTTGAAAATCGCATTTTCCGACCGGAAGTGAGTGATGGTTGAAATATGTCACTTCTGGTTTGAAAATCTCATTTTTCGACCGGAAGTGACGTCTTTCAGGCAACTGGCGCATTCACGTAGCCGTGCCGACGGTTAAATCCCACCTGGATTATTTCTGAGAAGAAAGTTCGTGCACGACGTGGCACTCCAAGAGCTGCAATATCATCGAGAACCGGGCACCCCCGTTGTTTTATGGAAAACAACACAGAGAGGAATAATTACGTGTCACAGAGAGACGTGGCACTTTTCGAGGTTCTGAAATTAAAGAATACAGCCTTTGTTTCTCCTCTCGTACGACGGAGCTTTCTCGGGAGTTCTTAGAACCCTCTTGTTTCATCCCCATTCTACATTTTTTTTCTTCCTCTTTCCTCGTCTTTCATAACGCGAGAACCTATTTTCTTTACCTCGGTCTTCCCCTTCGTCCTTTCGACACCGTCGACCAACTTGGCCAAGCCAAGACGACAATTTATTAGCGGATTCTTTTTTTTTTATCGGCTCTTCATTATTATAATCCTTGAGCTTAAAACTTTTCTTTCGCGAATGTCGACGGAGCTCTGTCGAAAAGACGCTGCTGTTTCTGGAGACAAGAAAGGGAACCTGAAGAACTGGAGGAAGATCGTCATATAGCTACGGTAGGTTTGGCTATCGCGCCACACCATCACGTTCACCACCTTCGTCATCGAACCAAGTTCATAAAAGATCGGGATAACACCGGTGAACTCGAAGAGGTGGCGTCGGGTTTTTTTTTTTTTTTTTTTTTTAAACACACAGAGAGGATACATTCATTTTTTCGCTCGACAAAGCAACTGCAAGAAGCCACTTGGGGATAATAAAGGATCTCTGGAAAATACCTGAATAGTGCGAGGCAGGAGAGCGCGGAGATAATCCAGATACACTTTGTGGATGGTCCAAAGATAACAGAATAATTGTACAACTTTAAACTCACTTCGTATCCGCTAGGATGTAATCCAGGATGTACGTACATCTGGATCAGAAGTTTCATTTCCTGGGGGCTTCGATTTATTATTCAATTTTCTAAAAAGGAAATTGGCTCGACGTCTTCACAGTTTTACACGAGTTTTCGTAGCAAGCAGCAATCTATATTCTGTGAGTGACGACGAGTCGTCTATTAATTTTCATATTCGCTGTGAATGCGCTTATTATAAGCGCGCACCTGTAATCGTCGTTAAATTGAATTTTCTAATGAGTAATGATTATTTAATAAATTAGATTAATCGGGAAGACGATATATTCGATGAGTGACGAAAAATCGTAATTAGTTCTCGCATTCATCGTGAACACGATTATTACAAACGCGCAGCTGTGGCTGTCGGTAAATTGGATTTTCTAATGAGTAACGATGATTTATTGAATTAGATCAATAAGGAAGATAACTAAGAGCACTCTGAAATTATTCCTTGAATCGGAAAAGATTCTCGGCTGAGCATCTCTCGTTTGCAATCTCGAGTGGCACAGCGTAATGCTGGAAACCCCGTGCTTTCGTAAGCGCAATAACGGCGGCCCGAAGTCCCGTAGGTAGACCCCGACTAGTTTATTTTAATTATTTAAATCCTCTTTCCTGGGATTGGTTTAATTCAGTTCCGTTCAATCGGAAGTAATCAGTTCTATGTGAGAGATCCCCCCTCGCATCGCGAACTCGAGAGTTTACTTCATCAGTTATATCGCCCAACGTTGATACTCTTCGCTTAATACCTTCAAATTGCCCATTCTAACAAAAGTATCAACCTACCTATATAAGAACGATCTTTTCATCAATGTATGTCTGCGCATAGAAGAAAAAAATATATAATTACTGCATCGAAATATATCACACAAAAGCAAAACATTATACTCCGCAAAAAGAGGACATGAAACCATTTTTTTTTTTTTGCTAAACACCAATCCGGAAGCAGCCAGCTAGTATTAAACTCATTTACGGGGTGTGTGTGAGTTTAGTAAGGTCTGGTATATTTTTTATTGCATATCGTATTTCACGAGGTGCGTGTGTGAGAGAATTGAGGCTGGGCGTATGTATGAACACCGGAAGTGTACATCCCCCTTGCATCGTGAACTCGAGAGTTTACTTAACCAGTTGTATCGCCCAACGTTGATACCCTTCGCTTGATACCTGCTACACCGTGCGGCCAAATTGCCCATTCTAACGAAAGTACCTTCACTGAGAGAAGGATCTAGTAAAAATGACTATATCGCTTGAGAGATATTACCATAGCACATAGTAGTAGGGCGCCAAGGCGCCACCTATGCCAGTAAATACCGGATTTATAAGAATTTTTCTTAGATATCATGGTAAAAATTCTTGGATAATTTGAGACTTTCTGCCATAAGTGGCGCCCTGGCGCACTGCTATGTGCTATGCTAATTTTTCTTAGATGATCAGTAATTTTTAATAGATCCTTCTCTCAGTGTACCTATATAAGAACGATCTTTCTATCAATGTATGTATTTAAGTAGAATAAAAATGTATAATAAGTATATAGAAATATATAATACAGAAGTAGAATATTATCCTGCGAAAAAGACAGGATATGAATCTGTTTTGTTTCGCTAAACACGAAACCGGAAGCAGGTAGCCAGTATTAAACCCTTTCGTTTAGTCAGGTCCGGTATGTTTTTCGTTGCATTTCGTATTCCACGGGATGTGTGCGAGAATGGAGGCTGGGCGCATGTATGAATACCGGAAGTGTATACACGAGGAGATAACAGTCATCGACCGGGCAAACACGCTAGATAAAACACATAGGGAGCAACGGATCGCAAACAAAAACGTCAAGCGTGTGAGGTACCAGTAGCATCAATGGCAAACGGTATTGGCACCGTGTCTGTAACTCTGTGAGTCTCGGTGGAATTTACCACAGACACAACAGCCACGCGTGCACACCCGGAAGCTTTTTCTATTGGCCGCATAAAAAAATAACAAGCGAAAAAAGAAAGGGAGATAAAAAAATATTGGGAAATAAAATAGCACTGCGCGACACTCTGGCGTGTGACTGGAAAAACTCGATATATGTTTTGGCGATATAAAAATGTGAAAATAATCTGAAATCTAAAGTTACGATGGAGCGAAGCTATTCGCGAGGCTATTCGCTACTGGCGTTGTATTTTTATATCCGATCCATCAAGAGCCATAGACATTCCTACGTGCACTCTTAATAAACGAACCTATCTATCTGTCTATCTATCTTATAGTTGAAGATGCAAAACTTTCAACTTTCCACACCGAGTAAGAGGGAAACCTTCAAGCACTGGTCCTATCCGGACACAGTCCGGCATCTGGTTGATATTTGGGGTTCGAGTCACGAAAGTGGATGTACATTGAAGTATATAGATATATGTGTGTACACGGTAAAAGGGATGTTTGTATGCAAAACAACTTTAGCTGCCGGACGTGGCCGCATCGGGGCCAAGCACCAGGAAGCATCGGGGTTACCTCCGCGTACACAGACATAGGAGCAAGTGAGAAATGGCAAGCGTTGAGGTGTAGGGTAAACAAAAATGGTAGCGGTGACAAGGCAGTTGTTCTCACATGGCTGACTCTGGAGTATTCCTGGCGAAGCTGGCATAAAGAGAAAAAGGTGCGCATAAAAACTAAAAACTTATTAATAAAACCGTAACACAAAACTACTCTATTTTTTTTTTTTTACTCTCATTTTGAATTGTCGCCCTCTAAGGGAGTATATTAAGACATTAGATTCTCCGAATGCGAATGTGTCGGGAGAAGACAAACCTTCTTCTGCACCGGTCACCCATAAGCGATAAGGAACGCGACGCTACCTGCGACGAAGCTACCGGGCGGATTATTTTAAGCCTTTACTACTTGGAGTATCACAAAAATGGAAGCCGACACGGCAGTTGTTTTCGCGCGGCTGAGTCTGTAGTACTCCTTGCGAAGCTGGCATATACGGATGACGATGCACATAAAACCGTAAAACTTATAAATTATAAAACCTAAGCTGTGTTTTCGTAAAAAATAAAAATTCAAGATTTAAGTGGCAGAGTAGTTAAAATAATCTGAAACGTCGAGAAATGTGATTTTTACCTGGCGGTTGAAATTTGGATAAACTAGTAGAGTAGTCACGTCCTTTCATTCAGTACAATTTTTATGAAGATTGAGAGCAAATCTAAGCGTTTACACATTAATACAATAGTTTGATCAAAGACCTTTGGTATTGAATTTGGTCAAAATCTATCCAAGCGGTCAGATTTTAGGTGGTGTAGATTTCTTCTTGAAAAATTATAAAAACGGCTTTATAAACACGGACATATCGGACATATCGAGCTTAAAATGCATACCAGAATGGACTAACTCCGTACAATGTTTGGCATCAAATTTGGCGAAAATTGATCAAAACGTTTCAATTTTATGAGATGTTTCTCGTTTATTAAAATGTTGCGCATAGCTTTATGAGGAAGCCAAAATCGATCAACGAACCGTTCTCGCAGAGAAAGCTATGTGCAAAATTTTAATAAATGAGTAACCGACGTGCACGTTTTCTTAAATTTCATTCCCAATCGTCATCCTCTACCTGAGTGTCTTAAGATATTAGATTCTCCGCATGCAAAAGTCTCTTCCCCTGAACTCGTCATCCATAAGCGATAAGGAACAGGACGCTATCCGCGAGGAAGCGGGGCGCATAATTTTCAACCTGCACTACTAGGAGTGTCACAACGCCAACGGAGCACGAAGATCGGCGAGCTACCGGTTGCTCCAGTACACAATGTAAAACTCGTTCTCTAGCGGCGGGGTGTTCAACGCGAATCTTCCACTCTTTCGACATCAGAAAATAGGTGGCCATGACGACGGGGCGCATTCCGCGAGAAAATGTTTCTCGCCCGCTACCTTATTTATGGATACACGCTCCGGCTATCCGGGTCTAGTGTCGCGCGATGCAAAGTTGCTTCGCAATGTCGAAAAGATTCCTCGTCGAATTACGTGTCTTCGGTAAGGGTCGAATAATTTACGGGCAACGCTGCCCGCGCAGCTGTATTAAATCCAGTGTATCGAGCGACGAACCGACTGTCGAGGAAAAGTTACAGTAAAACTCGTAAGACCGACACTTCTGCTCGAATCCGAACTGGCGCATAACCGCGTCTTCCCGGGCCTGAGAAATGTGCACTGGGTCGCCACCGACGACAACGGCAACATTTATTTTGGGGACGGTTCGCGAAAAGGGGGATGGATCGAGTGACGAGGCGAGTGAGTCTCCAAACTGTGTGAAGAAGAAAAAGAAAACGCCGAGGTCGCCGCGGCTGAAGAGGGAAGAGGGTGAAAAAAAAAAAATGGAGAATTCATCGAGACGTCCCACCCCAGGAGGTGCAAAAACTCTCTTACGCCTCGGCTGTAATTAGTTTCCGAGTTAAAGTGGCCCAGGCTGAGCGCTGAGACAGAGAAGGATAGTACGAACGCGGAAGAGGAAAGAATTAGAGGAGGTCTTCGGGGGTGGGCGCGCAGCCGGGCGAACGTCCCACCAACTACTTCGACGGGAAAAACGTTAAAAATAAAGGAAGTACGAAAAAAAAAAAACGAGCCAGGTCACAAGAGATAAGGCTTTTTGCGTTGGCTCATGGCAAGTCGAAGTTCCGAGTGGCCCGGTATGATCCTCGGTGGGTTTACCTCGTCCCTGTTCCCCGGCACTTCCGCAACCTGCGACTCAGGCGGGACCGAAACTTTTTAAGAGAGTCCGAAGATACAAAGACTAGCCACATTACTAGCATCCTGGGAGTAAAGCGAAGAAGAAAGCGAGAGAAGAATATAAGTCGGAGCCCTGGATTTTCCGATGTTGCTATCGGCTGCGTCGGATGATATTTTTTCCTCCCGAACCTATCTATCCGCCACATGACGACTGGACTTGACTGCGCGAACTCCTGGCGTCGGAAAAAAATTCCAAACTTTCGTTTTATTCGCATTCGTTCTGTGAAAAACTCATTGGCACCAATAAATTTCGGGTTCTCGCTACCCAAGAATGAGATGACCAGCGCCCGCGCCACTGAAATCCTTCGCCTATCGTCACAATTGCAGTCAATTAATTTGAGGTAGGTAAAATTAATTCATCTGCATTTATTTGCAATGAAACCGTACTGCTATAATCTGCAAATGCTGCACATCTCTCGTTTCACTCCCTCTTGGTTTATTTTACTTTTTTTTTTTTTTTCTATCTCTGTTACAGTCTATCTCGAGACTACTACATTTTCGCTCCATGATTCTATCGCTGCTCCTCCTTCCACTCTTTTCCATTTCCCTCTCGACTGTGGATGTTGCAGACTCTCCAACGGCATACCGTTTCCTTCCTGAAAATCTTGGGTGCATGGGATGGGCCGCATGAGATTCTGAGAGTCTACAATTTAAGATCCACGGTAACATTAATTTCGCGTCTTGCCGGGAAGGCAAGTGCAGTCATGCACTACCAGCTTCCAGCGCCGCCAGCCTCCCTTAATGGTCGCTCACCGTCCTCACTCCCGCGAAGCTTTAATGTAACATTTACTTGTACCAGCGTGCAGCAAGAAATGTTTCAATTAAGAGTGGAAATCTTTTATTATCATTACTGCGATACGTATGTATAGCGGCGCCGAGATTGTGAAACCGAGAGAATTATCTGAGCAATTTGTTCCCGCGTCACTGACGGGGAAACAAACTATCAATGGAACGAATGTACCGGCTTTTTTTTCCATAAGTCGATGGTTCATTTGCTAATGACGATTTTTTTTTGCACATCATTCCCAGCGTCGGTCGTTATACCGAACAACGCCATGACGAGTCCTTAATTATCTGCACAATTTGGATCCACGTCACTGGCCCGGAATGAAACTATCAATGGAACGAATATACAGGCTTTTTTCCGTAAGTTCATTGGTGATTTTCAAGAAACTGTGTGTTTTCAGAATTTTTCCCCCTACCCCTCTGTGACTCCTTAATTATGGGGAATGAATTCTAAAAATACGGTGTTTTGACAATCGTCAATAGATTTCTGGAAAAAGAATAGTATATTCGTACCATTGATAGTTTATTTCCCCGTCAGTGACGTGGAAACAAATCGTCAATGGAACGAATATGCTGACCTTTTTCCATAAGTCAATTGGTGATTTTCAATGAACCTATTTTTTTTTTTTTAATCCATCTGTGATTATACCGAACATCGCCACGACGAGTTCTTAACTATTCTATAAGAGTACGAAACACCCGCGAAACATGAGAGAGAACTGCGCGCCAAACGTACGAAGTGATCCAATGAAATATACATTACGGTGTAAGACAAGTTACCGCCCGATCCATCTGTTTCATATTTATATGATAATTTTTATGGCTTCCAATTTTCCGTACCGTGAAACGCAAACAGTGTCCAATGTCTCGGTACGATTTATTGATTCTATAAAAAAAAAAATGCAAAAATAATTTTTTACGCCCTATAAGTTCTATCCGGATTTTCTTCGACACGTCTAACCTGCGCCGTATCGTACGTGCATCTCGGTAGCACGAAAATTCGGTGAAGGGGCTTGGTACAAGAGAACACTAAGTATGCACGGTCGAGCCTCGGCGGTTCGGGTGTGCGGATGTGGAGTCTCTACACGTTTTGACTTCACCTCAGCTTCGTAACTAGTTGGCCAAGCGCCATGCATAGAGAGGCTCGCGCTAATAAGTGTACCACGCTTACCGTGGGCCAATATTCCACCAGCTGACAAATGCTTTAATACCTGCCATCGCCAATACCCCGCGTTCGTTTCCCTCCGTTGCTTCCGCCGCTACAACTGGCCTCTCCGATCGCACAATTGCCAACGCATATACGTTCCTTCATTTCTTTCCAGCTCCTTTTTTTTTATCCCTCGCTTCGATCGCCCCTCGCCGCCGCACAGAGACAGCCGACCTCGGCGAGAGATACGAAACCGACAAAAAAAAAAAAAAAAAAAAAATGGTGACTTTTTTTCCACCCCTTCAGCACGTTGCGTATAATTGGAAAAAATCCTCTGCGGTCAGCGGCACGAATACGGACGGCGGGAATACTTTTTCCTTCCTCAGCGAATGGCACGGAAGAAATATGAGTGAATAAACCGATACGAATAATTTGATACAGTCGCAATTAGCGCAATGCCCAGTTTCTCGTCGGACGACCTTGGCCCAGTTTGAAAGAAAAAATTAACGCTCGTATATTTCACGCTCATCACACGATCCTTCAACAAGATTTTTCACGTACTTTCAACCTGTCGTCGAACACCCCCCCCCCCCCCCCCCCCAGGATACATGCACAGACGAATCGATAAAACAGTTTCCATTCCCATTTGAAATAGCACTCGCGTCAGTCACGATCTATGGAACGGGCGATGTAGGGTAGTTGAAGGGTCGAGGCGGCGAGGAGCGTCGCCAACCAATTTCGCGCACCGAGGCCAGTCGTGCTCCGGAGAAAATCAAACAGCGAGGGCTTTATCAACGCCACGATAGGTATTTCGGTCTGGACTCGCGGTTCGTTGTGTGAGACCTAGTTTTTTTTTTTTTTTTTTTTTTCAAAACGATACGCGAGAGAGCTTTCAGAACAGTCAGCTGAGATATACTCGGAGAGATGAACAATTTGAATGGACGTGACGAATTCCCGCAGCACGAAAGTTCCGCTCTTGGCTCGCTCTGTCCTCGACAGACCGACTCGCTGCAGAGTATTCCGCTTCGCCTCGTTCTTTGCTTCTAGCGGCATTTTGGTAAACTTGAGCTTCCCGAGTAGACATTTTCGAGCGTTACATCGGGCCCCGATAGGGCCTTGTCAGGGCCCGATGTAACGCTCGAAAATTTCTACTCGGGTTAGTTGAAGATCTGTGAGCAACGAGCGAGGAACGGTTAGGAAGCGGAAAGGAAAAGAGAGGAGCGATGTGAGGACGGATTCGTGCTGGTTGCAGCAGAACAGCGACGTAACTTGTGGGCAAACGGGGCGTCTTCATTTCCGGCCGGCAAACTCGATGTTCCCGACAATCCCGATGGAATCCGCGAACACACCGAGGAAATCGTAAGAGTTATTATCGAGAGAAGCGTATCTGGGGATAACTTTATTACGTCTTCCCATTTTTCCGGCGCTGCAATGATCGGTGTGGACGATAGGCAATTCTCGGACTTCGCCCCGGGGTTTTACTATCGTAACTTGTATCAATGTGCACACTGCGAGAGTATCTGTAAACTCATATCGCGTGCACTGTGTATTATCTACTTTGTAGGACGCCGGTAACCTGACCGCCTCCCACTGTACACTCGGAAAAATACGAGTGGTCGATTTTTATAGAAAACATTGGACATCGATTTTACTGCGCTACACGCAGACTCGCATGGTAACTGAAAAAATATATTTAACTAAGCTCGATTATAGTGCGCGCGGCTGAGGTTCGTTGAGGCTGGTCCGATCATCGTGTGTTCTTTCATTCATTCGTTTCTGTCGCTGGGTGCATTCGAGATGAATACCAAATACATTTGAGATGTGTCGTACACGTTCTTTATCCAGTTTCCTGGGATCCTTAATTCTGAGCCTGGGCCAGTTTTGCATAAAAGTCTAACACGACGTTGACGTTGAAAACAAGTTGAATATTGAAATTGTCATATCGGTTTCTCATAACGTTCCTTTATTCGCGAAACTTCCTCCAAGAGGAAGCCAAAAATACAGACGATGCCTCCTTATAGAAGAAGCTTTACGAATAAAGGGACATTATGAGAAAGCGATATGACAATTTCAATTTTCGACTTTTATGAGAAAGCGATATAATAATTTAAATTTCCAACTTTTATAAGGAAGCGATATGGAAATTCCAATTTTAAACTTAGTCGACTTGAAGTGACGTCACAAAAATCTAATTTTTGGACCGGAAGTGAAGTCATACCGGAAATACGTCACTTCGGGTCAAAAAAATGAGATTTTTCAAACCGGAAGTGACCGTACAAAGAAATTTTGTAACTTTTCTCTGCTCCAACATGGTATTTACCCTCCAGCAAAAAAAAAAAAAAAACTATCGGGAACTAGCGAAATTTATCGGACATCGCCGGTTTTTTACATTCCGGCTTAAACAAGCTGTTCTTTTGGATTAACAGTGAAGTGATGAACGGCAAGTGGTTCGAACCGCGGGTATTAAGAAACGTGTAAGTTTTGGCGAATCTGTGTATGCTGCGCGATACTACCACGGCTAACTTAATGTCGAGAAAGAAAGAAGAAAGAGTGTATACGAGCGAAAGAAAAATGGGAGGAACAAGGAGAACGGATAGAATGGAGGGAGGTGAACGAGGGTGAAAAAGATAGAGAACAAGGGCGCTGTGCAAAGACTGAGAGGTTACGGAAAAGAAAGAGGTAAGTATCCGAGCGGGGCTAGTTGGCCCAGAGCGTAGAAGCGGCAGGGAAAAGTCGTTACGGGGACACATAAGTCACCGGGCTTATTGAAACTTCCCCGCTGGAGAATGGATTAAGACGTTCGTACCGAAATTTGTCGAAATTTTACCGTGAAAGGCGTTATTCATTTCCCTCGGACTTTGCCCTCCCCATACTCAACCTTTTTTTCCTACGCTTTATGCCCACCTTCGTTCAATTCCGCGACCCCAAGAAAGCTCCGGAACTCACATAGAGCACTCTCTACACCACTTTTCGTCGGGCCGGGGTATATCGACGTTTCTGCCCTCGTGCCCCGGTGGGGAACACCCGATGACGATGAAATATGAAATTCAAGCTTTCCTTTTCACATCCACGTTGCGAACGATTTCTGGTTCGGATATGGTGAATATTTTTACGGTCGCTTTTGAGAATTGAAAAATAGCGATAAGAAGGTGCCCCGCATCGGTATACGGAACTTGAAGAATGTATACATCCCTTCGAATGGCCACGTTTATGTCATCGTACCGGAATAAAAACTCGTGTGAGCAACCGCATTGGAGAATCCTATATTTTATTCGATGGGAAATGTTCATTGCCGTACGATTCACGTGTATGCCCTACACGACCATAGACCGCAACTACGTAATCCAACTGTACAATACATGGTTAGTCGCGGCTGAATCTCCGACACGTGTCGCCACGATCCGTCCCGGCGATGTGATCGCGTTAGACTCGTGTGTAGGTATGTCTCTAATGCTTACGTGCCGCACATCACCTGTAACAGGAAGTCGTGGACGATGTATCACTTCCGGGAATGCTCGGGTGTTATCCTTGTCAGGCGGATCGTCGGATTAATTTTCGCTTATACTATGGTACCTCTGTGAGGACAACAGATTAAACGCCATGCCGGAGTCGCGGTAACGCTACAGACACGCCCCTCCGAGTCCCTCCAATCTACTCCAATGTCTGCCCAAAATGCACCGCAGCACTGAGGAAATTATCGAATGTCTGTTTCATTAAGCGGTAGAGAACGTAATTGATCTCCGGGAGAATTCATCAATTTCGCGAATACTTTCGCGGTGCAGAAGTTCGACTCCGGTGCGCTTTGAAAAACTCAGTTTTCAGCCGGAAGTGACGATCCACCGTGTGATGTCACTTCCGGTTCGAAAGTGAGTCTTTCAAACCCGAAGTGACGTTTTACCGTACGACGTCACTTCCGGTTCCGAACGGCGATGTTCGATAATTTCGACTAATGTGGAAATTATCGAACATCGCCGCTTTTCCTAGGTTCTGGCTTCAATTATGGGAGTCGTGGTAGCGCCACAGATATCCTTGTGCGAGTCGCGTCAATCTACTTCGATATCTACCCAAAGTGGTCACTGAGAGATCGATCGAATGTCTGCTTCATTAAACGCGAGAGAACGTTATAGATTCCCGGACGAGTTACTAAATGTCGCGAATACCTTCGCGGTGCGGAAGTTCGAGTCCTGTGGATTTTGAAAATCTCAGTTTTCAACCGGAAGTGAGGTTTCACCATGGGACAGCATTTTTTTTTTTTTTTTTTTCATTTTACCGTTATGAAACAAACTATCCGGAACTAGTGGAATTTATCGAACACCGTCGCTTTTTTTGCATACCGGCTTAAATTCTGGGAGTCTTGGACAGCACTACAGATATTCCCGTGCGAGTCGCGCCAATCTACTTCAATGTCTGCCCAAAATATACTGTGTCACTGAGGAAACGATCGAATGTCAATTCCATTAATCGCTAGAGAACGTAATGAACCAGAGGAGAATTAATAAATTTCGCGAATATTTTTGGGGTGCAGGAGTTCGTCTGCGGTACGAGTATGAGTGCGTGTTGGTTAACGAAAAAAAATAGTGTCTGTGTAGGTCCCCGAGCGCTAGACGGAATGTCTGCCGCTTCCATGAGACGACAGCGGTGATGGAGCGACGAGGAGGAAGCGGAAACGGCAGCGCTTTCCTTTCCCCTTCCGAGGAATGAAGATGTATGCGAAGAATCACGAAGAAAGGAAGGACGTAAAGTACGCTTTTGCTGGATGCTCGCGTCACCAACAGCCGTGAGGTACCTTTTCGTTGAGGACAACCGGGATGCTTCGTCGCTATTAGTGTGTTCGCGTGTCCGTGTTTTCCGGAATCGGTGAGCCCGGCGAAGGAATGGCGTTTATCTTTCTGACCCTGGAAAGCCTCGTACGTCCTCCTCGCGTGGACGAGTTTAATCTCGACGACAATACCAGTTCGGGACAGGGGAAACTGCGGAAACGTACCTGAGACAGATTTCTTTCCATTCCGCGGTCGCGAATGTCACGCTCCAGTACACGGGCCAAAGTTTGCCGAGGTGCGACGTGAGAAATTAGGGACTTTGCAGAAGTCTCCTCCGAAAGAGTGACACGATTGAATCCGTCGCTTTCGCGCAATGGAAGACTTAATGAAGTCACATGCACGTACGTCGTTCGGTCGTGACCAATATGATCGCTAAATATATTAGCTTCGATATCACGTGACCTTTTACCTTCGGACGTAATTAACCGGAGAAACCCACCAAGATAGTCTCCGATTAAGTTGATTACAGCCTGGATGTCTTTGATGTGTCTCGGAGCGCACCGTACCGGATCGCCTCTGGAGCCCGGTGCAGTGGCTGGCACTTCTATTTAGGTTCAGCCGTCAGCTCGCAGGATGCAGCTAGCCACCGAATTGCTTTAATTAGTTGCGGGCTTTTAGTTGGTTTCCATTAGAGCATGAAGGGATCCCTCGAAGTCTCATCGAAGGTAGCTGCTCCAAAATGCAGTTGGCAGAGGGCCGAATGTAGACATAAGAGAATGTGTATAGCCCGCAGCTGGTGGTGAGGACGTCAAGAGGACCCCGGTAAGTGTTCCCGACATCCGCCGCATCCTTTAGGAAGTTGCGATCACGAAGAGGGGACTCGGAGGACGGAGGGAACGTTGAAGAGCATCAAGACGATGTAGACATCTTCCAGCCTTCCTATCCAGTCGGAGCCACACTGTAATAGGCTACTTGCGCTACGGAAGTCGAGCGGTATGATTATCGGAGAACTTCCGGGCACAAAAGTCAATTGAATTCGCAGCACCAATTGATCGAAGCGACGCTCGCGATCGAATGGTATTTAGCGGTTTGCTGAATACGTCGATCAATGCTTCCGGAAGTTTCGTCGTGTCAATTAGAATTCCGTGGAGCGATGTTGATAGCGGACCTAAATATGAAGGTATACGAAACACGAACGACGGACGTACCGTGTGTCAACCTCCAGATGCGATTCTAGATAATTCGGCGAAAATGCGGTTGAAATATGGCATGAAGGTTGAGTGCGGCAGAGGCTCAAGCCATCGAGGCTGAAATACGTCAAACGAGCGGCAGGACCGCCGTCTGAATTTTCTTCATGGTGTACGATTGGTGACTGCGGGCATTCGCCGATAAAAGTAATGAAATTTTCGAGGCGTTTGAGCGACGGCGGTAAATTACGGTAACTGCGAGATGGGAAACCTGCTGGAGCTTTCGTAATTACTGGATCTAGAGAGGAGAAGGGCTTCGTCGAACCAAAATACACTTCCGAATCGAGTAAAAATATCGCGGGTTTTCGCTCGAAAAGAAGATCGGCATTGTGATTCTTCTTCGCGAATAATATTTTGCATACCAGCGACGGCAACATAAAAAAAAAAAATGTCACGGGTATTTAACGGAATTTAAACGCTTAAATAAAAATCCCCCAGGGCGTGGGTGTGTGCGCGGGGGAAGGAAAAATATACGGAAAGACGGCAACGGGGACGAAGAAACGGGGGGAACCTCGAGGGAGAAGTAATTCATATTCTACGAAGGATTTGAAAAATGTCCCGTAGAGCTTGGCAGACGGACGAGCGAAAATCCGTTCAGGCCGTATATAGTATACGACGAGTTGAGTCGTTGTTCTCATACTATACTTAACGGCTCCGTCCGCTGTCGTTCCCGTACGTATATACGGCCCGACGCCGAATCTCCGCCGGCCAATTTCGGTCACGTCGTATTTAGACGACGTTTCCATTTCGCACGACTGAATTATGGAGGGCGGACTTTTCGATTCTTCCACCGGTGAGCCTCCGGCGGGCCGGAGACGGTAAGCCGACCTTTTTCTCTCATCCGCATTATTTCTTTTTCGCTTATACCAGGATTCGGCGGTCCGCGATCTCCCGTCGCAGCCGACGGGTCTCGTCCGGCCCTTACATAATGCCGAGAATGAAGAGGACGAGATAACACGGGAACAAGAAGAGGGACTCCCGAGCACTCCGTGTTACGCTATAGCGGACCTCGAGCGTCCAAAAGCTCCGGAAATAGAGATAGAACGGGGAAAGGTGCGCGGCAGTGAGGTACGCTGGCCTCGCGAAGAAAAAGCTGTAGATCATCACGGAAATAGCACCTCTTATCGCCGAGAGCTTTTCACGGAGACAGGACTGAAGCAACGCAAACTTAGCGCACTCCATTCATTCTCGTTCGTGCATTACATCGCATTCGGAATACGTGCTCGAGTCAGCCAAGTGGCTTTATGTATGCAACAGAACACTTTACACATACGAAGCAGCTAAACTGTACACTGGGACTCGATTGAATACGTGGCTCGAGTATCCTAGAATATAATGTAATGTACAGGCGGTGGAGCTGAGGCAGTTTCGGTCCACATACGAGCGCGGTTCGAGCGATCGAGTCTATTTCCACGTTGAGAGGAGTCGTTGATTTTTAATAACTCCAGTTAGATCATGACGGATCATTATTAACTCATTGGCGTATTGGATTTCGCTCAATGAATTTTGCGAAAATATGGTCTTCCTATATGCATTATTATCGGGAAACTCAAGATAATAATGTTGGAAGCGATCAATGGCCAGCTTCCATTTGCCTCGGGCGTAGTGGGGCAAAATGGGACCGTGGGCAAAACCCAATTTTCCAATTTTCGAATGCTCCATTTTGGCTCATTCGATGTATTCGGATTTGCCGTCCCGTTTTGCCCCACTGTCCCATTTTGCCCAACCCTTCCCTACGTATAGACTACGTCCTAAAATGCGGTGCTTTGTTTCGACTGAAATTATTCGAACAACTACCACGACCACAACTGTAACGTTAGCTGTATTTTCCCACCCACGTATGATCGTAGCGTTCCATTTGTATCTACTTTTTAATGTTTACAACTACGAGTGCTTAGCCGGCATAAGCCCCGCAGTCCGCGGCACTGCACCCCTCCGCCTTAGAGCCCATAATCGCGGCTGCATTAATTGAACCACAAATCGGATTAGCGGGAACAGAATTCTGGAGATTGTACTTCGTGTTGTGTAAGCCTGCGTCGTATTTTGAAAACTACTCTACGTGAGTCGTTGGGTTGCGACGACGAGAGTAACACACTGTTCCGCGTTCACACCCGATAATTTATCTCTACTCCAGCATATTACGGCGTAATGTGCGCAAATGGGTTGGCCAAATGGAGAGACCAACGGCGACCTTTTTGCGCGATAAGCAAAACACGAACGTGCAACGTGTCCGCCAAAGGCCACGAACCTCGGAGGTGAGCGGTAAATTAAATATCAATGGATCTTTTGATTCATCCCGCTGCTCGCGTTCTCGATTCGCAGGTTCAAGCGTCAGCGATCAGACTTCGAGGCAAATCTGGCAGCTCCGACATCAAGCCTCGGTTAATTCATGGACCAGAACCATTGGGCGCCCGGGGCTCTCCTGCCTCGCTCACTGAATAAGGATCTTTGTGCGGTTCTGTGCTGCGGTATAGTGGCATTGGTCTGGTCGATACCGGATATACCTCACCCCTCGTTGAGAGTCTTTTTCACCCATTCTCTTACGATCCATGAGCGCTTCCCGCTCATACGCCCGTTTATTCAATACCCGCTTTCTTTCCCTCTGTATACTCCCCGTCGAAAGTTCCGCCCTGCAGTTTTAGCCATCTATAAAAATTGCATTCGCTTTTCTCTACCAATTCCAAGGGCAAGTGTATAAAGTAAAGCCGACGTTACGCATAGTTTCGATTCCCCCCTATCGCGCGACTCGCTTTCCATACCTTCGCATCTTTATTTTGCCGATTCCATTTTCACTCGCACGCAGCTTTCTTGCCACGCCAGCAGCCATAAAAACGGAAAATTTCTTATTTCGGTTTTCAAGCCACGAATTCGTATCGCGAGTGCGAGCGAGTTGCACACGCCGGCACAGACTCTATTGTTGCACTCGCCGTGCAGTTGGGATCGTTGGAATCGTGTGTGTGTGAAACTAGTATGGCGCAGTACGTACTGAACAGAACGTACAAACCGTTCGTTTTCGAATTACGGAGGGGCTGCGTCCTCCTCCCCACGTCGTCACGTGGATGCCCAGGGAATTCTTTTTCCGCACTGGTGGCAACATTTCTTGACTTTCTATTTTTCTGCTCCACGCGCACAACACGTAGCATCCATATACCGGCGATGTGATGCTGGCTGCATCCACGCTGTACATATTGATGCCAAAGCCCACGGGATAATCAGCGACGAATCTTATGCCATACCATGCGGCGAAGACTCTGTACACACATGGCGTAATACCGTTTTCCGATGGGGTCCGACAACTGAGCCAGGATCGGTTACAGAACCGACTGCGCTGGCACGGTACTGGATACCGGTACTGAGCCAATGATGACTTTGCTATACAAAGACGTATATTGCTATATTATATGCTACAAGGGAGGGAAGTGCGCGATATTCGCCGAGTGTGAAGTTTGCTGCCCGAGCGAGAGCAGAAATTACACGAGGTGAAAAACGGCACCCACCCGTGTAGCAAACGATACTTTTTTTTCCAACTTCGTTAAATATTCGCCAATGAACACTACTTCCCCGGAAGCAACGGGGCTTCCAGAGGGAGAAATGAGCCCGGTTACACCCTAAGGAGTAATGAAATTGCACTGCGCATGCGCACAGGTTAATAATGATCATTGGTCAAGAATAGGCGATTTTTCCCTCGTGTTGCATGTAAGGAATGTGTTTATTTTAGTGAAGTTGGGAAAAATTGTGTATTATGCCACAAGGGAGATAAGTGTGTCTTTTCACCGACTGTGAAGTTTGATGTCCAAGCGAAGCGAGGGCAGAAATTCACACGAGGTGAAAATGTACTTCCTCCCTTGTGGCATTAGTATATTGTGTCACGAGGGAGGAAGGTGCGTCTTCTCACCGAGTGTGAAGTTTGATTCCACGAGGTTAGGTGAGAAATTCACTTCCTCCCACCGGAAGAGGTGAAAAGCCACGACCTCCCGAGTGGCATACACAATTTTTTTCCCGACGATGCTAAAAAGTGGCCATATTTCTATGCCTGCAAGGGGGGGTGGAAAGTGGCCGATTCTTTTAGCGGGAGGAAAAGTGAAACTTTTCCTCCAAGCTGACTGTACCGGCACGGTACTGGCCTCACGATGACTTTACGTCCGACTGGGTATCTTTCGCACCTGTCTATGCTATACAAAAGACGTATATACGTACTTTTACACTACCCATTAGTTCTTTTTATTATTTCCGTTGACGGCGAACGAGTTTTTAGATCTTTACGTCGTCGACAAATTAGCGGCAATTTTTTTTTACGATCGGCAAAAGATTTCTCAAGCATCCGGTGCCGCACGGGTAGCGAACTCGAATGTCACCTAGCATAGGTCCCTGGAAATACCTTGCGAAACGTTTAGATCTCGTACCTCCCGTCGAGATCGTGTGCACTGCGCCCCCATCCGGTTATCACGACTTTTCAAGATGGGACGGCTCGTAAAATTTACCCGTTATCGTTTATGGCCCAGCGCGCAAAGACTCCTTCTATATTTCTCACCCTTTTGCTCCCTTTCTATCCTTCCCGGACAGCGTCACTGCGTTTTTTCGTGCCAGTCAGATTTTCCCTTTGCGCTGACGTGCCAATCAGCTTTCACTCCTTTTACCTTTAGGTAAAGCACGTTGGAACAGCTGTGTTAACATGATTGGTTTTTCTTTTTTGCTTTTCTCCAGGACGTCAAGATGATAGCGCATAATCCACTGCTCGTTGAGTGAAACGTACAACGAAAGCCGAGATGTAAAAGGAGGAATTGCGGCCAATCTTTTTGATGGACTCTAAACTCGAATGGAACACGTAGATCCTCAATGCTATCCCTTTTGTCTCACGATGCACCGTGCACGCCGGCCGATACCGATGTTCTTTATGGGGACGGAATACTTCAACGAAACGACGCACTCGAAGGACACCGAAACTCTACTCCAGGATCCTAGTGTCTCGAATTACCGATGCTCAGATCTACGTTTATTGCTTCTCGATGTTTAGTGTCGCTCGACGACGGAAACGCACGCCGGTATAGTTTGCGTGTCGTTTGGGCGTATACGAGATCCTGAGATCGGAGGGCTGTTAAATGTTATCGATACCGTTCTTCGAGTGCCCACTCGGGGCATTGAAGGCCTACAATAGGAGCAACGAGTGATGACAAATTGTTGGAGTACAGTCGGTATTTCCGCTCGCGATAGAGCGAACGCGAGGCTCATCGTCTGAGATTGGACGAAAGTCCAAGGGGACGTTCTAATTTGCCTCTCCTGTGTTTGGCGACAGGGATATACCTGTGCGACATACAGTTGTCAAACGCTCGCGTTAAATATAGAACATGCGCTTCCCACATCGGGGACGATGGAGCAGGCTTCAGTGTCCGAGCTTGCGCTGTGGAGGACACGAGTGACGAAGCCGCGTGGGATTGTTGCGTCGGTTGAACCTTTGCAAAGGGATTTAACAAGGTGGGACAGTGACGTACTCACCGCAAGCACCCTGGTGCTTAACCCGGGTGGTCTTCCGCCTCCTGCAGCTGGCCTGTCGCAGTTGACAGTCGTTCGTATACGTCACGTCGTCTGAACCGCAAACTGGTTCGGAACCCGAAGGACACTCAACGGGACACTGGCACTCGGCACGGCCATTTTCCAATATGACGCATTCCGCTGACCAGTTGCAAAATGTCTTCTCGCAGGGCTCTGAAACAGAAACAAAAGAACGTGTTCCGTCAGTCGAAGCGAATAATTCTCTTAGTTATCACTTGGAGCTAAAGAGTTATTATTGCGCAAATGACTATAATGTATTCTGGACTGAGAATAAGATCTCGGAAAAACTACCAAGTCACGAGCTAAATTTTGACAAGCGAATCAGCGTCACTACTCGCGTAATACGAAATTTTGCCAAGAGCCATTTTTACCATATGGTCATTTTTTCCAAAGGTGGATTGGCAACATGTTTCGCTGTTGTACAAACTTAGCTATTCAATTTTAACATACATCAAACGAAATTCGATTAATATACCGAGAATTCCATGGATAAAAACTGAGAATTTCGTCGATCAAATTGTTTTATGTATGTATACATAAAAAAAGTTTAACTTATACACAACATACAAACGATTCGCTGTCGCAAGGATTACTATATTTTCTAGTTAGAACTTCGGGAATTATCTGCGATAGTAAAAATTCTCATATTTTCTAGCAGAATGTGTTAAGTTTAATACGAAGTTCTGTCGGTTTTTACCAGATTTATGGTAATTCCTATAAGATCCTTCTCTCAATGTACGATTAATGTTTCGTTTATGAGGATTTTAGATAGGGAAAGACTTCGAGGGTTGTGACCGAAAGGGGTCTCATCTACAGTCCAATCTCGACGATCTTGTCATCTTGAAGGAGTGCCAGGCTCGCGCTGAAACCACAGTTTAGTAAAGCACTGAGAATCTTTACCCGCGAGGATAACCCGTATGCTCCGCGATCATTAATATAGTGGACCAGTTGATCCGCCGAAAAAATGGCCCGACTTCCATCTGGGCTGGGTCAATCGCTTTCACTGAGCCGTCGAGACGACCCAATCCTTTTTTCGGTCCCACTAAGCTCCTTTTTCCTACCTTCTGCTTCCCGCCTGCTTTTCTTTTTTATTTTCCGACACTTTTTCGAGGCTCTTTGGAGATCAACGAGCTAGAATTAGCGAAACGGGTAGCATCGTATATATAAAAGGTAGTATAAAAAATAGTTTCGGACACAGAATGACCGGAAGAAGAGCAAGGTGATGAAAACGACAGGACGAATATCAAGAGTAGAATTACGTGTCACGTATGCGCCGTATACACAAACAATGCTCACCGTTATAGGGGAACTTTATACGCTCTTCTTCACTACGAGTACCGTCCTCTCGGCGTGAGCGAGTGTTCGTGTGTGTGTGTTTGTGTTGGAATGCCGGGTATTTACAAAGGCTACGTGTTTATATCAACGCGGAAAATAAAGCTGAGCACTACTAGACACGCAGGGTGAACGATAACGAGTTTTCCCGAACACATTTCGCACGAACGTTTAACGAGGGCATAACCCATACTTTGTGTATCTCCTCACTTTTACGATCATTTTAAAAGCACGTCTAGCGTTTATGACTGGATGAGGATGTACGTGTAGTCCTTATATAACTATGGATATTTGCACAATTCGACTTCCTCTCGTGTCCCATTGTCAGAAATATGAAAAACGGACAATCGGCAACACGGTATTGTAACATAGATCTTGACCTCGATCGATAGACGTTGTTTTATTCTTGGGGGAGACGAGACAATATTAAAAAAGAAAATCAAGAGAAGTACATTTTTGATATCCTCCCTTGTCAACTCCACAATCCTCTCCTCGACCGTCGTATAATTATTACAAACAGGCAAAACGGTATTTTAATATAGATCTTTACCTGGCTCGATGGGCGTTGTTTTATTCTTGCAAGAGACGAGACAGATTAAAAATAAAAATCAAGACCAGTACACTTTTGATATCCTCACTTGTGAACTCTACAACTCCTTTCCACAACCGACGTATAATTATCACTAACAGGCAACACGGTATGTAATCTTCTTCTAGATCTTCTTCTAGCTCGATAGGCGTTGTCTTATTCTTGGGGGAGACTAGACGGATTAAAAATCGAGAAGTGCACTTCTGATGAGAGCTGGACAAATTCACTGCGTTCTTAATAATTCAGTTCTGTCAGTACTCAATACGTCAGCACTCAGTACTTCATGTATTTAAGGTATTTACATAGCGCTGCTTCTGATATCCCACCTATGAACTCCACAAATCCCTAACATAATCGACACATATTATTACTAACAGACAACACGGTATTGTAACATAGATATTGACCCGGATCGATAGGCGCTGTTTCATTCTTGAGGGAGACGGGACAGATTAAAAAGTGAAAATTCACGAGACGTGGACTTTTGATATACCGACATGTGAACTCCACAAATCCCTGACTTAACCGACATATAATTACTACCCGACACGACTTTATCAGGGTATTATATGAAGGTACTTCACAGTGACCTTTAGAGCTTTCCAAAAGTCCGTTAAAGGTTGCAGGTGAAGTGGCGTAGAGCCAAGTATGCTTCGTTTCCGCTGCTTGCTTTCACGATTTATTTAATATTTAAACGAGTCATATTCCATGCAGCGCTCGCGGAGCCGATAAAGATTTTATAATTTGCACCAAATCCACCGGGACAGCGAGATAATAATAATAATAGCTCCTTACATAATGAAAAAGAAGTGAAGTGGAAAGGACAACATTTGAATTACTGAAGAATCGCAGTGGCTACTCGTGACCGCAGTGGCGAACGTTTCACCCTCGAGGACGAAATCTCAAGTATGGAAGAGTTCGGGATTTACAGTCTTCATAATGGCCTGCATTTATTAATCCGTAGACTCTGTACATTCGGTCTCTGCGTACCTTGGAAATGAATTTAACGAGAAAACTCCCACTGAATTATCAAACTTTTCCGTATTACCCAACTTTGTCTTCATTTACCTTTTTTTTTGTTCACTTCGACTACACGTACATGCATTTCATTTAATCTGTTGTCGGAGTAGTTCTTAATCAATTACGAACCGGGGAAAAAACGTGCCCCCCCCCCCCCCCCCCCCCCACTGCAGGACGTCGCTTCTTCCCGTGCTACAGGCAATCACATTCTACGCCGGGACTCTGCACTGGTCTTTCGTCGCTCCTTATTTCGCCGTTTGCGACAGTCATCCGTCATGATCCGTCTTGTCCGGCGGTCGTGCTCCGCAATTACTTATCTCCGGTGAGTAAGAAAAATTAGGGAAAAAAAGAAGATCGCGGAAAGCTGCGGTACGGGAGCGATGCGAAGACCGAGCTCTCGGCGGAGGCTCCCTTGGGGCTTAATAAATTGATCGTTTCGCAAAAGTTTTATAATTTCTTCATCTCGAAATGCTTTGCTCGTACTTTTGTCCAGTTCACCTTTATTCATTATTCACCGGTGCAAGATCCTCTTCGAGAATAATTCTACGGGCAATGTTTACCGTTATCGCCGTTGTTTCCTATATTTTGCGATGTGGTACACACACAGTAAACAGTTTCCCAGCGAAGCCTCGTTGTAATCCGGCGAAGCAGCGGGAAGAGGCGAGCTGGTGAACTGGCTGGTGTTCCTAGTATTTCGAGAGCCGAATTCGTGGCTAACCGAAGGTAGAGCACGGCCGCGAGTCCGAGAAGAGCGAGATGTAGCCGGGGATTCTAATTTACCCGCTGGTCTCACAGTGGACACAAAAGGAGTAATCGTATACCAGCCCACTCTGATAAGTACTGTCCCCATCAGTTGGATTTTCGTGCGCGCGCAGCACAGTCTTGCTCCGGTCGTCCACCCTTCCGCCACCAAAGAGCGACAAACTTGGGCGATCTTCAGACGAACCTTATACCTTGATGGAGATTTATGTGCCGGCCATTTCTGAGGGTCGGAATAATTTCCGACCCTCAGTTCCGACTGTAATAGTGGGCGATAAACGATCGGGAACGGTTACAACTTTTGCTTTAACCCTACACTGAGATAAAGAAATGTTTGGATTGACCAAGGCGCGGTGACATGCGTTCAAAGGTTTGGGTGATACAATAAAAATGTTTGTTACAATACAATGTAAATGTGTGGTTGATAAAATATAAATGTTCGTTACAATACAATATAAAGGTTTGATTGATACAATATGAAGGTTTGGTTGATACAATATAAAGGTTTGTTTCAACCGACAAATTTTGAATCGATTGGACCAAATATATCGTTAAAAAAAACAATGTTTATTTGTATCAATGAAACAACAGCTTTGAACGTAAGTCACTGCGACTTTTGGTTAATTCAACCATTTTCTTCTAAGTGCACACTTCATGTGTAAATTTTTTTACCTTCCAACTCGAGACGCTGGTAGACATCCATCCCACGCGTTTTTTTACATACAAGGAACACTAAACGGGATTTTCCGCACAAGAATCTCTTCGTTTTTTTAATAAGGAATAGCATGTGAGAAATTAGATTTTATATTCAAGTCGTGAAATCATATTTAGAGGCAAAACGTAACGAAAATTAGGAAAATAAAAATCGCATTTTTCGAATATCCCCACACCTGAGTTCTGTGGTTATATTCGTATCTCAGCGCTAAATCACTGTTTGTGAAAATCAGTTTAATTTCACGACGAATTATAACGAAGCTGCGAAAGAGGATTTCGTGGCATCGCCAGAAGGCTCTGTGGATTTGTACGACAGGTGAACGGGCGGATTGTCAGTACTTTTGCAGCTCGCCCCGCCCGTAATGCAGAGTCGCAGCTTGCTCTAAACACAGACGAGCTCCGGCTACGAGCGAATGTAATTATTTCGCATAGCACTTGATTAGAGCCCCCGGGGCGTTCTACGTCCACTGGTGTGTGTGCGCTATCCTGCGCGGTAACGTTTCACTATATATCCTATACATACTTTTCGGGTATACGTGCAATGCGGACATAAGTATGACCGAGTGTGCGACCGGCAGTGTGCGTGCATGTGCCTGTGCGTATGCCAGAATCACCCAGCATTTCTGCCCGGCTTTCAACAATTCATGGCTGCGGTATGCGGCAATTTAATGATAAAATATGCAAAATATTTATATGACAGTGAAATTCGACAGAATAATATACATCTGCTGTAGATAAAGCCTGAAAACAACGTTTTCAGATAGCTTCCTCATTTTTTTTTTATTCTATTGTTCGCGTAACAGTTCCGCGTCAAGGTACGTTGATGAATTTCGGCTTGCAAATACCCGACTCGTTCGTCTATCCATCACGGTAAATATTTTTTATCTCCACCGAATCGCAAACTACGTGATAAATCCCAGAAGCGGAGAAGAACCACGTCCGGTGATTCGATTTCTCAGCAATTTATTTGCGTTAGCCAGCGAGCTTCGACCATCCGACGATTTCGCGCGGGGTTTGCAGTCGGGCCGAGTCGTTGCGCTCGGCATTGCACTCGCAGTAGTAGAGGTCCGTTTGAGTCCGACGGGACGATACCCGCGGTAACACCAGAACCGCTATAGTGAGAGCCACAATACCGGGCACGGCGAGGAAAGGGAAGAAACTCAATTAGCAACAGTTCGGCGATCAAGTGAGTCGTATACCGAGTTACACGAGATAAACGTGCAGACAGGCGAATAATGGAGATCGAGAGAGACGCGACGAAAGGGAGTTAGAGAAAAGCAACTAAGTCATTGCGGGAGGTCGTGATGAACGAGAAATTATTACTCCATCCTCCTAACTTAAAGTACCGCCTAAATATTTATCAAACCATTCAAGAATTTGATTGACCTATTTTGTGGAGAATATTTCTGAAGATCCTAGTCGGGCATCTATTCTGAGGACTCGTTCCCTTACGGAATAATGGGGACCAAGAGAGAAGCGACGAAATGGAATTACAGAGAAAAGCAACTAAATCATTGCAAGAGGTCGTGATGAACGAGAAATTATTACTAAAATTTCTCCATCCTCCTAACTTAAAGTACCGCCTAAATATTTATCAAACCATTCAAGAATTTGATTGACCTATTTTGTGGAGAATATTTCTGAAGATCCTAGTCGAGCAGCTATTCTGAGGACTCGTTCCCTCACAAGGTATCCGCCGTACGGTAGTTTACTGTACGAAATAACGGGGACCAAGAGAGAAGCGACGAAATGGAATTACAGAGAAAAGTAACTAAATCATTGCGAGAGCTAGTTATGAATGAGAAATTATTGTTGAAATTTCTCCATCCTCTGAACTTGGAGTGCTGCGCAAATATTTCTGACAGCATTGAAGACTCGGACTGACCCATGTGGCGCACAGTATGTCTGAACCTCGCAGTCAAACGTCTATTCAAAGGACTCCTTTCCCTCTCAAAGTAACCACACCAACTGAAGACCGTCGAATAATTGGGACCAAGAGAGACGCGACGAAAGGGAATTGCAGGGAAAAGCAAATAAATCATTGCGTCATTGCATCACGCACATTGCCGGTTGCACACTTGGTCATACTTATATTTGCATTGCACATATATACGAAAAGTACATATAGGATATATAGTGATCCGTTACTGTGTGAGATAGCGCACATGCACCAGTGCGCTAATCATAGAGATGAGCGAGATAGTATTTCAAGTGTCACCATCCTCTAAACTTAGAGCACTGCTAAATATTTCTCACAGGATCGAAGAATTCAACTGACCCATTTTCCGCAGAATATTTCTGAACGTCCTAGTCGGGCGTCTATTCTGAGGAATCGTGTCCCCATATAGTGTCCGCTCTGCGGTTCCGTGCAAAAGCAACTTGTAAAACTCCTCATCTTAGTAATCAAATTCCACCAAACGGGACGTTCGTATTGTGATTTAACAAATACATAGTCTCGTATAAAGTAATTCATTAACAGTTTAATGGAGATTGAGATCTCATTTTCATCGTGAGCTGCATTCAGCTAGTACACCCAGACAACTTCTGTTTATCTACCCATCGCGAAAGTTTGCCCGGTTCCACAGCAGCAGCAACCACCGCTATCGCGCCTTTGCTTCGCGTAAGTTAAACAAAGATCCCGGTGCCGATATGATAACACAACAGCATTGTCGTCAATATGAGTCCATCACAGGGTATCCGTTCGGCTTAACGATCTTTCTTCCCAGAAGGAAAGTTGAGATGCAACATTGCTCGTATAGTTCGCGTTGTCGAACGAACGAGGACTTGAAGCTAGGCGAGAGAAGAGCGAAAGCGTAAATTGTTTTTTGGGAGCTTGAAGACGTTTTTTTTTTTGATCGGTTAGATGGCTTTTTTGATTGATGTTTGAACCGACGTGATCGGGAGAATCATCAAAGGAAAGAGTTTATTTACCAATTGAGAATGAAATGGCATTTTATTGAACCTGAGATCTTCCAAGAATGCACGAGAACGCGAGAGAGCGATATCTCATAGCCGAATCAAGCATCGTAAATTGATAAAGTGGCGGGGAAAAAGTTTGAGTCTCCCTTTTGATCGACCAAACATTTCTTTCGCCCATTTGAGTTGCCTTTGTCCGTGCGTATTCGATGACAAATTGTCACTCCGAGACATGCGAATATCGTCTCTATCGGATAATCAATCCACGCGTCGCACACTCGCGACGGGGAGTCGTCGTACACCTCGGCGCTGCGCTGACTAGGCAAAGCCAATTACCAGACTCTCGGCTACTTAAGGTAATTAATTTGAGCACGTCGTACACGTCCATTCCCGAGTACGAACATGCCGATAGCATCCTCAGTCTATCCGGATCTATCTCATCCTCTATCTATCCTGTCCGACTCGGAACTCTGACATTGTGCACTCGGCGACGAATATCCTCGCACGGAACTGAGTGTACCGAGGGGAAAAACGAAACTCAAAATCCGATAAAAAAAAATGTGTCAATAATCAAGTGTATGTTATGTCAGTGAAGTAGCTTTTCCTGAATACACAGCGAAAGATATCCGGGGATCCGAAAGGTCTGGTCTTAGAGGATTATCTTCTCGGGTCGGATTAAGTGAGACGCGAAAATACGTCTTCGACGTTGACGGAACTGCCGGTTCAAGATCATGTCAAGCGAGCTGTAGATTCTGAGCGGGTTCACTTCGAGAACGCGGACGAAGATGCATCCATTTAAATACATCGGAATGTAACGCAGAGGTACGGGTTTGTGTACCCTATGCCATCTCGGATTACGCGTTCCTCGAGCGTTAATATGCGTAATCCCTGCACGTCTGCCAGGCGAGCCGTGTACATCCGTGTGCGACACTTCGCAGCGTACTACGGTGTCGGAGAAGTCGTCGAGGACTCGAATGCACATCGGCTTTGACGGTGCTCTTAGAGGTAGACTAACAGCCGGGTCATGGTCGCAAGGTTCGTAATAGAATTGGAAACCAGAATTACCGTGAAATCAATTAGGTGTTAGAGCGCTATCTTTTTCCATTGTCGGATACACCTTATCATCCATCTCGGCACTTACCACACTGTGGATGCGCCTTTGCTTCGTGCCCCATTTAAAGCGAGCTTTCCGGCCATTTACCCCGTTGGATTGCCTCGAGCAGTCGTTCGGGTTCGTCGAGTCGGCTTATCGCGTCAACTCATAATATTCGGATGATTAACTGATTCCACAAACCGTGTAAATTTAATGCCGGTGGCGTTTAGCTAATAAAAAAAAAAAAAATCGTAGAAAGAATAAAATCCCGCGGGGGTTTTGAATGCAGCTCGGGCTAATTACAGTTTAAAGTACGCAGCGATAGCGGCGGCCTGATGAATAAGCAATTTTGAATGCGGTGGGCTACGAGATGGCAGCAGAATTACAAAGGACAAAAAAAAGATAGAGCGTCTGCGCGTGGGCACGGTGCTCACGTTAAATTAGAGAAATTCACCGAGGGAATATCGCGCGGTATTATAGCATAGACCGGGAATGCTGTGCAGGCAAATCTGTGGCGCCTGTGGCGACGGCCTGAACAGGCTCTGTACGTACTCTCAGTCCGCCGCGTACGCCGGCTGCCATGGTACGCTCAACGTTCCTCGCGGGTTGCTCGGACACAATAGGCCTCCATGCATAATAATGGAGTACCTGGGTTTAGGTTCGGGGGGAATGGGAGGATGGGTGAGATGCACGCTGGGCGATGCCGAGGCGACTCACGCCGAGCGAAGGCGAACGCGACGGTTAATTACCCCGGCAAATTAAGTGGAAACGGTCTGATTAGTGGTTCCTGTCTGCTCGCTGATGCTATTCTCTTGCTGAGAATCGAGTGATGCACTGGAGGACAACGTTCAAATGCTATATCTGTTCGCAGAGCTGCGTGACATTGTTCCAGAGAGCGTTGGACACAGATCTAACACTCTCGTGCGCGCTATCGCAACTGATTTTATGTCCGATTGACGCTATGCATTCAGCCAACAGTGACACACGGCCCCGTTGACGGAGACGGAAACCCTCGTTTTCAGATCACTTAGTAATTAGGAGGGTCAAGATAAAAAACGACGACCAGCGACATCAAGATTTACTCTCAATGCGGCTAATTTGGAGATGACTTGTTCAAAATTGAGAGCTTGTTGTATGGAATTCGTGATTTTACGTAAGTACATAGACTAAAGTAGATCCGCAGCCAAAGTGAGGCTGCAACGCACGGAGCTTCGATGGTAATCGGTACATTACACAACATACGTTGGTCCAGAGAGCGTTGAACACAGATCTGACACTCTCGTGCGCGCTGTCGCAACTGATTTTGTGTCCGATTGACGCTATGCATTCAGCCAACAGTGACACACAACCCTCATTTTCAGATCACTTAGTAATTAGGAAGGTCAAGATAAAAAAACAACGACCAGCGGCATCAAGATTTCCTCTCAATGCGGCTAATTTGGAGATGACTTGTTCAAAATTGAGAGCTTGTTGTATGGAATTCGTGATTTTACGTAAGTACATAGGCTAAAGTCGATCCGCAGCCAAGTGAGGCTGCAACGCACGGAGCTTCGATGGTAATCGGTACATTACACAACATACGTTGGTCCAGAGAGCGTTGAACACAGATCTGACACTCTCGTGCGCGCTGTCGCAACTGATTTTATGTCCGATTGACGCTATGTATTCAACCAACAGTGACACACAACCCTCATTTTCAGATCACTTAGTAATTAGGAAGGTCAAGATAAAAAACAACGACCAGCGGCATCGAGATTTCCTCTCAACGCGGTTAAATTGGAGATGACTTGTTCAAAATTGAGAGTTTGCTGTATGGAATTCGTGATTTGACGTAGGTACATAGACTAAAGTAGATCCGCGGTCAAGCGCGGCGGCGACGCACGGCGTTCCGATGGGAATGGGTACATAACATAAAAAATATGTAATGGGAGACGTTGGTCCAAAGAGCGATGGACATAAAAGTAACACTCTAGCGCGCTCTATCGCAACTGATTTTATGTCCGATCGACGCTATCGCTACGACCGACGACACACAACTCTGACGATGGAGGCAGAAACCCTTACTTTCAGATCATTTCGTAGTTACGAGAGGCAAGATTGTAAAAAAAAAAAAAAAACAACCGGCCCCATCAATATTCCTCCTCGGTGCAGTAAAACTCGGGATGACTTGATCGAAAAGGAGAGCTTTCAGTATGCAATTCGTGATTGTACTTAAGTACATGGACTAAAGTCGATCGGCGGTCGAGCGCGGCTGCGACGCACGGAGTTTCGAGAGTAATGGGTGCACGGACACCTGCAGACGAGTGCGGAAAAATTGATCGCGTCTGTGCATTGAAAAATAAAGCGTCGCAGTTTTGAAGTGAAATGACGATGAAAGTCATAAGAAAGGAAGCCACTGGTGTTAAAGTGGAACACCTCATCGGGAAGATCGTTTGTGGCCTCCACGCGGGGAGATAAAACGAAGGAAGATTGGCTTTTATGAAGGCAGGGAGGTACCGCGTATAGAGGGAAAAAGACGAGGATGGGCAAAGATGCGAGTGCGAAGGAAGCAAAGAACGTAAACGAGAAAGGAGCTGGCGGACTCGCGGAGAATATAAAAAAAATAGAGGACGAGAGGAGACTGGTCGGAAGAGCGAGAGGGAAAGGGGAGAAAACAATTCTCGTCGTTCATCGGCAGTTAGTATTTTCTTTCCAGGTTGTAAGAACTGCGAAGCCGGAACGGACGTCGCGCACGCGTTTCATCTTCCCGGAAGATTGTTATTTCGACCCAAAACGCTTTTCAACTTCGCCCCCAATGCCCCAATCTCGAGAGGAAGACCGGACTTCAAAGGATGCGACCTAGCGAAGCTTGTTTTAAAAAAAATTAAGAGGATATTTTCGAAGACTGCCTCGAAGAGCTACCGAGAATTGCCACGAATTTCCCAAATGTGGGAAACGCTCCGATGAACTTGATTGATCGTCGCCGTCAATTATACTCGTTCAAGATCCGACATTGGCTTTTTGACGAAATTGCAAAACTACGACGGAAGTGTAGAGTGTATAGAAGAGAAAGGCAAAGAGAAATATGTCCAGCCGGGGAAGGAAGGGAACAAGGCGATGAAGACTGCGAGGAGACGAAGAAGAGGACGATGGCCTGTGGAATACGTTGGCAGGAAGGCGACGAGGATGGCAACGACGACGATACTCGAGTGCCGTCACAGGCGGGGATCGGGCGGGGTAAGCCCGCACCCCGAGCCTGCTGAAAGGTTGCAGTAGCTTCGGCACCGGGCAGAAGAAGCTCCAACCCTACGGCAAAGCTGTTGGCAAACTCGACGCGGCACGCCTCGCCCCCTCAGGCGGGCCTTTCGCCTCCGCGACTGAAGATCGATCGTTGCCTTTCGAGTTACAGCTCGAGCGGCATCCGGTGTACACAGTCTATTTCGCGCTTTGTTTGCTTCCCGGCTTCCGTGAAGCTTTCCGGCGTGCGCGCTTATTTCCCGAGCGGAGATCGAGACGGAGATACAGCCCGAGCGACGGGGCGATGCGCACGCGTACGATAAATGGGGTACATCGATAAATTTCGACGCAGGTGGACGTACCACTGGCACACTGCACTCCGGTCGGAATTTTCAACAAGCTTTGGAATCAAATGGTCTTTCTTATTTATTATTATTTTTTTTTTTTATTTCGTAATTGTTGAAACTGTACGGGTTGCCGGGTGAAGCGTTTGTTCGTGGCTCGAGCCGACTCCACTCGACCCTTCTCGAACTTTGTCGAAATAACTAAAGGCTGCGGATGAGGGCGAGGTGAGATAGAGGTCGGTCGGTGAATGAAGGTATTTCAGCATACCGCCGGCATCGACGCACGGTCGCGCGTTGAATTTTAACGTTCGGATAATCGAAGTGCCTGTTTCCGACGGCAGCGGGTAGCGACGGCAAACGTGCTCGTGCCCCGAGGAGTACGCGATATATACTCGCTTCCTTCCCCACTGTACTCTATACCGCCTCGGATTTATCCGTTCCCAGCCGTTATTTCACCCCTCTGTTCTGCCACTGCTCCAGCTCGAGGGATTAAATAGTGGGAGGCGTATTTCTCGTCGTTTATATTGCCGGACTGTATAGCAATATAAGACCAATGCGCGTATGCTATACCGCAACTCGAGACGTGCTCAATTTAATGAAATTGCTGGGGAACGCTTCGGGTTTTGAATACGAAGAACCTTTCGCCAAATCTCTATATAGCTATACAATTTTTTATTTCTTCCCGCCCCGTTGACTTTATTTTTTTATTGTGCACCGAAGTGAAGTTGGTAAAAAGGCAATGACAGAGTAGGCATGGATTTAATGTGTCTGCCGAGTGGGATCGTAAGAATACTGATCATTCTTTTTTTTTTAACAAGAAAACCTACCAAAAAACAATAGAAATGTTCCAAACTGCTGTCAACAAGACAGTGGCCTGGTTCAACAAATCGCGGCTCAAATCAAACTCACTTCAATCGCAACTGGTCACCTTCGACCACAAGATTAATTCACAATCATCAAAAATCCAACTTCTTCAACGTAAATATTCCACTTAAGCAACTGGCAAAATATTTAGGCTTTTTCATAGACCATCAATTTAACTTCAAACACCACCTTCGATACTGCAAGCAGAAAATGTCAGCACGAGCGTCACACTTCAGGAAAATAACATTAAGATAGCGAAAGATCAACGTAAAGCATCAAGTAAAAATGTATAAAAGTATATGCAGACCTATATTAGAATTAGAAATTAGATGCAGCTCAGGAATATGGCCACCCTATACTAAAAAATATTGAGAGAATGGCAAAGGAAGATGTAAACTCAACCATAACATTAAAACAACTCGTTCCCACCGAAAAACGGACGCACTACATCCAGAAAAATAATTTATTTGACCGCCACCGTTTTTTTCGCTTAAGTAAAACGTTTATTCGATTAAAACAAATATTTATTTAAATTAAGTAAATAGTTACTTAAATGAAATAAATATTTATTTAAACCAAATAAATGTTTTGCTTAAACCAAATAAACGGTGGCCGTCAAATAAATTATTTTTCTGGGTGTAGTATAAAAAAGCATATCAGAGGTTGAAGGATTCAGGTCGATAGCCCGTTGGCAATAGCAATATAAATATTGTAACGAATCTAGAGATGAGCATTGACTGAGACACACGATATTGCATAGACGACCGGAATAGTTCGGTATGACAAATGTCAAACGTACAGATTATCGATTGACCAGATGCCTACAGCCTCGATCGGACTTTAAGTAGGAACAGACGTTGGACAGTTCGCGCTCGACATGTTTGGCTGCGATTGTACTTTATAATATCCGCCCCAAAACCAAATACGCGGTACAATCTATACTGCAAATAATCTTCTAAATGTATCGATGTCCGAACCATGCCAAATATCGTCAACAAATGCAGTTACTACCACTATTTTATTTATTGCCAGATCCAACAGTGCAACTTGTCGTACGTCGTCATTGAATCCACGGTTGTGCTTAAACTTGCTAAGAGGACATGTAGGGCTCGTGTGTGGTTAACCAGTACTGGGACAGTACTGGCCTTGCCAGGTATTGGGGTTGCAAGAGCTAACTCAGCGCTACGGATAATTCTTTGAATAGAGATCTGTGCCGTGTGATAGTTTCGTAGTGTCTAGGGGACGATCATCCCCCTCCGTCCGCCCACTCGCCTTCCGTGTATTTCTACCTTTATCTTCCGCCTTCTTCTTCGCTATATACATAAATCTCTTTTCTGCTTCCACCCCTTGTTCCACAGCCTCGCGACCCTTTGTCCTTCCTGCAACCTTTTCACTCATCTGACTTTTGCTAACGAACGACCCCAGCCCCCCTTTCCGCTGTTCCCTTTCCATCACCCTTTGGCCTACCTCGTTTGCTTCGTTCGCGGCGGGCACTGCCGAGTGCTAAAGCGCCCTCGTATCGTATAACTATATCCACGCTTCTCTGCACAGACGAAAGTACCGCGGTACAACAAACGCGGCATTGTTCTGATTAATTTTTCCTTTCTTTTTTTTACACTTCAGGTGCGATAATAATTTCGCGAACTGCATCGAGGCGTATTATGGCATTGCAACAGATTAACGACATGAACTTCCGTTACACCGCGCCGGTGCCCGTGCCGATATCGGCCCGTTTCATATCGCATTATCGGCGAAAGCCTACACGGGTAAGGCCCGAAGCAACCAAAGTTCCGCGCATAACCGTACAAAAGCTCCGCACGAAAGTGTCCCGCACTTGCTGTTCACGTCGGTTGCCCTAAATATCAATTTTCGAAATCTCATTAACGATAATTACACCGTAATCTCTCGTAGATAGGCTCGCGGGTATGCGAGCTGCAGTACATAGACACGCGGTTGAAGCACCCGCGCCACTCGCAGCTGCATTACACGGTTAACCAACGCATGCGCTGCAACCTCCGCAGCACCACTCGACCGACCTCAGTAGGGCAATTTACGGATCCTTCGTACCCTACAAGCATGTTTCGCGCTGAGCTATCTTCGACAAGGATTTACATCGAGAGAGTCGCGTAACCATAACGATCAATAAATCTATGGAAAATTGCAGGGTTTTGGAACGAGAGTCGGGAGACTTTATAGACATGAAAGTTATTTTTCGGTGTACGTGGAAAGGAGGGAATTCGTTGAAACGTTTAATGCTCCGACGTACTTAGGCCCTTCGGCTTCTTTTCTACGTCTCGGTGGTTTACGGCTGTTTTCACTTTGAAGTGTGGACTGCAGCGCCTTCGCCACTGGGGATGAAAGCGTCGAACGGGTGTAAAACTGTTCGCGTGTCCGAAAGTGCCGCTGAGGGAAAACTCACGTGAGTTCGACACAACGTCAGACTCCCGAGGGTATTGGGTTCTTACGGTCCGATGGAATGTCCACGAGCTTCGATAGCGTTTAACGATTTTCTCGTTGCTCGATGGCGTGTCTTCGGTGTATAACCGTGGAACAAAATCCGAAGTGCAAGTGAAAGATCCAAATGTGGAAGGGTATAAACCGAGCCGCACTGCTGTTTTATCGAGATACAGGGAGCGGGGCAAAAAGGAACCATAGAAGTGGTAGGGGAGAGCGGGGCAAAATGGCACACCGGGGCAAAACGGGATGATGGGACAAAACGCAATTCTCCAATAACTTTGAGATGGTGGCGATGGTGGTACGTCGGGAAAAACGGGTTTAAAAATCCGGATGTATCGTTGGGACAAAATTGGGCATCCAAAAATGATTGGAAAATTGACTTTTGCCCTCACAGTCCCGTTTTGCCCCGCTGTGCCATTTTGCCCCGGTCTCCCCTATACAACTTGGGGCGACACTCATCTTCCGGGTAAAAACTAATGTTCGTCCCATTAAAGATGAGTTGCCAGGCGGGACGTGTAACGCGAACAGGGGACAATTTGTCGGTCCACATCGGTTCGCAATTAGGTTGCAATCAGGTCGCGAGATTATATAACTATACACGTGTATCAGAGCTGAAATGTCGGGGAGTGTATTAAACCTCCGCCGGTCCCGACGCCGTAAGATCGTTACACCAACCTCGCGCTTCACCGTAAGGTTTCCGGCGTTTCAACCGGCAGAGGGTTAACGGTACGAAAGATCGGTACGTTCTTGTATCGATGTATCTATCGTAGCGATAATGACGTTACGAGGAGTAGATCGAGATCGTCCTTCACCCGGAAAATTAGTACGTCACTGGAGCACAATATTGTATTTATAACACCGATGATCGTTGCATGATCGGTAATTTAAGTTATCCGACGGTTATTTTCGTGACACGAGAGTAAATTAATTAAAAGTCGACTCGAGAGTGGGTTTGAAAAGTCATGATTTCCGGATAGTCATGCACCCGTTGTGTCCAAACACGAACAAAGCTCGAGGATCGTGAAGCGCATGCAGGACTGAGAGTTTCGGTGTCGAACAGTCGAGGGGTTTCCGTTGCGGATTCCCTGATATCGGCGTCGATGGACAACCGTTAAATCGGACATCAATCACTGTCTACCGACAGGATCGGAGAAACGGCGAGCGAAACTGGCACCAGTCGTACGGTAACTGACGGCACTGGCGGAAAAAATCTTCGTAGCGAATGCCGGCACGACGACTAGACCGGAATCTCAACTGAGCTCGACAAGGCCGCGGATACAAACTCGGAAAGCTCGCTGGTTTGCGGTGCCAGCTAAGTTGATTCGCGTTAATCGCCTGCGAGGTAGGAAATAATTCCGTGCTTTTAACCTCGCCGTCACCAGTCTTTATCCCAGCACCGGAGGGGTTAATTCAATTCGCGCCGGCGACAATCAAGCTTCGGGTGTAGTTTCTCGTTGTACGGTATCGAGTTTCGTCGGTGGCGTATTCGCGGTAACACCGGATGCTGAGGGATAGGTGAAGAGCGAGGGAAAGGGAGGCCCCGACTGCGCCCGAGGAATTACTGAAACCGCGGGGGTGTCGGAGCTACCTTGCACGATTTCGCTGACGAATTAATGGAGTAGGAACCCCGCGAGATGGGCGACGCGGCGCGCCTAATGTCGGGGCTTACCTCGCTCGCGGAAATGTTAACGCGGGAATATTATTCTCGATTCAAGCAAATGCTTTTTTTTTTCCAACGAAATGCACAGGTCATTCGCGAAGGAGCGAACCGATTGTTCTTGTTTCATATCGAGGATTTTTATTTGGCGAGGGGACGGTGAAGAAAATTAAAGAGCAGATGAAGAATCTTAATCGAATGTTTCAGCGCAAAACTGAGATAAATTGGCTTACATCGCTCACGGAAATGTTAACGCGGGAATATTATCGATTCAATCACATGACTTTTTTACGAAATGCACAAGCAGTTCGCGAACAAACGAACGAACTCTTCTTATTTCATATCGAGGATTTTTATTTGGTGGACGGAAGGTGAAGGAAGTGAAAAAGCAGAGAGAATTTTAATCGAATGTTTCGACGCAAAACTGAGATAAATTGGCTTACATCGCTCACAGAAATGCTAACGCGGAAATATTATTATCGATTCAATCTCGTGACTTTTTTTTTACGAAATGTAAAAGCAATTCGCGAACAAATGAACGAATTCTTCTTATTTCATATCGAGGTTTTTCATTTCGTCGGCGGAAGGTGAAGGGAGTGAAAAAGCAGATAGAGAATTTTAATCGAATGTTTCAGCGCAACTGGGGGGATACATCGGCGCATGCAGGATATAAGATTGGGACAAGAGGCACGTCTTCGACCCTATTAGGAAAACCATTCTTTCTAATCCGGCGGAGCACGGAACATCGACTTGCAGTTAATTTTCCAGTAAATAAACACGCTTGCGAGTTGAACGACTCCCCTCGCGAGTCACTGTGCTAGTATGCGCTTTGCTCCCGATGTGTATACACTGTATATACGCGTACAAGAGGCACACCCCTACTTGTCTGCGTGCCGGCCTTAGCTCTTCGTGTGTTACCGTCGTTCATGCCGCCTGGAAATCGATAGTCCATTATACCGGCTTAAGTTGCCCGATTTATATGTATGCTCCGTCTTCCTCGGTGGCTGCCTCTAGCAGCTGCCTATACTCTCTATACTGCCGGCGTCTCGTAGCGTCAGCCCGAGAATTTGTAAGCGCCTAATATGCGTTCCACCTTTACGTGGAAAATCTTCCGGCTCGCCCGCAGAAATTTCGAAATTTAACGCATTCGCGAAAGCTCCCCCTCCGGCTCGATCGATGAACGGTTAGAAGATATTTTACGTTGTGGGTCTCAACGACGTAAGTATTTACACCCCGCGGAAGGGGAGCCAAAGATCACGGGGATGGATTCGCATAAATTTGCTACACTCATTCAAACTTCGGACCGGTTGGTGTAGTTGACACATATTTAAATGCATTTTTTTCGACTTCGACAAATTGAATTGAATGAAACATTTTTTTCCTTCTGCATCGAGCAATACCGATGGAAACACCATTGAACTTAAGATTGAAGTTCAGATCGATTTTCCGCTCGTTGATCTCGTACTTGAATTTTATCTTAAGTATGAGTTGAGTCTCAATTCAATTTGGATTATAGTTTGAGTTCGATCTTAACTTCAAGGCTTAACTCAAGACTTGAGAACTTAAAGAACTTTAACGCCTTTTCGGTGTAGAATTTGTTATATCTGGATCCCAAATGCGATTAACTTTTATGATACGTATACCGTCATGAATGCGTTATCGAGTAAGAGAATATCTTGAATCCATTTCTATGGAATGATCAGTGATTGTGAAGATGGGTGGAAAATCTTATCGCTTCTCATTAGTATGAAATTAAGATCGATTGGATCGATCTTAAGTTCAACCTAACGTCTTAAAATGGTATCCTAGGGTATCTGCCTCCATATATACAGTCGACTGTTCCTATAATAGCGCATCGCTTCAGGAAAAACGGGATTGTAGGAAGTTCCTCAACAGACGAAGTTTACTGTACTAAGAATGACGAATGAATTAATCGAGCTTGCTAACTTCCTTTCGTCGACTTTAAATTTAAATCGTTTTCCAATAGAATCGTTTATTTACTCGACAATATTCAAATTGGACGTAAATCAATGAAATTCAATGCACCGAAGGCTCCGCCGGTGCACGCTTCCTCCGATGCCCCAATCTCATCCGCATTCTCAGATTCTGTTCGCGAGTTTTCTTGCAGATTGAACTGCACCTCCGTTTCCCCGGGAAGGTTATCCAACAGGAGCCTCATACAATAGACGAACTTTCCATTGTTGCCCGAAGCCGTGTCTGTATTTCTCTTTTCACAAGCTTCCTTGCCGGGTGGGGTTCCTTCCGACCCCGCGGCGCGTGTTACACAAGAGGTTAAACAAAATGTAGGCTGCAGACATCTTTATATAAGATGAATCGACCACCAAATGAACATTCAACCCCAGTGAACGAACGCAAGACTCTGAAGGCTTTTCGAAATCTCCAGAACACTGGTTCGTAAAGTGACGTAACAGCTCGATGCTTGACGATTATGTGAAAATAAACAATTATTTCCACTCCACTGTGCACGCTATCCAATACGTTCATTATATGCATCGAATATAAAATAAAAGATTATTTTTATCCAGTTTTTGTGCATGGCATTTTTTCAATCGATCAACGTTAATAAAATGTCAGAAAATATGACGCGCCCCGGGAGGTATGCCGGTGAATTTGCTGCGAAAAATCTGAAGCTCGATGGTTTGACGTACCCTCGTTAAATTTTATTTTGCTCACGATCAATCATTTATTAACCAGAAAGGTCAAACTGATTGGCAATAACAATTACTCGACCACTCTGATAAACCAAATTGTGTAACTCGATCATTGTTACGTGACGTGATGTCATACCGGAAATACATCACTTTCGGTCAACGAATAAGATTTTTAAACCGGAAGTGACATATTTCCGGTATAACGTCACTTCCGGTCAAAAATCAAGATTTTCAAACCGAGGGTGAAATTTTCAAACCGGAAGTGATGTCATAGAAAAAATGTTTATTTTTTCTCGTAGTGGCGTTATAGCGTTGTTCAATGGTTATTAGTGATCGAAAGACGTCGGCTTCGCTCTGGCTACCTGCGCCGGCCGAAGAAGGACCGATATGACATTTTGGCGTACAGCAGCCAGTGATGTGCTTGCCTTGCCGGAGCCTTCACATTCGACGTGTCAGTTTCCGCGCAAAGCAGCTCCACTCTGCTGCGAACGACGACATCCATTCCGCCCCGATGGGTGCGAATTTAGTTTTCGGCTGTGCCAGGTGTTTGGCATTCTATTGATTCCATCTGCCGTTTTACGATAATCCTGTCGGACGTTGATCTTAGCCTTTCCCCGAACTTCCAAGCAGGGATTGTGTCGATAAATGTCTAAATTATGGTCACCGCTGGCCGTGCTGTCTGCCGTAAAACGTAGTACCGAAAGTGTCCTCGTTAAAACTAAAACACTTAAAATTGAGTTGCCCCTGGGTTCTTGTCTTCGGAATAGAGAAATTCCGTCGTACGGTGCCCGAGTAGCTCTGCACATAATAACGTAAACTGTACGCGTGAGCACATTACGACGTCACTCGCGAATCTTTCGTGCTTTATAATACCCGATGAAGATATTACAGGAGGGTTCGAGGTTAATCCCCTACCGGTGCCGGGGGTGTCTGCGAAGGACTTGATAGTTTCATAAACCCCGCGACCCGGAAATCATGATCCCCGCTCGTATTAATCAGAGGCTTATAGAGGTAAGGCGCTCGGATATATGTATAGTATCGGGTGGCATTATACGGAGGATGGCGAGGCTCCGATGATTAATTATCACTTGCCGTTGACGAAGCCCCGGCGATAAGGATATAAACATAAACTCCATCGGCTTTGAAGATATTCATTTATTCAGCATCGCGGAAGCTGCGCGCGTGATCGAAAGTGCACTGAGAAAAGGATTTGGTAAAAAATACCGATCATCTGAGAAAAATTACCATAGCACATAGTAGGGCGCCAAGGCGCCACTTATGGCAGAAAGTCTCAGATTATCCAAGAATTTTTACCATAACGTCTAAGAAAAATTCTTAGAAATCCGGTACTTCCATAGGTGGCGCCCTAGCGCCCTACTACTATGTGCTACGGTACACTGATAAAAAAGTACAGTTCAATCAACTAAGATTCGGGCAGGGACGTTCAAATAAATATTTAGTTGGTCGAACAAAATATTTTAATGACTCAAAAATATTTTGGTGAATTCACCCAACACATTGTTGAACTAACCAATTTTTTAGCTGTACCAACAAAATATTTTGTTGAACATCCCTGCCCGAATCTTAGTTGATTCAACCGTACTTTTTTATCAGTGTAATGAAGCGATATAGCCATTTTTACTAGATTCTTCTCTCAGCGTTAAGTAAAACATAATAAGAAATCCGAAGCACACGAATGTCCCTTATCGTTTCTAAGATAAAGGTGGAAGAATATATTTTTCGAATTGAAACAAAAGCAACTCCGTATTCGTGCGACTATATACGTAGGTTCATTGAGTCGCCGGTGTGTCTCGAGGGGGAAGATATTGAACGAAAAAGCGACGGGGGCGAGATAGGAACGGAATCAGAACTGGAATAGAATGAACGGATAGAACTATCAAGAAACGCGGCATTTTCCATTCTCTTTTGGGTAGGAAGCTAGCCAGGGGGAATTTTATCACGGAACTTGTTCTTAGTAAGGTGTGCGTATCGTCTGTACGTGTTCTCAGACCCGAAGACTCCTCGGGGGTTGTTCCTGCGGTTGGGAAGATAGTGTTCGGGGGGCACTTCGCCCCTTCCGGTCCCCTCTGGGAGGTCAGGGCTTTCCTCCCGGCGCGGCTGTATTCACGATACAGCAGGTCGGAAGAACGACCGAAATGAGATACCTCAGGATATATACCGTAATTCGGGGATAATTAGGACGGCCCTTTTGATACGGCTGAATCCCAATTACGAAGACACACACGGCACATGATTACGTCTAAATACGACCTTTCGGAACTGGTGCGAAGCGGTGATGATCGCTTTTTTATTTATTTATTTTTTATGTAGATGTGAATAGCGACTGGGTCGGAAAGCAAACTTGGTATTTTACACCTTTCAAGAGTCACCGCCACGTAATGCTAATACCATAATGACAAAAGTCGAAGTTCGAGAAATTATATCAAGAAGTTAAGGCAGTTTTAGTAACCAATAACGGGTTACGAGAGAGGCGCTTGTTTTGGTGTTATAATGTGAAACGTCATGTTGCACGGTGGTGAAGTAGACGGCGGAACGCTCGGGGGCGGTCTGCACGGTTCTGTAATTATGAAAAGTTGCTGTCACTTCGGCTGAAGACTAAGTCGGCATGTCAGCGACGCGCCGGCGGCAGGCTGCGCTCGCACTGCTCGAGTCCTCAAAACTTTTACCAGTTTTAAAACTCTCGAAATTTAACTCTCCCTGGGCTTGTCGCCTGGTCCGGGTTGGGGACTAGACGGAGGGTGAGGTGTTTCCTGGGTAATCCCAACCAGCTCGGCGGATGAAGCGTCGTCGTCGTCCGGACGATGACCAAAGAAGCCCCCGCCTCGCCAACTACTCCTACCTTCTTGCATACGGTTTTCTATAATAATGTGGAAAATGGGGCTGAACTGCCGCTGTCCTTACTCACCGTCTAATTAGCGTTATTACCTCGCCGGTGGTCATTGTTACCATGGAAAAAGAGTCCGGCGAGTGACCAGTCCGATTTGTCTCCGATGAATGCAATGTGGGTCGAACTATTTGCGAATTTACGTTCTCACATGCACTGCCATTGACTGGTGCTATTATTACCCGAGAGAATGGGGCAACGAGGTCGTTATCGCTGAAAAATGAATAACCGGCTCACTCGACGACCGGTCTTGATGGTAGAACATCCGTCCTGACTCGCGCATTACAACTGTGACTATCCCAAACGGTCCTCAATTTCAGCCCCTCAAGTTAGGCAACATATATAATATCACTATCGCGTACTGTCTCCAGAATTTCCTCATCATCGGGTGATGCAGAAGACGACGTGGATACTCTGCAGGTGCTTTGTCTCGTTGAAGCCATCTCAACCGAAGCTGTGTTTACCCAGTACGTCAAGACGGGTAAGCCCCAGCGATAGTTTGCTTTAGTTCGTCACCACCTCGCGTTAAGCCCGGTGAGACATGATCCACGGCTCTGACTCTACGCCGCGTCGACGTACTCGTCCTCGTTCTCGTAAGTTACCCTCACTCACGTAGATCCAACCCACCTATCCGAGTAATGCCCAGGCTTCTTGCTAGCGCACAACGAATCAAATGAATTCGGTGGGTCAAGATTCATGCACACTTTCTCAGATTCAATAGAATATCTTTGTGATTGATTTTACCGTTTGATTCGTTTAACCTCGTACAACCGTAACACGTAACCTCGTATAACGGGGCTGCTAGTTAAAGCGGCTTGGCGGAGTTTCGACTCCCCGGAGACGACTGTATGGACGAAAATTCGATTTCTCATTTCAATGGGAAACATGCTGGTAGTCCATAATCTCCAGAGTAAACACATATTGTTACTTGGCTCATTGTTACGATTCGGGCGGAGGAACTTGTCGGGTGCGGCGCATTGTCCGGAATCGTGAATGATCGTTAATTAAGGTTAACACCTCGCTTGACCTTCCGGTTCCGTGACTCGGCTGCGATATGTCCGCGGGACCGGCAAGAGAGTGGAAATACACATTTCCGCTGGGACCGAAAGTTCTTTACATAGTTTCACGCAAAATTTTATTTCCATGCAAATTGCATGCTATTGGGACACGAGTGCATGTTCCATGCGCCTTTATTATTTCACACTTTCCTGACTACAGAGCTTCGGAGTACACAGTTGTAGGTTGTTGAACGAAACGAGGTAAATTTGTAGAGTAACCTTCTGGGAATGCGAACGGACATACTGCGGCGCATCAGAGCTCTATATCTCCAATCTCCGAGTTTTATTTGTGTATACAGCAGGCGCCATAAACAGATGTCTAACATCGTTGAGCCCACAACGTGTACACCAGAGACACGGAACAACTACAGCGATATGTTCCGACAGGAGATCCTCAGGCCGCGTATTATACTGCACAGTGACCATTGTCGGAGCGCGTTTCTGCAAGGTATACAGGAACACGCGACGATGGTACGGATGGAGAAGGTGACGAAGGGACACGAGCCCGGAGGTCCACCTGCCAATTTGCATGCATTAAACAGGAGGTACAATTTCTCGTCCCGCACGTGTGCGCGTATATGCATGCGCCCGGACTTCGAAGCTCCGACTGTCGCTTCACGACTCTAAAACAAGACTCCACTTTCATCGACCTGTTTGCAGCGACATACATGATTCCACGCTCGTTTCACTCGAGTGGCGTCGGAGAGAGTCAGTGGAACCCGTTGACCAATCCCTCGAGTCCAATACCTTTTGTTCCTTCCCCAAGAATCACAATACCATCCGAACACCCTCTTCTCCGCGCACTTTGAATTGCCAAAGTGCTCAAATCCTAGCCATATCTCGCGAGCCTTGTTTCTCCGAGGTTGAGAGGCGGCTGAAAGAAAATCAACTCTTCAATTTCGGTCGCGCGCATCCCGCCAACGAACATCCATGTACAGAGCTGCAGGAGCAGCATTTCAGGCGCACACCAGGAGGATTGCACCGAGTGAATTTCAAGTAGTTTCGCCAATTCGCATCCGCCGTCCGTACATATATCGACGGCTAAGAATCAAAAGGTCTTAACGCCGATGTTAAAGTATACGGTTTAGCCCCTTCTTGTACTTGGCCATTAGTATGGCGTACTATACTGTGCAGCCGCGGAGCGTACGTAGCATACCAATGTGTATATGTATCTATGTATCGTGTACGGGGCAAGGATGATACATAGCCAGTTGGTCCCCGGGGCTGGACCAACCGGCTGACACCAGATTGGTACGGTGTGTGTGCATGGGCAGGGGTTGGGGGTGATGCGAGATTGGACGTGGGGGGCCAAACCCCATCGGATACTAGCGCTCACGTTTCTCGCCACGACGACGACCACCGCCCGTTGTCGACGTTTGTGCATCGAACTTACGAATTGAATTTGCATGGAACAATTGCATCCACCTGTTCGACGGACAAACTAGTAGCGGACCCGGAGAGACTGACCGGCGATCGAGCGCGACGGCGAAGACGAATGAAAAAGGAAGAACGCGAGACTGATTCTACGGAGTTGGGAAAGTGATGGCTCGAACGGATTGAAGGGTGCACTGTACTGGCACATCGTACTGTGGAATAGCGGACGCCGAAGACCCTGCCGATTCCACTCTTGTCTGAGGATCGAGGGGGAAGGAGGCGTCGGATCACTCTCGAGGATTGAACTGGACGGAGAAAAGATTTATTTCGCGACCGCAGACTATTTTTACTTCGTTCGTAGTTTGAAATGTGATTCTTAAATTCGAAGTCCAGACCGACGGGACTTACAAATTCTGGCTGTGTACTCGGTAATAAAATTTTTACGGCGTTACGTCGTATGCTGATAACTCCGGTGCAGACTGTCTGAGTAGGATGCCGTGGGGCGGAGAGTACAAGCATCTCATCGAGGACCCTCGGAGGCGTTTCTCCAGGAAATAATTATCTTGCGCAGCGTCATCGAAAAATGAGTCTATCAGACTAACCTGGACAGTTCCCCGGGCCGGGTTGCGAAGGGGTTAACCATCGCCACTCGCGATCTCTGCAACGGTCGAAGTTGCGAGATGCAACTTCGCGGCTTTGGCAAAGAAGAACACTCGGGGGCTTCCGACCCTCGACACCCTGCACTCTGCATTCTGTCGCTACTCTATCGCGTTGCCGGAGTCAAGAAGTGCTGTTGGGACGAAGGAGTTGGGCATGCACCAGGCAGCTTCTTGTCTCACCTCACCGCAAGCCAGCCAAGGAGAAGAGCCCTTGCAGCAACCCTGGAGCACGCAAATATTGACTACCGGGGAGGGAACCAACGGCGGAAGCTACAGTACTTCTTGCCTGTTTTTTTCCACCCGAACACCAACGAACTTATGTGATACCGGATCGAGTTTTTATTAACTTTGTTTTTAACCTTCTTATAGAACAAGCTTTCAGACGGAATTTCAATTTGCTTTCTCGTGCATCTTCGTCAACGCTACGAATGAAGTAACAATAATGATAAATCGGTAACAACGTAAACACGCATACCTGATACGCTATGTCTCGTACACAGGTTCTATGTATCAGGCGCACACGAGGACGCACCGCGAAGCGATTAAATTCCCGAGGTCCGCGAGACACGAGTGGTGGGTTGCTTTGCGTACGCGCGATCTATACCCGCGCAAATTGATTGACAATCGATCCTGCAGGATGACGACCCACGCGTCCGATGCACGATAGAAGTTCATTTCGATGGCGGATTAAACGAGTGGTAGAGTGAAAGAGGCGGAGGGATACAGAAAGCGGATCCAATGACGAGTAGGTTTGCTCGATGCTCACCAAAGCACTGATATACACCGAGTGACTGCTATCCTGACGTACGTTGTATATGCCGACAGCGGTATTTAATTAACGATCCTCCACAGCACTCGTCCCCTCGGGCAACGATTAAAAAATGAAGGTTGTAAAATGCCACAAAAAAAAAAAAATGGTCCTTTGAACGTTTTCATGTTTTGGCAAATAACACGAAATCAAATGCAAACATTAGTCAGACTTTTACCGCGCTCACCTACGGTCCGTCGAACTGTATGTTTCCAGTCGTCGGGTTCAACGTCAAGCTTGATATTAGCTGTAAAACTGCAATCCCAAAGCCCTCGGGGCGAAACGTTAGCCGCACGCTGTGCGGCTAACGTTTCGCCGCACTTTTGACAGCCTGTAAAGGGGAATCAACGTGCTTCATTTAAAAAAATGATTAAATAACTAAATGAAAAATCGGTTCTATGAACATTTTCATCATTTGGAAAATAACGTAAAATATGGTCTAAATATCAGTCAGTCCGTTACCGCGCGCTCTTACGATCCATCGAACTTTATCTCTCCAGTCGTCTCGTTTAACGTTAAGCTTGATGTAACTCTAAAATTGAAATCCTAAAGTCCTCGGGGCGCAAGGTTAGCCGCACGCCGCACGCTTCTGGCAGCCCATCCACGTGAATCAACTTGATGCATTCAGGAACGCTATACAGTTCGGTACGGAGTGACAGAAAGCTCTGACAAAACTTTTGGGAGACGCTCCGGGGCTACTTGCGACCGCATCGGACCGTAGACAGACTCGGGCCTTTATTACGTCGACAAGCTCGATTCGACCCAGTTCTATACTGTTTCCTTTCCACTCTCTACTTTCACCGCCGGAACTTTGATCCCAATCAACTGAAAGTTTCGCCCTGTGTTGAATCTTCGCGCCCTGCTCTGATCTTCCCCGCGCACTCTCGTACATCATACCACGCTGCGGCTGCTTCTGATGCACTAATAGGCATTCCGCGAAGACGCAACTACTAATTCTAAGATCCCCTCAGAGACGTCAAAGCTGATTAGGATAACCTTCCACCGATACTCCAGGTAGTCGGATTATTTGCGTTCCCATTATAGACATTCCCGTCGATAATTTATCGCGAGTTCGCGAACCGAACACCGAGATATTCCCATTTATGAATAAATCTTCCGGAGTAACCGGACCGCCTGTATCAATATTATTCTCGGCGCATCGTTGAGCCGATAATTTTTTCGTTTCCCTCGCCTAGAAAAGACGCTCGGGCGATGAAAATCCGATAATGGCCCGCAAATATCCTCCCAAAGGTCCACATATTTTCCGAATTCATCCCCTTCTGAAATAATATAGTTATACGTTCATTATTTCAGAGTTAGTTGAAGAATATATTGAGGAGATGCCGGAGGCTTGCACGGCAAGCTTCAAACTATTATCTATAGCTCGGGAAACGATAATCGATTATCCCCCGGTTCTTGCTTACCCTCGCTTCCTCGTCTGGGCTTTGCGGCACGCAGGTGCAGAACTCCAAGTCCCAGCGAGTAACGGGTGGCCAGGCTCGTGCGGCCTAACGTGTGCTTTTCCCGACTTTGTGCCCTCTCAGACGGGAATAAATAGTTATGAATTTTTACGATACCCCGTTGGCGGAACCGCCACTGCCGGTTTGTGTCGGAACGAGCGAAAAAGAGTGCCAGGCTGTAAGCCACATCGGGGCGCGCAAGCTACAGCACACGCGTGCATAAACGCCGACATACAGACATGTCGGATTTACGAGAGCAGCAATATCGAGACGCATCCCCTGCCCGTATCGCTGCTCCGATATTGCGTACACTCCTACATAGGTTTTACCTCGATAGTTATTCCGTCTGTAAACGTTGGGCCGAACTACCGAGTCTTCCATCCGGAGTTATCGTAACATTGCATATAGCTATTTGAAATTCGACATTTATAAACTCTTGCACTAGCTACGCTTTCCTTAACGTCGTCCTTTCCAAGCCACCCCCCCCCCTCCCCCCCCCCCCCCCCCCCCCCCTCGAAGCAATCCCTTCAGTGAGTTCGATCCTCGCCAACTACGACTACTACACTATCGACGATAAATTGTTTCTCATTGAATCGCAAATGGCTCGCTAGCTTCATGAATACATTGGAAACCGCATCCTCGAATTCAATCGACGGTCAGATTCCCAACAGTTTCCGACTATTTTCATGTGGAGTCAGGAACGCCGAAGCGGTTTCTGCTTTTTGCCGAATATATATCTCAGCGTGTGTTTGTGTTGAAGTGTATATCGACGAATTCGTGAATAATCTTCGGTTGAAACAATGGTACGGGTTCGAATCGTTGGTGAAATTGTTATATTTAACAACGCTGACCCTTTCGCGTGCATTGACCATTGGTGAGTCGTTTGAATGGAGCTACGTCGCGGACTATCGCAGAATCCGAGGGATCGATGGTCGGCACAATCGTTTAGGGATTTGTAAGTTTAATATCGACAGCTCGTACACGATATTGCACTGGTAATCCCTGTCCGGTGTTCCATCGTTTGTCGACGCTGTGTGCTCGGGGATTTATAAGTCGACTGGTACTCGTAAAACTCGCCGTGGGAGGGGCAAAAAAATTGTTGAATCGATTCTCGTCAATCGCGAACGCCGCGAACAATATCTGGAGCGCGGAATGAAATTCTAAACAAAAGGTTGGGTTCGGTTCAGGAGGGTAAAATAGATTAATTCGTTATTCATCAACCCGACCCCAACCCCAGTATGTGGAAGCTCGTGGTATCGATCGACAAAAAAAAAAAAAAAAAAAAAAAAAACAATCACTGTTCTCTTGCGATCGTATGGGATTTTCCCAATCTCCCCAGGAATTTTCGTCTTGCGGCAAATAAATCCGCTCTGGGGTCTGTTGAAATAGTTATCGGCTGACGAGGCAGGCAATAATCCTTCTCCATAATTCCGGGAAGCAAAGCTTAGCTGTGCGGATGTATACGTAAGGGTGTCTATGGAGTTCACAGCTCCTGAGTGCGAGGTAACTTGGTCGGCTCAAGCAAAATCCAGTTGCGCATCCTGTGATCAGCATGTAGCGGTGAAGATCGAACTGCTAACAAGACTACTTGTGCATAATTCCTGAGTTTACTGCTGAAGTACAGAATGGACCAACATGCGTGGTATGGAGGAAAACGTAATACCGAGGTAATGCTGCACCGATGTCGAAGAACTCGTCGAATGAAAACTTAAATTCAATCGACGCTAAGGTCAGAATCCATAAGTCTATAACAGGACATAATTTATTCCGGATTAAACATTAAATGCGATATATAAATATAGTTTTTTCGGACCACTTCGCCGAAAAAGGATGAATTTTACGGCAAAAAAAGATCGAACTGCTAACGAGACTACTTGTGCATAAATCCTGAGTTTACTGCCGAAGTACAGAATCGACGAACATGCGTGGAATGAAAATTGAAATTCAATCAACACTAGGGTCGGAATCCATAAATCTATAACAGGACATAATTTATTCCGGATTAAACAGCAAATGCAAATATTTTGAGAATTAAGACCTAATATACTATAAATACTCTAGATGACATATATCGTTTTTTCGGACTACTTTGCCGAAGAAGGATGAATTTTACGGCGAAAAAATATCGAACTGCTAACGAGACTACTTGTGCATAAATCCTGAGTTTACTGCCGAAGTACAAAATCGACGAACATGCGTAGAATGGAGAAAAATGTAATACGGAGATAATGCTGTACGATTTACTGATGTCGAAGAACTCGACGAATGAAAACTAAAATTCAATCAACGCCGAGGTCGGAATCCATAAACCTCTAGCAGGACATACTTTGTATCGGGTTAAACAGCAAATGTGAATAATTTACGAATGAAAATCCAATATACTATAAATACTCTAGATTGTAAACATAGTTTCTTTCGGACTATTTAACGAAGAAAGGATGGATCTTCCAGGTAAAGTTTGCGGCTCATTTACCCTGGGTATATCCATCGTTTAGAGTTAAATTTAATTCACGCGCGTTGGTGGAATAAAGAGCTGAAAGCCCGCACCGAATTTCCGCTGACGTAGGTAAAGAGGGAATTACGCGAGTTCTCTCGGTTTGCTGTAAACCACCAAACTAACTGAAGTATTCACGTTGGATATACGAAAGAGTGCGAAGAGCATGTGGAATTAAGTATTTCCGCCGTCCCGTCAAATGGGGATTGAGGTGAATACGTTATTCAATATCCCAGCGGCCATACATTTAAAGATTTTTCATCGCGAATTGTGCCGGAAATTTGGCTTCAGCATATCCCAATGTGCATGCCATGAGCAAAGTTTATCTCGCCGGCTGCATCGCTTCTGCAACCACATTTCTCATCGGCACAAAAGTCGATTAACATCGCTAATTCAATATTCCTCTGACGACTCTCGATACGCGGGCTACGATAACTGAACGACGAGTGAAAAGAGTTTCGTTACCGCGCTCGCCGAGCCTCAGCGGTGAGGGAATGATTGAATTACACATCGGATTTCAACGGCGCGCTAAATTACATTCACCGTTATCTTACCGAGACTACACTTTTGCGACTGTAATAAAATACTATCTTCCCCGTCTTTTGTTTTCCGTGTGGAAAAAGGTTAGCCGAACTGCAGATAAACCAACACAATATCCATCGAGATCCGGAGAGCCTTGGATCATAATAATCTGAGAATGATTCGAAACTAGCGGTGAGTTGTTCCCGCGTTGAGAAACTCTCGCAGTTAGAAACCGGAGCTTCGCAACTGTGTATACTGCGCTCTGTATAATATTACCCGAGCAACAGGAGCGGCGGGCTGAGTGCGCTAAAGGTGTAAGGCGAATTATGGTCCGACTTGTACTAAATTCTAATATATACCATGCACGCGAATATGTATAGGAAAGATATTACGGTACTTGTCCAACATTGCAAACTGCTATTGGGTTCGTTAAGACTTCTACTATTATTGTTTATTACCCCAACCGAATGCTTCACGCCCGCCCACTCGTTTACATCAATTTCCATTATTTTATCTTACTTCCCACTCGATCAATGTTGTTCGAATGGATAAATGTTGTTTATCCCCGCGTAATTACACGATAACGTCATCATTCTATATCAAACGCAATTTGCCATCGTGCGGAGGTTGAATTAAAAAAAAATACTACCCGTCACGGGAATTGCCTCGATTGAAATACAGTAATCGAATTATGATGTCAGAAATATGAGTGAGTTACCGTCGCTGGGTGATTCGTACACTCCATCAAAGCGCGGAGTTAGTACTTTTTTAAAGTTTTGTCACGAGAAAACTTTATGATTCCTCTCTTTAGCAAGGAACGGCTAAACTGTTCTGGCACACAGACACGAGAAAATACACGCGTTCTTCACGAGCGTTTTCTCTTCGCGTCATCTCTCTGGGCAGGGTGCCCGCACACCGCTCGATGCCTACTTTAAACTCTCACCTTCGCCTCGCGTCTTCGCCTTCCTCATGGCACGACTCCCATAAAAAAGTTACGACAGTGTACATGAGAAACGAGTGTCACAATACCGAAAAACCCGCATAGAAGCAGAAAGAAATGGACTGGGTGGGGACAAAAAGTGAAAGACCATGGAGAGACACGCGCTTTTAAAATAAGGCTTCGCCGAGCTCAGATGCTACGCCCGAGCTTTAGTGCTCCGAGCAGTAGTCGACATCAACAACGGGTACGACGTCGACGACGCTTCTTGCCTAGAGTCTTTGGCCCTAATTTTTTTTTTCTCCGCTGTATACTAGCTCGCTACATCCTCCAGTCACTTCAAACCCCCCTCACCGAGTTACCGTATGCGTTATTAAACATGCAAGCGGGTGTAGCATGTCAAGCGAGCAGCTCTTACCTGCGTCGTTAATCCCCTCTTCGCAGCGCTACGTAAGCCCCGAGCTCAAGACAATATCTTCTGTACGGTGCATGTCGTATCAACCGGAGCGATGGAAACAGCCGTAGAAGCGAAAGTATCAGCCACCCGCAGACATACAGGGAAAAATGTCCTAATTTTTGACATCCCGCATGTTAACCTCAGTTAGGGGAGAGCGGGGCAAAATGGCACACCGGGGCAAAACGGGATAATGAGACTAAACGCAATTTTAGAATAACTTTTGGATGGCGGCGATGGTGGTACGTGGGGCAAAACAGGTTTGAAAATCCGGATGTATCGTTGGGACTAAATGGGACATCCAACAATTATTGGAAAATTGAGCTTTACCATTACTGTCCCGTTTTGCCCCGCTGTGCCATTTTGCCCCGGTCTCCCCTATAATTTTCACGCGAAAATCGAAAAAAGTTCGTCCCCGGGCTCAAGAAAGTACGCACCGGCGCTGTTGTAAGACCGTGGTCTTAACAACGTAGCGTGTTTTCTCCGCCCACTGCTATACGTCTTCTATACTGTGCATGTTATATCAACAGAAGCGATGGAAGCAGCCTCAGACGCGAAAGTCTACGGCAAAACCTGCCATCATCAGCGGTACAGAGAAAAAAGCCCTAATTTTTGACACAGCGGATATGAGCCTCAGTATTATTGCCGCATTATTACTTTCACGCAAAAATTGAAAAAAGTTCGTCTCCGGGCTCAAGAAAGTGCGCTCCGGCGCAGTGCTGCCGATGTGCAGAACTGTGCATGTTATATCAACCCAAGCGATGGAAGCAGCCGCAGACGCGAAAGTCCACAGCTAAATCTGCCATCAACAGCGGTACAGAGAAAAATGCCCTAATTTTTGACACAGCGGATATGAGCCTCAGTCTTACTGCCACATTATTACTTTCCCGCGAAAATCGAGAAAAGTTCGTCTCCGGGCTCAAGAAAGTACGCTCCGGCGGAGTTCTGCAGCCGTGGTCTTAATATCGCAGCGTGTTTTTCTCCGCCCACCTCCCTACACACTATTATAATTATGAGCGCAGTTGGCGGTGTTCCCCGCGAGTGTAAAACATTGCAAAGCCACTACAGGGCCGTTCCTCTTACTCGCGTTGCGGACTGTAGTCTAGCGAAACGGAGCCCCTGGCTCCTGCTGGCATATATACCGACCCTGAATTACTACGAATGAAGTCCTTAATCTTAATAAACTTCAAGAGCCGGCATCTCCACCCAGCATCTCGGTTTTCCTTCCGCACGGGAATTCTTCGCCAACCACCAGCATCTTACCAACACCAGCCCCAATGGAGAAGTTCGCTCCATCGAAGTGCTAAGTCCCGTTTTCTTCTCCAGTTTCTCCTCGCATGGTGCGCTCGCGAGCTCTGCGTGATTCAGTCACGGAATTCCCGTGCAGCTCCTACGTAGATATACCTATCGTGCAGAACGACAACGTCGCTTGTCGGATATTCGCGGCGAGAGTCCAATAGCGTCACATTTGACCACGTTGTCCAATCCCAACGAAAGTCGTGCAAATTGCCGCGACCGCTTACAGCGGGTATCGCCAAAATTTTCGGATAGCCGAGAGTAAACACCGCGATACGCCAAAGGTATTTTGAGGATAATAGGGTGGATGGGTCGGTGCGAACGAGATTGTCAACGCCGGTGTCGGAACGCGGCTACGCTCGTCACCAACACTTCTCACATGTCCTTATCGTGAGCCTCATTCGCTAGCATGCGTCGGGGGCAAACTATTCGACGATAACACCCGGGTTGTTGCCGAAACATCCCGCTCTACAATCCTCCTGATGAAATTCTCCCGTTCAATATTGACTGGCACAGAGCCGGTATGTCGAGCGTAAGGTTGCGTTATGACGGACGTTATTACTTCGCGACAGTATCAAGCGGAACGTGCGGCTGGAAACAGTGTTTGCACTCGTCGGGGACCTTTCGCTTATTCATCCTGACGCCAACACATCATCCCTTCCACCTGTTAATTCCGATTCCCTTGGCAAAATTCCGATCTCATGTGGACGTCCCGTTTCATCAGCGGTGCCATGTAACATACCGGAAAGGTTTCTATACATGCCTTTTACCCTCCCTTTTCATGCTCTCATCCCTCCCCCCGGCGGTTCGTCCGTAGTGTTGCTCGGAGCTAGGATTACGTCGAAATGTCGTCAGACCTGTCTCTCAAGTTCCTCCCTCGCTATCCCCCCGCCCCTCCCGTTATCTTGAGCTTACGCGAACCAGGAAAATATTCGAGGAAGCCGGTATTTCGAGTTTACGAGGCAGAAATTCCCTAGCTACCCTCTTGTAATATCTCCTTCCCGAGTAAGCAGAGAGATGAAAATATGTGTGCCGAAACAAATTGCTGGGACGAGAGACCAAAGGCGGGTAGCTACCACGTCTTCAGCAGTGTAATGCCACAGCAATATGAGCGAAAGTCGGAAAAAGAGTGATGTCGGAAATCTCACTCTTTTTGCGGGCATAAGAGGGGGGAAAAAAAATGAGAAAAAAAAAATGCGGGAGAAGTTTAAGTTGGAGCGATGTGCGAGGGTGAAAAAAAGGAATGGACAAAGTGCAGAGATAAAACGAGAAAGTAGCACTCTAGGTGCATCTCGGGCAAACCGCAGCAGTCCGTATACGCGTCGCAGCCTACCCCGATTAACTTTGAAAGTGCTCGGAAAGCGGCCTCGACAGCCTCGGGGACGTTTATTACTCAATTTGGATGATGGAGAAACTGGGCACGGGAGTGGAAAGGATAAAATAAACGAGCATCAGCGATGCGCCAAAGCCGGAGGAAGTTCTCTCAACCCGTTGCGGCAAACGGAACGACGACTGAAGTTGATCCAATGAAGGTGTAACCAACGGGCCACGGAGTATGCAACATATCACGAATTATTTTATCCGGATGTCATATTTTTATGGTGGAAAATTGTTTTTACAATCTACGATTTTAAATGACAATACCTCAGTGGTCTTCGGGCCCTTCGGCCTCGAGAGCTTTTGATATCGAGAGATCCTTGTACATGCGATTGAGGCAACATACCAAACAGACAGATTGAATAAGTGGGCTTCAGAGATTCCTCAGTGCGAGGTCGGGTTATCGACCCACTTAATACACTGTCTATAATTGAGCGACATTCCATGGTAATTCACTTGACCCGGCTGATTGCTCGAACTATCTATCTCTCGTATCTTGATGCGAATACATGTGCCAATGGGTATAATTGTCCAATTATCCCCTAGAAATCCTCTCAGGCATTTAAACAAATCTGAAAAATTTGATAGCACAAGGGGATGGTAGACGGTAAAAAAAAAATTCGTATGAAATTTAATGTACCGGACTGGAAGTTTTTATGCAAAAACTGGTATATTAAGTTTCATGTACAATTGTGATGAAAAATTAACCTTCAGTTTATTAAAAATATTGGAAATACCTTATCTTCAATAATTTGCTTTAATTTTACTATAAAAAAGTACTTTCATTTTAATATTGTAGTTTAAATTCAATGAAAAAGTATATTAATTTTTCATCACAGATGTACATTACGCTTAATGAACCAGTTTTTGCATAAAAAAATCCAGTCCGGTAAATTAGATTTACATTTTTTTTTACAGTGCAAAAACGGCACATCACTGCACATTGACCGCCGTACGTGAAAACGCCAGATCGGTCCTCCCCGGCTGGCGTAGCTAGCCAGAGCGAAGCCGGCGGCCTTCCGAGCGCTAATAAGTACCGGGTAATGCTTCTACGCCGCTGCTTGGATGAGGACATTTTTAAAAATTCTCTGTGACATAATTTCCGGCCTGAAAATCGGAGTACAGAAATACGTCACTGACGGTCGGAAAATGGAAACGGATAAATGAACGGCGACCTTGGCGAAGCCTCAGGGAGCTGAATTGATTTTCAACGAAGTGATCGTGCAGGAATGAAGTGCCTTAAGACGATATAACCTCTGGTCTGCGTCTACGTACTTACGGTGCATGGACTTCGAACCGTTTGCAGTCGGTACAAAGGCAAATTCCATTATCCGGTTAAGTGGGTTACCTCTCGCTGAGTGGTTTCAAAGCACTGTGAGAGGGGTAGTCAATATATAGAGAAGAGTGAGAGAATTTAATGCACCGACACGAGAGACAGAGATAGTTTGGCATACGCTCGGAGACCTGGGACCTCGGAAACCAGCTATGCACTTCGAACGTTAATTGCAACTGTAAATTAATCACTCTTCGCCACTTTCGTTCTCTTTCCCGCTCCATCTTAATCGATTGGTTAATGTGCACGTGATTGATTGACACGGCATGAGCTCAATATGCCCATTATGAAGCCGACGGTGCAGCGTCTCGCCGCCGAGTAGTTTAATGAAAAATAGGACGAGAAGTCTGCGCGCGTCATCGTCGAGCGCTGGCAAGTTAATTGACACCAAGATTGGCGCCTCGAAAGGAAACTCTATTGTTTTATTATACAAGTGAAAAAGCCCGCACGACCTACTCTTCAAAAAGGGGCGACCGTGAGCGATTTAATCCACCCACGTCTGTTTTTCTCGTCAGGTACTGCTCATTTCTTAACCCCTCGAGTCTCGTTCGAGATATCCTCTCTCATTCGACTCGGCGCAGGAGAGCTCAAGTTCGGTCACGAAAATAGTGTTTGAGTCGAATAGTCGGCTGCTTAGTATTCGTCTCGGACAAACCAAAATTAAATTTCTAGGCGTCCTTTCGGCTACCGCTGGCTACCTTCTCTGAGCCCCGGGGGACAACGCCGGTGGCTGAAAATTTTCGTCAGGTCGGTTCTGCGACTCGAGTGCGCTACGTAAGAACAGCGTCGCTTAAGGCACTTCTGGAAGTTGGAAAAAAAAATGCAAATGAGAGGTGGAATCTCGATAGATGTGTCGACGACAGAAGGAGCGGGCATGACCGCAGGCTATTTTAGACAGCGAAATTTCATCGTTGCTATTACGTCTTTCATTCTTGCTCTGTGAAAGCGGAAGTGCAATTGGAAGACGTGATAGTGACGCAGACGAATGCGCAGATGAAGAGGGTGAAATAATTGGAACCGTGCTGGCTCGAGTGCGACATTGTAATCCCGAACTATTAGAGAAAGGAATTTTTCCATTACGCGGATGCTCATCGGGACTTTTGCTTACTCTCGATTAAATGGCCGGGAGCTGAAGGATATGGAAGTGAAGTTCTGCGAACAAAAGAGGTCTGAGAGAGTGCCGATCTGCATCAACGATACCTCATCGATCTGCATTAATCGTACCACCAAATATACCGAACGCTTTCCGATGGACCATTTAAATTATTCAAGAAAACGGGGATACACGATGTATCGTTACCAATACTTCCATGTAAATTGGATGTGCGGAATTGTCTGCCCGTTAAATCGTTTAATTTTATTTTTTTCGACATTTCAGTGTCAAAGTCGTACTTAAAATAGTCTCAAACGTCGAGAAATGTGATTTTTACTCCGCAGTCAGATGTATGTGTGTGTGTGTGTGTGCGTGTGTGTAACGGCCCTCATCATTAAAAACGACTATCATTCGGAAACAGTTTAAGATAAAAATGACTAAAAACTGTATAATTCAAGTAAACATGGAGATCTCGAGCTTAAATTTGATACGGGAATGGACTTACATTGTCCAATGTTTGGTATTGAAGTTGGCAAAAATATATCTAATCATTAAAATTTTATAAAATTTTGAACTTTTTGAATTTTTCGGATAATTTGTATTTTTATCCAACACGACTTTTATCCAACACGAGGAAGCCAAAATCGATCAACGAACTTTCTCATAATGAAAACTTTGGGCAAAATTGTAATAAATGAGGAAGCCATATGTAAATTTTTAATACCCTGTAGTGCTCTTGGTATCGATGCTTCTATATTGGACACTAGTGTCTGCGGGTTCGGAATCGCATTTATTTCCATGACAACCCGATGCCGTTCAAGTACCATCCACTTGTTCATGCGTGTACCTATTATAAGTTCAGTACGAGTCCGATCGAGGGTGTGCGAATAGCGGGGTTTCGCGAAACACGGTTCGTTAATTTAATTAGCTGATTTTGACAGCCCCGATGTCCGATCAACCCATACCTATCGGTCTCTCGCCCCATCTCTCGGTTTCCTCCGAGATACCGGAACCGATGGAGGTACCTAGATTATTCGATTAAAGCAACGAATCAACGGATTTAACGGGCGGATCCGATGATCTGGATCCCGGTTCGATTTCGCGAGGGTGTATAAGCTTGGCTGCTGTGTGACCGATCTCAAATCTCCCGCAATGTATTTCACCGGCACGCCTCGTCGAGCCCCCCTCACTCCGCACCGGGAAGACCGAAAGCGCTGTCCAAACTCTTGAATACATCAGCCATTGTTTCGCCTGACTAATCGACGAGTAACGATGCCCGGCTCTCGGAGGGCTTCTCCACTCACGCACGTACGCCACCGAGCCTGACGCGCCCTTTAAATGAAAGCTCTCTAAAAAATCGTGTATTCCTCATTCCCAAAGCTACCGCCGTGTCCGGAATAAAATAGTGGTCGTGTTATTTTATTTATCCTCCGCAAACATGAAAACGTGGAAATAAAAAAAAAATAAAAATTCGCATCTCTTCGCTCCACTCGAAAATTGTTACCAACAGTGGTCGGGCAGGGCGACAGCGAGGGTCATTGAATCCGCGCGTATCCCTTATCTTCGATGAAGATCGACCTACTCGAGTCAATCGTGATCACAACAGCGCCAGCAGCTGCAGATGTATGACGGTTCCGAATCGAGGACAAGAGGTGATATGTGCTCTGCGTAGGACAGCCCCGTCATCACATCATCGGTTCTCGAATTTTGACAGGACCGAATAGCGAAGTGCGGGTACGCAGTGCGCCCCTATATAGGGTCACCGCATACCTTCTACTACAATCCGCCTGGAGGCCGATGTGCTCAGCGTCGAAGCTCTCTAGTCTGTCCGGGCTGTCTCGCTCAGTCACTACCTCGGTGTTTTGTTCTCACTCTATCCCGATAGATGGAACTCGAGTCACTCGACAAAGCGTTGCACTCCGACAGTGCACACACATGTGCACCATGGACCATCGGACTTTGGCGCCAGTAAACGTCAGGCGCACGACTCGCTGAATGACGGAGTGCCGGCAATACAATTCTAGAAGGGTCGTTTCAGCCTCCTCCTCACTCCCTCAATCGGGTCGTCCTCTCTATCCGTCCTCATCCTTGTACCACCCTATCCTCTTGAGATTCTATAGCTCAAGTGGCCTTAATTATTTTGTGCTATCACTCGGAGCAGCGAACTTTGTCTAAATTATAGTACCGGGCTATCGTGTCATACGGATCCGGTCGTACTCGTGGCTAATCATGCCAACCCTGAGAGCGGAACGCTGACTCATCTATTCGGGCGATGACCGGTTGACGAACACTAACAGCCTGGTGAACGTGATACACGATAAGGGAGTTATCGGACGCCGTCACCGCAGTGTCGGTGACGAACGATTTGGAAAACAATACGCTACGGAAACAAAACATTCATGAGGAATGGAGGTGATGTTAAGCAGACCGTCGAGTCCAAGCCGTCGTTCCATTACAGGGTGCTCGATCGATTGTGTCGATCTCTCGCAGATCACCGGCTCTCCGGGCAACCCTTGAATTCCCCGATCCGCGCCAGACGAGAGGACCCGATCCATTCAACAGCGGCCGCACGTCCCTCCGGTCCCGTAGTTGTCAATTTCTTCGTCAACCCCGTCACTCAACGGCACTTCATACGGCTCGCCTCGGTGACAAACACAACTACCGCATGGACGACCGACGCCTCCTCCAGCACGTCAATCGACAAACCATTCCACGAAGGATGGCGTGTTGTTTCCTACCGATCGCCATTGGTCAATTCTAACCGAACCCACACCAATGTTCTCCTCAAACCGACAGAAACACTCTTCGACGCACTCGATCAATTTGTTATCCCGATAGATTTCGATAATATTGCATTGTCTGAACCAGACGATGAAACAAACGGACAGTTTCATTGGCTACTTTATTTATTCATTCGCTGGACTCGGGACATCCGGCTGAATACGAAACCCCCTTGAAAAAGGTACGAGACGCACAGGATTCTTCGGGGCGGACTGAGGAGGTCCGTGCTTCGGAGGTAGAAACCTCGGAGTCCTAATCTCTTAGGTCGCTGGAAACCGCTATAGATTCGGGAGTCGAGTCGAGGCCGTTCCCCCTGGCGGGCTGCCCTTTCCCTCGTTCACTCGTTTACTCCGTCTGTCCCCAGCTCTTTCACTGTTTCCCGATATATCCTTCCCGTTCGGCTACGAGAATTCAACGACAACGACGACCGCGGGTCTCTCTTAGCAGTCGTACCATCAGCAATCTCCCTCCTCCTTCTCTCCGGCCCGACATACTTACACCAGGGACTTCCCAGTTCCACCCATACCCGACCATTGCACCGAAGTATCTCGGGATTACGTCCACGGAGCCTAATCAGTCGGATTGCCTGCAATTTGCTGTCCTTATCCACCGCTCGTCCCTTCGCCACGGAGCGAGGACCCGGTGAGTAAGAAGTAGGAAAGCATGTTGAGTATGTAGGGAATGCCTCGCGAGAATCGTCTCATTCATTCAATCGTGCGAATCGAATGGACTTTTGTCGAAATTGCATCCAGCGCGAAATTCGCTCCTTGGTCTCTGCGCCGTGTGGCAACTTGGATCCGACAAATCTCTGTGCACGACGAAGCGAGTAAATACACTTGATTCCGACTGATTTCCGTCCGATACGAAGAAAAAAAAAATGGAGACGCCGGTTCGGCGCGCAAAGTCGATTGGGAAAATTAAATGTTAAGAAACTCTCGCGTTAAAACACCAATTGACAGATTAAATTGTTAGAAAGTTGCACTCACCCGCGTTATTACTGGCGAAATTTAGATCCTTACCTGAAACAGAGTAAAATAAAAATATGTTAATATCGAACATACCTAAACACGAGAGACGGATCTCGGAGGAACTACCGAGTCGTCTGATAAATATGGAGTAGGCAACGCGGTTCACCAGCGCCACCACCAGCGATATGTGAAATTTTCACAAGGGCCAGTAGCAATTTTTACCCAAACCATATGGTAATTTTTTCCAGAAGGCGGGTCGGAAAAATTTCGCATACCCGGCAAAAAATGTCGTGGATAAGACTGAGAATTAAGATGGATTAAAACTGAGAACTTCGTTGATCAAATTTTTTTATGTATGGAACTATAAAAAAGGTGATCGACATAATACGCCAGTATAAACTGCAAATTTAAAGCATTCGGTTCGCGAACGCGACGCCATCGGTTTATATATTTTCTAGTAAGAAGAACTTATATTCTAGTGAAAATTACGAGATATTCGGGTAATATCTGTGACGGCGAAAATTATGGGATATTCGGGTAATATCTGTGACGGCGAAAATTACCATATTTTCTAGCAGAATTTGTTCAAGTTCAATAAAAATCATTGCGGGATCTCGCTGTAGTTCCCGTGTACCTGAAAGTTCTGTCGGTTTTCACCAGATTTATGGTAATTTCTGTCAGATATTTATCTCAGTGTACACACACGAATGTCTAACAAAAATATACGGGGTTCGCACACAGCGGAATTACATAACTCATGTACAAGAGGACGTCGACGTGCAGCAACGGGCATTCCGACAGGTGTCAACCATTCTTCCGGGTACTTCGATCGGGCACGCGAAACAATTGCCCGTTCGGTCGTGCCCGAGTCGAACCGGCAATTTGGAAAAATAATAATCCAACTGAAGGAGGGAGCAAAGCCAGGGCTGCAGCGAGCCTCAAGTAGACCGAGGGGTTCAGCGTGAGTCCTCGAAATCGATTGGAAAACAAGTGGATAAACAAACGGCGAGGGAAAGGCAGGAGACGGTTGGTTCGAGGATTTATCGCTTGCCGAGAGCCGGGAAACAAATATCTTGGAACGAAGACGTTGTTCAGCTTGAGAGACGCAAGCCCGTTCTGCTCCCGCGTCAGTATAACAAACGGGAGGACACGGGGCCGTTTCTCCAACGACGACGCGCTCTGCTGAGCATCCAACTAGCATTTCCAGGAAAAGTCATACCCACCCTCGTACATTACGGACGGGTCACGGGAGCTGCAGAGCACATTCTGAAGTCGTAGCTCGGTTGAGCGAGAATGTATGCATGAGGCGTACCTCCAAGGAGCCACATTGCAGCCGAACAGCTTGAGCGTGAAAAGCCATAAGAGTGTAAAGGCCGATTGGGATCCGTTGCAACGCACGCTTTCTTAGACATTGCTTCGCGGCTAGCGTAGGCAAGGATTAGACCGAGAAGTGGGATTCGCAGACTTCGCACAGTTAAATTGAAAAGGACATCGCTTTGAGTCCAGGTTCGAAGACGGCACCGCGAAGAACAACTAATTTGAGCGAGAATGTATGCATGAGGCGATGAGAATGAACAGCTGGAGCGTGAAAAGCCATAAGAGTGTAAAGGCCGATTGCGATCCGTTGCAATGTACGCTTTCTTAGACATTACTTCGCGTCTAGCGTAGGGAAGGATTAGACCAAGAAGTGGGATTCGCAGACTTTGGACGGTTAAATTGAAAAGGACATCGCTTTGAGTCCAGGTTCGAAGACGGCACCGCGAAGAACAACTAATTTGAGCGAGAATGTATGCATGAGGCGATGAGAATGAAGAGCTTGAGCGTGAAAAGCCATAAGAGTGTAAAGGCCGATTGGGATCCGTTGCAACGCACGCTTTCTTAGACATTGCTTCGCGGCTAGCGTAGGCAAGGATTAGACCGAGAAGTGGGATTCGCAGACTTCGCACAGTTAAATTGAAAAGGACATCGCTTTGAGTCCAGGTTCGAAGACGGCACCGCGAAGAACAACTAATTTGAGCGAGAATGTATGCATGAGGCGATGAGAATGAACAGCTGGAGCGTGAAAAGCCATAAGAGTGTAAAGGCCGATTGCGATCCGTTGCAATGTACGCTTTCTTAGACATTGCTTCGCGGCTAGCGTAGGCAAGGATTAGACCGAGAAGTCGGATTCGCAGGATTCGGACGGTTAAATTGAAAAGGACATCGCTTTGAGCACAAGTTCGAAGAACAACTAATTTGAGCGAGAATGTATGCATGAGGCGATGAGAATGAAGAGCTTGAGCGTGAAAAGCCGTAAGAGTGTAAATGCCGATTGCAATCCGTTGCAACGTACGCTTTCTTAGGCATTGCTTCGCGGCTAGCGTAGGCAAGGATTAGACCGAGAAGTGGGATTCGCAGACTTTGGACGGTTAAATTGAAAAGGACATCGCTTTGAGCACAAGTTCGAAGGCGGCATCGCGAAGAACAACTAATTGGCTAAGTCGGACCGAGAACGCTGAATCCCACGTTGGTAAGAAAATAAGCTCTTCCCGCCGGATCATCGGGCTTTCAGGACAGACGTCAGGAACAGCGGTAATACCGCCAGTGGAACTTGAATTTCATGAGAGTTAACGAGAGGCTTATTGAGAGAAAGATGCGGAAAGGAGCAGCGTGAACTGGAGGAAGTCGACGAGAAAGAGTAGAAAATTGAAAAATAGTTGGACCCGTTGCCATGGCCACTAAGTAGCCGAGTTAGTAGCGTCGACAGGCCTCCCTTCTTCATGAAAAATAATGAAAAAAAAAAAAGAATGAGGGCAGGAAAGCTCGTGAGTCGGGGAATAAGAAAGGTGGGGAGTGGGAGTTGACACGGCATACAGCATGGCCTCACTTGGTTCGTTCTATTTCTCTCCTCCTCACTCTCGCGCTTCCAGATACGACACGACGAGACTCTTGAATCGATGGATTTTATTATTTTTCGCGTCATTGTTCGAATGGGGAGATAGCTCGACCGAGCGGAGTGGCAGCGCCGCGTGCACGACGAGGTCAGCAAGCTGACGGGCGATGGAAGAAGGAAAAGAAACAGAATGACGGAATTCTGGGGGGGGCGGAGAAAAGGCTGCGAAACCTCGACGAAAAGTATGAAGGGAGGAAAGAAAGAAATGTGAGGTTCGAGTATCCGGAGATACGTAGACGTACGTTCGTATGCGTGCCCATTCTACGAGTACATCTATAGTTGCATATGTGTGAGCACATAGGCTGAGCTTACTTGCACATAAGGGAATATGTACTATGTACCGGCGGTACATACTGATAGCGCGGATAGAGATGCCGAGATGTATGAGTGAACATTCATACAGAAATGAAGATGTAGAGATACGCTATATATTGGTTTAGTGCATTCGTATGGCGCTGGCTAATATAGTTGGGTGACTCGATGAAAAATTGAATGTCTTTCACACCCATTTTTTCCGATCCTATGCCCATGGACTCCTAAACTTCGACGGAGAGAGGCGAAAAAAAGGAGTTAAAGGATGGCGTGAAACGGAGTGGGAAAGATTGAAATAGGTGTCGGATGACGGGTTAAATATCAGGAGTGCAGAATTTCCACGGTTACATATCTCTGGGAATATTTGTTATTTTACGTCTGCCGACGGAGAGTTTGAGTTCAAATGTCGTAACTCGCGTATTTCCCCAATGACACATCTAGTAAGAAAAAATCAAGACTTTCAAACAGGAAGTGACGTTTTCCCGTATGATGTCACTTCCTGTCAAAAATCAAGATTTCCAAACCACAAGTGGCGTTTTCCTGTATGACGTTACTTGCGGTCAAATACCGAGATTTTAAAACATTTTTCCCTAGCGCGAGTAGTAACGTTTTCCCCTAGCTGAGCTTACGTATACATAATTCAATATGACTATGTCCCAGCGATATATATCGATAGCGCAGATAGACGCGCCGAGATGTATGAGTGAAAATTCATACAGAAATGAAGATACAGAGATACGCTATATATTGGTTTAGTTCATTCGTATGGCACTGGCCAATATAGTTGGATGACTCGATGAAAAATGTATTTCACGCCCATTTTTCCCGATCTATGCCCAAGGACTCCTAAACTTCGACAAAGAGAGGGAAAAAAAGGATTTAAATAATGGCGTGAAACGGAGCGGGTCAGAGTAAAATAGGAGTCAGGTGACAGGTTAAATATCAGGAGAGCTGAATTTCCACAGTTCCATATCTCCGGGGATATTTGTTACTTCACGCCAGCCGAAGGAGAGGTTTGAGGAAAAATGTGATAACTCGCAAACTAGAATACAACGCGAGTCGATAACGGTACTGATTATACCGGATCCAACGAAATGTTATACCTTACGAGAAAGAGGGCAAGGTGCATTACTGAATAATTGAATATCGAATAACGATTCGACTACAGCGGTGCAGTCGTCATCTCGGGGTGAAATTATTGTCCTCCAGTCTCCGTCTATACAGTTTCACCTTCAATCGTCGAGCGTGCGTCCGGGCGATTCAGGATTTATGGACCGTACACTTTCGCATAGTCGGAGAAAATGCTTGCGAGAGTCGGAGAAAGATGGTGAAAGATTTTTCGGACGGTATATCTATACGGTTCGGGGGAGCCCGGTACGTTGATTGAGCTACTCGAATCTTCCACAATTCGATTACATAGACTCCGTCTCTTTCTCCGCAGATCTCGCAGGAATTCGTGAAAGTCGAGGGATTCACCCTTTGCGAAACCATCGCAACCAACGAGCTTGATCGCCTCGCAGTTTGGGAGGATGTCGGGGGTTTGCAAGCCCGCAGAGACGGTCGCGCAGCGATACCGGCATTACCGGTAGGCTGTTCTGAACGGGAGTGTCGTTACTTTTCCACTGGGGGAAAAGCTGGATTTTCGAATTCGATCGTAATCAAGTTCGGTTCGTTCAGCGGACAGATTTCTTCTTTTTTTTTTTCTTCTGGATTTAGAGTTTTCCGCACCAGGGGCTGTTTTTTTGTATAAAATTTGTTTGTATTTTCTCGTTTCTTCTTTCTGTTTCGCCGGATATATATATACATATAGGATACGAATCCCCGGACTCCTTTCTCTCGAATCGCACAGTTTAATTATTCAAGTGAGCTGTTTCAATCCGGCGATACGATATCGCCCGGTACTTGGAGGGAACTTTTCCGGGTTTTCAGGGATTCGCACACTTTTCTTCACTCCGATATTTTGAGAGCCGGAAGATAAGAGTTTAGAATACTGACTCCTTTCTCGCTCGTTCTTTGCCTGTCTCGCCGATTGAGGAATACATTGAATCTCAGCGAAAGCACTTTCTGTATCACTTTTTATTCCATATAATCATTATATTTTGAGTGACAGGTGTGTAAACCGCTTTTTCCCACAATTTATTGAAGTACATTCTGGCTGTGGTCTCGGGAGTATTTTTTTTCCATATAATCATTAGGTTTTTACATGGCGTCCAGTAAAAAGTCCGTACGAAATTTAAGGACATTCGAGAACAATTTCCAGGTTGTGTTGGGACATTTATTAAATAAACGAAAATATGTATATCGCGCGCGACGTACGAAATAACATTTAGTTCGATAAATACTTCCAAGGTTGCCCCTTTCCAATCAATTTTTCACGTTTTTCAACGTCCTCGATCGGCACGATAAAACGATTTTAAAACTTCGCACAAGGCCCTATCTTGTGCACTTTTTCCCGTAGAACACGATGGGCACCCCGAATTTTTCCTAGCTCTATTGGGAGCCAAGATATCGAGCTTTGAAAATCACGAAAATCGAAATTTTTCCAAAAGTGACTCAAAAAGTGAAAAATCGATGTTCAATCAATTTTTTTTTATTTCAAGGCTATATTCGATGTATTTTTCCCGCTGATCACGAATATAACAATTATTTTACTCCCAACCCAATATTTTCCATATAAATCCCAAAAATACCATTTTCCGTGCATAAAATCGAAACTTTCAATGTCGCACTGTACTTTTCGTGCGATTTATAGGAGTATATTCTTAGTCCCCCCCCCCCCCCCATGTGTATTGTTCTGTTTAATCTATCATCGTGTTAAGATATTTTATTAGCGTGCCAAATAGATAAAATACATAAAGCATCTTGCTCTCACTGGCTGGCATCCGAAATGTAGGGTTGAGAAATTGCCGGCGCCACACACGTATATCCCGTTCACTTTCCTCCGGCACTATTCAGACCGAAACGCTCATAAATTTGTTCCCCCTTCCTTTCCGACCTTCTCCGACCCTTTCCCCTTCCGTCTGCCATTGCTGCTCGCCGCCGGTTCACCCCCCCCCCCCCCTCCTTCTCCCTCCCCTCTTCGCAGGCCTCGAGATACGTAACTTTATTGAATCACTTCTCGACGTCGAGGTGAAGAATCGTATCGACGACGTGGGTTATATCGAATCACCAACCCCCTTTGCCAGAACGTCACTCTTCCAGCGCGATGTGCAAAGGTCGAGCTCTCTAGGTTGTTGAAATCTGTACCGCCAGCGTGAGCAACAGCGGTCATATTCATACGCGTTTTATACACGTCGATAGATGAAGCAGGTGAAATAGAAGGAGTCTCGTCGGGTCTTCGTTAAAAATAGATAAAAGCAAGGGAAACCCAACGTGATTTCTGGGAGCGAAGCTCGGCGCCCAGGCGTCTGGAAACTTTGACCTTGGAAGCCTATGAAACGCGCAGGAACAAGTTGACCGGAAGTTAGGAGTGAGCCGAGAGGGTCATAGACCTCGTCGATCTCTCACGGTTAAGCGAGGTGAATACCGACACCCGCCTGCAGCAATGTACGTACGTGCTCGGCTGGAGGCAATAATTCGCGGTTTTTGCCGGTCACCAGAGCCAGCGAGCCCCCGCAAACTCGCCCCACCCTCGCACACTCCGAGCGGCGCGAGCGGTGGAACGTTTAGATAAAAAATTGTTACGAGTCCCGGGGCTCTTCGTCTGTGGGATATGGAGCGTAGAACGAATAGGAAGTCTCCGAAGAAAGATGTTTACCTCTTTTCCTTTTTTTAAATCATTATTCGCACCTTTTTGGCAGATCCGACCACACGTCCTGCGATATCTCAAGACGGAGGCCAAAGTAAATTGTGGAATCACATATCACCGCGATAGCGAATTCTTACTCTCCGGTGCGCCATTCTCTACTTGTCGGTTCTTGTCAACTTTCCGTTCTTCGTGGAATATCAATAAAAATCAGTCATACAAAAATAGCTGTGTCTCTCGTCTGAGTTGATCCTTAATTCAGGCGTTTCTGCCGCTGGCTGCATTCGAGATGAATTCTAAACACATTTGAGACGTGTCATCCACGTTCTTTTATCCAGTTTCCCGTGCTCTTTAATTCACACGCCTCTTTTGTTGGTTGCATTCGAGATACATTCCAGAGAATTCTTTTTTATTGTCTCCGGTTCAAAAAACTAATATTTCGACCGAAAGTGACGTATTTCTGGTCACTTCTGGTCGAAAAATTAGATTTTTAAATCGTAAGTGACGTCACAATGAATTTTTTCCAAGTTTTCTGCGCAACGTCATTTTCAGTTTGAAAGTAAAATATTCAAACCGGAAGTGACGTTACATAGAACAATTTTAATCTTTCTGTGGAATGTATGTCGAATGCAGCCATTGAAGCACGCGTGTGAATCAAGGAACACAGGAAAGTGGGTAAAATAACGTATGTGATACGTTAAATGCATTTGGAATTCAGCTCGAATGTAACCAGCGACGGAAATGGATGGAGTAAGGAACACACGATGATATTTTCGGTAGGAATCGTATCCACCATCACGTTCGTTATTATTAGGTTTCCTATAACCAATTTGTTTGTTCCTGATCGGTTTCTCATTCCGTTTCTACGCATCGTTTCATCTTCACCGAAGCATCTCCACTCGAGTAATATCGTTTTCTTCGCCGAATTCTCACGAAACTCGCGTAGCATGGAAGTTTGAAGCATGGTACGAGGAGACGAGCATTCCGGCACAAGGTTCATCTGAATAGCAAACCGTCGGACGAGAATGGATCCACGGGCAATCGAGCATTATCGATTCGTTTGTATCTGCAAATATTTGTCCACCGGGTCTATCAAGGCTAATGGGAGGCATTCGAGCCTGAATCAACGCCTGCAGCTACACCGGTTTATACCGGATGTTTTCAAAGTAATTAAAATAAATATTGGTACACTACTCATTCATTGTACGGTTTGATGGACAATAATGTTACCGAAGTAATGTTTTCAGTAATATCGATTTTTTTTTACGGCTTATACCGTGCGCAGAAAATACCACATCCGCTTGCCCTCCAACGGTCGTATCGGAATAACCGTCGGCGAGAAATGCACAAGTATACCTTTATTATCATACACCCTGGGGGACTCCTTTTTCACTTACCGCCTTTTGTCTGCATTGAGAGTGAGTACATGCGCGGCCACAGGTCCTCCGATATTTCCTTTTTTATGCTATCCGCAGAGATATACGTATATCCTACCTACTATATTTCAAGTACATTCTTCCTTGGTTCCTTTCTGTTTTTGTTCGCCGTGGCTGCCTGTCGAGTGTCTCTTGCCCCTTTTTTCCGGATGCCGGTAAACGCCGAATAATCGTCCTGAGCCGCGACGCTCAGGGTCCAACCTTTTGTTAACTTACGAACAATGCAAGCGCGGTTTTTTCGGTGTCTGACCGCAGCCCGAGTATTACTACTTGACTGTTTTTCCCTTCGCGCTGCCACAGGCACAGCTTATTCTCACGAGCCTTTTCCGCATGTGGTTGCCCCAGGTTGTATCTTATTTGAAAAATTGCTGTTATTTTATTATGGAAAAATTGTTATTGTTTACCATTGGTATATCTAAGTTGAGATGGAGGGTTAAAATTGCCAGCATGAAGATGATTCAGCGCCGGTACGCCGTGGTATATTCCGCCAACTGTGATAGACGATCACTGGAAATTAAATTGAAATAAAAAGAAAATCGACGATATTGGTGCATTTGAATATCGCGAGATCCGCCAGACGGATGCCTCTTATCTTTCTAACACTCAGTCCCGCCGTTGGGGCGGCTCCCTTTTTTTTCGCTTTTTTTCACTCCAGCCGCTTCGCGGAATATCGATAATATCCGTCCCGACGAATAACTTTATTTCCGTCCTCCGGATATTATTACTGCATTCACAAATTACACCCCGCGTTGCGTATTTCCCAGCGTACGTTCACCCTGACGTGCAATCACTTTGTCATGTATTGGTATACACTTCCAATGTATTTACGTCAGACTTACGATGAGCTATGTTTAGGGAGGTTGGGGCTGTTCTAAACTAAACGGATATGTACCTTTTCGAAAATGAACACAAACCAGATAATATTTTTGCAAATCCATTGCAATTAACGTTTTTTCCAGGTTAATCTGGGCATCCAAATAACCATCCACTAAATCATTAGACGCGTCAAAGTTTGGATAAGATTCTTAGTAACTTTTGTACAATAAATTGTATAAACAATTAATTTGCCTAATGCGAACCGCTTCAGCCTCCTTAAGGACTACACAATACGATATTATATATAAGAAAAAGAAATCGCACGAGGTTTGTTACCTTTCATCGTTGCATTATTCGATGGTAAACCTCAGCGAGCTCGCATCGCCACCATGACGTTAAAAATAATTAGGAACATACGCAACGATGAACATGGACGGGCGTGTGCTGTACGTCTGCGCTCGGATAATTATAAAGTCGTTTAATTAAAAACGTGACGGGTAGGTATTGTGTATGAGTACGACGGTGCAACGCGAACCGAGCGATAATTAGACGCGGACGAAAGCGACCACCGAATTTTACCGGCATATTTCCAACGACCCTCGCTACCGTCGCAACCCACTCACGACCCACGGCAACGAGGTAATACATAATTTACCTTTCGAATACGAGAGCGCCCCATACCACGCGCCGTGCAGCCCCGACGTCAACGCATCCTATTATGCGGACGTTGAATAGCACGAAATTGCCAAAAATAGCCAGAATCCGTTTTGGTGTTCACGCCCAATTGCGAATACTATGAATGCGTACGGAAGACCGAACAAACGTTATATCATAAATGCGACGCGTGCGCTAGATCAGTTCCGGTAATTTTAACATCCGGCTTAAGAATCTAAGCGATGAGATCAACAAAACAAAACTATTGTACGCTTTTTGGGATACCAAAAAAACGTAGAAGCGAATTCCACCGGAGTGGGCAATCGATCGTCGAAGATGAATAGGGTGAGGGGCGATGATTGAGAACTGTACTAAAGTACGGGAGTGTTCGTGTGAAGAGCTAACAGTCGAATTGTCTCGCTCGCGTAGCGAATACCGTAGCGTGCACTCGAAAACTTTAAAAATAATTACAGGCACCTCACTGCAATCGGAACAGGATAGCGGCTGGCTGGGTAGTTGGCTTTCAGTCAACGGGGGGTGTTGCAGACTGAGCAGGTCGCTCATGCCTCCGCCCACTCGCCACTCCGGCACTCGCCTATTAATGGGAAAAGTTTGTTTTTATCTTTTAAATGCTTGGTGCAACACCACTAATTTCTGGCTTCGAACTTCGCTGGTACGGTACGTATACGAGCGGGGCGCAGTGGTGTTCGGTACGGTGGTAAAGTGAATGAATGATTCGACGATTCTTGTGTAGGGTTATACGATACCCACTTCGAATGCTATAACAGCCTACGTAGTTACGTGCCATGTAGACACGAGGCCGCAGTTCCGGGCGATTTGCCTACCGCACCCGAACGGCGAATCCCCATCGAGAAAGAGTCATTTACTCCACAATTGCCATCGTTCGTCTCGGGCACTTACTCCGACCAACTCCCGCTTAAGATTTTCATCCGTGGTCTTCCGGGTTGAAATTGCAAAGTATCCCAGGGAAAACTTTATCCCAGCTCCGACAAACGTATGAGCTTTGGGCATGTTCATTGCGCCTATCTATTACGATATATCGAACGTACGCGAGTGTATCGAATGTACGGAAATTGCTCGTTTCTGGTTCTATTCGAGCCTCGTAAGTGTACGATACACAGCGTGACGCCTGATGAATTAAACGCCATTTCAATGTCCCGACCTCGGAACCCTCTGCACAGTTACGGAGAAACTTCGCGCTGTAGATGATCCTCGTAAAGCTATTATAGAGATTTCACGACTCGGCAGTTAGGATATACCAAAATAAGCCATAACTCAGTGCTTTGCCATGTCTCCAATTATACAAATCGCCGAAGGACTAGCTCACGTTTCCTCCTCCCTAGCCAGCCTCGGTGTACACCGAGCGCACCGTTAATTAATCTTCTCGATCATATCCGCGAGATGATCCTCGCCGAGAGCTGCGCTGCTCCCTCATTCCCATTCTCTTTTCCTCGCGATTATCAGTCTTTTCGCTCGATGATTAATTAACACGCGAACGAGAGCGCGCGGCTGATTAATATCTCGCCGCTAGTTCTTCCACGAGACTGCCCTGTATACGCATCGTTCTACGATGCTACGGTGAGGCTCTTTTCCACATATAAAGTTCTAAATCGCCCATTACTTCTACCACCACCGTCAATGACCGTGTGTCTCATGAATATACCAACGCAGTGATATCGTACACAGGGAAACCGGTACTCTCGGTGATTAGCCGGTAATAGTTCATCAACTTGTGCTCGATAGCTGTTACGCAGCAATCTGTGAAGCTACTGATGTTGTACTAAACTGATCGGTGCGGTGCGCGCAGCCTGTGTACCGAACCATTATAATATGTAACGAGGAGAGACTCGATCGTCATTGATCGGTTATGGTGCACGTAACCATGTCGTAAATCATCCATTAACCAGGTAATTGAATAAAATAATTGACTCGATAAATTATACCGCCGAGCGGGAAGTCCGCTTTGCATAACCATCCACGCTACCCGGTAACTCGCTCACTTTGCCTATTGATACGTGAACCGATTCGATAATTCAACGATTTACCAAATTTTTAAGATCTCCCTTGCCTCGTAACGCCTCTGAACGAAGGGCTGTTAAACTCAGTGGTATTGGAATTCTGTCGTCCACCACTTTCATCCACCGATGATGCAATGCCAGCTCGCTCGCTGGGTAAAGCGCGCCAGCAAGTGGCAACGCGTATCTCCTTCGAAACTTAATACATCACCGGTAATTCTTGTACATATGTATAAAGCTCATTGCGGTATGGTAATTCCTGCCACAATGCACCGCACGCCGGTACTCGCGGAGTCGCGTGCGCATATCAGGCTTAACGCATTACCATACGTAAGGCACCGGTCCTGTTTCTTCGCGTAGCCCAAAGCAAAGACGCGGAGCGATAGAGTAAAAGCCAGTTGTACATTACAAAGTCTAATACAATGTACTTATGGTGCGGGCCAACTTAACTTAACACCGGAGGGAGCGCCGGAAACGTGCCGCACGTTGTAAATTAATTGCCGTTGCGATGTTGGGTCGGGCAAGAAGACATTGCAGATGCGAACGCATATACCGAACAGCGTCCCATCTTCACACCCACAAAGCGTGTACACGGTGGTTCCCGTACCCATGCAACTTGAATCACTACATTTTGAGTCGATTCCGTACATGGAATTTTGATATCCAGTTTGCAACGTGTAAATTCTGCCAAATTAGACATCGGTTATGATTGACCTTCGATCTCTATCGGTATCGGTTTGGAGGAGATAATCATGGACAATTTGGAGAACGGCGTACCATGAAAACGGGAAGAGGACTCTAGAATCGCTGAGGGATAATCATACTCAATGGAACGAAAGCCTACGGGTGAATTATGCACGTGGTAAATTAATTGCCGTTGCGATGTTCGGTCGGGCAAGAAGACATTGCAGATGCGAATGCGGATATCGAACAACGTCTCACCTTCGCACCTACAAAGCATGCACACGGTGGTTCTGTATTCATGCAAATTGAATAGCCATATTTTGCGTCGATTCTGTACATGGAATTTTGATATCCAGTTTGCAACATTTGGATTCTGCGAACTTAGACATCGGTCATGATTATCCTTTTATCATTGACGGTATCAGTTTGAAGGAGACGACCATGGAGAACTTGAAGCACAGCGTAGTATAAAAAAAACGGAAGAGGACCCCAGAGTCGCCGGGGGATCGTAATGATATTCCGCGGAACGAAAGCCTACGGGGAAATAGGAAAGTACACGCTGTACAAAGCTCGTGAGCTCGTTTCGGGACGAAGCTGCATAGAGCTACCGTGTTACCGCTACCAGAGGTTGAAGCGGGTCGAAGTCACCCCCAGCGCGTTGGCAGAATAGTCGAACAGAGACCGAGTGAGAAAGACAGAATGATAAAGGACCAAGGAGAGGCGGGGAGGGGGAGGGAGAAAGGGTCTGGAGGACGAGCGGGAGTTAAACTCTACAAAAAACGAAGATTAACCTTTTGTCTACAAGCCGCTCGGGCCTTCCTTTGTCCAAGTTGAGCACTCTGTCGCGACACCCTGTTTTTGTCCATGAGCCTCAGTACCCAACCAACTTTCCTCCCTTTCCCATTCCACGGCACCGCTCGCTTTCTAACTCTTCGTTTTTCCTAATTTACATATACCTATCTCTTTCCCTTTTGGGGACGTGTACCCGTGCCAACACATGAGCACACGGATACATAACACGAAACTCGCCCTCCCGCTGAATCCGGCCCGACTGCGTCCAGACTCCCGCTAGAAAGTTAAATCCTGCCGTTCCGTTCGCCAAAGCTTTTCCTCCTTCCCCTTTCACGCACTGGTTCGCGTTTATCCTCACTCGCGGTCTTTTTCTTGCTTTCCCTGATATCCATTCCACCGTCCTTTCTCCCTTACTCGTGCATCCGGACTCTTTGTAACGAGAATAAAAATAAAAAATAATGTCCAGGTTATTGTCACGTAATTCCAAAGTGGCAAAAAACTAAGAGCAGCCATGAAACGGCACATAAGGGCAGCTTTTTCGAGTGCAGCTTTTGCCGTTGACGGGACTGAGGCACTTCGTGTCGTCGGTGGTTATTTAAGCAAAGGCATCTGAAATGAAATTTTCCTGGCAGCGACTGACCTAAATCATCGTACAGCGAGTATAATTTATTTCGGATGTCACGGATCCAAGCACTCCGCTTCGAGAGTACCCAAAGTAATCCTCGCGTCATGTCACTGTCGCTTCCTCACTCGTATGTACATCAAATCAAATTATTCCTAATATTATTCTCAAGCATTTCTAAAATTGCAATGAACCATATTCTATCTGCCGCGATGCTAGATTCGTAATCCGTAGATCTTAGATCCCCGTAACCCAGAAAAACAATCAAATAATAGAATCTTGGCGATCCGCGCATGGACCTTCGGAGTTGGTCTTATAGACGGATTTCATGCCAAAGTAATGGCTCATAAATTATATGAAACGGAACCTGCCATTAGATCGTATTGGATCAAGCTGATATTGAGTTTCTTTGTATCCTCCGCATGCGGTGAGAATGCAGAAGATCACTGAATGCAACGTTATTCGCAATGGTTAAGCAGGATTATCCTTTTGTTCCCCCTGAGTTCGTTGTGCACGTTTTCAGGATCTTTTTGTTTCACTCTTTTGCTGTCCCATACTTCCGGAACAGAGCACTGAAATACAATTCGCGTTAAGTAAGTTATCGCACGGTAGTGAGTAAAACCAGGTAGCCGCTGGAGGAGGATAGAGAGAAATTGGATGAAGGGCAGTAAAAATGGGAGGGAAGCGGTGGTGCGGTGGTGGCGTGCGGTCGCGGTCCGACCTTAACGTGGAGCATTCCACTACTACTTAGAGCCCGATACGTTCCACTTAGAGGCTGACCCGGCGCCGAGTGTAACCACTCGCGCGCCCGTGGGGAATCCCCCGTCTGACGTGTTGCCAAAATAATCTCGAAACGCCGAGCCGGACGGTATACTGTATTAGTGGCGTGTGTTCCATGTTTTCCGCAGGGGGAAAGTGACAATTCAGAGCGCGGGACTAATATCTTATACTACAGTACACTACACTCTGTATTCGCTAGCCTGTTTTATATCCTCTCGTAAAAACTATTACTACCCGTGCCATAAATATAATCTCGATTCCGTGACAAGCAGCCGTTCCACATTATTTATTTATTTATTTATTTTCTCAAGTACTCACAAAAAAACTTTAGCATATATATTCGCGAACGCCAGCGAGGAAGATTCATGATGACGAAGCGACTTCCGTAACGAAGCGACATTGACGCGTTTTACGCTCGCTTCTATAGTCGTTTTCGGAACTTCGGAATGTATAGTGGAGGATAGAAGAGTGGGGGGAAAAAAAATACACGAACGAAGGTCTATCGTGTACGTGAATGAAAAAAAAAGTAACCTGAGTGAAATACGGCCTAGAAAACCGAACGGTCTTCATAAATCGAGCACGTAAATCAGTCTTTATGGATTTCTCCCTACCACCCTGGGTGAACGCTGGAAGCTATTTGGAACGTTACGTGCACGGACCACCGGAAGTTCGCCTCCTACTCTTCCACCTCTGTCAGTGTTTGTTCGCGTCGACCAATACTTGTGTTTCCCACTCGCTATTCGAACACCCCCCCCCCCCCCCCCCCCCCCGCATTGTTGTGCCGATCGCCGAATTTCTGCATAGAACGTGGACGATGTAATCGCGCACTTCAAAAGTGATATCGATGCGAAGATCGAAAAGAGCAGAAATATGGAAACCAGTCCAGACGGATCGAATTATGGAGATCCTAACTGTTTAACCCCAAACAGAGTGGAGGCCAACAACGGATAAAAAAACATCAGTAACGATCAAGTTAAATCAACCAAAATGAAACAATAGAGTGTGCACGATTAGACTCATTCAGCGAGTCGAATTGAATTTTAAGAATTAACAATAGTTATTTACGAATAACAAACTATTCGGGTGGATTAAATGGGTTTCTCCAAACGAATTCACCCTCATTCATCTCCACGAATATGCATATTTACAAAGTCTGCATTATAGATCGTCCATAGTACACGGTTGTGGCCGAAAACTATGGAACCACGAAAACGGCGGTTTACAGTCGCGCTCGAATCGGCTTTGGGCGCGCTATTAGCCATCGTTCGGGTAGCAGCAATCGCTCGGGCTGCGCCGATCGAGCGAAGCGTGGTGGGGGGGGGGGGGGGGGGGGGAGAGAGGTGGGGCGAAGGCACGTATATGACGAAACGATTTATCATCGATTAAACGGACGTAATGCTGCATTGTTGGGGGAAGTGCAGCGATGGGTAGGACGCGCTGGGAGATAGCCAGATACGTATATGAGGTAATATCGGGACCGAGTGAAATCCCGGTATTGAGTCGCAATCAAGCGTGCATGCAGAGAGAACGGCAGCGGGGTGCACCCTCGCACTCACCTACCGACCCCGAAGCGAAGCGAATCCAAATCTCGATTCGGAGAATCGACTATGCGCTGTGTGCTGCTTGTTTCCGAAGGATGTGCACTACCTGCGTACAGTAGCCGATGCTGCTGCTGCAAACGGGTTTCGAATGGAAACAGGTCTGTGTGGGCCGTGGTGTAGAGCAAAGTACCGAACGGTACTATCGATACTGCCAGATAGGGCGAGTCGCCCGGCGAATATTATTCGCATTAGGATCGCGAGTATTAGCGAGTAGATGAACCCGTGCGGCGGCTACCGCCGGATGATGTATGGGCATACGACGGAGAAATGACACTCCCAGACAGACAGACACAGGCGGGCGAGCAGTCAGCCTCCAACCAGCGACACACAGACCGGTAATGGCTCCGCGGAAACGCACTCACCGAGCTTATCAGCTCTTATACGAAGATCAGGGGTTTCCTATTCACGGAAGTGGGTGCTCCGGATGTGCCGCGCCCCTCCATCCCCGTCTTCTGCACCCACCGCAGCCCCTTCCTGTCGAGCAGATCTCCCGCAAACAACAAGATATTTATGCGGGATTTCCGATTTCACGCTCCGTTGCTCGGCAACGTCAGTCGAACGGCTCTTGGGTACACAACTACGGTTCCCAGGTTCGAAATGTTCAGCTCCCTCTTTCGCTATTCCCGCCATGCTTTCGCGGAGCGGATTTACATTGTGGTACACTGCGGCTGCAACAGCCAACTTCTATTTGTTCCCGATGATTGCCGGGATGCTTTCTCGTGAAGCACAAAGACGGCATTAACTGTTTGTAACGAAGACGCTCTCTACGGCACGCCTCCTTTTTATTTTCTCCTCGATAACTCCGGATGCTTTCGTCCATTATCGTTATTGAATTTTAATTTTTGCGTTTTGTCAATGTTTTTTTTTTCGGCACGCCGTGTCGCTTGCCAGGTATCAGTGGAGTCGAATTCAGTCAATTAAGAAACAGAGACCTCCGATCGAAGTGTATGAAAAGTATGTTCGTTTATTTTATGGGACGAGAATTTTCATTGCGCTTGGAGTTTCGCAGTTTTGGGGTGTTCTGCCAATGCTAAGTGGCGAGCGATTTTTCAGCACCTATTCGGTTATTCTAACGGTACTTCTTTTGCGACCGAGTCTCGAGAATAAACGGAAACGTGTACCACAGTCAGTTGGCGGGTGTAGGAATCCAACGTCGGAACGTCGTTTCTGCTGGCGAGTGGCTGGCTCCTCGTGCCCAAGGGAATATACGGTGCTGCTTGGTACACGTGATACACGCGAGCGAAGTTCGTAAATCTCGGCCGTTGCGGTCTCCGGGGAACCATGTCTCAGTCACACCGACCCGACTGCAAGAGTTAAAGCGTCCTGGTTGGCAAAACCCGCGTTCCCTTCTCCCATCGAGCCAGCCCCTAGCGTCTCGTCCCGCGAGTCGGGCTTTGAGCTAGCTTAATGCTTCTCTAATCCACTAATTTGACCACTCGTGTGAGGAACTCTGCTGAAAGTGGAAAAAAAACGGGTTGCGTCCAACAGCAAAAAGTATCGTCAACGCACAAAGCGAAGGCTGACGTTGAGATGCATTAGACGACATTAAAGATTCGTGGAGTTCGTGCATCTCATTTTGTGTACATCTCTAGCTTATCGTATTTGCATATTTTACCCTCTTTAAACAGAGAGCCCCCCTATCGATTCCGCCTACTGCTTCGGAATTTTCTTACGCTTCAAAGATGCGTGAGATCAAAGAAACGGAATTTCGATTCCTCGTTCACCGTTGACGTTCTCGTCGTTGCAATACCTTCAGGGCTCTTCGATATTTCCCTCGCGATACGGCAAGAAGTCCAGCAGACGTATCTCATTTCTCGTTCACTCGTCCCTTGTTCGCCGCTTTCATTTCTTATTGCTCTTTCAGGAATTATCTTTATTGGGGAAGATCTTATATATTTTGTGGAGAGTTGTTTCTTTCGTTATTTCCTGATCAGTATTTTTCTGCATCTACGATCAGGAAGATTTCTCTTCCTATTACCGCATGTGATGCTTTATCGGAACATTGCCCCAGTTTTAAGTCTGACCTCTCGGACATTTATTCGGGAATGTGTTTGAGAATGCATCCGAATCAAAATGCACGACGTCACTTCCCGACGAAAAATGAGATTTTCAAGCAGGAAGAGACGTATTGCCGGTAAATCTTCGGAAATCTGAATTTTTTATTTCTAAATTCCCCGTCCCACATGCCTACAGTGGGGAGTATGGAAAAAATCAATGGTAGTGTTGATTTCAGAGTAACCAATGTTATTCGACTGATGAATTCTAGAGATCGGATAAAATTCATTAATTATTTTTCTTTATGGTATTCGGTTATATATTTTCAATGTACAACATTTTTTGTCGTCTGTACAAGGTCGATATTTTACTATACCGCAACGACGGTGCGTATTACTTATAGAAATCTTCCCCTTCCCGTCGCCAACTCCTCGATACGATGGCACATCTTGCAATAGGAGCACAATACCAATATTCGCGGGTATGTACGATAAGGTTGCGCGTGGCGCCTCGGCGAAGAAATTGCTTCCCGAGAACGACAACGTCGAGGCGAAGCCAAGCTATAAGCAACTTTCCTTATGTACATACACGTACTCTTTCTTGACTTTCCGCACGATCTTTCTTCCATATCCGCCATCCTCATTTCTTCGGCATCCCCGTATCCTCTCGTTCTTTCTTCCTCTATTATACGTTCGTTCTCTTTTTTCTTTACTACCCCTTCACATCGGCTGTACTCCTAGAACCCATTCCGTCTCGTCATTTTCAACCCTATTATGTTAGCTCGGTACTTCGAGCGCATATCGAATGCGGTATTTGTGCAAATGACTCGGTGACGAAGAAGCCGCAGATGTAAGTTAACAACATTGTAAACATAATTTGTAAATTTAATGCACTGGAAGTTGAATTTTGGTTACATTACAAGTCTTTACTAAATTACAAGTCTTTAGACTGAAATTTACAAAAATGCTCATTAAAAATAAAAATTTGACTGTAAAATTACAACGCACATGTGTTTGAAATTTCAGAAACCGTTTACGTAAAAAAGTTTCCAACAGCGTTCATTAATTTTCAAACAATTTTTTTTTAGAGTGAAGAATGTGTATTTTGTTGCTATTGAAAATCCGTTCATTCAACACGTTAAATTGAACCTAACATCCCATCGTCAGTTTGATGCATTATGTCCCAAGTTGTAGTGTTTGACCACTCTAAGTCATATTCAACTTGCATTACTGCGAGTACGAGTTGTTTCACCAGGTGCAGTACACGGTACTGTCGCCCGATCATCCACTAGACGCATACGATAGATGAGGTTCGGCGCGACAACGCACAAGTGCACCTCGATATAATCCCGCGATGGTCGCGCCGAATCTTTTTTCGTAATTTATCGGGACGTTGAGCCCCGGCAACGTTGTGGCCACCCCTCGAGGCGTATCCCCGCGCTTTACCGACTGGTGCACTTTTTTTTTTTCTACTCCCTCTGTTCGCCTTCCCACCCTTGACCGAACCAGTCGAGAACACGAGAGGACGTTTTCCCACGATTTATAGTAACTGCCCCATCCCCCAGGCACAGAATATTTTTGGCGACATTTTTGCTCGACACTTTTTCTACAACGCCGGTCGCGCGAATTTCAAGCGGTCCAGTTGGTCGATTGCTGCTGGCCACCGCACCTTTGCCAGCGAGAGCGAGGACCGACGATTCATAACTCCACCCCGCAGTCCGCACACACATCCGTTACACGATCTGAAAGCTCTATTGCGACAGTAGCGTCCTGTCTCGGTACAAGACAATTCGGCGTAGTATGCGATACAACGGTTTCGTAGTAGTGATATAGATTTCACTACCACTATTGGATTTCTAATCCAATGAATGCGTTAATCTATCGAGGTATGATCAGATATCCCGCTATGTTTTTTTTTTTGTTTTAAACATCGTTTTCATTTTTATGAAGAAATACAGAGAGTTCCCCATAGGTACTCGGGGAACAATGTTAACCGCGGGTCGATCGGACTATGATATTAAAGAATCTACTTGTCCAATTTACGGTGCTCGTAGATCCTTTCGGGCAAGATACTTCACCTTGTCCTGTTGGGCACGAGGTTGAGGGACGTGGGTCTTTAACCCTAATTTTTAATCGTGGTACAGAAAAATTTGAGAAACTGCACTTATCGCTGAAGTTCAGTATAACGAAAGGCCCTTAAACCACTAGGTGAACTAAAAGGAAAAAGGTATCACGCTATGTACGTCAGCGCGAATGCTTTGACTTCGCCTTCGACAGAAATCCCGCCTGGAAGAGCTCGCATTGTCACTGCCGATGGATTTGCCGTTTTCGCTGCTCAGCATGACGAGGTACTCGCACGCTCAGATAGCTAGGATCGACGATCCATAACACATCCGTTACATTTCAGTTACATTACATTACATCGCAGTTACACGATCTGAAAGCTCTATCGTGACAGCAGCGCCTCGTCTCGGTACAGAACAATCCATGGTATCGAATACGATGGTTACCTAGTGGCGAAATCTAATTAAATAAATGGGTGAATCAATCGAGGTACGTTCAGCTATCTCGCTATGTTCGCCACCGTGAATGCTTTGACTTAGCCATCGATATAAAACTCGCCTGAAAGAGCACACATTGTCACTGCCGATGGATTTGCTGTTTTCGCTGCTCAGCATGACGAGATACTCGCACGCTCAGGTAGCTCTTGCTTAACACTATATTGTTACGCGGAATGACGTAGCTAAAGCACAAAGCTCGCGCTCACGTCCTACATGTGAATGGCTGAAGCTCCGAGTGGTTACCCTCAACGATAAAACAATGGTGCACGGTAGCCTTTTAGCGAATGAAAACACTACAGTCGACGGAACGAATGTACTGGACGATGCAGAGCTAACAGTTTAGAGCTTCGGAAAATACAGCGGTCCTCTGGAAGCGTAGTCCAACACTCGATGTACTATGCATATAAGTGCACGAAGCCTCGGCGATCCGCGCCAGTTTCACGATATTTCCCGCGGGCATTAGCTAACTGCCCGGAAACTTCGCAATTAGTGTCCTGCGGGTCGTCCGTGAGAACTGAATACCTGAATGTTCTAATGTGAAAACATTCAAATCCAATGTCACCGAACTTCCAAGTGTGAACCCGTTCAGTGCACTGATCGATAAATTTTGAATTTACGACGATGCGGAAATAATTTTTTTGGATTTCTACCGTTCAAACTTGGACTCTTGAGAAATTTTCGAACCATGAAAACAGTGAATTTTTTTTCAGTTAGAATCGATGGTTCACGTAGCACGCTCGTCGGGCGCTCGCCGGCCCTCGTCACTGGCTGCTCCTTAACCCCCGATCGGGTTTACTGCGAGTTCCATGTAAAATTTATGACCGGGGAAATAAATTCACTATCGGAAACTTGAAACTTGCGTCGATGGACGATGCGGAAGAGGGGGGAGGCAACATTGCCGGTTACTAGCTGTTGTAATAAAAAAAACCTGCCTGAATTAAGCTCGTCTACGCATGCGCCGGATCAATCCCGCTGCCCGTGTGTGCGTTAGCTGAGTTTATTGTTTCTTCTTCGTTTTTTTTAAATTACAACCACTTTTTCATCCATTAAATCTGAGTGCCGGAGCACTTGGCTTCGCGCTCGGTTTCCATGACATTCCGGGCTATAACTTTTTCGCACCCTCCCACCGTATCCGATTCATCTCCACTTGGTTATCACGCTACCGGGATCAGGAAACGCGACGTGAAACTTTTTCGCTAACGCGGAAAGGAATTCAACTCCGTAGCCTGTTTGATATATATGTGCCGAGAGTGGCCGGCCTAGTGGCTCAGCGAATCGTGTCGGAATCGCAGACATCTATGAACAGACTTCGTGACCGTTTACTTCGGCTTGGGTAATCGAGTAGCTATACTGCGGGCGCAATCGAGTTATGCTACCAGCGTCGGCGGTAGTTCGACTCATGAATATCCATACTTCGAAAGCATCTGTGTGTTCAATGTTGGAAATTCTAATAACAACATCGATACCTCCGAAATACAGTTTGCAATGTCAATAAGAAATTACCGATCGGTCAATATTTTAAGGACTTACCCTCGACTACGGGATGACGTGGCTTGTAGGACATGTCTGAAAAAAAAGAATTAGTTGTTATTACAGTTAGTCACAGTTATTCACAGAAGTTAATAAATTCTTGAACAATTTTCAACCATTCACTGCGATATCCGTTGGATTCCACGGATTACAATCTCAGTGAGGATGAAACTGTATATTTCAATGCAAGAACCATCGTGAGATTAATTTTTTATCGCTAACATCGTTCCGTCCATCAATGTAAAATTTTCAAGCGGGTGTATATTTATAGCATCCGTTCGGACTGATAATCCTCGTCGCTGGATATTCCCCGCGGAGGATTAATAAGACATCGGAGTGAGTCAATGTAACCCGCTGAAACTTGGAATAATTATCCCGAGCACACGACACCCGGCCGAATTCCCTCTAATGAAGAGACTCGCTCACCTGCACCAGCGGGCCGAGCAGACTGGTGAGCGTGCATGACGTGGAAAATAATTGGAAGTTTTGGGTACGAGGATGTGGCTCATGCGGGTGTGCAATAGAGAATGGTAGTGGTAGGGGTTGAGGCGCCGCGTCAGATGCCGTCGGACTTTTGGTTGCCCGTGCGAAAGCTCAGAACGATGGCAAGGGGGAAGCTATGGCCGCTTGCCACCACCTCCGCTTGCTCACACCAATAATGTACCGGTGCAAGCCTGTCACGTATATAAGAGACCGTTCACCCTCCGGAGCGTTAGAAGTTTCCGTAATCAAGTTCTCGAAGAGCGATGCCCCCCGAATGGCTGGAACGGGGCAGCCGATACAGGTTTTGCCTCGGTGAAGTGGCTTTAATGACAAAGTAGATTAATTGCCATCCGTTTTTATTCAGCACTTTCTCATCTCATTTTTCACAACCCCTCATTTGTACCATCAAGATTTCATGTGCCATTGATTCTATCATGATCTATAAACGCCCGCTAATAATGAAAATTCAACACCTATGTCACCTTCCATATTTGAGGTTGCTATTTCTAACAGTCGAGCGCGTGTATGTTTTTATTCAGCACTTTCTCATCTTGTTTTTCTTACCCCTCATTTGTACCATCAACATTTCGTGGGCCATTGATTCTATCATGATCTGTAACCGCCCGCTAATAATGAAAATTCAACTACTATGTCACCTTCCATATTTGAGGTTGCTACTTCTAACAGTCGAACGCGTGTATGTTTTTATTCAGCACTTTCTCATCTCATTTTTCATACCCCTCATTTGTACCATCAACATTTCATGGGTCATTGATTCTATCATGATCTATAACCGCCCGCTAATAACGAAAATTCAACTACCGTGTCACCTTCCATATTTGAGGTTGCTATTTCTAACAGTCTAATGCGTGTATGTTTTTATTCAACACTTTCTCATATCATTTTTCATACCCCTCATTTGTACCATCAACATTTCATGGGTCATTGATTCTATCATGATCTATAACCGCCCGCTAATAATGAAAATTCAACTACTATGTCACCTTCCATATTTGAGGTTGCTACTTCTAACAGTCGAACGCGTGTATGTTTTTATTCAGCACTTTCTCATCTCATTTTTCATACCCCTCATTTGTACCATCAACATTTCATGGGTCATTGATTCTATCATGATCTATAACCGCCCGCTAATAACGAAAATTCAACTACTATGTCACCTTCCATATTTGAGGTTGCTACTTCTAACAGTCGAATGCGTGTATGTTTTTATTCAACACTTTCTCATATCATTTTTCATACCCCTCATTTGTACCATCAACATTTCATGTGCCATTAATTCTATCATGGTCTATAACCGCCCGCTAATAACGAAAATTCAACTACCGTGTCACCTTCCATATTTGAGGTTGCTATTTATAACAGTCGAGCGCGTGTATGTTTTTATTCTGCACTTTCTCATATCAATTTTCATACCCCTCATTTGTATCATCAATATTTCATGTGCCATTAATTCTATCATGGTCTATAACCGCCCGCTAATAACGAAAATTCAACTACCGTGTCACCTTCCATATTTGAGGTTGCTATTTCTAACAGTCGAGCGCGTGTATGTGCATGCATTCATACGGCTACATATTGTTTCAAGCTCGTTTAAGCCACTCGGTGCTGCCAATGCAACGATATGTATGCAGGCCACCTCTGCGGCAACTCGTACATGCTGATATCGCGTCGATACCTTTTCACGGACAGGAGAAACCTGGCCGCTCCCACTCCCTCTTAGACACACATAGAAGACACGTGTCGTCGCCTCAACCCTTACCCCCTTGCTCGTACGTTCCTCAATACCGGTGGTACAGCGCTATATACCAGCGTGTAACAGACTTTGCCAGCGGGATACTAAATTTCTACGGGAAACCTCAACAGCCGGAAAATTTCGGTGTAGGAAAATTTATACAAGTTGGTAAAAAGAGTTTGGTAACTAATAATTTAGCCTCCTGGCTAACCGGTGTCGCTTGACGAATTCGGAGGGCCGACGCATGGCGATTCGGCACATCGATTGATTCGATGCGATATATTCTCGGATAAACTTTTGTCCGAGCCTGTTACTCGCGAGGCAAAGAAAAATGAGAAAACTTCCGCCTCTAGGTTTGTGGAAGGGTAAGAGTTCGCGATAATGAGTTATATACTACGATTGTCACACCTTTCAGTTACATTTTGGGAGCATTGTATAACAGTTGTTCACTTTGTTTGACGCTTAGAACGAGGACATTGCCGAGACGCCGAATCGAACAAACCGAACGGCGTATCGACATTTTATCGAAACTTTCTCAATGAGCGAGCCCAGTGGTCAGGTCGGAAGGTTTATGATCGATTGGCTTTCGTTATCGGCGGGAGGTCGGAAACGCGAGGACGACGGAGGGAAAAGGACTAGCAACTTTAGCGCCTTCGCTGCCGTCCCGAAGTCCGAAACCCGCGGAAACTCCGAATCTTTAACTTCGTAACAAAAGTTCCAGGTTCGTCCGACTGCTAATAAGGTGATTCGAAAGCGCTGCGTTCTTGCTAGCTAAAATTTATTGTTCAAAGTCGCCGCCGGAGTTCCAACGCCACAATCCAATAATTATAATACAATTGTGACGATTAACGACGGGGGTTGCCAACATAGGTCGCTTAATGAGAAATCCCTAAAACGGATTAGTGGCATTTGTTGGGCTGGCCGGATAAGACTTGGTTCATGAGGAGGTTTCTTCTTACCGAGCTGCAAAATGTCTGTTGTACGATTTACATTGTGCACGAATTCTCCTTTCCTCAGATTATAGTATCCTCGGCTAGTTTTCGTGCACTGCAATTCGTTTGTTGATGAGACTATCATCGTTTTGGCCGGAAACACGTAATAATGCAAGCGTGACTGACGTAACCATCTGCAATCTACGGTGGGAAGGAAAGAAGGCGGTAGGAAAGTTTCCTGGAAATTTTCTTCAAGCCCCCGAAACGGCAATGCTGGTCGACGGGGTGGAAAATGCAGCGCAACGAGGTCGGTGTCGGGAGCGGTGGCAGGCCGACAGGCAGGCGGGTCCCGACGGAAAATTAGGAACTCGCGGAGCCAGCATCGGAGCAGAACAACCCCGGTAGAATACACTTATACCTAACCGGAGTTCTGCTGGCGCAACACACAAGAATTTAGTATGTAAGGCACGTGTTCGCATCTGCCTTTATGAGCGTTTCCGCGATTCTCCTTCTCGGCCTCATTCTCATAGGAGGAGCGAAGAGTGCAACGCCGGAACCCCTGCAATGCCGCTGCAGCTGTGAACGGACAGAAAGGGTGCACCGACCCTTTCTCTTACGCCTTGGCAGCTTCTCCAGGTTGGAAATCTAGTATACATATTATATCACCTATCAAATCCATGTTTAACGTAAGACATTTTTTTCACGGATTGTCGAAATCTTATCGAAAAGAAGAGTTCAAGCGAATACCAAGTTCTGATTCATCCAAGAGGCCAAGACAAGCTGAGATTGTGGTCTATTCGAGCATTAAATATTGAACATCGCCCCACTTATTTCTTGATATCAATTTTTTTAAAATCTCCTTTAGCTTTCCTCCATTTATTTTCATTGAATCGCGCCTCAAGAAAAAGATCCGGAGGATACTCGGATAAGGAACTTCGGCTGCAATATCCGATAGAGACGGTACAATCCGATTTCGGTTTTGGAGTGTTGACGCTGTTGGAGAATCCGTAAGAGACCGAACTCGTGCGTGGTGCAGAAATTTAACGAGAGAAAGACGAAACTAGAGTATTTTATATACGAGAGTGGGAAACTAAGGATAGTCTCGCGGAAAGCCGCGGCCGGGACTCGAGCGAAATTGGATCTTCAGGTAACGGTTTAATTGCTAGCAGGTACTTCGCACCTTTCCTGGACGAGAAACGTAACTCGTTTTCAGCTACGCTAACCCTCGCTCTTCCCTTAACCCTCTCACTCTTTCACCCCCGCCCCCTGGTAGTCTCGTTCGTTCGCTTTCGCACTCTCGACGTCCCAAAGCACGCTATAGTTCGCTAACTCTGGAATTTGTTGCCCGTCCGCCCGCTGGCGTTGGTAAACGTTTGGTGTGCCAGCCAGGCTCTATGCTGTGGGAAATTGCGAGCGGTGCTAACTGTGCCCCCGGCTACCTCCCATCTTTAGTCGCGACACTGTATATATGTACAACCATAGTCGGGCGGTCTCCTCCGCACATGTTCGTGCGTTTGTACGTACGGAAAATACTACATACGAGAATAGTAAGGGAAACATGCAAGGTAAATAACGAAAACAAGCCCGCGCTTGGTCTGCACACATATCGACTGCTGAGAAACAGAAGGCATTCATCCGACAACGTTCTGCATGTTGAACAGCGTAACATACTCTCTTCGGTTTCTCAGTGGACGTTCACTTCGAGTACAAAACTCACCAGTTTTCTTAATTACAAACTAGGCAAAGAAGTCCAATGCCAACAACCGGAGTATAAAATGGTTCCAACGTTAATTGCACATTTCTCTGCCATCAACTAATTCCGTGGCACTCAGATGTGATCAACGTTCTACCTTTCGCTAGTATAATTTCACGCTTTTTCCATCCGGTAGATTCGTCAATTTTTCGAACCAGTTCATAGCCGTTTTTTACCTCATCAATCCTAAACCAAATTGTACACTCGGGCTCTCTTGATCATGCACGTCTGGAAATAAATGAGAATTTATTTCAGCATCGCTGCTGGGGAAAATTGGAGGTGGCCGTGACTGTGTAATCGCTGTAATTTGTAGCTTTTCCGTCAGCCTCTCTCAATTCAGATTTAAAGCAAAAGTGAGACGGAGCCAGTGAGAGAGTACAGCTAAAGCGCGAACCAGAGATAAAGATTGAAGACTAATCGGTGTGCGGCGGTGCGAATGGTATTCTATCTTTCCCCGCTACCTCGCACACTAGAGGCAAAGTGAAATTTTCCAAATAAATTATCTCTCGTTAATTAAACCATCCGCAAGACAGGGGGCTCTACGGCAGGAGGAGGTACGGCGAATGGAAAAAAGACGAGGTAGTCTTGCCAGGAACTGTGGAGAAAACGGGAAGTAAAGGGCGGGGTGGAGAGGGGATTGCTGCGATGAAAGAGTAAAAGAGAGGTGTACGCGTGTAGCAGCATCGAAGGAAGACGCGAAAGACCGAGGGTGAGAGGAACGAAGGAAGAAAATATAGTCGACAAGAATGGAGGAAGTGAGAAAGTGTGAGTTCCGAGGCAGGCGAAGATACTGTCGATCGTGGGCGAGGTTTGGGATTGCTCGAGTTCTCCTGACAGAGTTCGCCACCCCCCCCCCCCCCCCCCCCCCCCTCCCCCGAGATTAATGTTAACTTCACTAGAGAGTTAATAAGTCTAACACCGATAAATCCCTGAGACCCCCTTTTCCTTTTCTCTTTGGCGTCGGGAAAAGCCGAGCCAGACCAAGCCGCGTATTCTCGTGCCTTGCTGCCGGTATTTTACCGCTTCATCTTAGCTTCATCGTTGTACGATGTCTGTGAACGCGCAGTTGCTCCAACTCTTGTGTCACTTTGCTCTACCGGAAATACGTCACTTCCGGTTTGAAAATCTCATTCATCGGCCGTAAGTGACGCCACTTCCGGTTTGAAACTGTCTTTTTTTTTTACCAGAAATGACGTCAAACCGGAAATACGTCACTTCCGGTTTGAAAATGCGATTTTTCAACCGGAAGTGACGTCATACCGGTAATATGGAACTTCCGGTCGAAAAATATTGGCAGTGTGACGTCATTTCCGGTCGAAAAATGATAGTTTCAAACCGGAAATCGTGACTTCCGATTTTTGCGTTTCCGATTTTACCTGCCTGCGTATCCTTTTTGATGCAGGGTGAAATCAATTGCTTCGACCAGTTGGTTCGAGTTACATACACTGTGCGGATTCTCGAAGAGCATCTGCAAGTCCGCATGTATGCGATGGGGAAACTTAACGAAAATCGAGCGAGATAGAAGTTTGGCGCATCAAGCCGAGTGTCGGATTAATATATTCAGTAGGTTAGTCGGCAGATAAGACCGCGATAGCCTTCAGCGACACGTCCTCGTCCGGAAGATCGTCCGCAGCCGCTTCTACCTCTACTAGAGGGATGATCATCCCCTGTCCGCCCTTGAACGTGCTATTCTCGGCTCGAGTAGGATAATACGCAAGCGAAACCGTGGTACAGATCAAAGTTCCAAAGCGGCGATTCGCAGTTCCAAGGAAAATTGGTCGCTTTATATTCTTGGCGATCATCACGACCGAGAAAAAGAGAGAGAATGAAAGAATGAAAGTACAATCTAGCGAATGGCAGAAGCTCACGACTACCACGGAGCTTTCGTAGATATCTTGGCTTCGTGCGGAAATAAAAAATGTCGAAGAAAGTTCACTCGAGTGCATCAAGATGTTTGTTACGACAACAAAAAAAAGAAAATGATCGAAGCGTAGGGGGAAATCCTTTGTGTCGTGATTGGGTATAAAATATAAATAATAGTCGTGTTGGCGTCTCGGGCGAAAAAGTTGGCTCGTACCTTCGCGATCTTTACTCTCCCTGACTCCCAGAAATATCTTTGGTAGCTGAACGAGACAGAACCGTTGGCAAATCTTCGTTTTTCAACTCGTTTTTTTTTTTTATCAGTCGTCTCACTCGTCCTTTAATCCTCCGACGGTTCGAAGCCTCGGTCGTGTCTCCGTCGATGTCTCGGGTTTTTCCGGGTATCCCCCTCGTCCTCTTTACGAAACACATTGTAATTCTACCCGACCAGTTTCGCTAGTGGCAAGTCCCTACGTGCCGGGCATGTCAAATTCGACACATAAAACTGCAGGGGAGACAGTTACGCCCGGGTTAACGTATCGTCGGCACGTGTCGCCGCCGTAGCTCGTTGTCCGTCGTTGTTACGGTGCTTGCTTACTGGCTTTCCGGTCGCCGTGTCGGCTACGACGCGCTATCAGTTATAGCTGACGGTGAGCGCAAAGGACACACCCGTAAATAATTGGTATTGAGACTCATTAACGGAAAATCGGTCTCGATCTCGGTGTACACCGTACCACCCCGTTTCCACTGAGTGAACTCTTGTTGGTACGTGCTTGGGCCGAATAACGACGACGGCCCTCGAGGCTTCGAGAAAATGAGAGACAGCACGCTCTGAGCAAAGGAAGCGACGAGGAGCAATGCTATGAACCAATGGAAGAAGAAGACAAATTCTTCTCCCCGTCAAATTTACGAAAGAAATTACTAACAGCAGGTTGAGTGGTCCTTAATGAGTCTGCACGTAGTCGTAATTGCAGGCAGCGTTTGTCATAGGAACGGAGTCCTCGCGAAGGGCTCTACTTTCAACGACAGAACCGGATGAAGAGCGATGTAATGAGTCGGAGACGCTGAAGGGTTTGAGAAAAAAAAAAAAAAAAAATACATTGGAAGCTGGATACTGTATACACGGGATGAATGGTTAATTAGTGACGAGTGATACTTACAATTAAAGTACAGGAGTATTCCAGCGACGAATACGAATATAACGACGAAGAGTACGAGAAGAAGGAGGAGAATGGTAGGCCGGCACCAAGGACTTCTCGGCACTTCGGTCTGTCTAGCTTCCTTGGCCCTCTTTTGATCAACGACGGTCGACTCGCCGCTCACGTTCACCACGACCCCTTTGTAGGTGTACTGGGGAGCCTTTTTATCGGCTAGAAAGCCATGGTCGTCCTCGGGATCCGAGTAGACTCCGTAAGCCTCGAAGTTATTTTTCCTGTAGCCATTGGTCTTCTCTGATGAGCCAGCGGCTCCGGTCGCGGAGTCCCGAGCTTCCTGATTGTGCTTTCTGGGATAGCCCGAAGATCCCTGCTGCTGCGGTCCACCTGTCGAACTCATTTCGCCGATCTTAAGTGTCTGCTCGTAAGACTTCGATGCCGGCGGTTCCTGATATCTGGACACCGGCTCGTACTTGGACCTCTCGTAACTTTTCGACGTTGTGAGATCGTACTTTGACGTCGAGGAACCTTTTATCCCCATCGAAGCAACCTCGTAACTCGAATCTTCATATTTCGGATCGAATGATCTTCCGCCACCGGTGGTGTCGTAGCTCGAATCGTAGGCCTTGCTCGTCGACGACTCGTACCTCGGCAGGGTACCGTACATCTTTCCGACCGAATGATACTTGCTCTCATATTTTCGTCCGCCGACGTCCTGCTGCGGTTGTTGATTAGAAAATGACCCAAGCTCGTACGAGGAGTCTCTCGTCTTGATCCCAGAATCGTATCCTTTCGAGCCCAGTGTCTCATATCCCTTGGCGGTTATGACCGGTTCGTAAATCTTCGAATTGGCGTGATGTGGATGTGACGAATCCGACTTTTTTGGTTCCAGCTTCAGCGTCTCCTCGGCGTAACGCGCCGCGTATTCGTAATCCGTCAGGTCACGAGAGTATCTTCTTCCGCCCTCTTGGATATCCTGAGTGTAACCCCTCAGCTTCGTAGCTTCGGTTCTTTCGTAAGGCGCGTCAAGATCAGATTCCTGATAACTCCTCTCCGTTCTTCTCTCGTATCTCAGATGACCCTCCTCCGGGTATATTCTACTGTTGTCGTATCTATCGAGATTTTCCTGATCGTAGTTTGTCGTGGCCGGGGTCTTTCTTTCGAAGCTTCTACTCGAATAGGCCGGCCTGCCGTCATTGCCAAAGCCAACCTCGCCACCGGTGCCATAGTTGTTCGACACCGTCTGTCCGTCCTGGAAGCTGTTCTTGGGTTCGTACTCCAGGTAACGGGAGGACCTTCGCTCGCTACCATAGTCCATCGAGCCTTCGACGACGTTTGGCAATTTACTGCTTAAATTCTCGCCTGTCACAGCCGTTGTTGCCTGATGACAGATCTCCGCATGCTCAACCAAATTCGGCAGCCTCGACACCCCCGACGAGCTACCTGGCGTGTTCTCCGTCAGATCGAGCTTCAATCCGTTTCCCGTCCTTCGCATTTTTCCCAATTGGCATGATCGCGCGGGATCTTTTATACTTTATTAATTTTCATGGAACCCGACGCTTTCGTGGACAGCAAGAGATCCAACCGCTTCGAACTCTGTTCCTCGAGTGATATGATATCGCGTGTCAGGTACTGCGGAGTAGTCGGTGACTTCGGGACAGTTCGTTCGAGTTGTCAACCGAAGGAAGCTCATCTGAAAATTAATCAGAGAAAAAGATTGTTAGTTTGGTTAGTAGTGTTAGTATGAAACTATCTCTTGTTGCTATATATATATATAGGTTAACATTTGAGACAATGAGGTTGCTATCGAGATGACACCTCAAAGCTTGTTAATTTGTAACTTGTGTCTGAGTAGCAATTAGTTATGTAAGCACTTCGAAGAGAGTAAGCGAGACTGGAAAAACCAAACGTATTGGGTACAGGAGATTGATAATACAGAAAGCATTAGTCTACTGCATATATATTATATCACTTGGTACAATGGAATATTTAGGACGTTGAGGAATAGAGTTTGGAGACAAGTAGTCGATAAATTTGATGAAAAAAAAAAATCTTTGTTTTATTAAATTTCTCCAGATGCTCAGGAGTCGTCGATATTCCGTTTTTAATGTTAATGCATATCTCTTTGACTACTTTGCCATGGATAGATGGGCAAATGGGAGAGGTACGACTTCCCGGCGTGGAAGCGGTCCCGCAGATGATTGCGAACGGTTGGAGATGAGGGTCGAGTGGAGTCGCGGGCGCAAAGGGTGATGGCGATGGCCGGGTTTACCGTCAGCCTCGTCATAAAATTTCCTCGAGACTAAGCTGCACAGTAATAAGTACAGGCCCCGAGCTCAAAGGAGATTGCTGTTCCGCATGCAAATATGATTAGTTCCGGAGCGTAACTTCATTTGCGTGTATTAAAAGCTCGGGATAGCTCACTTTATGCAAACCGAAGGGGTATGTGGGTGAATGGGTATGAGGGACCGGTACGCGGAATCGATCCTTTCTGTGAAGGGAAAAATAACGTGGGCAGTCAACGTCAGTACTGCCGGTCGAAAAAAGAGTGCCGTGTTTGAATGCAATCCGACGATACTAACAGACTACATATGCATACATGTACGGTGTACTTGTATAGGACGCATGAAGTACGGTACCAAGGGTTTTATCGGAAAATTCAGCGATAAGCGAAAATGTTTACGTTAACAGGGTCGCGAGGAGAATCGCGAAGAGACATTTAATCTCGTATTTTACAGTTTTGTCGTTATCTTGAGCGAATGGAAGTCATTATCTATTTACTTTATATAACTCGTAATAATAAATTTAATTGCGCGGATAGTTTCGATACATAAATTGTCATTAGGTAGGAGAGCAGCTACCGCCAACTCACCGATGGGTTTTGCTGGAAAATTAGTAATTTTCCCCGTTATTACTGGGATGCCGGTGGCCGGCTGCCGGTCGAAAACTATTTTATCCAACGTGGCACGCGCACGTAGTTAAAACTTTCAGGCAAATTCCTCTTGCGCCCACCACCGCCTTCTCCGACTCGTGGAATCGCATCGGCCCGACATTGAGAATAACTCTGACCGTGCAGGATGAACGGGACGATCGTATATACCAGAGTATCCGCACATTCAACGCGGAAGATATTCCAAAATTGCCCGGGATATTCTATGTCGAGTAATAATTGCATCTTGGTATGCCGCGACGTAGCATCTAACCGAGTTCCGGACTCAGCATCTGCCGAGAAATCTAGCTAGTTCAACGGGGCGGAGTTCGTGTATTTCGAGCAGCCATCGATTATGCTTACTATCGGTATTAAATGTTGTAAGGGCACAACTCCCGATCAATAGATCAAGTTCGATTGCAAAGATTGATTCTTGAGCTCAGTTGCGTTCCTCCACCAAAACTGAGGGAAGGGTTAGATAGAAACAAACGACGACAATGTGTCACCTATATAGGGGAGAGCGGGGCAAAATGGCACAGCGGGGCAAAACGGGATTATGAGACAAAACGCGATTTTACAATAACTTTTGGATGGTGGCAATGGTCGTCTGTGAGGAAAAACGGGGTTGATAACCCAGATGTATCGTTGGGACAAAATGGGGCATCCAAGAATTATTGGAAAATTCAGTTTTGCCCCACTGTCCCATTTTGCCCCGCTCTCCCTAGTCCTGGATCAACAATGGCAACTAAAATCCAGTCGCCTTCCGGTATATCGATATTTACACTTGAAGGCATTTTATTAACAGTCATAAGCATCGGCCAAGTTCAACAAATTGTCTTGGTATGCCGCGACGTAGCATCCAACCGACTTCCAACCTCAGCATCCGGCGAGAAATCTAGCTAGTTGAACGTGACCGAGTTCGAGGGTTTCGATCAGCCACCGCTTACGCTTCGTTAGATATGAAACGTTGTAAAGGGTCCGTTTCCAATTGATAGATCAACTTCGACTGCTAAGATTGATTCTTGAGGTCGGTTGCACTCCTCCGGCGAAACGGAGGGAAGAGATATAGTTAGAAACAAGCAATGACAATGTGTCACCTATAGTCTTGGCCAACAGTGGCAATTACAATCCTGTCGTCTTCCGGCATCGATGTTCGTACTCGAAGGAACCTCCAAGCGTGCCACTTTATTAACAGTCAGTCATGAGCATCGGTCAAGTCTATCAAATATCTCGCGAAAGCTATAAAGATTTTCCAGTATTATATTTGTGGCTCCAGTATGTCTATATAGAGATTTCGGTGGAACGGCGGTTATTTGACAATTTGGCACTGCGGAGACGTGATGCAAGCGCGGCGGTCCCACGGCTGTCGGAGCTCTTTACCCGTTTTACAATTCCATTCCGAGCACCGGCTCTCGCTTTCTCTCTAGTTCGTCAGTTCTACGAGGTCTTCTCACCTCTTGCTCTCCTGCATTCGTTCGGTCCAACGTCCAACTCTCTACGCTTCGCTCTGTCCCTCAACCCCGAACATCGCCTATAGCTGTACCCCCGCCCCACCCCGCCCCATTCCACCAGTCTGCTCCGGGTGCATAAAAACTTTTGAATTATTTATGTTTTTCCGTAGCGCGCCCGCAGTCGCAATGCGGGATGCAAATGCATCTTCTTTTTTACGGCCCCTTTGAATGTTTAATGCGGGGAGGGGGCCGTGCTCACCCGCTCTGGACACCCTGCCTCGTTCCGCTTGCGCGCCCCCGAAAACGCGGCAAACTGCTGCTGCGGTGGTACGGGCGATGCCGAGGGGCAATCGGTGACACTGTCCCGAGCTCGGATGGCTTGGGAGACAACGGGGAAAAAAAGAAATCCACGAAAATCACGCCGCGGGAAATCGGAACATTTTTATGAGCGTCGCCGAGAACACGGAAGCTCGCGATTGCATCGGTGGGCCGCCTTGGTAGGTACATGTAGGACGGTGACACTGGTGGTTGCGTGTAACTGCGAACAGAACCAATGCAGTCGCCATCGAGCGTGCGCTACGACGGGGATCTGGAAGAAACAGAGAGAAACGTCGAAAAAGTTCAACACTGATATAATAGTTAATGAGAATTTCGCGTCCGTAATTATCCGAATCAGCTCTCTGCGAGTCCTTCTTTTTCCAAGCATATCGTCCACACTTTTGTTTCGACTAATCTTTCCATATTTCCGAAACTATCTGCGATACATAAAGATCTACCGACACCTAAGTTAGATTCGTTACATCTTCTGCAAATTAATATTTTGTTCATCTGCATATATCGGGATTCATGATATCTGCCAGATACATTTGCGGAAAGCGTATCTAAATACTGAATCCACGATATCGAAGTATATTTCTGCTGCAGTCGAAACCGCCGGTAGTGTTCCGCCTGGATGAAACGAGCCCTCCAGGGATAAGGGGCAGGGTACGGAAGGTACTGCAACGCAGCGGCCCGATCGATTTTCGCGTACAACACACGAACAGCCACCGTACTCTTGTACTACCTTCCTGTCACATGGCCAGACTGCAAAGTTACGTATCGGGGAACCCTCGTATCCCTTCACGTAATAGACCCAATCAAACGTTAGGATTACGATCGAGTACCGGGAGATTTAGTTCTGGGCCCTCAGCCACCTATGTACGTTGTTGTAGTTTACCATACCTATTTACATAGGGGGGGTGGTATGCGAGAAGGCAACGAGGGGGTGAGACTCTGTACGTCCAACTCGTGTTAGAAGCAGCCGTTTGAATATAGTCCGTCGCACGGACTAGCCCAACGAGTGTGGAGTGGAGAGTGTACGCAACAAAACAGGCATTATGCACTCACCCGTGTAAGCACACCTTAGTCCGGTGACGGAACATTCACGCCCTGGCTCTCGTGTATGTGAACCAACATACCTTACGTTACTTTACACATAGCTATACTGAAGCTCTATACGCGCGTTGTTGATACCAGACCCGCACTTAAGGTCCTTTAGTGGCGGGTCAGGTGAGTTCGCAACAGCCCCACGAGGCTCCTTAGCTATGCCCCTGGATTGTGATTCTATAGTGTCGCGGAGCTTGGAGATCCAGTTGTCGTTATGGCGTGCTATCATTGGCATCACGTTACGTCCCATGAGATGGTTACTCTTGCGTAATCAATTAACCAGTATTCCATGGACAATGACTGATACAAATCGTGAGGGCTCAAAGGCATAATAAATTAACTGGAAGTAACTGGCATCACGATCCAGCCTGAAACGCGATAGTTGAGATAGTTTGACCACAATGGTCGACTCCGTCTTACAATCGATTGTCCAAGAATTCTGGCGCTCTCAGGACAGGCAAGGAGCTATATACGCCGCGTGAAAAGGGATGTTTCACTTGGTTCGGACTACTGTTGCTGCTTGCGCGAACCTCTGCGCGCGGAATTTCTCCGGATTCCTGGACCGTGCCCACAATTGGGTATGATTCTGGCTTCGAAATATCCACGTCTGCTGGGGAGCCACTGCGGACCACCTTCCCAATCGCAATTAACGTCACCTCAGTTTCCACTATACCCGTTGATTAGAATACCCGCATAGCTTCCAAAGCGCCGGTTGCGTCCATTTTGGATCGTCCAAATTCCGAATTCAATGTGACGTTTTGTCCAGCCAGCAAAGTATATATATTTTATTCTTGCCCGTTATTCGACGCAAAGATGTCGAAGCGCCCGACACCAGACGATTCATAGCTTCGGTTTTATGTTACACAGGCGCCGAGGAATTCGAGGGTTAGTCGACGAGTTGGAGTGGTCGTGCTATTTCTCCGCTGACGAGATTCGAAGTAAGATTATACCGAAAACTCGTCGAGCGTCGGCTAATAGGAGGGTTAGGATTATGGGGATGGAGGTTTGCTATCAGCTCGGCGTGTCGCCGCGTGTCCTGATAAGCCTTCCCGACCCCCCGTCGCACCCTTCCGCAACCCTGTCTGTCGCGCGGGCACACCGACGTTACGTCGGTGTTTCGGCAACCGCTCGAGCCTACACTCAAACGACACCGGCGAACACACACAGCCTGCTCGCCAATTACATAGTATACTTGCTGGCCTGCAGTGCAACGCCGATACTTCTCTTTAATCCACGCTGTGAGCACGTTCTATCTCCATCTCTTTCCACTCGAGCTTTTACCGTTCGACTCACCCATATATACCGTGCGATCTGCCGAATGAAAAAAATCCGTGTGATCACGCTCATGCAGACAGAGTGTATAACCCCGTTTGAATTGCACACCGAAAGACCACGAGGTGGCCTGTGATCATGCTGAGTAGTTGTATTGGTGATGCTGTTTCAAACCACTCAGACTCTGTTTGCTGGGGCATTCGCTGCTCTCTAATTTACACGTGAATGCTGCATGAGTGTACTACGTATAACGCTTACTTCACGCTGAGTGATAACATTTTTTTTTTTTTTAATTGCGTAGTTATCGGCGCTGCGACGATGTCCCGAGCAGCGGAAAAATCAGGCAATCTGAACGGTGGGGTTCGAATTCGCCATTCACGGTGCTTCGTAGGATCGAGTGAAAGTACATACCCTAATAATGTGTAGGGCTTCGGCGAAGGTCTTGCACTACAAGACAACGAGCACGACATCACAGCAATTCAATCTTGTCGCTGGAATTTTATGTTCTCCCAGTTGCGCCACAATAAAATGCGTGTAGACGCGATGGCGAAGTTTTTACAGGCGTCGGTGAAATAGTGTCAGGTGCAGGAAGCACAGCAGCAGCTGGAAGCACAGGGCCGGACATCCACCCCTCGAAGCGCGCACCTTATACGACATCGTTAACTACAAAGTTCGCTTTTCCTTCGAGAAGACATAAAAGTCGATCTGGGGAACGAGATTGCGGCTTCGAGCATCGTAAAGTATCATCGAGACTGTTAAATTATGGCCTCGTTTCGCGGCGTGAGCTTACACCCATCCCCTCGCTGCGACGGGGAATCATTACATATTTTACTTGCAGACGTACCAAGGAAAACTTTTCCTCGCGTTCAGAATTCCACGGTAAACACAAGGTCGACTGAATATCACTCGCGCGAGAAGAGTGAAAGTGAATGAGCGAAGCGAAGAAAGAGGTCGCAGGGAAACTGATTTCAAAAGAAATAACAAACAATGGGGCAAAAGTGGCGAACATATAGCTCCATTCGACGTACGCTCAACGTGCTAACCGGGGACGGGTCGTATTCACAGCGTTTGCTCTGTATTGTTCGGAAACGAAGAGACAGATACGTCTAGAGATAGGTAACTGTGGGTAACGAATAAATAGAGCGTAAAGAAAGAAAATGTGACTACGAGGGGATTCGACAGGGTGCGAGTAGGTCCGGTGAAAGAGACTCGGAGGGTCAGGGTAGAAAAGCGAAACAGGTGAAGAGACGGAGAAAGCAAAAGTCTCGTTGAGTCTCCGGGAGAAAAAGAACTGATAAAACTGAAAGACGCCGTAGTCCAGAAAAGGGTATGTGCAATTGCAAGAGGCGAGGGTGAGCCGGCAGAGCGGAGCGGGGAGTTGCGAGGGCTGCAGTGGCGAGAGCAAAAAGGTCGGGGTAGATTATTCCTTGGCGAAGTTGTCCGTCCGTATATACACGTATAGTAATAGAGGTATAGGCAGTAGGGTGCCATGTCAGTGCTGCCGTGGTGATGGGAGAGAAAAAGACCCGGTTCGCCTATTTTTTTTTTTTCATTCATTTTTTTTTTTCTTATTTTTCTTTGTTTCTGCCCCTCTTTGTGCACTACCTCGTGCTTTCTGTATGTAGCTTTCACACTCTTTTTCAATATGCTCCGTGCACGTTAGCCGACTAGAGGATGGTCGAGGCTCGGGGTGAAGGAAGAAAGATCGCCCCTTTGACAGACGCCCTTGCTCGCGAATCAAACAATGGGAGGGGGGGAAGGGCACTACAAACTGCTGTCGATGAAAGAGAGCGAGGAATTTCAGCGCATTGATGGACTGAACTTGGCTCCTATGTACATTGGGAGCTTCGCTCCTCTTCCTTTTTTTTTTTTCCTTTTCTCGACAAACAGGAAACACACACCGTCCATCGTTTTTGTTTAACTTTTATAGGCTATCAAAAACATTTGAAAAACCACATGCGCGCTACCGGAGCGATAAAGCGTTTTGTCGATCGCGGACTTTCAGGGGATTATTGCAGTCACAAGCCAGTGTAAAATAATAATAAGATCAAATTCGCGGAACGCTTGCATTAAGTTTCGAGAGTGCAGAGGCGGCGGAGAAATTCGCCGCTATCCTGTGGGATAGTATTGCGAGAAAAAGGCGGAACACAAGCGTCGGAAACGTAATCGGATCGCGTATGGGTAAACGAGTCAAGGGAAAAGACTGGGTTCCGGAAAAGCGGGCGACAGCACACCCATCGTTTCAACCCATTAGCGAGATAGCCATAATGTATTCCGTAGAATAAGGATATCTCTTATGTAAAATGTCGGAAGGAGTAGTGGGCTTCCGGTGGTGGAAGGTTCCGGTTACCAGGGAGAGAACCATCGCAGCCGCTCCACAATCAACCCCCACCAGCGCGAGTAGTGGCCGTTGCCATCTGCCTTGCCCCGGCTGTATCGCGCGCGAATATCTAAATGCAAAATTTAAAGCTACCCATTTCACGTGTTAAGCATGCCTGTGACCTGAACGTGGATTTTCCAGCTCGACACTTCTGCGGGTATCAGCCTAATGGGATGTAAGTACCACGGGATAAGAGGCTCGAAACGGTGGTACAAGTAGGCGATAGTGCCGCACGACGCTATATACATGTATACTCGGTTTACTGGGGAATTAAAAATAAGCGAACGGAAATCAACGGAAAAACAGTAGGTCAAAGCCACCCTCTCAACAGTAGGTCAAAGCCACCCTCTCATAATCCGGCACTTCACTATTTCTCGAGTATAGAAAACTGAGCCTTTTGCGTGTTATGATTGTTTATCAACGTAACTAGTGAGCTATCGACCGATTCGCTAACACAGCTATGATACCAGCAAATCCAAACAGTGAAATTCAATCCAAACAACTCTTCTAGTACCTCATATACTTATAGGTCGGTGTAACCCCCTGATGTGCAGTTATATCTATATAGCGGCGTTCGGTTACAGAATCGGCGGGGTTAACGCGGATTCATAAAATTAGTCTCTCCGGCTGGTCTCTCGAGAGTGGCGAGGGTGCAGGCGAGTGGCTGAACGCCACATGGAGACCCTCGAGCGAGTAACGATAATTGCTCGGCGCAAAAAGCCCTCGACGATTGTACACAAACTAATTTGATCGGAAAACGGGACGATGGTGGCGAATTTCTCTTGGCCTCCCTTTCGCGCGCTTTTCCGTTTTCTCTATCCGTCGCGATCGCGCGATGGGTGGAGGGTGAGGCGCACCAGTCACCCACCCGTACATAGCGGTAACTCGAAATCTCGGGGGGTGATTAACGCTGGCGGACCCAGCACAGAGCACCTCTTCGCGCGCCCTTATTTCAATTCTCAAGGGACGTAAATTCACGTCGCAAGGTGAGTCTAGGATAAAGATAGATATATAAAGGCAGCGGTGCAGGACTGAGGGAGTGGCGAATGGGGAAGGTGCCAAGAGAAATTCACGAGGACGTGGCGCTTGGCTGTTCGGTAGGGTGGTCGTACCACTCACCAAAGTGTGGTACCGAGCCGGGGTCCTCGTCTCGCAAAGTGCGACGACGACAACGACGCCTCTGCGCTTCACCCGGGGTCCGCGTTTTACTGTACCTTGTACTATAGGCGGAGATATATAGGGATCGTAGGAGGCGACGAGAGGAATTTCTGACGCTTTCAGGAATGAATGGCTTGTGAGCTGACGCAGTCTCTTGGATAATATTGGGGATGCATAGTTCCTTCTCAATTTACTTGGGGCAAGATCACAGCATTTCTCATTAGGAACAATACCCGTGACAATGGTCTCATTCCAAATGGAATTTCGTATATTATATACGATATACATCAAAGTAGAAATTGTTCACTGAATCACGAAATTCCTTCGTCTGCATATTTGTCAATTGTCATTCCGTGCGGATCACTAATTCTAAACTTTACATCCGCGACAATGTTACGTATACGACACGTATACGTGCTCGTGTATTTACCGACGAGGACGATAGTGCGCGAGGATAGGATCTCGTAACATTTTTACAATCCATAAAAACCCCTTCCTGAAAAAGGTGAGGCAACACAGGAGGGCCGGAAGTTCGACTCTCACGAACCGGAACCAACGCGACAAAGGGATCGAAATCACCGGGTCTATACTGCTACTGTTGCAGGGATGTTGGTACGTGCCCAGTGAATATAATACTCTGCTGCTGGATACAGCTGTATCCTATATAGCACCCATATCGCCCGGAGGGTTCGATGTCAACGCGGACGTACGCATGAAGGGAGAATTGATCGCGTGAACTGAATTTAACGAAATATTTCATGCGACTGGCAATGAATTCCCGATATGCATTCCAATATATCTACACAATGTTAATTTCGTAATATCGTTGCGAGTAATAGTTGCCGATATTAATTTCTGCCATGTCGATGCGTTCGGATTGTTCAACAACTGACAACATACCGGTGATGAAACGTATCGCGTTAAGCTACGCTCGTCGCTGAACCCAACCGGAGGGCCAATATAGACTGCGCGAGCTCGTCGAGTACGTGGCATCGCGTGTTCGAAAACTTAATTTTATTAACCGAACGAGAAAATTAAATGGATTCTCGTGTAATTGAATCCCGCGGAATATCGCCGGGGGCTTAGGAGCGAAGCGTAGCGCGGTGGAGTTAGTCGACGATGAAGTTCGTAAAAATTTGTAAAGTACCGAGGGGGTGCGAATAACCACGCAGCCAGTGCAAACGACGTTCGCTGTACGGTAGATATATGCCGATGGTAGGGAAACACGGTGCCGGTAGAGCACTTCGGCGTATCCGGAGAACCGAACCACTCGGTTTACAGCAAGTCGATATCATCGATTCCCGTGAATTAAGACAATGTTCAGCGTAGAATCCGGATGTGGATAACGATGTTACGTTCTGGGCTGAGAAGTATCGAAATAAGTGCGCATGTCCAAGGTTAACTTGCAATCTGCATCTGTTAAGGAAAAACCAAACCCAAACCGACACATCGACTCAAGCAGTGTATGAGTTGCGAACCTAATCTGATCTGGTTTTCAGAACTCTTGATATCTGCAAGTAAGCAATTTTACTCCACCGATCGTTGTATGGCACTACTTTTTCCCCCACGAACCGAGCCGGATGAGCAGACCAAATCCAAACCGACATATCAACTCGAGCGGCGTACAAGTTGCCAACCCAATCTGATCTGGTTTTCAGAACTCTTGATATCTGCAAGTAAGCAATTTTACTCCACCGATCGTTGTATCGCACTACTTTTTCCTCCACTAAACGAGCTGGATCAGCAGACAGGAGCATTACCGTACACAGAGAAACATGCGAATAGCACATAAACATGAAGCACACGAACCGCCAGCAGTAGTTAGCGAAATGGACTTCTTGGGCGGGACATCCATACGTGTACCTATCGTAAACATACACATATGTACAGCCGCAGTGCTCCCGCAGGATCTACCGGAAGTCATCCCTTGCAGTCTCGTTCCTCCATGGAGACCGTTTATCGAATAAAATATTCGGTTTATGTGAACCTACAATCGAGCCCAGTCAGATATGTGAATCAAGGTGGAGTACATGCCATGGTATGTGTGTAGTACATCGTATAGCCGCGGCTACATCGAAGAACCCGTGGACATGGTAGAGTACGGTAAGTCGGCTTGATACGGAGAGGAGGCGAAGGGCGGTAAGGTATTGCATTGGGTTGCCAGAATGAAGAAACTCAAGAAGAGAGCAATGGCGAAAATATAAACGTCGCATACGACGGATGATACTTTCATTTCATTCGACGGTTCTGCATTGATCGTTACGGATAAGACAGATAACAGACGGTTCCACAAATTCAGGAGAATCATTTGCGTTGAGTTACTCATTGGGCGAGATTGAACGCAGGGAGGACGGAGCGAGAGGACGATTCGAGGGTACGCAATGAAAGAGGGAACGGTGAACAGTGAAGTCGGGCGTGGGTTGCTTATACCTGTTAACGGATAACTTTTTTCCGTCAAAGCTGGAAGTGGCAAACGTATTGGTAGAGGAGAAATAGGTAGGCATATGGAACCAGCGATGAGTGAGCTTGGTGTAGAGAGTCACCCTTTCCCGCTGCTATCGATCGGGTTTTAACGTATAGGAAAGTGAGTGAATGCATGAATGCAGCGACGAGCATGCGACACACAGCAGGGGCTAGCGGCCCCACGTCCCAGAACCGCGAACCCCCCGGGGGTGGTCAGAGGGTGTACGTTCCCTGGATTATCAAACGAAATTCTCTGGACGGCCAGGAACGCGTGTATGTGTGGTGGACAAAAAAATAACTCGCACGTACAGCAGGGACACAGAAATGGAGGCATCCACAGATGAGTGCAGCGGGAACGTAGATTTTCCGGGGATATCACACACGATGGAAAAGTTCATAAAGGGTCCGGTGAGCGGTTGGAATTTCGTCGGTAGACGGGTAGCCCACTCCGCCGGTGGCCGAGAGGGACGAAAACGGCGGCACCTGGACCGGAGCGAGACGGAACCGGGACCGCAAGCGGAAGAGGGAATGGCAAAAAGAAAGTTGTAAAAAAAAAGCGGGATGACGCTGAGGGAGAAAGGTTTCCTCGCTCGTTCCCCTCTCGTCACCCCTTACGGAAGAGCGTGCTCCAGCCAGCGCCGCCGGGCGATATATCAAAGAGATAGACGCGTGTTTGGCCGAATCACTGCGTCCAACCACTGGCCAACGTCCGCAACGGAACGCGGAGAGTTGTTAGGGGGAATGGAGCGAAAGGGGGATAGGGAGACGATTGAGAGAGGAGCGGCGCGAGATAACCTAATGTCTGGCCGTATTAGCGTCAGGACCCGGCTGGCGGTTAATAGGCGTGACGCGATTGCCGAGGGAAGCGAAATCTCGACGCGATGCAGCCACTGCTGTTCATTTCATACACGGCACTCGCTAGCATTCCGATTAACCGACCTTTTGATTGCCGATTTAATGTAGTTAGCCGAGCACGCGCGTGATCATCATCTGTGTACAATGTTGAACGGTCTGCACAGCGCTACTCGGGATATGGTTGCGTAACGCTCCATCCGGCGTTTAGTTCACGATCTCTTTGTGTATCGTACAGGCAGATACTGGAATTCTAATTTCACAGTTCTATCGCGTATATTTTATTTCAATTGATGAAGACTCTCGTCGATGAACCACTCATCGAGCTCCTCATTCATATTCAAACTCAAAAAAATTCTGTCCTATTTGACGTGCGCTTAACAATAGACATTCCATCGGGCCATCATATTGTACCCTCTTCGTTGCATTGAATATTTTACAACCACCGTTATGGTAGGTTTTCATGGCAATAATGCGTCGGTGTTCAATGACTCTCGAATCGTATAATTGTACGACCAGTTGGACGACAGTGGCAGTACATCTACCTGTATCTGCATATAGCGTTTTACTGTTACAGACCGCGAACACCTGGGGGCGCATTGATTCAATTTATAACTAGTGTCAAGCATGGCATAGATGTCAAATGCAATTAACATCGACTAGTGAATTTCTCGAATAAAGCGTTCCTTGCCGAATGTCAGCTGGAACGAAGTTTCAAAATTATGGAACCAATGCTCCGAATTCCGATTCGCGGCTAAGAGCTCTCAAATTTACTTGCAACGACATTGCACCTAGTGAGCCGTTCATTAAACACACATGACTGACATGATTTATCGATTTTCCGTCAATCATAATTTGTCCGGGAGAATGGGTCGACGTAAAATGGTATGACATCGTAGGTCGCACTCTGACGACGATTCAGTGATCATTCAAACGTGACAAGAACCACTTGGCGGGATTTTATCTTAAAACGAATACATCGACAGTATGTGTGTGTTCCTCAATTCATCCGTTTCAGTTGCTGCGTACATTCGAGGAGAATTCTAAATCCAATTCACCTGGATTACACACGTTCGTTTCTGTCCTTTAATACACACGTTTATGTCACTTGCTGCATTTGTGATACATTACAGGGAAAAATTTAAAAAATGTCTCTGTAAAGTCACTTCCAGTTTGAAAACCGCAATTTTCGACTGGAAGTGACGTTTTTCCAGTATGACGTCACCTCCGGTAGAAAAATGAGATTTCCAACCCGGAAGTGACGTCACAACAACATCTTTTTAATTTTCTGCATGACGAGGAAATCTTTATTTTTTCTCTGCAATGTATTTCGAATGCACCGTGTAACAGAAAAATGGCTATTAAGTAACACACGGTACTCTATTGTATGAGTAAGCCCTTTTTCATACAGACGAGTTGGCAGTCACTGCTCTGACAACCCTGTCACCCTTCATTCACGTTATATTACTGTCACTATCGAGAATACTAAATTTCAGATTCCTATCGGCATCGTTCCTCTCGTCGCTGATAAAGACAAATCGATTCGCAGCTCCGACTATGGCCATGTTCGCGGTCCCGACGTGTACCGTTGCACCACTTGATGGCAATTTGTCATCCGCGGTCTCGATCGATGATCCTGAACGAGAATGAAAGCTAAGCGTGATACGAGGAATGCATGTCAGTAAGAAAAAAAATTAAGGTTTCAAGTATCATAGATTATTTCCGACAATTACTACAAGTAAACAAACACGTAAAAATGTACAGTCTTTTTTCCAAAGGGCAGTTCATCTACATGTTAAAAACGAGGGATTACATTTTATGAAAGGTTCACTTGATGGAAAAAGAATGTTGGAGTTCGATCCCGATTTTTAGTCCAATTACACGTGTACGCGTGGGTGCAGTGAATGATTGATTTCATTACGAGACCGGGCAAATCTGATAGCCCGCTGCGGCAGCCCTCACTTTGCCCTGACTCCGGATTAGCGTTACTATCAGTAGTACTAAATGTCCGATCGTTATCCCGCGTGGGGTGAACGGGTGGGGGGGTTGTGGCTGATAAGCCCTGAACACGCAGACCCTTAACACACCCAATCCCCAGGGTTGATCAAAGTTTTAATCCGTATCGTGATACGAGGTAAAGCTGTCGTGTTGATAAATCCCACGATAACGGTACTAACATATATTCTATCGCAACAATTCGCTGCGTAATTCTCATATTCATCCATAGAAATTAAACAGTATCCAATTCGCTATCGTATCTTCGCAGTTTGATTAATTCATTCGAACGGTCACATTCACACCTTTGAACTCTTTTTACCGATTGATTGTATGAGGGGATTTGCATCGAACGCAAAAATGTGTGCGCGACGATAAAATTGAAGGATTCGACTTTTAATCATGGAAATATTTTTAATCAATCGCCAACCATTTTCTAGTAGCATCAAGGGGAATCGTATCGGAAGCATCAAGTGTTATATCCTCTTATAGCCGGACAAATATGGAAACGTACCAATTCATTTATCCTCACTCGCGTGGATCATAACATTGTTCTTCTCTCGTGACAGGATTACAATAGCTGCCGCAGGACAGCCAGGCGTGCCGTCGACTCTGCCAAACCCACTATTGACGCAATTGATCGCATTGAAAAACCGGCTGACAGTCGACGGCATAAATTATCGGGATCACAATGCGAACGATGCAATCGTTCTTCGGGTTTTTGGATTTTCAGCTGCCGCTGGTGAACATTGAAATTGTCGTGGGGTGGATGACGCATAGCAAGGCTGTGGATGGATGCGATATTGTTCCAGGCTAGCGTGAGAGTTCGGTGGGATGACCGACGGCGGTTTATTGTAATTTATCGATGTCCGCGGACATTTCCATATTATGAACACGATTACTCGCATGGATGTGTATTTATTTGAGGAAAATCAGTAGTCATTATGCCCAATGGTATAGAAAGCAGGTTACTCTATATAATTAACAGATTATCCGGATTATTCGCCTCGTCATGTCTGGCATTTTTGTTCGCAGATCTGCGATGGAATGACAAAGTGGTGGAAATCAGGTGAACCAGAGCTCGAGGTCGAGATGGCGGGTACTCGAGGATCCACCAGCCTGATAGGATACTCATTCGAGAGGTTGGTGACGGTTCCAATGGAATGTATTCTGTCTGTTCCATTGTGCAGTGATCATTAACGGAATCAGTGTTTTATCGGTTTCGTCAAAGGCCCCTTGAAGCATTGACGGTAACGAAACACTCCAGCAGTTCCTTTGAAATATACCTTCGTAGCGGGAACTCCGGATTGCGATACCACTGAAAGTTAAAGTTCGCGAAATTCCGAATCTTAGGTTACAAAATCAAAAAGGAAATATAATGCAAACCTTCAAAGACAGGACATGGAGGAAACTCGAAATAGATCGAAGGTAAATCTTGAGAGGCAAGGGGCTCCATGACGATGTGAGGTGCAGACAACTCTTTGCCTCCCGATCCTTTACCCGGATTCCTTTACCTCCATGCGGATATCCCTTCGCAGTCCTTTGGCTAAACCTATAACGGAATACCATATCTAGAGGTATGTATACATGTACTATATACCAATCGATTTATATCTGATACCGCCTCGTACCATCTGGCACTAGCACTCGTGATAACGCTCTTCGAAAGGTTTGAAACTCGAAGCTCCATCGAGTTTTCACGCTTTCGCAGTGGTGACTGCACGTATGTGTTACCAGTATATTCATCTCTCTAGTGCGATACGGTTGGGCGTTAGCATTCGAAATCCCAACGTTTTCACGCACCCACCGCAGTGCATACGCGTTGTGGTAATCGGCGGGAATGTATATCAGACATATGAAGTCCATCTAAACCGCTACAGCATCAGCAGTACCACAAACTTGTATAGGCACTGGTGCAATATTGAATTGCGTTTTCGAAGAGCTGTTTGTTTGTCTCTCGCGGATCATCGATGAGCTCGTTCACCATCGTTGCTGGCTCTGAGCCAGTTTCTTCCAAGCGCCAAGCCGTAAAAGCAGCTTTGTCGGAAAATCCATACCATATTATAACACACATTTGCTTCTCTTTGGTACTTAAAGTCTTTTACACGCTGCTCTGTCGCGAAAGCTACTCCAGCCTATTTGATCTTCGGAAACGCTCTCAGAACATTCAGTTGGACCGAACAACGCCTCGCGTGACGCAAGCGATTGGGGATGTTGAGGAATACATTGAGAGTGTAGTGCTCAAAACTGGAGCTCATACCGGGTCTTCGGGGAGTGCCTTGAGATGCTGCGCCAAATGAAACGTAGCCGTTCCGCGAGTGGGTGTACTTTCCGGAAGAAAGCTTCGTTATTGGAGAACTTGGTACTATCGGCTCGTGTAGCAGTGTTGGGGGGATGATAGGGGCGATGCAGACGGAGGAAAGGAGCGTCCTTGAAACTTGCAACAAGACCGTAGAGGAGGGAGTGGGTAGCCGGAGCACGCGCGTCTTCGACGTAACCGGAGTTGTAACACTCGGTCGTGTGTACGACCATGCCCGCGGAAAGGGCTTGTGGCGTACAGCCTGTGTTGTACCAAATGGGGTGAACTGCTCGTCGCAAGCCGGGTGAAGATGCGGTTCAGGACTCCCGAGTTTGCAAACAATCGACACTCGTGTGGTTAAATCCTCCATTCCCAGCGGTGACAAGACACATCGCGAGCACGACCTTCCAACTGTCATCCAAAGTCCTGACTCTGTCGCGTGTCCCAGAAACTCCTTTTGCGCTCGCTGGCAGGGTGGGCGTTCATTCTATACCGTTCGAGAGATGACGATGCTCTTTCCATCTCTCTTTTCATCCCTCTGTTGAGGACAGCCGCGCACTGTTCTGGCCGTTCCTACATATGACAGTACTTTCATCGTGGGGGGTTGGGAGTGCTCTCGAGAAGGTCACATCGTGCGGGAGCACACTGGCGATGAAGTGAACTTGTTCTCCTCTAGTTTCGCTGCTGCAGGTTCTGGTTCTGTTGGTCCACTGACATGCCCCCGGACCCACCTCGAACACGTCGTGCGGGCAGCAAGTTGTCGTCTCGTTGTCCGTGCGGATAGACCGAGCGAGACCTGCCGGTTCATGGGCTAGGGCTTCAACATGAGAGGGTTGATCGAAACAGTGATTCGCTGCTACTTCTGCCGACCCAATAAAAGTCCATCCCGGCGAACTACCGTGGATGTGAATATACATACCACGTACAAGTTGAGAAAACAAACAATGGAGGCTGACGAAGGTTATCAGGAATGCGTGGAGAGCGTGTGCACAGAGCCAAATTCATCCGAGATTATTAAATTAAAAATAAATAGAAAAGTCCGCGGAGTTACCGCGTTCTCATTTTTCCACTGTTACATTAGTTAGTCCCGTTAATGCTGCTGGTGCTTGTACTACGTATTAAAATAGCCAGCATAGAGCCTCGGAACGAACGAGCGAGAGAGACGATGCAGACTGGAAATGGGATTAGGTATTAAGACAATTTAAAATGGGAAGCAGTAGCAGAAGCGAGGTTGCCTTTCGCGGCACCCGTCTCCAGGGGATTGAGGGATTAAGCACGATCTGCACTAGAGGATTAAAGGGAGCGTTAGGCAGGCGATAGAGACAGAACGACGGTGAAGGAGACAGGCCGATACCGGATGGGGGGGTGAACGTTCCGACGTTGGGTAATTCAGGATTCTCCCTCAAATAGCTTATTCCCAATTCGATCCTGGGATTGTTCCAATCTCGACGTTTCTGAGGTATCAATTCCAAATTAGCCAGATAACTCCCGCTCACTCCCTTTCGAGCGTTAAACGTCCTTTTATTTCTCCGGCACGTGGACACTCGATGGTAACTTCTCTCGAGCGGCGACTTGCGAGAAGGAAATTTAATTCAACCTCTCATCTGTTCGCCCAATGTGTGACCTGTGATCTCCAATCGACGAGACGAGAGGTCACAGATAACTGAGGAAAATCGAGGGAAAGTTCCATCCCCACAGGTTCATGTCGCGTACACACGTTGCGCAATGCCCACCTCCCAGCTGTTCAGGCAATCGAGGAACGTCTACGAGGTAGAAAATAATTAACTCCGCTGGTACTTCTCTGCTCTCGACGTCGGTTCACGAGCACTCGGTAATTGACGTACCTTAGCTCTACGAATGCTTCAATTATCGGGAATTGAACGATGTATGGGATGGGCGCGATGCTTCCCCATGTGTTTCACCCTTTGATGAGTTCATGATGAGGGACAATTCGATCGAAGCCAAAATAAAAAGTAATGAGAGCTAAACAAAGATGTTAATCGATAATCCATTGGGTTTCACCATCTCATCGAATTTTAATGATCGAGCGGAGAGTTTGGGGACTTGTCGATATTGATATTGCAGATGGACGGGCGAAGTATCGAGGAGAGAAAACATATGGTGATCACCGGGATTCGAGCCCGGAATTAATCGGTTACTGAGTAAGAGCGCTAACCACTGCGCTAATGTCACGTATGTATTTCTCTCATTCGAATCGTCCTCTTATATGCAATGCAGGGCCGTCACAGAATAAACAAAATCCGTCCGATGAAACTTATTATTTTTCCACCCGAATAGTAAGAATGAAGGACAGGAAAGTCAGCAACACCACTTCCGGCCGCGACACCCTCCGCACAGAGTATACAATACTATGGCATAAGTGACGCCATTGGAGAGCGGGCGGCAGTAGAGGAAAAACGTGAGTTCCCGTTTTTCGCGCCTTTGCGACACTCCGTCGCGCGAAATATCGTTTGTGATAAAAGTGAAATATTGGTGTAACAATACTGGGGTGCGCTCCGGAGAACCGGTAGAAGCGTGCCGAGAATCTTGAAAAGCATTGCACGAGCTTCGGACCAGAAATTGATTTTCATTCCCAATAATAACAATCCGCTGCGACAACGTATAAAGCAGAAGGAAGAAACATCGGTACGCTTCAAATTGCGACATGGACAAGAATACAATGAGACCAACGACGGATTACAGGATGGACGATATCGTTCGGGAATTAAAAGAAAATACAACTACCATTAGGAAAAGTTACAACTGAATCGGTATTTTTGAAATGGCAAAGTGTCCACAGTGTGTGTAGTCGGCAGCGCAGGCTGTTTGTACAAACAGCGCATATGAACCCGCTGGCTCGTGGACTGTTGCGCGGCGCTCGAGATTGCAGGCTCGCCAATTCCAGAAAAGAATATGGGATACAGAGGCGCGCCGGGGGTGCGGCGGCGGGTATTACTGGGAGAAAACAAATGCTGTCGAGCACGGATTCGAATAAACAACGGCGAGAGCAAAGCTGCAGGGAAATAGCGGAGGAGCCGGAAGAAAGGGAAAGCGGAACTGCGGAGAGTTGAAACGGGTGGAAGCGAAGGCGGGTGAGACGGCGGGCAGGTAGAAAGGGGTTGTACGGAAGCGATGCCGTCGCGGGTAGCCGCACAAGGAGGATTCTCGAATCTTGGCACGATTCCTCGCTCTGCCAAGCTCGGTGGCTTCTATCTCCGTCAGGACACATAGACAGACAGCAAAGGCAACAACAGAAGCAAAAGCATCGCCGTTCCCGTGGAAATAGCTGCGCTGCGTTGTGGGAGCCGAGCAGATCAGTGGTTTCGCGGTCGTACTGGTACGAGGAGTGTTTTAGTTTGGATGCAGACGTATGTCGGCGTCCGGATATGATGAACTATACGCTGTGGAGTCGTTCGCAGGACAGGAGGACTCAGCCCTCTCTTAAGTAATGACAGAGCTATAGACTTTACATAAATATCCAGAATTACTCGAATATCACTTATCCGTTCATTACAATTCCGTTATATATAATCCGTAACTTGGCGTTTTTTCAGTTCGGTATCAAAGAGGCGTCTGCTGTGTACACTCAGTTTTCAATATCCTTGAATAACTTGGACGCCTTCAATGACGACTTCAATTTCGTTGGGTGCATTGCACTCGTGCGTCATGAAAGCTCGGATAGTTTAACGAGACTCGAGAGCACGCAGGCTGATGGATCGTTAGTTCTGTGTCTACACCGCAGTGGAACGAAAATGGGTAAAGAGGGCGATGTACAGTCGCGATGTACAGTAGGTTTCATAGTAAATGCGAGTGGCAAAAAAATGTTGAGTGGCGTGTGTGTATGCAAAGACCTGCACGCGTTAAAGATGAAGATGGATAGGTCGTAGTAGCCCAGATGGGCATTAATTGTCCCGGGAGCCGAGCGAAAGAAATACAAATGGATCAGTGAGTGGAGAATTGGTAGGAAACGGTGAGGATTCGATGGAACATAAATGAGGGAATAATAAACGGACGCTGTTCGCAGTATTCGTGAATCTCTGTGCGCCACCGAGAGGAAGATCACTAAGGTGAATGAAAGAGAATACGAAGAGGCGAAGAAAAGAATGTAGGAGCGAGGGTCGCGAACTGCTGGATATACGAAGCGGAAATAGTGTATGCGAGGAGCGAGGCCGCCGAGAGTGAGGGTGAGGGTGCAGGTCGAGGGTGAGAGTTCGGTGTCAGTCGTGTCTGACAAGAGGGCACGCTTCTGCAATAATGAACCGCTCTCCTGTTTCCTCCCTTTCCTCCCAGAAACTCCCCGCAGTTACTGTAAAAACGACAACGGGCGGGGAAACTCGCGAAACACACACGCGGTACGTTCAAAGGCGCATTCAGCGCGGAAGGCACATAACGGAGAAGACGGAAATGATGAGGTGTCGGTGTGCCGTTTCGTCTGTGTCTGTTACACGCTATTATGGCTAGCGAGGCTCGAATAAGTCCCGAGAGTAGGACGCGAGAATGTGTGCATAATAAGGGAAGCTAGCCTGCGAAGTGATGCGCACATATGCGCAATAACGTGGGCTTCTGGCGGCGTAGCTCTTCGAACGAACGTAATTGCGCGTCGTCGTCGTATCACGCTAAAGTCCTCCCACCAAGCCCCGGCGTCTTAGGCGCGTGAGCCAAACGTTAATTCGCGTATGTACGCCGAGCGGGCAAACATGCAACTCGGGAAGTACGGCACCCCCCACTGAATTCGCCGGCGTCGCTCGGAGAGTGCGGGGAACATGCAAACTCGCTCGCGAGACAAACGGAATGCAAAGTATAACTTCCAGGAACTTTATCCGAGTTTAAACGAGAGTGGTCTCCTTATTAGTTACCGATTCGAGCGGGTGAGTGTGACCATTTATCCGCAACCAAAGTTCCAACTAAAGTCATTGGTATTTCTGTTTTTGTCCCGAGGTCACTGTTATCGTGAGCCCACATGCATCGGTCATTCCGTACACACATGTACGTTTGCCAGAATAGCCGAGGGACGTATAGCCCGTGTAGGTAGGTCGGACGTTCGATACGGCGACATATGTGTAGTGGGCCCGGCTATGAAAATAAATCGATAGATACGTGAGGCGATATCACGAGAACTTCCGTTTAGGTAACCGAGGCTGGCTACACTCCCTTTAACTGCCGCTCGTGTTTCGCGTCTCTTCGTCTTCGCGATATATATCTCTGAGGCCAAAAGCGTCAATCGGGAGTGGCCATCAGGCGCGACCCCGAAACCGCTTCAATCTTGAACTGGAACCTTCGGACGGAGGTGTCCAGGCGAATCAATTATTTCGATCGACCTTTTCTGGTCCGCTACGCCTGTGTACGGTGCACTACACGATCCAATCGCACTGACCGCACCTATACACGTACGCTCACCTTACAAAGCGGCAGATTCCCGCCAGATTCTTTATTTCGCGCGAAATTGTCTCACGGAACCCAGCCATTTATATCGTCGAGCGGCACGTCCGTAACGATCGTCGAAGGAAGGCAGAAAGTGTCGGGGTACGCTATAGAATCCGGCGGTAAAATGATCCTGGAAATACGATTCTACCGTCAGAGAGAAGAAGAAGCCAGGGGGGAGTTACAACGATCGATATCTTCACGAAGGGGAGAGGAGGAATAAAAAAAAAAAAAAAAAAAAAATTGAGAGTCAGGCGAAAGTTTCTCGCGTGTCAAATGCCTTGACGGCCTATTCGCCTCATTTATTCTCAAACTGTCGTGAGCAAACGCGTGCGACCCCCTCGTCTACGGTACACAAATAATGCGTGTCGTATTGGGAGTGAACGGGTTTGTTTGTCATAGACAAATGTCGATCTCGCGACGTTCCCGAGCTGTTGGCGTGGACCGTCATTTCACGGGATCCGGAAATAACTATAAGTCTGCGTCACTGCGCACGCGCCCCTTCGGGCTTAATGAGGTAAGAAGGGTTGGGCCGATCTCGGGTGTTGAGATGAGACGCTGCAAAGCCGAGCACTTCCCGGGGGCCGCGGAAACTCAGGAGCTCGGAGCGTCTCGTGCCAAGTACCGGAGCAAGAGGAAAGCTGAGGCTCTCAGCCGGCTAGCGGCCTCGCGCGAGAGGACGAGTTAGCTTACGGAAATAAACAGCGTTGCCTATTCGGTCGAGGAACGAAGGCAATCCGGATCGAGCATTATACACATGTCTGGAGAGTCAAGAACCGGATGAAAGTCGGGTCGGCGCCATCCTTGCTTGTTTGTTCTCTTCGTACGGAAAGTGTAGCGACACTGTCATCCCAGCGATGGAGATAGAATCGATAGCAAGCAATCCGGTCTTCTCGAAGGGAAACGAATTCGATCACTGCGGTGAATAGATTTCCGACAAGTATGTACCAATATTATAGCGAAGTCACGGTACCGCCCCGAAGGCGAGAGCAGGCAACATCTTGATATAAACTGCGGACCCTCCAGCCTCCGGGTAGGGACCGCTTTTTATTATTCCCACGGGAAAACAATTCTTGCGCTTGTTTCGTTTTTCCCCCCTCACGGAAGCATCCGCGGAGGAAGCAAAACCAATGCACAATCAAATATTAACCGAACAGAATGGTTTTATCATCTCTCGTCCGCGCGCCGACAATTCTCGTCCCGTTAAGACGTTGGCTCACCTACGGCAAAAGTGGGTAGCGCGATCGTTCATGCAATCTTCGGCCCCCAGTCTCGTACATCATGGGAGGGTTTCTCCTCCGAGACGAGTGCTGCCTCTTCCCAGCAGTAAGCGTCGAAGCCATTCGTTTATCCTGGGAGAGACGCGTCCCGTTTGGCAAGAAAACGCCAGCTGCCAGCGAGTATCAGCCGATTCACAAGATCGGGATGCGAGAGGAAAGTCGAGATGGAAGCCGGAGAACGATGCCACGCCGGAAACGAGAGAAACGTCTGCTCTCATTGTAGGCCACGATGGAAGGGAGAAACGCGCCCGGGTGGGACAAAAAGTGACGCGAAAAAAGTACACAGACACGAACGATGAGAACCGGAGTCTGCCCGGCCCCCCCCCCCCCCGCTGAGTTTGGACAAAAAGTGACGCGAAAAAAGAATACAGGCATGGACGATGAGAACCGGAGTCTGCCATCGTATACATTATATAGCGCGTCGTATACACAGGAGGGCATAAGACGGATAGAGGAACACCGAGAGGGATAAAAAGGCATCCCCAATAGATTTTCCTTTTAGGAACTTTTGTCTTTTAGCCGAAGCCGTGGAACAGTCCCGCTCCTGCGTGGCTTACGTGCCACGGCCGTGCCGTTCTTGCGGGACCACGGCTCTGCATACAAGACATCTCCATTTAGATGTTTCCTCTTTCACCCTCTCACGAGCCAGCGGGCCCGCCCGGCCTTCTCCTCGCTAGACCCTCTTCGCCTTGCCACTCGTGACGAGCGCCAGTGCCTCATACCCCTCTTTCGTTTCGTTTCGTTCGTCTGCTCAGCTAGGTACACGTACTACTTCGTCTACTGCCTTGTATGCACACACCCGGCAACGTCTTCCAACGCTGGAGGTGCTGCAATGCCGACGTCCCTTCGGTACCATCTTACCCTCTACACTTTCTTCGACGAGACGTCGTTTGTTTTTTTTTTTTTTTTTTTTTTTCTTTTTCTTTACTTTTTTTCTTTCATCGGCCCCATGGTAAGAGTCTCTGCAACGTCTACATCGCTCTGCTGCCAATATCGTGCCTCGTACCTCGGCAGAATAGAAAGCTTCTTTTTCTTCGGCCTCAACTCACTCCCCCCCTCCCCCCCCCCCCCCCCCCCTCGCCCGACGACTGGACTATCCGACGAGAATGGACACGCGAATGGCGGGCATAAGCTGCATCGCGTAAACTTGGAGCTTTCGCGAGAGGATCACTCTCGTGAGTGAATCTGAAGTGCATTATAAAGTGGAACGTGTTCAACCCCTTCATACTTTACGTGTACCATACTGCATTATAGTTATTACGTTGTGTAAGGGTCGGGAGAAAGTGTTATATCGGGTACTCGCGGGTACAACAATGAAGGTGAAATGAGTCGGACGCGAATGTTTTTACTTTTTTCTTTAATCTTCATGCTGGAAAGCGTATGAAAGGGAATGAATGGAGCGAAAGAAAGCGAGACCGAGGGCTTTTCTTTATGCATTTATACATTTTTAATTATTACATTTACTGAGTTGAACTGTTCCTCTATGAATTCGCAGTATTGTCGTAACGCAATATTGCAGTAAAATACGGACTGGAGGTGAGAGTCTGGGATGTGTAATTTCGCAAAGCTATGGGATCGTGGGCGCGGGTGGGGTGAAGCGGCGCCCAGGACGGGGTGAGCATCGATATCGATAAGGCAGGTCACGCTGTACCTGAATAGAACGTGGCTTACAGTGCGCGATCGAAGCGAGGGGCAGACGAGATATTCAGGCGAAATGAAAGAATAAGTGGAAAACGCTGGGGGGGGGGGGGGGGGGAACAAAAGAGTTGGAACCAAGGACGACCGCGGGCGGATCGAGGTGGGCCGCGGGAAGCGGACGAGAGTGTAGAGAGGTAGAAAAGAAAACACGTTTTATGGTCGCTCTTTTGAAGATAGGAGTTTTGGTTAATGGCAGCTTAATGTTCGGCAAAGGAACAGTTTAAACTAAAAACATTCAAAGAGGTTCCCCCTGCGCAGTACGAGGGGAAGGACTTTCAGCGGGGCATCAAAGACGGAAGACGCTCAGCTATATAAAGGGATGATACGATGTGACCGGAGGATATATTGCTTTATCGAAAGCACCCGCGCTCTGACTTCCGAGAAGGACGTGTAAATATTGGCAAACCGAGCCGATAACGATGGAGTCATATTCATGGATGGAACAAACTTAATGGGCGTCCGGCGCTCTTTCGCATTTAGCTCTGTTAATTTCGCTACCTTCGTCTATTTGCTCTTACACTTTTACCGTTATTATTATTATTTTTTTTACTTTTTCTCGGAAACTGAAACGAGCGTGTATCGTCGTGCAACCACTCGGCACACTCGGCTCGACAATTACCCAGCGTTAATTAGAATTCTAACGTAACCCTCTCTCTCGAGCCCGGGAGCGCGTCTAGGCCGCGCTCCTCGTAAGAAAGCTTCAGGAGCTTCCGCACCACGCAAGACGTCGCCTACACGTATATCCGCTCCCGTTCTGCCTACCCCCCCTCGAGTTCCGGCCATGCCTCGGGGCCTTGCGAACAACTCACATAGCTTTGCTCGCGTGCGCGTTATCAACCCACAAAGGAGAAGTTCCCCGGGCGCAGCACTAAATTATAAATAAAAAATTGTTTTACATAGCCATGACTCGCTGGTCGTGTACCCCAGCTCGTAAACACCTCCCCTCCTCTCCCCCCCGCCCCCCCAGCCGGACGTTTGTCGTCCTATAAACGTATAAATGTTATCGTTTCTTATTTCCCTCTACACCGGTGAAAAACTGAGCTTCGCGCAGGACGAAATGTTTGCCTCGCGATCTCATCACTAGGTGGCATACCAATTCATGCCGAGCCCTCGTTCGCGATTCCGATACTCTTTTGTGTCCCAACGACCAATATTAATTGCGTTGTCTCAAATTACGACCTCACTCGAACAAATATATCGAATCAGGACCATCAGCTCCATGAGTTTATTTCGCCCATTGTGGATCTACAATGCAGTTTAGACTTCCAGCTCGTAAACACCTTTCCGACCCGCCCCTTAGCCGTACGTTTGCTGTCCTATAAACGTATACATGTTATCGTTTCTTATTTCCCTCTGCACCGGTGAAAAACTGGGCTTCGCGCAGGACGAAATGTTTGCCTTGCGATCTGATCACTAGGTGGCATACCAATTCATGCCGAGGCCTCGTTCGCGATTCCAATATTCTTTTGTGTCCCAACGACCAATATTAATTGCCTTGTCTCAAATTACGACCTCACGCGAACAGATATATCGAATCAGGACCATCAGTTCACTGATAAAAAAAAAATACGGTTGAATCAACTGAGATTCGGGCAGGGACGCTCAACTAAATATTTTGTTTGTACAGCTAAAAAAAATTGGTTGGTTCAACAATTTTTTGGGTGATTGCACTGAAATATTTTTGAACCATTAAAATATGTTGTTCGACCAACTAAATATCTATTTGAACGTCCCTGCCCGAATCTTAGTTGACTCAACTGTACTTTTTTTTATTAGTGTTCCATGAGTTTATTTCGCGCGCTGTGGATCTACAATGCAGTTTAGACTTCCAGCTTTCAGGCTCATGGAAGGTCATCTCAGGCCAGCCGAGTGTTACTTCGACCAATTAATAATTTTTCTCTGCCCAAGACTCCTCGCGATTGACCCGTCTTCCTCCCCTCGGAAATTATGCCCTCCCCGTCTCTCCTACCAAGTGGAAATCTTTCAAACTAATGTGAATTTATATCAGATTATGTACGGGTTTCCGCACCGACGAAGTCGCGAAGATTTCGAAACTCTGATCATTATACAGTCGAAATGCAAAGGCTGTTTATACGACTGAAATATTATTCGTTTGTGAAGTGCGCGGAGGCAGCTACAACTTGTGCGAGATCGACGTCAAAGTACGGACAAGAGGATGACGAAGTTCGATGCAGTTTCGCTATGCGAACCGAAGTTCGCCCGTACGCTCTCGAGCGAGTTACAGATTTCCGTAGCCCGTTCTAACGGCGGATAAGCAGAGTGGAGGATGTTTCGGGAGCGACGGGTTAGGTGGATGATGGCGCGCGGTGGAAAACATGACGACAACGGGGACCGACGGACGGAGAGTTCGTAGCCTGGAAAATTCGTTGCGCTGTGGATGTGAAGGATCGATGCGACACGCGACAAATGGGAACCCGCGACGACGGAGGACGCGTAAAAGAGCCAAACATATTCGCGTTACGGAGCAGTCGGGCGGTTGCGGTATCCACGGACTTATCCTCGCAGCCCAACCGTGACACGGTGAGAGGGCCATGCAGAGTTTTCCCAGAAAACTTGTCACATCCCTACACGACTGCGGTACAGGAGAAACCGGAGAGCAAAGCAGGATCGGTCAATCGCGACAACGCGTTGTCACGAAGACATCCAAGACCGGATGCTGCGACATTGGAGACTTAGAAAAAAGTTAGAGTGGAATCGATGGCTTCTGAATACAGTGGAGCGAACACGCTGGAGTAAAAAATCATTCCATGGAGATATGAAGAACCGAGGTAGAAAGGTTGGGTTAAATACCTACCTGACCGCGGACCGGAGAAACCGGAGAGGAAAGCAGGATGCGTTATCATGCAGACATCCAAGATCGGATGTTGCGAGATTGGAGACGTAGAAAAAAGTTAGAGTGGAATCGATGGCTTCCGAACACAGTGGAGCGAAGACGCTGGAGTAAAAAATCATTCCATGGAGATATGAAGAACCGAGGTAGAAAGGTTGGGTTAAATACCTACCTGACTGCGGTACGGGAAAAACCGGAGAGAAAAGTTAGGATGGGTCAATCGTGACAACCGTCATCCTCAAGACATCCAAGATCGGATAGCACGTCATTGGAACAAAAAAAAGGTCGAATCGAATCTGTGGCTTCAGAATTCAGTAGAGCGAACTTACTAGAGCAAAAATCATTCTACGGAGATATGAAGATCGGAGGGAGAAAGATTGGTTTTAATAATGTCTACCAAGGGTAGGGCAAAAAATAATTTTATATGCCAATGAAGATTACTATCCGCGCAGAGGTGAACGAGCGCGATCGAGGTCTCGGGCTACAACCCGCGGGGGGGTCGGAGATATTCGAGATTAAAAATGTCGATAACGCGTGTACTCGTTACGAGCAGGAATGCGGAGGGGAGAGATACCAGGAAAAACCGGGGGAAAAAAAATGCCATGCTCGCACACGTTAGCATCCTCTCGCAATAATCGTCCGCGAAAATATTAAAAGTTTCTTCTTTCGAGGGTGAACCTCCACTGGCATACGGAGCTTATGTGTGTTGTACCATAGAGATAGGGTGGATAAAATATTTCCCTGTATCCACCGCTTCCATCTCCGTCCAGGGTTCTTCAAGCTTCTTCTCCCCTGCAATCCCCGAACCCCTCGGCGCCCGCTGCTTCCTCGGCCTTGTGACCCCGGGGAGGATCCTCGAGACACCGTCGGCTACAGGGAGAAGGAACTTTCCTCGAAACTTTTCGCGACCTGTCTCTCGGCTCTTCTCCCGCACTCTCTTATCCCGCCGAGTCGTGAAGCGAAGAGATTAGAAAAATGTCGCCGTTCTCGGTCTTCAACGACAATGCAAAATGCAACCGGGGACCCTTCATACGTTCGCGGATCGATAAAAACTACTTTCCTTGCGGAAAAATTAATAAACGTCTCGCGTATATTTGCGATACAGCTTCGAATTCTTACGCCCCTTTTTTTTATAAATCTCTTCGTGGATAAAAAATACCACGGTAAATTAAATTTAATCTAATTGTGACGATCGCTCAAGTCCAGCTACAATGCTAAACATATTTTTCCAGTGTAACTCGAAAAAATTGTACGTCGTGACGTCACTTCCAATCTGAAAATCCCAGTTTTGAACTGGACATGACGTCGTAGCTGAAATACGTCACTTCCTCTTTGAAAATCTCATTTTTCGACCGGAAGTGACGTCTTTCAGGGTAAAACATTTTTCCCCCAACGCGAATTGGGTCCGACTCACTACCGTTATTGTGTTGAATATCGGGCTTGAATATCGCGCGAGTACAAGACCCTCGGCAACTGGTGCGGTCCCGCAGCCGTGCGGATGGTTAAATTTCACCTGGGCACTTGCCCCGGATTCTGCGCTTGGCTCTCGACATCCGGTTGATTTCGCCTTTATTCTCTTAAGTACTTTTACGGTACCCTTCCAACCGCAAGTAACCAATCCGGGCAGCAAGGTTGTGGCTGCGGTGCCAAGGGTGTTCTGCGGTCGATGAGAGCCGTCGTATTTCTACCGGACGTCGCGGTTCTAAAGGGTCCGTGAATAGTTACGGTACTTCGATGCATATAACCGCAGTACGGTAAATAACAGCTAGTAATGCACTCGGCCAGATCGATAACGTTGATAAAATAAAGCAATACATAACTAAACATTTTTCGCAAAATCTAATGTGAAATTTATTCATGAGGAGTAAAATCTGCGACGTTCATGTGAAATTTCAAGAATGTGAGTGTGTGTGTGTGTGTTCAGTCTACGAACAAAGTCTCTTCCTCATTATTTTGCGCGACTTTCGGGGCGCAGGTTTCGATGGACAATAGTAGGGTCGAGGGAATAGCGAAGGTGCAGACGTTCGCTACCGACAGGATGGTTCGAGAGTCGAGAGTCCGGGTGAGAGACCTCATCCCTTTCGGTGTACATAGGTCGTTGGGGTGTAAAAGGGCCCCGGAGTGGTAGTCCCCGTCGTTTCCAGCATCAGTGGCAGGAGCGGTGGCGCAGTACGACCAGGACGACAAAGACGACGACCTCGACGATACGTTCGCCGCACGGCGGAGCTCACGCAGCAGTGAACATCGCTCCTTCGAGGGATAGTAAAACTAGACGACCTACGAGAGAATCCACTACCATCGGAGTCTACTCGCCTGTACCCTTTCAAAGATCCCCGAAGCAACAGCACCGGCCGGCTGCTTAAAATTTTCTTTCTCCTACCTATCCCATTTTCCGTTCACAGGCTGAGCGGAGGTGAGCCAAGCATGGGCCGTAGACAGTGGACACAAAATTTAAGTGTCTATCCGTTGATAACATTTTATCATCCAACCGTGTCACATAAACCGAATGATATAAGTATTCGGTAGCACCGGTGAGCACAAAATTCCGGCCGTTCTCCACGGTTAGCCGATACTTGTCTGGCCATTATTGACATTCCCTCATTGCCGCGCGGTCTCCACAAAAATGAACCACCGGGTGCACATCAATTAGTCCAGGTATACGCACACACGCTGTTCGGCGCTGAAAACCCCAGCCGTTCTCGTGTTTTAACGTGAACAGTAATTCCCGCGCTCGGCAATCGGTATCTACTGGATGGGCTATGCCGACGGTCGGCCGTTTCGGCAAACAGCACTCCGTTCAACTAGTTCATGTATCCAATTAATCGGTTAACACCGGAAAGTCCGGGGACCGCTGTGTGCTTTACGCAGGTCGTGGAAAGTTGTAACCGGGGGCTCGAAGATGTATCGGAGCTTTCGTGCCAACCCCTACAAACATGTTTGTCAAACAAAACCTACTTGTACACAATTTTGGCTATGGAATCGCATAGTTCGCAGACACTTTTGTTTGAACACCCCTTCTGACTACACAACCTACACAAGTTCACAAGGGATACCACGATAAAGACATATACCTGTGTACAGCTCCTTTGAATGGAGTCCAAACTGTGCATATATGTACTGCATATATATATATGTATACATATATATTCAGAATGCATAGGTAAGTAGCCAAGGGCGTCAGCGAGTCCGCCAGATACGTAAGTAGCTATCTGATAAAGCAAGGTGCACGTTTCGCGTCTCATGTAAACAGCCAAAATACTTCACGGCACATGCCAGTCGCGGTCCGGGGACGTGCAAATACGTCCTACAGTCCGGTATAAGCTAGAGCCCATCCCAGGACAGGTGAAAGAGGAAGCGATATAACGGGAGCGAACTAGCCGGCTGTGTGCCGTTTCAGCGCCTAAACCGTCAACGGAGGCAACGGGGGTGGCGCTTGCCGGGCTTTTTCGCTACGGCAATACATGCGCCAGCGTGCATCGTGGATATACATAGCCAACTGCTGTTCGCGGTGTACAGACGTAGGATAGAAACGTACGCGGAGCGAATTTGAATTTTCGCTCTTTGAACGCTTCGCCATTTACTCTTGCGTGAAAGGAACGCAAAGAAGTTGGGTGAAAGGGGTGAAGAAGGAAAGCCGGGCGGCGGGAGAGCCGGCAACCAGACACCAGTAGTACTACCACCCCGCACACTCCCCCAACAGCTGGCAAGGCAGCCACTCGAGGCGCGTTTAAACGCGGGTCTCGCATCTTCTGGCAGCTTGCCACAAATTTCTTTCTCGGGAGTCCGGCGTTTAGCATAGCTTCTGGATAGCGGAGCGTCGCTCGGATCGAGCGGCGTACGGAATCGATACTTTTTTTTTATTTTTTATTTGGGCCCCATTTGAGTTTCGATGGTTGTAAAGCGGCCGTGCTGGTAGGAAAAGAAGAAACTGAGGTGTCGCAGTCGTGTAGACACCGGCAATTGTGCGATACTTCTACGTGCACCTCATCGCGAAGTGCACCATGGAAATCGGTCTATCCTACGGAGACGGGTGAGACTGTTCCACCAAAGGTTCGAAAGTAACTGAGTTCAGGCTGCCAGCGCTCGAACGAGCATTTAACCTCAGCTCTCTCAGCGTTTCCTCGAGTCATTATCGTGCAAAGCAGATGCACTCGGTCGAATAATCATTCACTACTGTGAAACGCTATCGCATCGTCTAAGGAGGCACTTTGCTCAAAGTGCGCGTGCATTACGGCAATTTGTGCGGAAGCAGCGGAGTCGGGAGAGAAAGCGAGATTAGTCGGTGGGCTTGTATAAAGCTTCGCAGCGTAACTGCTGCGGGAACTAAAAAGGGAGTGTTTCATAGAGCACGTAGAAATCGACACACCTTTTCTGCTCGGAATATATCTAACGAATCGTCGAGGTGTATTAATCGAACTGGGGGTGAGGGAGGGGGGTTTATACAGACGTGAATTTAGTGTATTATGCAGACAGCGAGTTCACGGTCTCTCGAAGCCATTCAAGTCAAAAGATGATCGTTCCGGGATTTTAGAGGCACGCGGCATTTCCAGACTGCCGCATACTGTATGTCAGGCGCCGCTGTAGCTCGCTTGGGCCCGCAGGTTTTGCATGAACATTATGCGCGAAGCGTGGAAGAAAAATATGCACTGTGTGTTCCGAAGACCTGCTTGCCGATCCTACGAAGTGTCGGGTATGTCGGCGGGTCCGCGTACGCTATCCTACTTTTGTTTCCCTTCCTACACCGCCCCGGTAATCTTTTTCGAAGTTGAGAGAAAAAAAAAAAGCGTGGCAGCTGAATAGTCAAAAATGCATTAGGTCCACAGTTGCCGGAAATCGAAGCCGCTATCGTGAGGCGTGTGTAGACCAAGAGCGAATGAAACGGAACGTCAGTTTCCAGTTTCAGCTAATTTTAGTTATAAATTACGGAAACTTGTCCGACCGCCTGTCCGTCCGAAAGTTTAACAACGTTACAACTAACTCGGGCGACTAATGCCAAAATATTGATCATTCCATCTCCATGCAGTTTGCGCCGTGTGAAGTTGAAATATTGTTCAACCCTCGGTCCACCCGCAGCTGCCGCACACAATAGACATCGCACCCTCGTCAACTTTATCTGTGACCGTTAGGATCTTTCGCCCGACAAAAGTAGAGGTATAGTCTTTTTTTTTTTTTACTGAGATGATTAATTCTTCCTCTAAGCCACCATTCCGGATGCTGCGCTGGCAAGCCACTTTTTTTTTTACGACTATTTTGTCGGGCGGTAGACCATCGAAAGTAATTCAGCAGCAGACCAATTAACGTTATGCAATACAATTTCTTGTACAGTTTTGCATTTATACGAGTAAAAAAAAAAGCTTCTTTTGTGGAAGCGTGATTGAATGGCGTTCCACAGTGAGGGCCAATTATAAATAATTCAGTGAAGCTTATCGATCTCATCTCGTGCCGCGCGACGGGGACACGATACCCAGTCACGGTCCTCGCAATTTCTGTGTAATGTTTTTTCAATCATTGCCCCCTCAATGATTAACCCTCGAGCCGTTTTCCACGGATTCGCCGATCCTCGCTGATAGCACCAATGTCTTTTGCCATAAAGAAGCGTATACATTTATTTATTCCTTTCTCTTGCGCAGACAATTTTCGCCGGGAGAGCCGTGACAAAGGGACGAGAAGTAGCCAAAGCAGGATGGTAATTGGATAAGTTAATTAGCTTTTTAGATACAACCTTGTCGTGCTTTTTAAACGGCTTTTTTGCGTTCTTTTTCCGCTGCAAAATCCCTTGGATCTTCAGCGACGCAGCGTCTAGGGGGGCTTGCACGGCCCGTCGAGGCATGGATTCTTTCCATCTTGTTTCCTCCTCTCAGCGTTGGGCGTCGCGCCGAGCTGCGACTACGTTGTCGCGACGCCGGTTCCTCCAGCCAACGAGACGCGAACCCGTCTCTCCTGACTACTGTCCCGTCGCCGTTTCAGCGGAGAAAAAGCCTCCGGAAAAAAAAAAGCGAAAAAGCCGCTCCGCGCCTCTCCTTAATTGAGGCCATGACGAAGGTGGATGGACGAAACGAGTGAATCTTGAGCGTCCTCAATGCAACCGGCCCAAGCTGACTTTTTCCCGACTGGTCTCGTTTTAATTGAGAGTGCACGGATTTCTGCGACAAACAGCTCTACCGAAGCCCGAGCCTGCCCGGGGGCGTTTATTGGATGCTTCCCTTTCCAGGTCATCCAGCCAACAAAGAAACTGAGAAAATCGGATATATAGACTAAAATGCACGGACCGTTCCCATCGTAAAAAATCTGGAGAATACGGATGACAAAAGTTCGTTGAACAAGAGTCCGAGTTGAATCCCATTATAATTAGCGGTGCACCTCGTGCTTAGCAACAAACTGTAATGGAACGATCCTGAAAGTAACTCTAATTGGCTTTTATTTTTTTTTACCACGGCGAGAGTTTCGATAAAAGCGGCAGCAGCGTGGATATCGAATGCGAAATAATGTTGATACTTTTTTCAACTGTTTTTGTTTGTCTGTTCATATTATTTGAATTTTTGATACAATAATCAATATCCAAAACTTTTTCGTCGTCCATGCTCGGCCTAAAAATTTCCGTATCCGCGAGTGATATTTCCAAGCGCAATTTCACAAGTCAATTTCGCCATAAAATCGAAAGGTCGCCGTGCACAGAGAAGTTCGGTGGAAACCGGCTCGCATGCCCGACGCCAGGTCGGCCAGTGGTGATATAAGCGTTCGATCAGCCGCGGACGGATTTCTCAATGGCGCGCTGGTCGAGCGGAGCAACATTGGCCGAGGTGCAGCCGGTATATGCGGTCGTGCGACTACAATATACTGGATACAGGAGTGTGAGTGCGGGGCCAGTGTCCGGCGAGCATCGGGGGGCGAATTCTCGTTCCCCCGGCATTTTTCAGTGCGCCCGAGAAAAATGGGTCGAAATAGCGGTCCCTCTTCGCTTCCTGGATTTTTTTTCAACTCTTCGCTCTACCCCGGCCGTCCCGTGCTCCACGCCATATTTTTTCGAGGGTCCACACATGGAGACTATACTGTAGGCGAATGTGTGTCGGTGTGTCTGCTGCGTGTGTTCTATTCTCTTCCTCTCTTTTTTTTTTTTTTTTTTTGACGATTTGTCGGTCGGTCGAAAAACGAAAAAAGCTCGACGAGCCGCTTGGGCTCACGCGCGGACGTCGATAATTCACGTGAGCGCGGTACTCGCGCGGCCAGCTTGCCCCATAGGCCCCCGAACCCCTCGAGTCCCCCGGATCCGCGAAATGAAATTGCTCCCCGGCCCCCCACCCCCTCGCCCCATCCAGGCCCCCCTCAAGCCGCGTAGCCACTATCACTACCGCCGCTGGTGCTGCGAACGGTACACGTGCCCGCTGGTGGCTAATTAAATTTCGTGACTACTGTGTCCAACTTTATGATCCGTGGGTGAGCGCGAGAGTACAACCGCCACTGAGGATCCTTTACGCCGGGACGACCCCCCGTGCCCGACCCAACCCTCGGCCACTGCTGCTTCGCCTGCTGTCGAGTACCTCGCGTGCTCTTCCGACCTAACTATGGCTTAATGAAGTAAAGCTCTCAGGTATCCTAGGTAGTCTAGCAGACCGGCGTTAGAACGCAGAAGCTGTCACGCCCACGATCGAAAAAAAACCTATTGTATCGAAGGTTCGTTGTAATAAAAAGAATTATAAACTGACAATAGAGTCAAGTATTCGTTTTCGATGAATTGAAGATACGCGGTGTACCTGCCGAGTATCTTTAACGGTTCCAGAAGTTTATATACAAACCGATCGAAAAACCCTAAGATCACGAACTACAAGGTAAAGCTCTCAGGTATTACAGGTAGTTTAGCAGAGCGGGTTAGAACTGACAAGCTGTCACGGCCACTATCGAAAAAAGCTATCGAAGGTTCGTTGTAATAAAAATAATTATAAACTGACAATAGAGTCAAGTATTTGTTTTCGATGAATTGAAGATACGCGGTGTACCTGCCGAGTATCTTTAACGGTTCCAGAAGTTTAGGGGAGACCGGGGCAAAATGGCACAACGGGGCAAAACGGGACTGTGAGGGCAAAACTCAATTTTCCAATCATTTTTGGATGCCCCATTTTGTCCCAACGATACATCCGAATTTTTAAACCCGTTTTGCCCCACGTACCACCATCGCCACCATCTCAAAGTTATTGGAGAATTGCGTTTTGTCCCATCATCCCGTTTTGCCCCGGTGTGCCATTTTGCCCCGCTCTCCCCTATATACAAACCGATCGAAAAACCCTAAGATCACGAACTACAAAGTAAGGCTCTCAGGTATTACAGGTAGTTTAGCAGAGCGGGTTAGAACTGACAAGCTGTCACGCCCACTATCGAAGAAAACTGTCGAAGGTTCGTTGTAATAAAAATAATTATAAACTGACAATAGAGTCAAGTATTTGTTTTCGATGGGTTGAAGATACGCGGTGTACCTGCTGAGTATCTTTAACGGTTCCAGAAGTTTATATACAAACTGCCCCAAAAACCGTAAGATCCCGAAGTGCGAAGGTAGAGCCGACCGGAGATACAGAATGCGCGGGGCGAGGTCGCAATAACAGTCGGAAATAAGTATGCACCGAGAAGTTAACACTCTTATAATAATCGTTGGAAACGGGCGCGGAGCTTTTAGCCCTGGTCGTCCCCGCGCTCCAAAAGACCGGCTACGGTTTGCTCGTTTCGCTCACCGGCACCACCGAGGCGCACTCTAATTGCCAATGAAAAAGCTCTCGACTCGCTCTCCAGCGACCACCACGCCATGGATATTCTCCTTCGCTGGATTCATAAGCGAGATATTAAGTACAGGGGTTGGGCCGACACTCTTCGGGGTTTTTCCTTTCTTGTTCCCACCATGGAAAATTTGTACCGAGAACACTATAAAGGTTACCGAATGTCGGAAACGTTGATGGTCGATTTTTCTCTCGCCTTCTGTGTAGGGCTGGACGTCCGCGCGTGTTTCATCCACTTTTTTTGTTTTACTGCCCGGGCGAAGCTATTCAAATACACGGGAATCTTGCGCTAGGCTGAAAGAAATGTGAAATACTGAAAATTCTGACATTTCCCGAACCAATCTATGGATCACGACGCATCCGTCAATCGGTATACATCGTACCTCGTTTTGTTTATCTGCACCATCGATGCGCACTCTAATTGCCAATGAAAAACCCTCGACTCCCTCTTCAACGACAACCGCCCCATGGATGTTCTCCTTCGCTGTATTCATAAGCAAGATACGTACAGCCTTTGGGTTGACATTTTTCGGTGTTTTTCCTTTCTTATTCATGGAAAAATTAGACCTCCGATACCGAATGCGAGAATAGTTGATGGTCCGCTTTGCCCTCGCATTCTATGTCCACGCGTGTTTCACACACTTTGTTGTTTCACAACCCGGCCGACAGTATTCAAATACTCGGAAATCTTGCGCTAGGCTGAAAAAATGTTAACGACTGGAAATTCTGACATTTCCCAAAGCAATCAATGGATCACGACGCATCCGTCAATCGGTATACATCGTACCTCGTTTTGCTTATCGGCACCATCGATGCGCACTCTAATTGCCAATGAAAAACCCCTGTTCAGTGACCACCGCGCCATGGACCTCCTTCGCTGTATTCATCAGCAAGATACGTACAATGATTGGTTTGACATTCTTCACAGTTTTTCCTTTCTGATTCATGAAAAAATTAGACCTCCGATACTGCAACAGTTGCCGAATGCGAGAATAGTCGATGGTCCGCTTTGCCCTCGCATTCTATGTCCACGCGTGTTTCATACACTTCGTTGTTTCACAACCCGGCCGAGAGTATTCAAATACCCGGCAATCTTGCGCTGGGCTGAAAAAATGTGAACGACTGGAAATTCTGACATTTTCCGAAGCAATCAATGGATCACGACGCATCCGTCAATCGGTATACATCCTGCAACCGATGCAAGCCCGATGCAAGCCCGATGCAAGCCCGATGCAAGCCCGACGGTTGCACAAAGGCCCGTGCACCCGTTATTTCACCTATTTCCGTCTCGAGTACTTCTATCTGGCGTAGCGGGCGTTTGAACGTGGGTGAACGAGTGTTCGTCGGGCGCAGAATGCATACTGAGACACACGCACGTCTGGAATTTCGGTCGTGGAAAGCGGGCCGTAGCCTGGACGAACATAAAATAAAGCGAGCTTTGATATCCAACGTTTGTAGTATAGAAGTAGGTAGAGCACGAACGAGGGGAACGCCGGCTACACAGTATCCGGTATAGTAGTTGCAGCATCCGGCAGTAGTACGAATAAACCTTCTGCCCGGCGGAGCCCCCGCGCTCATCGGATTCCGGCGAGTCCTCGTTCGAAACTCTTCTACTCCGCTCTACCGTGCTCTGTACGGCACGGTATATATTTTTTTTCCCTCGATTTTCCACGGCCCCTCGCAAACCACGCATATTTCAACGATCAAACAACTATCTATTTTTTTTTTCTCCTGAATTTTTTTTGTTCATCCTGCCTGCAGAGAACTATGCGTTTGACTTTATCAGGAAATTGGTGGAAATTTTTTTTTTTTTCTAGGAATTCGTAACTCTTTTCGGTAGTTTTTTTTTGGGCCATTTGCTTCGCGCGTTTGACATCATTTTTTGGCGTTTTGCTGTATAACTTTGGTGCACAAAAGTGATGGAAATAATGAGTCGGCTCAGCGGACCAACGCGCTGCAATACCGGGAGAAATCTGAGTACAGCGGGCACTTGCACGCGCGTGAAGCAGCGAGCGTATTGAAAATGTAAAAGAAACTGCTCGCGGGCATAAAGCAATGGAAAAAATGAGGGGAAATAGAAAAATGAACGGGGCCGAGGCAAAGAGGGAATATGAAACGAGTGTATGTGAAAAGAAACAGCGGGGGAGCGAGGCGGGTTCTGGTAGGGAGAGTTAAATGTAGTACGGTGATATACACAAGGCCGAGGCTGGCCCGGACTCCGCACTTTGTATCTCAGCCCTCTCTTCCCAGCTTTATTAGTCTAGATTTCTCTCGTATCAAACATGGGCAGTGGCGAACAGCTCTTTTCAAACTCCTTTTTTTTCAGTTCTTCTTTACCTTCCCACATTGCCCATCCCCATTCCCTGCCCACTTTATTTGCGTTTATAATATTCCTCGCTCCTCATTTACCGGCGCATTTATCCATATTTTACCCCTCTCATTCACTGCGCGCGCTCGAATTTATTCCAGCGAATTCTCCCGATAAATTGGCATAAAATAATGGCGAATAAGCGAATTGGTCAATTTATTACGCCGGTGTGAGGGAAGCGGAGGGTTGGTCTTTTTCCTCGATTCTTCCGTTATTCGCCGGAACGAATCGATCGAACGAATCTACGTACTCCGCAGGATCAGCGCTAGCTCGATAAACGCAATTATCGTTCGAAAGATACTTCGACTATTCGAATTCGTGGATCAGAAATCTCGAGATGAGATCGCGAACAACAAAGCTCGGCAACTATCCGGTACAGGGTTGATTATTCTGGCCGGGGCATTGATTCGGTGATAAGCGAATTGCAGGAAGTAATCGTTCGAGTTTCGATGCATTCCCGTCAATAGCTTCACTTCCGCAAAGGGTAGAGGGGTAGGGGGGGGGGGGGGGGGGGTGAGTGAATTTGCGCGAGGTATAACAATCGAGGATAATCGAGAGACTATCGGAAGTTGGAAGCCTCGCATGATTAAGATGATAATGACTCGATTTTACTTCCGTATACCAATCCGCCGGGCTTCATTACGAGCCAGACCGGTGCGCCTCAAAGTTTCTACTCCAATCAGACCTTTATCTCTCGGCAGTCATCGTTGCAATGGGGCGAAAGTAAGGGGGAGCCCGGTAGGCGAGGTGATGGTGGAAATCGGGGCTGCCTTTCCCCCAATCGATTCTGTCGATATATCGAGCCAAACTCCGTCGTCCAAGAGAGAGAGAGGCGCGGGGGGAGTTTCTCGGGAAATTGACTCGGGATCAGGAGCAGCCAGTCGGCTCGTCTACTCGACTCAACACCCGTAGGATAACTCTTTGAAAATTCGATTTTCTCGCGTCGAGAACTATCGAAGCGAAAATATCTCGACGGTGATATCTCAACTCCGGGACCTCTCACTCGGTTATATTCGGTAAATTGCCAATAAAAATACATCATCCCCCCGCGTGCGCGCGCTATCTTTCGCGCTCTTTCGTTATTCTTCCCTCCGTAGTCCCGGCATGCCTCATTGACTTGTCGCCCCGAGTGAGTCCTTTCCTTCCCAAATCCTCGAGAGAGAGAGAGCGGATTTCAAAAAGAAAATAGTCAAAGGTTTCCTTGAAAATCTCTTACCTAAACCTGGAAATTCTACTCGCATAACAGGTTTTGCACACGGGTCAAAGTTGACGATCGCGGCCCACCCCGATTACCGATCGATCCGACTTTCCTCTTTGTATGGCGACGCAAGGGCGACACACGACCGATCTATACGCTTTTCTTCGTTTGACATCCATGGCGGAAGAGCCGGTAAATCATCGTGGCTCTCGCCTCCGGTGCAACGACGGCGCGGCGAACCCGCGCGCTACAAAATTGCTCGTAACCACTTTTTAAGAGTCCCCGGCCTCCCGAGGGATCGTGAACCGGATGGAAAGTCGCGGGCAAAAAATTGTCACCGCCGATGGTGCGCCGGGTAATAAAAGATACGACATATACGACATGATATAGCTGTGTCCATTCGGGAAACGAGAGGCGGCGCGCATAAAGCGCGATGTCGCAGACTTTGCCGAGGGACCGGTGGACACAGCGCGCGGGGGTGCGCACGCCAATGGCTTAACTACGTTATACCGTAACGACGTCCCGATAAATATTTACCTGCTATCCGCTGCGTCGGCCTCTTCCACGTTTTTTTTTAATTAACGCACAGACGCCGCCACCCCCTATCCACCGAGTTTCCAGTCCACTTCGCTCGCCACCCACACGCGCGCGGTTCGTACTCATCAACACGCACGAACACATCCACCGTGTACTGTAAGTGTATTACTCCGGCGTTTTTTCTTTCCTCTCCCTCGGCTCGCGCTTTTCCGGTATTAATATCACTCTCGCTTCCCCTGAGAAAGCACCGAACTCATCGAGCTAAACGTCACGCTAGGCTCTCCCGATCGTTCCGCTAACTCCACATCGCACTGAATCCTCCGGCTTGGCACGCCTCTCACTCACTGCCAAACGCGTCAGCGGGTTCGTTACTTTCGACATCCTGTGATCACAATTTCCATCGCTTGTACTGTGTTGAGTATTCACCCGGCGAGTGGTCGCTGCACTCGGGAAACTTTATTCGCTTGATCATCCAAGCATCGATCCTTTGATATTAGATGGATAATCACTATAATTTCGGCACCCAAAGTACCCTTAAAGCAACGCCGATCTCTTGCGATATGTGAAATGGAGATATATTTAATTTAATTTTGTTTTGTATAGATTCGTTCGACGGGTGGATAAGTGGATTGGATTTTTGGTCCGTGACGATTGGAACACTCGATAGGCAACGCAAGGTCGATATGTCAATAGAGTCAACGTCCGGCTGATGTTGGGCTTTCGAGACCAAGGGCCACTTTGTTCGCGGTGTTCTCGTAACCCTTTTTTGTTTGTCGTCGGTCCGTTGCTTTTGTATGTTGTATGTTGTTGCGGTGCCGACGAAGAGGAAACTCGCGCCGAAGGCGGCTTTCGCGAAGCTTTGCGCGATCAAGGCGAGGTCAAGGGTTAGAGTTTGAAACACCGCCGAGCGGCGACAAGTTCGGCGAAGTTTCATGCAATCTTGGCAGGCGGGAGGACCGGGCGATAGGTCGGTTAAGTCGCGAGAAAAAGGGAACACGGCACTTCCGGCTAAAAGACCCTCGGAGCCCGTCCTGCAACGTCGTTCTCATCCAATTCCCTTACCCCAGTTGGAGTTTCCCCGAAGACACGGGGGGCACGAGAATATCCACCGGTGGAACAATTTATCGCCAAGTGCAAGCCGACGAACGCAGACCGGGCCAATCTTCACCCTGGCCCAATCAACTCGGAGCCGCTGCGGTCTCTCGTTTCGCTCCACATCTGAAGCTGCGGTGCGGGCCTTCGAGGTACGGATTCCTAGCAATCTCAACAACGAGTGCAGCACATGTTTTTTTTTTTTTTTTCCTCTCTCTCGGGCTATAAAGTTATGTTTCTGGAGGACGAGGCGGTTCAGTGCCGGAGTGTAAAAAGCTCGACAGTCGAAAGGTACTTGTAAACGAAAGGTTGTGCGTTTTTTTAATTCGATTTTTTTCTTCAATCTCACGATCCTATGGGAAATGTTTCGAAATCTTTGGGCCTCGGGTTTCAGTGAAGATCCTATCGACACTTGGTTTACATAGAGGTAATTCTTTCCGTGTAGCCTTTCTTAATGAATTTAGGCGTAAAAAAAAACGCACCCTCAACACGCCCGGCTCGACGACACCGACAGATCGTCTCAGGCCTGTGCGGTGCGGAACCAGAGATACGCGAACGCGTGCATGCACTTTCGGCGTCGCGGCCTGAACGGGTTGCGCGCGCGAACGGGACGCCGGTATGCGAGTTAACGGACGGGGCGCGAAGGCACGGCACGCGAGTTCGCCGGCCGACTAAACCTCGGTACCGACTGGTGGCCTCCACCAGCGACCAAACTAAACTCGTCTTCGTCTAACGGTTTCCCCGTCTCCGTCGGCCGCGAGGGGGTTGTCCACCCCCGACGCAACCCCCGCGGCGCTACACACGCTAGCCGTGGAGGGATGCCAGTGCTCGAGGGGGACGGAGAGGGCGCATGCGCGACCGACACTCGACTACTCCTCTGGCTCGACTCTCCGAGGGTTGTCGTATTTTTTTTTTTTTCGGCAGATGCAGCGATCTACGGGGATAGGCGGTAAAAAAAAAGAAAATGAACAAAAATTTGCTCATCTAATTCGATGCTCGATCGGTAAGTATGCGAGACACAAATATCCACCTAAATTATGTTGACCGCGGACTGCCGTGGCGCAATTGAAAGTATCAGAACAAATTAACCACGGTGCACACGGCGCGACCAAAGTTCCCAAATATCCTACTCTATTATGTGCATTCGGGAGGGGTGTACTATGTACATTAACTGGAAAACCACGAGACTTTTTATGCGTCCGACCGCGGTCCATTGATCCTCGTTGAGCAATAGCGATATTCGCGGAGATACGCGGGGTACGCGCACGGACGGCAGACGCGTGTACACAGCGTCGGTGAAGGAGGACGGGTATGCGGAACTGACCGGGCGATCAGTTTAGCGCTGGCCAAATTGCCAATATTATCAGTTATCGGATTATTACCGTAAATTGTTCGGGTTTACCTTTACCGAGTAGACACTGCACGCAGTCCCTGCAGCTAACTCCGGGTTCACGATTGCCACGTACAGTGCAGGCGACCTCTGAACCACCCCCTTGCGCGTTCACCCGCTAGCTCACAATCAAGTGCTCACCCCCCCCCCCCCCCTGTTCCACCTTTTGTTGCCCCCGCCGTCTCTCTTTTACCTCGGTACTCCCGATACAAGCGGCAACCACCGGTTCGCGACCAGGTGCGCCATCGTTCCCGTAAGCATACAGTAAATTTCAACTTAGCCGAACTCCATACACCATCGTCGTCGTCGTCGTCGAAGCACAGATGCAAGGGAATGGGCATGCAATGAGGGGTGCTCGGAAGCTTACTCCGAACGGTGGCGAATCGGGGGGGTGGGCAATATGTGTGCGCGTACGTGACCACGTAGGCCCTCCTGTAACGATCATAATGCGCTAAGTCTGAAATATATTGGTATCAGGTACGTAGCTCCCGTCGGGACGGCTAAGAGTTGGCTACTGCGACCGGGAACTACTGCACCGGTGCGCCCGGTCCTCTTCCTAACTCGGGATGTATTTCGAGTTTCACCGGAAAGGCGCTGCGGCACGTGAGAACGGAACAGGATTTTGTCATTTAAGAAACAAGCGACGAAGGGTTATCGACGCGCCTGCATTTTTGCATTTTCGCCGAGCCAAGTTCAAACTTGGCGGCGGAGTTGGGCGCGGGGGGGGGGGGGGGGAAGGTCGAGTCGGGCGTATGCTCGTCGGCCATTTGTTCGGCGGAGCCTTAACATACTCGATACCCAGCTGCATTTCGTGATTACGACGATAAGAATGGGCGGGCGTGCTTGCTCGCCTCGAGCTTTGTAGAATAGAGCTAATATTACTGCGCCCGGACTGCGTAAGGAATGAGAAGCATATACGTGCACATGTATCGCTTCGCATCGGATATGGGTAATAAAGTGCGAGGGATGATAATAAAAAGCTGGGCAATCTTGGCGATTTGCTTCGGGAGCACGTAGGAATTGTACGAGAATTTTATTTATTCCGATATTCTTCTCCACGGGTATATGTTCGCCCGAATTGCAAGTCGTAGGAGAATTCCGACGATGTTCTCTAGCTTCGGGCGATACAAGGCGAGGGTCGAGGAAACGAATGACTTCGATATTTCAATTATTGAAATTTTAATGGAGCATAGAAACGTTTCAATGGCGGATCGTCCAGCGCCTCGCCGATGTCCATTTGTGGAGCAGCATTCAGACATCCCTCTGTGCCCGTGCCGTTCTATTATCGTACCACATTTTTTGAAAGCCTCGTGCGACTGACTCTCAAGCCCCTGTAACGCAGGACTACAAAGCCTCGGTCCATTCTTCATCCTCGTCGACTCTGCGCCGTCACCGACGAAACCCACACTTTCGCTCCTACGCCCTTTAATTTCCCTGCGCTATCGCGCGGGTGTGGAGGGAGCCCTGAACTATGAAAGACGAAGCGCGCGGATGAGAGGCGAAGCCTGCCTTACTGCGATAATATGTTAATCAGCCACTTACAATGTTAATTAATGAGCGGAGCCCGCCGCGGTGCCGATCGTCATATTAATTCGAGACATTTCTGATCCTCACCCTTTCGTCTGCGCTCACCTCGTCGAGACAAGCTGGCTTCTACACTCGAGAGTTTTACCGTCCGACACGTATTTATCGTAACCGCGGTGAAAATTTGATAAAACACGGTTCAGCCAAACACCGACCCTGCGATGAGCGCGCAGCATCGTGCAAAATTATACTAATTCACCATTCGCTCTTCACTCTGTTTTCCCTCAATTTATATTCGAACTAGCAGGTTGTTGAGACTCGGGCGCTTTCGAACTAGCGACTATGAAATTTAGAAACCGGAAATTTAGATTTCTGGAGATTTATCGGAAATACATCACTTCCGGTTTGAAGATCGATTTTTTTTTACCGGAAGTAACGTCATAACGAAAATACCTAACTTCCGGTAGAAAAATGGTATTTACAAACTGGAAGTGACAGATTTCCGGTCTGACGTCACTTCCGGTCGAAGAATAAGATTTTCGGACCGGAAGTGACAGATTTCCGGTGTGACGTCACTTCCGGTCGAAGAATAAGATTTTCGGACCGGAAGTGACGTATTTCACCGGTCTATTATTAAGTGCATTTATAATCATGGGGGAAACTTGGCTTTTTGCGGACTCAAATCATTGCTTCGGTGTATGCAATTTCCATATTAACTTTCTCATCGCAATTGATCGGCGGGTACATCAATGCGTTGCGAGATAAAATATCTGTAATTTGAGGGAGAAAGACCGTCATGATTTTCCGGTGAATAAGTCCGCGAGCCCGCAGTCAATCTACACTACGATCTTGCTCGGTGAGAATTCGCGGCGAACGCAGCCAATGGTTAAACAGCGTTCGTGAACGGGGAGATGGCGAGATGTGAGGGAAGTTGTAATTAAAATGAAAGCCACTCATTTTAATGGAGGTGCTTCGAATGGCAGTGACAAATCTCCACTGTTATGGAGCGATGGCGCATTCCCGATGACTGCTGATAACCGCGTGAACGAGGAGTGGTGTACCCGTTACCGAAGCCGCACAGTTTTACCCGCCAGGCTTCCACCAGGCTGAACCAGTATATTGCGTATTTTGCAACGACTACTTCGAGCCTGGTGTTATCACTGATGGAACTCTGATGTATCCGCCCATTCAATTTTCTTGCGGCTAACCCAAATGATCATTCCGGCTGTTGGACTGCGCACAATAGTTTGTAATAAAAAATACGCGGTCCGTCGCGTCCAGTCAGCCGTGAACTCGCAGTTGATTACGGCATCGGGAAAGCACGAGAATCTCAAAAACTTCGTACAACACATCACTGGAAAGTTTTCAAGATAGAAGCGATAAAAAAAAAAAAGAAACTTTTAACGAGTTAATTAAGAGACGCCCGCACAGGGTGGGCGCAATTATCGAAAAAAAATTGAATTGCCGCGAGTAAATTCCACTTGCATTCGGTCCATTCTGTTCAATATTCCACAACGATGTCTGTGTACAGAAATCCGACTTTTAGAACTTATAATTTCACAATAAAACTTGTCGCGGCAACTTTGTTATACGCTTCCTGACGCCTCGTCCCCCTTTATTTCTTTGTTCTCATTCGCGGCTCATGGAATATTTATTCGTCCTCGGAGGTGCGTGTTTTTTTTTTTTTCAAGCGTCGTTTGCATAGTGTATACATACATCTATGTATATATCGAAAACAAAATTATTCAGAGACGGAGGTCTCTCGACCTAACTTTCCTTCACGTTATTTCGTTGATTCTTTTTTATGTTCGTCTCGACAGTGTGTAAGCCAAGTCCCGGGGAGCCCGCCGGTTAGTAAGATAACAATAAAATACAGAAGATGGGTCGCAAAATGCCAGAGGCGCGGGAATGTGCACTCGGCAAACGGCTTCCAAACGCGGAAACTCCGGGATTCGAATCACCGATGCCCCCGCCGCATTCTTGTTATTCCACCCTGATACGCCGGAGTCGCCGATTCATTTGTTTTTTATCATTTTCCCTGCACCGCCCAGTGCGTTATCCGTTCCTCTTTTGTGGCAGATTCCACTTCTCTCTACTTGACTATTCCCTTGGAGATGTATACTCTAATCCGTTCCTCCGTTTTTTTTTTTTCTTCTTTTTCTTCGTATCTTCGAACATTTACTACGTACACAGAGACGAAATACACGGCGTCTGAGCCGAGGAGCCGGAAGAGGGGGCGGGAGAGCAGTCGGCGAAGAAGGAGAACGGAGAGGGCGAGAACAAGGCGCGGAGGGTGCGCGACGGAGTGAGGTGACAATGCAATTTCGTTGCCTCACCTCGGTTGTGGTGTATAAAGCCATGGGAGGGGAAAAACAGGACGAGAGAGACGTATAAAGAGATTGTCTTTCGCGAGGCGCTTAAAATTTGCACTTTTATGCGCCGGTCGCGAAGCACAGAGCAACTGGGAAAAGCACCGGGCCGATGTGTTGCCCGCGACGGCTGACTCTCGGCAAACGGAAAGAACCATGGGGGTGAAAGTTTTACGCGCTCTTCGACGTCGTCGCACCTGAATAATAGGGCGACCCGCCCGTTTCCGCGAAAACCGATTTTGCACACCGCCGAAACTCCGCATCCGATTTTCCAACCAGCCACATTCCATGCCCATATCGGATTCCGCGGGTACGGACAGATTCCATGCATTCGTTATGCCTGATTCAACATCCCACGTGCCTTTTTTTTTTCACATTTATTTTTCGCCGAACCGCACCCACGTTATCTTGGAGTTTCGTGCGGGGAGAAGGAGGGACACGGGGATGCGTGGATAATTGACAATTTGAGGCACTTGCGTCTATTCTCGGGTATACAATAACGGAGTGTAAGCATGCAAGCCGAAGGGAGTGCGAGAGCGTCGTGAAAGACGTCGAGGCGAAGACATGATCCAATTTATTATAAAACCGTACGATGAAAGCGCGCGCGCCTTGGAAAAGTTTACTTGAAAAAAATTGACTGTCGGATTATGGTGCCAATAAACATTTTTAATTTTTTTTTGTTAAATACAACAAGTAGATGTAATTGATTGAATTGTTTAAAAAATCACGAATACAAAGCGAGTTTATGAGTTAAGAATTTGTAGACTGCACTCTACCGAAGGGCAATGGACAATCCGGAGAATCCGATGCGAGCACGTGCTGCTGGAAGGATATGGTTATCGAATCTACCAGGTCCCCGCATACTCGGTCCTTTGAATTCCTCGAGCGTTTTATGTTGGCCCCGAATATCGTAAGCTTCTCGCTGCCAAATCTCTCCAGCACTTCGGCTTGACATTGAAGGCCTGAATGTCCCTGACGACAATGCTCCATTGCCGGCGAACAGCGTGCCGAGTCTGTCGTCTTTCTGATATTGCGATACGTAGGAATTCGAAGATCGTCTCCGTAAACTCCGGTCGGGACACGGGAAGAGGGACAGTTGCCAGGGTACAGACGCCCACATTCAATGAGGGAAATTCTATTCGTAGAGAATCTTTGCGTGGAATTACGACGTACTATAAACCAACGACTGCTCCAAAATAGTCTCGGGATAACTCGACGGATGAAGTAAGTTCTGTACCCTGGACGATGCTTTGTACAGCATTTTCTTTAACAAACCGCAATGATTGCGTATCGGACAAATGTGACAATTCCCTGCAGCGATCATTTCAGACTTTCGCCAATGAATTCGCTTGCAACATCGACTGTTGCATCGATGCTAAGTGCATCCGGCGGTGGATGCGAGTTGCTTAACGAGCTCACATTTGCCATGATCGTGCACCATAAGACTCCAAGACGGTGATCAGCGTTCGCGGGGTGGCAGAGGGAAGGTGCGAGCAGTGAGAAGCCAAGTAAGAGAGGGGTAAAGCACGGCAGAGAGTAGATGAGGATCGATTCAATTACCCATTCAATTACCCCGTGAGGATTCGTGATGAACCGAAGCCACGAAGACGCGGAACTTGGATGAGACGAGGGATGAGAGGCCTTGACTCCTATCCTGTTCCATTTTCCTCTTTCGATTCTATTCCCGAGTATACATCCGGAGCAAAAAAGTTATTGTCGTTCCGTCTCTCACTACTCGACATCCACGAGGGCTTTGGAAGAATAATCCAGCTGTCGTATTTGCGTCCTTCTCAACGACTCGGGCGAAACAATAAATTGTATCGTTTCTGACTGGGTAAGCCGTAAGTTCATGAGGCGTAAGACCAATAAGCTAATTCCACCACGGCACGTGAAGTTCAAGCCATTAAAGTAGTACGACTAAAGGAGTTATTAAAGTGACTCGATTGAAGTCATTGAAGCAGCGAGTAGCAGACATTGCATTCACCGTTTGGGAAAGCATTCGTTGGATCGTGACAATCGCCCTGCGAGCAAAATTAAAAAAAAAAGGGAAAGAAGGTTGTCTCTATTTCGAGCGTGCGGAAGCTACGAGGGTCCCGTGTACAGGCGACGTCTCCCTTTCAATGAGACGTAGGGTAGATTGAGGTAAGAGGGATCGTTAATTGTGACAGGGATTACGAGGGTGGATGCAGAAGAGGCGCTTCTTGTTCCACGGGATCGCTTCGCATCGCGACGGGGAACTGAGTACGAACCGTAAATCATACCGAACAATATCGTATCTTGCGTCTTCATGTACAAATGTTAGCTAGCATTTATTCATCCACGTCTATCAGCGTCCGCCCGCCTGTCTGAACGCACGAAACCCCGCCGTCTTGAGTGCACACGAAAGCCTTGTCAACCGCACGGCTGACGAGTTACACGAACCGCCGTTTCACGCCCAGCGCGTACAATGGCCCACGAGTTGGATCTGGTTGGATGATCCTATTTCAAGGTTCGCGAAGAGTTTGCAGTGCCCTCCTGCCCGTGTCCGTTGAAAATCGAAAGCCAACTTGGCACTGCGGTAGCAGCGTCGCAGTGCTCATCGACCGAACTTGAGTGCGATAATAGCATTACGCTGTGTTGTTGCTTTCGCTTTCGCGTCTACAAAGTCCAAAGCAGCAGAAGAGCCGATACAAGGGGAAACCATGGCTGATAACGACATGCAGCTTAGGGGGACTGGGACGCGTCGGTCAATCTATCGGGAATGAGCTTTCTCAGTATATGGCGACACGTACAACACTTTGATGACTTGCTGAAACACGTGTACAGTCCTCCGGGTGTACAGAAGGTTCGGGATAGACAGTACGCCTCGGTAATTACCTAGCGAGGACGGAGGGCCGTGCAACGGAGTGGGATGGAGAGCAATGAGATTGTCCGCAAACATTCTCAACCCCCGTGGTATGTCCCGTGTAAGACCCCGCTCGCAAGGGTGGCGCGCCACGGGAGGAACGAAGAAGATGAAGCGATCGAGCAAGGGAGAACGGTTAAGGCCGTGGTTGGTTGTGCAGGGTTAAACGCATCCCCCTAAACCCTCGTACTCTGCCCATTGCGATCCCAGCGAATTGTGTGTGACGCGGGCTAGACACCGGGCTTTACCCTCTATTCCATTGTCATGTAACGTAGATTCCGCGAATGTTGTATCATCGCAAACCCTCATGTGGACCAGCGGGAGGAGCAACAGTTCACTCCCCCTTGTCGTGCAGGTATGGAAGCGGCACACGCCGCATACATGCTACACAACACGCGATGCGAAGTACACATTGAACATTTGTACATTCGGTACGCCAGATCGAGCGGATGACGTACTCGGTGATCCGCGCTCGTTATTTTTGACACAGCGTGTTGCCGAAGTTTGCAGGCGGGGAGAGGGAAAACTGCAGATACATGGGTATAAGAGACGGAGATGGTGACGGAAAACGATTGACCGAGGTGAGATGGGTGATTGATATTGGTTTCGGGCTGACAAGACTGGAACGGAGCTTCGGATGCACGGTGCACGGCCCCGAGCAAATTATGTGTGATGTGGCCTCGCCGCCAGGGTTTACCACGACTCCATTGTCGTGAATGCCTCGGGCGTGGATTATACCGATAGATGAGCAGGTGTGTGTGTGACGAAATCCCATCCTCCACCGCCTCGCCTACCTTTGGTTTCGCCGAGCCGGGTATGCGTGCACATTTCATGCTGCGGACAAGCAAACGCACCAGGATCGACTGTTCTCTCATCGTCCGGGTCTTCGTCGAGCGTGCAATACCTGCACTCAAGCTTGTACCTGTAGGCCACGTACATTGTGGACCAACCCAAACCACGACGCGCTCGAGGGTAACGTTCTCCTATTCGTCGGGCCACAGTCGGCTCGACCGACATGTGTATATACAGTTACCCTGTGGTACACGACAGACGAGGGCCCTGGGGGTCGTCGCACGATCCCCTGTAGCCTTCCCTCTTTCCCTGCTTCATCGCGAAAGCAAAGTGTTCTGTGTTTCCGGCGTAATATGGGCTTGTTCACGTTTGCTACGTTGTTCGCCGGCGCTTCGCAATTAGCCTTTGTCGCGAGTGTGCAACGAGCGCGGGGCGGTTTGGTGACGCCGATGAAGGAGCAGGGGGTCGGGGGGAGTCGCGGCGGTGACTCTCGGTGCGAAGCAGCTCCACTGACGCAAACCCCAATACAGCGCCTTTCGACCCTTCGCCCGTCACACTCTTGCCGGCGTGCAATGCACTGCATTGCACATACCGCACTCCAGTGTTTCACCCTCCGCTGCCGCTTCCACGATATAGACGCGATAGGATGTACGAAAAAAAAAGAGAAAATAATTGCCAACATCGCGAGACACACTGTGGGGCGACCCTCGCTCAAAGTGGATGTTGGGTAACGCCCAGCCCTTCGCACTACTCCGACCACCATAGTTGACTCCTTCCGCGTCTTTGAACCGTGAGAGTGTAATTTACAGCGCTGAATTCCGTGCTCTTGCACCGGTCAGGCTTTGTCTATGATGCGGACTATCGGACGAAAAGTTGGGACAAAATTGGGATTGCTCGGCTATTGCCCTTCCCAGACGGAAATAACGAGGTACTCCGAGCTCCTCACTGAGACTTTGCCTAAAATCGTCGGGATTTGGAGGGAAAACGAAGTCGACGCTAATCGAGCCAGCGAGCGAGGGTGGGATGATACCCGACTTCGACGTCGCCGGGAAGGCCGACGGGTCGTTCGCCGAGACCCTAATAAAGCAATCGGAGGCGCGCTCGCTCGCGAGAAGGGTTGATTTTAATCGAAGGTTAGCAGCAGCAATAACAGGCAGTTACCCGATTCGACGCTCGCGGATCTGGTCGCCCTATCGTTACACTCCGCGTCTGCACCTATTGGTGTGTCCGTGTTTGTGCCAGCGGTGGTACTGGGTTCCGCTGATAACGGACTTAGGGCGAAGCATAAGCCCCTCTCGTACGCTACCGCGCCGCCACCCGGTCCGACACAGTGCCGCTTCAGATTCCGATCCGTCACGCTGTGGTTATTCCGTGGGATATAGATAGGTAACCGCCGCCTACAGCCAAGCGTTACATCGATAGCTGAGGACTGCACATTATCCCCTTGCGTATAATCGATTAATCGCCAGACCGAGCACTTTCTTAATTAGAGCCACCCGCGAAGCATTTACCCATTCAATCGTAGTCATCGTTCTATAACGAAATTACGTTTCGCCATATTGAATATCGGTAATGACATCGTCACTCTTCGATTTTACGGCGCGTTACCCCGAGTGCCACATTGTGGTCGAACAAATATTCGACAGCCGTGTGTAACCGATATTTTTCATGGATACTTTTATCGATGGATCCCTTCCGCCGGTCCCTTTGATCCCACCCAGGGGGTCTCCGTTACCCAAGAGAATTTTCGATGTTTCGATGTTATCGAAGAGTGGCCGCTGAAAACAGCGACCGTATTGAGTGTCCTACCGTCCTATCCGCGCATCCCCCTTCATCCTTCCCGTGGCCCTTGCGTCGTCTTCTTTTATCTTCGATTCCTCTCGCAGCCTACACAACGGTCGTGTTTTCCACTCCCGTACGGACAATGCCGTCCTTTTCTCCACTTGTGTATGTACTTTGTCCTCCTTCGTCCGGAGAGGGAGTTAAGTCCGACCGAGACACAGTGCTCCCATCCCACCCGGCTGTAGGCGGGCTGACCACATGGAATTTTTCCACTTTATTTTACCGTGCCCGTTGTGTCGATGGATATCAAATTCCGACCCAACGCCGAACCCCTGTTCCGCCCCCCCCCCCCCCCCCCCCCCCCGGCATCCGCCATTCTGCCGTGTCGCGCTCTCCCGAGCTCTCACTCTTCTTTATTCCACACGTATTTCACTTTTCCTCAGCGTCCACTCGTATTGGACGTTCCTGCGTCTACGCTTCAGCCACACAACATTTATCGATTAAATAACAGGGCATTCCCACTGCGGGACAAATTTCACTTTCCATCAATTGAAAAAAAATATTGGCGAGTTCTCAAAGTCTCCGTGACAAAGTGGCGCGAACCTTGGTCGTGTGAACTTCACGCAGCCAGCCAACTGCTTCGAAACCGAGCGTGTCGCTTGACGGAGTGTCGCGAGGATGACACGGGATATGATGGTTATTTCCTTTTCTGATATCCTGGAAAAAAGGGGGGGGGGGGCAATGAACACCGTTCAGAGAGAAAGTATTATTTTCCCCATTCACAAACCCTGCGAGTCGGGGCTAAGGAGAAAGGGAAGTATCGGGAAGGAACACGAGGCGACGGCGGCGTCGCTACTTCCGGTATAACGCGATTACGTGGAACACCGTGGAACCAGGCGTAGCGGGCCGGGCAACTTTCTCTGTGTGTGCGTGCGGTAGCAGCGGTGGTGGTGAAGTACGTATAGTGCGCCAAACGGGAATCGATACGCGAGCCCGGAGTTGGAAGGGTTCGAATAAATTTGTCGGAAGTCGCGCGACCTCGGGGTGCTCGCGGATCTGTTTCCGCTCGATTCAGTCGCCGGAGAGCCGCGGGTTCGTGCAAAACGTGAATAGCGAATGTCTGTATGCGGTACGAGAGTTTGAGAACCGCTCGAGGGGATCCTTGTGCACACGCGGTTCCCCCTTTTCCACCAAAATCTAATGCTCGAGGGAATTGTGAGACGCCTGCTCTAATAGGGGTGACTTTCGACCTGCCTAATCGACACATTGCTAGACAGAGTGTTAATAAAAGACCATTCTTCGATGATTCGATTATCACGCTCGCGATAACGTCAAACTATTCGAGGTAGGCAGTTTTTCGAATGATTTCCTTATTCACGATATTCTCCGATGTATAAAGGAGCCCGGAGAGCTTCGGGGAACCCGATAGCGAAAGCGTATCGGCGGGGTCTTGAAACACGCTGGACCATCCAGGGAGAGTTTCAGTTTGCAAATCCCTCGCGATTATTAGTTGAACAAGTAGTTTCCGGTGCAGATGGTAGAGGTCGAGGGCGGGGGTAGGCGAGTGGACGGAGTTAAAGTGAGGCTTGATTAGGCCGCGGCAACTTGTTTCAGTGAGGCAAGACGAAGTAGTCTCACCCCTTACTTCTCCAGTCTTCCCGAACTTAAACCGTATTAAATTGAGCTTGAGTCAAGCATGCGTCCCGGATCTTGTACGAAAGCACTCTCTTCCATGCTATGGCGAACACTTGGTTCGGCTTGGCCCTCTGCACCAAGCCGCCGACGCCGCCACCCCGGTTCACGAAAGGGCACTCTGTAGTTGGTGAGCGCCGTGAAGTTTGGCCGGGCCAAGGTGCACGATCAAACGCCGACAGCAGTATGCCAGACGGAAAGGTTCCCATAGCCGGGTGTAGGCGAAGAAGGAAGTGGGATAGCCAGCCCGAGAACAAGATCTCTCAGGAATTTAATATGCGCGTATAGTGTGGGGTTAACGTCGAGGCGGAGACGCTGGATGGCTCGCCGTCACGGAGCGTCGCCCTACCCTGTCAAAACCCACCCTTATCCTCATTGTTGTTGTACATCTTGTAAGGCGAATGGAAATGGGGAACAATTTCAAATCGTCGGACGAAATTTTTAACACTCTCCGAAATGGTAATATCCATCGGAGATGTAAGGAACACTGACAGGGCCGAGTGAGCCACGGGAGGAGATGGATGACCGCGCACAACAGCGCAGTACAGCGTAGAATAGCGCTTCATGGAATTCTGAAGTCTCCCGTAGGCCCGTGTTTGATCGTATTAGCCGAGGGGTGTGTTTGCGGATGGCAAACGGACGAAACCGGTAATTATATTTGGCCTCGATTCCTCGAGCACACAAAGCAGTATCCGGCCGGGCAACCGCCGGGACGTCGATGCGGCTACGTAGCTGACCAAGATTGTGCAGCTGGATAAGAAAGACTATTCCGCAGCAAACTCTATTTTTCCTTCCGATATCGAGCTCGCTGCAGGCGTTCCGGTCCATTTCGAGATTCGAAAAAAAAAAAAAAAAAAAAAAAAAAAAAAAACCGCTACCACTTCGATCCTATACTTCGATGTGTAATCGTTTATTAAAGTCTATTGTCAGCGGAATGTCTTGTGCTGGTTAATAGTGAAATATATCTAAGCGTTACGGGACTAGCTACCTCCCCCACGGCGACTACAGACGCGGACCGTGTGTGAGTGCCTAGCGAATACACGGCCCGTTGTTCTAATCTAGGGTTAAGCCAGGTTGGGTTAAGTTGGACGAGACCCGAGCGGTATTAGTCGTACCGGGTGGTTACTACCGTTCCGTCCGAGCCCAAACTTTGCTCGGGTCCGTGTACCTGCCTATACATATATCCACCGGCTTTCTCGCTCGCTTTATCTCTCGCTCCGTCGATCTTACCGTCTCGCTTCCATGGCCGGTCTCCTACCGGTGTCACTGCCCCACACATGGACACCTATAGCTCTTACACCCACCTCGACTCGGCCAGACCGAACAACCCCGCGGTGACCCGCGTACGTATCACCGGCCCAGCACACTTCGCCCTGGCTGGATATTCCTTGGTCTTACGTGCTGCGCGGGAGATAACTCGACTAATGTTTTGCTTCGAAGCTCTTGGACTTCCTTCCCACCAGCATCACTCACCCCAACCCGCTGGTCACGTGCAACGCATAATTTTCCGACGGAAAATCACCGGGGCGCCCGAAGGACCATCGATGCTGCCGGTCGCTCGAGCTCCCAATAGTCACGGAAGGTAACTGGGGTGACGTCATACCGAATACTATGACTTTGATTACTTTGCTCCGCCACTATTATCATTTGTTCGTTATTGCTTCCTGTGCCAAAAATATGCACCGCGCGAACTCATCATGCCGAAGAGCCATCCATCAAACGCTGCGGCCACACACGTAGATAAGCAATCTGTAGGCAGGTGGTATAGCGAAATCTATCATTTATTTAGGGGGATGTCGCATAAATACGTTACAGTAATGAGCCGACGATTCAAATGCAACCACCAGCCCTTTTCAAACATTCATTAGCGAGGAAACCAACTTCCGCGTCACCCACGTTAACGATCGACGAATAACGGCCGTCGCCAATGTCGTTTCTCTCTTTCGATAAACTCGTTATTAGAAAAAAAATCTATCGAGGTTCTAACAATCCCGCATCGATTTTATGGAAATTTTAATTCATATTCGTTTCGTTGATATCAATAATTACCCTTTCGATTTTGCAGAGGTGGGAACTGCCGTCAGAATCACAAGAAATATATTTATGGAAACTAAAAATGTCGGGAAAAAAATATATTTATGGAAACTAAAAATGTCAGGAAAAAAATATATTTATGGAAACTAAAAATGTTCCTAACCGGTCGACCGCTATAGGAGTTTGTACCGTCGCTACCGCGATTCGCGTTTAAATCACCTGGGTTATAAATGCTGTTGCTCTGTGCGTAGAGACGCTTATTGGCCCACCGCACGCCAATCTTAATCTTGCGCGGCTAGTTAGAGGGATGTTTGTACACGTAAGTTATCACGACAGAAAATATATTTTAAAGTTTAACACTGTACAAAGTTTTATTTACACTTCGGCGTTTGCTTAGTTTAATATTGATTGATGTCAAGCTGAATGCTGTTTTTGTTTCACATTGTTGAAGATGAGAATTGAAGTTGAGATTTTGGTCGATACCAATTCCGAGGTATTTTGCTCGTTGTACTTCGACGTTGAGCATATTGATTATTGGAGAGAGGAGGTCGATTCCACGGTTAAAAATTATTAATTGGGATTTCCGTCGCTCGTACGTTTCATGGTAAATGCAAAAGAGCTACTGTTATTCCGAGGATGCGGTATATTCGTCGGAGCAGAGTATGTCGAACGGTTACCGCGCTTCGATAAATTCAGTTATCAAAAAGAATAATGTATTGATGTCCTCACAATACCGTATCGATTTTATCGAACTTTTAATTCGTATTCCTTCATATAAATAATTTCAATTCTGATAATGCAGAGGAGGAACCTCCTGGTCGAAATCGCCAGAGTCAATACTGATTGAAACTAAACATTTCAGGAAATTTGTAGCCAATCGCGCGCTATCGGAAATGTTGTATCTTGATAGAGTAACTGTTACAGAAATGTTATTGTTGTTTCAAGGGAGCAACGTATCCATCAGAGTGGAGTATGTCGAACGCTTACCGCGGCGTACATCCATTGAAATATGCAGAGGGGTTGATCAGAGCGGAAAGAATACGTTAGGGTTGAAGAAATCAGAGACAGAACGTCGAGGAGAAACCGGAAGAGGCGGAGGCCAGCAGGTCTACATGGCATCGATCAATGCGATATTGTCGATACACGGAGTAAAACCGAAGGGTGACCGCAACGGTCTCCTCCCCTATCGATCCCATGTCGCAGCAGCCATTCTCGATATAGTAACCGGCGATGAAAACGATACTCGATGCACGATAATATGCTATATAGGGGAGAGCGGGGCAAAATGGCACAGAGGGGCAAAACGGGATTATGAGACAAAACGCAATTTTCCAATAACTTCTGGATATTGGCAGTGGTCGTCCGTGGAGCGAAACGGGGTTGAAAATCCGGATGTATCATTGGGACAAAATGGGGCATTTAAAAATCATTGGAACATTGAGTTTTGCCCTCACTGTCCCGTTTTGCCCCACCGTCCCATTTTGCCCCACTCTCCCCTAGACACACCCGCGAGCACTTCGCTACGTGCGTTCCTGTATGTTATCATTTAGTATAGTTAGAGGTTTTTTTTCAAATACTTTACCGCAATACTGTTATTTTTCGATCGGCGATTTCATTAATTACAGACGAACATCGGTTCCCGGTGTCTACAGAAATACCGGACGGTTATTATCGAAGATCAGATCAACTGGGACTCACCTGAAACAGAAAAAGAAAAAAAAGTCTTGAAAAAGAGTTATAAAGTGCAGTTTAATATGTAGGTTAACGGACGTATTGAAATTGACACTAAACCGTTGTAGTTATGTTTGGATACGAAAGAAATATATTTTTAACAAAGTGCGACGAAAAATATTAAAGGGAATTGAAATATTCGGTGTGAATTGGGATGTGACAGAAATATTGTGGGGAAAATGAAAAACGCGTGTGAGGGGGTTCCCAAGACTCAGTGGGTGAATCAATCAAATGTAAAGGCGCGAGACGATAGATCGTTGGGGTGAGCGTCGGAAGAGCAGGGGTTGCAATAAAATCCAATCAATCAGCCATGTAACGCGGATTTTTACCGCTTTTTCACTGATACTTTTCGGGACCGAGGGGCGGATGGAGTCTCCGAACTGGAATTCCCAATCGCGCTTTACCGCTGAGCAACGACGAGGGACGCTTTGAGACGGATAGCGCTAGTGAAGAAGGTCTTCGGCTGGTTCGGTAGGAAAAGAGGGAATAAGCGGGCGAACGGTGAGAAAGAAGAAATTCTCAACCGCGCCGTCTCGAAGATGAGGGGGTAAGCACGAGAAGATGCTAGCTGCAGCCCGAGACGGGAGAACAACTTTTCGAGATCTCTCGACGGGAACAAAAAAAAAAAAAAAAAAAAAAAGTAAGGAAAAAAAATCTCCCAAGTTTCGCTTCACCCAACTCAAACTCGCTACTCCTGTTGGCGGATAGAGACGGAGTCAGGGCTTTCGCATCGAATTACCATAGCAAATCCGTTCGACTCTCTCTCGCCCATATGTATACTGTATGTCTATGAGTTGCAAAGGTGACGGAGGGTGGGACAGGTCCTCGCCGGGTTGAGAAACAATCCAGATGCCACAGCATGCCGCCCGAGCTTCGTAAAGTCACGGAAAAGTGTATGCCCGTGAGGAAAATTATACACTCCGTTGTACCGTCGCGAGAGTGTATACATCCCCAATAGGGTAGTCCTTAAATTGAACATGTTTGAATGTTCTGGGGGTCATCCCGTATTATCGTGAGGTATAAAATAAAAAAGCGATGTGCGACGGGTCTCAGAAATTAATGCATTTTTGGACGTCGCTACCGGCTATTTGAAAAATTAAAAATTTCGGAACATCTGAATTTAAAGTCAAAATTAAAAATTAAAAATTAAACTACGAAGAAGAGAAAACTCTGCGAAATCCCTATGAAATCAAAGCATTTTTAGAGGTCGCTACCGAGGGTTAAGAAAACAAAGTTTTCGACAATTATAGCTAATTGTTACAAAATGTTGTAGGTGAAAATCCGCCGCGGAAAAATAACCGAATATTTCATTTTGAAAGATATGCTTCTTGCAACAAAAGTAAAATTCGAAAAACCGAAGATTTGTCATTTCTGGTAAAGGGAGTCGACAAATTCCTGCAAGCACCTCTAAAAATGCTTCGATTTTATAGGGATTTCACAGTTTTTTAAATTCGGTATACCTTGGAAGTGCGGGCTGGCTCCAAGAAAATCTCCTACATTTCATTTTTACTTTAAATTCAGGTGTTCCGAAGCTTTTAATTTTTTAAAGAGCCGGTAACGTCCTCTAAAAATGCATTAATTTCGGGGACCCTTCGCACATCGCATTGTTATTTTATACCTCACGATAATACGGATAGGCCCTCAGAAAATTCAAAAATGTTCAATGTAAAGACCACCCTAAAGCCCAACATGCACATATATCCGACGAGAAAAAGGATGACCGCAGTGTTCGACGTTCCTCGTTAAACAAACTGCAGCAATTATTGGACCGACTGAGGAGGTCGTTGAAAACCGTGCTGCACTGAGAAAAAAAAATTGGTTGGATTAACCAAAAGTCGCGGTGACATACGTTCAAAGCTGTTATTCGTTTGGTACAAATAAAGCATTCTTTTGTTAGACGATTATTTGCTTAAATTTGTTCAAAATTTGTCGATTGAAATAAACATTTTTGTTAAACCAACCGAATACACCTTTGAACGTATGTCACCGCACATTTGTTTAATTCAACCATTTCTTTTCCTCAGTGTGGGAACAGCGTTTAGACGATTTCCGGGAAACATCTTTGTCCCCGGTGACCTAGCTTCTCCGGCATTGTGGATCGCTCCCAGGGCTTAAAAACACTGAAACGTCATACTGTACTGTAAAAACATAAGTGTACAGTGGCAGCGGGAGCAAGAGGTCATGAGCCCTGTGTACCGCGAGTCAGACCCACGCCTGGTCCCCTCCGCACTGCCGAAGTATAACTTTTAATTCGCGTGCCCCACGCGAACCAATCTGTGTCGCGGGCACTATACTATTACTCCTGATAAGCCAAAGTAATTTATTTACCGTACGGAGGGGAATGCCATCACGCGAGGGTCGAGAGTGTACGGCTCTTTCGCCCAGCCACGGAGCGCAACCCGTCCACTCGCCCGGACACTCTTGTGCCTTCGCTCCGACCCGGTGCTTTGTCTATTTTTTTTTTTTTGTTCTCCGATTCTCTCGACTCTGTCGAGTTTCGTCCGAGGTGTTTCCGTCACAACCATAGCCGACCGGTATCGTCAAGGCTATTGTTGCTGACGAAGCGACGAAAGCCGTGATGGCCTATCCGAACGATGCGTCTGACAGAATGTCAAACCGTGACGAAAATCCCTCGAGCCGCGTGGATTCGAACGGGAGGATGTGTCAAAAAGGTGAACGACAATGCGGCGAGGAGATGTTCGTCAAACTCTGAAATTTTCGTTCAGGATGAAGTTTTGAAAAATCATGCGGAACGAGTCGGGGATCACCGGTTTTTGCGGGGGATCATCCGGGCTTTGGGACACAGCCCGTTGTGCACTTCGGGTACAAGGTGGGGCAAAACGGACTGGTCTTACCAGAGCGGAAAGAAGAAAGTCTCATCATAAATGGAAGACATGGTTTCGTTCTGCCCCGCTTTTCGAGTAGAGGATGTATCAAATAATAGATAAATAAAAACTTATAATAATTTTTAAAAACACGCATAAACAACTTTTATATATATAACAAATTAGCGTAGACGCAACTCGACGCGTATTCGAGGTGAATGAATTCAATGCACTATTTTTTCGAAGTTTATAATATCTGCCACTTTACATTTATTTTCCTAATCCATCGTTACGAGCAACTCCAGCAACGACAGAACTAGTGTGTCAAATTCTGTCAAGAGACATTGAGCCGTTCCGACAAACACTGTAGACAACGAAAACAGCAAAATCGGGAGGCCTCAGTGAAAGGCCGAACTCACGTCTTTTTGCCCTAGCGGGCAGTCGGGAGTTAAAATGGTGAATGAGAATGCGACTAGAAGATGCTCGTCAAACTCTGAAATGTTGGTGTACTATGAAATTCGAAAAATCATGCAAAACGAGTCGGGAGCCACCGGTTTTGCGGGGATCATCCGGGCTTTGGCGCACAGCTCATTGTGCAGTCTGGGTGCAAGGGAGAGCGGGGAAAAACGGAACACCGGGGCAAAAGGGACTGTTCTTACCGATCCTCTGCCCGACAGGAAACAAGAAAGTCTCATCAGAAATGTAACACACGGTTTTGTTCTGCCTCGCTTTTCGCTACCATGTCGGACCACGCGGTCTCCACGAACGGAATACCAAGAGCCAAGAATACGGAGCAGGTTGAGCGGGCCGAATGATCGATGAACGAGAATCTTGAGCTAAGATTCCGTGGTACACATATTGCTATGGCAGCGAAGTTGCTGGGGTAACCCGATGAATGTTGCAGTCGCGAGTTCCACAATACCGCATGCGGAATGGCAAGCGAATGGGAGCCTCTCGACAGCGTCGATCCGCAAATGAACACGCAATGATTCAAGATTTCGGCCTTATCAATGCTATTAATGAGCTCGCATGCGGCAATTGCTTTTTAGGCACATTAATTACGACAGCCCGGGAGAAGATTAGAGGGCAACAAGTCGGGGAACCCGAGCCAAGGTGCGCCGTATCAGATCTCATCATATGTGGGAGGATGGATTCAACCCGCAGACCCGATAAATGTTGAGAGCTATAAAGTGCAATAACGATAATCCGGGACAGCGAACGGGTTGCGAGCGACAACTAATCACGAAGATAGGAGTCAGAAAATGGCAATCTCGGGGTTAACTTATCTCCCGGACTCGTTTCGCAAAAATTCCGGAACTCGTGTTCCCAACTCGATGAAGAAGTGTTGATATACGTGTATGCATACGCGGATGATACGCGGTTTCGCTGAGCGGGGGGGTTATATATAACTCTGCCGCACCGCAGAGCGGTATCGCAGGCAGCTACATTATCGCGAGGCGAGAAGTACACGACGAGCGGTGAATAACCCACATAAGTCACGACCGTTGGGTGAGTCGGGTGGCGGTTCGTCCTGTAGCGCACGGAGCAGCGCAGCGTGCGCGGTTGTGTGTGCACCGCGTGGCGGCAGGACGAGAGGAGTCGCGCGGTGAGATTCGACACGCCCTCGCAAGTCGATAACAACGCGCCGAGGCCTTTCTCGCGGGGCCAGAAAAAGCCGCGCGAAGCGTATTCCCGCGACCAAGAAGCCGGACCGGGGAAGGATGCTGCGACCGGGGGATTCTCGTAAATATAAAACGAACGGCTTGCACCAGTCGAACGATAACCGGCGGATCTGGTTTCGCATAATGACGTTTCTCACGTTCAGCGATGCAGAAGGATCTCTCGCCGGCATCCAGCTATCCAGCAACGGCGAGATCGTCCCTTTGCCCACTAGCTGAGGCATCATCTTGCGAGAGGGAAATAAGCTCTGTAATCTTTGCGAACGGGAACGATGCAGATCCCACCATTATCTCCCACTGCATCGCCGATAAAGAGACCTCTTATTGATAGTTTTCGTAGGCATTTAAAGACCGATTTACGCCCCCGGGGACAATTAGAGTTCGACATGATTTACTGCATTGCTGGCTTTCGGAAAAATACCGAATCATCATAGCGACTGCTCTAGGTCTCGGATTAAGACGCCAATAATTTGCGTATCAATTTCCGAGCGAAAAAAAAACTAATTGCAGCTTTTATTACCGACCGAGTGTGTTTCACATCCGCTCAACTCACGAGATATATTTGTAAAAGACCTGGAAATGGCGATTAATTTCTTCACACGTATCTCTCTGCATGTGTGACATCATTAAGTCTCGCATAATACGATGTGGGATATTTTAAAGTCTTATTTCACGCATCCTCGAATGCCGAGCGTCGAGCGTGTGGGTTAAAAGTTACGCAGGTTTACTGAGTTACTGGGTTTGAGAAAAAGACAAAACTCTCAGCGTCTGCCCTACTCTCATACCAAGGGTCGAATTTTAAGACATTAGTTTGACCTTGAGATCGAACTTAAGATCAAATTTAAGATCAAACTTAAGTTCTATCTTCAGATCAAACTTAAACACGCAATGAAGTTCGGGCCAAACTTCAGACTTAACTTCGATCTCAAGAGCGATCGTAATCGCAAACTAATGTCTTAAAATTCGACCCAAAGACGAAAATAATTTTCGTCTCAATTCTTGAGCGAAAAAAAAATGAATTGCAGTTTTTATTACCGATCGAGTATGTTTCACATCCGCTCAAGTCACCGGACACATTTGTAAAAGTAGCGTATCAATTCCTTTACGAGTACTTCTGCATTCACGAGACCATTAAGTCTTGCATAATAAGATCTGGCATATTTTTGCGTGTTATTTCACGCACCTTCGAGCGTCGAGAGGTGAGGGCGCGGGTTACAAGTTACGCAGCCGTCGCGAGAGACCGCGGCATCTTTTTCTTTTACCGTCTATAAAGCCTTCCTCCCGCATTCGCTGTTAGGAGATTCCCTTGTTTTTATCGACGTCCGTTCGTATATTTTATCGAGGCAGTGTAGAAACCGAAATTCCACAACGCAGTGAATATACATATACTTACAGGGCTCTCTCCGACTCCCGATAAAATGCTCGGGCTCGAACTTTCGTTGATCTTGGCCAACGCGGGCTGGTCAGTCGGAGAGTGATCGTAAAAATGCCGGTTTAGGATGGCATTCTTTTATTCTTCTCGCTCGCCGGACCTCCACCCAACACTTTCCATATTTTTCTTTCCTCCCTATTTTTATTGATTTATTTTCATTTTTTTTTTTTTTTTCAGTTCCGATTGGCGAGAACGATCGGTGAGTGCGATCTGCGGAGCAAAGTGGAGCCTCGGAGGGTACGAAAGATTTCGTCTCCTCGACGGGACGTCCCGGTCCCTCCTTTCCGCAGACTATCGCCGTATAATAAGTTGTCGCGATAAATCTCGCTAAAAAAAATATCGTATTGTTATCGCGTTATTCGTTCGCTGATTGGCTGTCGCGAGGCGCCTTGAGCCGAAATCCCGAACATGACGGATGACCGAAGGCGCGCCCGAAGGAACCACGATATACCTTCTGCCCTATTCGCTCTATCGAAGAAATATGCCCGTTTTTTATTTACGACTTCTTAAAAAAAAAAAAATTATATATATATATATACAATAAAATCGACGGGAAGTATCGCCTCGCGTGAGACGGTGTTTTCTCGGAATAAATTTACCGGAAACGAGAAATCCGTCCCGGGTGAAAGAGCGAAAGGGTAATATTTAGTGGACCAGAACCTGGCAGGACGGTTCAAAAGCGATGCCCGACACTCGGGAAGCTAATGAATGTACGGTCTCCGTGCGCAGGGCCTCGTGGACACCGCGCGTTAGATACACTGTAAAATACAACTATAAAATATTTCGGTATCGGACGGCTCGTTAAAGCGGCCTTCACGGTAAAGGACCGGGCTCGGAGGGCTCCGCACACGGAAAGGTACACAGCATTCGACGGGAGATGCGAAGATCTCGTTAAGATCTCCGGCGTGCTACGCGATAATCCAATCTCGATCTGGACGGCGCGCGCTCGGATCAGCGCACGTCCTCCGACGCTCACTTAATTAGATAATGGGGTATATATCCAGTCCTCTTACCCGCCGTGGCTTGGGCTCTTTAAAGTACCGCGAGATATCAACGGAACCGTTTTCCCCGGAGAGTTTACTCTCGTTATTTTAATCCACGCGGAGCATCGGCGTCAACATCGGCCGAGATAGTTACTGGCCCCTAGGCAGCGTTCATTAACGCTCGAAAGTAGCATTACGCCGCTCCGTAATTATTTTTTATAGAGACGATCGTTATCATCGCGCAACCGATCCAGCCGTATCTCCCGCGATTTCGACGGGACGGCAATCGGTAACTGTTTATTTTATCACGGGATTGATGTTGTTGCAGCATTAATCTGCAGTGGTTTTTTTAAAATATTATTTGGCATCGTCAAAGTTTTGAGATATTTTTTTTACATATTTTTAACATGTACAACAGTAGAACCCCGATTAACCGGGGTCGGACTAACTGGGAAGCGTTTTTCTTTTTTCCAATGTCACGGAGTATTTAAAAAAAGACCAGCTTACGTACTATTAATGAAAAGAAATATCGAAAGATTTACATACAGTTCACACTATTTAACAATGAAGTGCAAGATGCACCAAATGCCATTGTAACTAGTCGAAATAAAGTTGTATCATTAGTCACTATTGACTTAGATACCTTCGCTATGTAGTTCGGAATAACCGGGAATTCGATTATCCGGGGACTCTTCGGTCCCGAGCATCCCGGTTAATCGGGGTTCTACTGTATGTCCCGCTAGGAGCGAATCGGATAATGTCTGCGGTTTGCCCTCCCGAAAAATTCGTTTGCATGAACATATCCTTCGCTCTTCGATCACTGACTCCCGACAAATTTCTTCGACTCTCGACGAGACAGCAATCGGTAACGGTTTATTTTATCCCCGCATAGATGTTCTTGATGTTAAATATTATTTGTCATCGTTAATGTCTCGATATTTTTTTTTACGTCCCATCTGTGTTCTATTGGAAGCGACTGGCGTAATGTCTGTGGTGTAGCTTTCCGAAAAAGTCGTTTGTGTGAGCCTGACCTGTACTTTTTCATTACTTCGATTACCGCCTAATTTCTTCGATTTTCGATGAGACGGCACTCGGCGACTCTTCATTTATCACAGGATTCGTGTAGCTTCGATCTACAGTCTTTTCAAGAAAATATTATATGTCATCGTTAAAGTCTCGAATTTTTTTTAAACGTCTCACACGTGTCCCACTAGTAGCGAATGGTCTAATGTCTGTGGTCTGCCCTCCCGAAAAAGTCGTTTGCGTGACCCCGTCCTTCGCCCTCGATCACTTTGATTCCCGAATGAGAAAAACTCCGAACGTCCGTACGGGAGGAGGAAAAGGAAAGAGAAGAAACAGTGACAGCTTGGACGTTGACTATATTTATGACTACAGGAATTTCTCCCGAGCTCACTCTCTCGTCGTGTCACTTATCCCCGCGAACGCCCCCTCCCCCCTCCCCTCCCCCGCCGCCCTTGTCGTTTGTTTTTTTCACCTCGAAAATGTCCACACCTTCGAGATAGAGAAGATTTTATCGGGAATCTGGTTCGAGTCGAAGAGCTTCATCTATTTTTCTTGCGCCGGTGTGAGCTCTAAATATAGCCACGACCGAGGATCTATTAACATCCTGTGACGTATGGGACCGTCGAGTGCCACAGTTGTACGAAGAATCCGTATCGAGGTCTTGATCTCTCACGGTAATTTATGGTACTCGGTGTGAAACTTGTGGGCTTTAATTACAATTCGAGTCTGTCCGGGCAGCGACGCGGACATCTTTACATTCGTACAATGTTACTGTGTAAATAAGACAGTAAATATTCGAGAGCGACCGACTTTCACGGCCGATGACTTCTACACATTACTTTCCATATTTACCACTGTTGTCCGTGCGGTTTTGTTACTTCACAGAATTTCGCACGTGTCTCTGCGAATCGTCCGATAGTTTTGGTTCGAAAAACGAGTCCGTTTTATTTAAATTCGTTTTATTCGTCGATATAAGTTCGAGCGGATTTTTATATCGAGCCATGAATTCGGTCGGTGAGCGCAACAGGCGGTCCGGCTTTGACCGCGGGCTCCCAGCGTACACGGGGAAGTACGTATACCACGCCACGGCGGACACGTACATGATCGAAGCCGAAAATTCGCGAGTATGTTTTACACCACCCCCGCCGAATAATTCCGACCCGTTCGATCTTTACGATCCAATAATTCATCCGACGTTTTAACGAAATTTTTTGCCTCGTGAAACCCGAGCGTCTCCGAAGGGTCGAGGGCTCCGGAAGATTTCTCGGCCACTCGCCTCCGTCATTGACGACTATCTCACCGTTCGATCCAACCGTAAATTTTTCGATCCCGGCTCAATTTGGGCGTGCGACAACTGCCTTTTGGGCTGCGACGGCGCTCGCCAGTGCTGGCACAACGTCGGCCAGTGTTCGCCCAAAGTCGGCCAGCACCGGTCTGCGTAATTCCCGCCAGAGATCATGCGGGACCGCACGAATGCAGCTGCGGTACAAATCCCACCCTCTCGCACTCCCCCTCTCCCATCCTCTCTCTCGTCCCACTTGGCTTATTCACTCCCAACGATTGCCGGTCTCTTCTTCGTTTATCTCTCGAGTTTCGCTGAAGGCGCCAGCACCGGTCGGTGGTGTCGGTGCTGCGCAGTGTGCAGCACCTCGTAATTGCGCGAGGCTAGAATCTACCGGCGGCGTCCTCGTATAGTTTAAGCCCGACGTATACTACCTGCTTTGGCAGTTCCTACATCTTTCTCTGAACCTATTCGCGCAGCTATGCGGTAGCCTTCGCCTACCGTAACTGGCGGAAGGCGCGCGTCCGACAGCCGTGGCTGCGCCGAGTATACGGTCAACCATAAAACCCGCCGAGTAATAATCGCTCCAACTCTCGTAGCGCCTGGCTCGCACACGCGTTCGCAACTATGAGAGAAGCCACCGAGGCAGGAGAAACGGTAGGACGGACGGGGCTACCCGAGAATGCGAGTGCTCCGCTACTCGTGCACTTGCGCAATTGTGCGATTGTGCACTTGCGCCACGCATCCATTTGCCCGGGGCTTCGCAGGTAATACGGCACGGCTCGATGAGATACTACGCAGCAGTTCGACGGCTTCCCGTCACCGTCCGCGACGGGAAACATGTGGTTAGAGCTTGCAATAGCGGCAACTCGATACGTACTTCCGCAGACCGCTTACCATCGGAGTAAGTCCGAGTGGTGCGGAATGACACACACGGGACCAGTGCCGGCCGAAGTTGGGCGAACGCCGGCCGACGCTGTGCCGACACTGGCCCTGCGCGTCGCCCCCACTGGAGCCGATCGAGGCATAACTCAGTGTGAGGTCCATCCTGTGATCTCTCCACCCGCGACCTCATCCTCACCGAACCCCACCATCATCCTCGTTATTATGCGCGTCTCATGGCGCTAAATCATAAAGGGTGGGCAGCACGCGTCTAATTACGGTCGTACGCACCGCGCGACGTTTATTCCTCCGAGACCTTTTTAGTACCCGGCAGGTCGCAGTTAGAAGGGGAAGGTATGGGAATGTCGCTAACTTTCGCCGAAGGAGCAAAGAAATTTAATGGAATTTGTTTATTCAATCGCGGAGATTGCCGAGTCCCGGCGATGGCGAAGACTGCGTCGAAGAGTCGGTCTATCCAACGCCTCGCGCCTGAGGACTCCCGTTCCTCGGGAGTGGGCAGTAAAATAGGAATTGCGAGTTGTCCTCTCGAACGTCATACTCGATTCAGTGGTAGACAAGACGCTCGTGCCACGGGCGGTTTTCTTGGGAGGGGGGGAAGGCATTCGTTTCTATGAGGGAACGTGGGTGGACGGGCCGGTATCTGCAGATGTAACTTCCAGGATTGCTTCCGTGCTATCCCGCACTACGGCGAACGCCGGTAGAACCGTACTGCCTACCGTTCTACCATTGCGCGGAACCGGCGATCCGCTTGCGCCACAGCTTCGAGCGTACTCGCCGCTTTTGATTTATGAACTTGTCCGTTCCCCCGAGCCCTCGATAGCCGCCTGACTTTGAGGGCACATGCCGTACCGTATATTCCATTGGTTCGCCGTGTGTTTGCCGATAAATTCATTCATGTTTTCGCCACTATCGGCGAGCCGGGTTGCACCCTGAATTATCGGGCCTTAAAGCGTCCGCGCGTTGAACGGCGTCACAATATATAAACAGCCGACGGGCACTAAACTATCGGTACGCTAAGTGATAGTTCACGAGGAATGCGGAAAGTCGACTATTGCCGGTGGTCCGGCGCTCGTTTGCTCTCCAATAATTTAATTAAAAGTAACGATAGCGATAGCGCATGCAACCGGAGGAAACACCGACAAGCGGTCTAATGCAGTCGGGCGATTACCGGTAAATCGCACGGGTGTTAACGACACGACGCCACGATTACGAATACGCAATTCACTGATTTCTTATCCACCGTGGGAGACTCGAAAAACATCGCCTCAATCGATATCCGTACTTTGCGTCAAAAAAAAACCCAACGCGCTCCGTACGGTGGGCGTTTCCGCGCGAACAGTTTTGAAGTATCGCGGCCCATTAAAACATCGAGTGCCCCACGGGCGGATACGAATTGAGCGGTCTTTTGGTAAATGAGGATAAATAAGGGAGTGCTTGCCCGACGGATAAGCGAATAAGCGAGTGTGCAAGCAAAAGCGCGTGACCATTAGCCGCGGTGGTAATTAGGATTTCAGAGGTGGGCAACTTGCCGCGGCTGGCGAGAAAAACAACCGGTATGAAAAAAAAAAAAAAAAAAAAAAAAAAATGAATGGAAGAATAAAGAGATCGAAGGTACGGAGTATACGAAATAATTAAAAGCATCTGGTCCTCTATCTCGGGAAGGCGCCGGGTATGGAGTTATCAACATTACCGTTGGGAAAGTGTTCGCCGCTTCTGCAGATTCGTATCGGGAGGGTGTATGTTGCCTGTGCCCGCTTTATGACCCTCGGGGCCCTCGCGCTTCTTCTCCACATTCGATAATAAGGATATTTTGCATATATTAACGACTAATGGAGGCAATAACAGTGTATCGCCGTCGCGTTATTCGCATGCGCTTTTGGCGGCGAGGCGACTGAGTGACTAACAAAATAAAAGACAAAAAACGTTGAGGGAACGAAGAAAGTAAAAAAAAAAAAAAACCGGCGAAGAAAGATCGAGCAAGGTGGCGAAGATGTTTGAGGTGAAGATTTTTTTCCAAAATGTCTTGACGATAGCCGCAGATTAATTTTCACGGTGTTCATGCCTAAACTTCGCGCGATATAGCAATCATTGCCTCAATGATTCCCGTTATGAAGTCCAAATTCTAGGTGCTTTTTGAGAGTTCCCAACAATCTCGTACGAACCGTGAGAATAAGACGTTTAGGGCAAACCCACAATGGACGCATGGAGAACCGGAGGTAAAGTATGTGAGCATCCAAGCGGCACTCACGAGGCCCTTAACGTCTCACGTACCGCTCGATTCACTGGATGCCCCCTTTTATCGTCAAGCACTTCCCTATAATGCGTATGCACTTTACGCCCCGGAACGGTGCGCATTCTTTGCCGAGCCTGAAGTAAGAAAAAATGAACAAAATAGAAGCGAAGGTCCGCCGGTCCGGGGCGATTCGCGTGCAATACCCGACACCTAAGGGCCCGCAAGAACTCCGAAAGATTAACGAATCACTTTGCACGGAAAGCCGAAAACGAATTAGTGGGACCCTAAATTGAGGGGGGTGGGATAAAAATGAATAAAAAAGCAAAGAAACGAGGATCTTCGCCGACGCTAGCTCGTGCGGCCGAGAAAACATTGATACTTCCTCGTCGTCCAAATTCCAGCCTAATGAAGCTGTCGACGAGCCGAGGGGAATTCGAAGCTGGGCGACGCCTAAGTTACGGTGGATTTTCGTGCGCGCGCACCGTTACACCCGCTATGCCCGTACTTAACAACCGCGAAGTTATTATCATTTGGATAATGTTACAGACCGTACGGTTTTTCTTTTAAATCTATCTTCTCGTCGCATACCCGCACGTGCTGGACTTTCTCTAGCCGACCGGAGACCCTGTCGTCGTCGGCGTGGCGCCGACCACCTCCACGCACGAATATGTCCGTACCATATTCACATACACGCGGCGACGTTTTCTATTCGGCTAACGACGTACGAAAGACAAAATATGAGATTGAATGTCGAACGACGAGGATGGCACTTATGTCGTTGTAAGTATAAGCTCCATTCTCAAAGATTAATTTCCTATGCGTGGCCTCCTCCGCTGCCACCCATAGAATTTCTCCTAAGTGAGTCACGGAGAACGCTCCAACGCCTTCCAGATGTAGAAACACATCAAGACGATCCGCAGCTATGAGATTCCCTGCGGTCTGTCTGATGAGTCGACATCGATGGAACTATCAGAACAGCCTTGTGCTATGTTTCGGGTCTTATTGTCGGATTATCATTTTTTTTTTTCTTTCAGAATTCGATGATACAGTTTCGTATGCATCGGAGGAATGTGGGGCCAGATGGCCGACCAAGGCCTTTAAATTGAGGGCCATTAAGGACCACGTGGACATCGAATCCCTGGCGGGTACATGGTTTTTACCAGCTATGAGGTTCTCTGCGGTCTGTCTGATGCGTAGTCATCGATCGAACTATCAGAACAGCCTTGTCTTATGTTTCAGGTCTTATTGCCGAATTAAGATTTTTTTTCTTTAAGAATTCGACGATACTGTTTCGTATGCATCGAGAGAAATGAAGAGGCAGATGCTTGACCAAGGTTTTTTAATTGAGGATTATTAACGGCAAGACTGCCTAGGTGACATGTTACCGTTTCAAGCCTGTATCGATCTGACATATTTTTTTCAGCGGTTACACGATTTTTTAAACTATGGGATTCCCTGCGGTCTATCTGATTCGTAGTCATCGATGGAACTATCAGAACAGCCTTGTTCTATGTTTCGTGTCTTATTGTCGGATCATCACTTTTTTTTTCTTTTAGAATTCGACCATGCAGTTTCCTACGCGTCGAGGTGGATATGGAGCGAGAAGGGCGGCCAAGGCTTTTAAATTGGGGGCCATTAAGGACCACATGAACATTGCATCCCTAGCGCATACACGATTTTTAACCTCGTCCCTCGAATCGCCACGATGCCTCCGCGGTAAAAGATGAAATAACAGTCGACCGTGGACCATTAGTCATCACCAACGTGTCTCTCTACCTAGCAGCGCAAAAGCGTGGTGGCGGCGGGTATTTTTATGACACGCGTATACGGAAACCAGTTCCATTCGTTCGCGCCCTCGCTACCTCAACTACTATTACGCTACAGCGGTGTTATAAATCTTGCTCTTTATTTTCATTCGGATCGTTGCGTTCGGCCGTATGTCACTTTTTATAATTGAAAAGAATCCGGTACAAAGCGACGAGACATCGACAGCTGTGATAATTCTCGTTTTCTATAAATAAACACATTCGCAATGCGACAGAAGCAAATGTTTCGCATGACGAATGGTTCGATATTTTTATTTTGTTTTACCTTTACACTTTTTTTTTTTTTACAAAACATTCTCTGTTATATTTGATTTCACTGCGGTGCGTCATGGACACGTCGACGAGTCCTGATCGAAGTTTGAGATTGTAGACTCAGCTGAGATGACTGGGCCAACTTTCTTTCCACTGACTCCCCCGAATTTTCTTCTCGGTATTATGACAGTCAATAAGTTTTTAGAGAAAAGCCTTTTAACAACTGTCACGATAAGTTATGATAAATGAAATAATGATGGAAAATTATATAAATAAATAAAAATAGATATGAATAAATAAAAACGGACTTAAAAAATAATATGAATGATAAAAATATTTGTTTGCTCAAACTTTGACAGATAATATGTTTATGTAATATTCGAAGCACGATCGGTCGTTTCGATAATCTAGTGCGAAATCTCGGGAAAAATGTCACATCATACGGTTAATTTCTAGCAGGAAACATGGTAGACCAACGTGATATGTGAAATTCTCTCAAGGGACAGCAATTTTTGCCCAACGGATGTAGTAATTTTTTCCAGACGGCGGGTTGGCAAAATTTTGCCTATTTGGGTAAGAATTTCGTGGCTAAAACTAAGAATTCAGTGGATATAAAAAGTGAGAATTTCGGCGATCAAATGTTTGTATGTCCGTATACATAAAAACATATGCCGGTATAACCTACAAACCTAAAACAAACGGTTCGCGATCGCGACGCCACCGATTACTATATTTTGTAGTAAGAAGAACTGACATTCTAGCAAAAATTACGGGATATTCGAATAATATCTGCGACAGCGAAAATTACCATATTTCCTAGAAGAATGTGTTAAGTTTGATGCGAATATAGCTGAAAGTCATGTCGATTTTTACCCGATTTATGGTCATTTCTATCAGATCCTTCTCTCAGTGTGTCATTTCCGGATGTCGCAACTATGCGACAACATCACATGAGAGAGTACCAACAGCCCGACAAGGACACCGGCACGGAAAGAAGACTCAATCGCGCACAGCTGTTAATGCGGCGACAATATATCGCGCATTAATGCATCTGCCGGGCATTAACAAAGCGTTTTGATCCTACAGCCTGGCAGGATGGCTCACGCGACTCCGAAGTAACTGGGTAAACAGGTACTCGGTCCACGAAGCGATAGTCCACTCGACTCAGGAATCCTGTTGAACGACGGAGCGAACGACGCTGGCGAGAAGTCCGAGTGCCCGAGTGCATTCTTATTATCGCTGCTCCTGCTACCGCCTCTATAACACCGATGTCGTTCCCGCCGGTCTCGTGCGCCCGACGTTCCACCGACGGAACGAGAAGAGCCAAAACGGACGCGGAGTGTCATTCTCACCAGGAATTCCACTCGAAGCGTCAAATGTCTTATTCGAATACGCAAAATAAACTCCCCGCCCGGAGTCTCGAAACGCACAATATACTGCACGGTAAAAATAAAATTAACGAGCCGAGAGAGAGTCGACCGAGCGAATTTCGTATTCAGCATCCGACTTACCAACCGGTACGGCGCTGAGAGCGATGAACAAACAGTCAAAATATGCGTATGACTAATTTAACGAATAAGGAAGTTTGCCGCTGCTTTCAGCACGTTAATGTGTGCCCACATGAAAAATTTGTTCAGGAAGAGTCAACTTGCCTCCAAGGCCGCCCAACCGGTCGATCAGGCGCGATGATCGACGATTTTACTTTTGGGACGGTGGACCATGACGGAAAGATTTTTTTGTTGTTTTTGTTTTTTTTTTTTTTAACGCAAGGAATTATTAGACCCCCACGCGATTAGAGGATCGCGTGGGGGGAGCCCACGCGATGAGATTCGAAGTACGTTGCATTACCGCAGTCGTAACAGAGTCACGTGCGCCGTCATGTTCGAGGCATTACGGATGTTTACAATGCTCTCCCGGCTGTGTTGCCAGCCGGCTAGTTAACCCTCGGCTTCACAGCTTCTCTTCGTCCTATCTATCCGATGCGACCGGAGCATCAGCCGTGTTAACACGGTAACTCTGTGTATACGAGTACGCACGAGTGTAAGCGGTAGAGCCAGCGGATATAAATTCAAGTGTCTGTACCCTTTTCAATCTTTAAAGACAAATTTGAATGGCAATAAATTTTTCTTAATATTAATAAAAATGTTATAAATTGTTGATATTAATTTTAACAGAAATGTCAATATTAATTTTCATACAATTTTCATCCTATATGAAGCTTCGGGAATTACACCCATAAGAATGAGAACCAGAGAACTTAGCAGATGATTCGCTGCGACCCAAATAGAAATTATCAAAACCATCCAAAACCCAAACTCCAAACACCCAACACGTAAAACTTACCAACAAGTCGAAACAATGAACAACGAAGAAATAAAACGACTTTTTAAATTTTAAGTACCAATACTTAAAATAATAATAAAAAAAAATTATTGTGAAAACATGAAAAACCGTGGTTGAAGGACTTCGGTCGATGGCCAATTGGCAGCATGTATGCAATCTAAGTATGTTATGTACCAAAAACTGTCCCATGTTATGCACTGTCGATAAATTCACTACTACTACTAACATTTCAATTCTTATCTTAACCCTTTGCGTCACGGTGGGGTACACGGTGTCCCACCGTTGTTCGTTCAGTTTTCAATTTCTTAAACTAATTTCCTGACGTGAAATACCGAGGTTTTGTTTTTATGGTGTCAAAATGTACGACTCATATTTAATAAAAAATTTTGAACGTTAATAACAAATTTACCAAAATAATGTTGTAAAAAAAAAAATCGTTCTACCCTTCAACGTTAGAGAATATAATCGCGACGTCATGCGGACCCTATCTTGTGCAATAGATCCCGAAGATTGATCGGAAGAAGGGCCCACAGAATTATGCATTCTACCGATAATTAATGCAGATCGAATTGGTCGATCTGCGTAATATGAATAAATATGTGACCGCAATGAATAACATCACCCATAATGAGTGCACCGGCTCTATCGGAGGTTCTCGGCTGAATGTGACGTGGGTATACGCAAACATTGCGTACAAGGGCTACTTCTGCTCCCTCGGGGCTCGAGACGCTGACCAGAGAGTCAGATCTTAATTGCATGCACAGCCAAGAGCCCGCTATCGTCAGCCCTCCTTCCATCGTGTACAAACTCCACCCGTGCATTGCATACATCTTTCATGTGCCCGCATGTGCACGCCCGTGCATCGCTCTCTTCTATACATTATACCAGTTGCATGATGCACGCACGCTATCATTACCCGAAGAAATATTAAGAAATTAGCATAAGTATGTGTACTCTTCCGGAACAATTTGTCTCCCGGACGAGAACGGATTCCTCCGGGACGCCCATGAAACGTCTCACTGTTCTTCGGCTCAAAATTTCATCGCTAATTCTCTCCCTATCTTTATTCGATAACATCGAATAATAAATACAAAAAAATTGGAAAAAAAAAATTGTCGATTCCCTGTTACGTCTCGTTCCGTTTGGAGACAATATCATTTTTTTTTTTTTGTTGCTCCTCCATTTAGCATAAAATTATAGCGATAAAGGCGAATGATCCGCGACTGTCGCTGGAAAATTGTGATTAACGTCGACAGGGCAGCCACAGTGACCGATCATAATTATCGTGATTATTGTTATTATAGTAATCGCGCTCGGGGACGATGAAACGCGAAGTGGATCTCGGTCCGGTGGGCAGGAACGGGGGACGATCGTCTCTGGCGAACGCGGTAGCCGCGCCGGCTAACGCATCTTTCTCGTTTCGCCCTTTTATTTCGCGAGTGAGAATAAACCGCTACGTCGCGGCGCGACAGGACTCGGTGAGGCTCTCCCGAGGAGGCGCGTTTTCAGCCTGGCAGCAATTCTTCTGCTACACTCCGGCGAGCGTTCGCCGGGTTCGCCACGCTTAATTGCTGCTTCTCATTTACATATTTCACGGGCTTCTGGTGGTAGGAGCTCGCCAAGATGCCACCAGCATGCCGTACGCACTATAGCGCCCGTAATAGGTTAGCGCGCGGATATGTCCAAGGACTGCCCATCGACAAAGCTGCAACACTTGGCGCGTCGGCCAATGCGCCGATGCATATATGCAACTTTGCACCAGTCCGGCCGAGCCGATCACCGCCCCTGTCCTGTTTGATCCCCCGATCGGGAGCCTATTACGCGATAGATTTAACGGAATTCCGCGTAATAGCGCCGCCATTAGCCTGCGGCGGCTCGCAACGCGAAAACGCGGTTGTAAAGTAAGAAAGTTATAAGCTTGCACGTCCGTTGGACTGAGACCGAATACTGCAGAAAATCTTCATAAAAATGTGGACATCGGAAAAAAAAGAAGAAAAATCAATTAAGGTTGGTGTTAAGGTTGTCCTTGCGAATAATTTTCACTTCGCATAAGTTTCAGGGAAATGAGAGGGAACTGCAAATCCTTCTGGATCGTATAAAAATCTGAAACAAATATCTGAAAATGCATAATAATTAAAAAATGTTATTAACAAATTTATGAAAAATAAAATTGTTTATCAAATCAATATTAATCTCTTCAGCATCTTTAATACGCTTGATTTGTTTCAGATTTTTGTACCATCGAGAAGCGTTTACGAGTCTCTCTCATTTCTCTGAAACTTATGCGAAGTGAACACTGTTCGCAAGGACTACCTTAAGGACATGTTACACAGACTCAGTCGGTAACAAATCGGTTTCATTTTCTCCGCGACTATTAACATTTCGAACAAAAGGAAATTAAGTTCTGATGCATCTACATACAGTCTCCTAAAAGATAATTTGCTTTCGTCCGAAATATTAATAGTCGTCGAGAAAATAGGTAAACCGATTTGTTACCGTCCGAGACTGCATCACACGCGTGCGTAAAGGACCGAGAAGTTTCGGACTTCGGTTCAGCCAAATTGATAATTTGCATGGGCGGTCGTTTCGTCAATGTTTTCTTTTTCCATTTTTAGTCTTTTGGCAATACGGGTAAACGAATAAGAAGCAGCGGGCTCTGACGTCCGATCGATTCGATAAGATCAACGCTCGCCGGTGGTTAGGGCGTGTGCATACCTACCGTGAAGTTTTAAAAACCGCATTCCCCGCGTCCTTTTCCATTAATCTAAGGTGCGGTATACACGGCGCGGGCGGTAAGGAGAGAAATCACGGGCTATATTACAAGTATACACATATTAAACCTCGCCCACAAGTGTGTGAGGCGATTCGTGCCCACAGACTCACTCGCACATACCCAACCGTGAAACTTACTCATTTGCATCCCGTAATTCTCTTAATTACCGCAGAAAACGGTATTCAAATAACCGTTAATGATAATCGGGGGAATAGCTCGAGGGGCGTTCAATGAAGAAGCCGCGTCGTGTCGAGAAACCCTGCACCGACTGCTCGTACCGTGTTATAAGTAGTATACTATATAAGTAGCATGCCATATACATAAATGCATACGAATATATATTATATCGACGACAATGAATTGAAAATAACGCGCGGCTTTCTATGATCTTGTACGCCTCTCCTTCATTAAATATCGGCAGTATTTAAAAAAAAATGTTAAACAAGTTGTTCGAACGAAGATCGCCGATTGACGATAAAATCGTTCCGTTGCGACGAATAATGTAATATCGGGGCAGCGATAGGGGAATCACGGTACCCGTCACAACCCCCTATGTTTCCTGGATTAATCGACGTTACGGCGCGCGGCTGCGTCATTTTCTCGGCGCTAACTCGGCGCCGCCGATAGTGTCAAAAGAACCGACGATATTTAATGAATTAATAGGCCGATAGGCGTTTATTCGCGAATTCTTTCCTCCTATTCTCGCCCTCGTAACTACTCGATTAATTCGCGTCCGGGACGTCGGATGCGAGACTATCGTAAACTCGTCAGATTCGCCGCACACTAATAATACGCACTGGGAATGAGGCGGCGGCACCGACTACATTAAATGTACGGGCACATAAGCGGCGTTAGTGTCCTATCCCATTAGCGGCAGCGAATCGGATCGGTTGCTCCACGCGTTTCACCTACACTCGTCTCTTTAATGCCGAGCGTACTCGCGCATGCGCTGCCCTACCACCGATGCAGGGGCAATTCGTTCGCTCATCTACTTCGTTCGCTTTCGTTTTTACTCGTTTTTTTTATTGTTGTTGTTTTTTTACGATCTTCCTACGGGGATAGAGACACGAGTCGATGTAATTAGCAAATGGTCGTGTTACATGTGAGAGAAGCGAGCGCGTTGGGAGCTTTTCTCGCGGCGGGTTTCACGTCGACTCGCCTAATTAACGACACGAAACCGCCGCCGGTTTTCAGGCATGACCGGGACTTACACAGACTCCGTGGTACACCGATGACTCTGTCGGTGCCCGATGCTCAGTGTGTAGGTACGGAGTTTGGTTCGCTTTACCAAATGTCCTCGGATCCGAGTCACAGCGCATTATAATATGCGCATTCCAGCACGCGAGCTGTCTAGCGCAAGTAAAGAGCCCACGGGGGACTCCAAGGGTTGGCGCGAGGAGAGTGCAAAGACAGGTGAGGACATTCGAGAAGGCTCGTATAATTCTCATAATTTGTTGAAAGCATGCCGTGCAAAGAGCTTATGGTAATCCGTGATGTAATAACCCTGGAGCAGCTTACAGCGGGTGTAAATGCGATGCAAAATGTTGCATGGATCTATGATTCACCGTACTAGAGCGGTGAATTGAAAGCTCTTGTCTTGCCAGAAAATTATTTATTTTTTTTAACTCTAAGTTGGGTGTAACTGTTAGTTGGGTATTAACTGTAAGTTAGGTATTATAAAATGCTCGATAAAAAAACACGTTAGTGCCAAGATCGTTCCATACGTTTGTCGCCTTTGTGATCTCAGTTTTGGATACAAAAGTGATTGGCGTAGAAATAATCGGTCGGCAAAGAGCTTGTGGTATTTGTTGCAGCGGGTGTTTCGCAAATGCCTTGAGAAATATCGCATGGATCTATGAAACACCGCACTATAGAGATAAATTGTAAGGTCTTGTCTTGCTGCAGAAACAATTTTCAATTTTTTTTAAACTGTAGGTTAGCTATTATAAGATGCTCGATTTAAAAAAAAAGCACATAAGTGCCAAGATCGTTGCATTCGTTTATCGTCTTTTCTGATCTCAGTTTCGGACACAAAAGTGATTGGCGTAGAAGAAATCGGTGCTCAACGGTCGGATATGAATGGCCGAGCGAAAGGGTTAAATATGAGTCTCCGCGAGCCATTATAGAATGAAATAATCGTTGCGGGCCGCGTACACGCTCTCGCGGGTTAAGAGTGATTGGTACGTCGGTGCATTTGTCCGTGGCGGCAATCGCACGCAATAAAGCATAAAGCAATGTATAATCACGGTGAGAGAGGAACGAGGCGCGCGGCTCTGTACGCTCCACGGTACCGTTTTAAACGGCGCGACTCTGCGCGCAGGCAACAACGCTTGTATAACTCATAATCGGTCGCTGGCGCCAGGACATTTTTAACCGCCGAACACAAGAGACGCTAGAGCTCTTGGGTGTGCAACGGAAAGGCGTTCGGTGCCCGGGAAAAAGTAATCTGGAACGCAATGCATTTAACGCGGTGCAAGAACTGCCCCCGTGCGGTTCTCGGAAAAAAGGATATATATGCAACGGGATCGATAGGCTCGAAACGATACGGGAATTGCCTGGCGAGTAGCGCGTCGCGAATCGTTGAATCTTATCGGCCGGCCGGAGGAATCGAGTCGACTGGACAGAACGTCCGAACGTTGTTCGAACTGGATAAAGTATCCGCGCGCTCTGAACGAGGGAGGAGATACGAGGCAAATGAGTAATGACTCGGAACAGAGCAATTGCAAAGGAAAGGTGCATGTTCGATCGGCACGCGGAGGCACTCGGCTGAACAACGACCGATTTCTCGTCGCGATTGTCACCGAAGGACGGCATATAAATTAAATGCGAATAGCGTGTAATGCAGGTGTGGTATTACCGATACGAAGAAACAGTAACTCGTGTATTAAAAATAGAAAATAAAAAAAAAACCAAGCTGGAACGATTTAGCTGGTTTTACTGGCGAGAATACAAGATCCATCACCCTGAAAGAAATTTATTACAATCAATGAACATTCATTAAGGCCGAAGAAAAATGTTTATATGCTTCTTAACCTAATAGAGGGTTTATTAATTTATAATATATTTACTTGTTGGATAGTATTATTCTCATGATTTAATCATGTTTATTTGAATCTAATAAACAGATATTTACATCAAATCATTTATTTATATATGTCGTGACGGATCTGTGACGGATCAAAAGATCGTATGGGAATAATGTTATATACGTCATTTTCACTATCAACGAAGAATCAACAAGCTATTTTTTATTATTAAATAAGCTTACAGATTCTTTATCAACGCACGATTTCACTGATCACGTCGCACATCAGTTACACTCATAACATTATTATTTCATTAAGTAAGTGACAAACTCGTTTCTCACTTATTTGAATATACGAACCTGTCCTTTTTATTTCACGCGTAATTGACAATTTTAGTTTGTACTTTAGTTTCTAAAACCAGAAAATTACCAAATAAAAAATTATGGACGTTTGTGGACAATAAGTTGTAAAAAGTACAAACTTCTTTAACTGTGCCGTATCGGTACGATGACTTCGAATCGACGACTCGACGTATCCGCGAGGATTTGAAAAGCGACCGACTGCGGTTCGATTCCCCGACAATAGAGGAACCTCCCCTCGCGTTCACACCCACCGTACAACGCGCGGGGCGATCTGTTAGAACGCGTGTGTGTGTGCGCGCTCACCGACGCCTCTGCTTCCTCAGAACCGCTCGAGGGAAGTTTCAAATGCATGAAACAGAATACAGGCCGAGGATCTCGGGAAACGAATGTGCAGGCCTTTCGCTGTTTCGCTCGGGAGGTTCACGCACACACACACGCACTGAGGATCTATCCGATCGATAGCGATCAATGGTTATCGAGGCATGCAGAGGCCTCTGTCGGTCGAGTGCCATTAATATGATCTATGCCCCGGCTCCCGTGGCTACCGATCTTAACAGATGCAATCTCCTCCGTCTCTGTTCGTCTTCCTCGTCGCCGTTCTATCTCCGGCCTTCTTCTTGTTCTCCGCGTCCCTTGGCCGTGGTCGCGCGTCCGTACTCGCAGGAGAGTAAGATGGGACGCCCGAAGGACTCTTTGCCGACACTACCCGCTCCCTTACTTACATATAGATTGCCTTACCCCCTCGGTTTCTTACACCCGAAATGTATTGCCGATCGTAACGTATAGCGTCTCGGGCGAGTCTCAACACCGACTTCTTCGCCACCACATCGCCATGGATACGACACTAAAATTGCATTTGCATACCGGATATACCGCCGCTGAGAACGTATGTGTCAGCATTCCTCTTGTCGTTTACCGACCGCTAAGTTTATAAAGTTGTCCACTAAATTCCGTAGCGATTAATCCTCCCGAGGGCATCGCGCCTCCGCCAACGAGCCTCGCTAACGGTCGTTTTGTCGTCCGTCACATCAAATAAAATTAATATCGATTTACGAATTTAGATCATTCGGATCTTAAGAAGAAGAGAACAAGACACGGCACTCGGGTATATCGAAATTGTCTCGGAGAATATGGAGTTTCGATCGAAGAAACCGGATTCGTTATTATGCTTCGATGGTTCGGGTGAAACCATCGTTACTGACGGAACACCGTTGGCCATTTGCTGGAGCGAAAAAGCCATTACGAGAGCCAACTGAGCTCTCGCGGCTTTCGGGCACTCCGGGACGACTGATAATAGCGATTGAGAAACTGGTCTCGGAACTGTTTCCTTTTTTCTCTCGCTGAATCAATTTACAGTGCGCGCGCGCGCGGCTCTGATCGAAATTCAATATCGCCTTGGGTGAGACGTTGCCGGTCGGCGTGCAACATCGATTGATCGATATCTCAGCGGCGATGCCGGGCTACTCGCGGCTCCTTCGTGTTCACCTGTCGATCGTCAGTGACGCGAGGCGGAGGAATGCCCGGCCTGGACCGCCAACACCATTGCGTGTGCATAAACAAACATGCGTCCCGCTTGCTCCCCGTGCCGGGTCATCCACATCGGTAGTCACAATCATCTGACACCGGTAGACACTTGGATCTGATCCGTCTCTCCAGCGAGATCAAACGGTAGCGAGGATGCCAGCGATCGGACAGCAATCCTATTGAGTGGTCTTTCGGTACGGTGGACGGCGTGTCGACAAACTTCGACGTTGCAACAGATTGCATCGTGCGCGCAACAGCGTTTGATGCAAAGTAATAACGATCACGGAACGACAGCTTAATTTCCATTTTCTCGCCACCTTTGGGAATTCTCAATCAAACACGGGACTCAATTGAAACTGTCGTCAGAAAACATATCCGAGTTGACCGGCATCGACTGCGTATCTAACCGTATCGACGAACTTCGACGGTGCACCAGATTGCATCATGCAAAGTAATAGCGATGAGGGAACGACAACTTAATTTTCATTTTCTCGCCACCTTTGGGAATTTTCAATCACATACGGGAGTCAATCGAAACTGTCGTCAGAAAACATATCCGAGTTGACCGGCATCGATGGCGCATCTAAGCGTGTCGACAAATTCCAACGACGCACCAGATTGCGCACCAGATTCAACGTAATAACGATCACGTGACGACAATTTAATTTTCAATTTCTCGCCGACTTTGCCAATTTCCAGTCAAACGCGGGAGTCAATTGAAACTCGTCAGAATGCATATTCAAGTCGATCGGCGTCGATGACGCATCCAAGTACACGGGAAATAATAGGGACACTGAGGTGAAGCATGTAGGAGAGAAGTTTCAGTGTTCCCGCGAGTTCTCAGCTGCATTCCAGCCTACACGAAAGGAGGTCCGGCGCATACATATATTGTCCATCGTTCCGGAGCCACGCTACCAAAATACCACCCAGGTGGTGCTCTTTGGGACCGTTGTTGGTCCATGTTACGTCGCGCCCGATCGAGTGTATTACACTGTGCTATAACGCGAAAGAACCCGGGACGCTGTCGCTATGACTCGGGACGGGTATACATTATTGTCCGTACCAGCGGGGACCGAACGCACTCATATCCGAACGAGTGTCGTGCGCGGCCCCTAATACGAAATTTACGAGGAATTCGTAATGACTCGTGAGGCAGCATCCACGCGCTACTCTCCACTCGAGTATCGACAATAAACGAGAGGAAAAGATGCAGGCGATGACCCGCCCACACCATACCCTCAACGGAGTCGAGTTCTTCTTATTTGTATTCTTTTGATGCCACGGCTGCTGCTGCTTCAGTGGGAAAGTCCGAAGGAAGGATGAAAGGAAGATACAGAAGACTCGAGCCTCTCGCTGACCGCAGTGCAACGCGGAGATGGGTTGGCTCGGTGCGACGCGTTAGATACGGCGATAGAGAGATTAATTGAATTCGATTGTGTTCGGCCCCTTTCGCTCCCGGTTGGAGCGTGTAATTTTCTCTGTCAAAACACCGGTCTTTAACGCGTTGCTTTCTAGCTGTCGTTCTGCCCGCGGACAGAAACGCGGACGGTGGGACTCACAGCCTGGCCTGCCCAGTTGGAAGTGATGGTTCAGCCTTGGGTGCTCTTAAACGAATGCGGAACTCAAATTGGTTTCTTAGGCACCGATAGATGAACTTGTTATGGGCGTAATGGAAGAGCGGAAGCGTGAAGGGTGTTGGTTCGAGGAACCCACGCAAGCAGACACCGTGCATGCCGTGAGAATGAGCCATGGTAACATTCGGGAATTCAAGACCAGTCTGACCGAACATCGGAACGATGTTCGGTCAGTTTCCGGATATGTTTCCATCTCTTCATCCATCCAGTCTCGTCAAAATTTGTCACTTCTCGTTCTGATCCGTCGCTGCAGCGTATATATATATATCTACACACAGCTTGCATTCCTTGCATTGCTTGCAGCTTGGAATTGCTTGATGCAATTTCCTGGCTATTATTTTTCTTCGCTAAGCCGTCGGGTATTCAGGTCGCACTCAGCTGACGAATGCGGAACTAAAATTGGTTTCTTGGGTACCGATGGATGAACTTATTGTGTGCGTAATGAAAGAGCGGAAGAGTAAAGGGTGGTTCGAAGAAACTCATAAGCAAACTTCGTGAATGCCGTGAGGAGCCATCGGAATATCCGGGAATCCAAGACCAACAGTCTGACTGAACATCGGAGTGATGAGTTCCCGGAGATGTTTCCTTTTTTTCTCTTCATCCATCCAATCTCGTAGAAATGTGTCGCTTCTCATTCTTCACCGTCATTACAGCGTATATATATATATATATATATATACAGCTTGCATTCATACAATTCGGTATTATTTTTCTTCAGTGATTGAGGTCGCACCCAGCCGACGAATGCGGAACAAAAATTGGTTTCGCAGATACGAATGGATGAACTTGTTATGTGCGTAACGGAAGAGCGGAATAGTAAAGGCTCGTTGTTCAAGGAAGCCACGCAAGCAAACTTCGTGAATGCCGTGAGGAGCCATCGGAATATTCGGGAATCCAAGACCGACAGTCTGACTGAACATCGGAGTGATGAGTTCCCGGAGATGTTTCCTTTTTTTTCTCTTCATCCGTTCAGTCTCGTCGAAATTTGTCGCTTCTCATTCTCCACCGTCACTGCAGCGTATATATATAAATACAGCTCGCATTAATACAACTCCCCCGCTATTATTTTTCTTCGCTAAGCCGTCGGCGGTTCTGGTCCCACCCAGCCGACGAAAGCTGGCTCGCTATACCATCGCCCGGGTATTCGTCGAGTTCGATATAATTAATGACCGGGCCGCTATACCGAGAAGAGGATGCCGCCACCCATGCACCGTCAGGGAAATTTGTTGGATGCAGCGCGTGCAAGATATCCACCGTTTCGTCGATCCGATCGCTCGTTCGTTCACCGACTCGATTCGGTCAGAGGAAACGCAGAAATGATTACGAATTCAAAAAAAAAAAAAAAAAAATATTACACGGTATTAACCGGGACGCTGTGAGAGACCGCTCGAGGGTGTGGCTACTTGAGATGCGAACAAAAGAATCGAATCGATAGAGACAATATCGTATCTGTTATTATGTCGGTGAAAAAAGATCGACGAATGATTGGAAAAAAAAAAAAATTGAAAAGAAATCAAAGGCGGATGAAATATCTAGGCGCGTAATTGACGTAGAAATCTGTACCGGTCTATAATATGGCTAGATCTGTAAATTTAACGGAAGAATAAGCTGCAACATGCAACGGTGTAAGGAACAACTAAGACGGAGAATAATACACAAGGAATAAAAGCAATGAAGCGATCAGGCATTAGAAAGCCGGGGGCGAGGGAATGAAACGAGAGACAATTAGTCGGGAATACAAAAGGCACGAGAGGGAGTCCGCGATGGACATGCGAATGGAGTTGAAAGGTTTCGAGGCTCAAGAATCGATTCACCAAACAAATGACTCAGTTACAGCAGGTAGCGTTTCGTCTCTCGTTCCTCTTCTTTTTGACCTTTTTTTTTTTTTTCTTCTTTCTTTCTCCTCGACTTTTTCGTCCGCCGAGGCGTTTTAATGGGCTTGCTCACTGATGGAACTCAGTTGGAAAAAAATCAAGAAAAAGAGCACCAAATGAGCGAGCGAAACAAAAAGTTCTTGCGAGCGAGGGGAAAAAAAGAGACTGCGCTGGAAGGACAAGCGCATCCGTGCAAGGGAAGATGGAAGGTGAGGGAGAGGCGAGCGATGAAACAAAAAGCCGAGGGTAGAGCCGGCCCGAAGCTGTACCACCGCGAAAAGGCGTGATGGGGTGTGGTCGAATTTGTGAGGGGTTGGTTTCACTTGAATTTATATTTCATAAATTATATTCTCGACCTCGGTGGCACATTGGCCACAGCTCTCGGCTTTCTAGCGTTCATTCGCTCCGTCACACCCAGAACGAAGATTCAAATGAGTCGGCTCGCTGCGCCCTCAAAATTTTTCTCGAACCGCTGGGAGTGTCTTCGAAGGGTCGCCCTGACCTTTGCCACCCCAAAATCGCGCCCAAAAAAAAAAAAAACTAAAATCATTCCTCTTCATAATTTTCCTTGAAGCATTTTAATTTCCCTCCCGAAAAATGTAAATTTACTGATTTTTTTTTTTAACATACCCATGTGTCATGACCAGTATTCCAAATTTCCGAAGATAAATCTCAGATAAATATCGGTGTGTAAAAATGGGTAAGAACTTTTTTTTTTTTATGGTTCCCAGCAGCCACCGGAAAGGGCGTGACGGGGTGCGGTCGAATTCCCAAAGCTGCCAGTCCGCCGGTTTTACAAAAGTGTTTATTCCATAAATTACCATGGACATCGGTGGTGGAGGCTGCGCTGAACGTAACCTGGAACGAAGTGTACCGGTGACCGAACAGCCACCGGGTGTAAATTTAAATGGTCCGGCACCCTGAGACTTTTAGGGCGCTTTTAATTGTTTCCGAAAGCCGCGACCTCCCCCGCCGTACAAGCTGCACGACAACTAAAGATTTCGTCACGCTCCAGCGTCGTATCGGTCCCTACGATCTCCCGGAATCTCACACTATTCTCTCGGACCACTATCTACAAATTCTTCGACTCTTTTCCCACCCGACAGCGATCCTTGTACCGCTGATCTATCGACCCGGATGTGAAACTTCGTTAACTTAAGGGGGATCGACTGTTTCTTTGGAGTCAAAAATGTGATAGAAAAAAAATGCATCACAGCTGTCTCGAATCGCATGGATTATCAGTAAACTGAATTATGCATGCCAGTCATAGGCTGCATTTCGCAAAAATGACTTCTTTATCGAAGATTAAGAAAAGTAATGTTGTCCAAGTTTAATAATCTCAACGACGTGTGAATCACTGTGCACCACTGGCCAACATTACAAAACGAAAAAAACGAAATGACTCATAATTTTCAAAATTTATGTGAACACTTTACAAGAATATTTGAGAGATAAAGTGGTTGAAAAATTGATAATTTTGTGTCGTGGATTCGGGATGTGTGATGCGATGACAAAATAAACTTTGCATCGATGAATCATTGAGTTTGCACGATAAAATGCAGATTTCGAATTTTTTTGCATAATCCTTGATGCTTCGTTTACTCGAAGCTAGTTTTTCAAAGCTCTAAGTTGGCTTGATCAGTAGTAGATTAGTCATCTTTTGTCCCGGAAGTGACCAACTCCACTTAGAACCGACTCCGGTAGAATGTAGATTCAACGGTCAAAGTAGTCAACTTCTAAATTATATTACATATAAACTATACGGTAAAAGTTGCTCAGACTTCGGGAATATTAAAAAATGAGGCCTTAAGTTGGATTTGGTGTGATAGTCGACCCTCCTTAACCCCTGACGAATAATAAATGGGTCACAGCCTACCTCATCCGATTTCATCCGATCTTCGAATGGTGCCCAATTCAATCTTCGGTTCGAGGCGCTTTTTCTAAAATCGCGAATTTTGGAACATCCTGTACGCGCAATCGACGCAGGCCTGCGTCGTCTCCGGTGCAGCAACCGGCGCTTGGACCTCGTAGCTGTCCGGGCGTCGGGTTACCTTTAGGAAACACGGTTGTAATTTGAATTTGTAACGCGGCCCGAGATTCCCCGTCCATATATGGCCGGTGTGGACCCAGCGTACGCGGCGGAATGAGTTTCGGGCCTCAACGCCCGAGCCCATCTTTGCGTCTCAACTTCTACGGTGACTCAGGGAATTCGGGACGATGGGAAACGCAAAGGATAGCTGAGACGCGGCAGCGAAGGTGTCGCGTCCCTTCATATAAAAATTTGTACGTCTTGATTGCAACGCTGAGAAAAAATATTGATATTTCTACTGTACGGAATGACTCGCTGAGGAAACTTCTATATATAGAGTCTCTGGTGAAAAATATTGAATTGGTTAAACTATAATAATCATAATAATTATAATTATAATTATTATGAACGGATTTGACCCGAAAATTAACCTGACGATAGCAAATGGATAGCAAATCTTTGCATTGCTTGCAGCTTGGAATTATAATAATAATAATCGTAAAAATAAATTATATTATTATAATTATTATAATAACATAATATATTTTTAGGATTTATTATATCAGATTTGCTATCTATTTGGTATTATCAGGTTAATTTTGAGTGCAATACCGGCTGTTGGATACCTCGAGTCTGCGGTCTTGGGGACTGACATCGATAAAAAGAACGTAGTAGCGTAGGAAGCAGGCGGTAGCTTATAACCAATCGCATGCAAATCCATTCATTCTATTAATAATTCAATACGGCAAGGTTCCTTTTACTCTGTTGCCATGCACGAAAAAATTGCCGAGGCAAGGATTCCTGAGGACTTTCGTCGGTAACACGAAGCCAGGGAGTCTAAAAAAAAAAATTGTCTCGATTCGCTTAATTTTTATTTATTTTTTTCCGCGGCTGGCTGCGTTATTTTTTTCGGTGTAGAGCCGTCTCTCGCACCGCTTACGCGCGAGGAGAGGGAGGGGGAGAACTGTAATTGAAAGCTGTTACGCTTGGTATTTTATGGCTTTGTCCTCGAGGCATGCAAAACTCGATTCTTAAAGTCAAACGCGGCGGCCGGGTGTCCCCCCCCCCCCTGACTCGAGACGTCCAGGGGGTAACGAGGCACCACGAAAATAAGTCCCTTCTAATTAAAAGCGGGTAAATTCATCAAACGGAGAGCAGTGGAACGTGAACGGGCAATAAGTAATAAGTAATAACGCTAATAACCCATTTATGGTAATAATTTGCTATATATTCACTGTCAACCGTCTGGAATGATGGATTCGTAAAACACGCGAAATTTGCATAGTGAATTTTCGCTGACGTCTCTTCTGACGCTGGAGACATTTGATTGACTATGAGATTGGGTACGAAACTTCTGGGATGGGTTTCGATAGTTGATAACTCCCGATTTTCACAGTCAACTTTAAAATGAAAAATGTTGAGTCGTTATCAATCGAAAAACAGTGAAAGGTGAACGGGCAATAAGTAATAACTCTAATAACTAATACACGCTCATAATTTGCTGTATATTCACTCTCAAGCGTTTGAAATGATGGATTCGTAAAACACGCGAAATTTGCATGGTGAATTTTCGCTGACGACTCTTCGGACGCTGAAGACATTTGATTGACTATGAGATTGGGTACGAAACTTCTGGGATGGATTTCGATAGTTGATAACTCCCGATTTTCACAATTTAAATTTAAAAAATGTTAAGTCGTTATCAATCGAAAAACAGTGACACATGAACGGGCCATAAGTAATAATTTCAGTAACTAATGTAAGGTCATAATTTGCTGTATATTCACTCTCAAGCGTTTGAAATTATGGGTTCGTAAAACACGCGAAATTTGCATGGTGAATTTTCGCTGACGACTCTTCGAACGCTGAAGACATTTGATCGACCATGACATTGGGTATGAGACTTCTGGGCTGAATCTTGATAGTCGATAACTCTCGATTGTCCACAATCGACGTTAAAATTACGAGAGGATGCCTCGCAAACTGCTAGCGCCCGGGGCGGGGTAATTTTTTTATCCGGCGAATCGAGCGATGATCGTCCGGGCGAGTGTGATCGAAGCCATTCAAGGGTCAAAGGGATAATCGAGGCTCGTTCATTATCCCGCAAAGAGGTTTTATCGCCGGTAGCTCTCGTGCGAGAATGCGCGCCTTGAAAAACGTGAGGTCTTCGGTGTCACGACATCGGTAATCGTTTCTCACTTATCCCGACCTCTCCTACCCTCTTATACTCCCTCATTCTGCTGTACTGGCGTCGTACAGAAAACGGCTGTACATCGTTGTTTTTACGCGGAATATAGAGAAACGAAGTTTGCGAGAATAACAGAAATTCTATGCCCGAGTTATGGGTCGTAAATATGGTATTTTTTTTATTTTTATAAATTATGTAAATGTATCTGAACAATTCATCGGCGACACAGTTGCTATAGCTGAACTTTTATGAACTGTTGTGAACTATTTTCGACGGCTCCGAAATTCCGACCTAAGTAGCGAAGCGACGTTTCGAGGAAACGCAAGGCAACACGAGACGAAACGCGCGAGGAAGCTCTTCCAGAAGGGGAACCGGCCCGAGCGCTGAGAGACTAATTGACGAAAGGATAGAGGATAAAAGCTGGATGCCTGAAGCAGTGAGAGTGGCAGAGGAACGAAGAAAGGGTGCAAGAGTGAAATGAACGAAGGTAAAAAAAAAGTAGCCGGGAAGACTGACTGACGAGGCACCCCCGTAAATATCGAGACACGGGTCGGTATTAATGGGGCTGCTCGAACGCCTCAAGAGCGAATAAATTGGTATCCTCATCGTCCGTTCCGTATACCCTAGGTTTACATATCCCCACCTGGCACTCTACGAGCTCGAAAATTCGATCCCATCTCGGTCGATCTAATGTTCGAATAAACCGCGTGATTTCGATTTAAAAAACTGAAAAAAATGATCCAGTTCGATCATTCGACCCGATCATTTGAGCCTATGATTTAGCTCGATCAGTTGACGCAACGATCCAGCTCGATCATTCGTCGCAATGATCCAGCTCGATCATTTGATGTAGTGATTCAGCTCGATCATTTGACGCAATGATCTACCTCGATCATTTGACGCGATGATCCAACTCGATCGTGTGCCGCAATAATCCAGCTCGATCATTTGAGACAATGATCCAGCTCGACCATTGGCGCGATGATCCAGGTCGATCATTTGACGCAGTGATCCAGCTCGATCATCTGTCACAATGATCCAGCTCGATCATTTGCGACAATGATCCAGCTCGACCATTGGCGCAATGATCCAGCTCGATCATTTGACGCAGTGATCCAGCTCGATCATTTGTCACAATGATCCAGCTCGATCGTTTGACGCAATGATCCAGCTCGATCATTTGACGCAATGATCCAGCTCGATCGTTTGACGGAATGATCCAGCTCGATCGTTTGACGCAATCATCCAGCTCGATCATTTGATGCAGTGATCGACTTCAATAATTTCACGCGATGATCCAGCTCGATCGCTCAAACCATGCGGGAGACAGACAGCCAACTACATCCACCCTCAGCAAGAACATAAAACAGAACAACTGCTTCCTTTCCTGTCCGTCGATACTTATTTCCGGAAGCGCGTCGCAGCTTCGAAGAGAACCGCGGGAAGAAAAATAGCATAAATTATAAGCCGGAATAGAATGGTGTCATCGTCGTAACGTTACAACTCCGAGATTTAGTAAGACACCGGAAGTCTCCCGCGGATAGTTTCCACTTCTCATTCCCTGAGTATAGCCGGGCACATTTTCATCACCGTACGTGTATGTCGACAGTGCAGACAAGCCGGACAAACGATGCTCCGCCGGTGATAAAAATTAACGGTTTCGCGAACGACCGACACCTCGTGAAATCTTTACTCGATAAGGTTTGAGTTAAATATTTCGTTAACCGGAGCCATGGGCCCTGCATCTCGAAGTTTCGCTGCCGGCTATCCGAATGAATGAGCGTCTCGTACGAGCTCGTTCAAACAAATTGGACGAGACCTCGAGAGAGAGAGAGAGAGAGAGTCGGGTTGCCGCGAATTGCTCGTGGCGATTCGCCCTGGCAGGTTCCCGAGCTAAATATCCGCTAGTCGAGGGATCGGGTGCGGTCTATTCGGGCCGCGGGAGCTGCCACAAAATTCCTCCTTTCCATTCTTCGCCTTCTTCCTACGAATTCAATAAAGTAAGCTGTCGCTCATTCCATGACCAAAACACTAGATGCAAGAGTTGGGAATAATTTAGAGTTTGGCTTATCGGGGTTTTTCGAACACACACGAAACACCTTCGGACACAGACTCGTAATCGCTTCTTCGTTTCCTTTTATTTTCTATTTTTATTGGGCGAAGCTCGGGGGAGCTGAGAAACGAAAATAGTTCAGAGCCGGTCGTTTTCAGTAGCTCGCTGCGGAGAGTGTATGGAGTAGCGCCGATGCACCGGAGAGTCGCGGAGGGCTTCCCGAGTGGATTGGGTGTTAAAAGCTTTTATTGGCCCGGAGCGGGCGCAAAATAGAAAGAACGAGAGAAAAGGGAAGTATGTCTGCGATGCTGAAAGTGTCACTCTGATTCTTTCCATTCTTAATTTTTTTTTTTTTTTTTTTTTTTTTTTTTTTATTGTCGAAGGGAGATCCGGAAGTCGTGAACGAAGGGTACGCGCGTTTACTATTCTCCGGAGGCCGTGGAGAAGGCGTGAGCGAGCCAAGAATCGAGTCTCGCTGTCGTATCGTTTCCTGGTCGTCGACGTCGTCGTCACGCATCACGTAATTCCAGTCTCACTCAATGAGTGTCGATTTAATCCGGTTTTCGACTTGAAATATAGACAAATATCGCAATCGAAGAAACCCGAGAATGTCGAGTAGCAAACAACAACGTGAAAGCTGCGTTCGATGATTTTTTTTTTTTTTTTTTTTTTTTTTCATCGCTCTCAATACTGAGTCGACCGAAAAATAAATCTACATATTTAAAAGTTAAATTTAAGAATAGATCAACAAGTTGAAAAGATAAATCGAAAAATGAATCTACAAATTTAATACATAAATTAAAAATGAATCCATGAGTTTGAGAGATAAATCGAGAAATGAATTTATAAATTTGAGAGCCAAATGGAAAAATGAATTTATAAATTTGAGAGCTGAGTCGAAAAATGAATCTACAAACTTGAGAGATAAATCGTAAGATGAATTTATAAATTTGAGAGCTGAATCGAAAAATGAATCTACAAACTTGAGAGCTGTATCGAAAAATGAATCTACAAGCTTGAGTGATAAATCGAAAATACAACGGATTGCAAGCTTTGATTTCGAGAATGTTTCAACGACAGCCGATCGGAAGCGCGGGGCCCAACGCCCTCGAAGTCGGCGCGGGAGAGTGTGAAAGGGGAGGCCCGGGTGTGCACGGTGCGGTCTGGCGGGTCCAATTTTTCAGCAGCCCGGCTTACAAAGCGTGGATAATGCGCGTCGCGGGCTCTCGTGGTCGCGCAATCAGCCGCCTACCAGTTGCAACGAGCGGAGGCAACAACGGGACACGAGCAAAACGATGAGTGCGCTGGTAAACCGCGCGGGTACAACAACCCACCGGCTAATCCCTTAGGGGAATGTTCGCTCGATTCGTCTCTCGAGCCTTCGATCTCGGCGCGCGGCCTCTCGGTATCGCGGCACCGAACGATGTCACGCGCGCTCTCGACCGCCCTCGCGACAAATGATGCGCTACCATCCCGTCCGTTCGGCGAACGTCCGCGTTGAAACGTCGTCAACGTTGTAAATCGCAATTACCGATACGCGCGAGATATGTTCCCGGAGCTCTCGGGGATGCTGACTGGCTTAATACTGCTAATGCTACGCCCAAACCGGAAAGAAGATTTTATCGTTTCACCGCGATCAACTGGTTAGAAATTAAAAAAAAAAAAAACAAAACAAAACAAATCAGCTCATGATGATGATCGGTTAAGCGATCGGTTTCGATTTAAACCAGATCCGAAGAGCATCCCGCAGTACGATGCTATAAATCGATTGGGAGTTGATAGAGAGAAATTCGAAACCATGGGAAAGTCGAGAAGAGCTTATAATGCCGGTCCTATGTATCATGGAGGACTAATCGTATAGTGCGGTCGGGTTAGGATCAGCGTCCAGTCAAACCGGAACCCGTGGACCATTACCCATTGCATTCACACCCTGTTTGGATGAGTTTTTAATTTAGCGCTGCAGGGTTTTTCTTGTGGAATTGCCGAATGCAGTTGATATCGAATCAATACAATTTTAATTATCCGATGCGACTTCGTTTCAAATAAATTGGACGGCAATGGACTTGTGACGCCTGCGGAAAGATTCATGATCGATACTTCAGATCTACGGGGATTGAGGAAGGAAAAGAGGACGATCTTTTAAATTTAACGCTCCAGAGACTTTCTTATTGGTTTCCTGATTGAATATTGTTATGTATTGAAATCGAATATTCTTTGTGCGATGCGCCTTAATTTAATTCAAATAAATTCGTTCCCTCGCGCAGAATAATATTGTCGACGGCGATGGACTTATGACTCGTGCGAAAAGATTTATAAACGACTCTTCTGATGCGCGGGGGATTAAAGAGGAGAAAGAGATCGATCTCCTTTCGAGCGCCCACTGCCATTGGCGACGGGAAATATCCAATACTCATTCTTAAGATAAAATACTTTGTCTACTCCGATATATATAATACGTGATAATAATATAATACAATTCTTTGTCTACTCTGGCACACGGGATAACTACTCGTCCGCATACCGGACCACAGTAAGATGTCGATGGCCTCGAGTTCCCTGCCGCCGATTCTTATCGAACGAAGAGAATCGTGATCTTCGTTTCTTTCATACGTGCCTACCTACAGTCCTGTACGATCTACGAAAAAGGCCGCTTCTATTTATCGCCCGACAGACTCAGCCCTCGCTCCGGAGACTTCGATAATTACACGCTGGAAATAGGTACCGATCTGATCATCGGAGTTGCGGGCCTCCTTAACCAATGATAAATGCTGACGCTATAAAACTGTAGTAACATTATAGAACATACAGTCGGAGCCTGCACGGCTTATATACTAAATAAAATCCACACTTAGAGAAGGATCTAGTAAATATGACTATATCGCGTACGAGATATTACCATAGCACGTAGTAGTAGGAAACTAGGACGTCACCTATGGTAGGAAGTACGGAATTTATAAGGATTTTTCGTAGACATTATGGTAAAAATTCTTGGAAAATCTGAGATTTTCCGCCATAAGTGGCGCCCTAGTGCCCCACTACTATGTGCGATGGTAATTTTTCTTAGATGATCGGTAGTTTTTACTGGATCAGAAGGATTTGCAGTGCATTTCATGAAAGGATAATTATATAAAATTTTTCAATATAAGTAAAAATTAATACTCCTTCGATTGGAAGCGATTTGCATTGAATCTCAAGAACATTATCTCACTTCCGAATATTCAAATTCGTCATAAAATGAAGTTAAAAATTTAAGAGATAAATCGGAAAGTGAATCTATCATGTGACCTGCCAAATCGGCAAGTCGCATTGGAAACTTACTAATTAATTTCCCAATATGAGTAAAAATTAATAGTCCTTCGATTAGAAGCAGTTTGCATCGAATCTCGAGAATATTATCTTTCGAATATTGAAATCGGTAATAAAATGAAGTTAAAAATTTAAGAGATGAATCGAAAAGTGAATCCCCAAATTTAAGCGACATATCGAAAAAATGAATCTACGATGTGATCGATCAAATCGGCAGGTCACATTAGAAAGTTCCTAATTAATTTTTCAAAACGAGTAAATATGAATACTCGTCCGACTGGAAGCGGTTCGCATTGAATCTCGGGAGCATTATCTCCCTTTTAAGAATATTCAAATCCGTCGTAAGGTACGGATGGGGCGCAAGTTTCATGGGATAATTACCGATTATAAATCATGCGCAGCATCGATACCGGGTCCGCGGGCGCGTCGGCGTGTCGCGATCGGGAACAATATCCCTCGGAATGGCGAGAGGCAAGAGAGACGTAGAAAAAAAAAGAAGTAAAATAAAGAAAAAAGCGTTGAGGATCAACGAGCTATTGTGCAGCATCGCAAAGCGAGATGCCCGGTATGAAGCGAACCCGTCTTCCCTGATCCGTCGGGGCCGTTGAGGATCGTGCCGCAGAGCGAACGGCGAGCCGGAAAAATCGCGCACACCCGACGACGGCGGTGGAGTAAAGCTCGGGGAAAAAAAAGGACAAAAGGAGGAAGAAAGTTACATCGCGAAAGCCCCGGACACACCTGGCCACCAGCTCTCAGTTATGCAGTTAGCTTTGCATCTCTGCACTTTCTGGGCGTGTCGTTGTTAGCGCGCCAGTTTTACTCGCGCTATGATCCCTCGGCCGGGTTCTGTGTGCCTACATACGAGGCGAAGTGACCGAGCGACGACCACGGTGGCGCGTGGGCTGGACCGTATTATGCCAAGATCCCGGCCGCGTCGTGCTGCTCGTTCGCGGAGACGCGAGGAGCCTTCTTCGGCCTGCTGGGCGGTAATGCGGGTCGCCCAGAGCGATTGTACGTGTGTTGCTGTGATTAAAAAAAAAAGCTCCGTTCGTTAACTAGGTTTTTTTTAAGTTTCGAAATATTCGGTTTGTCCGATGGGAATTCGGTGTAGGGAACAGTGTGGCCTGCTGTCTCGGTCGATGACATCACTGATCGCGTGCCTGGCGCGGCGAACATGACCGGCGTTGCCCACCGACCCGCATTGCCAACGCCCGAACCGCGACGAGGCGAATCGACTTGGCAGGCAGGACAGCCGTCGAGCGAACAAACCCCAGGACCACGCAGAAATACCGAGTCGGAAACCAGCGAGCAGGAGCTGCCGCATGAAACACGCACCACTGAAAAGTGCGTCGTGACCGAGCCAAAGACGTGCGTCTACCCGCTAGATGGTCATCCGGGGCGCGTGGGCGATCCGAGAGTAAGAGAAGCGGACTCTGGGACCAGATGCTGGGCTCAGTGTCACAGGTAGACACGATTTTTCATTCGGCCGCCGTGGATTTCACGGCGGAGTTCTTTCAAAAATTCGTCGTACGTAAGGCGTCAAGGGGGTGAAAATGGACCACTGTTTTTGCTTGTTGCGCGCAGTTAAGTAGGTGCCAAGGTTCCTTGCCCGCAAACATCCACAATTATCGTCTTGTTAAATAAAAGAAAAAATGTTAATTTTACAAAAAATTTTGTTAATCAACAAATGTTGTTACACAAATGTTCGCCCATTTTACAAAAATGTTCGTCAAATTTACAAAAATGTTCGTCAAATTTACAAAAATGTTTGACCATTTTACAAAAATGTTTGACCATTTTACAAAAATGTTTGTCCAATTTACAGAAATGTTTGTCCATTTTACAAAAATGTTAGTCCATTTTACAAAAATGTTTGTTCACTTTATAAGCTTCTTGTTTTGTAAAATCCGACAAGCGGTGTGAAAATTTTAGAAAAAAAAAGTTTGTTAGAAGCACAAACATTTTTTTACTGTGCATTCGCGACGTTCGCCCTGAACAAGCGTTTCGGTGCCACGCGTCGCTGTTCTACGCTCCATGTCGATTGGCGCGCGTCCCTATCGTCCATCGTTTCCTGAACACCCTCCGATTCCCGGAGAACCGTTGCGCGCCGTGATTGCGCAACGAGAGATCGGACGCGGTTATTCCGCCACCCTCGCACCTCGATAAACGTCTCTCGGACTTCCGATCCCGTCCGCACAATGAGATCATAATCGAGAGATACGACCGGCGTCGCAATTTAGTCCCGCACGGTACGGTCGCGCATGCCGAGGCAATATGCGAAACGAAACATTTCATCGCGACGATAAAACGAACCACGTTGCAAGTTGGCTGTAATCGTTCATCGGATAACGTACGATGCGGGACCGTGATTATCCATTCCGGCGATAAACTATGCGCATGCGCGTGGCTGCAATGTCGATACAAAAATCGCACGCTCGACCGCGGCCACCGAACGGTGACAAGATAGGCTGGCGTTAATAGAAGTTGTAAGATATTGAAACTAAACGATCGGGCTGTTGCGCCTCGGGGCCACTTTGTATGTGCCTCAGGAACTTACGTGCTGGAACACTGTGCCAGGCACCGTCGGACACTTCGCCCGGTGACGCCGAGTCGACGGCTCATTCGCCGCTAAATCGAAACGATCGGGAATGGCACTAACGGCAATGGAAAAAATCTCTCGAAAAATTTCTTGATGGCATATGAGGGCTCGGATAATCGGGGATCAGATTTGCAAAACGTGCCCTCGGGCGTTTTGACAAACCCGGAAGGGTTCGGCATCGGCATTACCAGCGATCTTGCGCAGCCTTTGGGCTCGTTGCGAGAGCCGGGTTGGGAACCGTCTATTAGGCAGGAGCCGAGAGGATGTGCCAGGGCAACGTGCATGTGTGTGCGCACCGAGACGATCTCTCGGCTGTTGCAGCATCCTCCATAGTTGCGTGGAGAGACGAGAGCGAGGCGGCGCCTTTGCCCACGGTGTGTGTAACGTGATCCAACATAAATGAGTGAACGACACGCGGAATCTCGTTACACGCGCTTTATCGTCGGGCTGGGTATTTATAATATCGACGGAAGGTTCTCCCCGGTTCACTCGTGGGCGCTCGTAATAATTCAATATGGTCGGAGGAATATGATTTTTTTTTTGCGTTTTCGCAAACGGGATACACGACACCGGTCTTATATCGCGGGGAATGACACGCTGAGCAATGAGTTTATTTGATGTTAACGAATCTTTTGGTGCATGGCGAAATGAATCTTCGTCTATCGGTGACAAATTTTACTAGGGCCAATGCAAATTTGATTGACCCAAAAAAACTGTTGAACGATATGATCCTGAAAAAGGAAAAATTGATGCTCAACTAAAATTTGTTAATGATAAATGAATATTTATTTCGCCATATATAACGATTTGTTAACATTGAATAAACTCTTTTCTCAATGCCTGCGAAGAAAATCGGTTCGGAAGCCGACTTTCCCTTCGCTCCCGGAGCTCGCGACTACACTGAGAGACGGATTTGACAGAAATTACCATAAATCTGGTAAAAACTCACAGAACTTTCACGTATTATATTATATCTCGTAATTTTTGCAAGAATATAAGTTTTTCTTACTAGAAAATATCGGCGGAGTTGCGATCGCGAACCGTTTGTTTTAGGTTTGTAGGTTATACCAACATATTTTTTTACGCATAGATACTAAAAAAAAATTGATTGACGAAATTCTCAATTTTCATCCACGGAATTGTCAGTTTCAATCGACGACATTTTTAGTTTCATCCACGAATGTCTCAGCCCAATATGCAAAATTTTGCCAACCGATCATCTGAAAAAAATAACCATATGGGCTCGGTAAAAATTGCTATGGCCCTTGTGAAAATGTCACATATCGTCAGTCGTGACCGCCGGTTTGCCATGCAACCGGGTCGTCATTTACCATATGACTTGGTAGTTTTAAAGAAAAAAAAAGTTTTAAGGAAAAAAAAAATAAATTAAAAAGAACTTACCCCGCACAGCTGCATTGAGTCGGTCCAAATTCGCGAGCGTCAGCGGCACTGGTCCAAAGTTCATAACGATTTTTCCATGGTTACGATTGTCACCGACACTCGAGTCTCTGCGCGCCATGAATATACCGGTGTAGCTTCTCCTCACGTAAGTCGCGCAAGTGTCGTTCAGCGTCATTTCTAGAGTCGTGTTAAGCACGCCCTTTATCGCTCTCTTGACCCTAACGCGTATCGACTGTCCCTTTCGCAGTTCCTTTATTTTACCGGTGAATATGTAATCGGCCTGGTTTATCTTGCCGAGAAAGGTCGTCTCGTTCTTCACGTCCGCGGTGAGGTTTGCTCGACACTCGAGCAACTCTCGCGTCGTCGGTGTCGCCACCGCTGCGAGCACACCGAGAATCGACAGCGCGAGAAACGGCGTTATTATTTTCGACGTCCTCGCCATCGTTGCGCGGTCGCTTCCTGCTCATAAATCCGTCGATTTCTGCTCGAAAATACCCTGTAAATTTGTTTCCCGAGCTACCCGACGCTCTGTTATACGCGGCACTCTTCGCTGACCGGAACGCGGAAAACGATTATTCTTCCGATGTTGATATTAATTTTTGTCTAGAGTCCCAACATAGTCGTCAGTGTCTTCGCCACTCTGGCACGAAATATCTTCAAGTACGTAAAAAAAGAATCAAGCCTTACACGTGGCACGTTGCGCTCTGTGTACCGACAGAATGGCAACTCTAACCGTTTACTCGGTTACTCGGAACTCACGAACTCTCGAGTGCACGTGTGCGCGCCAGTGCCGTCTTCGCCACTTCAGAGCCGATCAAGGGCGGCTTTGCCGTTGGCCCAAGTGCTACTTTGCCTTCGGCGCTGCGCGCGACGCTGCCCTCGTGAGGATAAATGTACAAGCGCGTGGTAAAAAAAAAAATGAAAAAAAAAAAAAAAATGAAGAGAACGAAACGACCAATACGAGGAGGACGTACAACCGGGACGGTTTTCTCGGACACTTCGGTTGACGCCCGATCGCGATATCGAGCGTGCCCCGGTGGCGTGGTGGCCGGGCGAGTGTCTCGGTCTTCTAAATGGAAACGAGTCCGATCCTTGAGCAACAGGTTGGCGCCGCACTTCTACCCACGCCGAGAGACCGGGGGCCCCGATTTCCAATCCGCTCCCCGTTTCTCTGGGCTCACAATGTTCAGCGCCTTCGCGGTTGATCCCTCGCCTTGACGGCGATTCGATCGGTGGATCTCTCCGTCGGTACGGTTCGCGCGGCGAATGAGACGTCTCGCGATCGGTAGGAAAAAGGGTTCAGGATTGTGCGATCGGGCGGAGGAAGCGCAAGGGCGACGACGGGAGGGCCGCAGGAAGCCCCGAGCGGGTCCCGTCAAGGCACGGTGCGCGCCGGATCGAATCGCGATCGAATCGTTAAGCCGATCACGACGAACCAGAGATCTTCAACACCTTCGCGCCGTTTCTGCGCGAGAAGAACCTTCCGTTCGACCGACTGGAACCGAATCGCATTTGCGACGATCCGCGAGTCGCCCAACGAAAGACACTTTGCGCAGCGGCCTAATCGATCCTCAAACACACTGCGACACCTTGAGCGACTATTAACTTTCACCGATCAGCGATAGGCGCGAAGGCACGCCGCCCGGACACTCGCGAGTTACCTTGACGCACTCGAGAATTCTTACTTGACTGCCGCGTAACGACACGGAGAAGTGCAAAGTTGTTGCGGGACTTTGTTAAAAGTTTTCATCGACTCGACAAGATCTCATTTATAGTTTCGTCGAGGATTGTCGCTCGAACGCTTCACTCGCTGAAGAGTCTTGACGTGATAAGTTGGGGAAAAAAAATGTATTTGTTGAGTGGCGGAGTTTTGAATTATTCCAAGAGATTCGAATCACGCTGTCGCAGAAGCTCAGTCGGCCAGTCCGGCGCGCCAGCTGCGTAAATCGCTGCGTTACGACGCTGAGCGAAAAGAACCGAAAAGCCAGACAAGACAAGGCGTGCGACCACAGCCCGCTCGTAAAATTTCTTGGGGATGATTGCAATCTCTCTCTCCCCCTTGTCGTTCCTGTCCCGCGGACCGAACACCTCGGTAGTCGGCGGCGTATGGAAAGAACCGAACGCTGATGGGTTTCGCAGCAGCGAGCTGGAAACGCGCGCGCGCGCGCGCTGTTGCGTTTGAGAGAAAGCAAAAGGGTACGCAATGACGATTCGGGTTACCGGACCATCGGCAGGACACTGAAAAAACTTAATCCAACGGTATCACGACACTGAACGAATCCGTTAACGACAAAGACGCAGTGAGTCACTAACTGTACCGAAAACTCGACGAACCCCAAAACTGCTCCACTTGATCGAGGAATTCCCACCGAAACGCACAACACCTCGTGAGATTTTGGTCAAGGCCAATGTAATTCTTCGAACTTCTTTCAATTGCTTCGTTCAAACTCTCTTTACGAACGAAACTTAAAATCCCACGAATCCGCGATCGATGAGAACACACAACCCATAAGTAGTCACCAACTTTACCGTGAAACTAATCGACGAACTCCAAAACGGCTCCACTCGATCGACGAATTCCCACCGGAGCGCGCAGCACCTCGTGAGTTTTTGGTCCAGGCAAATGTAATTCTTCGAACTTCTTTCAATTGCTTCATTCAAACCCTCTTTAACGACGAAACTTAAAATCCCACGACACCTTAGATCTCGGTATTTGCAATTCAACTGGACACTTCGAGATCGATGGAGGCACGGTTATCCATTGAAAGTCTCATTTAATCCGGTATCCAAAAATTCACTGAGAAACTCCTTGACGCCTTGACAAGCGGTCGTGCCTTAGTCGAGAAAACCGTCAATTAAACCATCCGGACCGCGTCATCGCTGATGTATTTCCAATCACGCCAAGGTGTTGGACAGCCACGGATGTCACGTGCGATTTCTGACGGTGAGTTTTCGGGTGACTGCGTGTCGCGGGTGAATACGATGAAAATCACGAATCGCGATTATCGCTTCGGGGTCGCCAACGGGCGGTCAAGGGTGGGTTCGGTCGGCCTCGCGGGGTGGTCAGAAGGAGCGAAGAGCCGGGATTCCCCTTGGGTGGACGTAGGGTACGACTATCGTTCGCGCTTATCCACTGTCTACTGTCGGACATACGACGTCCACTGTCCTCGGGAACGTGAGCGCGTGGTGCGGTCCCGCGAACGAAGGGAGACGGCGTCGTGGCGAACGTCGAGGGAGCGACCGGGACGAGACTACCGTGGGAGCTTGGCAGGCAAGAAGGCACGAGAAAGAGGCAGTGGTTGATGGTGGTGGTTGGTCGCGTGGAGGCACGCGCTGGACCGAACACGGCTAAGTGTGGATGCTGCAACTACAACGTGTAGGCGTATATAAGTTGCCTTAGAGCCGAGAGAACGGCCGAACGGGGAAGCGAGAGGGAGTCATCGCACGAGTGAGACGGAACACCGTCAGGCTGACTGGGAACGTGTGAGAAGAAAGCCTATGTGTGTGTGTGTGCGTTTGTAGGGGAAGAAAGCGAGGAACGGGAGAGGGAACGGAAGATATGTAGATGCCAAGTATTCGAGGGAGGGTGGAAGAACGAAACGAGAGAGATGCTGATGACTCGAGCGGGGGGGTGGGAGGTCGGGGGAGGGGGGAATTGTGCGCTCGTGTGTAAGTGTGCGCGATGGCAGGCAGCGGCATGACGAAGATGGAAATACAAGAAGCAACTCCCACTATAGCCACTACTCACGAGGCCCCCAAGGCGTGTATCCACACGATCGCCAGTCGACGACACGTAATGTGTGGGTTCCCATTGGCACACTTGTTGTGCCATGGTATACGCGACTGGCACACGAACCTAATAGTTTTTTCTCCAATTGTGAATCTACGATTTTTAAGATGGATTCGTATTTCGATGGTTAATAGCGGCGTTGACGTTGTGGGTGATGAGACTTTTTTTTAGGGGCTTTTCATTCGATGCTTTGGTGGAAAAACTAAAAAGTCCTGTCGTACTGTAAAGGTTAAATGAGCGATCAATGATTGGGACATCAACCTGGGCGACACCTGCGTGTCCAATGCATCGCGTACTTATGTGCGTGCCTGTAACTGGCAAATGCGCCACCGCGGGTGACAATTCGCGCTAACTAGTCGCACCGGTGAGTTAAGGCCAATCCGTACAGGTTCAACGAGCGAGGATCTACCGGGCTTGCAATTCATGTATAATTTTGAAGTCGGTTTCGTATTTCGATGACAATAGCGGCGTTGACATTGAGGGCGATGAAAGATTTTTCAGGTGCTTTTGACTCGATCCTTTGGTGGAAATGCTAAAGACTGATATTGGCATTGTTTAGATCGAATGCTCGATCAACGATTGGGACATCCACTTCGGCGGGACCTGCGTGTCCGATGCATCGCGTACCTATGTGCGTGCCTGCAACTGGCAAATGTGCCACCGCGGGTGACAACTCGCGCGAACTAGTCGCACCGTTGAGATAAGGCGATCCAATCGATATAGGCTTAACGAGCGAGGATCTACCCGGCTTGTAATTCATGTCGATCGATAATGATCCAGCGAAGTCGCGAGCAACGCCGAGCCACGCAGCATCGGAGCGCCACGTTTCTCCGCTCCGTCCTTTTTCTCTTTCCTCCATTCTTTCATTTCCGTCCGTCTTTCTCGTTTTCAGCCTGCCGCCTTTATTCCTCTCGCCTCGAACTCACTTCTCGATCTTCACTCTTCGGATTTCTTCTCCGTCCTGCCGGCTCTCTCGCTCACCTAGCGGGGGTGAGCGCCGGGTTAAGAAAGCCGGGATGAGACCGTGAAAGACTGCGTACACCCACCGGCACCAGAACCGCGCGTGCTGATGGGATTTACGATTTTAACGAGCCCGAGAAGAGGCTAATGGATCGCGAGCTATCGATTTGGCGCTCACCTCGCCCCCGGCCGCGTCTTCTTTATTTTGTATTTATTTATTCATATATATATATTTTTTAATCGTTCCTCCAAGCAATGCGAACGCCGCGTGAACTATGCGCAATAGGGCAAACTTTGAACTCTCGTTCGCCAGTTTGTTGCTCTTATTTTTCGCTATAAAGAGCTGACGATGATAAAAAAAGAAGTTTCCACCTTATTGGCGATCCTTTATCCCCGTTATCTCCTCCGAGCGAAATCGTCGGCGTTGCGGAAACTTTCTGACCTCGTAGCACCTAAACCAGTTTGATGCTTAAAAATCGTCCCACCCGTTGCTCTGTGTGCTCATTATCAGAACGAGCCTCGGAATGTCCTTAGAAACTTAGCGCACTTGGATCGGCTGGAAATTCAATGGGTGTACATACGGGCTCTTTATCGCGGTCCTCTCGTGTTAAGCAGGTTCTTCGGGAAGTCTTAGCGGCGCGTTGTTCGTCCTCGCGATCGTAAGTCGCTTATCGCAGGCCGGAGAAACCTCGGGGGACGTTATTAGCGGATATGCGTTTTGCATAGTCCTGATTTCCGAGTCCCGAGTGTACACGTACTCCTTAATGCCATTGACGAATCCGGGAACGGTGTCTCTTCTGTATCCTTCGATCTCTCGGGACACCGAGCGTGGGCCGCCTAAGTCGATTCGTTTGAGTCACACGTGTCGCAGCTCCGCGCCGGAACGCAGGTAGGTGCGCAAGGATAATATAGTCGCGCATGTGCTATCCCGCCTAGCCTCGTCAATCCGGACTCGTGCTCCTCCTGCTGCACCCTGCGATTCAGCGACGATTCCCGCTTGTTACGGTGGCATGTTTCTCAATGCCGATAAGCCTCTGCATATCTCCCCAATAACGATGTACAAAAACTTAAGGCTATTTTTGTAACGCGTGCGCAAAAAGTCCCACTTTTCGTGCCTTTAATAACGCGTGGTAAAAGGGCCGCTTTTTCGTAAGGCGTGAGAAAAATACTGCGCATGCGCAGATCTCACTAGTTACTTTTGTAACACTCTAGTTATTTGTTCGCACGTTTTTGACACGCTATGAGCATTAAAAGTGGGAATTTTTCTGCACTTGTAACAAATTGTAATTTACGATACTATTGCGATTAAACGTTTTCTGAACAGTGTGAGTTTGAAACACGGGCCAAAGGCGAGTGTTGCAATCAACCCAGTTAAGAAAAAATATATATATTGCAGTCAACTAAAGATTCGAGCAGGGGCGTTCAAATATTTTCTTGGTGCAGCTAAAAGATTGATTAATTCAACAATTTTTTTGATGACCACCAAAATATTTTTGAGGCATTAAAATATTTGGTTCGACCAACAAAATATTTATTTGAAGGTCCCCGGCCGAATGTTTGGTTGATTCAACTGCATTTTTTTAGCAGTGTGTCACACTTGTACGAAAAAGCGGTTTTCCGACCGCGGTCGGAGAAGTGGGCAACACTCGCCTTCAGCTCTTGCTGTTGTCGTACTCGCTTCCGACTCGTGCAGCCAACTCCACAACCTTCGTCGTAAGACCGTTTATTCGCTCTAGGATCGCAAAACTACTATTTCTTAATTTCTTTATTTTTTTTTTTATGATGAGCAAGAATTCGAAGAACCGGAAGCGTGATTCCTGACGCCTGCCGAGAAGGACGAACATTCGTCGCTGACGTCGAGGGACGAGTGGATGAGTTATGAGCGGAGCGTTGCCTCCGGGATCTCGCGAGTCATCTCCGCTTCGGGCCAGGCTCCGGGATCTCTTCCACGCGAACGTACGTGTATGTATCCACGGTTTGATACCTGTACCGTGTGCGGGGAGAGTGTGCGCGCGCGACCGAGCGACTTAAACGCTCGCGTGCATGCCGCTTGTAATGCCGACATCGTTAAACCTTTATATATTTGTCAAGAGTTATTTGAGTAATGTCCGAGGGACGGGGAGAGATCGGGGACTCGACGCTTTCTCGGTCCCTCTCCGGTTATGCTTCCCCTTGACTTCTCCCCTTGACGGATCTGCCTGTTCGCTTTTCACCGGCGCGCGCCTCTTCGCTCGCGTTTCTACATGTAGCCATTCAAACTTTTTGCCTCGTTTGTCACAAAGCAACGTGGCTTTCGCAATCGAATTCCGGGCATCGTTCCGCCAATGCTTATCGCCGATAAAAAAAAACAAACCTACAGGCGCGAATCCTCACGCGCTACTGCAACGCAAACATTCCCGATTTTTGTTTACTGTTTAATGAAAGAACATTCCGTAATGGATATATTTGAATTTTTTATGATTTTTTTTTTTTGGGAATATTTGTCGCGAAGATTTAACACACTAACCGAGATTTCATTTTACGCAAGAGCATCCTTTTGCAGCAAGCGGATTGTCATTTCTCGCAAATAGAATCCTCTTGCATCAAATTACTTCTCCCCTCGACAGATCTGCTTGTTCGCTTTTCTCTGGCGCGCGCCTGACTCGCCGCTCGCGTTTCTGCATGCAGCCATTCAGACCTTTTGCCTCATTTGTCACATAGGAACGTCGCTCTCGCAATCGAATTCCTGGCATCGTTCTGGCAATGCTTGTAGCCGGTAAAAAAATAAACCTACAAACGCCATTCCTCAAGCGCTACTGTAACGCAAACACTCCTAGTTGTTGATGACTCTTTAATGAATCCAATACTTATCTCGGATAGGGATTTTACGAGATTTTTTCATTGGTATTTGAATTGTTGATGATTTTTTTTTCTGAATATTTATCGCGAAGACTTAACACTAAATGAAATCCATTTTACGCAATAGAATCCTTTTGCATCAAATGGATTTTATGTGGTGTGTATTTTATTCGTCACCCGACGAAGATTCAGTAATCGATTTTCCGTCGAACTGTAAAATGTGGAAATAATTTGTCAGTTGGCGCAGGAGTTGGTAAAATATGGATAGTCGAGGAAGCCGGTTCGTAGAAGAACGGGAGTGAGGAAACGGTAGCGCGATCCTTGACGCCCCGGCCCCCGCGGCACGTACGAGTCGTCCTCACCGCCACTACCGTGTTGCGTGCTATCCTCGAGCGAGCGTACTACGTACCCACCTTCGAACCCATCGAAACCCATATAAAGACCGGCAGGTACAACGAGCTGGAGCTCGGAGCGCCCACGCCTTCGCGAGATACACTGGCGAGCAACGCGCCGTCCTCACTCCTTCCATTTTTGAAGTCTCATACCGAGGGTGAGGAAAAGATATGAAAATTTAATTTTCCGATTTAGTTTTCTTTTACGTTTTTTTTTTGGGATTTCACTACCGCGTAAAAATGCACTGGGAAAATATATCGTTATTTCTACTATACGGAGTAATTCCCTAAGCGAACATCTATATATATATATAGTTTCCGTTGAAAGATATTTAATTGGTCAAACTGTAACTATATTTGCTATTATCATTTGCGATTATTGTTCCAACTAGGATAAGTCAGGGTGACATGGCCACGCGTAATATCTTTCAACGTCACAAATGAACAGCGCTGCCGTCTGCACAGTTTTTAAATATATTAAGTAATATATATTATTATAATATATATTATTACAAATATATTAAGACATGTTTTGTGCCTTCCCTCTATGCTTCTCTAGGCCTAATCGACTACCATTATTACTGTGACCAAATCACCCGTAGTGTCCAGATGACACTTATTTATGGAACTGAATTAAATCACGCCTCGAAGACATCGAAAATTCTGAGTGAATTACTTCAGTTCGATGTTTCCAGGGTTGGATACGACGAAAATTCAAAAGGTTTTTAAAAACTTTGAAGCTCCAATTTTCATAGTTTAAAAAACCATGACCACATCACCCCGACTGACCCCATAAAAAGTAGACGTTCCCTCAGGGGATTATATTTCATAGTGAAAAGTTCCTACGGTCGCTCCAACTATGTATTTTTTTTCTCGGTGTCGTAATAACAATATTCCTCGGTGGAAGGACGAGAAAAATGAATCCAAAATAGAAACATTACTCGGAACGTGGAACGCCCGAGGGTACGTACGCTCGGTTCCCGAGCGGGGTAATATGCGCGCGTACACCTGGAATACGCATACCTCGGTCGGCATCAGAGCGGAACTCTGGCCGCGGTACCGGGCCGGTAGCACCGGTGTGAGTGCGCCCGTCCGCGTTGGTACATCGACCGGCTCGTCGGAGCCGTTCGCTGTACCCTGCAGGATGATGCATACCCCGCCCTGGCATGTTCCACGCTCACTCACACCAACCACCCTTTTTTCCACCACCGATGCGTTTCCGTGCGTGGGTAAGTTACACGCGATCAGTGCACGCACGGCTCCGCGAGGTTGTATGCGCGTACTTAGCATAAGTCTCGGACCCGAGGCACTCTCTCATCGTATTTCATGCACGCCGCGTACAACCGTGCCGTGTGTTTCCCTCCCTTTCCATACCCTCGTCCACGCGCGAACCTCCTTGCCGCGGAGCGTACCGAGTATACGCGTAAATACCGCGTTGGAAGAGTGAAGCTGACCGGCTGACTACAATGTCTGCTCCAAAGTCTCCGGCAGAAATTGAAGAATCGTCATCAGTTCCACCGTCTCGGTTCAACGCGGTGCGCGAGCGAACTTACTTGCTGCAATGCGTATCGAGTATACGCGTAAATACCGCGATGGAACAGTGAAGCTGACCGGCTGAGTACAATGTCCGCTGGGAAGTCTCCTGTAGAAATTGAAGAATCGTCATCAGCATCACCGTCTGGCTTCAACGCGGTACGCGAGCAAACCTCCTTACAATAAAGCGTACCGAGTATACGCGTAAATACCGCGTTGGAAGAGTGAAGCTGACCGGCTGACTACAATGTCTGCTCCAAAGTCGCCGGCAGAAATTGAAGAATCGTCATCAGCATCACCGTCTGGGTTCGACGCGGTACGCGAGCAAACCTCCTTACAATAAAGCGTACCGAGTATACGCGTAATGACCGCTGTGGAAGAGTGAAGCTGACCGGCTGAGTACAATGTCTGCTGGAAAGTCTCCGACGGCAAGTAAGAAACGTCGTCAGCTTCACCATCCTGGGTTCAACGCCGTAAGCGAGCGAACCTCCTTACAATAAAGCGTACCGCGTATACGCGTAAAGACAGCTTTGGAAGAGTGAAGCTGACCGGCTGAGTACAATGTCCGTTGGACAGTTTAAGCCGCAAAGTAAGAAATCATCGTCAGCTTCACTATCCTGGTCCGGCGCCGTACCGGAGCTGGCATGATACTTGTGCACAGTTACGGCGACTTTTTGTTGTGCAGCATACTCGTTGTACTCGAGTACGCGTATCGAATACGCACATCGATGTGAAAAAGATCGGTCCAATCATTGACGCACGGTAAACGAGGCTCTGCGAATTTAACAAACATTTCTCGTTCGCAAAGTAGAATCCTCCTTACCTTTCAACTATACTTCGGTGTACGCAATTTTTTTTTTTTTACCGTACGGGCTTGTTCGCCTTCGCGACTTCGTGCTTATCTCACATTTTTCTTTCCTCTCGCTCCGCTCACGCCCTTTGTAACTTATCGTCAGAAATGACTTATCGCCCGATGCCTCCTTCGCCAGCACGGCAACGTAATAACCTAAATTAAGTTCGTCCGTGAGCATGATGCACCCGACTCTTGGGCGCGAGTGGCCGGCCTTTGCGCGGATCATTTTCTCCCTATCTCATATCTCACGTGGCTCCTTTGGGAATGAAATTCTACTGCGCGTGGTCTTACTTTCGCCGATCGTGCGATATTCTCGATGGTTATTTTTATTTTATTTTTTTGCTCAATTGTATGTTAATTTGTACCGTCCCAGGAGGGAATGATCATGCATGATTCATTTTTAATCCTCGTACGAAAATGCCTCATCGTTTGTAAATCGCGTTTATTCCACCCTCGCTCTACCGCCCTCAACTTTCTAACAGTAGTAACCCGGAAATAGAGCCATTGTAACCAGCGACCTTATCAGCGTAATTCATTCTCCCTCATTATGCAGCTCGTAACTTCCCGCGCATGCACGCGAGATCCAACGAATACCGGGGGATTAAGCGTATTATCCCATCGGACTTTTGTCCTCGTTTCCATTTTGGCGCTTCATCTCCCGACTTTCGCGTCGCTTTCGCGGAAGTTGCACACAAGCTCCAGTGTGACTGCCAGCGAGCTAATCCGATGAAACTTCCACGTGTGACGTATTCGACGTTTACCGCCTGCATCCGCGCAGTCGCAAGGCAGGACGGCCCGTTCGGATCGCCGATATTGGAATAGCCGAGGATTTACCGGCCGTTCAGCCGAGTGACGACGCGTTTCGCCGCGCAAGCTACCACACTCGGATGGACCTCAAAGTCTCGTCCCGCCGCGCCGAAGATTACACTTCGCGCACTTCGGCGAACGAGCCACCGCGCATACATCCTCGTTGTACACGCGATACCCGCTTCGAAACCTAGCACTATCCGCTATCTACTTCACAACCAATTTCCATCGCCTGCGCCAAGGTACGCCGCTTCCAGCCGAGACGAAAGCGATATTTCAACCCGCTCGCATCGCCCGAGTTATAAACTCCTCTCTATACTCGCCGCTTCGTTTCGCGTCTTCTTCGGCGTATAAATATGTGCGGTGTTATACGCGCGCGGGTGCGCACGCTCGGGGAACTTCGATTCGTGGGTGTAAGGTGTCTACATCCACCGCGACATAGTCCGCGACGGGGAGTGACGAAGCCGAAGTGAGAGATACGCAGTCTCGAATGAAAATAAATCAGAAAGCCGAGGTCGTTAAATGCGGGAATCTTCGCTGCGGGAAAAGTACTTTCATCGTTGCGACGTTGAGCCACCTGGGATTATCGGACGTCGGAGGAGAGAGGAACAAGATGTGGGGAGTGAATTTCATGGGACAGATAGTTTGTGACGAGTCTTATCGGGACTTCACACGTCGTCCGGGGTTATTGAGGATCTTCGTTTTACATTGTATGATGCATAGGAGTGGCCGAGAGGGAGCGAAACACTGGGCCGGCTTTGGCGCAGCTCCGGCCGGTGTTGGGCCAACGTCCGCCGGCAGTTATGCGTGTCATTCCCATCAGGGTAGTTTCAACCACGATTGCGACCCCGCGCGCTGTGCGCACCCTCGAGGAGGACCATTGCACGGGCTGCATTAACGACGGTGCAGTAAAAAAGTTGAGCCGAGACTGATAAACGACTGTCCGGAAAACGTCCCGGATAAAATACGATCGAGGAGAAATGACCGGCGCGCTGACTTAATTTGGGTCGTTAGAAGGTTCGTCCTTCGCGCATGTATAGGCGTCCTCCTCCCTTCTCTCCGCTTTGACGATCCTACCTTCCTCTCCCTCGAGCGATAAGTCATTTTAACGATAAGCCGCGCACACGGAGAAACATTCGAGGACACGTAGCGCGTACAATTTATGCGAATGCTAATTCTCGCGTCAGGTCGGTGGTCCCGCGACGCGAGGTTTCAATGGAAAAATTGACAGATGCCGTATTTTTTTTCAGACTGGCGAAATGCGATTCGATAGAAAAAGGTCCGTGTAAAAATGAGCGTGTCGATCAAATTTGTTATCGTGGAGTGTTACGGCGAAGAAAACGGCAGCGCCAAAGGATCGAAAGTCAGGGACTTTTGGGCTGTGAGCGAGGAGAGCCTAAAAGGAATAAAAAAAAATGAAGAGGAAGGGAGGAAGGTACAGAGTGCCCAATGAACGAGGAGGGTTGGGGGCATGGGACTAAAATGCTGCTCCGGCCCCCGAGGCGCAAGAATAAATCGCCACGGACAGACAGCATGTTCGACTAATTACAGATCCCTGATTACCGCATGCGCGCGAGCGCTCACGGTGGGCGCGACTCTTCGCTCCGGCTAATAAAGAAAAAATAATATTAATAAACGCTAATATCGCGTCCGGGCGATCTCCCCCGCAGGCCAAAACGGTGTTTATTAATTTATCGGCTGGGATCCGATAGCGCGGGGCCGAATGGCTCCGCTTTTGACTTCTCTCTTTGGTACCTGCTGTTGGGTCAGATCCTGGGATGGCCAGAAAGGGGACGTTTATGGCCGGACGCATCGGTACTGTGATTTCAGTACCATACCTTAAGTATCGCAGTAGCTAAAACCTTGAGCGATCTCAAACTGATCGATCACTATAAGTTGCCATTTTTGACTTCTCTCTTTCGTACCTGCCATTTGGTCAGAAGGATCACGAGAAGGCCAGGAAGAGGACGTTTATAGCCGGACGCATGTGTATTGAGATTTCAGCACCGTACCTTAAGTATCGCAGTAGCTAAAACCCTCGCGCGATGTCGCATTAATCGATCACGAAAGTTTACCATTTTTGACTTCTCTGTTTCGTACCTACTGTTGAGTCAGAAGGATCTCGAGATGGTCAGGAAGCCAACGTTTATAGCCGGACGCATCTGTACTACGATTTCAGCACCGTACCTTAGGTATCGCGCTAGGTAAAACCTCGGGCGATCTCGCACTAATCAATCCCTACAAGTTACCATTTTTGACTTCACTCTTTCCCACCTGCCGTTAGGTCAGAAGAATCTCGAGATGGCCAGGAAGCCAACGTTTATAGCCGGACGCATCTGTACTACGATTTCAGCACCGTTCCTTAGGTATCGCAGTAGCTAAAACCTCGAGCGATCTCGCACTAATCGATCACTACAAGTTACCATATACAATAAGACTACAACCGATGCATTAATATAAATCACATAGATCAGGGTCCACGATTCCGATGGCAGTGTCTAATGGCGTCGCGAAATAAATTGCATTCACATAGCCGGTTGATAAGCGGCGACGGTGTCCGACGGTGTGACGCGGTCTATAAAACCGTTCGGTAATCGATCTCCCGGCTAAATCGAATGGGCGGCGGCGATAGATCGAGGATTATTAGACATGCGAGATGTGTTTAAGTTTCCACGTCCCACCGGAGTGAGGCGTGCTGGCGAAGTCGAACGATGACTTCCGCGTGGGATCCCGCACGGGACATTAAGAAGAGAAAGAAGATGAAGAAGCCGCCCGAGGCCCCACAGGACGGACACACCAACACCTGAGTCTCGCAAGAGCGTATCAACACTCGGGACCAGATTTGTTCGCGACATTAGATTCAACCAGAGTCAACGCTTCTCCGCGATCCCCAATGAAGTTTAGCCAAATCAGCATTGGCGCGTCGCAGGACAACGTTTTTGCCGATAATTGATACACACTCGTCACGTGATATCGTTGATGAGGGATGATCGTTCTCGTGCTGCGTTGAAGTAGCCAATGATGTACCGTATCGTAGGTGAAATAACGTTGAAATCATGACTATGAAGTGTAAGCTTTTCCCACGGATTCCTGCGCGCTGGTAAAAGCAGTTTCATGGTGGACGGTAAACGCGCATGGGCATAAATCTATAAACATTATATATGTCTGTGTTAAGATATAAGCTGAATAATATCAGTCCGATCGATAAGCGCAGAGACGGAATCGAGGAGCGTTGTGTACCCGAGGCAAAAGTAATAGCCGCATTTAATAGCAGGTGTAACAAATCGTGGACAACAAATTCCTTACGGCCTATGTAAATCGCTCTATAAATCGGTGCCTGTATACTGTTTAGCCAATTAGCGAGAAGCTTGCCAATGGTACGCGTCTTGTCTACCGGTAACCGCGTACCGCGTGCCCGACATCAGTGCGTCTGGTTTCTCCCGATCTCGTTCGACGAACGTTCTACGGCCTAACGAAGAGCGTGTCGGGTATACTGAGCACGTACCGCGTTACACTACTCGATACGTGAATCACCTGACGTTTCTATCTAACACGACGATTGAAACGAAAAGAATAAATTAAGTGCATCAATTTTTGTTTTAATGTTTTTTTTTTTTTTTTTTGTAGAAATAAACGCGAGCGGCGAAGTGGACGTGTTATACATGTGATATATTATCGGGCGTCAATGTGGTATGCAAATTGATGGGCCGACGTCTAAACGGAAGTTCCATTAGCGCGCGGAGAGAGAAGCGCCGATAAATATTGGCAACGCCGAGGCGAGTCTCCGGGGCTTCGTTGTGTCGCTCTCTGTGTAAGAGTATTCATATGCAAAATATTGTATTTCATCGAATTTTAATCCCGTCAAAGCCGATCAGTTATCCGAACGATCGCGGTAGAGCTATTCCTGCCGCGTCGAAGGACCACCTCAGCCAAATCCGCACCGTGGGATTTGCAAGTCTGATCCGTCAAAACAGAAACGAAAGTCCTCGGGGAAGACTTGGAGAATCAAAGGTGAGGTTGTTTGGTCTCTCACGAATGTACCGAGACACAGAGTGTGTAGTCTCGAGTGTAGAGTTCTCGAGGAACCGGTATACCGGGCTCTCGAGAGCTCGATGACGAATCTAGGCGTGTTCGGAGAGTCGATTACGACTTTACGAGCCAACTGGCAAGACGGGACGATCCTCCGATATAACGACTTCGATCCGGTCGCGCAAGCGCAAGCACAAGCATCGATCAGCCACTCGAGAGGACAGCGCGGGTCATTCATAAAAAGATTATACTCGCGAGTGAAGCGCGGTGAGACAACGTCGCGTTTGCACTTACAAGTGCTTCTTCTAATTTCACAGCCGACCGAATTACTCCGGATTCAAGGTCTTCGTTGCTACGAAACGAGCTCGCAAGAAGACCGCCAATTGGTAGCATGACGATGGCGCTTCGTACTGGAATTCGCTAATGCAGCCCTCTCTCGGACGGTCCGCCAAGTTCTCGTACGGAAAACCCCGTCGAGCCTTGACACGAACGCTTCTTACCGGAATTCGCTAATGCTGCCCTCTCGGACGGTCCGCCAAGTTCTGGTACGAAAAACTCCAGCTGAGCTTTGACGCCAGCGCACCGTACCGGAATTCGCTAATGCAGCCCTCTCGGACGGTCCCCCAAGTTCTGGTACGGAAAACTCCAGCTGAGCTTTGACGCGAACGCTTCTTACCGGAATTCGCTAATGCAGCCCTCTCGGACGGTCCGCCAAGTTCTGGTACGGAAAACTCCCATCGTACCTTAACGGAAGCACTTCTTACCTGAACTCACAAGAGCTGTCCTTCTTTGGACAGTCGATGGTCAACGATGTGGTTGCACATCTCGTCCCCCGAGCACCGGTACTTACGACATAGCACGTGTACACTCGCACGTCTCGTGCCATATTTTCTCGCCTGGCAGGCGTGAAAGAGGACGAGCGGCGACCGATAAGAAAATCAATCGTGTTTGCCGCGAATCATCGTAAATTGGCGTTAACCGACAGATTGACGCGGCCCGGGCGAAGTTCCCTCTCGCCTCTCGAACTCTCGGTCAGTCGTTCGGTGGATGCAACGCGGCGGGGCATAAAAATGTCAGCAACGGCCACCGCCATAGCATCAGCTACGAGTGTTCCGCCGCTTTTGGACATCGCGCATACGCGCATACTCGAATAACGAGCCACATCCTGAGGGGAGTCTCTTTCGAAAGGAAGATAACGGAGGAAAAAGAAAAAATTGAATACCGACGTCCGAGGCTGCGTCTGCTGGAGGTCCCTCGGAAGGACATGCAAAGAATAGAAGGGTTATGGTTACTGCCCGCGAGCGCAAGAAGCATAAAAGAAATCCGGAGAGATTCAGCGGTACATTCCAAAGTTGGACGTAGAATTCCAAAGGCGTTTTCGCGAAGTCCTGTCCTCCAGTCATGATCTCCTTGATCTCGCATTGCAATCCCACTGCCACGGTCCTATCTCGGGACTTTCGGGGTTTCTTCTAGGAAATACCCTGGGACCTTTATTTCGGGAACTGCCGTATTCGGTGTATCCTTCCCAGCGTGCTCTCTTGTATCGCAGAGCAGATCGGTACATGGAACACATTCGCTGCCCGGCCACGGAGAATTAAACATATCGCCCCGAAGGATACCGGCACAGACATTACGGCCAAGGTCTATTGAGCTATAAAACATTTTCTAATTTATTTCACGAGCCCGCAGTAACTACGCCAGTAGGATTCGGTCCTCCTCCTTCTATATCCTTCTCCGCTTCTTTTATTCTTGCTCGTCCCGTCTCTCCGAGCTTCCACATCGCACAGTTATGTGTCTACCTACCGCCGATGAGAGAGCTCATCGCATTATCCCGGATAATTCCCGCTGCCAACGAGAGGGCCACCCCACGAAACTCTCGCAGTACTGCGGGCTCTGTGAGCGCGTCTTCTTACACGCGTAAATCAAATCGCCTCGTGCGTACGGCGCAAGGCTTAGCATGAAATTTACTGCCGTGTCGGTGTGCCTGCACATACTCAGGGAGGCGCAGCGATTGCTGCTGCTACCCCGTCGAAACTGAATTCTTCGCCTCCCGAGAACTTCAAATGCCGAACGTTACCGTGCAACATGACAAGTGTTTGCTCGTACGCGATACACTGTCGGCTATGCGTCACGAGTATTATGGCGCGCGCATGCGCGGAACCCGCGAATCTCTACCACAGATCTCTACCAACGGGATCATTACGTTTATCCATAATGGTAGAGTGCGATTCTGATGCAAATGCGAACGTACTTCCTTACACTCATTATACGCGAATTTCCGATTTGCGGTTGCAGCATTTATATCATGGAACGAGCATGAATGGATAAGCGCACGGAGAAAAGGGTTTATTTATTATCTATTTACACATTAAAAAAAGTTTTTACTTTTTACAACAACTTATTGTCCGCAAACGTCAACAATTTTTTATTTGTTCATTTTCTAGTTTTAGAAACAAAAGTACAAACTAAAATTGTCAATGACACGGGAAATAAAAGGACAGGTTCGTATATTCAAATAGGTAACAAACGAGTTATTTGACAAAGTTATTTTTACGAAATTTCGCATTCCTATTTTACGAAATTTTTTTTTACTGCGTAATGTTAACAAATATCTTGTTGGACGTTGTGAAACAAACGTTCACTTATCGTTAACGAATTTTAGTCGAACCAGATAAGATTCAATTGACCCAAAACAAAACTGTTAAGCCATTCGGTGACAAATTTATTTATTAACTTTACTCAACTGAAATTTGTTAACAACAAAGGTATATTTCGTCGTATCCAACAAAAGATTTCTCGTATCAAATAAATTCTCTTCCCAGTGCACCGTGCAGCATCGCCTCCGAGTCGTTCCTCTCGGGAGATCAGCAAATACGAAACGCGCAGCTTCGCAAACATTTACTCAAAGTATAACAATAGACCCAGCGCGATTCACGACGCGTATTACGGTACCTGTGTGCTCCGCCGTGCGTGACTTCGAGTGCGCAGAGGCAGAAAGTCCGTCCTCGCGACTTCGAGCGTTCCAATTAATAATTCATCCGACCGATTGATTGAGTCACCATCGTCGAAAAAGTCGCACCGAGTGGAATTGATTAAGTGCACACGGGGTAAAATCTCAATTCCGCGGAGCTGCGGAACGCGGCGAGATCGTAACGAACAGGGAACAAGATATAATGGCACGGTAGTGTATTATAACGGATCGCCGGGGGAAAGCGAGGAGCGCGGTACAACAGTGTACCCGAGAGAATAATGCGAGGAGAGCCCCGCGAAGTCGCCGGGTAGCGAAAAAATTGCGAACAAATATGGGCACGGTTGTTTCTATGTGCGCTTCCCATTAACGGCACCCACGCATGGCTCCGCCGAGCGGGCTGCCGTACGTATCCCGGGTGCGTAACAAACGCGCGGCGCGGAGACCGCGAACGGCGAAGCACACTGTATCGCGCGAGGGCCCGCCCGCGAGATGAGACGAACGACACGGGACGCGAATGCTCACGTAGGATTCTTAATGGTCCACGGGATTGAATTTATCTACGCCGCACGTAATGCCCGCAACGAGCGAATTGATTCACGAATCTTAACGAAAGCAATTTCTCTCCGGCCGATATGTGATGAGACGTGACGGGCCCTTCATTTTCCGCTATGTTTTATTATTCTTTTATTCCGTGAGGTTCCCATTAAAAAAAAAAAAAATCGAGAAAATTCGAGGCTTTGATCGATGTGTTAACTATGAGTAATGCGGACGACGAGTGAATTGATTCACGAATTCTCCTTAGCGGGAGCGTCATAATAAATTACAGACAGGGCCAGCGTTCGGCCGGAGTGGATTTCGATCCTAAATCAATCTCTTATGCTATATTATGGAGATTATGGTTTCTATAGCTTATGGAAGTGGATTTTGGACATCCTAAGTTCCGTCTAGCAAATCGGAGTGGATTCTAGTTCTAAATCACTCCCATACGCTAAATTCTTGAGATTTCGGATTTCATAGCATACAGCAGTAGATTTCGAAAATACTAAATCCCAAACAGCATATTAGAGTGGATTTCGATTCAAAATCACTCCCATGCGCTATATTCTTGAGATTTCGGATTTCATAGCATATAGAAATGGATTTCGAAAATATTAAATCGCCCCCATACGCTATATTCTCGAGATTTCGGTTTCTATAGCATATGGAAGTAGATTTCATAAATCCTAAGTCCCACGCATAACGTAAATATAAATCCTAACTCCTGGGTGGCATTTGTTATTCTTCTATTTGATCGCATCTCATAAAAAAGTGGAGAGAGTTCGAGCTTTTAACCAATACGTTACTGCAAGTAATGTGCGCGGCGAGTGATTTGATTCACGAATCTTTCCTAGTCGGGGCGGCAGACGGGGCCGGTACTGGCATAGCGTCCGCTACCGTTCGGCCAACGTCGGCCAGCACCGTTCGTGCGTGTCATTTATTATTCCATCGCATCGCATTAAAAAAAATTGAGACAAGTCGAGCTTTTAATGCATTACTGTGAATAACGTATTGATGAATGATATCTTTGTATTATTCCGCCAATTCGAGGAACATCCACCCGCGTGCTTCAGGATTTTTAGGAGGTCGTTCCGAGCGAGAAAGCAGCGCAATGCCAACCTGTTGAATCCTCGAGAGCCGGAATATCCTTTCAGACGGAATATGGCACGAGTATGTGAGACGAAAGTGTCGGTTCGAAGTTTTCATGACTCTACGTGTCGGGACGACGTGACGCACCGGCGGAGATGGGAAACGGAGAGCTCGATGCTGAGTCCCGGGTGGCAGAAACTGCGCTTCGCGAAGAAGGGCAGAACGCAGTACGCGCTGTTAAACTATGAACGAGGCGCACGCTGCATTATACCCCGCCCCTGTCGTTACCGTCCGACGACACCGCGGGAATATATATGTACGTATGCAAATCCGAGTACACAATAATATTGTCGTACAAGCTGGATGCATCCCGCGCGATAAAGATCACAATGCGCGCACTCGCACCGAAGTACCCCGAGAGTGTGTGCGGTTTAACGCGCGGTACGCACGTCCGCCACGAGACCCTTCCGCCGCGGGAGGGGAAACAACGAATAGAGGGACGAGTTAAATTATTTTCGAGCTCGAGCTAAATTATTTTCAAACAACATTCGCGACTCGGCGACTCGCGGTTTCCTCGGGCTGGGTCGCTCGCGCGATACCCGGCAAATATATGCAAACAGGGGTGCGCCCTGGCGACAATTTACCTCATCTCGCTCGCGGGAGCGTACGCGCGTGCGTTTTGTAATTCACGACCGAAAAGAAAGAAACTGAAACGCGGGGTCGCTGTGCGCTCAAAAATAATTTATTGGTCAGGTGGTTCACAAATAAATGTGTTATGAATGCAGATAAACAATTGTTTGAATCGGATAAATAATTATTTGGACCGAGTAAATAATTATTTGAATCGAGTAAATAATAATTTTAACCTAGTAAATAATTATTTGAATCGAGTAAATAATTATTTGGAGCGAGTAAATTATTATTTGATACAAATAAAAAAATTATTTGAATCAAATAAGATATTATTTGAACCGAGTAAAAAATTATGTCCTATAAATACCCTCGGAGTCTGTGTACAACGATACTTAGAGGTAGTAAGCAGAGGCATGTGTATCACATCGTAACGTAACTCAACTCGAGGCCCGTTTCCTCCGGGATGCTGTAGCAACGTATCAAACATGCAAATGAGCCAACATAATTCGTCGTTCGCGGCCAGCAGCCAGCTGAGATTCATGCCGACCGTACTGCATGTAATACTCTTACGGGTGTGCAGGCACATAGGAACTCATCGAGCGAAGGGAGTACAATGCCATTGGATCGTTGAATCTCGGCTAAAGGAAACTTGATCCAGTGCCTTCCGCTAAGACTCATTAGCGGGCGCTCCGTTAAAAATGCACTCCCCAGGGCTTCGGAGCTTATGTGCTTTGCCTTTGCGTATCGCAAATTTAATTGCGGTACAATCAGCATAACGAGCTCTGAAGATCGCGTCCAGTGGTCCAATTCGTCGATAACTACCATGGTGAGAATGGCAAACTGAACCGGTACTGGCCGTCGTTGGGCGAACACCGGCAGCACGCTGTGCCAGTACTGGTCCTTTAGTTTTAAGACATTTGTTTCAACTTAAGATCGCTCTTGAGGTCGAACTGAAGATCAAAGTTTGGCCCGAACTTCATTGCGTGCTTAAAATTTATCTTAAGTTCCAACTTAAATTCGGACCTCAGTTCCAACTTAAATTCGAACCTTAGTTCAAATTTGACTTCGTACTTAGGTTTGATCGTCAATTCGAACTTATGATCAAACTGGAACTACAATCGACTTTGAGTTCAGAGCTAAGATCAAAGTTAAGCCTGGAATTAAGATGGAACTGAGCTTTGATCTTAAGTCCGAACTTACTATAGATTTTAAACACGCAATTAAGTTGCGGCCAAACTTGGATCTTAAGTTCGATCTCAAGAGCGATCTTAAGTTTAAACTAACGTCTTGAAATTCGACCCTCAGTCAAGTTTTCGTTATCGAGGGTTATCGAGGGATTATTGGATCCCAGAGTCTTCGGTCTTCGGAGCTTATTCTAAAAGGCTGCGATGCGCAGTTTGAAAGCTTTTCAGAGTCCGTACGATGGACTCGAATAGGGTACATGACATGCGGTACGTACGCTCAATATGACTGCAACTCCACTCACCCGCCGCTTGATCTTGCGCCTTCGAGCGAATGCAAATTCTCATCAGATAATTTGCCTCCCCCGTGTGTTCTCGCGCACAAACCGCGTTCGCGCCGTGAAGGCGTCCGGATCGCCACAATGTTTTCCTTGCGACGTTGCACCGTTGCCTGGCAGCTTCGTCGAGCAGGCTCGGTTTTACACACTCGTACGGCTCTATTACTTGGGCACTTATCTCGATACTTCTTCGTTCGTACCTCGGGTACTCGGCGCGAATTTTTTGCCCGATCCGACAACGGCAGCTTTATTGCTCAAACAGCTTCGTCTCTCGATAAAGTTTTCACCGCGAAGGGGAGACGCCGGCCCTCGCCCGATAGCGTAATTGGCTCGTGAAATTATCTGATTCGAACCCACGGGCCCGAAGCGATGCTCTCTCGCTTTTAAGAACTCGGCGCTTGTCAGCAATCGCTCCGGTCGTGCTTCCCGTTTGTTCGAGCTGGCGCTCATTTTTAGCGACCTCACACTCGTCCGTTTTTCGTTCCGCATCCTCCCTGATCCGCCCCTCAAGGCAATAAGCTATGATGAAATGCTCAAAAACAATTCCTAATAATAATAATAATAATAATAATAATAATAATAATAATAATAATAATAATAATAATAATAATAATAATAATAATAATAATAATAATAATAATAATAATAATAATAATAATAATAATAATAATAATATATCACTAGCGGTTATGTTGGCTGACGCGCTTCGCTCGCTCGCATAGATTTCGTAAATTAACTTTGCTTTCATCTTCACTACAATAAGAACTCCACCACTACAATAAGAGCTTTGCCGAAAACGGGAGGGGGGCAAACAACTAAACCAACAAACAAATCGACAGCTTTCTAAAATATATATAAGTTTTTATACATAATAATAATAATATTATTATTATTATTATTATTATTATTATGTATAAAAAGATAATTCAGAAGGTGCATACTGTAATCGACGGGAAGCCGCAATTTCGATTGGCCGTTCCGCATGTCCAGCCGATGATGCGGTCCGGCTGCGCCGTTTCGCACCGGTGCGAGGAGTGCCGAAAAACACACACCAGCTCGGCATCATCCCGGGCGAGAGCAGCCTCCCACGCGGCGCGGTCTCACGCGGAGAAAGCCGCACTCTTCTCGGCCGAATTTACGGCAGCCGAAGTACGTATACGATCAACGACGGAACCCGCGCTCTCGAGCGTGGAAATCGAGTCGGGCAGCCGCAAGGTACGAACCCCCGTTATTTCGCGGGGACTTCTGGCAGATTTCTTTTTTTTCCTCCCGCCCCCCTCGTTTCATTTATTTCTTTATTTCCATCGCTCACGAGCGATCCTCCGAACGATCTTTTATTTGTTTATCTTCGTTTGTTACGCCGTTTTATTGCGGGACACAATTTTATAGTGAATTTTCGAATAATGCGTCGCTGGTGTAATCGCGTCGAACAAAGTCGTTCCCGGTAAAGGAGCGCGTGTCTGTGTAGGGGAGAGCGGGGCAAAATGGAACAGTGGGGCAAAACGGGACAGCGGGGGCAAAACTCAATTTTCCAATAATATTTCGATGCCCAATTTTGTCCAAACGATACATCCGGATTTTCAGCACCGTTTTGCCCCACTTGCCATCAACGCCACTGTCCCTAAAGTCATTTGAAAATTGCGTTTTGTCCCGTTATCCCGTTTTGCCCCACTGTCCCATTTTACCCCGCTCTCCCCTACGCTGAGGCGAGTGTGCGACACATGGAGGATATTTCAGTCAGATCGAGATCGAGTATCTGCACACGATGAAATGTAGGTATATGTAAGCGATATAACGTACAACGAGCGCGGACGATAAAGACATTCGCGCACGGAGCCGCGGATCGGTCGCGATATTCCATTCGTAAATTCCGCTCGAGCGACAGATACGATCGTGGCTGCAACGTAATTTCTGGTCCTGTCCGCTGATTTCTACTACGTCGTACCTTGGTACGCTTCTTTTACTACTGCGCTATATTATAATATGGTATACTGTACTGCGTATGATCTTTGATTGCGGGATCTGCGTGTGTGCGCGCGCGCATGCGCGTCGATCGACCAAGAATGCAGATCGGCGTTCCCGGGACAGAAGTTGTACGCACGGGTTTAAAGAAGTAGCGAAATGCACGAGGAGCTGACGAGCGACTTCTGTGTAGGAGTACGAAGGGAGATCGTATTCGGGATTCACTGTCGTTAATGAGAAAGCAGGAAACCCTCGCGCGTGTCTCCCGAGGCGATATCGCTCGTCGTTCCCGGCCACGATAAAAACTGCACAAATTGGTTCGGGTCGTGTAACAAATTCTTCGAGTCTCTCGCACTCGTTTTAACAAACCGTCGTATATCGACTTTAGTACATTACTTTGATACGGAATGGAAATACGGGATGCTGGATGAATCGAAGGAATATAAGAAATATCTTCATGTGACCATCGAACTGTCGGTCCGATGCATGTAGGATGATAAAATTTATAACGGAATCTCGAGTGCGTCGTAGTAATGTAGGTGCAGCGAAGCACGAAGTTTCATTGCACTCTGCATAATGTATAATTATATATATAGATATTATATTATATGTATATAGTATAAATTGTATCGAGGAAGAATGGATCGTCAGCCTGGTCCAGTGGTTAGATAAAAGAAAAAATAACTGAAGCAGCGATGCGGAAAAAATGTCTCCGAATTAGTTGGCGCCATATATAGATATATCGATAGGTGCAAATTTATTAGATCCTGGGGATAAATCCTCTAAGAATCCTAGCGTAAAGAGAGCTACAAAAGGAAACTTAAACCTAATTTAGAATAATCGTGAAATGAAACAGAAAAATAAGAGAAATTGAAAAGCGACACAATAAGCAATTTCGCAATAGCTTAAGTAGGGTCTAAATAAAGATCAGTGAGTACACAGTAAGCCGATAATAATTGCATCACGTCATCTCCCGCTCGAGGGACCTGAGGTGCAAGAAAAGGCGTTTCTTAGACGTCTTACAAAGGTCTTATATGTCTCCGAAAAGAAGTTTTCCGATAGCGTGTACTTCCATACCGTACAGGCAGAACCGAGGTTCCATAAATCCTGCCTCCGTGACGTTGATCGTACTGTACGAATGCGTGCAGCAACGCGTGAATCGTTCTGGCGCGCTGGCATTAATCGTTTCTTCGTTTTATATTCGCGTCCTCCCCTGCCCAGCCTTCACGTCCCTCGCAGCTCTCGCGCGACGTCCCCGGAAATCGTAACAACCACACCGACACGGAGTGCACTTGGCTCGGCTGCGGAGCATCGATTACGCGATTTCTTCGTCGCCAGAGGTGTCGAACCACTTCTTCCCTCGTATCGCCAGTCTCTTCTATTTTCATTCTGGGACATGATCGACGAGTCTGCACTCTCGCTGCGATGGCGCATTACCCTGCATTCCCCTTCCATCAAATTGAATCATTTCGCACGTTATTGATGTCGCTGATTCGAACGATGTCCAATAAAAGCCGCATAAACGTCGTTGTTCTCAGATTGAAAAAAAAAAATTTTGAACAGTTTCATTCTCGCGAGCCCTCCTCGAGCGACGCGCGCGTTCGGGTAGGTGAGCTTTGAAGGCGTCATTACGTGCGAACGACATCCCACTTAAGTGCCCCATTTGTATCCTCCATGGGGTGTGTATGGTGTCGAGTGCGGGATTCTTAGAGACTACCGGCCTCATCCTCGTGTGCGCGTAGAGGAATTTATAAGCTATAATATCGGTGCGACGGTAGTAAAGCGCGATTGCGCCCGGTGTATATCAGAGCGGCCGCGAAAATGATCGCGTATGTACTCGCATGGTGGAGACCGCTGGATCGAGAAGTAGATTCGACTCCGGTTGCGAGGGAACGAGGCGAAAGCGTATCGCCCAGATTTTATTGCTCCGCCTTTTCCGACGTTCGGCTCTTCGACTAACAACCTCTTTAGCCCACATGAGCCAACGCGCATATATTACCACGTGTCCCGAACAGTCCTCCCTCTGCACAATGCCTTTTTCGCGAGTGTTTCGCAATACGACCGATCACGGTGAAAGAAATGGGGCTCGTGTATAAAACAGCTTCGATACACTGAGAAAAAAGATATAGTTGCTTCTATTGTACGGAACAATTCCCTAGGAGAATGTCCATGCATATAGTTTTTGTTGAAAGATATTTTATCGGTCAAACTATAATTTTATTTGCTATATATATATCATATATATACTATATTGTAATACATTATATTTTTAATATATATTATTATATTTATATAAAAATCCTGAATATGCTCCATAACACTTAGTCGCATGTAATTGTCCTAAAATAAGACACGTACAACACCATCGCACTCTTCCTCTCAAATAATGGCAAACATTGAAACAAGTGGGAGCTGGACGGACTATAGCACTCCGGTCGATGGCGCATTGGGCAAAGAAAAACAAAAACGAAAAGATTGTAAACACCTGCTTTACCTTGTAAATATTTTAGCTAATAAAATTCTTGTCTCACTACTACTATATTATTCTTATATTATATGTTGTATTATCATTCGTGATTATCGTCCTAACTGTAATGTAGACGTTCCCTCAGGGTATTATGTTTTATATTAGAAACTGACTATAGTCAATCCAAACTATCTAATTTTTTTCTCAGTGTAAATTCCGGTTCGCCTTCGACATCGCGTGTCGTCGGAAATTCATTAAATTGTATTAGATTGGAATTAATAAATTAACATCGCCCCATCGTCTCCGTATTGCGGAGTGTGGCGAGCCTCGGATTCTCCACGGTCATCAGGATGTTTGGCGAGGGATTTGATAAAGTGCGTCAAGGCAATTAGGTCCAGCCGAGGTGGATGGGAGCCGCGGCACAATCGAGTTCTTCGACTGGACCTAAATCATCCGATGCTGGGAGCTCGTGCGGCCGCGCGGATCTTCGCCCAAAGAACCGAGCGAGAATCACGGGAGCATAATCTTGGACTCCCCAATTCCGTACAGCTCATCTTCGCATGTCCGGTTACACGCGCCCCATGCGTTTCTTCTTCGAGACACACGAAATTCCCTCCTAAAGCTGATTGCTCGGTGTGTTCCTTCTATCACGATAATCACAGTGTTTAGACACGCAATAATGCCACTCCACGAGACCTTCGGCTCGGAAATTAAACCCTAAACAGGACACGGAGGAAGAACTGTGGGTGGAGCCGCGATAATTGCTTGCGTTACGTTTCAATCGAAAACGCCCCGTTCCATCGTTCGCTCCAGTGTAAACAAGAATTCTCGGCGCGGTTTCTCCGCGGCAAAGGAGGTCAAGCCGTTTCCATAAATCTCCGAAAAAAAAAATATATAAAAAAAATTACTTTGCCAGTTCACGTGGAGGAGTGAAATAAAATGATTTCCATAAAAGCGCTGCGTTTCTCCCCGGGGCGGCTGAATGTACGAATAAGTATGGTGTAGGTGATATTTCATACCGAGCAAGAAATTTATCACCGCATCGTAACGTTATCTGCTAAGCCTCTTACACGTATCCTTTAACATACCGGTTCAAATATTAAATCGTCATTCTCAATGCGGAACGTCTCCCTCTCTCTTTGCGATTCCGGATAAGCCTTTAACGACTCGTTTGCGAGTGATATTAGAATGAACTCGCTAAACGGTGAGACTTTGATCTGCCCGCGCTGCGGCGCGTAATCCCTCGGCAGAAAGTGCACTATAGTGGGATAATAATATCGAGCACGATGATTACCGCAGATAAGCCCGACGATGGCGGATCAAAATCATGGTCGAGCACTCGTCCCGGCCAATTCGCGCTCAAACGAATGACCCAGGCTCGGAGCTTATTCTACCCGCGTACCCGCGGAACAGCCACAGGTTGAGAGATTCGGAGTGCATTTAACTGGAGATAACGCTAATTAAACGGAAACCGTGAAAATCAGCGCGACGTCGTCGCGCACGTTCCTCTCGGACACGCGACCGCGCGAACCGCACGTGGAAGACGAGCGCGTGCATCCACCGTGTTATCGGTGCACGGTAAAAAAAAAATGTGTCCAAGTAACAAACTTTTTTTTCCACGAACGCCCGCAATTATTTTTTTTTTATTAATTTTACGCAAAAAACATATTTGTCAAATTAAGACTCTGTTTTGTAAAATGGACATTTTCGAATGCGCGAATTTATCATTACTCGTTGCGATGCACGGTAAAAAGAAATTGTCCTTTTAACAAACTTTTTTGGCCTCAAACGTCTGCGGTTATTTTCTTGTTAATTTTACAAAAAATATATAGATATTATATTTATAAAATTGATGATAAAATAATTGTGGAAGTTTGTCAACAAGAAAACTTGGTACCTATTTTACTGTGCGCGAGTGCGTATTTAGCGCAGGTGCGGCCGGGCAATCTCATAGCGACATCACCAACGAGCAACTATGTTAGGGTCGGTGAAACGCACCTCGTATTTTATTTCTCACAGTTAATCTTAAGGCAATATACTTCCGGAGCTCAGGCGAAGGTCAGGAATACCGAGCGCGGCAGTGATTCGAAAAAAATCGTCCGTTCGAGCCCATCATCTTCGTAAAGTTAAGCCGAAGAAAGTACGTGTACCGCTGGTCGGAGGCTGCGGCCGCGTAGCTGTGGTTTCCCATCTCTCTGTTCCGCCGGCGCGGGCGCTCACGCAATGCGTGGGCGCGCCACGCGACCGAACGGGTTCTCCGCGTTCCTGCTCTCTCGCCAACTTCCACCGGAGTGCAACTCCCGGCGGCCCCACCTCGAGGTTTCCATCGGCCGAACGATGCGCGGCACGCCACACAGAGTTGGGTCGCGGGGAGCCTGGACCGAACGACCGGAGGCTGGGGAACGACTGCCTCATCTTCTTTTTTTTTTTTTTACTTTTGCCTCTCTCCTGGGTTTACTTTGCGGGCATCTCGCGGCCTCTCGAAATATTCAAAGTCCCTCGACGGAGAGCTCAACAGAGTTCCTTCGGCGGGAGGAACTTAGATGGAGAAGGAGGAATGCCAGAGGGATGAGATCCGGAGGCACGATACCGCATTCCCCGCACTCTATATAAAAATCCATTTGAGGCAAGAGGATTCGCAGAAAGTGGATTGTCAGTTCCCGCAAATGGAATCCTCTTGCGTGAAATTGCACTTTGTTTGAGGTTTAGGGACCTGCATGTAACTTCATCGCCCAAAAATGACGGACTCAGCCACCAGCCGATAGCTAATCGCCAATCCGGAACTGGAAGAACCGAGACAAACTTTCATCCGGGAAGGCAACGAATCAGCGATGCTGTTAGCCTCAGACATCATCGAAGATTAGCGGATGCTGTGGCTGGCGATAAAAATGTGTCTCCACATGTCTACAAGTAAGATTGCCACTAAAGATGAGTGAACCTTATATTCGTCGACGGATTCCCAGCAGGAAACATTCCCTAGAATTTTCTACCGCGCTTTATCTCAGCCAAGATCGAGCAAAGAACATCGCAGTTTCACTAAAGATGTTCGATTGCAAAAAATGAAGGAATTAGCCATCAGCCGAGAAAAATGTCTAGCAGGAATGCAACGGATGAGCGATGGTCCAAGCTTCAGACGTCATCGAAGATGAGCGGATGCTGTGACCGGCGGTAAAAATGTGTCTCCACATGTCTGCAAGTAAGATTGCCACTAAAGATGAGTGAAACTTATATTCGTCGATGGATTCCCAGCATGGAACAATCTCTAGAATTTGTTCACCGGCTTCGTCTCAGCCGGCGCTGAACAAAGAACATCGCAAAGTTGCATCTCCCGCTCCACAAAGGGACGCCGCGGAGTGCAGTTCAGAGTGCAGTACATTCGGCTCGTCCGCGAAACGAGAAACCGGAGATATTCCCTGCGAGCTGCGAGAAACGAGAGGAAGGAGATTACAGCAGCGCGAAGACACGTGAAAAACACGGGAGAAAGGTAGTCCGGGCTTGTCCCTTTCTCTGCCTCTACTGGAACTGACAAGGCTCCGGTTGCCGCCTCGTATCAAATAACCGTGCCGACGGTCGTCGCGGGTTTGCATCTCGACACCTTGTTGACTTTTAATCGCGGACATTAGTTACACGCTCGCTACGGGGCGCTCGCTGCTGCGGGGAGCTTGCGCGATCGGTTTCCCAGGCCGCGGAAGACCGGTAGGTCCGTGCCGACAGACTTCGCTGGGCCGTTGTATCGACGGGATTGAAAAACGCCAAGTAAAAAGCGGAACTTTGTAATTACGTTAACGCAAACAGCACCGACTGTTCGAGCGGAACGGCTTACAGTGGCGAAAAGAAAACCAACAAGAGAACTGGAACGCGACCGGCAGGGACCAATATCGGAAGGCCGACCTAACTCGCTCCGCTGCTGTCTTCTCGTTAGCATTTCCAGCGCCTTGTTGATTTTTAATCGGGACTTTAGTTACAGAGAGCCAAGGTGCAGTGCGCTGATAACGGAACTCTGGCAGTTTTCCGGACAACTGGCAATGTGATTTGGCCAACACCTCTAGGGATCGAATTTTAAGACATTAGTTTGAACTTACGTTTGATTTTAAGTTCGAACCTCATTCTGGACTCAAATTTGATTGTCGTTCCAGTTCGATCTTAAGTTCAAATTTAAGATCAAACGCAAGTTCAAACTTAAGATTAAACTCAAGTTCAGACTTAAGATCAAACTCAAGTGAAAACTTAAGATTAAATACAAGTTCAAACTTAAGATTAAATACAAGTTCAAACTTAAGATTAAATACAAGTTCAAACTTAAGATTAAATACAAGTTCAAACTTAAGATTAAATACAAGTTCAAACTTAAGATCAAACTCAAGGTCCAGCACCTCGTTGATTTCCAATCGGCACTTAAGTTACAATGAGCCAAGGTGCAATGCGCTGATATCGGGCCTATGGAAATTTTCGAGACTACTGGCAATGCGACTTTGTCCGCGTCGTTAATTCTTCCTTCCTCCGAGAATACCTGCATGCAGTTTCGTTTCCCCGAAACAATCAAACACCCTCAATGAGAACCCGCACGCACCCGTCTCAGGAACGTAAATCAGAAACTTAATTTCATCACGAACGAATGCATTGTGCCCGGACCTGCGGATCCGACTGAACGATTAAAAAAAAGTAATACAATGGAAAAGAAAAAAAAACGTAACCAAAGTAGCGAACCTAGCGGGAAATATATTACAGGGAACGAAGGGCGAGACTCGAGAGAGGATAAAGCCTGGAACCCGAGCGTTCCGGAGTGTGGGTGGCGAAACTGGTAGAAGAGAAATACAAACACACCGGATGGACCGGCGGAGGCTGCGCCTCGCCCGTTCCGTGGGACCTCAAAGCTGAAGCCTCGAACAAACGAAGCTTCTTATTTCAGGACGCAACATCGGGACACGGACAGTGCGTGTGCGGTCGTCGCACGTGCGAAGCTATGTCTTCTGCCCTTCGGCGGCACGATCTCGTGCATGCGTGCCAACGCAGATCAAGTGCACCCATACGGTGTCGACAGAATGGCATCACCTGAACTGCACGGTCACGTGTATTCAGCGAGCACCGTCTGCTGCAAATGTGCCGAACAAGGGCACACTGTCCAGCGGCGCCTGCAGGAGCCACCGAGGCCCTTGGATCTCCGCAAACGCCCCGTATAGCGTGCAATGTACAGCGACAATAATTTCGCCGTATTCTACCAACGATACGTTCACCGACCATGGAATATAACTGGAATAATCGGGTTAGCGTTGGAGCCGGCTTAAATGAGGCTGCCGACTGAGCGCATGCACCGAAAGAAGAGTTTATTTAATGTCGACAAATCTTTTGTTGGATATGGCGAAATAAATTCATTAATAGGTAACAAATTTTAGTTGATGTAAATCAAATTTAATTGACCCAAAAAAACTGCCTAACGACATAGTTATAAGTAAAAATGTATTTGGCTCGTCCAGAATTTGTTGACGACAAGTGGATATTTACTTCGTCACATCCAACAAAAGACTTCTCAACATCGAAACTTTTCCCAGTGTCGGACATCGGAACTGAGGGACGAAGAATGTGCGTCAATTATGAGGCCCAATTGCTCCCGAGACGTCATCGAGGAATTCGAGATTGTCGCCGTCCCTCGGGGCCTACGATAATAAAATGGTCTTCGGGGTGGCGCGACGGGTGCACCGAAACAAGAGTTTATTTAATGTCGACAAATCTTTTGTTGGATATGGCGAAATAAATTCATTAATAGGTAACAAATTTTAGTTGATGTAAATCAAATTTAATTGACCCAAAAAAACTGCCTAACGACATAGTTATAAGTAAAAATGTATTTGGCTCGTCTAGAATTTGTTGACGACAAACGAATATTTACTTCGTCGGATCCAACAAAAGACTTCTCAACATCGAAACTTTTCCCAGTGTCGGAGATCGGAACTGAGGGACGAAGAATGCGCGTCAATTATGAGGCCCAATTGCTCCCGAGACGTCATCGAGGAATTCGAGATTGTCGCCGTCCCTCGGGGCCTACGATAATAAAATGGTCTTCGGGGTGGCGCGACGGGTATGACGACGGTACCGCAGGAGTTCCACTGTGTCTCTCGCATGCGGGACCGGAGAGGAGACACATGAATATAGGTATCGTATTCAGGACTTAATATTCAATCTTGCGGGACGATAAACGCGTATTGGGAACACGCGCCTTATCGTACCGCGTCCCCCTCACCGACGCGATAAAAACTGTACGAATTAATTAAGAGCCGGACCAGCCCGAGACACCGAGGAGATGCGTCTCGTCGCGTTTCTTTTTGTTATTTCGATCTACTAGCGGGGGGAACGCTCATCCCTGGCGGCAAGGCCGCACCGCGGAAGATCGACGACGATGGGACCGCGGCTATTCGACGTCCTTTTTATTTTTATTATTTATTATTAACTCGAAGACTCGTTAGTACCCGAGCGCGAGAGGACGTCGTGCTGGGCTTCGTTAAAAACAAACGGATAAAAAAAAGACTGTAAATCTCCGGCGGGTGCTAACCCGTTGCTAATTTATTTTAACCGCAGTTTGTCAGAACCTTGTTTTCTTGCGATCGATTTATTGGAATGTCGCCGACCTGTTTTGATCCTACGATTCTTGCATGCCAAGTTTGACTATTTTGATTCTACGATTCTTGCATGTCAAGTTTGACTATTTTGATTCGGATGACGATTCGAGAGCTGTTAATTTCCCTGGTCCTTCAATTCCTAGAAAATAGCATAGCGTTTCAAGATGAGGATACTCGATCGGCTGACAGAGCTCAGCTCAAGTCCAAAACGACTTCTTGGATCTCGTCCCGTGGAGGCCAAACCCGTTGCTAATCCGTTGCTAATTTATTTCAACCGCAGTTTGTCAGAACCTTGTTCTCTTGATTTATCGGAAAGTCGTCGACCTGTTTTGAACGTACGATTCTAAAATGCTAATTTTGACTATTTTTATTCGGGTGACGATTTCGGAACTGTTACTTTCCCCAGTCGTTAAATTTCTACGATTCTTAGATGCGTTTCAGGTGGCAATTTAGGAGCTGTTACTGTCGGTGGTCGTTCAATTTCTAGAGCATAGCCTACGATTCTTAGATGCGAAGTTTGACTATTGTGTTTCAGGTGGCAATTTGGGAGCTGTTGCTTTCCCTGGTCGTTAAATTCCTAGAGCACAGCACAGCGCAACAAGATGTGTGAAGATACTCGATTGCTGAAAGACCTCGACTCAAGACCGAAACGACTTCTCGGGTCTCGTCCCGAGGAGAGCAAACAAGCGAACGGCGGAGAGCTAATGGGACCGAATTCCACGGGAGAAGAATAAATACCTATCCACGCGATCCTTTTGTCGCGGGAGGGAGAGCGAAACGGTCGCGTGACGGTGAGACGTTCGCCGCGCGTGCTCCTTCGGGGTCCATGCCTCGGACAAGTCACCGAAGTAGCGAGGGTCAACCGGCCGAGACAACCACCTCGCCGGATACGCAGTTATTCAAGGTCCGTGTGTCTTATAGAACGCCCATCGGCGACAGAACGAAGAACTTCTTAGGCTGTTAATTAACCGGCTGAATGGATGGCTCGGTGAGGAGTCAATTATAGAAGTGCCTACATACTTAACGAGTTAAATGTTAAACCCTCCAATTATTCAAGAAAAAATAAGAAAATACTAAAACGTAAAATATCGGGAATAACGTTTAACCGTGACCTTTCCGCGTGACGGACGGTGAAGATTGTATCGAGTACCTGATGAATAGCTGCCTCCGGACATCGACAAGATTTCAATTTCACATCCACGGTCCAAAGGTCTACAGGGTTGATTCTCTTGCCGCGATGGGAACTTTTTTTCCAAGCCGAGTTATCTAAAACTCTTCGCAATGAAAGTGTCCAAGTACGATAAATTCTTTAGTCGTTCTGCGGAGTAAAAAAATAAATAAGGTAGCAGAAAATGGATATCGAGAAGAGGATGTAGGAACAAGATTTCATTTCTACATCCACGGAGCTAAGGTCTACAGGGTCGATTCTGTTACCGCGATGGTACATTTTTTTTCCAGGCCGAGTTATCTAAAACTCTTTGCAATGAAAGTGTCCGAGTACGATTGGTTCTTCAGACGTTCTTCGGAGGCAAAAGATAAATAAGGTAGCAGAAAATGGATATCGAGAAAAGGATGTAGGAACAAGATTTTGTTTCCACATCCACGAACATACGCTCTACAGGGTTGATTCCGCTGCCGCGATGGGAACTTTTTCCCAGGCCGAGTTATGTAAAACTGTTCGCAATGAAAGTGTCGAAGTACGACCGGTTCTTCGGAGGTTCTTGGGCGGCGAAAAGAGAAACAAGGCTGCAGAAAATTGGTATCGAGAAAAGAATGTAGGAACAAGATTAGTTTCAGGGTTCCCGCGTTCGAGGCGACTCCTGTCCCCGTGGAAGAGGTGCGAATTCTTGTACCCTGGGCGTGGCAAATTGCCGCACGCGAGTGTCCTCTAATGACGCGAACAAACGAGCGAGCAGTCGCTCGGACAACAGTCCGGCCACGGGACCGGCGATGCGGTGATGCAGAGCGGACAAGAATAAGAGCAGGCGACGTTCCCGAAGTGGTCGTCCGGTCCTCGCTGCACATGTCGAAGAGTGAGAAGCTACACGATCGGCGGACGCGGTCCGGGAACATAACTGCCAGCCGCGACTGGCGCTGGACCGAGCGAGACTGACGAGGCGATAAAGTCCCGGGTAGTATTGAGGGACCGGCGCATGAAACCGCTCTGCCACGGACTCCGGGACTCGAAGCAAACGAGGAAATAAATAAATGTTTAAATAACACCGTACTCATTATTATTGGTACGTGGATGTGCGAGCGGCTGCACAGAGCATCCGAGTTTCATCTCGGAATCGCGAGAATCTGTACCCTGAGATAACACAGCGGAGAGCATGTCGGCCAGTCTCGCGTAGTCTATTTTTTTTTGGTTCATTTGCATTTGACCATTTATACGGGGACGGGGATGCGTATAAACGAGAATTCACATGCTGAGGGTTAATTGGGCGTTGTATCTTCGGAATTTAAACGGTAATAAGGAAAATTAATTAATGTGCCTGTTTTTATAAGAAAATAGTCCTAATTACAAAAAAGATATATATTTATATATTAGGGTGTTTCTCAAAAAGGACTTTTTTTTATTTTTCACCCGACCTTTTGAAGCATAGATTTCGATCGAATATTGAACCTGACGAAAGGCGGTCCCTAGCAAAAAATTCTAAGAGGTGACAACTTCTTTCTTTTTAGGTATAAACGACGAATGCTGCATCTTTTAAGATTTTTTGCTTAGGTCTGCGAGGTTCAATTTCAGATTAAAATCTATACTTTCGGAGGGTGGGGAGAGTTTTTTCAACAAATTCACCTTACTGGACATTTTTTAAGTTTTCTATATACGAATTTAAAAATCGAAGTTTTATATGAATATGCATTTTTTGAAGCACCCTATTATATATATTAAAAAAAAAGAATAGTCTTAATAAGAAATATTAATGCGCCAGTTTTGGACACATTAATATTGCTTGCGTCGGGAATTCATTGGGCACCGATATGAGTGCTCCAAATAAGATTATTTCGATTCTCCGGACGAGGAGTCAATACCCAGCGGAGACTCTGAGCGTACTTCATCGGTCTCTCGATCGGCCACATTAATCATACGAGCGAGGGAACTTTTCTACGCTGCAACAGGGCCCGATGCCTTCTTCCTCGTCGCCAACGCGATATTTACACGTGGGCATTCGATGATTCATTGTGAGAGCTCGATTCGGAGAAGCACACACCGAACATTACAGAAACAGAAAATCAAACTCGATCTCCCAGTACGAAAAATAAACAATGATAATTTTCATTTTTATTTTCTAAGGTTGGAAAAGCTCGAGGGGAAATTCAAGGCCCGCTCGTCCGTTTCTCATTCACCTCTCTCTGTGCGCACGTCTTTATCTTATTTTCTCTCGTCTCTTCTTACCGCCGGAGCCGCCAGCTCGAAGAAGGATCGCTGAGGCCGAGTCGGGCCGCGACTTACCGCGGTACCGATCTTCGCCGGGCCGACTGGTTCTCTCTCCGGCGTCGATCGGTCACATTAATCATATCGCGAACGACGGTGCCCTTCGTCTTCTCTTCGGGCATCTGCCTCACGCTTCTTTTCCCCATCGTTCTTTATTGTTTCGTATTAAAATTTCAAGATCGGCGAGCGTTTCGCTGGTAAATTGATCTAACGGTGGTTTCGGCTCGATCGGTAAAGAAGAACGCGATGTACCGAGGCAATTAACGGAAGATGCGTGTGGGGTTTGGGAGGGAAACAATTTCCCGACGAATCGGCCGCTGGACTCGGCTCTCACTCAGCGATCAAATGCCCGGGGGACAGGAGAGACCGAGCTGATCTAAGAATAAGAGGATCGAACGAAAGAACCTGAACCGGCGCGGGGTGCACGCCCACGTGCGGCGCAACGACTCGATACACAAGTGAGCCTCGTCTTCCCCGCAATCTAGACCTTAGAAATACCCTACGCGAGCGGATAAGACGAGAAGTTACAGACGAACGAGAGATCGAGGGAACGAGAAGGGGAAAAAAAACGAACGGGACAAAAGACGTCGAGTGAAAGGCATGGACAATGGAAAACCAGAAATTCGAGTCGATGATGCGAGTGTGCAGTCTCGCACGCGCCTGAGAGTCCGCGGCCTGAACCCCGAAGAAATGCCCCCTTCGCGATGGCTTATCGATCCTCGACGCCTTTCAGGGAATCCCGAAATAAAATTCCGCTCGATCACTTCGGGAATCTGTGAAATTGGTGATCTTGCCGGAAGTGATTGGTTTTGGGAATAAAAATGGATTCTTCGTGGAGGCGAAGCACTGAATCACTCGCGCCGCGAGCACACCTGGCCGGAAATCTGTACGTGGACATTCGATATTTCCGTGCGATATCCACGTGATGTATTCGAGCCTTCACTAGGCCGCGCTCGATAGATTTCCTTGCTACATATGGTTATTTGAAATATTTTTTGACGTCTCGCTGGAACGTCTCGCTGGAACGTCTCGCTGGAACGTCTCGCTGGAACGTCTCGCTGGAACGTCTCGCTGGAACGTCTCGCTGGAACGTCTCGCTGGAACGTCTCGCTGGAACGTCTCGTTGGAACGTCTCGCTGGAACGTCTCGCTGGAACGTCTCGCTGGAACGTCTCGCTGGAACGTCTCGCTGGAACGTCTCGCTGGAACGTCTCGCTGGAACGTCCCGCTGGAACGTCCCACTGGAACGTCCCGCTGGAACGTCTCGCTGGAACGTCTCGCTGGAGCGTCTCGCTGGAACGTCCCGCTGGAACGTCCCGCTGGAACGTCCCGCTGGAACGTCTCACTGGAACGTCTCGCTGGAACGTCTCGCTGGAACGTCTCGCTGGAACGTCCCGCTGGAACGTCTCGCTGGAACGTCTCGCTGGAACGTCTCGCTGGAACGTCTCGCTGGAACGTCTCGCTGGAAATTCTCGCTGGATCGTCTTGCAAAATATCCAGCAAGACAGAAAAACCAGAAACACCAGGAATCAATGACGGGGCAGTGTACATTTGTATCCGCATGTTCGTACATCGTACCATGGGTGGAACCTCTAATTACTATGAAGTCAATACAATCCGTCAACTTCCCCGCGTCCAGCTAATTTTCTCTTCTCTTTCACAAATCCGTCCGTCATCGGGCTTCGCGCGTGTACCCGAGCCTCGCTGCCTCGAGAGCGAGAGAGAGATAGAGAGTTTCCCTCGGCACGCCTGTAAATAATAATAACGCACCGAGCGACGCACGCGCGGATGTGCATGCATACAAAACGAAGCGAGAATCCCGACGGTTTCGCGTGCGCGCCGCGGCTACTCCCTCGCGATCCCACGATCGCGTACGACCGTACACGCGGATTTTATTCGCCTCGAGCGGCGCAGACCTGGACCGCTTCTTCCCTCTCGGACATCGAGCCTCGGAGTCCTTGAGTCACGACGACTCGTGCCGACTCGATATCGAGAAACCTCACTTTGTCTTCTTCTTTTAATCCATTTTTTCTTTTCCTATCCGTTCGTCTCTCGTTATCGGCGAGATCAGAGACAAACTGTTACATCGCGTGCGCGCATTCAAGAATTTCGAACCACGTTGGAAATAGATTATTCTAAAAAAAAGAAAAAAGCAAAACAAGAAATCTAAATTTGTCCGGTTTTAGGGGAGATTGGAAAATTGATGGAAGTGACGAGAATCGATGCGCGCCTCACGGACCTTCAAGATAACGAAGCCCGGTGAAGATACCGAGCGAGAAGGAACAAACCCAAGGAAACGAAGGGCGTACGCGCGTGGCCTTGCCGTTCCTCTTAATGCCACGACGGTTCGTCGGTTCTGTCCCCTGCCTTGCGCCTCGTAAAAACGCTGAGCGGGTTCCTCTCGAGGGTATGCATCGAGGAAAGAGGGACCTGGATGAGATTGTTCCTCCAGGTGTGGGTAACAATTTCGTGTCCGTGTAAGAGCGCCTCAAACCATTACACGTGCGCGTGGAAGTCCCGGCCGATGGGAGATCGTGGGTGTCGGTCCCACGCGTCTAGGTGGGGCCCCGGTCGCTCGCACGCCGTTACCAGCGAGCATCACTCCTCCGCTGTCCCACTCCGTCGGTTTCTCACTCGTACCTTTTTTTTTCTTCATTTTGTTTCTTCCGTTTCTTTTTCCACGTGTCCCTTCTTTCTCACTCGCGCAGTGGCTCATCCCCGCAGCAGAGCATCGGTCATTGCGTGTACGGATGGGTGGGTGCACTCTTCGGGTCCCCGACGAGTGAGAGGAAGAAGTTCGCTTCGCGCGCTCCGTCGGTAAAGCCCTCGTGAGTTATCGCGCTCGTATTAATAAATGTCGTTCGACAATTGGATTCATTGCTTCTCGTTGGGGATTACCGAGAACCCGGGCAATTCTTGGTGATGTGATTTGCGGAGTGACATTGCCAGTAGGTAGACTAGGTCTGCACAGTAAAATTGGTACCAACGTTTCTTGTCGACAAACCTCCACAATTATTTTGTTGTTAATTTTACAAAAAGATCTTGTCCATTTTACAAAAATTCCTGTCAATTTTAGGAATTTTTTTGGTGAAATTAACGACAAAATAATTGTGGGCGTTTGTGGACAAAAAAGGTTTGTCAAGTGTACGAATCTTTTTTTTTATTGAGTGGCTGGGATGCAACGGCAAACCAGACCAAACCCTACTAATCTATGTAATAAGGAAAAACTGTCATTTATTTATCCTGTTCGTAGGTCAGGCCTTCGAACCCGCAGCTGGCGAAACTACTGCAATGAGAAAGGTGCGAAGTTCTCGGGCTTCCGTGTACACAGCGTGGGACAATCTCGTAGGATGGACCGAGAGAACGGGAGATTCAATGCTTTTCCTAAGATCTCTCCTCCGCAAACAAGGAATAAGAAAGACACCTACCGTGATGGAAACCTCAATACGAAAGTTACGGAGCTACATCATTTCGTCGAAGCTACCATCGGCCGAATCGTCCTATGGCCGAATGTTATGGGTCCGAACGCGCTTCATCCGAAACTTTATTTTTCCGAATCGTCGAACTGCCCAATCGTTATTTTTTCGAATTGCCAAAACTTTATCGCAAAATATCGGTAAAATGATTGGCTCCGAAAATTACGAATTGAGCTGACGACACATCTTGGGACTTCTTAATATATATGTATATATATACCTTTAAAAATACATTTAAAGAGTTAGTTTTGAGGAAAACTTCGGTACTGCATAGTACATACCTCAAGTAGTATCTATGAATTATTTCAGAATTTTCTCGGCATGCTACCGGCCAGCCCGGATCTCTATGCGAGCGAACAAACTCGTTTAGAGCCTTAAGGCCCTTTAAAAAAACATTTAAAGGGGTTAACTCGGGCACAATCGAAAATTTTTGGATCGATCGCTGATCACGATCATCACATCTCAGGATCCACCGAACGGTTTTGACCGTAACTAGGCGCGTTGGAAAGCTTGGGTACGCATTTTATAGTAAAAATGTTGTGACGCTCAAGTTTTCGCATATCGCTTTAAAATTTTTTAAGTACTTGGCGTCGAGACGCTACCGCATCTCTTGATATATATATTTTATCAGACGATTGATGTCCACGGTCAGTGTAAATTATTCGCGTACGATAAACGTAAACTCGATGATCGTAATGGGAACGGAGACGACGATTATGCGATGATAATTCTCAAGCGGCCTTCGGGTGAGTCGGCGAATCGAGACGGGTCCAGAAAAACATACGAAAGTACCGGCGAACGGGGGAGACGATCGAAGGCGCGAAGGTGTGAGAAGCGGGCCCCGCGGACCGTGGCTCGTCGATCGGTTGGGTGATACGCCGGGTACGGGGAAGAAGTGGAAGCGCGATGTAAAGCGCGATCGGCTCGCGGCGTCGGGACACTCGGCAAATGAAGGTGTTGAAACGGGGATTAACGTTCGCACGGCGGCGGTCACTATAAACCCCCGGACGATCTTTCCGCGAAAATATGTTATGGGACGAGCGCGCGGCACTTAGGGCCAATTTAACTACGGAACTCCGTCGATGGGGTACGCGCATCGACACTGCGCGACGATCTTTTCTTTTTTTTTTTCATCGGGATCGTCGCGTCGCGGCATGCAGATGCACGCGTCAAGCGCACGCTGCTGCGCCCCGTACAGAGTCCGGCAAAATTTGTTGGCACATGACTTTATCGAGAAGGAATTTATTGACGGCCGGCCGTTGACGGTGAGAGGAACTTGCGGACATCGAACGATTCATTGAATGGTAACTTCTCGTTACCCTGCATTGCTTCGAACATTTATATTATTGATCACTCCTATGGATTATATATGTATAGAAGAGATAAGTTGTATCGACCGGTAGTTGGCAGGACGAATCATTACTTACAAAGCGCAAATTAAACAATTAAATTTCACAGAATTGCGAGTCAATTGCATTTTATATTATGCATTAGAAACATGCGAGTTGGGGTGATTGGTTTTTTCCCTTCAGTTAATGCTGAACCAAGCACAGACTTTATCGAAAAGGGATTTATTGACAGCCGGCCGTTGACCGTGAGAGGAACTTGCGGACATCGAATGGTCCATTTAATGGTAACTTCTCATTACCTGGCATTGCTTCGAACATTTATATTGTTGATTGCTACTGTGGATTATATATGTATAGAAGATATAAGTTGCATCGACCGGTAGCTGGCAGGACGAGCCAATACTTACGAAGCACAAATTTAATGATTAAATATCGAAAAGTTGCGAATCAGTTGCATTTGATATTATGCATTAGAAAAATGCGATCGAGTGGAGGTGATTGGTTTTTTCCTTTCGGTTAAAACTGAACCGCAAAGACTTTATTGAAAAGGGATTTATTGATGGCCTGCCGCTGACGGTGAGAAGAGCTTGTGGACTATTGTTTTGAATATTTGTGTTATATATATTATTGTGGCTTATATACAGTAGAGATAAGCTGCATCAGCCGGTAATTGGCACGACGAGTCAATACATATAAAGCGCACATTAAACGATAAAATAATATCAAATAATAAATATCACAAGAGTCACGAATCACTTACATTTGATTAAGCATCGGAAACATTTGATCGACCGCTGTTGATTGGCTCTTTTTCCTTTCCTCAGAATTGAATCGTACATTTTTCATAAATGAAATCTTCTCCTTTTTTCCGCAAAGCATTTCCTGCCACGGTAGGTTTTCCTGGCGGAGTGTACTCGGAGTAAGTTCGAAGTATGTATATCGACCACGGTAGTGGTATATATATCGTAATCGTATGCAAATTGCCGGGCGGCAGCGGAGAGGACTCGCGACGTGTCCCCAAAATTTCTGGCGTGTAAGATTATACACTTCGGGGGACGAATTTCGAAGGCGTAAGGAATGAGGGAAGGTACAGAAGGGACTCTGCGGTGGCAGCTGAGCAGCATCGGCCCGATAGGTGTGTGTATTCGTTGTCGGGGTTCGCGTCGCGATACGCCCTACCGTTCCCACTCGTTCCGCGGCTTCTGGCTCTGCCCGGGTTGTAACCGATATTAATAACGCGCGACACGTGTATCGGCCATTCGAGGCTTATGCACGAACGTACGAAGTGAGTCCCGGGAGCTTCCCCGTTCTTTTTTTCGATCACCCTCAATGCCATATCCGGTTTTTCGTGTCATCGGCATTGGCCACGACTGACATCCGTAAAAAAAGGAGAACTGATTTTTTCAAACTCGAAGTCGCCTCACTAAAAAGTTGGTGTGTCACGATAAATGTCTTCATATTTTTAAATGGAAATGATTTTTGGCAGTTGGAAATTCCTGTCCATCTTATATATTCGTTAATTAAGTCAGTTGGGAAATATGCCACTTGAAAACGACCGCCATTGTTTTCAAGTGAATTTCATTGAAGAAGAGATGTAAAAAATGGCCACTTTTTTTCCTTCTTTTTTCCCTCCTTTTCTTTCGTCCCTTGTGGCATAACACGTTATTACATTTAACACGTATTTAGACTATATTTTGATTATATCTTCATACATGCGTCAATATATCTTAGAACAATACATACATCCTGCGTATCGAATTTTTCATCGAAAATATAATGGGTATATTTGATATAAATCTTTCCATATACCGTACATCGATATTTTTCCATAGAGGGGGTAGTTGAAAATAATAGGCCGAATTTATCGGAAGATTCCCGTCTGCGTAAATCCACTGGCGTTAAATACTGCATACATAAGATACCCAATATTCACTAAGATATACCGACTTGAGAGTTCGGTAAACAATCCTGTGTAATTGACACTCCGGGGCAATATTTTTCGCGCGGACACCACCAGTTGGTATCGAAACTGTGCGAACGTACGGTGAAGTAAAATAATGCGGTAATACCAATAACTACTGCATATGACATCGGAGTTTCCCGTGCCGAGAATAGTTGTTTCCATGCACGCGAGCACGACAGTAAAACTTCGAGTGCAACGCCTACTTCGGCGAGGCAGTTCTCGGTCGCGCTACCTCGTAAACGGAAAGGCGCGCTGGCGTTGCATCAGGGCCTGCGGAGGGACGATTCTGCATGCGGACAAGTATGGAACCTGCGCGATACACAACGTGGATTTCGCAGTCGAACCACGAGTTAATGAAGACTTTTCTTGACAATAAAAAAAAAAATTCTACTTCGTCGATAATTCAGATAATCGCTTAATTTTATGTTACTGCACTCGAGAGGAGGCAAATTTCCTTACATTAATTCATGAAGAAAAAAAAGGTCTCAAAGGCGCGGAGGGGGGGGGGGGGGGGGGGGGGGGAAGAAACGAGGACGAGAGGGTGGGCAAATACGTCCCAGACGCACGTGAAACTGCAGCGGGGCTAATACATTCTCGATCGTTGATTTATGCACTAACTACGGCGAATATATCGGTACTCTCGCCGTGTATAAAATTAATTTCGTACAAGGCCCGCTGGCCTTGCGGTCTTGTAACTATCAATATCGGAGGACCGTATAGAGCCGAGGGGCTCTTATGCGCACGCGCTTTTGCTATGCGGACCTCGCCGCGCACACACGCGCATGCGCGGAACGCGATTTTTTTACCCCTTTGCGCTTATAATCCTATCCGCGCCAAACTTTCTTTTCCCACAGTTTCTGATCGTCTTACATATTTGGCTCTCTTATATACATATATATACTCGGGATCCTTAATCGCGGACGATATCACATGACACCTCATTATTCACGAGAACGAAGCGCGGCCAGTTAATCCTTCGCCAGGAGTTCCAAGTACATTTTTCACGTTAACGAGGTTTAATGAATACAGGGATACAACGTTGCGCTTTGAGTAGAAATTAAGCTCGTTTACCCGTTTCTGTCGATTTCAACATTTTTGCAAATTGCGACCCTCCGACCGCATAAGTTGGTTCCGCAAGTTTACAGAAACATACCTGATTCTTCCTTAGGACACGTACAGTGGAGTTTCGCATAGGTTTTATCCGATGTGCAATCGCCATTGTTACGTTTGTTATCAGACTGGGCATTCGGAGTTTTTCGCTGTCCCACGCGAGCGATGCGAAGAGTTCGCCGAGATAGGAAACGAGAAATCGTGGCGCAATTCGGATAAGCGAGCGAGACGAGTATGAGACGCGCGTGAAGTGCGCCAACATAACGCGGAGAACAATGGACGAAGCTGAATTCGTGAAAGGGACGGAAGATAAGGAGGGAAGAACGGAGAACGCGAGGTGAACGGAAGAGCGGAGAAGGTGTTGCGGGGAAGAAAAGGAAAGTTTAAACGAGACGGAGTTAGGTGGACCGCGCGTCGCTCACGCCCACGTGTGCAAATTAATACGCCGAGATAAGGGAGCCGAGGGTGTGGGAGAATATAATAAAGAAGATCAGAAACGCACGGCGAGAGCAGTGTATACTTTAAGAATGAGATGGAGAAGTTGAATGAAAAGAAAAAAATAAAAGAAAAAAAAATTAGGCAACTATCGGGACCACCGTGATTAAGGCTAAGAGCGTACAATGGGAAACTGAGGAAGATTATATATATGAGAGACCGTTGAGGGATAAGTCGGAAAATTTTAATCGAGGAGCCACCCCAGTGGGAGCGCGACACAGGGCCAGTATCGGCAGAGCGTCGACCAGTGCTCGCCCAACGTCGGCCCGCATCGACGGGGGAGAAAAGCAGAGTTACCCGAGTCTCGAGAAGCTCTCGCGACAAAGCAAAGGACGAAGTTATTCTATATAGAGTTTCATAACTTTTATCAATTTTTTTTTTTTTTTTTTTTTTTTTTTATTATGAAGAAAGTATGTACCTGGGAGATATAGAGAGAGCGCGGGTCTGAGAGAAAAATAATTTGAAAAAAAAGGAGCGAGATTGCGAGGAACGTGAACTACCGGTGTGGCCAGACGCGAGGGACGGAAAGAATGAAAAGCTTACGAAGAAAGAAGAAAGTGGGTGGAGCTCTAGCCCGGCAAAATTACCAGTCGTGTGCGGGGGAAAGTTTCTCGCTGGCTTACACTATAACAGCGATCGGGACGTTAAACGCCGAAGCTTTCGCGCGTTATTTCTCGCGCTCTCGGACGACGTAGAGGTAGAGACCCCCCTATCGCCAATTACACCGTGACTAATGCCTCCCGGCCGCGGGGCATTTTCAAAATTCATCAAAATAAAATTAACCGACCCACCGAGATAATTCATTCTCGGACCCGGTGCGATCCCGCGGCTGCGTTAAACGACCCTTGTCCAACCGAACTATAAGCCAAGTTCGGGGAATGTTGATCGTTAAAAAAAAAATGCATCGACGATCCCTCCTCCCTCAAGTTTATCATTTTTTTGTTCGACCCAAAGTCTCGATTTCCCTTTTTCTTTTTAGTGGCAAATTTTTTTCATGAATATGACGAAATGAATATTCATTTATAGGTGACAAGTTTCAGTTGAGCCGAATAACATTTAATTGACCCAAAAAAATTAAAGCATTTGGTCATAAAAGAAAAAAATTATTTGTCGCAACTGAAATTTCGTATCAATTTGTTGGGTGTTGTCGTAAAAAAAAAAAATCACCTGGTCAATAACAAAAAAAAAAAATTATTTGTCTCAAGTGAAATTTCGTAACAACAACTCAATATTTATTTTGCCATATCCGACAAAAATGTTTTATTAAAATTAAATAAACTCTCTTCTCAGTGTACTTGACCGACATTCCGGGAAGCTCGATCTTCGGCTAATTGACATGCGTAATCGGTCAAGTGTCGAACAAGAATATAGCGAAGGCCGGGCGCGGATGGTATCGGGAAAGATTGATAATTAGCGCGCGTTCGGAATCGCGGGCTGCGCCGGGTATCGTCGAGAGTCGCGGAGGAACGCGCAGGTACCTCGATGAAAAGGGAATAAGAGAAGGGATGGATGGATCGCGAGGGAAAAATAAATAATGGAGAACGAGCGTGTCCGCGCTGTTAAGCTCTCTCTCGTTTCTCAAGCGGCAAAGCGCGCGCAACCGGTTTTTGCCGCGCTTCCACTTAACCGATTAACGGAAGTATTAATAACGCAATAACATCGTTTAACATACGTACAAACGAGAACGCGCGAAAGGCAATTCAGCGGCTCGGTCGCTGCGGTATTGCCCGCGCGGACTGATGCGCGGCAAGGGGCAGCGCCACCCCCGCCGCGCATGCGCACGTACCTTCACGTATAATTTGCACCGTACGCCGTACGGTACAGCACACGCGCCAGTTACCTTCACGAAACTCCTGGCTAATTATAAAATGACGATACGAGCTCGGTGCTCGTATAAACATGGTAGCGTTCCCCAAAAACACGCAACCAATTACGTTGACCGCCCGGCGAGAAAAAAAAAAAAGTGAAAACAGAAACAGCGCGGAGGACGAAACATCGACCGAATGCGAACAAACAACGTTCGCGCACCCTACTTGATTCATCCGCTTGAATCGTCGCTCTCGAGATAAAGTTGACAAAATAAAATATTCGAGTTTTTCGTGACGTCACTTCCGGTGAAAAATGAAAGACGAAAAGGATCCGGATTTAGGTCATCCCGATTTAATAGATAGTTGCATATTATAGATTTTATATTGTAACGAGCGAGGGAATTGATAGCGCGCTTATTTCTTTTTGGGGCGGATATTATTAATAATGATAAGCGTTAATTGCCCCGATCACGTAATGTCACACGTCTGTTCGCTCTGAAAGTCTCGTCCAAACTCGCTGACATGACGATCGATCTTGCATCGATCGTCCGTTCGTGCATAATTCATAGCATGGAGAAATAGATTTCATATGCTATGAAAACCAAATTTTCAAAAATATAGCATATGGGATCGATTTCGGATTTCCAAATTGTATTGCATATGCTACGAAAACCGGGGGGGAATGTCATCTTCACCAAAAGTATGGCTTGGAGGGGGGGGGGCAAACGTCGAAACCAACAAACAAACCCACAATATTCCAAAATGTATATAAGATTATATGATAATTAAAAGTACAGGATAAAAATGATTATTTTTTATTTCCTTCAATCGAAAATAAAATTGTCAGCTCTCCGCGAATGCGAATGATTTTAAAGGAGTAATTTAATTGACGCCCCTAAAATATTGTATACAGTGTATAAGTGAATTATGAAAATTGCAATGAAAATAAGTGTCGTCGATTCCGATGCCTCGGTTATTACAGCTCCACGCTGTGAGGACATGCATATCCGAGACGAGAGTCCCGATAGCGGCTCTTGGCACGACGGGGAAAAGAAAGAGGAACGAACGAGCCGCGGAGTTTCGAAAAAGGAATCGCAATTTCGGAGCGCTCGCACACGCCGGGGCCATTAACATTGTTACGGGGATAGCGGGTGGCGGGTGGCCGGTCGGCGATGGTCGGACACAGGGATCGTAAGAACGCTTGACTTTAATTTTAATTTAAAATCGTTGCGCGTCCGACGGTGAGACCACCTACGATCCTTACCGGGCTTCGTCTCACTTCGAGGATATAGAAACCGGCGGACGTGGCCGCGGGAAGAAGAAAAAGTGAGAACGAGCGGGACGAAAGACTCGACGAGAAACGAGTGGGGAAGAGCGCGGGAGATAGAAAAAAAAAAATAAGACGAAATCGCCGAGAGATGACGGGTCGACGCTTCCCGATCAAATAAAGTTCCCTTTGCGAGCTGATGTATTATCGTCATACCCATTATATTTTACACAATTTGCTACTGTTCGATGTTGAGGATCAATTTAACAGGAAGGATCGTCTTAGGGATTTCCCTTTCGTTTGCCTTATGTTCGCCCGCAGATCGATTCTCGAATGTACAGTAGAACCTCGATTGTTCCGAGGCAGTTTAACATACGATCAACGGTGCTTTTTCAAACCTTTTGACAAATTGTGAAGTTAAGAAGAAAATAATGACGCGCTACTGTGAGCGACAAATCAGTTAACCTCGCAAACCTTTTTTACCCTGCAAAACACTGTTTTATCGACATGTTGCGCCACCCAAAAGTGAAGTAAGAGGCAACAAAAAAAGGCCCAATGTTTTGTAAAAGAAACTACCCTAAAACTCTTGAAACCGGCATTGACGATGAACTTGAAGTCTTCTTTAGTAGTGTTCATTATTCGTCCCGGATAATCGAAGTTCTACTGTAGACCTATCGATAGCTGTGCAGTGCGTGCGTATTACGTGTACTCGCCAGTACCGCAAAAGCGCAATCTTCCGTGTATCGTGTCTTGTAACCGGCGGCACAAGTTACGACGAAGGGGCAATCTCTAGCTTCGCTGCATCGTCGGCGGCCTCGCATCAGGTAGCGTCCAGCAGCCGGGCGCTACTAGTGACGGCGGTAGGTAGCGTAGTATACAAGCACAAGTATATAGCGGTGTGCGGCCGCAACAAACAGACTCCCTCGAAGGCGGATAGCCATTGTCGAGACCTCCCACAGGGCACAGCGACTCCTTGTCATCGCTCACGTCCACGACGCATGGAAATGGTCAACGAGACCCGTGCCGCTGGACCGGACGGCAACCACACGCGACCGCGGGACGAGCCCTGGAGTGACGCAGGTCTGACGGTAATTACTTCGTCCAGAAGACTACAACTATGCGTACGAATGTATCAAAAGCTTTGTGTCGGAGGGGGGGCTTCTTTCGAGAACTCAGAAGTGCTGCCCTCTCTCGGACGGTCCGTCAAGCTTTGGGCTGCTGGTCCGAAAATCTCAGGATTTGGACCTACGAAGCGTGACAAATGGTCAACGAAATCCGTGCCACTGAACCACATGCGAAGCGGAACGAGTTCGCGAGTGAGGCAGATCTGACGGTAATTACTTCGTCCAGGAGACGAAGTAATTACCGTCATTTTTAAGAATTTCTCATTTTTAAGACTTTAGGTTTCTGTAAGCCATCTAGCCACTATTCTCATCAGCTTTTCCAATTCCTCGCTTGTAAAATTCGCTGCTGAAGCCGCTGTTAACCCCCCGCCCAAAACTACTTCGCATTTGGACGAGGGCGCAGGAAAACTGCAGAAAACCTGTGCTGATACAGCTCAGTCCAATTGAGTCTTGATGTTCGCACTTGATATTTTAAGTACGAACGCCAATCCTCAGAAGCCAACCTCCCGCTCAACAGTTCCAATCCGCCAGTTAATGCATGGCTGGGCGGTCGCCCATCCAAGTACTGTCCGCTGGAAACGCTTTCTTAGCGAGATTCACAAAAGCTGTCTGGGACGATCCACTAAGCTTTGAGTTGGCGGTCCAGAAATCTCGGGATCTGGATTTACGAAATTTTCCCTGAAAAATATTCAATTCCCTGGCATTTTATGAACCTGAACTGCGTTAGTAGCCAAATACCATTTCTTGTGAACGAATCGATCGACGGATGGTATTACCGACAACAATAACGTTGTGAGGTTCCAATTTCTAAAGAGCAAAAAAAAAAAAAAGAATCCATCGAATATCGGAATCGGTGCGACAGGAGCGAGCGGGCCGGCGAACTGGCGATTCATTGTCGATTCAGTGTCAGTGGACACAATAGCGGGGCAAACCGTAACACGCCGAATGACCACCGTGACGCAGCGCTGTTGCAATTCGGGGCATCGCATGTGGGGAACCGACAGGACCGGTACACCATACATACACTGCACCGCATACATCGTGCGGTATACCTTTTAAATCGCAATTTTCCACGCACGCACCGTACACGTTTCGCGTACCGTTTAACTTGCTGCTGACCGGTGCACAGACAGGAAGAGAGTTAAAGTGCCGATATTCGCGACCACCGCGAATGGACCAGCATAAAATGGATCGACCGGTTACCATTGCAGCTAAAACATTTAGCCCGTTTCCTCTTGCTATTATCATAGAATTTCCAATTTGACTTCGTTTTTTCCCTAAACACAGAAACACCTTTTATTAAAAAATATAGATTTAAACGAAAAAAATAAAACATAGGGTCAGAATACGAAAAACCCTGGAATCCGGACGGTTAAACGAAGAATAATTGCGGTTACCATCGCACCAAAAACATTTAACCCTTTTCCTCTTGCTATTATCCCAGAGTCTTCAATTTAATTTCTTTTTTTTCTTAACCACACAAACACCTTTTATTAAAAACTACATATGTTAGAAATAACTATAGAATACGAAGAACCCCGGAATACCATCCGGACGGTTAAACGAAGAATAAGCAGCGTTCATTCGACGGATCACGGTAGATTATAACTTTTCCTTTTCTCCAATTCATGTTTGCAATAGTTTCCTCATCCACTCGGCGCCCGCGGAATATCGAAACCCCTCGATTCGCAATAAACCGGACATGGGTGTACTCGAGTTCGCGCTGCCCCTCGATCGCTCCGTTCCGCGAGTCTCGCGAGCGGGCTCGAAGCCGCGGCTGGCCGTTTGCCCACGTGTCGTCCACCCACATCCCTAATACAATGAGCGCGAGGATTTATGCAGCGGCTCACTTTAATATAAAGGCCAATTTATTTTCGCGGTGGTAGTTGGTGGGCCCCCGCGAGACCGGCCGACCCGGCCGGACACTGAGTGCAATTTATGCACGATAACTTCTTACAATGGCGAAATTTATCGCGAAAACAATGCCGAAACGGCTGTGGATTTATGCCGGGCCCACCGCGAATCTTTCTTCCCCCGTGTATAACAGCAACACAACAGGCTGTAATTCGTACGCGGTAATGCCGGTGTGTACTTTGCACGCATATTTGTACGGATGCAACTTATGCTCGCGCGACCTCCCAAAAGATATTCGATCCATACCAGGCTCGCACGATCGCGATACCGTATCGATTCCCCAATCAATTTTCGCCAATCTTTCGCGGCATTGTGCGAACACCCCTCACAGCATCCACGATTGATATACCATTTTGCCTTCCGGCGTTACGGATTCCCTCCACGCAGCGCACCTCGACCCAGCGCCTAAAATTGCGACTGCTTCCCGGATGAACTCCCTCGCCGGCATCGCAGCTTATGCATCATCCGGCTCTCGAGTGTTTCGATAATACGATTTCTCCGAGTGGTAGTCAAACCCGGAGGAGCCACACCATGGCCCGTCGGAGTGTTGTGCAAACACATGGAACGGAGACTCACAATTTTTATCATTCTTCGCTGAGGGCCCGATTGAAGAGGCTCGAAAAAATGTCGAGAGCAGGCGAGACACCGCGGTCGGTAATAGAAACTGCGATGCTATTTCTTTCAAGGGTGCTGAAACTTTAACGTTCAAAGGAAATAGGAGGCCACTGTAGAATTGTAGAAGTTCAGTTGGACGATAAAGTTTTAGCGCCTTAATAAAGCATTCCAGTTTGTATTACCGACTGGGTTCGGGATGAGCGGGAGCGAAGGTGTTTCACGTCACCTTATGGGCTTGCGAAACACTATATTTTCTATATAATAAAGGATGTTGCAACTTTAGCGTTCAATGAAAATATGGAGCTCACTGTAGAGTTGATAGATGCAGTGATATTCTATTTCCGATAGGCAATAAAGTTTCAGCACCCTATAAAAAGTGGCATTACAGTTTTTATTGCCGACTGAGTGTGAGATGGTTTCACGTCACCTTATGGGCATATGAGATACCGCGGTTGGTAATAAAATCTGTAATGCAATTTTTTTTCAAGGGTGCTGAAACTAGCGTTTATAAAGAAAATAGGATTTACCTGTAAAATTCCTAAACGAAGTTGGCATTCTATTTTCGGTAAACCAATAAAGTTTCAGCACACTAGGAAAAAATTGCATTATAATTTTTATTACCGACTGGGTGTCTCACTGAACCTTAAAGATGGTTACAATGGGAACAACTAGGCACTTCCGCCTCGTCGAAAAAAATAACAATTTTTTTTAGTCTCGCTGTATGTCCACAACGAGGCGACGGAAAAAATACGTTCGATGGCCGATGCACCAAGTTGGGCATGCGCGATGGTCGATAGCTATCATTAATACTTATTTCGTTCGAACGGTGGGCGCGAATTACAAATGAATACCGTGATATAAGAGCGACGGGCGACTCCCTCGCGCGCACTTCTTTTTACCCACAGCCCATACGCTTCCATGTAACCCATTGTCCGAGTTGAAGTCACGAAGACAGGCAGGCGGCAACCGCCTACATGCCGGACAAGGTGCCAGCGCTACACCACTTCTGACATACTCGAAACCGCCTCGAGGAAAGCGAGAGTCGGTTTCGCTCGCGTCCGCGCATGCTTACTACTACGTAAAAAAAAAATGTCCAACTTTTTTTCTTCATTCGCCTTAAGGTGAAATAACTGGCGGAACGAGTGGATATTCTGGCACCAGATATTAATTTTGTTTCTTTCTCATGGTAAATCCAGAATATCGACTGTGCCATTCGTCCGGGAGAAGGTGTTCTGCAGAATGCATTAGCGAAGGAACGTTATTATTGTTATTATTGTTGAACGACCCGGTGAATATAAACCCTCAATTATTATTGAGTTTCGACATTGCGAAAGAGGTAAAGCTTGGAACGGGCGAGTAACGCTCGTGGGCGAGGCGGTCCCACGTTGTCACACCCCGAAACGATATGGCCGGGGTGGAATATAATCTCTTCCGAATTCCCATACCGCGGATAGTCGGACATCGTTCGAACGACCAGTTCGACCAGTTTCGGGCCCGCGATGCGTGTATATCGTACCGGCCCTCGGACGGAGCACTGTGCGCGCTGTGTGCCGGGGGATCATGAATAAATTTTAACGAGATTACGCTCCGGAGGGAGAGATATAGAGAAAGCGTGGACAGAGGAGTGAAACCCCGATGCCTCGAAGGTGACGGGGACGGAGGGAACGATTCCGCTCGGGTCGGCTCTCGTACATTCGGCTCTTCCCCGCGGTACACATATAAACGGCGATAAATCAAACACCCTAATCAGACCGCTTTCGCTCGCACGGGGCGCGCGCGAACCGACCTCACTTTTAGGTGAATTATGAGAGAAGCGATATAATGTTCGCTCCCGCGGACCGTTGGGACCTTCGAGCCGCGAAGAGGAACGAGACGGTGAAAAATAAGAGAAGTAGAGAAAAAAGGTATCGGAATTACCTCTTTGCCACATTATAGTGTGGAATATGTTTTTCTTTCTTTTTTTTTTATTTTTTTTTTATTAAGTTGGCTCGAAAGCAATAACGCGCTGGACGATATCATTCCTCTCGCGCATGTGAAGATTCCCTCGGCAGTGGGACTGGAGGAGCCGCATGTGTGGTCCTGGTATCGAGCGGGCGCCTTAATCGCCATTTAGGAGCCATTTGGGCTGATCTATCGGCAGCATCCAAACTGAGCCGGACCGCGAGAAACGGCGAGCGGGTGCAATGGAGCGAAGAACCTTAATTAAAGAAAGTGATTCGGATGAGAGCTCGATGAGAGCCCGGCGCGTCAAGCGCCGGGGATGGGAATGCTCTGCAGGGATTAGAAACACAAACGGTTCCATGAGTCACGCCCTGTCGCTGGTGATAATCGACGGTGAGATTGATTATTTATGATGCAGCTTGAACGGCGGTAGCTAAGTCTCAACTAAGCTTCGTTTCGGTAGGCGCGGTAAAGAAAGTAAGAAATCTCACATCTGACAACATCAGACAATATCTAAAGTGACAAAATTAAAGGTCGAACAGCCCCGTCTTGGGTGTTCGACTATAATAAAGAAAAGTACAATCGTTTAAATAGTTTAAAGAAAAAATTAGGGAGAAAATGTCACATTTTACGAAAGTGGAGAATATATCTAAAGTATCAAATATAGAAAGACGAACAGTCCGGTGTGGACTGCTCGACTGTAATAAAGATAAGTACAATGGTTTAAATAGTTTAAAGAAAAAATTAGAGAGAAAATTTCACACTTTCCGAAAGTAGAGAATATATTTGAAGTATAAAAAATAGAAAGTTGAACAGTCCGGTGTGGACTGCTCGACTATTATAAAGATAAGTATAATAGTTTAAATAGTTTAAAGGAAAAATAAGAGAGGTTCTCGAATTTGACGAAAGTAGAGAATATCTAAAGTATCAAAGATAGAAAGTCGAACAGTCCGGTGTGAACTGCTCAACTATAATAAAGATAGGTGCAATACCTTAAATAGTTTAAATGAAAAATAAGAGAGGTTCTCACATTTGACGAAAGTAGAGAATATCTAAAGTATCAAAGATAGAAAGTCGGACAGTCCTGACGGGACAGTTCGACTTGATATTTATAAATATAAGCCGAAGGGTCACCGGGTAAGGGGTATCAACAAGCGGAAGCGTGATTCGGCGCGACCCCGTGGATTGAGTTGAAAAGGGGTGATTACGTCCGCCGCGAGGTGTTAATCTCCGGACAGGCAGAACGGATCGTCCGGGGACGAGCGGTCGAGGGATGCTGTGGCGAAGATTCGATTCCAGACTTCGCACGTGTGAAACGTGCGTTGGTGCGTAACGTCTTCTCCTGACGAGTGTAAACGAGTCGCGGTGAATCGATTCGTTTCGAAGCTCGCCCGAAGCGCTACGAAACGTTCGCAACGCCGAAGAGACGAGAAAGGATTAAAAAAGTGAAAATTCGCGAGATAAGTGAACCGCTCATTTTTTTTTTGTTTAATTTTTTATTTCGAGCTTCGTGCCGACCAGTCGTGACGTCCCAGCATCCCGGCGGACGCGAACTCCGTGGTGATTGCCACTGTGGATAATTGGGACCGCACCCACGAGTTCAACAGCTCGGGCTCTCTGGGACTTCTCGCAGGACCAAAAATACTCGACGGTGACGCCTGGCAAGTATAACGCCGAGGGCCGAGATACGACGCGAGGAGACGCTTGGAAAGAAATGCTACACGACCGACTCACTTCTCATCTTCCCGATAAAGTCTTCCCCCCCCCCCCCCCCCCCGGAGGCCATTGTTCGTTCCACGTCCTTAGCATAATGCTGTGAGGGAACGAGGTACAAAAAAAGAATAGACGAGCAGAGCGAACGAAATTAATAACGCGCACCTCGTTTGTTATTGCGAACCGGAGTGAAATTTACATTTCGCATGATCGCACCGTCGTCATTGTATTCGGGACGAAATAATCGATAATTAAATATCCGTGAATAATTGTGATCCATCATAGTGTATGGCTAAGACGTCGCTCGTAAAAATCGTACGGTATCCCGGCACAGCGGTCCGTTTCGATGATATTTTAATAATTCTGGGAAAGACCCGAAGCGCGTCCGGTCGATAAACACGGCTCAGCAAGATTGTCGTCTGCATCCTGTGAGAGTTGATAAGAATAGGATGCAATTGCATTGCCATAGGATTTTCAATTGCATGCGCGCCACTCTATCAATGTTTTAATGATTATGACAATCATTCTGTTAGTTCGTTTCGCAGAGGTCAGTTCTAGTTGGGCGGCCCGGGTCGTCAGTCGCGTACACCCAGAAAAATAATTTATTCGACGGGCGCCTGCAAATAAATTTTTATTTGGGTTAAATAAATATTTTTATTGAGTTAAATAACTATTTATTTAAATTCAATAAATATTTATTTAAACCAAATAAATATTTATTTGTGGGAGGCTCGTCAAATAAATTATTTTTCTGGGTGTAGATGATTGAATAACTTCCACGGATTTTATTCGCGCGCGAATAAGTATTGTGTGAAAAAAAAATATCTACCTTACAAAATTACAAGGACCGTCAAATATCTTTAAATATCCAAGTGTACGCTAGTTGAGTGAGGACCAGACTCTCAACGATGGATCATCAAAGGGCGATGATTTTATGGATTTTAATAGTTTCCATTTTGGAAAGTGGGGATACAGTGGAGATACATGATCCAAAGGACAAATCGATTTGCCCGAGATACCACAGGTACACATGAATAACTTCAAAACTTTTCCGTGCATGACATTTTAGCAAAAGAATTCAACAAAGCCGTAAATCCTATGATCATGAACCAATCGTGATTACAGGGTTACCGAAACGAAGAACGTACCTTACGAAGAGACGTTCTTTAATGATTATGGTTATAGAAGGACAAGAACGAATTATCGCATGGAGGTAAACACCAAACAACGAAGGATCATTGACCGTGGGGTGAGAGTTGTGAACACGGACGACACTTCTTGCATGCTTTTTCGATGTCGAATCGGACGGCAGTTGTTCACGACTCTCACGCACAAAATAGTAACTGCAAAATCAAGATGAACTTAAAGTGTGCATTAATTTTAGAGTGTCACAACATGGAAGGAGCTGGAGATGTGCTGCGACGGATACAAGCCAGACATGAAAGATGCGGAGGCTCCGAGCTGCGTTCCTATATGCCTGAGCGATTGTCTGTCCGGCGCATGCGTGAGGCCCAACCAATGCACCTGCGTGCCGGGTTATCGAAACGTGACAAACGAATTAACCGGGTACAATGAGTGTGTACCCGTGTGTTCGAGTGGTTGTCACGGAGGTAGATGCACAGGACCCAATATCTGCGAGTGCGACATGGGATACCTCTTGGCGAAGGACCAAGGCAGCTGCGAACCGATCTGCGCAATCTTCGATTTTGGTCACCAGGGTTGTGGCCACGATGCCTCGTGTGTCGCACCGAACACGTGCCAGTGTGACCACGGATACGTCGCGACTGTAAACTCATCAACGATACCTGATCCGAACTTTACCAGTGGCAACGTTTGGAAAACGAAAGACCTACTGGAAAACGGCAAACGGCCAACATTCAATGCACGCGACGTCATTTGCAGGCCGTCGTGCGAACCGGGGTGCGGGGACAACTCTAATTGTGTCGCACCCAACAAGTGTGAGTGCAGAATCGGATATGGGGAGGCTTTGATGCCGGAACAGGGGAAAAACGGTTCTCTATGTGTTCCCACTTGCAAGCAAACGTGCTTCAACGGTTTCTGCGCAGCTCCGAATGAATGCTCTTGCGACGAAGGCTACAAACCGCACGAGTTACTGAACGAGGACCTCTGCGAGCCAATTTGCCACAAAGAGTGCGTAAACGGAAAATGTACACGACCGGATAACTGCGAATGTTTCGACGGTTATCAGAAATTGATCTTGGGAGCTGAACCGCACGAGACTTTGGAAAATGTCTGCACTCCGGTTTGTTTTGGACAATGTCCAAACGGCACTTGCGTTTCACCGGGACAATGTCGCTGTAACGCCGGTTACGTTCTGGATTCTGTGAGAATGAATGAAACTGGGACTGGAAACGCTGACAGCACCATCAGCCGCATCAATCCGCTCGATCACCGATCGCAGCAATTTTGCCGGCCGACGTGCAAGCCTGACTGTCCAACGGGATCGACGTGCACAGCACCAAACCATTGTCGATCTGAAGCTAAGTTAGATGATCGAATGTATAACATTTCAGCAACAATACACACGCGAATCGTCAACTCTACCAGGGACTGTGGAGACAAAGGTGCAGTCTACGAGGAAAACGAGGCGTGCGGTTGTGAGTATCGAGTGGATGGTAAGAAATTCATCGAACCAGGTCTCTGTGCCATAATCTTCACGCCCTACACCGAAGAATATTTCGAATTCAAAAGGTTGGTCCGATCTATCAATCCGAAACGCACATTTTCGTTCGGCAAATCAAATTTTAATACGATTCTATGTTAGGATTGATGTTATGGAGCTCGCGGATGCAGCATCGTTCAATACAACGGACTGGATGTTTCGGACATCGAAATGTCGAACTTTGATTCTTTCGAAAAAAATGGAGGACGCTGTTAGTAAAAAAACCGAGCATTGTTATCTGCTGCAAATGCATGGTTTCCCAAATTATGGTACCGTAGAACCCGCAATGAGACCTTCCTATGAGAGCGAAAATGAAACCATAATCTGCTTTTCGAGCGCCGGTAAGTATGATCGGTAACTTATTAGTAACTATATCGGTACATATTCTGACTATGTTTATTCATTAGCGGAGATCATGTGCGGCCCAGTGGAACCTAAAATAGTCAATGACCAAGTCGGCCGGGTGGCTGAGGTCGTAGTTGGAACGATTGCATTAATCGCACTTATCGGTGGACTCGTTGCAGCAATCTACTTGGCCCGTCGAAGGCTACGAAAAATCGGGGTATTTGGTGGTCAGTATTTGTTTTTTAACCCGGCTGCTACAGGCCTTTGGGCAATATCAACAATAATGTGAATATCGCAATAACGTATTTTCTTGTAAAATTTTAACAGCGACTTCCAGAAGTAAAGGTAATATAATGGAACAGTCCGAAACGATGGAGTCACCGTTGCACACGCTCGACGGTCCACGTGTCTGAGAACAATGTAACTCTAATATAGTTCCACACTGGGACGGAGTAATATTCCTTGTAACGTCACTTCCGGTTTGAAAATCTCACTTTTAAGCCGGTAAGTGACGCAGTAAAATTCGGAAAATGTTGTTGTGACGTCACATCCGGTCAAAAAGTAAAAATTTCAAACCGAAAATGTATTTTTCTTGTATGACGTTACTTCCGTTAAAAAGAACTAAAATCTTCAAACCGGAAGTGACGTTTTCCCACATGACGTCGTTTCCGGACAAAAAACTAGATTTTCAAACCGGAAGTGACGTCCCATCAAAAAATGTTGAACTTTGCTGCGTGACGTCACTTACCATCTCGAAAGTGAGATTTTCAAACCGGAAGTGACATTCCACAAAATCTTTGAAAAGTTTTCTCTAAAATGTATCTCGAATGTAACCAGCGACAGAAACGGATGAATTAAGAAACGAACGGTTACCGTTTATTATACGCCGAGGACTCGACTGGAGACCTCGCGTGCGCCCGCCTTCGTGGCCCTCGTACCCGTTTCCAGTTATTATTCCTTCGTTTATTTATTTATCATCGAGTATTGCGCGCGCTTCTTTCATGAATCCTTAGCGAGTCCCGCGGGAAATGCGTGGGCGCATCTCACAGCGTCCAATTCAACGGACGCCCTCGTAAATAACATTCACACCGAAGCCGAGGTCCAAGCGCGCGCGAGCGAGCGAACTCGCAATGATTTGAGGTAACGATGCGCCACAGCCGGGGCCGAGAGTCTCCCGCTCGAGGATCTCTTAGCACTGAGAAAACCCGTGCGTGAAGCCTCCGGCACCTCCTTATAACCTCTCGATTCTCGGCTCTCGACTTGGAGCATTGTTACCTCTTGGCAGGTGGTCCCCGATATCTTATCCGTTAAATTTAGAAGCCGCCGGAGTTAATTGAACGCTCTCGAGTTACGCCCGCTTCGCTCGGGCTAACATTATGGACTATATACATATCGAGCACCGAATCGAACGCTGAGAACTTTACTCCACAAGCATAAGGCGTTATGGAAGTGACTATCATTATGATTTTATCATTTCTCGTAAAATAATTTGTATGAAAGACTTTGTCCTACCACGCGTACTTCAGGGACATTTTTGTAAAGTAAAATACTTCGATCGAGATATCTCGTCGGGCGAAAGGCAAACATTACAGGACTATATACATATCGAGTACTAAATCGTATACTATATTTGTGGGCTTTAGTTCACAAGCATAAGGCATTATACTAGTCGCTATTATCACAATTTTATTATCATTTCTCGTAAAATAATTAGTATGAAAGAGTTTGTCCTACCAGGCGTACTTCAAGGTCACCTTTGAAAAAACAGACTTTGATCGAGATTTAGCATCGGGCGAAGAGCGAACGTTATGGAACTCTGTACGTATGGAGAACCAAATCGAACGCTATACTTGTGGGTTTGAGACCACAAACACAAGGCGTTATATAACTCATTACGATTTTACGAGTGTTCATAAAACAATTTGTATTTTGAAGAGTTTGTCCTACCTTATTCCGCGTTTTCTTCTGCCCGTGCGACTTAAGCCCCTCCTCGTCGCGCGCAGTCCTCTCTCGACGCATTTACGACAAATTTGTTGCATCTTCTTCGAAAACACTCACTTAATTCACTTCACTCCAAAGTGACTCTACAAATATACGTCTTTATTACTTCAATATTGTCTGGAACACTTAGAAAAATACTCACTTTCACTGGGACTGAACACACATGCATTTTCGACGCCGTAAAATGTTCTACAAACAATTTGACCGTTGGTTTAAATTTGCCGAATGTCGAATGGAGTATCGAGCGCCGCCTAACGGTCTAACCAATCAAAAGTTACTTGTACGGCTGCGAGTAATGGCGGCGATAAAAAATCTCGGATTAGCAAACGCGAGCGCGACAGACCCGATGTGCACTTGTGCAAAAAAACGATCATAGGTCGCGGCAGTTATGCCATAGAAGAGATTGATGCTACTCATCTTCCCCTCTGACATACGACAAAGACATTTTTAAAACAAAGAGACTTCAATCAAGATATTGCATCGAATACTTGTTTCGCTTTTTTTTAATGACTGAATTCTCTTTGTATAACCGAATCCCCTTAGCTAAGTGCCGAAGCTTTGTCGTCCCGCGACGCATTATCGACAAATTGGTTGCGTCCTCTTCGAAAATACTCACTATTACTGTCGCTCTACAAGCATACATTTTTTGCGTTCAATATTGCAAAGGACTCTTCAAAAAACACTACCTTTCACTCTGACTGTGCGAACATGCATCTTCGTCCCTTTAGAATTGTTCAGACCCGCAAATTTCGACCGTTGGATTGAATTCGCGACTACCAACCATTCGGTTTGCCGAGCGACGCCGGACAGTGTTACCAACATCGCTACTATTATTAGTCACACCACTGCGAGTAATGGCGGCAATTTCAAAACCCGAATTAGCAAACATGAGCGCGATAGATAAACCAGAAGAGCGAAAAAAACCACAGTTCGCGACAATTAGGATAGATCGGAGCTGAATGTCACTCACCCTCCACCTTGGCTACTCGGAGGATATTTTTTGACATAAAGTATTCGATCCATATATCGCGACATATACTTGTACGATATTATTTCTTTTTAAGACCGAATCCCCTTTGCATGGCCTAACCCTCCTAGCCGAATGACGAAACTTTGTCTTCCCGGGACGCATTAACAACGAATTAGTTGCTTCCTCTTCGAAAACAGTCGCAAACTCTGTGGCTCTACAAACACGCATGTCTATCAGTACGATATTGTCCATAACTCTTCGAAAAACACTCTCTTTTACTGTGACCATGCAAACATGCACCGGCGTCCCCGCAGAAGCGTCCGAAATGTAAACACTTTGACGGTTTGTTTTAATTCGCGACTAACGATCATTCGGATTACCGAGATACGCTGATTCGTCTAACCAATCACGAGTACGACTGCGAATAATGGCGGCAACTCAAATCTGACATTGGCGAGCACGAGCGCGATAGACCCGGAGCGTACTTAAGAAAAAAAGCCATAAGTTGCGGCAGTGAAATTATATAAGAGATTAATGCGACTCGTCTTCCACCTTAGCGTACTTGAAGGATATTTTTTTTTACGAAAAAGACTTCGATCGGGATATCGCGATGTTTACTTGCATGGCATTTTTTTTTGGCAAATTACATTTTCACAAGTGGGATAAAGAACTACGAGAGGTTTATATATCTACAATAGGGAGAACACCAAAGAACTTTAACAATATATTCTCTGTTTAACATTGGCTCGTCGAAGGTTTCGGTCTCGAGCGCACTTGCGAAATCGTTTTACAGTTGCTTACTTGTACATGAAACACGTATCCGTCGTGTCGTTGCATCAGCCGTGCGGATTGAAATTATAACGTTTGTTTCTTCGAGTAAAGTGCATCGCATCTCGTTTCCTTGCTCCCACCCTTTATCCGTCGAGACTCAGGCTAAACAATGCGTTCAGAATGCTTAACGTAACTTATCTGTACAGTTTTTCTTTTTTATTTGTTTTAGTGTTTGTTCGAGTAGTCGTGTCGCCGAAAAGTAAACACTTTCGCGCGATCGGTCGTCCGATCCTGATATCTTATTTATTACCAACTAAGCATTGCATTGTCAACTCAATAACGTTGGCAACAGGATTTCAGGATCCCGGCTACGAGTCACGTGGTCGGTTAAGGGGGATTGAAACGAGAATACAAGATACGAAAAAAAACGCCGACCAGTCGGTAGTTAAAGCTGACTCGGAGCACGTTAAATTAATTGCATCGAATCGTTATTGACTCTACGAAAGAGTAAACGTACATGAATAAAATACGAAATCCTCACATATATTTTTAATAAGGAATCGCGATGTATTACACAATTGTTCAGCGTGCAGACGACGATAGGTGTGAGCCGATGAACAAGAATAGAATTGCATCGTTTTGGGCGCTAGTTATGTTTTACGTCGTGGGTCAAACAGGAAGGCTGACTACCCGAAATGCCATCGGTAGTTTGGTAAAAAAAAAAAGAAAAAAAAGTTACGGGCTATGCGACGGACTTCGTCGTCAGGGATTTGTGTTTTTTTTTCTTCTTCAATTTTTATCCGATGACGAGACCGCATCCGAGTTTGAAGTCCGGCTTCGAGTGATTCAGTACTCCACTCAGTGCGAGCGTAAATGGCAATGGTAGTAGCTTCTTTTCCAGGACCGCGGCAACCGTCCAATTCGAGTCGACGCTTCCTGGAATTAATGGAAAAGATAATAAAGAATAAATTATTGAAGCGATTGTAATTGGAATTGTTTTTTTTTTCTTATTTTTTTACCGACCTTTGAAAACTAGATCCGCTTTGGGGAGATCATATTGGTAAGCTATGGTTGCGGTAGATTCTTGTACCCTCGCGTTCACCTCGAGCTCGGCCGACACTTGAAGATCCGAACTGGCTTTCTGATGGAAACAGAGGTGACAGCCCGCCAAGCCTGCGAAGACAAAGTTATCGATTATTAGCGTTTAAGATGATGTGGTATATTCCACCAGCCACGCGCCTAGTCGGTAACGAAAACTTGAATGCCGTTTTGAGACCGCAGGCCTCCGAGAAAAAAGAAAATTATCATTCCCTGCATCTGCCGATTCCCCAGGGAAAGACAATTTTTTTTTTTCGTCGGTAGACTGCGCTCCCAAAATGGCATTCAGCACAGTTTTTGTTACCGGCGGCTGTATTTCACATCACCTTAAGAACAGGTGAAATACCACGGTCGGTAATAAAAACTGCAATCAACTTTTTTCACGGACCATGGTATCTAAGGTCGAAAGAAACGTCATCGAAGACGGATTACATGTCAGCTTTCGATATTACTTTTCTTTTGACCTTAGATACCACCGGCCCACCAAGTAACGTTTGGGATTGTGTAAAAAAAGTTGATTGTCGTTAAGAGTTGATACCAACTGGGCACGGGATGAATTGGAGGAAAGGTGGTTTCACATGCTCTTAATTGGAAGTCTGCGAGACGTACCGACGTTGGCACTGATCGTAGAATCGCCACTGGTGTAACGACCGACCGCCGAGACTACAGCGATGTGTCCGCCGGGTACCGGACTTCGCTGATATGCTATTTCGCCACCGAGCGCCAATGCGGGTGTTATACTTTGGAGGTAGTGCGCCACGACCAATCCTGAAACAAAACAAACATTAATTGTATCGCCTTCAAGCTATCTAGGATTTCTTTCCGCCGAGAAAAACATCGCGTATTTTTAGCGATACATAAAAAGAAAAAATGATGTCAAGGAAAACGAAGACGAGGTTTCCTTACCGGTGCCATTGAGAACATCGGGATTGCCCAGGGTTACAGAAGCCGTGTACGAATCTCCGCGATAATCGGCGGACATCTGCACGGCGGTGAATTTGTTGTTTTGCACTTGCGTCGCGAGCTTGCCCTTGAGCCTCGGCGCGAGTTGATGCAAGATATTGGCATTGAGATTGCCGGAGGGATCGATGTCGCCCAGCAGCACGGGGTAAGCTTCCGTGGGTCCGGTCTGCTTCGTCCCGACGTAAGTAGCTCCAAACCTGAATGAGAAATATAATTGTCACGCAAATAAATAAATTTCAGATGTAAGTAAGAAAGTTAACGTTCTCCATCAAACCGGAGCTTACTTGTATCCGGACTGTATGGCGGAACTCAACGTGATTGTGTGAGATATTTGAAAGTGATTGCTGAGCCCTTTGTTCAACAGAAGTCTCGCACCCTCAAAATTGGTCGGGAACACATCTGCAAGAAAAGTAACCACATATTAAAAATTAAGACAGATAAAATAATTGTGGAAGCGAGTTGGTTAAAGCGTTGCGGTACATTTTGTTCTCCATGATTCGATCTCAGCTGTGCAAATTACACATGGAGAATCTTCAGCCTCGCTGAGTCAAAAGAAATCATGCGAACCTTAAGCTCTGTTTGACCCACTGTTTTTCCAAAGCGCATATATAAAGTATGTATAAATAAAAAAAATTGGAACAGATAAAATAATTCTGGAAACAAGTTAATAAAAATTGTCATGGTGCATTTTGTTCTCCATGATTCAATCTTAGCTGTGCAGATTACAAATCGACGACCTTCGGCCCCGTAAACTCTGTTTGGCTGCACATTTTTCTTAACAGAAAATCCCGCGCTGCTCCGAAGACTAACTGGCTGATGGAAATTCTTTTACAAATAAACTTTTTCATTATACACAGATATATTCTTGTCCACTACCTCGGGACAAACGACTAGATTGTCACGACGGTGCTCATGAAATTAAGGGTCAGAGTTCTAAGTGATGTTGCGTCGCAAATACAAGCGAGTCCGTTGGATTGTCGAGTAAGTCAGACCTGAAACTATGATTGACCCAGTATTTTTTACACTCAAAATCCTGCGCCGCTCCAAAGACTAACCAGCCAATGGAAATTCTTTTACAAAGAAATTTTCAAATTTTACCAAAAAAACTTATCTTCCGCCGTCTCGGGTCGATCAACCAGATTGTCACGACGGTGGTCGCGAAGTTAAGGGTCAAAGTTCTAAGTGATCTTTCGTCAGAAATACGAGAGATTCATTGGAGCGAGTCCATTGGACCGTCGAGAAAGTCGGGAGTTTCGTCTGACACGCCGTACGAAAATTACCTTTGCAAAGTTTGTGGAGATCCTCGATAGTTCCGGGATTCTCTAGGCGAACCGAGGGTTCCGGCGGTGCGAAAATTCCCGTCGGTGCCTCGGGTTTACCGAGAGTCGGCGGATAAGCCGTCGAAGGTGGCGGGGGTGGAGGTGGTGCTGAGGCCGCTAATACGTTTCCCATTCTTAACAATTTTTCTGAATAACCCTTTCGAGTTGAAACGCTGACTCGTTGATCTACGACGACTTGTTCTTCCAGAGCCTCGTTGAATGTCGCGTCAAGTCCTCGACTCGGCGATCTATTATTTACAAATTAGTCAACGAGCCGCCTCGTACTTCTATCGCGGTTATACAAGTCGGCGTGCTGCACCGTGAGTCGCCATTTGTAAAGGGCAACCACTGCCATCGAGACCACGAGTTTCCTCTGGAACAAATCCCGTTTTCATCGCAACACTTACATTCGTCAATGACAACACGGGAGGCTGCGGATCGTAACTCTCTTTAAACTTAATAAACTATCGAAATTACGCGCTGATTCTAATACGAATGTATTTACTTTGTTTGTAATTCCGCAAAGTTAGCATATTTTTGTGTTTTTTTTTTGGGTCAATGGTTGAAACCGATACGGTCATTTGACCGTCATTTCAAGGGCACCGAGAAATTGCGGCAATTCGTGTACCGTGCGAGATGCAATGCGAAGGTCGTGTAACGATATTCCCGTAGCGTAAAGCAGCCTTTCGTCAAATACGAACTCACTAAATGACACGCTCCTCGTTCCAATTAGAAATCAATTTATTTTATTTGTGATTCGTAAAGTTATCGTACTTTAGTTGTTTTTTTGTTGAGATATCGGTTCGATGATCGAAACTGATACGGTCATTTGACCGTCATTTCAAGGGCACCGAGAAATTGCGGCAATCGAGGTGAAGGTCGTAAAACGATATTCCCGGAGTGTAAACCAGCCTTTTATCAAATGTCGCGTTCAGTGATGGATCAGTAACAGATCCGCGAAGGCACCTGGCGAATGTATCCCCGTTTTTTTTTGTTCTCAGTGGGACATATGCCATTTGCCCAGTAGTCGATCGGAAATTCATTCATCTCTCGTGAGCGACGATGACGGTTGTAACAGGAACGATGATAATGAGCTTCGTCGGACCGGCATGTCATTGAGCGTGATTTTCGATGCTACGCGAGTAAATGGTGCCTCGTTCGCTCGGGCAAAACTTTTGAATAAACGGGACACACGCCAATCAGCATATGCCTGACAACAAAACGTTACAGTGAGCGTCGACGAATTGCCGCGTGAGAAACCATTCGGTTTATCATCTATTTTGTTACTGAAAAATCGTTGTCTCTCCGAGGTCTCGGCCGGGTCTCTCACCTCGTTAACTTAAAATGCTCCAGGGGATCGTCGGCAACGCGAGACCAACTCGAAGAAAACGTGATCGTCGAGTGACAACGGTAGATTAGAAAAACGATTTTTTTTCCGTCTTTTTTACAATACTTTTTTTTGTCTATCCACTCGCGTTGCAATAACTTATCGACGAGGCAACAGCAAATCAACAACGCGAGATTGTCGGGAGAGCGGATCGGTTTATTATCGTACAACGCAACGTCGAGGTTTGCGACACGACAATAGACGACGTTGATGGAACATTCCTGACAGATAAAGGGTAATTTTCTTCATTTCTGCAACTATTTTCAACTTTTTTCACATACTTCAATTTTTTTCTCATATACTTCAAATTTTTTCACGTATTACAATTTTTTTGTCATATATTTCAATTTTTTCATGTATCCAATTTTTTTTTACATATTTCAATTATTTTCACATATTTCCATTTTTTTTTTTCATATTTTTCAGTTACGCCTGAAATGGGTAGTTCCTGGTGGCAGTGCACCGCATGCCTGAGAGCTCAGGAGGAAGACATATGCGAGTTGCAGTTAAATCACTGTAATCTGTATGACGTACCACCGGATGTGTTCATCTACGAAAGAACATTGGAGAAGCTTTATCTGGATGCCAATAGAGTCAGTATACTTCTGTAGACCAGTCGAGTGGGAAAAAAATGGTTAGCAAGGTGATAACGTTACCGTTTATTGTGCAGATAAAGGACTTGCCCAGGCCGTTATTTCAGTGTCACGAGCTTCGAGTTCTGTCGCTGAGCGACAATGAAGTTACGACTCTACCACCCGCCATAGCGTCGCTCATTAATTTGGAACACCTGGATCTCAGTAAAAACAGTCAGTAGATAAACATTATTATCTTCCTCAAGATAAAGCTTTCCCTCCATTTGACAAATGGTTGATTTTTAAATTTCAGGTATAAAAGAATTGCCAGATAGTATAAAGGAATGCAAAAATTTACGCTCCATCGACATCAGCGTCAATCCGTTCGAGCGTTTCCCGGACGCCATAACGCACATCGTTGGATTGCGGGAATTGTACATAAACGATGCTTACATAGAATATTTGCCAGCAAATTTCGGTCGTCTGTCGGCGCTGAGGACGCTCGAGCTGAGGGAGAACAACATGATGACGCTTCCCAAGAGCATGAGTCGATTGGTCAATTTGCAGAGGCTCGATATCGGTAATAACGACTTTACCGAGTTGGTGAGTAATCTCGTAATCTCGAGCTACTTATCGTATCTGCCTTGCCACGCGGACGTTTGATCGAATTTTTATTTTCCGCATTGCAGCCCGAAGTCGTCGGCGACCTGACGAATTTGACCGAGCTGTGGATCGACGGCAACGATATTCGTCGGATACCCGTTAACATCGAGCAACTCTATCGCCTGAATCACTTCGACTGCACGATGAACGCCGTGCACTTGGTACCCGCCGAGATACAAGGCTGGCGCGACATATCGATAATGAATTTTTCGTCGAACGAGATTTATCAGCTTCCGGACTCGCTCTGTTACTTGCGTACGATAGTGACATTGAAAATTGATGACAATCAATTGAACTCACTGCCAGTCGACATCGGACAGATGTCAAGCTTGGAGGAGCTTATAGTTACTAAGAATTTTCTTGAGTACCTGCCATCCTCTATAGGACTGTTGCGCAAGCTGCACTGCTTGAACGCCGACAATAATTATCTTCGTTGCCTTCCACCCGAAATCGGAAGTTGCACAGCTCTTTCGCTTCTGTCGTTGCGATCGAACAATCTATCAGCTGTGCCGCCGGAATTGGGTCATCTTTCGTCGCTGAGAGTTCTAAATCTGGTTAACAATTGCATACAATTCTTGCCCGTGTCGATGCTTAATCTAACTAGTTTAAAGGCTCTCTGGCTCAGTGACAATCAGAGTCAGCCGCTCGTTCCGCTCCAACAAGAATTCAACACCGAGGAGGATATGATGGTCCTCAGTTGTTTCATGCTACCGCAGAAGCAACGCCAGGAACTTGAGCGTAAGTTTTATTTTCTTGTATTTTTTTTTTCCTTTTCTTCAAATCGCTTTTCTCAAGATTGAATATAACGAATCATCGATATTCGCAATATTGCCCAACTCTCGTATTGTATTTGTTTGGTTGGATAAACTGTTATGTATATCTTACGCACGCTGCAAAGTGACCGAGAGGGAGGAGGAAGATGAATGAAATGGTAAAGTAGATCTCGTTCGAGGGATTCGCCGAAACCCATTAATTTATTACGGCAATTGAGTTGTCCGATGAAATGCAAACCACCATCGGTCGTGTGACCACCGATCAATAATCGAACGCGTTGTTTGTTTGGTTTAGAAATGGAGCAGGCAGTGGGTCCCATTTCCGGTTCGATAGTTGGTACTGGAAGGAGAATATGTTTTGCCGCTGAAGTGGAATCCGAAGTACCCCGACAACTCCATCGTGCACCAACCCCGTATCCTAAAGAGCTGCGAAACCTCGCTAGACACGCCCGCAACCTTCATCATCAGACTGCGCACGATCAGAGGGTTCGTTAATTGATTCGATTCACTCTTCCGTTAAAAAGGCACACGCGAAAAAGGAAGGGAGCAAAAAACCTATATCACACCCCCCACGTCGCATATCGTTTCAGGTCCAAGCGGAACGCGAGACTATTATCAAAGAAGCTGTCGTTGCGAAAGCGACACCTATTCTAGGTGTTGCCTCGATTACCGGGACCTGCCCGACACAAACTACAGGCAATAAGGTAAAGAAGATTTTTTGTTTTTACTAAAAATAAAAATGTTAACACTTGTTTTCTTCATTTTTTTTTTTTTTTGCAGAACTCTTCCAACATATCTTTTAAGACTGCCGATCATCATCCGGACAAATGTTACAACAACAACAGTTCACTGAATCCGCAAACGGAGCCCGTCGACACCGAGGACTCGAACGACGACACGAATCGTACGGTTATCGCGAAGGAAATGAGCCCCGAAATACGCGAGGCCAAGTGCGTTCGCAATCCAACTTCCGAATACCTGACGAGGCCACCGACGATCGCCGATTATGTAAATTCTACCTGGAAACCGGATGAATATTCGAAAACTAACACGGCAAAAATCGTCGAATCGGAAAAGCTTGCCGAACCTTACAAGAACGTTCCACCGAACTCGAGACTCGCCGATCGAACGAGCATTCAAACGAGTAAAGGCAACGAAGTTCCGCCGGCACCGCCGCCTTATCACATTGCTGCTGCGTTTTCGAAAAAGGCTGCGCTCTTCCAGCAATTCAATCATGGTAAGAGTAACAACGGAACAACATTTTTACTTATCGCGGTTCACAGCACCAAGCTGCTCTGAAGTTTGAGTGCTGATTATTGTTTACTAGCAGGTCGTCGTGGCTCGTGCGCTTCTCGCCTATGCTGTGAACTGTGGAATTTTACCGCAAATACGTTACTTCCGATTTGAAAATCTCACTTTTCGAGCTGAGGTGACGTTTTTGCATTCCTGAAAAATTGGGACAAACGCACAAACAAACAACTTTCCAAAAAATATATAAGATTTTGAGATATCTTTCTATGTTTTTTAGTTCCACGACCGGACATTTCGTCGTCGCCATCGCCACTGGTGGGCTCGAACAAAGACAGCTCATTACATCCGTCTCACCAGCATCTGCAACTTTCGAAATCGAATTCACTGTCGCACAGCCTGAGCGACAACACGTCTCACATTATCGTGATGAACGATTGCGAGATAGGTCCGCGAAATTCGCTCGACAACGGGAGTCGCGTGTCCTTCGACACCGTGGACACGAGTCGCACGTTCACGCCGACGGAGATTCAAAATTCCGAGACAATCCTCGATTCCGATAGACTGGCAAAACCAAGTAGAATACCGATATTGCGAGGAAAGAACCTAGAGGGTTCGAGCTCGGACAACGACTCGATTGACAAATCGGCGTACACGTCGCTCGACGATTGCGAAAGATCGAAGCAGCTTACACCCGCTAACATACCGACGTCACCGATCACCGGCAAGAAGTATCGAAGTCCCTTGTCGCTGCAGCCAAGATTGTCCGATCGTTCGATAAAACGTCAGACTTACAATGGCAACATATCGTGCGACGAGAATAACGCGCTTAACAGTCCTAACGGATCGACGGACTCTTACAGCTCGTCAATGACAAAAACGGTGGGTAACGAAATCCGTGACGAACACGTGAAAAATTCGCATGGGAAAGTTTTGTCGTTGTTGCCGTTTGTTATAAAAAATTCTGTCAAAGTACAAAACTATAGCGACTCGGAATGGATAACACCGGTCTCGACGAGTGTCGAAACATTGGCCGATAAAAGCGCGATTGATATCAATGAATTCGATATTAATTTGTCGAATAGCACGAACGATTCGGAGAGAAAACCGAGATACAAATGGATGTTTGGACAGCACAAAAACGTAAACGTGGTATGTCATTGGATGATTAGAATGACTTTAGACAGAAAATGTATAGATTTTTTTTTTAATGAGCTTTCACGTTCTAGCTGTGCTATATAGGGTAGCGTCGAGTCTGTATCGTCTACTGAACAGCCCGCGTATCGGTAATAGCGACGTCGTAAGCTGTAGTTTAACGACAATTGTAATTATATCGTTTAGTTGTGCTTATAAAATAGCGCTTTTTTTGCTTGCCGTATAGATCGAAACCTTAACACGAATAACGTTTCAAATGCTGTGATTGATAAATTATTAACTGTGGGAATTTTATGTTCGTAAGAGTTAAAATTGAGATACGAATTTGTTTGCTACTTTGCGGGCAGAGGTTAATGAATTTTTCAGTACATATTTTAAAAAATTTTAAACAAGAAATTAAATTGAGATGTAAAGTAACAGACAAAAATCGGATTTCAATGCTGATTCACCGTAAAAGGCTTTCCACTATAACGGGTTTTTTCTTCCTATTCACAGCTGCCAGTTCAAGTGAGAAAGAATCCTGGTCTCGGATTCAGCATCGCCGGTGGAATAGCTGGGGCAGAAACTGTGAGTATTTGGACTTTTCATTTTTGTGGAAAAATATTTTATTTAATCGATGAGCAAAATGTATGTGCACGTCTGTATTGCAATCCGGTCCTCAAAAGGTTAATATCATTAGTTCGCTCAGTGATACTTTGTCTGATGTAACAACGCACAGTTGACGGAATCGATTCAACAGACTTTTTTTTTAATAGGGAATCATCGTGACAAAAGTGAATCCTGACGGACCGGCGCAGGGCACGCTTCGTCCCGGTGACAAAATCCTCGAGGTCGATGGAATAGATTTTACAAAGTCCGATCACAATAACGCAGTAGCTGTTTTGCGGGCCACCGGAGCTGTTGTATCGATGATGATCAGCAGGCATCAATAGTGTTTAATCAAATCGTCGCGTACCATCTCAACCATCTTATAGATTTTTCGATGGCATCTATGCACAATCGCACACAGCCCACGCACACATAACTCGTACACCTCCTGACCTAGACTGAGTAGAATATTTTTCCGCTAGGGATCCTTTATTCCAATCGGCAATCGAACAAAGGACAAATGTTTTTTTGTTTTTGTTTTGTATCTTTGAGTCGCGCCTCGGAAAAGTAGAGAGAGAATGAGATCAAATTCTATTTTTAAAGACATACGATCCACGACCAATAGGCAGCGGATTACTTTGTTTGTCGTAAATACGTATACGAGCTTTTCTAAAACTTGTTTGAAAGTTGTTCGTTTATAAGAGAGAAAAAGGAAATTTTGGCTAGTAAAGAAGAAAAAAATTTGTTGTCTGTTGGGAAAAAATTCTTTGTTTTCCATTTATTATTTTTGTTTCCGTCTGAGAACAGAGTACGCACACTTGTCCTCTTGCAGCGCACAATTGCGTGTCATTATTATATATAAATTTAACTTTAAAAAACACAAAAACACGTCAATTGACGTGAAAATGGCTCGTTCTCTTTGACCGTGCTAGCTGACAATGTGCCAGAAACAAAATAATATTTATTAACAATATACATGCATATTAACAGCAACAACAAAAAAAAAAAAAACAAAAAGCAAAAAAAATATATATATATTATACATATATTATACACACAAGAATTTATATGATATAGTTATTCGATTAAGACGTAGAAAAGAAAGGAAAAAGAATATTCTTCTATGTGCCGTACTTTTACTGAATATATAATGTTATATACGTATCGCACTGTTATCAACGGTATAGATACTTTATGACTGGTTACAATAATTTAGAGATTCACAAATATTACGGCTTCGTATTTTGTTTGCTCAATATCATAAGTTCTCGTTTTCGTCGTATTTTTTTTTTATATATATATATTCGCTTCGATTAGTCTGTTATTAAAGGTCGCGGTGCGCGCGTGATTTTTTTTTACATTCACCTTTTTCTTTGCTCACTATTTAACTTGCCATTAGAAAACATTTTTTTTATATTTATTTTTTTTGCGTTCGAATAAGATAAATGCATTTAACGAGCATTTTGAAGACAGCTATTGGAGACGTGTGGAGGGACTTGCAAGAGTGTTATAGAACAAATTGCGTAAACTGCCATTAAAGTCGTATGCTGTCCCCTTCGCCGTCTTGCAATCCATTTTTCGTTGTTAATTTTTCGTTCATTTCGTTTGTATTCAATGTTTTTTTATTCTAATAGGCAGTAAAACAAAATAAGTCGGATAAATAATAAGTGCACTATAATCATTGCACCGCCCTTCGTTCCGAATAACGTGAATTAGATCTACTGACTCTAGATTTTTTGATTACGGCAGTACCTAAATATTGAATGTCACTCACGGACAAAAAAAAAATGGGCGAGTGAAGGCAAAGCTATAAGACTAACACTGATGAAATTCTTACGCTTCTCTTCGGAATAACTTTACATCACGATATGACCATGTTAGCCTGGATTAGTAGCTGTTACGAGTTAACAGGTTCGTCGTTCGCTCTACCAAATCGTACGGACTCTTTGCTCATTTTTCATTGAAGAATATTTACTTCCTTATTCAATGAATGTACCTTCTTCCATTATTTTACAAAATTTTGTAAAAAAAAAAAAATTGTTCGCGAAAGAAGCGGAAAAAAGTCTCGAGCGGTAGAGAGAACGAGCTCGAATTTGTTGAAGCATCGAACCTGTTAACGGTCTTGCGACGGCTTTAGTTAGTGACGAGAATTGTTGAACGTGCCGTTTTTTCCATGAAAACTTATTCTCTAGAAAAATATATCAGTATAAGATAACGTCGAGTGATATAGAGACGCGAATGAACAATGTAATCGTCGTTATATAAACTATAAAGAAAAAGCAAGCACAGCTAAGATTGCCCCCTGGATGATACGTGGGCGCGAGTGTCGCGATTAATGTTAAGACTTACAAACAATAATATAGGAATCAATCAAGCAATAGATTAAAAAAAAAAAACAAAATTCAAGTAACGTCGAAGCTGCTGATTACCGCAGCTCTCCTCGTTAATTGATACCGACGTCGTATATATGTGTTTTATATAAAGTTAAAAAAGTTAATGGAGGGGAAAGTAGCGAAGCAGCCAATATCAACAAGTGAGCTGTTTCCGCCTGTCCCCTAATGTTCAATCTAGATCCCTAGTCATACCGGAATAAAATTATAATTTTTTTCGCGCGAGTGATGATTCAACGTTTGTCGCGTCCGACTGTATAATGTGTATTACGTATATTTATTATGTATTCTCTCTTTACCATTAGTGCGAGAATGCTCGGTGATATTTTACTTCGTTAAAAAAAAAAAAAAAAAAAAAAACCATAAAAATCATTTAGGTATATATTTCACGATGCTATCATAGGATTGCTGCACAAAAAAAGAAGCTTCGATATGGATCGTGTGACATGAGTAGCGCATATGAAACTGAGAAAAGAATTAAACAAAGCAAACAATCATGTTACACAGCTCAGATTTTTTGAACCGAAGGATATCCGCGAGAGCGAGAACGTAAGGCAAGGTACGATAAAAACTGTACATACATTTAATATCCACGGACCACGTATCAAAGTACGTTGTTTCTACTTCTCCTACTCCAACTAAACAGACTGACTATACGTTTTCAATGATTTGTATATCTAAATAAAAACAAACAAAAAAAATAAAGAAAAGAAAAACAAAGTAATAATAACGTAGCAGCGTGTTCAGTGGAAAACCGATACACACACAATAAATAGACACAAACCACGCGAATCACCCGAGTGAATTTTGTGAATGGAAAAAAATACAAAATGAATATAAGTGTAAATAAATAAGCAGGTGAAAGAAATGAAGTCGAAGAGTTTTTATTCAGTTTCTTTTGTTTGGTATATTTCGTATAAAAGGTATTTTCCTCTTGCAGAAAAATTATGAATGCAGCGAATGATGGAAGACTTAAAAAAAAAAATCATTTTTGTTCTCACAGTCACAGTGTTAGATGAGATGGATTTTCGACGAAATATTTCCAGCGATTGGAGAACTTGGCCATCGCGACACCGTCCACCACTCGATGGTCGGCTGCCCAGCTCACCGAGATAATATCCACGGGAATTATGTTCTGAGAGACGTCGAATCTTGGCAATTTTTGGATTTTACCAACAGCTCCGATAACTATTTGAGGTGGCAGAATAACGGGCTTCGTGTAAGTACCACCGACCTGTAATTATTTGTATTCACGATATAAATCTCCGAAAACTGTTTTTCCCCCTCGGAGGGCTTCCACATGACCCGAGACGCAAAATTTCTGAAACAGTGTCTTACCACACCGATGTTCGAAATCGAAAATGTTCCACCGGTTAAATCTTTCAGAGGTATCGCCGATTTTTTTCCAAGTTCCTGCAACCTGTTCAATTCCCTCGCGATCTCGACGATGCTGAGACTCCGAACATTCTTTATATTCGGAACAACGAGACCCTCCGGAGTGTCCATTGCCAGACTTATGTTGTGCTCCTCGAATATCTGCAGAGTTTGGTCATTCTCGTGCACCCATGCGTTCAATCGGGGAAAATCGTCCAGGGCTTTCGAAGCGGCTTTGATGAAAAAGGGCATAAAGGTCAAGGCGACTCCCTGTTTCTTCGCGTAATCCCTTGCCTCGGTTCTGTAATGAACCAGCTTCGTAACGTCGCACTCGTCGCTGTATACGAAATGTGGTATGCTCTGAAAAATGAAAAAAGTACGATCAATACAATTTGTTTCGTCCTGTTTTCAACGTACTTCTTATTATAAAAAAAAAAAATTATATAATAATTTACGAGTGATTGAGTCATAGATTTCCACATGTATTTCTGGTACCCCTTCAAGGTCTCAATTTTGCTACCGATTCCTGTGGCCTTGCCGATAACTCCTCGAGCGCTGCCATCGACCGGTTTCCCTTCCGGGTTTGATCTTTTTTCTAAAAACGCCAGCATATCCTCTTTAAGAACTCTTCCGGCTTTACCGGTGGCAGCGACGTCTCTGAGATCGATCTTGTTTTCCGAAGCGATTCTTCGTACAGCCGGTGTGGTCAAGATTTTGCCCGTCGATTCATCCTTCGTATCGCTGTGCGCTATGTTCAGATGTACATTCGGCATTGTGGTAACTGCCAAATTCTCGCCCGCCTCGGTTCTTATTTGATTGTCACTCGTGACCCCGGGCACTTCGTCCTCCAGCTCGATATCCACCAGGGCATCGCCGACCAGGGCGGTGTCGTCGATTTTGTAGTGCAATACTTTTATTTGACCATCGTAGCGACTGGTTATCGTCACCGATGCCTTGTCGCTCTGCACCTCGCATATCTGATCGAACTGCGCTACCTTGTCGCCCGGTGAGACGAACCTGAAACATATGAAAAAATTAATATTTCTCTTCTTCTCATACATTACGCTATTTATGATTTTTTTTTTATAATTCGTTAAACAAACTTGCCATTCTTTGATCGTCACTTCTCGTATTCCCTCGCCGATGTCGGATAGCTTGAATGGCACGACGGATCCGGGTCTTATGGAACTCAGCGATAGAAACCGATGGCTCGGTGTGCACACACCTTTACCCTGACGACAGATAAAATAAACTGCTCGAATGAAGAGCACGTTTCTCCGAACGTTCGGGCCACTTGCTACTTACTAACACAAGTACTTTCTGCAATTTCTCTTATCTTATATTTACATTATCCTACGCTCGAGTAGTATTTCAGTGTCGTTAATTACCAGTCGTACGATCGCTGATAGTCGCGACGTTAAAGCCATCCCGACTCTTACTGCACTTCACTGTAGTTCGACGTCGAAAAAGACAATATGGGTTTGAATCTTCAGCCACGTTTTACGTATACGCTCGAACTCGACGATTGAACAGAATTTTTTTTATCGTACCGAAGAGGTATAACGACGGGAGAGTTGAAATAATAAGATAACGGAGCACGAAAAAATTGTGCCTACCGTCCGAACACGGTGTGGCAGTTTTCATCGAACACTCGACGCTCGTTTCCCCGTTGGGTTATTCACCAATCACCAGTATAATATTATTCCGACACGAAATTCATTCTTGCGTAACGCAGCGTCGAGTCAACAACAGCGATAAGAGAAGCCTGACGGTGGCCGAACCGTGCACGTCGTCGAGCCGAAGAACAGTTGGGATTTTCGGTTATCGTGAGGTTCATCGGTATTTCCGATTTTCCCACACTTCTATACATCTAGAGTAACATTTAACTTTCTAATGTGACGCAAAGATTTCTGATAAATAAATCGTTCTACGGACAACTTGTTGTATTCGCTCAATCCTCTTGTTCTTCGATATATATACCTTTCAATTTTATTCAACGTTCGAGTATAATAACAAGCATCTCTGTGATAATGATATAATTATAATAAGATCACAACATTAGTGATATCGGTATTGCGCTCGTCAAACTTAATTAATCTCTCGCGTTATACGTAACGAGCAAAAAATTTCCAATATTTAGTACATCCAGTATACCGTGTTTTAGTACGTGTTTGTTTTTTTTTCTTCTTCTCTTCATTCCTCTTTTTCATTACACAATAGTCGGAGAGGTGAGGTTTTTTTTTATCGATTACCACGAGTCTCTATAAAATAATTATACGGAACTTTGCCCTATTAATTGCACGATAATAATACATGTGGTCCAGAGTCTTTGAGCTCTTCCCGTCGATCATATAAATGTATCAGATCAGGTAAAAATATTCATGACTTAGCTCATTTTAGTCACCCCTCCAAAATCCAATAAATACTCATACTCTTCCAACGAAATTTTTTGGAAATAAAAACCAATGAAAACAAATTATCTACACAACGATGAATAATTTACTGTGATACGTCTCGATAATTTTTTTTTTATCTACCTCATTAATACGTTAAACGTGTGATTTTGTCGACAGATTCTCAAAAAATAGTACACGGTCGGTTCAGTTTAATATTACATTTTTTTTTCTTTCGCTCCGTCGCAGCATCTACGAGGAGCGAGTCGCGATTTACCGCGGAGGCCTTTCGAGACTGTGTTCAGTACGAGATATTTTTTATGCCTTTTTTTTACTCGTGTGTCTTTGATAACGAGCCCTCCACGTCTTGCGAGTGGAGAAGCTTGAAAAATGCCTTATTAGGTCGTGCGTGCAGTCTATGGATTAATCACGTTCACAACACATGTACATGTTCAACAGTAACAATAGACAACGACGACAGTAATGACGACGATGAGTTTCGATAGCGCGTGTTCGTGTATGTGTATGATATCGATAGTGTGCGAATGATGAGGCCGATATAGACAATTGGCATAAAACATTTTTCTGCGCCTTTTGTTTCTGTTTTCTTTTTTTTTAATGTATAACTTATAGACACACGACAATTTCCTGCGAGTCAGAATATCTCGACAGTCCTCTAATAATCGTATATCTAAATCCTTGTTTCAAAGTTTATCTAAACAACATAATTAATCGTTTACTCGCATACATTTTTTTCATAGTCCATCGGCTACAGTATAAATCGTATTGTTCGCTTTCTTTTTTTTTTTTACTCGTTTCTCGTACAGTCCATTCTCTATTAAATGTACACATAGCACACTCGTTTTTAAACGATAAATTTATTGTTGAATCTTTGTTTAACTTGACTAGATTCATCTTGCGATTGTCAACTGGGAGTTGAGAAACTGGCGTGAAAATTGGAATAGTTTTCGTTCACCGATGTCTCGGATCATTCGATCAACAAATCATTTCATGTTCGAAGATAATAATAAAATCAACGGGAAGCATCCGGCTCGTAACATCGTTAGAACTTTGATATGAAAGAAACGTTACTAAACATTAGCGCGTAACGAACACAACGATAATTAACTCCGTGAGAACGAGCTACGGAATTTCATCTTACTCTGCACGTACCGTAGAATTCTAAGGTAATGTTTTATAGATCCTGTTCCACATTTACACCAGTTACTCTATCTCTCGATAGTCGACGAACCGTCCGTGCATTTTTAATGCACCACTCTCGCGCGGTCCATCCTCCGAAAGTCTTTTACGCCTCGCACATCGTTTGCGAAGCCTCATAAAAGTTAGATGAGTCCACAGGGTATCGTTTCGTCCGTCTCGACAAATTGCAGCCACACTATTGGAGAAGAAAAAAAAAAGTCTAGAGTTGGGCAATTTGTTCGTTGTTGGTTTGGTTCGACGTGTTGGTGGAAGCTATCGAGATTTCGGTAACCCCGACCGACGTTTGTACTACAGCGCAAAGGGCACTTCGCAGTGGCACGTGCTCGCTCCCGGTCTCGCATCCAGTATCTGCAACACGAATAGATGTTTCGGTTAATTATGCATAAAACTTCGGTCTCCACGGCGAAGCGACGGAACCTTCGATCCGTCGCCGGCTGTTTTGGCAACGGACTTTCGATCTTCACACTCTTAGACAACAGCTTCACGGAGTTAAATGAGAGCGAGAGTCACATCGATCACGACGCAGCGGAAAGAGGTCAGGGTCGACGGTGTCGAAGGGCCATCGCGGACCGATTTGCGTCGCGGGTGCAGGATTCGCGGAGACTTTAAGGCTTCGAATTAAATCAATAAGTAATAATAGTTGCGAGGATGATCGATAGTGTCAGCGACGTGCGCGTCCTCGAAGATTGACGAGGACCAGACGAGATAAGGTTCCGCACCCAAAGGCTACATTTTCTTTTTGTTTTTATTGCATTTCTCTGGTGTGCAGTTGCAACGGTGAAAAGACTAACGCGTGACCGAGCGCCGCACCCTTCGAGATCTCACCTTCATCAATTCGCTGTCTGATTCGTCGTACTAAAACTCCCAACGTATCAGCGAGCTACGATAGTTTTACCGCATTGAAGAAATTCAAGATTTAACACGCGAGCTTGTGGCACGGCATTGAATAAAACCGAAGCTCGACGCGCGAGTGTATCGTAACTTTGCGCGTCAATCATTCACAAAGCTCTACAAAACTCGGATCGAACAGCGGACAAACTCACATTTGGTTACGGACGATGTGCCGACGCTGCTCCCGTGTTTCTTGACGGTACTCCCTCCCATCGTAACTTTGCCGCGAATATTTTTGTCCGGTTGGAAGACGATAATGTACACCTTAGGCGAATATAGGCACACGAGTGTTACCGAGGCGCTCAGGCTTATAGCGACGCAGAGTGTCGTTATCTGTGTCTCGTGAGCGTTCCCCGTGCCAAAGTAGATCGGCACGAATGCCAACCATATTATACAAGTCGTGTACATAGTGAATCCGATGAATTTACTCTCGTTGAAGTTCTCGGGTATTTTGCGAGTCTTGACAGCGTATATCGTCGATACGGCGATCAGACTGGCGTTGTACAATTGCGAGAATAGAAAACTCATGTCCTGTATGTTGCACTTGAGTATAACTTGCTGACGATCGGGATAGAAGTGTCTCGTGCCCGGTGGTTCGACGATCATCCATACGAGTGTCAGGACGACCTGAAAGGCTATGAGCGCGGCTGCTATGCAGACCTGCGACGTTGGACTTATGTAACGAGGCCTCACCGCCGATCTCGAGGCCGAATCGAAAATTCTTGCTATCCTGTTTGTCTTCGTTAGCAGAGCACCGTAAACCGCACTGAAACTAACCCCGACACCGAAACGCTGAAGCACGCACGTTACAGTCGTTGGCCTCGCGAGCAACAGAAATGTATTCAAATAACATACTAGAACACCGGCGAGAAGTATTATCGTCAATTCGCGACCCGACGCCCGAACCACCGGTGTGTCGCGATGCTGGAACATCAAACCGGCAACGGCGAGCGTCGCGACGATTCCGAGAAAGGAAATAACCGCTGGTGCGATCGCGAACGCGCTGCTCCACGTTATGTGCTTGACCGGCAGCGGATAACAGCCGCGCTTGTCCTCGTGAGGCCAATAACCAGGCTGACAATCCTTGCAGGTCTTCTCGTCGTAAACGTACTCGTATTCCTCGCAACGATCGCAGACCCAGCAACAGGTGTCACCCTGTTGCTTTCGAATCATTCCAGGCTCGCAGGGCAACGAGCATGCCGATATCGGGATATCGTCGGTTCCCTTCGCCCATATCAGCTCGTCCGTGTTGAGAACAAGCCGGTTGTACCACTTGCCGACGACCTGTGGAACAGACAAGGATTTAGCTCGAAAATCGTTCAGTCCTTTCCGCAAGTTTTATCGATTTATCTGATCGGGGAAAAATGAACATGTATGAATAAGTAGCGGGTCGTTGTGCCTCCAAGCGTTTCGAGAACTGGCTATGGATTATGGAACTCGGAAACCGGAAATACGTCATTTCCGGTCCGAAGATCTCATTCTTTCGACCGATATATTTGAAATAACTAGGGTCTGAGAAAAATTCCCCTGGGGGATGTGGAATAATCAGGGCCTGGGAGGCCTCTAGGGGTATTTTCCAAAAAAATGTATATAAGAATCTACATAATAATCAAGTACATGTCGATTGGACGCTCGCGCCGATACTCACGGATACTCGCACAAACATTCACAGGCACTCACACGGATATTCACACATGCGACAAATACTCTACAGCTCGCACAGGTCCCGCGAGCGCGCGAAACGCGCGAGTCAACATAACAGCTAGTATATACATATAAGATATATGATCATTTTGTTCCCGGGAAGCCTTGAATTTGATGCTTTCCAGAGGAAGAAGCGTGGAAATTGGTTTATGCAATAATTCAATCGAAAATTAATCGAGTTTGAGACTATTTAGTTACAACACTCGAGGGCTTAATGGCATTTCCTTGATCGCGTTTAATGCTAATTAGTCGATCATTTTCCGCCCAGCGTGGCGTTGGTGTAACACATTTTTCCAACAGGTTTACAAGATAAACAACCTACCCGGTAGTAGTAGCCGTTCGAGCCGCTCTGATTCGCCTTCTGGAAGTTGAGAATTTCGTATCGTGCCAGGCCGTCGCCGTGCTCGTCGAACTTCACCTCGCTTCCGGCTGAATCTAATTGACACAAGACATAGAAAGGCCGACGATTAATTTGCGCATTACTAATAAAAAAAAAATTCTCATAATCATCACCACATTTCTCAATGCCGTAAAAAACAGCAAAGCCACACTTTGAAGTTACCGTTCAGTTACCTTTCTCATTACTCCACAGAGAAGTGAAACAATTACTGAATCTTCGATCGGTGCGATATCGTCACTTTCATGAACAGAGCGACTCCGAGATTAAACGGGAAATAGAACATTCTTAATATTTGTACGCGAATGAAAATATCCGATATACATATATATATATTGACTATGCCCGTAGCATTAATGCAGCTGGAACGTTAGAAATTATTTCGGTAACCACGACCTCGTTTCCGATCGCCCCGAGCACAAACTATTATCACGTCTCTGAGATCGTGAAAATTGGAAGTAGAGATATATGAATTCCAGCATTATAGAATCGGCTCGACTGTAGGCCCATTGTGTGTACGAGCGGATGAACGCAATATATCCGTAAGACGACGTGCGTTCGACCTTATTCATATTCTCATATTCCTTTATTCGTTTCCGTTCGAGAGGCGCATGTACGGAATAATTTATCGTAGGGCTCGTGACACAGGGTGGAGGGTTGAATATGAAAAGAGGAGGCCCGACTCGTTGGACACCGGATATATATTTCGAAGACGTTTCGTCGAGCAGACAGCAATTTGTGCGAACCCGAATAATAAAGCTTCGACGACGTGTATTAAACGTATATATAAGAGAAGTGGGCGAGGAATCGATATGCCCTATGGATATTGACGAGCGTGCTCTCGCTGTGATATACAAGGGTTCTCAGACTCTACGTATATATCGATCATCTTATTTTCTTTAAGCTTGCACTCACACTAAGTGCACGCCACAAGAGCATTCCCTGTTTTGCACGCAAAGTACTCGGTGTGCTCTGCCGATGTGCCTGCCCGCAGAAAAGTGTGTATACAGGAACTATATAGTTCGTTACAGCGGCTTGACGGAAGCGAGAAGGGGCAGATAATTTTATTTGAACAAGACTCTCGGACCTCGAGTGCCGGTTGGAAGGGAAATAAAATTAGACAACGGGGAGCACCGAACGATGGACATCGAAAAAGGTATTGGTCCGAGCGACGAAATATTTATGATCGTTAGGGGGCGAGAAAGGAACACGAATAAATAATCGCACGAAGAAGGGCAGGACTCGTCGCGTACCTGTCGTTGTGCCGTTATCGAAGCTGTCAGTTATCAGGGATGAAAATTCTAATGATAAAGCGAGGAGATTTTTTTTTTTCATACGAAAGATAACAAGACAGCATGGAGCGCGCTGCCGTGATTGCATGCTCGATTCCTGTGTCGCATAGCGAGGCTCCTCATTAATTTTATTTGGACAAGATTCTCGGACCTCGGGGCCCGGTTAGAAGGGAAAAATAAAATTGGACAATGGGGGAGCATCGAACGATGGATATCGAGAACGATATTGGCCCGAGCGAAGAAATATGTATGATCGTTAGGGGACGAGAAGGGACACGAAGAAATAATCCCGTGAAGAAGAGCAGGGGCTCGTCGCGTACCTGTCGTCGTACAGTTATCGAAGCCATCCGTTATCGGGGACGAAAATTCTAATGATAACGCGAGAATTTCTTTTTTCATACGAGAGACAACAAAACAGCACGGAGCGCATTGCCGTGATTGTATGCTCGATCCCTTTGTCGCATAGCGAGGCGCGTCATTAACGGGGGGTTCTCAGTAAAATGTAATGGAAATTGAATGATTTATTAGTATTTCCCGTTCCTCGGTGTATGTTCGCATAGCGCGTTTTTATGATAAATCGTCCGGAATAATCTTTCTCGCTTACCCGTGAAAGATACGTTTAGGAGGTATCTTTTGTAGAAAGTTCCCTTGTCGTAATTTATCATAGCCGGACAGAGGGACTCGCTCTTTCCGCACAGGTCCCTCTGTAGATTGTGCAAAGCGAGGGCGAAGGCGTACACGGCATCAACGACGAATTGGACCTTTGATTCCTGCTCGTAGCCACTGGCGGCTGTGAGCCTCAGCTTCGATGGGCAAACGTTTAGGGATCTGTTCGTAACGAGCGGAACGTTGATCCTCAGAATACAGTCGAAAACCTCTTCCCAGTACTCGCCGAACCATGGATTACGACGATTCGCTTCGGGTGTCAGCGACGCCATGTAATCATCGAAACCCGGTATATTTTCCGATTGTAATTCAACGGTAATGGCACCCTCGGCCTCGTCCTCGAGACCCTCGACCAGCTTGTTCTGTCTTCCCCAGCCGTCGCTCGCTATCCACTGAAACGGCTGACTCAGGTTCGATCTTCTCGCAGCCTCGAGGATCCTTCTTGCGTCTTCGGCCCGCGTGAACAATACCACGGCTCGTGCGTTCGGTTTTTTCGATAATCGCTGAATTATACTGTCGAAGACTTTATCGTCGGCCGCACTTGGAACCTTCTCTGCCGCTGCGATGCAAACGTTTCGCTCCGTCGCTTCCCTGGTGAATACCTAACGACGAAGGAGAAAAAAAAGGTGCGATCAGTTTGATAGATCATCGATAGAGATGGGCGCCGACTTTTGACCGGTCATTTTTTTTTTTTTTTGTCTATTGACTGTCATGTGAGCGTCGATTGACCGGTCCGGAAATGACCGACCTATGACAATCGCGTCATTGACTCTAAAAGCCTCCACGATGCCGACTTTAAAATTAGCAAAGTAGCAATCTCGTTAATCAGCAAAAAAAATTAATCTTTCATTCATTTTATAATATTGGTCTATTGATGAATGAATTGATATAAAATTAAAGTACGAATGATTACGAAATCAACGAGGGAGGAAAAATCATTTCAGATCAACCTGGACTGCTAAAGTTGTTAAAAGTTGACAAAATTTGTGAGCAAAAAGAAGGACGGTCAAATCGCAACCAAAGAGAACTTTTTTCGCTGTTTTGACCATATTTGTGACACCGAACAAAAATGACGGTCATGGCATAAAAACCATTTTCGGGGACGAAAAAGACGGTCAGTTCGTGGTCAATTGCCGCTTACAAAAAATGACCGTACCGGCACATCTCTGATCATAAATCCCTCAATATTGCACGAGGACCAATTCTTTTTTATGACAAAATCGACTCCGATTGATTCCAATACGTTGAACCCCATAAAAACCTACCCTGAATTTTTTTTATCACTCCGGCAAAGTCGCAGGATCCATTTCAGTATATATATATATATTATATATATAAGTACCTCAATCCCGTATTCCCCGTAAGATCCTTCCGAGTACACGGTCGACACGTACGACCAGTTGGCACTCTTCACAACGTCGACGAGGGCGATTGATTGAAAAGTGTCGGGTGGCACGGTCCTCGCAAAGTAATCGAATCTCGTTTTGTCGCTGAGTGCTTTGGCGGTCGAGGCCGGGGATATTTGCGGTATGTGAAAGAGCCTCAGCAGATTGGCGACCTGGGACACGGCAAGTGTGATCAAGCGATGTATCCGGGTACATAGTGTGTACTACATGATCGGTTTAGCTATGTACGTACGTCTACCTACAATACTAACCTACACATATTTATACATTTGTACACGGAGGATTTATAAAAAGAATTGGTGGGATGAGTGTAGCACGTGCGGCGCGTGTTTTGCCTCTGACAAACCAGCGTTTCTGTACGTATATAGGAATGTGACGTAATATAGCGTATAGCTCAACCTCCCGTACAATACCCACGAGCTTATCTACATGCTGATTTTGGAATCCCGCCAATTTTCATTGCCAGAATAGTCCCGGAATTCATCGTGCTGCCTTTTAGCATCGTGTACACGAGCACCGCTATCGAGTAGTTTTACGAATAATGCCGTCGTTGGAATTCACGCAGAGTATCGCTACATTGCGGTTAATGCAATCCCCGATCGAACTTCGCGCACGCAACGCCGAGAAATATGGCTGGAAGCTCGCCAGTACAGCCTTCCTCGTCTTGTAAATGAAGCCGCTTCTTCGCCGGTCTTTGGAGAAACACGAAAGCTCCTCACACTGTGTGACCTTGGATTATTTCTTCGACCGTGGGTCGCCCACGGATCATCCCGCACATACACGCATACACGTGCCCAGGCATTTTGTTCGGAACGGAAATTTTGAAAAGTACCATTATCGCACTAGTATCGTAAATGACTATTATCGCATTAGTATCGTAATGTACGATTTTTTAACACATGCACGAAAAGTCCCACTTTTTTTTAGCAAGGCGTCCGAGAAAAATACTGTGCATGCACAAATAACACTAGTTACTTTTTTACACACTTTTTTTTTAATACTCTAGCTTTTTTTTAACACTCCAATCACTGTTACTCCAGTTACTCACGCTTTCGCCACACTACAGAAATAAAAACTAGAACTTTTTGTGCATTTGTTACAAAAGTAGTATGCGATACTTGTACGAAAAAGCGCTTTCTCGACGGTGGTTGGGAAGTAGGCAACACTCGCCTTCAGCTCGTAACTCAGACAGCACCCATACATCACGAAACATTATGGAATCATTTTATAAATACTTTCAATCTTTCAAATCTTACGGAATTTTTCTGAAATACATGAAAATAATAGTTTTTGAATGTTCTGTCAAAGCATTCCAAGGAAACGTTTCTTAATTTATCTTTTTATAAATAATCGATATGTTTTGAAAACTATAAACTATCAGCTCAACATTAGTTCCAGTTATTTTTACAAAAAAAAATGTTCTTGACCAATTAATAACGGCTAGAATCTAGGCAAGAATCTCTGAACCGTCCGAGCATTGATACCTTTACGTTAAAATATTTCACAAATATTTGTTATATTTCGAAAATATATAGCACGGAATGCTATGAGGGCACTCGCCTTCGTCACGCTCTATCGTGGTACTCGCTTCCGACTCGAGTAGCCAACCTTCGTCGACAGACCGCTTTTTCGCACTAGTATCGCAAAGTACTGATCGTCTTCGCGAAAAGAAAGTTGAGAGGCTCACCTGAAGGGAGACCGAGCTGTAGGATCCACCGATGACACCGAAGATCGGCCCGGCACTGGCGGTCTTCCTGACCCTCGGTGTCGATCGGTCAGCGCACTCGAGAATGCTGATGTCGAGATTCGAGAGCGACGCTCTGACGAAGTGCAGGCTCTGATTGAGGGCGTAAGTGTCCCTGCTGCATGTGTCGAGTATGTGGACACCCAACGATATACCGGGCAGTATGTTGTCCTCTTGATTTATCTGATCGACCGCGAACAGCATCGCCTCCAATCTCTGAACACCGCGGTTGTAAACTTTCGGACCGCAGGTCGAGCCACCCTTCTCGTGTACCGGGAACAGTCCGCCCAGTACTATGTCGCCGGGTATGAGGATCGCTTCGCGCTCGACCGGCAACTTTGCAGATTCGGCGAGCATCGCGACACCGACACCGTCCCCTCGACCACCGACGCCCTCGTAACGGTGGTGAGATGTTTGAAACGTCAGCAGCAGATTCAGGAAGGGTATCGCAAGAAACGATCGTAGAGTCATCTTAACGGAAGAGACCGAAGATGGTTTATAGACGGGTTGCCGGAAGTGACCGCTCACCGCTACCACACTGGTCGATTTTATGGTCGCGGACCGTCCTCCATGTAGGACGCAACCACCACCGGAGGATATACTTCAAACCGATGGATCCTCTCCTCCCCAGATGCCTTCGTATATATTTCTTCGGACGTAATGTGACCCCAGGACAGTGGCACGAAAGCAATTTCCTCCTCGATTTTCCACGCCTGGCGGCGAAGTTGAGGGATCGTTCGACTTCAGGATAGCTCGACCATCGAGGACGAACGTAACCGATTTGTCAAGTACACGCGCTCTGTGTATTCACTCTCTACAGCGGCACTCGCAGGAACGAGAACGGTGGCTTTCGTGTTTTTTTTCTTCTCTATATCTTACAGTTATATTACTTCAGTTTCTCGATATCAAACTTCAATCTCTTTATGCGTTCATTTATCAAGAGTATTTTCTTTTCTTCACGTATTGTATATTTGTTTTCTTTTATATATATATATATATTTATTTGACTATGTAGTTTCATCTACTTTGTTTTTCTATATAGTTTCTTTTTTTCTTCTTATTGTTAATAATCGAACTTGGAGACTGGCGTGCAATTGGTTTTTTCTATTCTTTCTTTTTTTCTTTTAATGTTTAGTTCTCATCTGTACTCGTGTTTTGATCGAAGATGATTAGCACCGAAGAGTTTGACGATGAACTTTGGTTTCTCATTAGTCATCATCGTCGCCGTCGTCGTCGTCGTTGTTGTCGTCGCTTGACTGGGCTTATTCTTCGTATGCCCTGACGGATAATCGCTTCGGCGATGCTGCGTTTCGGGTGGCATTAGCCGGGCGAGATGTCACCCTAATCCCATCCGTGCTCTAATTAATTTAACGTCCTTCCTCGTTATCATCGTATCAGTAGCTGCCAGTCGCATGGACGTAATCCTGCTGGCAAAAAATAAATAACAAAAATTCAACGTTTGTATGGTTTTCATTTTAGCGAAGATAACACATAATGTCTCAGTTTAAAGCCCAAAAGCTTTTCTCATACGTTAACAGCAAAATAAATTCATGAAAATTCATTTAAATATTTGGCAAAAAATCGGTATTATCTACTCGCAGATTCCATTACTGGCTCGCCCAGGCACACATTCTTCGATTATCGCAGACTCACATAGATTACGCACATAGAAAAAAAAAATATTCCAATGGGCATTACTTTGTCTCTGTATCTTTCCCACGAAAATAATTGCAACACCTAAGTAAATTTTATTAATTTTTTTTGCAACCCAATTTCGAAGTAAATTTGTTGTTGGAACGGCGGGCGATAAAACGTAGTGAGCCGTGTCACGGAAAAACCTCGTGGAGCAAAACATCCTCGTAAACCGCAGCTATCCATTACCTCCGGCGAGACCCTCGGAGGTTCCCGGTGTACTTCAGCCCCCTCGATCAACCATCCCCTAATGACAATTATCGTGGTAGGTGTACCTTCGTCCGCCCTGCCCTCCTGCAGACTTCGGAGCAATTGGTTTTTGTTTTTTCCCACCCAAAAAACCTCAACATTTTTCTCGCTCTCCACACTCTTTCGCCGCAAGTCGAGGAATAATTGGATTGCAATCCCGATTGCAAAAGTCCAACTTTTAAACCCGACAACAAGAACAATCTTGCCCGCAGACAAAATTCATAAGGTAAGTTACGAAAATTTGAGATATTCTCCCTCCTTGTGCTTCCTTTCGGGTTCTACAATTTCATTCCCTTTTCAATTTCACGCCACTTTTCTAAACTTTGAAACAATATCCTTGTTAGCGCGCTCGGCGCTTAGCGCCGATGCTTATAAAAATACTAATACGCAAGAGCCGGACAAAACGAACCTGAGATGAGAAGCGATCGATTTTTGTTCTCCGCGAAAAAATTGATTATAAAGAAGTTCCTTTCGTCGAGCTCCTCCCTAATAATAATAACGCGCCGCGTCTTTACCCGGATAAAGGGAAGTATGGTAAAAGCCGTGTGCGTTATCGATTCAAATTTAGCCGCTAGCCGGAGCTTGATAAGAGATTGCGCGAACTACCCTTGCACTATAATCTTATCGAAGAAGCCCCAAAAAAAAAAAAATCATTAAAAATAAAATGAAAATAAAAATAGCTACAACGACCAAGAGGCCGAAAAAAAATGCGATTTTTTTTTAACGTGAAAAAGTTGCGTGCGAAGCCCCAAGGGGTGAAATATTCCCGTCCGGTCACTCAATCACGGAGCACGAGAGAGTCTGTCTGCGGACAGGATGATGGGAGGATGTGACAGTCGCGGTGGGAGGCTATCGATGGCGAACGTGAGGGTGGCTGCAGGTGATATAGGGTTTGAGGGCTCGGAGCGTTAGTTTCCGATACAGTGGCCTCGAGCAGCGCCCGGCCATTAAGCGGCTGGGAGTGTGACGGCTGCTGGTTGCTGTTGCTGTGATGCTTTTTCTGCTTTCGCTGCTTCCACACCTCCCCACCGAGCGTATCCTCTGTGACTCTCCTCTCCTCGCGGCTGTTTCCGCGCGTGTGATGTACTTGCGACCCTCCGGCTTCACTATCTGGCTGCTTTCCCGTTTATATACGTATATAGCTCGGGCGATATATATAAAGCCCTGGATTTTTCCGCCTCTGTTTCGTGCCGTCCTTTCCTACTCACACAGAAAAAAAAGGTTCCAATACGAATTACTGCTTTGTCTCTGTATCTTTCCCAGGAAAAAAAATTGCGACACCTGAGTAAATCGATAGCTCGGTTGACTGGCTCTTTAGTTTAGTTTTTTGCGACCCAATTTTGAAGTAATTTTTATGCAGAGAAAAAAAAAACTCTAAATTTGTGTAATTTGATGGGTGGTCAATATTTGATACTTCTGTCAAACCGTAAAAATTGAAACCCTTAAGTAAATCGATAACTCGGTTGACCGGCTCTTTAATTTATTTTTATGCGACCCAATTTTGGAGAAATTTTGATGTGGAAAAAAATACTAATTTGTGCAACTTAATAAGTGGTCAATATTTGGTACCTTTCTGTCCACCGGAATTTCAGTTTCTCGGAGTTCCAGTTTCGCAAAAGCTGACCTGGAGTCGAAGCCGATAACATTGTTTGTCTCGCGATTCTTTAACAGAGTTGAGATGAAAAAATTGCAACGCCTAAGTAAATCGATAGGCCGGCTGGTGCCTCTTTAGTTTATTCTTATGCGATGCAATTTTGAAGTAATTTTTATGCAGAAAAAAGACACAAATTTTTGTAACTTAATGGGTGGTAAATATTTAGTATTCTTCTGTCCGGTATTCAAGTTACTCGGAGTTCCAGTTTCGCAGAAGCTGCCCCGTAGCCGAAGCCAATAAAATTGCTTGTCTCCCGATTCCTTGCGGAGTTGAGTGGCGAACATGATGCCAATTAACCCACTTTCCACGTCGACCCCCAGAAGCGTGTTGCCGTCATGTTCAATTTCGTGCTCCGCAAACTTTTTTTTACGTTCATGTCCAATTTTTCAATGCCTCGGAGCGGTGGTTTTTTTTTTTAATCAACAGAATCCTAACCATGGTATGTTTTTGTACGAGCAAGAAAGTTGGGACGACGACTACAGGTGGTATGTACCTGGATGCTGTAACTTCGAGAAGGGCACGGAAAACCGGGTCAAAATGGGGACGCTATACATGACGGGCAAGAAAAAAAAATATATATATTTTTTGCACGTCAACGTATAGCGTACGAGATGCGAGCTATTCGGTTTCCAGACGAGTCTCCGGTTTCCGTTGTACGGTGGACGACACGGAGGGAAAATGGTCGATACTCTGGTTCGGTTACCCGGCGTCACTCCCTTCCTCCGCCGGGGGCGGAGGGTGAGATAGTCAGGCGAGTGAAGAGATACAGATAGATATAGCATATAGAAACGAGTTACGGTAAATCCTTTCGTTTTGCTGTTCCTGAGACACACATTCCACACACACATGTGCACACAGACGCGCACTCTTTTCCGCCGGGGGTTTCAGATCGAAACTCTCTCTCTCTCGGGGTTTTTCTTCATCTCGCCCACCGGCCGCGGTTCCCTCGACTCCGAGGCGAAATTGATGGCCTCGAAAAGTTCCGACATCGTGACCGAGAGAACGGGAGTCGAGTTCGCTTAGTGTGGCGAACGCTCTGATGCGATGTGCTCTAAGTTACGGAAAAGCATCCGGAGGTATCCCAGACGTTTCGGGGATATCACTGGGATACGACTCGAGTTGAAATGACGAGTTGTATCTTTTTTATTTTAATGTGTGTTTGGAAAGCTGACTTGGTTCGTTCCACTCTTTCGCTCTCGGGGGGTGCGATGCAGGCAGGTCGCCGAGGCTCCAAGAATAAGCGTTGAAACCTACTTTTTTCCCGCGGGGGAAAGGGGGAGGGGGGTTGCTATTTTTATTGAGAATCATTCGAGTCAGAGATACTTTACGAAGCTTGGAAAGCTTGGGTACAATCACTGTATAGTGAGCTGTGCTCCTATATGAGCTTACAAGGATTCCTGGGACTGAACACCGAACTGAATATTAATCGCCCCATATTTTATGTGCTCTTATATTTTATGTGCTTCTATATGAGCTTACAGGGATTCCTGGAACTGAACACTGAATTGAATATTAATCGCTCAATACTTTTTTTCCCAGGATGTTAGTTCTCGGAATCAGCGACGAGTTTAAAACATTTCAATGTACAACTTTCAAAATGGTTATCTCTCTCTCTTGTAATCTCTAAGGGTTACAAGGTAAAGCGATCGCAAGAATTCCCTCAACGGGGAATAAATGTATCCCTGAGCTGTTTTTTTTCCCCTCGAACGCTATCCAAACGGACTTCGAAAGTGAAAACCTGGAGTGCCCGAGATTCGAGTTTATTTGACGGGGAACAAGAAGTCGAAAGCCGTTCGAACAGGGTAGAAGAGTATCCACTTCGATTCGATCACGACTTTTATTTTATTTTCTCAGTCTTTTCGGGAAATTAATTTTCGGAGACGCTGTCACGCGGTCTTCTCGCTGAAATTTTCGGAGCGGAGTCCGAAACGCTGTTTTCATTATTATTTTATCTTCTCGGTGCAGAGAAACGGTGAGCTCGAGAGTCTAAGCCTTTCAGCTCATTCCCTTCCGTTCACGGAGGGTTTCAAAAAAAGATCTCTGCGATATCCGCAGCAGACGTTGAAGCCCGCCCTGTTCCATTCTACCCGACCTTATTATTCAAGGCTCTTCTTTTAACTTTTTATTACATCTCGACCACTTGCATTTGTACCGAGAACTCTTCCGGTTCGTTCGCTCTCGCGGTATCGCGACCATAGAGAATTCTCAACGATATTCCCCGTGCAAGCATATGAAGAGTTGCTCGTCCGTCCGATTTTTTACAATTCCGTCCGAGCTCAAAGCTTCGACCTCACAAAAACATCGAGTTCGTTCGAGCTTTTTTTTCTTTGCTCTCCTGAGGGGGTTGCATCGGGTCAGTTCAGTCGGCGAAAACTCTCCTCGTTATAGAACAAACAAAAAAACGTCCAGGGCGCAGATAGAGAGTTCTATAGCTGGAGAAGTAGAGTCCGGTGAAAAAAAAAAAAACCGCTCTGGTTTCAATTGCTGCTTTCTTCTTTTTTACTTTTTCTTCTTCAGCATCGACGGTCAAAATACTCTTCGGCAAAGTTTCGAGACTCGACTTCCTCTTTCTTGCCCCTTCACGCTGGACTAACGAGCTCGCAGGCTGCGTTTCCTCGGGTTTTACGAGATATAGATCCGTCCCGCGTATCTTCTGCACTTGTTCCGGCAAATACAGTCGTACAGTCGCTTTTATACGACTTTCCTGGCCTTAAGGATTTCCATCCTTTGTGTCCTTTGTAACCGGCAAGGAACAGGATACTAGCGAACTACATTGCGAAAACGGAAACGCTTGATTCACCCCGCTTATCAAAAGCGGTGGCTCAAATGCTTGAACATTTTCAGCGTGAAATTTATACCCCCATGTATGTACATATATTAGTAGGTAACTCGAGTACTTCGCGCCCTCGCTATGCACTGTGGAATTCGGTAACCGGAAATTTATATTTCCGACGATTTACCGGAAATACGTCACTTCCAGTGTGAAAATCTCCTTTTTCGACCGGAAGTGATGTCACACTGGAAATACAGTAGACAACCGCGTAAGTTGCATACAGATAAGTTTTGCCGGCCGGATAAGTTGGATCGGGCCTTTCTGGGATTTGCCAAAATCGTAGGCCCGGTTACTCCGTAATCGTTATATAAGTTAGTGCAGACACCGGTGTCTTTTCGTACAAATGTACCTTCTCTACCATGTAACACATACTAAGTTTCAAGTGCAAAGAAATAAACATTGTAAAAAATAAATTAAAAAAAAAGCTTTTTCTGAGAGTCCGTCTACCTGTATGCCGGGGTGGCGAAATACCCCTTCGATTTTGTTACCTGCCTATCAAATCGAGCCTGCGCCAAGTTTTTGTTTTAGGAAAGGAGAACAGATAGGTACTGAGGCGGGTAGTGGGGAATCCAACTTATCCGGTCGTGCCTAATTGGCTCGGTTCCCGAGCATGCAACTTGCGCGGTCGACTACTGTACGTCACTTCCGGACGAAAAATGAGATTTCCAAGGGCTGTGCGCCATCGGGCCGCGGGTTTCCAGGAACAAACCCACATTTTTCTGAAATATATATACGACTGGTATAAATATGTACATATACTTTATGTACTTTATGAATAACGAAGGCAAGTGCATATTCTCTTTTTCATCGTTCTCTCGGTTCGCCTACCGAAAAGGATAAATGTAAATTTGAAAAAGAGTTCCGGACTGAAGCTCGCTTTTTGACATTTCCGCCTGCGAGATCTTTCCTCGATATATCGATTTTTTTCCACCTTCGTTGTTTCGTCGGGAAAAGAAAAATATTCATGAATGTTTTACATTTGCGGAAAATGCTTTTACCCTTCGAATACGTTCGAAGCTCTTCATCCATACATCGAGCCTGAAACGCTTGGATTCACAGACACAATTCTCGCGTTCGAATCTCTCTCGGGAGGGAATAAACGTTTTCCTCGGCTTAGTCACAGGCGCGAGAAACGCCTCGGTGCGATGCTATTAGAGGCCTCTTCGATTATCGCCAGCGTTTCCTGTAATCACAGACCGGATGTCGGGCACTCTGTCTCTCCCTCTCTCGCGCTCGCTCTGCATAGGCAACTTGCAAAATCAATAATCGAAGCTTTCCAAGTAAACGGGAAATGCAAGGCCGATATATTTATCCGCCGCGATTTTCCTATCGTTGTTGGTCGACGCAGTTTTTTTTTTTTTTTTTTTTTTTATCACAAAGTCATATTTTCATTCACTTTTATTCGCCTGCCCGTCCCCTCGAGCAAGTAATAACTTCGGGCTGATCCTGAGCGAACGAGTAGTTTCGAACTTTTTTTTTCTCTCCCTGTTCTGACCCAAAAATCGTGGGGTTTGTATTTTTATTTTTTTCGAATTCTGCGTGTTAAACGCCAACCGGGGGCAATCTTGTTATGCAAGCAATTTCACATCAACGATTGAGCCCGTGGGAAACAGTGCGGGGTCGCGTCGACACTTTCGATTTGTGCGGGTTAATTCGCAAAATTGCCAGTGCCGGCCGATTTTATCGTCGGACCTTTTGTGCCACTTCGACGAAGCCTGCGGATTCGCACGATCGGTCATTTTATTCTTTCTCGCTCGATCGATAAAACAGGGACCACGGAGGGTGGTTTTTCTTACCCTCTTCCGCCAGTCCTTTGTCGCTGGCTCGTGTCTCTTGCGATTCAAAGGAATTATACACCCACTTTTATTAACAAAGCCCCATTCGCTCAAACGTTTATTCATCCCTCGGCCTCCCTTTTCCACCCTTCGCGCGACTCTCTTTCTTCTTCGGCTTTCAATTATTCTTCAGCCAGTGAAGAACGAATCGTCTGCGGTTACGCGCAGGCGAAATCAAACGTGAATACTCAAGAGTCCTCCAAAGTAGTCACTCGAGAGTCCTTGAAAAAAGCTCCGAATCGGCGATGAAGAAAAAGTTGAAGAAGCATTCAAATTTCGAACTTTGCACCCTCGTTACTCGCACCACTTGTTTGACGGAACTGGTAACGATATGAAAGACTGTGTGGTTATTTTTTTCAGCGTACGTCGATGTGCGTCTTTTGGAGTAAATCAATTAAATCGAAGCTCGTTGAAAGACCTCGTGAATAACTAAAATATTTCTTGCGGAATGTATGAGCGGGTCTCGAAAAAACTTTGATCGGTTCGAACTTTCGGACGCGTATGATGAATTATGCAATTAGTGCAGGCGCAACAATCACATCGTGACGAGAATCGCCATAGCACGTGTGTTTCCGGATGCGTATCAATGTTGCGCGTACCTGCAAAAATTAATAAAAATGTTAAAATAATGTCTGAAAAAAATATAATTTCTTAAACTTTTCCAACAGAATAACAACAAAAATGTTACGATGTAATTATCCTCGAGAAACTTGTCTTCGGGATGCGTTACTGTTCGTCAAATGTTTAATTCCCATATCTATCCCGTAGTGGAACGTACACTGTGCGGGAGCCCGGTGCTCGTTGTGCATTGTGTAATTGCACCGCTGATTAAACACCCTTCAGGCTGGGATGCTCGAGAGGGGCTCGAGAGTAATTCACGGAGTCCAAGAAATTGCTGGAAACCTACTTCGGCGTAGTAGCAGCACCGGCTGCGGGAGCAGCAATGATGATGACAAAATACAGCATTTAGAGGTAGGCAAGCGAGCAGCGAAAAAAACGAGGCCGCCATTATATTCTCGCTTTTCTCGGAGGGACTCTCGAGCGCGACGCTAAACGTTTCAGGGGATGATTGTGGAAGAGTTGCCGCCGCCAGTGGACGAGAGAAACACGGTGAATCCGAGAGTGGAAAAATGCTTCTCAAAATACTTCCGGTCTATCGTACGTAACTCTTCCACCTGTTTTGGGTGTTTATGGCGTGTCCACTCGTGCACAGTGTTTCACGCCCGAGAATCAAGAAAATCTTTCCGGAGCTCTGACGCACTGCTGGATTTCAGTGAAACGAGGCTCTAACGGAAAATCATCGTTTCGGGTAATAACAGTACGGAGAAGAAAATTGTAGCTAACTGCTCCATTGAATCTAGGCGAGAGCACAAAGCCTTCTGTATTCGACCGGAGCCAGTTCCACAGCTGATTCCATTTTTAGAATAACTTTGGTAAACATTTCTTGCACTCGAGGGATATTTCGCCGAATCTCTCCCGCTGGCCTGCGAATCTACGAATCTCTATTATGCACCGAACAACGTTTACCTACAGACGAGCACTGTGGACTCGCTTGTTTCGCGAATAGATCGATTATCAAGGTCTCGGTGGATTATTCGGTATCGAGTATTTCGGGAACTTCGCTCTTGTCGTTGACCGACGATCCTACACTGTTAAAAAAAACTTGTAAATTTAATGCACCGGACGGAACGTTTTTATACAAAATTGGTATATCAAATTTAATGTACAATTGTGATGAAAAATTAATGGACTTTTGCAGTGAAGTTAAAGTGAATCATTGGATTTAAAGTACTTTTATAGTAAAATTAAAGTAAATTATTAAAAGTAAGGTATGTCTAAAGTTTTAAATATACTGTACATTAATTTTTCATCACAATTGTACATTCGATTTAATATTCCAGTTTATGTATAACAACTTCCATTAACAGTACGTTAAATTTCATTTTAAAAAAATGTCAGTTTACTATGTACAGTTACTATTCTCAAGATTAAATTAAAAAAAAAAAAATTGGCAAAAATAAATAATCGTATTGTACCGTGAAGCTTCGTATGCAATTCCCGATCGTAGCTCACCGGTGATGGCTCTTGCCGACGGCAGCGAGTCTTCGCACACGATTGTATGACGGTCAGTGGGTCTGTGGGTAACGAAAACAAATCGATAGACTCTCCTTTTCTCGTGCGGAGGAGCGAGGATACTGTATCACGTTATCGGCACCCTCGTGGTCTTCGACTCCACGACACGAATACATCGGTATCATTTCGGCACGTTCGATTTCTATGCTCCGAAGCAACTCTATAAATAAAAATAAAAAATATATATATAGTGTATTAATACAAAAGCCTGTATATAATATATAAATGAACGGAGCGAGTATTGTGTTCCGAGGCCTCTCGATAACTCGATTTCCTGTAACCCCCTACAAGCCTACAACACTCCGATAACTTATTCATTCGAGACCCAGCGATTACACGAACTTCCCAACAAAGCCTGTCCCGAATGGACGTGAACTTGTGGCAGTTCGTAAATTAATCTAATTTCCTGACGTTAATTCAACGATCGATCGGCTCGGACGCGAGCGAGTGTTTGATTTTACCATCGGTAATATCGACGAATAAAATTAGACGGTGGCGTGCGCGCGTGTTATAACTGTGAGGCACGAGACGTAGCTTATATTTTCTTTTTTGTTCTTGCGTCACGCGACACGTGTCTGTGGTTTGTTTAACCGAACGAACCGCCAACGCGTGACGCTTTAGAAAAAATACGACGGAAGCAATCGCGATCGTACAGAAAATTAGATCGTTTGGCAAATGAGTTTTCGTGCCAAACGCCCACCTCTCGCTCGCAGGATTCCTGTGGCACGTCTCCGTAGACTTCCGACGAATTCGCACCCTCGACGACTCCCTCGCAACGACTAATATCCATTAAATGTTCTTAGGAAGCCCTCCTCGAGATACGCTCTCGTCACAATTGTGTTCACTCGCGATCGCTCGGTCATCGAGCGGACACTTGTTCGTCGGTTTATTTTTCTTTTTTTCTTTTATTTCTCGAAGTTCTACCGTTTGTTATTTATCGTTAATCTTTATTCGTCAATCCCCCGACGATCGGAGATTTTCGAGTTAACGCGAATGCTTCAGCCGACGATGATTTTCCGTCACTAAAATTTCATGCTCCACCGGTGAAATTTTTTTCTTCACGTTCATTTCTTCATCAACCTCCATCGCTCCGAATTTGACTTTCATTGAGAAACGTGAAAATTGTCCTTCGAATCGTGAATCTGCTTGTTGCTTCGAGCCGTTGACTTCATATTTGTTTTTTTTTATTTAATCAATCGTTCCTTCCGTCGCACCGGGACGATTTCGAGACGTGTTTAATTTTTTATCTTCTCTCGAAATCGACAATCGAGGTACGCCGCTTCGTATTCGCTTCACATTGTATTCGGATTATTTAAAAATAGAATAAAAGCGTAAAAATGATTCTCCGTCAGGCGCACGTCACGAGCACGGCAGCAGCAGCAGCAGCAGCGTCAACAACGTCGGACGTCGATCCCCCGCGTAAGCATCACGGGCGAGGTACCGCATACCGGGTTGTCGAGTGGGTATGCAGCACCCGTGGTACCAGCATCGCCAGCATCACTTAGGAAAATTGCAGTCCGCGCCAGGCGTAGCGGAGCATCGTCGAGCCCTTTTATTTTTCTTTCTTTTCTTTATTCCTTTTTTTTATTTATTTTTTTTTTCCAGTGAAAACGACGAGAAGCGAGCTAGCGTGTGCGGAATACGAGAGCGCTCCGCTGCTCGGCGAGAGGAAAAGATATACCAAAATACCGCGGTAGGAATGTTTACCGACGAGAGAGAAAGAGAGATCTCGGTTACAGTCTTTCACGATTGTCGAGTAATTGCTGGAAATTTTTAATTTCTCTCGCGCTCGATTATCAAGCAGGATTTTTTTTTGTTAATTAAGACGAGAGATTTATCCGACCGAGGGATGCTGCGTGGCTCCGCGCGTAGAACCGGATACACATACGTGCACATACGTCTCGCACACGAACGCGCGCACGCACACATGTAACGAGACACGTCGCAACACCGCGTTGAGCAGCCGAGTCGAGAAGATATCGTTGCTAATATCGAATCGATAACCGACGCTCCGTACCCCGCCTCCTTCTCCGTAACGTTTCCGTTCTCTCGTTACGATTGTTATTAATTTAGTAATTCCCCCCCCCCCCCCCCCCCCCAATTATTCAGCGTTTCCTCGTAAGGCAGAATTTATCAAACAATATTCATCGATCCTCGAAGAAAATTGTGTCAACATTCGTGCGAGCTACTGTGTCAGTGCTGTTTACGCGTATAACACATACATATACATATATATTTGTTTCAGTTCCACTGTCCGGCACGAGTTTTCCCCGAGGGCGACGGGAGTTCACGGGATACAGACACTACAGACTTCCGGTTGCACGGAAGAATACAATTAAACCGAGATCTCTTAAAGCGGATGCTGTCCGACCGTTGCGTGCGTCAGCTATCTTCTTCTTCTCATCCGCTTCATTTTTTATTTTTTTTTCCTCCCTCCAACATCCGTGATGATTTTTTGTTTGTTTTACTTTAACGAATCGATTTTACGCTCGCCGAGTGACATTCGCGTGCGTTAAAAAAACGTCAACATCTTTCTTTCTTTTTTAATTTTTAATTTTTTTTTTTTTTTTTGTGGTTCTTCTCCCTCGACACCGCGACGAGTCGACCGAAGACGATGGGTGCGATCAGGTCGGCCTCGCGACTCCTGGACAGCCGGGTCGGCCGATGTTTGCCAACATGACGGGAAACGTGGTGGACGAGCGGTGTGGTGCGAGCAGCGACGGGAGCGTCGGAGCGCAGCCGATAGTCGTTGCCGCCACAGCACGACTGGCTGGCCGGCCGGCCACCCGCGGAAACCACCGCGCTATCCCTTCCTTCTCCAGCTCCGCTGGTACATTGATGTATATCATACGCGTACAGCAAAGTCCTTTCGTCCTTGTCGCTTCGGCGTCGTTCAATCGTCCCGTTCGTTCCTCGTCCCGAACCCCTCGATCCGTCCCCCTCGTCGCTCCCTTACTCGCAGCCCTCGTAAACTCGTGGGGAAACGTTCCTTCAGCGCGCGCAGACTCCGATGGTCTTTCTTCCTCGGCGTTTACGTACACAGACGACCAGCCACGTTTATCGTCCCGCTCTCGCGTCCGCGAAGCACCCGCCAGCGGTAACAGCAGCAGCCTCGCTTTTCTAGTCCTCCATCTCGGTCACCACCCGGCCGGTTTCCCTCGCTACCGAAAGCCGGAGGGACCTCCACCTATAGGCAGACCGCGGGGCAAATCGGAGCAGCGTTATGCGTACGGGTAATTTGCGTTTCGACCGCCCGCGATTGCGCCGCGACTATCGGCCAGCCGGGAAAGTTTGCTGCGCGAGATAAAGATCGTCAGCGGCTCTCGGGGGTAAAATTTAATATAGTAAAGGATGATTTTTCGTGGGAAAATAATTATCGGTCGATGAAAAAATTTTGGAGCACTGATTACAATTTTTTCTTTAAGGCCAATCTCAATGTCCGGCTCTCTGGAGGAATTACAATCACGTTAGAGGAATTGAGCGATAAGGGTAGATCTATGATGGAAGTTGGGAATAGATCATTGTCAAGCCTGCGGTTTGCTCAAAATTGAAACGACAATTTTTCTCGCCGTCCAACATTTGAATGCTCCGTCTTGCCCCGTAGTTCCCCTACGTACCCTCCCCACGTTTCCTCCCCTCCCCCTCGCGCCCTTGCGCGCACCGCCAAATCGCAAGCGCCATCCAGCCCCTCGATCGCTCTCGCCCGGCGCACTAAACCGCGGCGAGGGAGCTCGCGCGTTCAACCTCTTCCTCGTCGACGCGCGCCCTAGAGCTCGGGTTAAACGCCGTGCGCGCTAGGAGAGAAGAGCCACGTCGCCTCGGCGACCCCTACGGCCTCTCTTCGTCTCGAGCCTTGCCTCACACTACTCCGCTCGAGCTTCATCCTCGTTCTCCGGCTCTTTCTCGGTGCTTACCGTCCCTCCCTCCGCCGAAAGCCCCTCGGGCTTCTTTTCATCCTCTATAATATTTCCACCGTCCGGGTGAGAGACTTACATACACGTAGGAATTCTCGTGCAGAGAGAACCGTCGACGCCGCCGGTGAGGAATCCGAGGGTCACTTCTCACACACAGCACGTGCCGAAAGCTCGGTGCGCTCCTCCTATAACGGAGGTGTAGGTCGCGGACACTGTGGCACCGACGATGGCTCGAGGGTGGAGCGGTTGAATGCTCGACGAGGATTATTCATGCGTGTCGCGATATCCTCCTAAGCCAGCGAGCCATAAGGACGACGGAAGCGCATAGAAACGCCAGAATGGTCCTTAATACGATTTCACTATTCCAGCCCTCAGAAATGGAATTTCCTGCACAGAAGAACAAGAATTTATTATCAACTACTCTTCATATTACTTTTTTTTTTTCACTGCGTATATAAAAAAATATGTATATTAAATTTCGTATTCATAAACGTGCCGGGGAAAATTTGCTCGCGCTAATTTTACGCCGATGCTCGGCGGTGACTTGGCACGTTTAGGCGGGGCTGATTGTACAGAGCGGCGGTGCCGGTGGTTTAATAACCATTAGACACACGCGCCCCCACTTGTGAGTAGTGAATTAATTTTTCGCTGTGTAATACAGCCACAAACGTTTAAACGCTTCGTCCGCACGGTACACTCATTTCCGGACGTCGGACTCAGCGGGCTTTCTCCACCGGCGAGTTTTTACTTTGATTAAATTCAAAATTGTTTCTTTTTTTCTTTTCTCCATTCTCTCGAATTAAAATCTCAACCGAGGTACATCGATAATTAGTATTTTTTTTTATCTCGAGGATATCGGGAGACGCCTTTTGAATTTATACGTTTCCATTCGCTTTAATGAACTTTCGCAGCTACTGTTTTCATTAGAGAAAACAAATAAATGTTTACGACCCCTAATTTTACGACTTCAAATGTGATATTTACCGCGTCATTTCGCTCGGCGATAAAGTCTAATCTCCGTTTCATTTCAAACAATAATGATATTGCGTCTTCAACTGAGTGACCCGATTCACTCAACTTTGCCTACACGAGCTGGTACAGAGGAGGCGAGTGTGCTATTCATACGTCGTCGTTGGAGTTCGGCTGGAAACGCTTCTATATCGTCGGGAAGCGCTTTAGAGATGACATGTATATATACGAGCGCGAACGTCATGGTGAAAATGTTATTGGAAATTTGCCACGAGGGAAATAGTCGTAATAGCTAGTTGGCCTGGGGGGGAGGGGGGAGGGGGGGGGGTGATTGCGGAGGCGTGGTGGTTCGATATATCGACGTGACGACGCGTAATACTTTATAGCGGTACACAGTATAATGCACTGGAAAACATTGTGCAAGCGGGCTGATCTTTGTGTCACCTAGTTTGCCTCTTTTTTTTTTTATCTTCTCACAAGTTAATCGCCACTTTCCACCCGCTCGGCGTCACGCACGTGATCCCACGGTGACGATGGTTTTGATTTAGGTGACTGATAACAAAGTCTAAGCTATATGGACGTTGTGACTTTTAATTGAGCGTTCGATTTTTCTAGAACGAAGGTTGGACACGTGGCGTGTGTGTGTGTGTGTGGGTTTTTTTGTGCGACATCAGCGATTCGCTTTCATCGACCAATTTCTTCTATATAAAGTTCGTTAATATTTAATTAGGATTTCGGACAGACGGCGAGTTATATGCGACCTTATTAATATATGACCCAATTATTTCGTGGAAATCAATAATCTCCGATAAATATGTAGTACGGTGTCGTGTCCTGGTCTATAGTTGGTGACAGTCTTTCGGATGTAGTCAGTAATCTACTGATGCCTCGAATCGATAATTGGCAACACGCGCGACCGATTATTTTAACGAGGATTGCACGAAACTCTCGATAGCGTTCACTTCATTAAAATTATTTTCCCGTCACGTTAAATGTTAAAACGATGATTTTAATCTGCATAAGCGTTATCCCTGGACATTCGGAAATAAATTTTCTATAGTCAGCGAAACGAAGTATTATCTACAATTTCTCGGCGGGCAGACTTTTTTTTATCATGTTTGCAATGTTTAACTGAACGAACGAAGATAAGTCACGCCTGGCTCCGTTATTGTCTCGCCTAAAGCGGAGGAATTTGTTTTTGAGGTTTAATACCGTGAGGTCGTAAATAACGCGAATTTATGGGGGTAGGAAACTGTTTTACCCTCGGACCATTAACACTTCATCGGAACGTTTGAGCCAGAAGAAATTCCCTGGCCAACCCTATAATTTTATCAGCCGCCTCACCCATCGATTCAAACTCAAGCTTAAAAGCAAATTAGCCGTTTTAGCTTCCTCGATTTTTGGGACTTTACTGCAGCGTCGGTAAGGGTGGACTCTGTGGGAATTGCAAGGGTAGTTTTACCACGAAGCAAGAGACCTGCATTACCGACTCACGTTCGATTAAATTATTGTATTTTGTTTTAATCAATTCTTCGAAAAGCTTCAAACACGACTGCATTCGTGTTAAAAAATTTGTTTCCTACGAATGTTAAATTTTCCTTGTACAGTCTTGTATATCGACTAATGCAGTGCTGCTGCTATCCACAACATCGCGAACTAAATTTTCCCCGTCAATATTTCAGGTCTACCAGCTGCTGATGGAATTACACTCGCCATGAGCCATCGGCGATAAGGAAGATATTTTTTTGTTTACATCTAGCAAATCTCGTTTCCCCTTCGGCGGGTATAAAAAATTAGTTTCCCATCTCGGTCCTTATTAAATTTCCACATAAGTGAATATCTCCATGCAGTCCATCGAGTATTGTGAATTATATAAAAATTGGACTAAGTTTTCAATTTTTTTTCCGGTGCTTCGAGCGAGTTCGGTAATGACGAACCTGTCCAACTAAACCCGCTAATTACGGCCGGTGGGTAAAACTTAAAAAATTTAGTTGCCGCGGCAAATTTCTACCACCGCAGGACGACCCCGTGCGGTAGTCGTTAACGTCCACGCCCCCACGCCGACTCACACGCGACGGTCGCGTGTGAGGCCGGGCCCGAGGTGATTCCCACGCGTTTGACACTCGAAAGGATTAACACTCTACTCTCCCCACCCTTCTCTCGCGCACAGTCGAACGTCCCTTGTTGGCACGGATACACAGACGTACTCAACTTTCGTCCGGGCGGGAGGGCAAAGCTCGGCACCACTCAGACTTGAGCAAATACAAACCACAAACCGTTCCGTCCGTCCCCCATTATTAAGTAGATATCGCTGCAGGTCGATCGGGAGTTTCCTAAAAATAAAAATAAAAATAAAAAAATTAGATATATTTTTGCCCACAACTGGTTTAAAATAATTTTGGAGGGTGCGAATAGCGCTGACGCTTGCTAGTTTGCTAGAGAACTATTAAAGTTAAAATATTCCACGATATCCCGATAACTGACAAGACCGACCGAACTTAGCGCATGCCGAGTCGAGGTTTCCTTGCGTGTTAAATTGCCGAATATTACTGTTGCCCAAAAATAAAAAGAGGAAATCACATATATTTTTAGCTACGACCGGGCTAAAATAATTTTGCAGTACGCGAATAGCGCTGACGCTTACTAGTTTGCAGTGAAGTATTAAAGTCAAAATATTCCACACGATATCCCGATAACTAATAACACCGGCTGGACATAACGCGTGCCGACCCGAGCCTTCTTTGCGCTCTAAATTACCGAATATTGCTGTTACGTGCCAGATTCGATGATCTTCGGGATTTCACCGTCGGGGTTTCACAAATATTTGAAACCCGTTAATGAGCCCTCTAAATCGCGACTGTTCGGGATTAAACTTGACACCAGGAGGGTGGAATAATTCGTGGGGTCGTGCCGGATGGTCGGGAGGACAAACTTCTTTCTCGAGTCGTCCTCGAGAGCCAGATAGAACAAGGGAGAGGAAAAGTTCCATTAGCAATTACGATCGCGATTGCTGTTCGGGTTTCCGTTATCTCCCGCCCATCCTCCTCGAAGCTCTCGGATCTCCGCTAATTCGAAAAGTTTATTTTTATTTTTTTCCCTCCGCGCCGAGCTTCGCTAGTTAGCGAACTCTCTGTTTCCGTAAAACGATCCAATATTCTATAGTTAAAAGTTAACGTGTCCTGTGCATTAATTAACGGTCGAGTCGGCGTAGCCGTGTAAACTTGGACAAGCCTTCGCGCACTCTTTTGAAGTTTAATCTCTAATGGAACCGACGAGGGAGGAAACGCGGGAGGGGTGGTTGGCTCTGTGCAGAGACCGACGCAATTAGGCGAGGCTTATTCTCTGTTTGAATACCCGAGTGTGAGTCGAACAGCCCTGTGAAAGAGGAGGCCGAGTCTCCTTCTCTCTCGATGTGTCTGTCCGCCTCCCTGTTACATTCTATTCCTCCCGATGTTTGAACGCATTTTGGCCACGTGAACGCCACGCGCCGATCGTTACCTCATCGCCACTGGCAATTGTTTCCCCTGAAAAATTATTAGAACTCCCCAAGTACGATCGCTATATATATGTGTGCCTATACCGGCCCTTACGCACACACGTGCTGGTAAAAAAAATTTCAATCCAACCGGCTTACAACGTCGATATGCTTAAAAGTTAAAAATTAATTTATACCGTTCAGACTCTGTTGCAAGTTTTGCTCCAAAATATAGACTTTTTTAAAACCCAAATTTATAAATCATAAAACCATGATAGACGGGTAAAAAAGGTCCGTACTTTCGACAAGCCTTTTTTGCCCACAAAACGTCATAATTTTTTTTCTTCGTGCCGATATACTGGCCCTTACGCATACACGTGCTGATAAAATTTTTTTAATCCAACCGGCTTACAATGTCGACTTGCTTAAAAGTTTTTAATTATTTTATACAGTTCAGACTCTGTTGCAATTTTTGCTCCAAAATATAGATTTTTTTTAACCCCAAATTTATAAATCATACAAAACCTTGATAGACGGGTAAAAAAAGGTCGGTACTTTCGACAAACATTTTTTGCCCACAAACGGCCATAATTTTTTTTTTTCTGAATGATATAGCTAAATGTATGAAAAATAATGTTAAAAATGAATGGATCAGCGGAGGCGTATGCCGAGATGACTCAACTCGTTAAAAGCCTGGACAGGGTCGTTGTATTTCAAACGAGAGTGCCCACCGTAGCGTGCCGACACGTGGCACTACGATTTAGTTACTTGGGTTACCGAGCTTGGTAAAGATTAAAAAAGGAACAAAAAAAAAAGAAGAGAATGGTAAGACGAGGAGCTCGCGCAGCTGGGGAGAAGAAGTACGCAATGTCCTGCGACCGGCAGACGTGCCCACGCTTCTCGGCTACTTTTGCGCTTGTGTACATACTTCGAGCATAGTTAACGTAAATAATACCGGAGCCGGGCTTAGACCGGAGTCTCCGGCCGGACTGACCAAATATTTAATCGCTATTCACGGAAAAATATTGGATCGAACAAAAACGCCGATTTCTCCCGACATAGCGCAGCTACGGTTTTGCACTCACGAGCGATCGGCGATTCGCAGATAATCGAAATTTTCCATCCGATGAAAACACAAATGTTGACAAATCTTCAACATTTGTGGACGAAAAAAGTTTGTAAAAAGTACAATTTTTTTTACTGTGTATTTTGGGCGACAATTTGCCCCATCGCTCCTGTAATCGGGCTTAGCCCGTATCGATTCCAATAAATTAAATGAATAAATAATTTAATTTTTTTTCAATCCCTATTGCCTACTTTACTAAAGAATTATCCTTGAATTTACAGTCCTCCGTTTATCATCCACCGAGATAAAGTGTTCGCGTGTGGCTCATCGGAACCCAATCATCTTAATCGACCGGGGAATTGATCGACCTCCTTGACCGACCACCGAGACTGACACGAGTCACCTCGGGAGTCGGCCCTCGACTCGTGGCGTTTATAATTTCGTCGCGAATTGAAATTTCATTAATTTCCGTATCAACCTCGATTCGTCGTGGTTTCATTCCCGGGGATTTTGGAGGGCCGAGCGGCGGTTGGAAGAAAGGGCATCAAAGTTTGACTGATATTTCGTCGATGATGCGATGAGGGTGAAGATTCGACAAGAAGCCTGACCGGGGGGCATATGGGGGTGGTAAAGTATAGTATGCGAACTCTATACGATATAACGGAGCACAGTCCGCGTAGGGCGATGTTATGACAATTATAAGTTTTCCGTGGGTACATGAAACGGCACGTGCTATGACCCCGTCGTCTCTGCCTCCGACGCTGTTCCCTCAGCCCGATGGGCTGGCCGCATATCGGGAAGGGCGACGAGTACGAGGAGCGCTTACGACGCGTGGCGTCGCGTGAGAACGGCGTCGCTCACACGCGTCACACGCACGCTCGCACACGCGCGCACACGCACTACGCACACGCGGCAACGCACCGTGTTCGGCCGAACATCGTACAGCATCCAAAAACGGATGCATCCGCATGAAAATGTTTCATCTAAAAAAAAAAAAGAGCGATAAGTATTAAATTATTAAGAATTTCGGGGGTAAAAATTATCTCAAATTCTCATTGGACATTGTGAAAATAAAAATGATCGGAGAATTAATAATTGCATAATATATAATAAAAAAAATTTATCATAGCCCGGAGGCTGCATTAAAATGCCTGGAAACCGGGTGACGCTCCGAACCGATCGGTATTTAATCAGCACTCATGCGTTAACTTTTTTTTTTCATCGTTGACCGACGCATCGAGACTGTTCACGGAGAGCGTCGCTAAAGCGCAATCAAAAGTGTCGGACACGCGACGTATATCCTGACGCACGCGTCACACACGCGACTGTGCCGCGTGTCCTCGCGAGCGTACCGCATTCTGCGCTCTCCGGATTCTCGTTGTATTTCGCAACGGCAGGGAAAAGCTTCTTATCGCGAGAGATTAGCAAGGCTTGTTCCCTCTACGCCTCTTCGCATATACATATATGTATATAGAAAATTAAAACAACATGGCTGATCCGTTCGCGATAAACTTTCGAGAAAAGTCCGTCGCTCGTTCGAGGTCGAAGAGAAATATTTTTATTTTTTTTGTTGGATCTTTTATTGTACGGCATGTAAGCCAAAGTCGTCGAGACGACGGTCGAAGGTCGGCCAACGTCTCCGACACGCGTCGTACACGCGACTCCTCGTGCACTTGACGAATGTGGATTGCATATTATTCGTCGATTGCCAAGGATCTAAATGTGCCGCACCTGTGAGCTACGAGACATCACACTATTTTTTTTATAATTTTTTTTGCCGTAATCGTCAGTGAACCAGAAATCGACCCAATTTTTATATTCAAATATCCCGAACGATACAAAATTCCTTGGACGATTCCACTATTTTTCACGCAATCGTCAGTAAACCGGTAGTCGACGGAATTTTTATATTCAAACATCTCAAAAGATAGAAAATCCCTTGGACAATTTTGCAATTTTGTTATTCCCTCAAAATTAATTTTTAAAACCGATAAAGAGTGCTCTCAGAGAGTCGCCACCTACATACTGATACAAAGTTGCTCGGGAGCATCGATAAATCAATGGATAACGCGTTCGATTAGTCACTTCACCCGTAATCGTCGAACCGGCAAGCTCGAGAGCCCCCTGCATAATTCCCACGAATTATCGTACCGCGGCGCGATTCTCCCTTTGTGTTCCGCGAACACCCCGCAATGTGTATTTCTTTTGTGACTGCCGGTACCCGCCGAGCTCGGGAGCGGCGTTATACAAGGAAGAAAAGAAGATCAATCGGTTGGAATGGATGCGAATAAAAATTCTCTACCCTATTTCCCAATTTCATCGTTATCTGTTTGCATGCCGTATGTATCCGATTTACGAAAGAGCCACGATGTCAGAGGAACTTCGTACTCGAGCTGGTAACACTCTCATCAATCAACGTGGGCGTTAATCCAATTCGAATAATAATTTTCTCAACGTCGTACGGTGGCAAGTGTCTCGGCATTCCCAGTGGACTCGGCCCTGGGCCGTTCCATTGGCAAACTATGTGCGCACTATATACGTACGAGGCAGGTTCAATCGAAAGCTTTTGCGGCTTCCGCCGTGGGACGATTCGCGACACTCGCCGACCGGCATTGTCTGCCACCTCGCACATCGTCTCAACACGTGACTCGCTTAGGGTGTGAGGAGTACAGAACGCACACATCGATCTGCGGGCACATAATTCGCTATGTATCGGAAAATGTCTTATGTGCGCCGCTGTGTACACTCAGAAATATTAAAATCAGACCCCCATTGACTGTGTGAAGTGAAGGTCGGGAGGAGGGAAGTATAATACGAGCCACCGCCTACTGATTGCGGCGGGCGTCGGGGCAAAACGGAACGCCTTCATTGTTCGCCACCAGACATTGGACTCACGATATTGTTTCACCTGAAACAAAAAATTTGAGATATAGCAATTTTTTAGAGTCGTCTGGGGAATTTCCTCTCCCAACTATTTATAAATTCAGAATTATGAAGGGCTGAACTTTTCAACATAATATGCATATTTCTTTTCCTTCGTCTTGTCATTTCGATCGACGGCTGGAGGGGTCGGAAGGGCGTAACCTCCGTGACTGAGCCTCGGTACATGAAAAATAAATTTTCCATGCACGTTGCGCATTAACGTGGAGAAGATATGTCCGAAATGGATTTTGTTACCTCATCGATATCCCCTATGAGTCCATTCAGAATTTCGATGGAGTCTATGGTGAAAAGGTTTCATTCGTTTCGAACTGGAAGTTTCGCGGTGTCGGAGCTGGTCCGTCTTGCCCCGTTTTCCCCTCAGTCTACAGAGACCCTGAGTGGCGTCGTCGGCTACAGTACACAGGGCTGCCTCTACACAATACCACTACTACCGTTGCTAGAACTATACGTACTACTACTACGACCACTACGGGCCACCCCCTAGTGCCTTTTGATAAGCGCGCGGGGGTGGGAGAAGTTATAAATGGGGGGTGCGCCAGACGTCCTGGCAGCATTACGAGTCGAGACTTCGCGGGGTGCGCATCGACCACCGCCAACTGGCACCACTACTACTACTACTACTACGATACTAGACGAGACGAGCGATAACGCGCGAGCGGAACCGACAGAGAAAGAAGAAAAGAGCCGACGGTTCGCCACAGCACAGTCGGCTACTACGTCGACGTTGACGACGACGAGCACGACCTCGAATCGATTTCCCACTACTCCGCGACCTCCTCGCGATTATCGCAAACCCGTCTCTTGGTGTTCACCTCGTTTTGTTATTTTTGTTCCTTTTTTTGTACTCGACTCGGTCAACGAAAATTACATCGTCCGGCCCGGAGCTGCGACTGTGCAGGAGGTACACTGGCTGTTCGACGAGAGTTCGGAGTATAAACGCATTTGTCTTCACAACGGCGAGGATGTTCAAGGAAGCGCTGAGCAAGTCGGGCAGACGGATCCTTAAGGTGAGCGGCCTTTCGGCGTAAGACGTAGTGTCCTGGATGTTGAGACCTCGGACCAATTCCTGGATTACTTCATTTTAAAAAAATTATAATTGTTCGTGTAAAGCTTATGATTTTTTATCGTGATCTCTGTTGCATGTTTCATCGCAATTATTTTATCCTTGCTAGGTATAGCATTTTTCGGAAACTTGGATCTCCAATTTTTTTCTGGCGAAAGTAGAGAATGAATATCTGACTTTATTCACTTAAACGTACGGTAATTTTTTATTCAAATTTGGTACTTACGTTTATCCGTTTTTTGTACTCCTGCGCACATCTTCCTTCCATTTTTGGATGCTCGATTTCTCTTATCATATCGTTTTGGCATTGGATACGAAATTTGAATTATCCCATCGTTTTCGCATTCGGTACAATCCGTTCGTAATTCTGAAAAAAAAGAATACAAAAATATATTTAGTTTCTCCCCGGTAGAAATTCAAAGCCACGTTGTTTGAAATTTCGCTTTTATTTGTCACGTTAATAATAAAGATACATTCCTATAATTGCATTTACGTGCTTAATTAATCGTAGTTTTCTTTTTTGTAACTTTTTTTTTCTCAGGCAATTAAGAAACTATCGACGCGCAGCAGGGTGGTGAGAAAGTCGCAGCAAATCTCCCACTACGAAATGAGTCCGGCGCGCACGAACAACTGGAGTCCCAGTTATCCCGACCCCGACTCGGTATCGTTATCATGGTCCATACCGTCGTTGGACACAAAAAGTGTCGACACTTATCTGACGTACGTGACCGAGGGCATGGACGAGTGCTCGTCCATGTGCTGCTACTGTCGGGAACACGACGAGAATCAGAGAAACGAGAATCGTGAAAACGAGATGATAATCTAACGAGCGTTGCAGTGCGATAACTTTTTTTAATACTATTATGAATTTGAAAAAAAAAAAATGAACAAGACTATAATTTGTATTACTTTCGATATATTCTATACAATTGCGTGACTCAGTCTAGATTTTCTATCTTTCTTGTAAGGAAATTTTGTGGCAGGCTTTTTTTTTACGCATACCTAATTGGCGACAATTTTGTAGATCATAGAGCTCAATGGATCTCGTGAATATTGTAATATTAATCACACAATTGTTAATCATTAGGTTGCACCAAAGTTAGCGATTAGCTGGAGTTAATTCAACTCCGTTCGTAGTCTTCCTTTATTTTTTTCTTAGATAAAACAAAACAAAAACGTAACGAGTTAGATAAGATAAAAAAAAAATATTTGGCGGCTTTGTAACAGCTTATTATATCGCTTTCCGACATAATGTATGCATTTTATCAGTATAAGATCATTTATTGTAATTCATCTTCTTCTTCTTCTTCTTCTTCAATATAAAAAATATTATGTATAAGGCTCATTGCGGTTCTAATCGCCATTGGGCTAAGAATGACGACAACTCTAGCAATAAACAATTACATCGCGTCCAACGAAATAATTAATGAAGGTCGAAAGCAGCTGATGGATTTTATCTGACGACTCGATAAACAATTCTATAGGGTACACAGATATTTGCTCAAGCAAAAACAGAAATGAATGGAAACGTGAGGGAAAGAAAACAAATATAATAGAAAAAAAAAACAGAAGAGGAATATTTATTCTTCCTATCGGGCATTTGTAAATAAGAGCGTAAGAATCAACTTTGTAGAAGGCAGATTTCTATGTAAATAGATTATTATTCTGTAAGAATGTGTAATGTAAAGTTAAGGCTGTGAATTTGTAAGTCGCGGTTGAAGCGAGAGTGGCACAAATAAAAATCGAACTCTATCAAAAAAATAATAATTTATTGTAAAAACAAAATGCATTTCATCGACCCATAATTCCTTCCGGCTTGATCGCATGGATAATCGTCGAAGACATTTATCCAATTATATATTTCTTCAATAAACTTCGCCTTCTCGTATTGATTTTAGGGTGATTCTTTAAAATCAGAAACCCGGAAACCGGCAGAACGAGGTATACATACAAAATAAAACGTTGCAAACATAAACGTGGGAATATAATGGCTAAAGCCGCACGTGGCTTCAATATTCCGAATTCGCGACAAATTGGACGTTTCACCCCCATGACTCGAGGGGACTCTTATGCAAAGCCCTTTCGATCATGAGAGAAGCGCGTAATTGGAGCCGGCTGTTGCCGTTTTGTTTGCCGATGATGTGTCTCACGTTTTACATTCTTTTGACAACGAAATGGGCCTCGAGGTGTAAACGAGCCCATTTCGCATACTAACTAGACGGAGAAACCAGTTTTCTCGGTTTTTTTTTCCATACAACAGGAACCAGTCACGAGACTGAAAGGATTTCGCAAAATGCGTGAAAAGAATTTAGCATGTGAAAGGAAATAGAATACAGAGAGTCGCGCGTCAACGATGCTAAAGTATCTGAGGGGTAGTTTTGCATGTTTTAACATAAAAATGCTAAAATCACCGCCAGTCCCTGTTAACGATTGTCGTAAAGGATGAAACAACATAAACACACAAAATATTTCGCATAGCAGCAATATAAATTTTTATTAAAAAAAAACTCGTATTGCAAAAAATATCTAAACGTTCTTCACACGTATACTTTGATATGTAAATGGCACATTTCGTTTGTATCAAAGTCAATAATCACATTATTTACATTAACTATATTTACACTGTACAGAGAGGATCGAGAGAGTTCGGCCGAGCGGTTCAGTTCGGAGCCTCGAAGTCTCGTCCTCGCGACGAATAAGTTACGCTTTCATTCACGGTAAAATAAATATTTTTATATCTTCACGACGTTATTAAGGTACTTCTCTTTAATTTGTATGACTATTATACTTTTGTATCACTCGTAAAGTTATTCTCGTGCGTCCGCATCGAAGTTTCCTGAGTCGACGTCTTCTTCTTAGCCTTCTTATATTTTTGTTTACTATAAAAAAAGTTTGTCTTTTAAGGCACGGAGTCCTTGGAATACTTGTGATTTCTCAGAAGCACGAGATAAAGATTGTGTCGTTTTTTTTTTCTTCCTCATCTTAGTACGCCAACTCGGCACCCCAAGGTCTGTAGGGCTTGCCGTGTTGCTGTTGAGGATACTGTCCGGGATATTGACTCCATCCGAGCGCGCTGCCACCGAGAAGGGGAGGCATGCTTCCGCCACCCGGGCCCATGCCGCCGGACACGGCACTCGGCGGGTCGTAGCTCGTCGCAGTCGACGATGACGTCAACGAGGCCGAGCTGCCCAGGGTGGGCACCGGTCCTCCGCCGCTCGGTGGATGCTCCCGATGAAAACTCTGCAGGTGCGACAGCAGTCGTTGCCTGAGGGGATCCCGCTCGTCCAGACCCTCCATCGTCACGAGGTAACGTCCAACTTCGGCCGCACACTCGCCCCAACCGACAGCGTGATAGTCCATCGCCAATTTCGTACTGTCGTAACCTTCGGGTCCTGCAAAAAATAAAAGATACATAATTATGAGTTTGCAATTTTCGAAGCATTAACAATAACGAGAAGATGCCGAATGCTAATACATCGAGTATAAAATATACAAAAATAAATAAAAAGTATTATAAACTAAAATATAAAAAAAGTAAGTTATCCCTTGTATAAAGTATATAAAAAAAATTGAATATTACGGCGTAAGCTATAATTTCCAAAAATTATTTTGTACACAAAGTACAAAGATGCGAATCGTCGGGCGTCTTGGCGTGAAAGGGAAGAAACGAAAGGGAAGTTTATTGATGCTCGAGGCGACGATGCGTGCGTGCCTGGCTGTAAGGTGTGCGGCGACAGCCGGCTCGTCTTTGCCCCGTTCGCCGTTGATGCCGTGCCATCGGCATCGCTGCAGTGCGGAGAGCACACGGGTGATACACGACGCGAACGGGACAGGTAGCGTGGGAACCGTTTAGACCCCCGTAAACTCCGTGTTTGTATGGAACCCCGTTCGCGCTGCACACATCGCGTACACGCATAGCTCACGTTGTCCCATAATATTATGCGAGTTCACCCCACTGCTGGTACTCCCCTGATACACTGGCTTTCGCGTTCCAGCGCGGCGTATACGCTCCACGCTATACGACCATCTACCCGTGTATATAAATTGCACACGCAACCCCCCCGAGAGAATTAGAGGGATCAGTGTCGCGCCGCTCGGTACAACACCGCTCCCGCCAAAACGCCGAGGCTGATTAAATTATATCGCGCAATCACTTTTCTCGTTACTCTGTGTGCGTGTGGATGCTGTATCTGTTTTTGATCACGTTTGCAAAGGGGTTGGATATTACTATCGAATCTGTGTCACGAAGAGCGTAGAAGGCAAAAGTTTTCAAACCGATTTTCCCTGGACAGTAACAACCCCAACCTCTTCGAATAGCGATTAATCGCGAGAGGTATTATTTTCCGCAGCGTCTCCGTTGCAACGTATACAACGTATTCTATCCGACTTCGTATTTGAAGACTGCCTAGACCCAAGTGGCCATCCGTCACAGCAGCTATAAACTATACATTCGTATCGAGGGCGAGAAAAGAAAAAAAAGGGTATGAAAATGGACCAACTGTGAAATACCAAATTCTGACATATCTGAAAGCTGCCAGCGCTCCCGCCAAAACGTTGAGGTTGATTAAATTACATCGAGCAATCACTTTTCTCGTCTCTCTGCATGTGATCGTGCGTGGGGATGCTATATGTGTTTTTAATCACATTTGCGAAGAGATGGATATTACTATTGAATCGTGTCACGAAGAGCGTACAAGGCAAAAGTTTCCAAACCGAATTTCCCTAAACACCTATAAACTATAAATTCGTGACGAAGGGGAAAAAAAAGAGTATGAAAATGTACCAACTGTGAACTACCAAATTCTGACATATCTGAAAGCTGTTTGCCTATCTCGAGGAGCTTTCACTTCCCATCTGTTTGCATATCTGTTTCTGATCGCATCTGAAGAGGGGTCCGAATTTAGCGCACAAACCTCATTTCCCTAAACAGCCATAGCTATAAATCAATACCCACAGACAGTGCCCTGATTGTGAATAGACTCGAAGATGCGCGGTCGTGGAAAAACATTTGATTGGTATTTTGAATGAAAACAATTTAAGTTCGGGTATTTCAATCGACTGTCTGGTTCCCACTTTTTCACTTTCTATTTGAGTGCAAATATTAAATTCAATATTGCCTGAATATCCCCCCCCTCTCGAAGGTCGCCGCAGCTCTCCGATACATATATACACATACACCAGTGGAACAATAGTGAAGTAAGTATCGTAGCTGGTTTCCCACAGAGTTCCACACATCTGCCCCACGGCACCGAGCATCGACTCTCTCGCGCTTGCGAGGGGTGCGCGCTCGGGACCCTTCGAACCCACTGTGCTTCCAAGTTTTCCATCCTAATCGCTCTCGCTCTTTCGCCCTCGTGATATTCACGAGTTCCCTTCTCCCTCGGTTTCTCACTCGGGCCAGCTTCGCCCTCCCTCCCTGCCGATCCGCGTCAATCGTGGGAACGCCACTCGGAAGAGTTGTTGACTTCCTGTGCGCTTCCCACAGGATCTCAGCCGGGTCCAGCACCTGCTCCACCATCCCGCTTAGCGGGACTTCCTCGTTCTCTTTCTGGTACCCCGGGACCGATCGCGTTTCCACCGCTGGCTGCGTGTGCGCACACGTGTGTACGTGCACGGTCCGACCGCCGAGGCTCAGAAACGGAATTCGTGAGAGAAAACGAAAACACCGTAGTACTACGTCCGTACTACGAGGTGCTGTACGGAGGCAGGCACGTATCTCGCATCGTCACGCGCCCAGGTATTCGACATTGAATTTAAAAAAGAGAATTTTTTTTTACCACGTGGAACGGTGCAAAAGTTTAATGGGATTAATCATTTAATGGGATACCCCTAAAAAATAAAAATAAAAAAGAAATAATTGAAAACAACGACGACGGAGTTGGGGAAAAACGGAGGTGCTCATCGTGTTCTACGGGAAAAAATACACAAGAAAGGCTCTTGCCGAAGTTTTTAATACGTCAAATATAGCCTTGAAACGAAAAAAACCGATTTTTCAATTTTTGAGTCACTTTTGGAAAAACGTCGATTTTCGTGATTTTCGATATCTCGGCTTTCCGATGGAGTAGAGAAAAAACCGAGGTGCCTATCGTGTTATATGGGAAAAAACACAAGATAGGGTCCTGATAGGGTTCGATCTACAGGATTTTCTACATAAACAAACTCCGAGCCGAGAGATATACCGCGTACTGTGTGTTATACGGTTGGCAACAGATGGCTATTCGGTTATTAGGTTACAGTTAGTTAGCTTCGCCATCCACCCTGGCCACCCTTGCGGTCAACAGGTGTCTTCCGGCCGCGAGAAGGCACGCCACGGGCAAAGCGAGCGTGGAACGAGACGAACGACTGTCATTCACGGAACGAATCGTCGAAACCCATTTCTCGACAAAAAACCAAGATCTCACTAAAAAAAAAACGATTATAATTTCGAACCAAGGATAATGAAGACGAAACGATAGTTTTTTTATCTAAAAACAGAAATGTCTCGAGAGGAATTGAATTAATAAGAATTTCGTCGATCAGTGAAGATTACCGCAACGAGTCAACGTGTTCCTTTCCGCTTGCCGACGCCCACTTCCGGTACCGGATTGCGTAACGCTTCAGCCCCCTTCAGAAGGGGTTGCTAAGCTCGAAAAATCGTAAGGGTGACGTAGTTTTGCCAGGAAGACAGGATAAGAATTCATTGTAAGTTGGGGACGAAGAAAATCCAAACACTCTGGTTTGGGCATGCACCTAACGGTCGCGCAATGTCACTTCCGGTTTCCGCTGGAACGGCGCTTTCGCACGAACCGTTAAGAAATCTTCCAACGCGTAAAAATAGACCCATCTGTTGGTAAATCGTAATACGAGTAATACGAGGACCCTCGAATTTTTCCACGTAGCACCGAACCGAATAAGATTTGGCCACGACTATCCGTCGAGCGGAAGTGGAGGATTGGTGGAGAAAAAAAACTTTTTCTTTGCAGCGATCAGAAAACAAATAAAACTAACCCTTGTTACGAAGAGTGCGTAGATGCTCGACGGTCAGTTGGAGAATTTCGGCTTTCTCGAGTTTGCCACTGTGCGGATCTCTCGCAGCGGCCGGTACCAATCTTCGAAGTTCACCGAGCGAGGCGTTTATTCTGTCTCTTCGTTTCTTCTCGATCATGCCTCTTCGACGTTTTCTCGACGTGTGCTGGCACGAGTCGCCTCCGGGTGAGTTGCATCTAAAAAAAAAAATTACGTCAATCAATAAACGAGCAACGAATTTGTAACAACAGGTAGGGAACAAGTTTCAAGCTTCGCCGACCGGACGGAGAGTGGCGAATCAGCTGTCGCGTTACTCACGTTGCGAGTTTAATTTATTCTTAGCTTAACGCTCCACCGAGGGAAACGAAATGCATCCGAGAGCAAGGGTTGCGAATGAAAATTACAATGTCGACTTAATGAAGCTCAGTGATTGCGACCGCGTGTCGAAGCGAGAACCGCGACATATGCGTTAACCTGGAGAACCCGGTGCGTATCGCCACTTCATGAATATTCACTGGTGCCAATGAGCCAAGCGCCATAACAACACGATTGTTCCAGAGTTCGTTAAACAGTATAGCATTAATTTCTGGGCACCGCGCTAACGTATTGACCGCAGACTCACCAAGCTTTTTCTTTTTAAAGTAACAATTGCCGAGTTGCTCGCATGCATTTCGAATGCGTACTACGATCCAGACAACGGACAATAAAGTTCTGTACATCGTTCTCCTCGCGTTAGTTCCAACGTATAGACCGATAGCGACAAAGTTTTTTTTAAAGTGACAATTGCCGAGTTTCCAACGCGAATACATTGTCGCTCTTCTCGCATGCAGCTTGAATTGGTACTCCGATCCAGACAACGGACAATAAAGTCCTGTCCATCGCTCCCCTCTCGTGGTTAGTGTAAACGTATAAACCGATAGCAACAACGTTTTTTTAAAAGTAACAATTGCCAAGTTTCCAACGCGGATACATTGTTGCTCTTTTCGCATGCAGTTCGAACTTTTACTCCGATTCAGACAACGGACAATAAAGTCCTGTCCATCGCTCCCCTCTCGTGGTTAGTTTGAACGTATAAACCGATAGCAACGTTTTTTAAAAGTAACAATTGCCAAGTTTCCAACGCGGATACATTGTCGCTCTTTACGCATGCAATTCGAACTTTTACTCCGATTCAGACAACGGACAACAAAGTCCTGCCCATCGCTCCCCTCTCGTGGTTAGTTTCAACGTATAAACCGATAGTAACAACGTTTTTTAAAAGTAACAATTGCCAAGTTTCCAACGCGGATACATTGTCGCTCTTTTCGCATGCAGTTCGAATTTGTACTCCGATTCAGACAACAGACAATAAAGACCTGCCCAGCGCTCTCGTCGCGTGGTTAGTGCTAACGTATAAACCCGATAGCAGCAAGGCAAATACTGTACGATAATCGAGTTTATGTATCCAGCCTTATCGTATTTGCATCGGCGTACTATAAAAGAGATAGTAATTGTCGAGATAAGATTCGCAGAGCGTGGGAAACAGTTCGGTCATAATGGAAACCTTTCGATGATTATTTACTACCTCATTGCTTCGTTGATCGTTCTGCTTTTAATTGATAATTACTGATGAGAAAACTGATTATAAAAAAAAAAAATTAAATCTTACGGTTCCTTGCCGCTTTCTTCAGAGAACACATCGTCGCAGTCGGAGTCGCTCATAGCTCTCTTGAGGCTTCTCTGATGGCTCTGGGCTTGTTGCTGGTTCTGCTGTTGACTCTCCCGAGTTCTCAGCTCGGCGCCGTCGATCTTCAGTTCCGGAAGTTCGTGACTGGGTCTCAGTTCCGTTAGGTCCGGTCTCATTCCCGACATGTCCTGCTGATGACCGAGTTCCTGATGCCTCAGTTCCGGATGTTGTTGTTGTTGTTGCTGTTGTTGCTGCTGCTGTCTCGTGCTCATCTCGCTCCGCAGCATCTCCGGATGCCTGACTTCCGGTCTCTGCATATCGACCTGGTGGACTCTGAGGTCGGTGCGCTGCATGTCGTGTCTCAGCTCGACTATGGCACCGCCACCGGAGTGTCTCAAGTCGGGTCCGCGCATGTCGTGGTGATGACGCATGTCGGGATGCTGCGGTCCGGGCTGATAGGGCGGATGGTGCGGCGGCGGCGGGTAACCCCAGTGATGGGATGTCGCCGGACCGGAAATCGTTGAAATGTGCCCGGTACCAACGGTACCGGGTGTTATCTCCGACGAGAGCAGCGTGCTGTTCTCGTCGCTTCGCGCTACGACTACGCGCCACATTTTTGTTTACTTATTTTTTAATCTTCTTTCCAACAAATCAATTCTTCTCGAATGTGGCACTTTGAAGTCGACGTCTTGAAGACAGAATCGACGAGTTATCGAAGTATCGTTGAATCACTTCATGAACACTTCACGGTTTTCACTCGGCGTTGCGAGAAAAATAAAAATAATTTTTCTCGAAAATAAATAAATAATCTGGGATCGATAGTTCCGGTTCGAGCGAGCGAAGTGTGCTTCCGGTGCACGCGACGGAGCGAAGACGATGCCTCGACCGACACCTCACGTGTCCGACGGCACGTCGGTCACGAGTGCGCTTCGAAGGCGTCCAAGTCGAATGGACACCCGCGACCAAAGTTGGAAGAACTTAGTTTCTGGCGAGTGGGAAGTACGGGGACGATTTTTGATGTGCCGGTCGCGCTCGATGCGTGTGCACTGGTCGCGTGGCGGCCAACGTATGTCGTGTGCGGGAGGACGAGGACGACACACGACCTACCCGTCGTACCCTCGCCCGGTGGAGGGAGAACCTCGCCACGTGGTGGTTGTGGTGGGGTAAATATGGTGTATGTACCGCTCGTATGCTCGATCCTTGTTCGATACACCGGGCGAGGCGCTGGGCCATTGTGAGGGATCCAGCGTCGTGCCCCGCTTAGCCCGGAACCGGGGGCACCGGGAAAACGGCGCTCGCAGGGGGTTGAAGGATACGAGCTCGAAGTGGAAGGGGCGCCGAGGGGCAGCACGCGGAATCGTGGCGCGAGGGCGATTTCGTGGGAACGCGTGTCGATCGCTTATATACTTCGGGGATAGATACTAGGTGTATACATACATATATATTCTATATTGGTACTTATTGTTCGGGGATGAATCTATCGCCTCGGTCAGCTAGACCGATTTTATTTATTTTATTTATTTTATTTATTTTATTTATTTTATTTATTTTATTTATTTTATTTATTTTATTTATTTTATTTATTTTATTTATTTTATTTATTTTATTTATTTTATTTATTTTATTTATAGAACGTCTAATTGCTGACCCAGCCACTCTACCCCGATTGACAGCAGCGGCTGGGAAAGTTGCTGCGTTTTTCCTGGGTGCGAATTGTCATACCTGGCGCCAATCCCGCAAGGGGGAAAAAGGGGAGGATCGGCATCGAGTTTTTAGTGCCGATTTTTTCGCACTTTGGAATTTGCGCTACAGTATATTTGTACAGCAAAATGAGGAAAAATAGATACTATGTATTCTGACATCTTTTCCGGGCAGAGGACCCCTGATAATCATTCAATTGAATAGAATGAACGATAAATTGCTGATAAAAAAAAAGCGACTGTGCTGAAAATCGCAATTAAAAAAATTAATCGTCTCAAACAGTGTCGATAAATTTTCATCCCTTCGACAATCATCGGAAGCGATAGAATATAATTTCGAATCGGTACTCAGTGTCCGAGGGCCTCGTCCACGTGGCTAAAAATCGAGTAACATTCATAGTGCCGAGTAATCTGCGAAGGACATCGGTTGATGAACCTGGGTAGAATTCAGTCTCGCGATCCCTCCGATTGATAACACGTTATGTATAATAGTTATAGATATACGCCACCATGAAATCACCCTGGAACGAGCGCCCTCCCACCCCCGCGTGTCCCGCTTTCACTTTATAACTCGGCTGTCCTGTACTCCGCGCTCGCTCCGCTATAATACTCCGCGCTTTAGCCCCGGTCGTGGTATAGCGGTACACAGAGAACTGGGCGATGGCCCAGTGGCGATAGCTCGAGGGTGGACGGCTCGAGAGTGAAAGCGGGGTGATGGAAAGGCGAGGTCGATCGTTCGTACGGTGCGGGGGGTGACCGTACAGAGCCAGTCGACTCTCGTGGGGGTGTGTGCACAATAAAATTCACACAGGAATCGGTCGTAGCACGCGCTCACACGATTATCGATACCCCCGTGAGCCTGGGAACGTACTCTCTATACGTCGCTGACTAATCGAATTGTTAACTTTTCAGCGCTGATTAAACGCTCGAGATTACAGCTCGGTGGACTTGTATCATTTCGTGGATAGACTTTCCCATGGACAGGACCATCTGTATCAAAAAAATTAATAATAAAATACTTTGCTTTTTTGGCAATTATTGTAAGAATATTGTAAAGATCGGGTATACTGTCTTGTTGAGCAAAGAAATTCCTGAATCGTCAAATTATATTTTTGTTTGTGAACCAAAGTATCGAATAAAAAAAACAATTAATGAACGAATGAAAATAAAACCCACAGCGTAACTTTCCCATGTTCCGGACGAACCGTACCGAAAAAATTAATGAAAAATCATTTTATTTTTTTGAAATTATTATAAGAATATTTTAAAGATCGAGTATACTGTCTCGCCGAGCAAACGAATTGCTGAATCGTCAAACTATTTTTTTGTAGCTGGCCCAAAGTATCCCAGAAAATAAAGTGATTAAAAAAAACAATGAATGAACGAATAAAAATAAAAGTCACAGCGTGAATTCTCCGGTCAAGTATCGCGCAGTCAGGAGATGAGAGAGATTCAGGCATGCACACGTCCGGCACACGTCCGAGCCACAGGGATGAAAGAGACCGAGAGAGGGAAGAAAAAAAAAAATTGGATCGCGTGTCCCGCTCCACTTTTTTTCTTCTTCTCTTCGTATCCTTCCTGGCTATATGTATATGTATGTACCATATATCTCGCAATTGGCCGCAATTCGCGTATGCTGTGCTGCCTCGCGACTGGTTCCCGACGCCCCGCGTGGACCGGCGAACCCTCGAAAAATATTGTTTCCATCCGCGAGCTCGGGGGGAAGAAATTTTCGACGAGTTACGCAATTTCTTCTTTCTCTTTTTTATCTACCTCTCCACCGCGTATTTCTCGAGGCCCTTTTGGCCGGCTCGGTTTTTGCCGTCGAGAGTTCGCCGTCTCGCAGCGGGGCCACACGTTCCCACAGGTAGCCCCCCCAAGTATATTCGAGGCAGCAGCAAGCAGCAGCTTACCGGGACCGGCAGAAGGGAGAACGCCCCTCGCTTGCTTCTATTGAAAGATGAAGAAAACTAAAGTTGGACGGGCTGCAGGGAGCGTACCTCGTATACACGGTATATCCAACGTGTACCATATATCCCATATACTCCATATATATATGTGCCATAAGACCAACGAGAGGAGCCAGTCGGGCATCTGCACTCAGATTTTCCTCGAACAATGCCGGAGATTTTTGCACCCCGGGGCATTAAGGTGCTGCGGCACCTGAGACACGTGGACGTCGCTCTTCCCGCGAGAAACTGCACGTAGGAACCACCTGCGGAGAAAAAAAAATTTCGACCACCAACTCCGGACCATCCTGAAACAGAAATTATATATTTTTTAATTTTTTTCTTTTTTTTTTACCGAAGTGGACGAAATAAGTTTGCGGGTGAATGTAAATATTGCGGAACTGCCAGGCGGACACCTGGATGACTGTGCGGTCCTGCGAGGTACTTTAATCAGAAGCAACCTCCGGAGCGTGACCTTACAGCGGACACGCCTCGGAATCGATAGAACGACGATTGCATATGCATATTGGTGGGTTTATTTTTAAATCCGGCATCGGAAGTCTGTCGCACAGTGTGGACGGAGTGTTTGTCGCCTAGAGTTTATTTTCTTTTGATAAATCGATGAAGGGTTGAAGCGGGCGTTTAAGTTTTATTTATTACACGTGCGCGCCGTGTGAGTCACGAAAGGCCGGCACCGAAAAGTGTACTCGACTTTAACGGAGAGTGGCGATAAAAGTAGACAAGAAAAATTGCATGACTTATGGGAAGCATTGTCACTCGGCAGGAAGGACGCGGCGCTAAGCGGTCCGGCATCGTATTTCCGGTATGCACGCGACTTATGCACGTGAAGTCGCGTGGCATCGCCGGAGGTGCGCGCGCACCCGTGACCACTTTCGCGACTACTGTTTTGTGCGCCCTTAATGTCTCGAAACGCGCGCCCGGATACGACTGTGAAAGAACTGGCTCGACCGTCGAGTGTTAGTCGAGTTACACCCAATCTGCACTTCCGAAAACGGCAGGCAATCCCGGAAGCCCGGAGAAATGTAGTGTTGGATGATTAAGTATATATAGAAAAAACTGAAATAAATAAGTTTGGTTCTGTCGTCAATAGACTGACCGATACAAATTTAAGTTAATGGCAGGATAAAAACAAGGTGGATAGTAATTTTCCCTTGGCTTCCTCATTTATTACAATTTTGCGCATAGCTTTCTCTAGGAGGAAGTTCGCTGATCGATTTTGTGACTTCCTCACAGAGGAAGCTATGCGCAAAATGTCTACATCTCATAAAATTGAAAGGGTGTAATTTGAAATTTGCATAACTCGTCATTTTGAGACTATTTTAAAGTGTTTTTCACAGCTGATGATAAATCCGTAACTCATAAAATTTTAAGGGTTAGATCCATTTTCGCTAAATTTAACACTAGACATTGTACAGGGTTGACGAAGCAAAAGATTGTTATAAATTTTAGAGAACTTATTTATGAGACATCTTTTTGTATACATTCATAATAAACATAAATAAAAAAAGACCATGAAAAAAGCTAAGGGGCTTATGGCAGAGCGCTTTGGACGATATCAAATATTTGTTCGTAATCCTGTTTCGATTACCTCGTCAGCGAATATGAATTGGTGGTCAAGTGAGAGTTTGTCCAGCGCTGGTCCATCTTCTGTGCAAACACAGTGGAGCCCGTGTCTCGTTATAGCGCGATGTGTGTCTACGCCGGTATTGCGTGCATTGGCAGCATGCATAAAGCAAACACGCATACATTACGCGAATGTTATACGCAAGCTTGTTCACTGGCGCTGCTGCTGCTTTTCTCATATACGGGGTTCGGTAGTTAACGCGTGACCGCTAGGCCCCGCGAAAGGCGTCTCGTATTTCTTACAAAAACATTTGGCCCGGGGTGTGAGTGCGTCCGCGCGCCGAGGGACCGTGGCGAGCGGTCAGTCCATCGTTTCGATTTTGTTCGACCGATTGATTGGCCACCGGTCACTCCCCCGTACCAACGAGCTTGACCCCTATCGACAGTTGGCTGGACACGAGCGCACCCCGCGATAATTGGTGCCATTGTCTGACCGTTCTGGACATTTTACCATTTCGTGACCAAGCACTTACGTACTTTACGATTTGTTGCTCCGAGGACGGCGACGCTCGTACAATCGAAAATATGAATTTATCACCGATTATATTACGCTCTCGATATCCGATGTATATAATATTATCCGCTGTATTTCGCCACGGTCGACGATGAACTTGTTTGCCGTCGTAAATCGCGCAAAGTGTTACGAAAACGACCATTGGTCAGCGATCGGGGAATAACGCGTGAGTTACGGAGGGACGAGCGGCCAATATGCCACTTATTTCGATATACATATACATATATTCGGTACATATATAGAGATCTACGAACTGGGAATACACCCGATTTTCGATGATTTCATTCAGATTTTAGTCTATGAATTTACGAAAGGATTAAATGTAGAAAGATTTTCTTTACCTGGCTAGAAGGGAGGATGTTCGGCTGTGAGAACAGCTCCGCTTTGTCTTTCCTGCATACTGCATGGCCTCGTGGAATCTTCGAGAACGAACGTGCCGAATGTCGAAACCTTTCCATGCATCTCTGTCGCGACGTATTCGGCATACATCGCAATCCCCTTGGAAGTCGTAACATAATGATACATATCGCACGTATTTCGGTTCACTGTACTGTAATCTAATGCAAATTTGACAACTGATCGATCCGAAACGTACACTTCGATCCTGTGGAGCGGCCATCTTACGTCGCGGCGTCTTGTCGAAACTCGCGACGTGAAGCGGCGAAGCCAGGAGCGTTTTTTTTACTACGTGTGTAAAATGAGCTCCTGCACAGCATCTGATAATTGGCCATTTGTTCGGCTGGTTGTCGAAACTCTCAATGCCGGACATTCGAGAGAACAGAAAGGAGCGAACGGTCGAAGAACTTCCAGTAACTTCGATTACAAGCTTTGATGAAAATGAGCATCTTCCAGCCGCTGGCACTAGTGCGCGTCTATGGGTTGTTTTTTTTTTCATTGGCTACCGTCGGAACGCAAGTGCCAACTGTCGAAAGCGCGGGGTCAACATCATCAATTACACGGCGTCGCGTCGCGAGGTAAACATTGCCCTCCTGTAAGTCCTTACACAAATTCATTCATTAAAAGCATCTCGCCCGCGCGATATTTATATGACCCGACGTGCCTAAACAATTAAGAATGACAAAGAAAACTGAGCAATTAACGTAGCCATAGAAAACTGCGGAAATGAACAGTCGAGTCAGTCGGCCCAGAGTTACCGTTAAAGGGTACCCTTTTTTCGCGATCTCTCGAAAAAAATTTCGGATGAATGTATTTTTGAAGTGCGTATCAAAAGCTAGATGAAAAAAATGATATCATGCAAACCAGAAAACAGCCTATGGTCCGGCACACACGTTTTCATTTACTACAGAGCAGTCGTATTTTTTTTATTCGCATTATTATTATTATTTTTTTTATTTGAGAACACCCTCCCATCTACGGTCAAAATGGACCGTTTTACCAGCAAAGCCGTCATTGGCTGCAAAGTTTGAACGCCTGGCGTGGGTGCGACCAATCACAGTGCTCGAGAATGAAAAATTATTTGTAAAAAATTTAATCGCTTCGTCACGCGTCTATCGTTGATCAATTTCGTTTAGTTCGTGATTTATTTCCGGGAGTGCAGTGTTCGATAGTGTACGGTGACACAGTGTCTACGAGGAGAGTGCACGACGCCACCTAGGACGAACACAATAGCAGGTCATTGTCCACTGCCAGGATCCTTGTCTTCCAATTAGGGATTTGTACAACGCGTCGACCGGTTTCCCGGATACGCCTGTTTCCGAATTCGTCAAGTCACCCGCTGGATGACCCTTCGACAACGGACCATCTGTGAGTACTTTGATTGACTCTTCTCGCGATTCACTCGTCTAGGCCTCGCGCTGCGTGTAACGCGCCAGTGTAGCGCAAAGTTTGGCCAGTCTTAAATCGCGACTGCAAGTTTCGGTAATCACGAAATAATTGAATCGTAAAATCGCACATGGACTTTTTTTAATAGGTATTTACGTTTTTCTCGTCGATCAAAGCCAACCTCGTGTTCCCACAATAATTTTTTTTTATTTTCTGGGAAAAAAGAACATTACGCTCCGAGAGCTTCAAAATCGGGGTGGGCGCCGATGCGCAAAAGAAAAAAAAACGAAAAGCTCGGCCTGCACTACTTTAAATCTATTTCATCCTGGGAATCGCGCAGGCCGTAGAATCGCGTATTCTCTCTCTGACCCCCTCGTTTAAAATCCAGCGGCCCCAATCGTCATAGCGATTCGACACGGGCAAAACCTGAATCGCCGGGGCAGCGGTGTGCCGCAAAGTGAACAGCGACGGCGACACGACCACTATACATATATCTATATATGTATATAGCACTGCACTTGCGAATCGCGAGAGATCCGGATCTCCCCCTTCCTCCTTTGTGGCTAATTTTTTTAGGCGTGATTTTAATGAGTGACGTCTGTCAGAAATGTTTGACAGAGCGTAACTCTCGAATGTAGAACTCAATCGCGAGTAATTTTGAGGGTCGGTCAAGTTGCAAAAATTCATCAATTTAATTCGCATACAAATTTAATGTCCACGCGTCTTTGTCTCGAGCAGACAATTTAATTTTTTTTTTAAGTTTTACGTTGCGTTTAAGTTGATTATTTTTTAAATATTCTTTACATTCACACCTCGCAGGGAGGCATTGTGACTTGCCTTCAGCAAGTAGACCATAAGTTCGAACGTTCTCGCCTCGCACGGTCGATATGACGGATGCGCGCAGGCCAATTTCGTTGCGGCATAGCGAGAGAGCTATCGATCACTCGTTGAAATTTTACAGCACATCACGCGTGTGCTGGCATCGCTCGCTTGTGTACCGTCCGGCTATACATGATCGATTACTTTCCAATCGAGAAAAGTCATTGTCGCGCGGTAAAAGGGCGCGCTTATGTTGCTGGTGGTTCGGGCTACCGAAAGCCAACCATCGAGCGCGTTTCTCAATTTCATTCGATTGTCATTTGTCCGTGCATCGTCGAGTTAATCGAATTCGACAGTTTCGAGGTTCGCGGCGCTGTCGCTGTAACCTGCCCGTGCACGCCCGCTGGGAGATGAACATTATCGGACGAACTCGGACATTTGGCTTTTCGAAAGTTCAAAGTTCAACCAGTTTGTTGAGCCCTGTATTGATCCCCCGGTACTCCTGGCCCAGATATTATACATTAATTGGGGAACAATTAATTTCTTCGGAAACAAGGAATTTCGAGAGGGAAATGGTTTGGAAACTACTGCGGGGCGGCTCCACCGCTTCGTCTCTACCCAAAGTTCGATGTCCAGTTAGTGCACGTAATTAATGGGTGATAGTTTGATGTATCGATGAAAATCGGAATTAATGCATTACGCTGCGTGCCGCAGCGTCACGTCGTATTATTGAGGTTTTTTCATTTTAGAAAACCTGTCGATATTCGAGGGATCGATCGTTTATCAAATAATTAACCTGGTACCGAATTGAGTCAAATAAAACTGTTTTTTCCCCCTAGAATTTCTTTTTTAGGTCATCATTTTATAAATAGGTGAAAATCATAATTCTTGGCTGCAATACAAAAGGAAATGTATACAGGCGTATACGCAATATGCATGCCTATCTCGAAAACAGCTGGATTAGCAGTACAAAGGAAGTCAATCGTCCATCGATTCAATAGATGGACAATAAAAAACGGAAATTCGTAAATAAGAATACTTTCTGTGAATAACTCGGTTATCCACATTATCGACAGTGTTTTCGTTCGGCGTGTATGCATTACGTTGCGTACCGCTGCTTCATATCCTATTATTAAGCTTTTCTCATTCTAAAAAACATATGGATATTCGAGTGGTCAATCATGTATCAATAATTCTCCATCCATTCCATAGATGAGCGATAAAAACAGAAATTCGTAAAGAAGAATACTTGTTGCGGGTAATTCGGATATCTACATTACCGACAGTGTTTTCGTCCGGCTAGTTCGCGCCTACGACTGTAGAAGGTGCAGTTCGCGGCAGCAACAAACCGGACCGCGTGTTTCACGTGAACCCAACCTCGAAAAAAAAACCTCCGTTCTCGAAAAGTGTCATCGCTCCATCAAGTGGATAAAACGATTCTATAAATTTAATATGTTCTCAACGCCCGAACCACCAAGGAATTAACATGTCCGGCGCAGTCGAGGACACGATAAAGCACAAGTCTCACAGGGAGCGCAATGCCGGACGCAAAGCCGACAAGAAAAAGGCGAAGAAGGAGCACAATCAGGTTATAGACTCCTTCTTTTATTTATTTATTTATTTATGACTAAGGGAGAGCGAGGCAAAACGGGATATGGAGACAAAGCGCAAGTTTCCAATAACTTTTCGATGCTCCATTTTGCCCCATCGATCCATTGGGGTTCTCTACCCTATTTTGCCCCATCGATACATTGGGATTTTCTACCCCGTTTTGCCGCAACGTTCCATTTTACGCCGCTCTTCCGTCGCAATTTTAGAAAAAAAAAAAAAAAAAAAGAATTATGTCGATAACGTTTTTGCTTACCTTTGCTCAACCAGATATTAACGGATAAGCAGAAGAATCCGAAAGCCTTTACATTCAACTCTGCGATCCGAGCCGAGAGAAGATTCAGAAGAAAGCAGGATATCGACACCAAGAGGCAGCACATACCTCTGGTAGACAGAACACCTTTAGAGCCCCCTCCCGTCTTGGTCGCTGTCGTCGGTCCTCCAAAGGTTGGAAAATCCCTGCTAATACAATGCCTCATAAAGAGTTACGCCAGGCAACCTTTGACAAACATTCTCGGACCCGTAACGGTGGTCTCGGGAAAGAAGCGCAGAATCACCTTCATGGAATGCAACAACGACATAAACAGCATGATAGACATAGCGAAAGTCGCCGATCTCGTTCTTCTCCTGGTGGACGCTTCGTTCGGCTTTGAAATGGAGATATTCGAATTCCTCAACATCTGCCAGGTTCACGGTATGCCGCGAATAATGGGCGTGCTGACGCATCTGGATTTGCTCAACAACGCCAAGCAGCTCAGAAAGACGAAGAAAATGTTGAAGCAACGTTTCTGGACGGAAGTTTACGCGGGCGCGAAGCTGTTCTATCTCTCCGGTCGGATGCACGACGAGTATCTTCGGACGGAGGTGAAGAATCTCGCGAGATTCATATCGGTGATGAAGTTTCGTCCACTCACGTGGAGAACGACCCATCCCTATCTGCTGGCCGACCGAGTCGAGGATCTCACGCCGCCGGAAGCGATAAGACAAAATCCCAAGGTCGACCGGACGATCAGTTTGTACGGGTACGTCAGGGGAGTTCCGCTGAACAAGGAAACTTCGGTTCACATACCGGGCTGCGGCGACGTGAGGATCAAGGACGTCAGCTTCCTTCCGGATCCTTGTCCGCTTCCCGATCAGATAAAGAGACGAGCCCTCGTGGAGAAGGAACGTTTCATCTACGCTCCGTTCTCCGGAGTCGGCGGTATCGTCTACGACAAGGACGCCGTGTACGTCGAACTCGGCGGAAGTCACTCGCACAAGGAGGAGGACACCGGTCTGATCAGCAATCTCATCGAGACTCAGGAGACTCTCGATCACAAGTTGGAGCGAAGCGAGCTTCAACTGTTCAGCAACACCGCGCCGATAAAGTCGCAGGACGTCGGAGAAAATTTCGCCTCCGGTTTCACCGAGGAAACCGTCATCGATAATGGAAGAGTCAGAAGAAAAGTTGTATTCAACGAGACTTCCGGAACCGAAGCAGCAGCTACCGGAAACGAAAGTGACTCGGAGGCGGATGGGGAAGAGGACGACGAAGAAAAAGAAGTGGAATCCGACGATGAAGAGGACGAAGATGACGTAGAAGAAAAAATAGGAAGTAAACGCAAAGTAGCTCCCGATGTGGCCAAGTCGAGTCCCAAGAAGCGAAAGACCGACGACTCCGACATGGAAGATTTCGACGAGGAATTAGCGAATCTCCAGGCGGAAACGAAAGACGAGATGGAGGAGGACAAGGAGGAACCAACGGTTTACCGAGCTCTGACAAAAAATTCGGATCTTCATGTAAAAGAAAAAATAACCGAGGCTCTGAGTTCGCTGAAAGCGCGGGCTGAAAGAATCCGGGCAAAGGACGAATCCGAGAGTGACCTCAGCGACAACGAGAGCTTCGACGAGCTGAGCGACAATGACGTTCAGGAGAAGCCTGAAAAATCTGGATCCAACGAAAATTCCGAAGTCGACTCTGAGAACGAAAAGGACGAGATGGGCGAGGACGAGGATGACGACGACGAGGACAACGACGACGAGGACAACTTGAGATGGAAGTCGAATCTTTCATCGAAAGCCAAAGAAGCTTTCGCTGATCGTCAGCAGAACAGCGTTAATCTGATGAAGCTAGTTTACGGCGTGGCCGATTCGAAAAAGGAAGAGCCGGAGGACGATGCCGAAGATGCCGGAAAAGACATCGGTGGAATATTCCGCGTCGTCAGCGAGCAACAGCGTCGTAAGATCGAGGAGCGCGAACTCAAGAATCAAGAGGAATCCGTGTTCTTCTCGAAAGAATCGCCACGTGATTGGCTGGCCGAGGACAACAAAGTTCTGATAATCAATCGTTTCGTGACGGGGAAGTGGAAGGAATCGGAGGACGCGGAGGAGCTTCTGAAGCTCGACGACATGGACGACGAGGAGGTCTACGGCGATTTCGAGGACATGGAGACCGGCGAGAAGCACAAAGCCGAAGACAAAAAGTCGGACAAAGCGCCGAAGGAGATGAGCGTCGACGAGAACGAGGAGAAGAAGAAGCTCGTCGAGAAGAAACGGAAATTGAAGGAGCAATTCGACTCTGAGTACGACAACAACGAGACGAAGAGTTACTACGACGAGCTCAAGCAGGAAGTCGAGAAACAGGCACAGCTGAACAAGTCCGAATTCGAAGGACTGGACGACGACGTCAGAGTCCAATTGGAGGGTTTCCGTCCTGGAATGTACGTTCGCGTAGAGATCGACTCGGTGCCCTGCGAACTCATAACCAATCTCGACCCGACCTATCCGCTCATAGTCGGTGGTCTCTTGCACGGCGAGGAGAACATTGGATTCGTTCAGACGCGAATAAAGAAACATCGCTGGCACTCGAAGATCCTCAAGACCCGAGACCCGCTGATAATGTCCGTAGGATGGCGAAGATTTCAGACCATTCCTATATACTCGAAACTCGAGGACGACATGAAGAATCGCATGTTGAAATACACCCCCGAACACGTCGCCTGCATGGCGCACTACTGGGGACCGATAACTCCTCAGGGCACGGGAGTTCTGGCTATTCAGGACGTCGCGACGAGACAGCCGGGTTTCAGAATAGCGGCCACAGGGGCTGTTGTCGAATTGGACAAAACGACGAGAATCGTCAAGAAGCTCAAACTCACCGGTGTGCCGATGAAGGTTTACAAGAAAACGGCTTTCATCAAAGACATGTTCAACTCTACGCTCGAAGTCGCGAAGTTCGAGGGCGCCAAGATAAAGACCGTTTCCGGTATCCGCGGACAGATTAAGAAAGCCTCTTCGAAACCCGAGGGCAGTTTTCGCGCGACCTTTGAGGACAAAATACAACTCAGCGATATCGTGTTCTGTCGGACTTGGTACAAAGTCGACGTGCCCAAGTTTTACAATCCGGTGAATTCTCTGCTACTTCCGGTACAGGAGAAGAATCAATGGCGGGGAATGAAGACCACCGGACAACTCAAGAGGGAGAATTCTATAAAAGCTCTGCCGAACACGGATTCACTGTACACACCTGTGGAGAGGGAAGTCAAGGTCTTCAAGCCGCTCGTCATACCGCGTAATCTGCAGAAGAATCTTCCGTACAGGGACAAACCGAAGCTTCAGCCGGTCCCGGAGAAACGCAAAACCAAGATGGCCGACAGGAGGGTGGCTGTTGTGCGCGAACCGAAGGAGGAGAACGTCGCCAAACTCATGAAGATGATAAGAACGAGCTACAGTCACAAACAGGAGAAACTTAAGGAAGCCACGTCGCAGAGAATGTCCGCCTATCAGGCACGAGTCGAGGCCGAGGAGATGAAGAAAATGAAACGACAAAAGGAACTCAAGAAACAAGTGTTCAGGCAGATGAGCAAGATGGAAGCCAAGAACGCTAAAAAACGTCACTGAATAGAAAATAAACTGCTGTTTCGTCTTTCAAACTGAAACACGAAAAATCTTGTACATTTTCTGAATATATTTGTTATTCGAATTAAATAAAATGAGACACAGTCGCAATGTTGTTTTATGTTTTTTATTTTTTTTATTTTATTTTTTTTTATCGAAAACGTATATATATTTATAAGTTACAATAATATATATATTTTCATACATATATATTATCGAATATATTATTAGTTTATGTGAAGTAAATAACAATGTTACGCGTGGCTTGTCTATAGTATAGCTTGTGAACCTCGCCACGATGTTAGAGTATGATGGCCCGTTGAATAATTATCTGCACCCTGGAGAAAAAATGATTTAAGTATAAATCGAAAGGTTCTAGGATTTTTTTTTTATTGAACCCGTGCGAATGACTTACCTGCGAAAGCAACAACAATTCGTCTTGCGTATCGACGATTCTGACGGGGAACGGTGAACCAGGTACGAGAACACCGGCCCAACGGACTTCGACTCTGTAGTCTCCGGGCTCCGTCGGATCGTACCGACAAAGAATAATTCTGTCCTTCTGGGTCTCCCGTTGCATCTCGACGCGAAACGCGCCCTTCGGTCCTCGGACTCTCACGGTCAGCTGACCGGCTCCGGCTCCTCGGGTGTCGCAGATGAATCTCGATTGGAAGGTCGCGAGGACTCCGTGTTCTATGCCGGGACCGTAGACTCGTACCTGTTCGAAAAAATCGTATTTCAACTTCTATCCGTGTGTTATCCTTGGTACACAGTGAAAAAAGGTTTGCACTTTAAACAAACTTTTTTTGTCCACAAACATACACAATGTTTTTCATGTTAATTTAAAAAAAAAATGTTTGAACAATGAACAAACGTTTTTGTAAAATGAAGAAGAAAGAATTATGAAAGTTTGTGACCAAGAAACGTTGGCTACTTCACTGCGTACTTAAAAAAATACGCAATGTAAACCAGAAGTACCTTGGACGCATCGGGAGCGCCGGAGACTCGCAACGTGAACGGTGAGCCCGCCACGTGTTCACCGGCGTATTTGATTGTGAGGGCGTGTCTGCCGGGCTCTTGAGGTTTGACGTTGAGGGTGAAGGTCGCGTCGCCGTGATCGTAAAGCTCACAGTAAGCGACTTTGTGAGGACCGACACAGTGTGCCGTTAGTTCGCCTAAAAATTACAATTGGAGCAATAAAAAAAAAGCCTAACGAAGATAAAAAATTAAAATAATTTCGAAACTGTGATATTCACCAGGTCCCGCTCTTCGCGTGTCGATGAAACTCCTTATCTCTTGTCCGACAATGCCAGTCTTCAGTCCATCCCCGGAGCAAACGACCCTCGAGGCGTCCGCGGCCGAGGTCACGTTCACTTGAAGGGGACAACCCTTAAGTTGTCTGCCGTTCCACGAAACAGTCATCAGGAGCGACTCTGATGTCAGCGGAACGTAACTGGCGCGGTACACACTGTCGCCTGTGATTAAAAAAACAATTTATTTTCATGCAAAAAAAAACATATTCACAGAAAATATGGTTTTTGCTTCCTCATAGCAGAAGCTATAGGCATAATTGTAATAAATGCAAAAGCCATATGAAAATTAGGTTGCACCTTCTTTCGTAGCATCAAAAATGTCTACATCTCATGTAGGATGTTTTTAGTAACTTAAAAAAAAAATCACTCTTTCATGAAATGACCGCTTCGATGGATCTCGACCAAATTCAATACCGAAGGCCTTTGATCAAAGTATTATTTTTGTATGCAGTTTCAGAACGAAGACTCAACACTTACGCAAGATAGAGCTAACCCAGATAATTTATGCAAAAACCAAAATGAAAAAGATAATAATTCACCAAGATGTTGCAGCATGACATTGACTTCCGTGGTCGGTGAGAACAATTGAACTTTGGGTGTTCCACTGCCGGCCTGCGAGCCGTCTATCGTGAAGCTAACTTCTTCGCCGCACTTGGCCGATGTCAAACCCCGTCCTCTGAGCATCACCCTGCTGGTGTCCTGAACCGGTGGTTCCGACTCCTGGACGACGGCGAGTTTCGGAGCGCCGGGAAACGGCGCCCCGTTGAAAAGTATTTCCATCCTGTGTTCGCCGCCGTTGAGTTGTGGTGGTATGAGCTTCAGTCTGTTGTTCGAGGTCATCTCGAAGGTCACCGGATGGTCGCCGACGGTGCCGCTAAGCTCGCCCGGTCCGGCTTCGGCGGTGTCGAAGCTTATCTTGTTGGCGGGATTCAGCTTGAGTCGTCCGACGTCGTCGCATATCGCCGCCCAACCACCGATGACTCGGAGGTTTCGTGTGTCGATGATCTTCGGGTGCCACGGCGAGCCCGGAAGTTGTTGACCCGCGCAAACAACCCTCACGTCGAAGACCCCGACCTCCGTCGGCGTGTAGGACACGTTCCACGTGCCCGGATTAGCGCCCGCCTCGATGCTCGGTTTCGAGACGCTGTCCGGACCATCGACCTGCGAAATCGTAACACGGTTAATCAAGTTTATACCCCGAGCTGAGCGCGAAGCGAATAAACATAACGCGTTCGGCAAATACCTGAACCGCCGGTGGACTCCTCGTGCCGGTGACGATAAAATGCGCCGGCTTTCCCACGTGCCCACTCAGCAAACCCTCGCCTTTCGCTCGCGCCTGTCCCGCCGCCTCGACCGTGCATACCACTGGACTGCCCGGTATCTGGGAACCTCCTGTTCGACAGCGTTAATTCTCATTTTTTAATTATCGCGATTAAAGATTGAAAACAATTATTTTTTTTTTTTTTAATGACCCTGAAGCTTTTTGCATTAATTCCAATTTCATCTTTGGCAAATTGCGTCGATGCACCGAATTAGGAAAAAGAACATTGTTTCTCTGAATTTTATTCTCTAAGTAAGCTTCTCCGATCGAAGTTGTAACTTGATGAAATTTAATTCCATGCAGATATCTTCAGGGTGATAAAAAAATAAATAAAATACTGTAGACTCACCATAAGTAACGTTGACCATGTAAGAGCCAGGCACACTGGGCGAGAACTCTATCATCTCAGCCCCGTCGTTGAGCGAGGTGACTTGCAACGGCAGTTCCTGTCCCAGGGGGCTCGTCGCAGTCACGTCCAAGTCCGCAACGCCGGCGTCCAGTTTTATCACTGTCAAGTAACGAAACATCAGCGTTTCCGCGGCCTCGCGAGTAATACCCATACGTCGACATTCACGATCGATAAAAATTAAAAAATAAGAAAAAGAAAAGAAAATTGCGGTGAACAGTCGGCGGCGTCGTGGCTCACGCTCGCGGAGACCAATGGAATTCGCGGCACGTGAACTTCGTACACCCATGGACGCGTGCGCTTCGACAGCGCTATCGAGACTGTGCGACTCCACGCGTTGGCAAGGCTATTTGAAAGTAGTCTAGAATTCGCGATATCTACGCGCTGCTCCCTATTCCCCGATGGAGCTGCAATTACTTCGAACGGCCTTGAAACATCCATAGGCTCTCCGGCACGCCAAAACACCATTACAACTTTCTCCACTTTATCCAGTTTTTCCTACTCGTTGTACCGACCTTTTTTTTAAAAGAATCTCCGTAAATCCGGCGATAAACTTCGCGTGTGTAAGAATCACCAGCTATATCGTAAAAGTACTTTTTTCGAAACGCCTTGAAATTAGGAAAAAAAGGAAATGTACGGTAACTCACGTTTGAATGCGATTCTATAGTGGTTTTAAAAACAATCTCAGCAAGTCCGACCATAAAGTTTTGCACGAGAAATAATAACCCAGTTCTATCATGAAAGTACTTCTGGAAATGGCGTGAAATTAGGGAAAAAAGGAAATGTACGGTAACTCACGTTTGAGTGCGATTCAGTCGTGATTTAGAAATGTATCTCAGCAAATCTGACAATAAATTTAGCACGACAAAGAATCACCAGGTATAACGTAAAAGTACTTTTCAAAACGCCTTGAAATTAGGGGGAAAAAAAGAAAATGTGCAGTAACTCACGTTTGAATGCGATTCTATCGTGTACAGAGACCGTTGTCGGGCCGAGTTCTTGGAGCTTGACTTTCGATGCGTCGAACGCCTGACAGAAGAACGGTGAGCCGAGGACTGGCTTGGCGCCTTGCAGTACATCGATTTTGTACGTTCCTGTGAAAGCGATCGATTAACTTATTGTTCGGGACGATTAGCCGTTCAATTGGCGTGAATACGGGGACAAGCCAAAGAGGAACAACGTGTGGAGTGGGAAATGGCTCACCAACGGAGTTCGTCGTGAATTCGGCCAGGAGGTTTCCATCGCGGTGCTGATAGCACCGAACTGGAACGGCGTTTCCCTGTGGACCGCTTATGACGACGTCGAACTCCTTGCCGGGACGGCCGAGAGTCTCGATGGTGAAGGAAGTGACCTTACCGACGCAGGACTGATAGAGTCCCAGACCAGTCGCCGTTACCTCGCGGCCACCGGTCGGACCTCTCACCGCCACCTCCAGAGGACTTCCTGCGTGCAGAGAAAATATTTTTGCCATCGAATTTGTTCGCCGCTACCGACATGAGCTGATCGAAGAGTTATCTCGATTATTCGTTCGACACGCACGGTCGTGGTCGGTGATTTTAATTCGATGACGTAAATACCTTGAATATGAACGTCGTTGTACTTTATGTGAACCCTGTGAGGTGCGGCGCGCGTGGGATGAAAAATAACTTCGTAAATTCCGTTGTCGGCTTCGCGAATAACGCTGTCGACGTCTGCACCACCGGCTCGCACGCCGGCGGTCAGCTTTCCCGGTCCGGCGTCCTTCGAGGCTACGACTGTGGGAGAAACGGGGAGAGTTAGGAATTCGTCTTGACACCAAAAGAAAATAAAATATGCGTACCTATTATCGTTCCGGGACGATGGCATATTGCGTCCGAGATCTCCTTTATCGTCACCTTGCTGGGATCGAATGCTTGAAGCGCCTGGGAACTTATCACCTTATGGCCGTCGCTGAATATAACGTTGTACGTACCGACTTGTCGCGTTCGCACTTCGACCCGATACAGAGTCGACGATAGTTTCGTCAGTGTGCACGGTATGATAATTCCATCCGGTCCTTAAAAAAAGACAATAATTAAAACGTAATTAATAATAATAATAAAAGTTTTTATTATTTTTTTTCTTTTCGGTTTGTTCTAAGTCATGTGAACAACCCGCCGCATTATCCGCTTTATTTATTAACTATCCTCTCATGGCATGTAATAATATTATCAGAGTATACGACTCTTCCATGTATCAGCACAATTGTTTGGCCGATATGTATATATCGACCTGCAAAAGGTTTGAATGAAAAATAAATAAATAAATAAATAATACGTTTCGAGGAAAATCAATATTGAAGAGGAATCGTGTTTAGAATTTTTTTTTACGTACCGGTAACTTCGGCGGATACGGGTCCCTCCAATTTTGGCATGTCGAGATCCATGTAAGCCGAATTGCCGACTCTGATGACGGAGGGACCATCCAGAAGGCCGCCGATGACCGGACACTTGAACGGACTGCCCGGCACGTTGTCATCGTTGAAGCTGATGTTTACGTAATGGGGGCTCGTTGTTTGCGGGACGAAAGTTACGTCGTACAGTCCACGAGCGCACGCGACGACTTCCGCTTTAACGGTATTGTTTTCCGTACTGACGACCAGCTCGAGAGTGCCCTCGCCTGCCTCAGCGGCGTCGACGGTAAAAGTCGTCGCCTGTCCCAGCAACGCCTCGCTCAGCCCGGAAACGTGAACCTTCGTCACGTCGTAAATGTTGCAGGCGAACGGCGATCCTTTAATCGGTTCCCCGTCGACGAGAACGCTCACGTTGTGCCGACCGACCTCGACGGGCGTGAAACTTATGTTGTACCTCCCGTCGATCGGCTCGATCGTTATCGGCAGCGCTATGTTCGACGGCGGCGTCACGATTACGTCACAGTTCGTCGAGGGAGCTTGGGGATCCACCGCGAATGATATCAATTGCTTGACCGCACCCATCTTCAAATTGTTGCCTGTGATGATGGCCTGACCGGCTCCCACGACCTTGCAACTGAACGGAGAACCTTGAAAAGAAGGAAAAAGAACTTGAAAAGTAAAGATACAGTTTCATCTTGACTTAGTTTTGTCTTGACTTAGTTTGATCTTGACTGAGTTTGGTTTTAACTGAGTTTTATATTGACATAGTTTGATCTTGTATAGTTTTATCTTGACTTATTAATGTCTTGACTCAGTTTTATTATTATTTTGGTCTATAGATGACTCGATAGATACGAGGAAAAATATATTATTTTCTTCCCAGTCACCGTTGAAGAGTCGAAGCTCGGTATAAAATATTTTTTAATTTTAGTAAGTTGGGTGATCATTAATTTTAGTACCTGGCACAGGCTCCCCATTGAATCTCACGCTCAGGCTGTGCATAGCAGCTTCCTGTGGCTTGAAGTTAACGCGGAACTTCGCGTTACCCTCGCTCTGTACATAATTTGGCACATTCTTGCCGTTAACCGCGACTATTATCTCGAGGTTACCAGCACCTGCCTGACTGGCGTTAACTGTAAAAATTAAAACGTTTCTCTTAGAATTTATTTTATTCTTTTAAATATAAATATATTTTTTAAGCATGAACACGTACTACTGAAGAATACGGGCTTTCCCACGACTCCGCTGTTGATGTCGGTTACCTTGACCTTGTCGGCGTTGTAAGCCTTGACGAGAAAGGGACTTCCCTCGACATGCGAACCTCCCAGCTTCACTTCGACACTGTGATCACCTGTTTCAAAATATCTTGCATGAAAAAAAAATGGCTTCGAAAATTAATTTTCAATTTTCACTTTATTCGCCACTTACCGACATCCTTCGGCGTAAATCCGGCGGTGTACGAGCCTTGTGTTCCCTGTTTTATTTGAACCGGAAGACTTTCACGGGTCGGCGACAAAACTTCGACCGTAGGACTCCCCATCGAGGCGTCGGCCTCGATCGAGAACGTTGCGATTCTGTTCACCGAGACCTTCTCAAGGCCTTCGGTGATCAAAACTTTTGCCGTGTCGTTTACCTGACGAGTGAATTCGAGTCAGTTCATTTTTTATTCGATAATTCGTTCGAACTGATGGTAGTTAAAATGAAAAAAAAAAAAATTACCTGACAACTGAACGGACTGCCTGGAACATCCTCCCCGTTGAATCTCAGGTCGACGGTATGAACGACTGGTTCGCGGGGCGTGAAGGATATGGCGTACGTGTGAGGACCTTGAGCCTGAGCCGAAGTCGGCACACGGCCACCGTTCACGGTCACTTCCAAGTTTCCCGGTCCCGCTTGGCTGGTCTCAACTGAAAAAAAAAATCATTTTTAATCACTCTAACAATATTCGTAATGTACTATTTTAAAAATAATTGACCCTTTTTATTACCTAAATTAACACTTTTTATATACTTTTTATTGATTAAAAAATTAAGCTTAAAAAAAAATTAAATCGTAACAATACCTAGGAAAGTGACCGGCATCCCGATGACTCCGCGTTTGGCGTCCTTGACTTTAATAGCGGCAACATCGTAGACTTTGCAGCTGAACGGACTTCCGACGACGGGCACGTTAAGGTGGCTCACCGATATTCTGTGTTCGCCGACAACACGAGGTGTGAAAGCGACGCTGCAGGTCGTGTCTTTGTTGTCAGTAACCTGAGCTGGTACGGCCTGTCCATTGGGCCCTATCAAGTCCGCTTGTTAGTCGTTTTATACAATTTAGTGAGCCAACTATAGGGTGGATTACATAGAAGGGGCCCGTGGGGCCGGGGATTCCCCGAAGTTCCGCTGCGGGTGCAGATGATCGCATTTTTTTCGTTTTTTTTTCTTCTACCGGCCTCCTTGCCATCAGCGTAAACGTTTAAAAAAAAGAGAAGTACCTTAAATTCATTTGTACTACAAGCAACCCACGCGTTAAGGGAAGCGATAATAATACATTCGTAAATTGAAAAAAAAAAAAAGTAAAATAAAGAATCTAAGAGTTTACGACGAAGCAATGGTTATACTAGGAATGCTAATCGATCGTTCGAGCGATTCTAGTTTCGTAACACCGTGTTTCTTTTTTGTTTTTTCTTCTATGTGTGTGGTAACTTGAAATACTTGTATACTTTTTATGAGCATGCTCGTACGTACGTGCGGTTGCTGATGGCATTTGAGTCATAATTCATATTGGCAATAAAAGGACAAGATAGTCGGACGAACAGAACGTTAAATGTCGTCCGGTACGTCGAGGCTGTGTGGAGATAAACCTTTGGAGCACGTATTTCCACCGTGGATACATTTTTTTTTTCTATTTTCGAATAAAGCTTAGAAAAATTTGGATAAGAATTCTCGAACAGATGCAAGAATCCTCCGAGAACTTTGGACGAATTACGCAATATTTTATCGAGCTGCCTTAAAGTTACGCTTTAACGATGTAGCGGAGATTTTTTTATCGTGCTTCAAAGGGTTAAATCTGTAGCTGAATCATTAATATACATACTATATTATATAGCACCATTCTTTGTTCGATGGACTCGTGTTAGTCATGTATCCGAGATACATATAAGTAGCATATCAATGTTATCAACGTAAGCATTATTTAAAAAATTCTAAGAATATTCGATCTACTTGGTGACGAAAACCCATGCCAGGCATTCATTTCCGCACTAATGGAGAGCGAAAAGCGGGGAAGTACGAAGGGCCGCAAGAGTTTTCACTCCGTGCAAGGAAAATGCTTTTTTTTAAAACAATATTCGAGAGTTAGGTACCCACCACCATTCGTTGCATTATCATAGTCCACTATAGAGAGTAAGAGTTAGAATTCAAAATGAGGCATTGTTTTTTTTCTTTTTTTTTTTTGAGAAGTCTAGTAATGTCGTAGTCTGAAAGCTGGCCGACCTGCAACAGAGAGAGAGAATATTGCTCTCAAGCTACCGGTAACGTGGTGAACAGACACAGATGTTGTGAACGAATTATCCTCGGAGTATTTGTTAGACAATATAAATGTCGACGATTTTGGAAATGAAACAAAATTCTTAGTCGTGACCCATATTAAAGTCGATGCATATATACATTTTTCTTTTAAAATAGATTAGAGGTCACGATTTTTTTTGCACACATAAACACATATAATTTGCAAGACGAATCGCCAGTAAAAAAAAAGCTGTTCAAACTACTTGCTTCCTTGATAGAATTTCGCTTCGAACAGTTCCTTTTTCTTATCGGCAAGGAAAATGTGCGTGGAAATATACTGATTAAAAAAAAATGAATAAATTACACAGTAATGTACACAAAGTACGGAAAGAAAACAACAGTTGTCGTTCGGTGAACAGCTGTTTGTGCAACCCATGCTCTCGGGGCGCTGTGTGTGGCTCGTGATTAGAACGGAGCTTTGAACAATGGTGAGTAGTGAGAAAAAAAAAAAAAACACATGTGACACGCACGATTCCGTGTCCGGACTTTACCTTCAACGTTAACTTCAAGATCCTCCAAGCTACCGGCAACGTTACTGACTGTTAGATAACTTTGCCGTCCCAAACCAGCACTGCTGAGGGCCTGACCGCTCACTGTGACGTGGCTGTCGCCGCCCACCCTCGTTATTATCGGACAGCCTGGCACAGTTCGTTTGTTGAAGGCAATGTTAATAACGTGCTCGCACGCCTCGAACGGTATGAAACTAACCGAGAACCGAGCATTGCCCTGTGGCGTCACTTGGGTGGGAATGTTCTGGCCACGGGCCGATATCGTTATTTCTAAGTTTCCTTCGCCGGCCTGACTTGCATCGACTGCAAACAACAACAAAAAAAAATTGTTACGTTAACGACCAATCAATCAACTCGAAGGACTAGTCCTAATTTTGTTTACTAATTTTTACTTAAATTTTATATCACAAATAAAAATTATTTAACGTAAATTTTGAGTTACCAGTAAAGTGTGTAGGTTGCCCAACGCTACCCCGCGCGACCGGTCCGATAAGGACTTTGTCGGCGTTGAAAGCTTTAGCCAAGAACGGCGTGCCGTTAACGGGGTGACCGTTGTACTCGACGCTTATCGAGTGGACACCCACGTCCCTTGGCGTGAATTCGGCGGTGAAGCCACTGTGGATGTTGCCGGTTACTTTGACCGGTAACTCTGTGGTTGGTCCTGAAATATGTAAAAAAAAAAGTTCAATGCTGTTATTTATTTTAAATAAGCTACTTCTTTTGAATCGGCTATTTGCTTTTAAATCGGCTATTGCTTGTAAATCGGCTATTTCTTTTAACTATACTTTTTATCATTGAACGGGCATTTGCAGGGCTTTGGCGGTTGACTCACCCCTAACAGAAACTGCGAGCTCGGCGCTGCCACTTCCGTCCACAGCCATGTGAAAGCTTGCTGGCTGATCTACCGGTATTAGTTCCAAGTGGTTCAAGCTTAAGATAACTCTGCTCGTGTCCGACACGTTGCAGACGAAGGGACAACCCGGTACGGCTTCACCGTTGAACTTTATGTCGATGTAATGCGGTTTTGCTATGTCAGGCGTGAATGAAACGAGGCACCGGCCACCACCGACAACTTGCACGTGATTCGGCACCTCGCCCTCGTTTATCGATATCTCTAACTGGCCCTCACCAGCAGCGCTGGCGTCAACTGTCGGGCAGAAAATAAAATCAAGATTAGCGGTGAAAGTCTTACATTGAGACAAAACTGACGTCACTTTTTTTTTTATGTCGATTGTACCTCGGAATTGACATGCGTGTCCAACAACGGCACTGGGTATGTCAGTAACTTGAATGAGGCTGCTATTGTAAACTTTGGCGACGAGAGGTCCTGCCGGCAGCTTTTGTCCCGCGATGCTCACTTCTACCAGATGGCTTCCAACTTCGGTTGGCGTGAACTCGACTCTGAACTCTCCGGCTCTGCCCGGTTCCTCGTCTATGTGCGCGGATATGTGTCTTTTCGACGGACCTGAAACCAATTCGAATGTTCAGTTAAACTTCTATTTACATTAATTTTTACTTTAATTTTTCGCATTAATTTTTTGCATTTTTCCAAATAAAAATTTGTTTTTATTTTTACATTTTCTACATAAATTTTACTTTTCAATATTTCAATTTTTTGAGTTCTTCAATATCTGAATTTTTATAATGTTAATTTTCTGAATTTTTTGAGTAATTTAAATTTAAACATTTTACTTACTTATAATTTGCACATCTATCTCTTTGCTCGTGAAACCGAGGGCGGAGAGTTCGAAGAGTGCGGGACTGCCAGCGGGGACCAATCTCACGGAGTCCCCGACCACCGACATTTTTGGACCAGGCATTATGCCAACTCTCCAAGGTGATCCTGAAACAGTCCAATAGTTCCATACGTCAAAAAATGAATTTTTCCTCTGAAGCAATGAAATTCTTTCTCATCGAATATATTTCGCGGTCGACAAAATTAACGCTTCACTACCAAGTTATAAAAATATCAACGTGTCATTTCTCAAAAAAGAAAAGTTTATTTCCCAAATTAAAAAATTCGCTCCTTCCCGCACAATTTCAAACTCGCGTTCACCGGAAGTGCGAAGCGATCCGATCACTCGTCACCTATCCTTCCCCTCGCTTACCCACGTACAGACATAGCGTATATATATTATATATATGTATATATCAATCCCACTTGTGCACACGAACTCCAAAGATCACTGAACATTCGTTTCCAACAAACCCCAACAAACACTACATTGTCCATAACTCGAGCGAACGCGCGTAGATCCATTTACCTCAATCACCTGAACGTAGCCTCTCACACCTGAAAATCCTAAAAGAACTTAAAAAAGAAACCAACAACGTCCGAGAACCGTGAAAAAAAATAACAAACTCGCCGACGCGTCAAACTTCGCGATAAACTGTCGCCCGATCGTTAAAAAAAACGTTATAGATCCTCCGTGTAAATCTTTATTGCATATGCGCGGTTTAGCGAGGCGGATGCATCTAAGAGAGCCCCGATGCGGACGTCGTACCGCAACGTCGTGGCTTTGCTGCGCTGGCGTTTTACGCCGCGTTTCGCAAGAGCATGCCAACGATTTTAGTTTCCTCCTGTTGACGTTCCTCGCCGTACGGTATTCGCGATCGATGCCCGCGCGATCGTGAACGATTCATCGCGTCCCTTCCCGCTTGTACCGAAACCGAGCACCACTGTTATCCTTCGCTCGCAGCGCGCACGCAAGTCCCAAAACAGTTCTTCCTCTCCGGTCGAATCGAAGACAGCAATCGCGTTGAGAAAAAAACAATAAGAACAACACAACAATATTTCGTGCACTCGGCGACAAAGCGAAGGAACGAGACGTCAGCGGATTGCGATTCCACGGACGGACTCAACCGAGTCGAACGACGACGAGACAAGTGTGTTGGCTGCGGCAAGACAGCGCCGCTCCGGCCCGAAGCCAGGGCCGTAGCGAGCGGTCCGCTCGGGGGCGCCTCGGACGTTCCCAAGACGGTGCCCGAAGACACGGAGAGAGGGAGCGAATAAGGATCGCTGGAGAGAAATTTTTTTCCGAAATTTTCTGGACGAATGTGCCTTTCACGATTAACGGGAATTCAATTGAATTTCGACGATTGTATATGAATTTTCCTTTGGTATTTTGTAATTCTGCATATTCTATATATATATATATATATAAACAAGGTCATTAACGACCCGCCAAAGGCCAACCTGTCGTGTAAGGAGAATGTCGTCACAATTTTATTTAAAGAACTAGAGGAATGCGAGAGCTACTCTTCTATCGATAACATTCACCGTCGGCGCTGTTTGTAGTATCCAGCGGGAACAGCGATATTACATCCAGGTGGCAACGCGGCGCACAACATCGCGTGACTGAAATCAGAAGGACGAATTTTCCTGGGATCACACCAAGCACGCTTCTGCGGCTCCGGTCACGCGACATTATTCACTTTGATTATAAAAACTTTTTAAACTTCGACAAAACTGTCTGTAGTTTCATGATTTCACGTAACACTTTGATGGTTTACGACTCACGGTAAAAAAATGTTTAATTAATTTTTTATGTGCTGGTACTGGAAGTTTTTATGCGAAAACTGGTATATTGAATTTCGTGCACAATTCTGATGAAAAATTAAGAATATTAAAGACTTTAGAAATACTTTACTTCAATTTTACTATAAAAATATTTTGATTCCTATAATTTAGTTTAATTTTAATGTAAAAGTACATTAATTTTTCATCACAATTGTACATCAAATTTAATGCACCAGTTTTCGGATCAAATTTTCCATTCGGGTACATTAAATTTACAATTTTTTTAAACAGTGATTACAAAAATGAGTAAAAACAAACAAAAAAATCAAGTTTACAGCTTACTTGTAAAATTGAAAAAAAAAGTTACTCCAAAATCGATAACGTAGTTGAGGAATCGATCGAATTGATAATTTAGTAATTAATTGACCATTTAATTATTATTGCTTAATTGATTATCAACAATCAATTAATTATTTAGCTCTCGATCAAATTCCTGAGAATTGATTCTTTTTTTTTTACGTTGTCAATTATCAACGAGAAAATCTGTCCATTGTTATTTCTGGCCCGGGGCCCTTATCGAAGGGAGCACTCAATATTGGAACGGCGATGATACGGCCATTAGAAAGGAAACACCCGAGGAGTCTCGAAGAGGGTCCGAATCGTCGCCCGCTCCTGCTATCCCATCCGTTTCTTGCTGCTCGTTCGACCGGCCGCGGCTAAGAGCGAGCTGCACGCCACACCGACTCGGCACTGTACACGTACACGCCGTATCGCTACACCCGTAAGACATCCGATCTCCGTAGTATCCCGATACTTTGAGATCGGATGCAAATGGCAGTCCTTCCTCTTCTATGCAGCAAACCGCATTCTGAATGAACGATGGAAAGAGACAAGAAAACTAACAATAAAAAAACTAGCGATCTTGGCTTCAGTACGAAGAAAAATAAATAAAAATCATTGACCATCGTGACCCCTCACCGCATGATGCGATGCTCCTGCTGTCGACGCGGTCAACATAAAGTATCCGGCATATCGGAGCGAAACTTTGCATTTTTACTCCGAAAATAATTGTTTGGATTGCTGTTAAAAATTGTAAATATAATTTACCCGACCGGGAGTTTTGATGCGGAAATTGGTACATCAAATTCAATTCACAATTGTGATGAAAAATGTATATACTTTCGGAGTGAAAGTTAAAGTTAATGATTAGAATTGAAGTACTTTTATAGCAAAGTTGAATAAAATGATCAGAAAGTACTTTTATACTAAAATTGAAGCAAATTATTAAAATTAATTTTTCACCACAATTGCACATGAAATTTAATATGCCAATGTATGCATATAAAAACTCTCAGTACCAAATTTCATACAAATTTTTTTTACACTCTATAACTGAAGATAAAAAAATGCGTATCTTTGATGACTTTGAGACAAGAGAGTAAATTTGATTCTCGCTCCGCGCACCCAAAATCATGAATATTCATATCACGCCGCAATAGTGAATGAAACAAATATTCGCGCCATTTTCATAACGCGCTGATGGTTTTGTAAACGCTGATAGTTTAAGCATCCTTCCTTCCAACTTCTCTAAGGCCGGACGATGCCCAAAGCGAGCTCGGGACGAAGCGAGCGTAGCGGCTCAATCGCTGCATTCCCCGACATAACGGGGCCCCCTCCTGAGAGGTCCCCCCCCCCTCCCGGCCATCGAACACGTTTCGCCCGTTGCCTCGTGTACCTCCGAAATTTTCGAAAAAAAGAGACGCTCGTTAACATCGGTGACGTTCCGGTATCTGGGTCACGGGCGAAAATGGAACTTTGTCTATCCGTTCGACTCCCGACTTTACCCACGAACTCGGCATTGCCCAATTTACACCTGTTTATGCATGGAAAATAAACATATCGGCGGCTGAGAATCAAAAGGGCGTAAATCGCCGCGTTAAAGCACACGAGCTGCGCCCTTACGATTCTCGGCCGTCGATGTGTGTGGTCGATGTCGAACAAACGGTACAATCAGCGGCGTCGCTTCGGTGATCAAGGCCCTATAGACGGTGATAAAAGAAACACGTTGGAAACAGACAAAAGATCTTCGACTTTTCACAACCGGGACCTTATTGTTCAATGACGTAAATCAGTACTCACAACACGCATCATTGACGATAAATTGGCCGAAGGTAATCGGCGTTTTCCCTTTTTTTCCAGGGGAAAAAACTTCATTAATAAAACACGTAATATCTATAAGAAAATTGGCTAAAAGCTAGAAGTTTGTCAATCACATACTGACCGTCTCATTCAAACAGACGGATAGATGATTTTCCCATAAGAATTTTCACCATGTAAGTAATAACATAATTTTGTTTTCTTTAATGCTCTGAAATAATCTTCCTTGCCTGCTGACCTCTGCCAGTGCCCTATCGCGTGCGACCCCAAACACGGCAAAGCATCTCGTACTCACCCTACGGTAAATAGAATGCAAAAGGTAAAAACATTTTTTTTTTATTTAAGATTTTTAAAAATCGAATGACGAGTTACCGATCTGTTCCTCAAAGTGCCAATCACTGTACGGGCGATTGTCTCCGGAACAGCCTCGTCCCCGAATGTCGTAGTAAACGCCAAGACCCAAAGACTGACAAATTCATCAGTCTGAGCGAAACGAGACTGACGGGAATTAGCTTAGTGGCAAAAAGCGACTTTTGATCGAGTGGCGATCCGCCGTTCGACTGCGTGAAAGCTCGAGGGAGAGCGACGCATTCTTTTGCAGCAAGTGGATTGCCATTTCCAGCAAATAGATCTTGCGTCAAATGGATTTTATTTAGTGTGTAACTTTCCGGAAGCTATATACTGAGAGAAGGATCTAGTAAAAACTACTGATCATCTAAGAAAAATTACCATAGCACATAGGAGTAGGGCACTAGAGCGCCACCTATGGCGGAGTCTTAGATTTTCCAAGAATTTTGACCATACTATCTAAGAAAAATTCTTATAAATCCGATACTTCCGACCTAGTTCCCCTACTATGTGCTATCGTAATATCTCTCAAGAGATATATTCATATTTACTAGATTCTTCTCTCAGTGTACCATTCTGCAATTATTAGCGGAATTAGCTTAGTGTGAAAAAGAGGCTTTTGATCGTGTGTCGAGCCTTCGTGAAAGCTCGCGGCGGAGCTACGCACTCTAAACAAAATGCATTTAACGCGATCCTTTTGCAGCAAGTGGATTGCCATTTCCGGCAAATAGATCTTGCATCAAATGGATTTCGTTTAGTGCGCGTAGCTTTCCGGTGGGGAAGCCTCGTAGCAGAAGCTATGCCATTCCTCTATCGGCTGCCATTCCGAGGCCCCGAAGAACAGCGCGGCGACATCGCCTGTGCAGCAGGCGCGGCGTTGAAATCTCCGTTCCCCAGCGCCGCCGGTGACACGAATGCCGGCTCGGGCGATCCTCGCGCGGCGCGTACGCGATTTCCAACTCATTCCAAGCTAGTTACGCGACCAGCTTCCATCAGGTTCGAATGCATTATTGTTTGCCCTTCCCAGCGGCCGCCGAGCCGGCGGATTTGCATGCCCGCTTAGCCTTTGCATTTTCGTCGGCCTCCCCGCGTCCCCCGGCGCATTTTTCCAACGGTCATTGAAACTCTCGGCGAACAGCGCGCTAGTGCAGTCCCGCGCGAATAATCATGCCGATCGAGTAATTGTACGGTAAAATCGCGGGAATGAATTTACGCAATTCATACATTCTACACGCTGAAAAAAGTTTGTAATTTTTACAACAAGTGATTGTCCACAAACGTCCATAATTTTTTATTTGCTAATTTTCCTATCGCACCATTCGCCTCTAGTATTGTTAATGACATAGGAAATAAAAGGACAGGTTTGAACCTTCAAGCGTGAACAAACGAATTTGTCACTCATTTGACAAAATTATTTTTACGAAACTTCGTATTCCGATTTTACGAAATGACTTTTTACTGTGCACGGAGTTCGAGCGACGGACATCGATTTACCCGATGCTGAGTCCTCCGCGAGTAAAATTAAAAAAAAAAAAAATATGTGATCAAAATAGTTTTAGACTTAATACATAAATACGATAACGAGCGACGATAAATTTACGATCCTATCGGGCAATCGCCTTTCCAGTTATGCAAGTGCACGCGTACCCGGTACAGTGTAAAGGCTGGGATGAGTTATCGTTGCAACATCCCATCCAGGAATGTCTTGCCTCGGCAATTAACTTCCCGCCATAATTCTGTGAAAATAACTTGGCATATATCTTTTTTTTTTAGAGTCTACTTGTTAATCTTTTTTTTGCGACGAAGTATAGGCCGGTTTTTCCTCGGAGTCGCCGGCGAGGCGTGATAAATAGAGACTCAAAGTCGCGAAAAAAAAAATCGAAGGCAACGCCGATCGAACACGCTCGGAATAAGGTCGCGGCGGCTACCGCTCGCCGATGTGCCTGGTACGCGTCGCACACGTAACACACGTATAGCCGCGGAACTGCCTTGCAGGACGAGCGGCGGTACGGGAGATTTGAGATAAGATGGGACCAGCGCTCGTGGACGGTAATGCACACGTGAGACTGGCGTATTCCCCGCGTCAGCGTGCAACCTGTGCCGGTCACCTATACCGCTTCGAAAAAAGTCATCGGAACAATTATTAAAAAAAGAAGGAAATCGCTGTTCGAAAATATGCAAAATCACTCATTTTTGCAATTTTGGCTATATAAATGCGCGACAAACTTTTTCGTTAGTCGTCACTCTGAGACTGACTTCCACATATTTTTTTCACGCTGATTACGAATCTACCACTTATTTTACTCATTAATGAATATTTAATGCGGACAATTGCGTTTAAATTACAGTACTATTTTTTCAAGAATTTCGAATAATTCAAAATGACATAACATTTAAACGATTATAGCGGTTTGAATTTTTCGCGTCTCATTCACACACACATACAACCGGACATTTCATCTAAATATGATTTTTCGACGTTTTGGAACATGTTTTCATTAAAATCTCGGAATTTTTTTTTTTCACCGAAACAAAGCTTCCTTTCAATGTTTCAAATTTCTTTTTCAAGTCAATTCTTCAAGTTTATCCTTTAAATTTATTTGTATTTAAATAATGTAAAATAAATAAAGCTCGAATGACGTAAGGTTGAAATTTTAATAAACTTGGCGATATTTCCCGGGCGCGAGTAGGTGGAGGCGATAATGTTAAAGCGTGTCTCCGGCGTTGCCTACACTTTTGTCACACCCGGTGTCGGCCCGTGCCCGCGCCGGAGTCGCGAGAGGGACACACGGATGTGCCTGTATAATTATGTAGCAACTCGGCTAAGGCAACGGTAGGCGTATATCCTCATTCGTAACCAAATACGTCCACCAAGCCAGCTTCTCCCGTGCACTGTCGCCCCGCACGGGCCACACCTATGCGAAGCTCGTCGGCCTCACGGAGCCCTTGCCCCTTCCGTTCCGACGATTATTCGCATCGGTTGTGCGTCCCGATATTAACAGCTTCAAACACCGATATGCACCGGTTCGGTGCTCGTCGCGTATTCAAAACACGTGCGGAAGATCCATCTGCGCGCATCTCCGATACACATGAATGGACTGTCACGCGCATCCGTGAATCTTAAGGTCACGGAGCTACTTGTGTAAATGGTAATGCTATCATCGCCCAATAACAAACGGCACGGTTATGTCGGTCGCCATCGACAATCTTTTTCGATTCAAATTGCAAACTGCGACTCGTGAAAATTAAATATATTTCCGATCAAATAACATCATTGAGAAACTTCTTAATAATCATATGACTGTTAAGACACTTCTTAACTATATTATCAATATTAAGACACTTCATAATAATTATAATACTATTAAGATACTTCTTAATAATTCTATCAATATTAAGAAAATTCTCGATAATGATATTCGAACTGAAATGAGCTTAATTTTCACGAGTAGAATTTGAAAAAAATCACACTTTACAGACGGTAAGGTAGGTTTTTTTTAAATTGAATAGAACTACAACGCGGACTTTGAATGACTCGTGAACAAAAATAACGGGGTATAATTATCGGCGATGCCGTCGAGATAATAATTGGCGCTGGGTAAGGAGAAAACTATTGTGACAGTGCTGCAACGACTGTGCGCCGGTAGGCCGTAGAATCCACAGGGGTCAGCGAGGAAGAAGTTGTCCCGCTCGTACGAGGGGGGTAATAAAAGAAAATGATGACGTAGAATTTGGGTCAGTGGAACGCCGGAGTGTGTGCGTGAAATCGCAAGTCAATGACCTCTGTCCGCGCACGAGGCTCCACTGTCTTACATTTCACGTGGTAGAGGCGCGTCCACCTGACGCGTGCTGTCGGACGAGTACGAAATGTCGCCGACAAAACGCAAGGTCGATGTCCCATTCATAGCCTCCGAATTCTTCATTTTTCAATTTGTCTTAATTTCAAGAGAATTAATAAGATTTTGAATATCTATTGAATTTTCAGAATTAAGAACATTCGGTCCAACCGGCGAGAACTAGAAAAAAATGTTATTGTTGAGTCGCAACGAATGAGCGTGACACAGATTTTACTCGCGAATTAGACACGCGCACAGGTGACTCGATATTGAGGCAGGTTATATTGACGAATGGTTTTCACCGAGGCGCTGCTCTCTATGCGTAAATAAGAAACGAGGTTTTCTCGAGAAAATGTGGTCCTCGGAGGCGCCACAACTGGACACTAAACTCCGCTGGATTTATTATCCGTGGCATCGTGCTCAGTGAGTCTCCGCCGAGTTTCACTCCGTGGCATCTTTACGTGGGTATCGTTTATCCCCGTGAGAAAAGAAAACGGAGTCAGTGACCCGGGGAAAAAAAACTGTCCAAATGACGGTTGCACACTGACATCACGCTAAGCGTGGAAACGCCATGTGAAAACTCTTCACCGGCTGCAATGTTGTAGTTCCGCTATACGTAGATCTCGTATTTAAAAGATACAAGAAGAAAAAAAAATTTTACTCACCGGGTACCGTTTCGCCATTAAAAGTCATTTCCACCAAGTGCGTTACAGCCTCGTGAGGTACGAATGACGCCAAAAATCTCTGACTACCCAGTGCTCGTACAAAACTCGTAACGTGCCCGCCGTTAACTAGTATCTCAAGATTTCCGGAACCGGCTCGAGATCCATCGACTGGAAAAATTGAGAGAAAAAAAAATTAATAAAAATAAACATAGTTGTCCAGTGAACTGTCGTTCGTTTATGATTATTTGTGCGAGAGGGAACGTCGTACTCACTTTCGAACTCGACCGGTTGATTTACAACGCCGTTCGGGATGTTGCCGACTTGAATGGCCCTAGCGTTGTACGCTTGCGACCTGAACAATAATGGTATTAATTCATGACCATGTGAAACGATTATGAGTACCTTCATTGACTGATAGGTCTCTCACCTGAACGGAGATCCCTTGACGTGCTGACCATTGACCATTACCTGGATGATGTACTCGCCGACTTCGTCCACCGTCAGCGTGTACATCTGACCGCGCAGAATCGACTTCTGGAAGGGCACAGGTTTGCCATTGGGACCTGAAAGTAATGACGGTATTCATCGGATCCGACATTGCTGTTTCTCTTGCGAATCGATTTAACGACTTATCGACGTTTATCACCTGTGACAGTGACGGTAGCTTTGCTCGCGTCGACACTCGAATCGATGGTGAAGGTCATAGGTTTGTGGATGGGCAGCATCTCGAGGGCGCTTCCGGTGACCTGAGACGAGCCCTTTCTCTTCTCCGAGCTCTGCGTCGCTGCGAAAGTCGTTCCGCCGTTACTGGCGAATCTCTCGTGAACCGCGTCGGTCGTGTCGACGCTTTTGTAATAATTGTTGTTCTTGTTCTTCAATATCCCATGGGTGGCGTTTCCACGTCCGTTAACGTTCTCGCTGCCGTTGTATTTCGTCGTAGTGGCGTGATCGTTGCTGGCGAATCTGTGCGACGACGTGTAATTCGCCGAGGAGTTCTCGGTGTGTATGACGTTGGTGGATCCGTAATTGTTGTGACTGTTTCGGGAGTTGTTGAAGTTCGAACCGCTAGTCGTGTGCTCGAGGACCGACGAACTGTTCGCCAGATTGGCGAGGGACTCGAGACTACCGTAGGACAGCATCGATTTAGTCTTTGCTATCGCGTCCCAAGAGTCCCGTCGAGGAGCTCCGCCGATCATCGAAGACACTGAATCATAGAAATAAAAAAAAATTAAATAGAAATTGTATCAACAATATAATTTACCCTACGCTAAACTATAAATCGCACGGACACTACGGCGAAGTCAGCAATCTCGCGTACAGTGAGACTCGCGAACGAATATTCAGTCATGAACTTCACTGACATTTCATTTAATGTATTATATAAAGAAGAAACAAATTCAATCGTCCTGAGCTACGGAATAACTCGAGCCCAGCAATTTTCGTGAAATATATTTTTGCACTGATAATTATAACTATATTCTTTTAAACTTATCGCTGACTATAATTTGTTACTTTTATTTTCATTATATTGGGAACTTCTGTTAACTAGTTCTCGATCATCGCAATTTTTGTGATATACGCGGATACATGTGCTCAATCACCACTGTTGTAAAAAAATTATGTAAATTATGTAAAATTATGTAAAAAAATAAATGTATTAAATGAACTAAATTTTTAAAAATTTGTCGATAATTTTTTTCCTTTCCGGTACCTCGAACATTGCTGCTAGTGTCCACGACCGCGCTCTCGATCGATCCTCTTCTCCTAAGACCCGAGTCCTTTTCGCCGGTTCTAGGACTGAAACTCCGATTTATCGGACTATCGGTCGGGCTCCGGAAAGCCATTGGGCTTCTGGCCGGCGATCTGGGCCTGGTCAGCGAGCTCGACTGATATATGTCCTTCGATTCCTTGATGATACTCGTTGTATGGACGTCCCTGGCGGTGGTGCCACTGGCGATCGGCGAGCGTGGTCTGTTGACCGTGGTCGTCGCGTAGATGTCCTTCGACTCCTTGATCAAACTCGGACTCTCCTGGGACGGACTTCTGGCGGACGCGTTGACGTTCGGCGATCTGGATCGATTCAACGCGCTCGACGAGTAGATGTCCTTGGACTCTTTGATCATCGACGGACTGCTGGAATTTCTACCGACGTTATTCTGCACCGGCGAACGCGACGAGTTCAAGCTGCTCGACGCGTGATAGGTCGAATTTTCCGTCGCGTAATTACTGGTCGATGTCTTGTACGAGGAGCTAAAATTTTGATGGTGATGCGGCGAGTAGTCTCGGTAACCCTGAGTCGGACTCTGAGTTTTGTAGGCCGCCGCTGGTGGTGACTGTCGGGTCTTGGAATGATCGACGGACGATGTCAAATTAACACCGTTCATCCGTCTGTCCGTCGAGGAGATCTTCGATCGCTCGGCGCTCGAGGACGCCGCCATTTTGGTTCTTCGTGATCCCTTGTGCGTTCCTACGCGAATCGATATCGGCGATCCACGCACGTCGGAACCGTTGAAGTACAGGTACACGCGATACTTTCCTGCGTCTCGGGGCAGCAGGGATACCCGATACCTCATGTGGCCGATGTCTTCGATACGGAATGGCACCGACTGCTTGTCGTGCACTATGTCGATTATTACGTCCCCGAGGCCGCCGGTACCGGTCGCGTCGACTATGAAGGCAAACGGCTGGCCGGGCATTGCTCCCTCTGTGTCGACCAGCTATAAAAAATGACGAATTGTATATTCATTTTTTTTTATCAACGTAATAATGAAGTTCCGTTGATTGGACACTCACACCGGTACTCACAGATAGTCACACAGATACACTCACATATTCTCACAGTCTCTCACAACACTTACTCGGATACTACGAGCGCGCGAGCCAACCCCGATAGACAACGCCATGAAAAGTAGCAATATTGTCGCAATATTTGCGACATGTGCAATTATTGCACATGTCGTAATTATTGCACCAACTGCAACTTTTCGTGGCGCTTGTCAATCTTGGAATATAACCGCTATTAATAATCTAAAGTACTATTTAAAGTATTGATTTAAGGAAAATTCATGGGATGGATTGAATTGACCGACTGACTTTGATTCCGTTGGGATCGAAGACGAAACAGGTGAAAGGACCACCCTGAATATGATTGCCCTTGTGTGTGATGGCTATGCTCCATTCGCCGGTCTCGTCGGGCTGAAACGTCGCGGTGTGAACACCCTCGTTCTCCTTTACGGGACAGGGGAGAGAACGCCCGGTCGGCGACCATGCCGTCACGTCTATGCCGTCATGACTAGTTCCTGGAATAATATTTTCGTCGTCACTCGTTGCATTCTTTGAAGCCTCGCGGGTTTCACTGACGATTTTACCAACTCACCGTAACTGTTGACTAGAACCTCGACGATGGATCCAATAGCGCATGGATCCATGCCGGGCGATTTAATTTTCGTTAACGGAGGCAAGACCCTGAAGTAGTACGGACATCCGCTGACCAACTCTCCGTCGTTGTAAACCATCAGCTGCGTTGATTAACATGAGTGATTAAAAAAAAGAATGATAAACCTCTTTTCTTTCTAAGAATTTGATAACTTCATATACGAAAGTCTGATTAAAAAAAAGCATGGTAAAAAAGAATTGATACCTTGTGCATTCCAACTTCGGTAGGTACGAAGGTCCCTTTCCCGTGGGTTCCGTTCCAAGTGAGCCTGCACTCGGTCCGACCGCTGGGACTTATTATTTCACCCCGAACCTCGCGCGCGTTAGCTTCTTTCGAAAGCATCTCCAATCTGAATACAGCCTGTTGAAAGAAAATGTTTAAAATTCATTTCTCGTTAGGGTGACATTTAACGATCGAAGAAATAATTTTTGCCGACGCGAGCGTCGCGAGTAATAATTGTCTGTTGGACCCAGTGGCCCCGACAGAATGTCGAAATCTTTCAACGCTCCCAAGCCGATTAGGTCACCGAAAGACGAAAATTTTGCAATAGCAATTATTCAAACAATACGTCGGACTAACCGGCTGTTGAACTCGCGCCGATGTGCTTTCAACGTGCACGGCTATTTGCTCGCTGGCCTGAGGGCGAGGCTTGACCCATTGAAAGTTGGCTGCGTAAGCCATCACTCCCAAATGTTCCACGTTCTGGTCGGCCATGTCCTTTGCTTTGAGGATCGGCTCTACACCTATCTTCTTCGCACCGTCGATACCTAAATCAACAAAAATATATAGTTTGTGTCTCCCTAAGATAATTAATAATAACGAATTAATTGATAATGATAATAATGATTTAATCGATAATGATGATAATTAATAATTATTAATATTCGTAATTAACAGCTAATTCATATTAATGATGCCAAGAGGAGGATAATTTTCCGTTTTCCGAGCTTACCCATTTGCAAATTATTTTCCCAGGACGATGGTTTAGTGTCGAGTTTGTCGTAAGTGGGCGCGGGTCCTCCGAGATTTCTGACGATGCTGCAGAGCGCTCGTCCGTCGTTCCAGTCGGTCTGCGACAACGAAAGTAACCCCGCTCGTTTATCCACGCTCGATAAAACGCTGTATCGAATATCACGTACAAAACAATACGACCGTCCTCCGACAAAGACGAACGAGAACGATCGAGGATAGGTGAAGAGAAATTAAAAAATAAAATATCTCGTTATCGCCCTACCGTGAAGTTGCGAACGGGAGCGTGCGATAATTGCGAATTGACCCATCGCAGCGTCGCGTGAAAACCCGGCGAGCCTTCCTTCATGAAATATGAGAGATAGGTCATTCCCGACAGCTCGTCGAGATACGGCGACGCGAGGTACTCCGGCTCCAGCACCACTGGTATGTCGAATTCGCGTTTAGATATTTCCATCGCTTTTCGACAGTTGTAGACGCTGGTCAGAGAAACAAAAAAGAATGTTAATATATTTTTTTAGCGTAATTTTCTGTAGTGAATTTTTATCTGAAAAATTATATTGAAATATCGTATATTTTGAATATAATATTTTTTATTTTTGAATATAATATTTTGAATATAGTATATTTTGAGTATAGTTATATTTATGAATATAGTATTTTACTAGCGGTTCTGTTGGCTCGCGCGCTGACAGTACCTGTCGAGTATCTGTGAGGATTTGCGTGAGTACCTGTGAGAATTTGTGTGCGTATATGTGAAAATTTGTGTGAGTGTATGTGAGCATCGTGTGAGGATCGGTGTGTCTGTGTCCAATCGACATGAACTGTATTATTATGTAAATTAAAAAATGTAGTTATCATTTACCTATCAGTGGGATCCAATTGGCGCCAATGTGGAAATAGGCCAGGTTTGCAGTAATCCAAGAGCGCGCTCAGGTGAACCCCCGAATTCCAGTCTGTCGTGAAGTTATTGACCCTGCACTCTGGTAGAGCAGCCTGAAATGAAAAAAAAAAATGAAAAGTGAGCGTCAAACGTGTTCAAGTGCGATTGAAGGGTACGTGATGCGAATAGAGTATGCAACTGACCTTGAGCCAAGCGAGCATGAGCTTCCTCGGTGGGAACTTGGACTTGCCTATTTGGTACCTCACAATGAGCGACCATATCAGACCGAGGATCAATTTGAGATTGCCATTGACGATGTCGACGTTGCCTGCAACAAAAATAGTGTCAAGGTTCTGGCTAATCATGGACGTGTAAATATTTATCGTAAACGGCTGAATCGTGTAGGAAATTAGCAATTAAGCCCGACGATTAATTTACAGCTGATGCGACCCAATTTCTATCTCGTAAATTACACCCTAATTGGGCCGTCGAACCGAAACTTCATCACGTTGCGTGCCGTCCAGCTGACCGTTCCAAGTTGCAGAAGCAAGAAAAAAAAAATGAGAAACTATGTTGCAAAAAAAATTAATTAAATAACGAGTCAGCAAGACACACGAAACTTTCTCAACTGATTTGCGTCAATTCGAGTGGGAATGATACTTTTCGCCTACAAAAAAAAAATCCATTTTTTACCGGACTACCGGCGAGCCAACATTTTTGTGTCATCTATCGCACATTTAAATTTAGAGAGTTTCATCGCACGACCTACTTTTATGCGAAACTACTTTTTATCCATAAAAGTAGGCTACGCAAACAAAATCTCGAACAACTTTTTTTAATCGGACAAAAATGTTCTCGTTTCGCATTCTAAAAATACCGGTATCAGATTTTTTTATAAGCGAGGGAGTCGCGCGACGTGCCGAGCATCACGAAGAGGGCATCGCATTGTCGTACGATCGCGTTGGCATTCCGCGATCTTAATCAACGACAATTTTCCATGACAAATGTAATATTTTTTTTTCATTCTTGTCATATCCTTCCTTTTTCTTTCCGCTCGACAAAAGAAACACATGACGTAAGAGTAACCGCGAGCTGGTCGACAAGTGCTACGCGCGCAGTCGTTAAATTGGCCGGTAACTGTAAATTTGTAATAACGAGTCGGAGGATCCGGTGGGCACACGGGACCATCGCACTATATAGTTTTGCCTCGGTTACACCGGTGTGAAACTCGCTAGACTATAGTTAGACACAAGGGAGGCAACGACCTCGAACAACGATTAGCTCAAGCCACTTGTTCACGTATGGGCGATGCAAACGTTAGGATTTTCCGTCCTGCGTGTCCTGCGTAACATCGATGTTAGAGTCCTTCACCAACCACCGAAGTACCCGAGTCATTTCGACTGCTCTTTATTTTTATTCTCTCCTTTTTTTTTACTTTTTCAGTCGAAAGACAATTTACAAATTCCCGGTTCATCATTTTTTAACATAATATTATTTGTTGTAATAATTAATATTATAATATTTTTGTAAGACATGAGAAGTGTTGGAGAGGGAAAGCCAAAGATGCAAAGAGACGGTATGGTTTATGTGGCGAACTGCAGATACCTGTAATAACAGCTATTTGCAAATACCTTTACGGAGTAAAAAATAATTTCGTAAAATCCGAATACGAAGTTTGGTAAAAATGATTTTGTTAAATGAGTGACAAACTCGTTTGTTCTGGCTTGAATATACAAACTTGTCCTTTTATTTCCCGTGTTATTGACACTTTTAGTTTACACTTTCGTTTGTAAAACTAGAAGTCAGATGCAGCGATCGGAAAATTAACAAATAAATAATTGTGGACGTTTGTGGACAACAAATTGTTGTAAAAAGTACAAACTCTTTTTACTGTGTAGGCAATTTATTATCTGCTTATGGTAATAATTGATGCTGACAGAGTTTATGTTTAAGTATTAAAACATATGGAAATTCTTCTATTATTTATTCTTCTATTATAATATTTTAATAATGATTATTGTTTTAATAATTAATATTATAATATGTAAAAGCTTGTATGAAAAGAGTTGGAAAAAATTGGATATGTCGCGAATGGACCGAAGGCTCGTTGCACCCGGCGTTGCGGGCGAGGCCGTACGCGTAGAAAACTGGGTTACAACGTGCGGTGTAACCACGGCCGTGTAATGCGTGTGTTGTACGGACGTTGGATGCTCGTCAGACGAAAACGCCCGCGAGGTGAATAAGCCAGCAGTGCGTAGCGAAATTTTATTTTTTCATGTGTTTTGCTTCCTCATAGAGGAAGCTTTTTTTTTTTTTTAATTTCTCTCCCGTGTGACGAACGTAACGAAATCCGCGCGAGCCTCTCGTCGAAAGTTTCTCGGGGTCCTCGAGCGAATGCTCGGACTCCGCGACCGGACTTTGTAAGGCGAACCGGCGTGGGTGGATCGTTCGAACCCGCCACGTAGGAGAATACGATGAATTAATGACATTATCGTGCCGTTACACGATGATGAAAGCGGAATCGTAGTACACGAGAAAGTTCAAGAGTCTCCCGTCCCAAGATTGCTCGCCGTCGCGATTCCCCGAGATATTAGTTACGAGAGCTGCATTATGACGACATTAAATGTGTGTCAAGATCTCTGCCACGGTTTCCGTTCCAGTTACAGCCGGGTTGCGCGGTCGGAAGCGGTGGAAAAAATGTAACAATCTACACGTCTCCGGAGGCCAGGAAAGAATTGTAGGAATTTGTATTCCTCGCAGCTCAGAAATTTTAAGGTAAATTAGTCGTTGAACTTTTGATTGTTTACGTGGAATAAAAATGTATTTCGTAAATGAAAACAAATCAAATTAAAAAATAGACTTCTCGAATTCAAAATAGAAAATAAATTTCAATTGCAGAAAATTGCAGAAATAAATTTCATTTCCGGAGGCTAAAAAAATCGATTGGAATTGACATTCCTCTTTACTTAAAAAATGTTAAGTATCTTTTAGTCATTACATTTTTGGGCTAGGCTCCTCCCAGCAAGTTAACAATATGACTTGAAAATGTTTATACAAAGCTATTGTTTACGAGGTATAAATTTTGTTTTACTTGAAAAAATAGAAAATAAAAAACAGACTCCCCGAATGAGTTCGTTCGATGAAGAATCTCGGGTCAGCGAAAAAAAAACATTGGCGTTTATTTATCGTCATCGCGCGCGTGCTTCGGAACCGGTTTATCACCCGGCTATTGAAAAATGGGAAAAAGTCGACAATGCCGTCACGGAGACACTCGGGCACATGTATTTCGAGAAATTGCTCGTTAGTTCTGGAATGCGAATAACTTCGAGGCTCGGAACGGCCGAGTGCCTCGTATTCCTCGAACGCGCCGTTGGACACTCGCGCGCGTCGCGTGAAGCTACTTCCTTCGCCCTCTCTGTATTGCCGATCTCCGATTACAGTCGAGTCCGGTGCGTACTCTATTGCGATGCTTACTCACTCGAGACACAAATTCTACGGCATTTTTTTTTTTCTTTATTTTTTCTGCAAAAAGTACCGAGAATTTTATTTATTTTTTTCAATTTATCATCCTGACAAATCCGTTGAATATTCAGCGATGCACTTGTCGAGAGCGCCATGCAAAGTGGGTTGCATATTTTAAGGTAAAAAAAAAAGAAGAAAAAATCATCATCTCATTACCAATGTTAACGAGCTTGACGCCATCGGCCTCGATGGCCTGCAGTGCTGTTGACACGTTCTCCAAGTGATGATGTTGATTCGCCGGTCGAGGATTCCACCGAGGAAGTCGTCTCTGTGTGAGGACCTCGACGAGGGCGCACAGTCGCGTGCCGTCGCGAAAATCTTCCGCGAGATCGACCACCGGACCGCCACCCATGTCGCCGGCCTGCTTCAAGTGTTCGTTCACCCAATTTCTGAATGTGTTCGCCTGAATCTCGACCCAGAGATCCTCGTGGCCCTTTATCGGCATCCCCTTCGCCGCCGTGCCCTCGGCCGACCTCGCCACCAGACCCACCAGTTGCTCCGGCCGGAGCTGCTCCGTCGACTGCATTCTGCTTCCTCTTTGTCTTCCTTTTAGCCGACGGATTGAGAAAAATTAATTACTTTTTTTTATTTCATTCAAAAAAATATACATCTTTTTTATTTGATTAAAAAATATAAATCTTCTCTATTTGATTAAAAGAAATATTTTTTTTTTTATTGGATTTTTAAAGATATATATTTTTTATTTGATATTTGAAAATAAATATATGTAATTTTTTTTATATTACGGAGATACAAAAAAAGTTTTTTGTTTATCTCTGACACCGCGGAAACTTAATTTGCATGCAGTACAGGAAGGGAAAACGAGAGGGTGGAAAATACGGAGGCGCTACGATTCCGTCCAAAGGTTCGCACGAGTGAAAGTGACGTGCTCGCGCGAGCCAGCCAGCCCGTTTAGCTCGACGTTGCTTGTGTGTCGCTTTGCTATTTTTATGGGGCCGAGTAGAGTATCGGAACGCCGATCCTAGGAATTTCTCTGCACGAGGAAATTGGCCGCATACCTTGTTCTTAAATCTTTTCGAATTAAATCGCACTAGTAATTCATTTATACTATCTCGAACACCTAAGAAAGTTTCACCGGCAACGAGAGGTGTAAATTGAGCAAGGAAACATTTTATCGAGAAAAGAAGAACAAAAACACGTTCCGATGCTACTCGGCGAGCATCTTAGAAGAGAATGTGATTCTCGCCAAGAACGGGTAGTTTATTTCCGTCCTATTAGAGCATGGATTAGCTCAACAGGTGACATCACCACCTGCCATAAACGGAACGTCGAGAACCATGTGCCACTGGCGTACTACGACAACAACACTGTGGTCTCGGAAACCGCAAGTGTACGAAAGTTGAAAAGAATGAATAAAAAAATGTTTTAAACGTATCTATGCAGAGTTCGATGTACAACTCGATGAACGATCGTTCGGGCGAGTCCGAATTTTACAGAAGTTTGTAGTCGAATATTTTGAGAATCTATATTAAGAAAGGTTTGCCAGAAGGACATATGCGTACATGGGCAGTGCTCGGTTGTTCACGCATGGAACGCCGATTCCTCTTCCATTAAAGGAACAACGGAATAAACATGTGTTCGCTATCCCGATTGGCCAATTTCCACATGCAGAGGCGGTACAGCGTCACGGCTTGGGCGCGGAATTTCGTAAGTTTTCACCGACCGTGCAATTTCCCTAATATAAAGAAAAAGCGATCGAGATCTACCGATAAAAAGAAATCGATAATTTCGAAAAGAAAAGATTTATAAGAAATCATTATTGAAAATACAACATTATTTTCGAAAGTTAAAGAACCGATAATATTTTTGGCATCAGATGTATCTAGAAATTCGATAAGTAATTTCGTTTCACAATGTATGAATCGCCTATCTATATAGATATTCTCAAAAAATCTCATCAAATTTATATATCATATATAGTGAAATAATGTAATAATGCAATTTGGCTCGAAAGCCTACGCTAACACTGTTGACACCCACGTTATTAATGACAGTACGATTCACTCACACACTCGCACACACTTCTACACGACGAACGTGTGGGTTCACTGATCGCGTTACATAGGTACTGTAATCCTCTATTTACGCTTTAATATTTATTTTTCTCTCTCTATCCCGCTGCACGCTCGTCCCCGATGCCTCGGACGAACGGCGAGTCTGATCCTCGAGGCTTATCCGGACGGTCGAGCACTGCCGCTGCACACGCTAGAGTCTTCCAATATACAGTCCGGTACGTGGGGACGGTGCTTCGAGCTTTCGTCGATAGTCCGTGACACGAGCTCGCTCGATGTTGTGTACCGATCCTCGAAGCCCCCCTCGTCGAGGAGACACTCGTGTCGCGGCAGTCGGAAATATGCAGGAAAAAAATCTTTTTTTATAGACAAAAAAATAATACTACTGTCACTACTGTGGCGTCGCGTAGTATCGGAGAAACGCCATTTTTGGGCTGTCGCGCGAAAGGTCTTCTTGCACGAACGTTGACGCTCGCGTACGACGTGCGTTAGATCACTGCTGATCGACGACCACGACGAAGAAAACGCCCCCCCACTTCGTTTCGCTTGCCGAGTCCCCTGCCAGCTCTACACACTTTAACCGGGCGATCAGGTGGGACCATGAAAGGCACACCAACATGGAGGTCGCTGTTGATAAATGAAAATCTTAGGGGGGCCCCCCCACCACGCGCTCGAGAATCAGGTGTACGTGCGGACGCGTTCCGCAAGGTGCCGGTACCTGCTGGCCCCGTGCCTCGGCCGCCTGGCATTTTCTGACTTTCCGCCGGTACCAGAGGAGAGCGGAGGACTCCCACCGGGGACGAGGCACACACTGTTTGGTCAGTGAAAAAAAAAAACAATGTGCCGGTACCAATTTTACGGTAACTGGTGCTGAAGCTATAGCTGGAGCGACGTTTATGGAGGTTGAAGCGCTTAAAACTAGTCAAATGCATTTTTAAAGTCGTTTATACAAACTTTTATGCATCTATTGATTGAAGTGGATGACGATTTGTATTGGAGCAGATGTCATTAATTGGAAAGAATTTTCTAAAATTTTAACGGGTTTGTGGTAATTTTCGAAAAGATACATATTCGTTCAGTTTTTTCAAAAAAAAAATCTCTATTTTTTGCTCGATTTCCGTGCATCACGGCTCATTCTTTTCCTTGAAAGATGCTCTTCGAATTCATCACCAAGATATTCGATAGGAATCCTTTTTGTTGCAGGTAAGCTGGTCCAGGATAATGAAAAATCTAAGGTGAGCAGGACACAAAGAAATTCAAATAGGCGGTCCCGCTGACGCAGATATTCCCGGGGTTTCGAAGGTAAACAAATGCAAAATACTCTTGACGATTAAAATATTACGTTTGTCATTTATTTACACGGATAGTAGGGTAATCAACGAGTCTTGATGTACGATACTTATGAATAGAGATGGCACAAGACTGATGGCAAGACTTGCAAAATTAGTTCGAGTACAGAAATACATAATTTTTTTGTTGAAAAAAAAAACCCTCGCCGTTATTTTTCGCATACCGATACAACGGTACGGTAGACACGTAACGCAAAGAAAGGCACCGGGTTGAGGAAATTCCGTTTTCAAATTTTTTAAGCAAATACGATGCTCTTCTGTACCAGCGTTTCCGTCGAATTCAAATTTGTCTCACTCTCTGACTGAACGGGTACAATTGTAGTATCACAGAACGTGTAATGTCATCGTTATTCTGTGGGACGAAGCCAATTATTTGTGGCCGAAAATGTGCCTAATCTTACAGTACTCGGCTACAACGCGATATTTTATTGTCTTTAATCTATTTTTCTTTTCACCAGTACTATTCAAAAGACAAAAAATCGTGTTTGAAAGTGTTACAACATTCTTTCGCAACGAACATTCCGTTCACGTAGTCTTTGGTCTTTGTGTACCAAGTATTATATCTGCGAAGAGATTTTGAGGCGCGATCGATACAGACGATTGACAATATTAGTCATACACTATCAGCCGGAATATATTTAAATCTTATGAAAAAATCGATATAGTATTCATTTTGATAACAGATTTCTATTAAGGCAGCAAGGGTGCGTCTCGCCATTCTTCTTTTTATTATCGTTAACGTCGCATCGAAATTATACAAAAAAAAATCAAATAAAACTATGAAATAATTCACACTTCTCTCGGTATTCAACCTATTAATTTCATACTGTACAAATATGAATCCCGAAATTAATTTATTCGGTAAAAAAACCTTACCCTCATCTCGTCGACAGCTCGTCAAAAACGTTTTCATTAATCACGGGTCATTTCTATTTACAGAGGTAGTTTACTCTCACAAAGATATTCGTTTTAAGAGGACCAAATCGTAGTCGAGTATTTATAAAATGCTCTTAAAAAAAAAAAAATTTCCGATGGTTGAGCATTGCGCACTGTTTAACGATAGCAAACAATTTATCGATCGTTGTCGTAAAAAAAGCTCTCCCCCTCCCCCTCTTCCTCTATGAGGAAGCAAAAAGCAACAAAAAATACTTGTATTTTTTTAAAAATAATTTCCCACGAAAATCAGGTGTACGAGAGAAAATTTTGCTTGTTCGCTGAAACTAAATCCCGGAGCGAATAAGTAACCGCAGTTGGAGTACATAACGGTACAATGTTTCATGATGAATCGTGATGAAAAAAATAAAAATTCAATGTTTAATTGTTCACGAGGATTTGGTGCGATGTAGGATTTAGTGTAACGTAGGTCCCTCAAGTTGGCTCGAGCCATGTTCTCAAACGGAACTGTAGTGAGTCTGTACCGCTGAATCCTCGTTAAAATAATTTAACCGAATATCCCAATCTCTTTTACGTAGAAGCACTGTCCTTGTCGTTGCTTTCCTCCTTGCTTTCTTGGTCGCTCGAGGCGCTCTCCGAATCTCCGGCAGCTCGTTCGTCGACTTCCCGCTTTCTTCGTTCGGACAGACTTCTTCGCTGCGGCATACGTTTTTCCTGTACTGAGTCGTAGGTGCAAGAGTCGGACGGCCCATTCGCACACTCCTCGCTACACGTATCATCCTTGGAAGCTTTTTGCTCCTTCGCGTCTCCGATTATAATTTTCACCGGGGGTTTTTCGTATTTACATATAACGGCGTACATGTCGCCGCCCAATCTCACTGCGAGCCATCGATTCTTCACGACTGCCAGCTTCAGACACTCGCACTTCATTTTAGCGTGAAGATTCGTGTGAAGCGTACGACCCATTCCCTCGATCACCACGAGATCGACGTTGTGCTTTACCATCGCGAGGCACAGCTCCAAACTCAGACGACTGGAAATTCAAGGTTTCAATTGATCATTGGAAATAATCACGCTGCAATTGCCAAGCCGGTCAAACTCACCTCAGATCCAAACACGGTCCGGCTTGTGCCGTTTCCATTGGAAGCAAGCGTTTTTCCTTCAGCGCACGCTTTATGACTCTGCAAACTTTTGCGGCGTCCCGCAGCGTCACCACCAGTTCGGGATATGTCACGTCGTTCAATGCTGGCATCGAGTTGGCACACAGTATTACCTGCCGCACAACATTTTTATTAAATCTGTCATTAATTTATGAGAAATGTACCACAGAGGCAAATTACAAAAAAAGGCACTCACTTTAGTTCCCCGCTGCAACAAGTCTCGGGCGAATGGTAGGATACCAAGAACTATGTCAACTCCGCTGTTGTCAACGAAGATAGCGGCGCATTTGTGCGGTGGTCCGTTCTGCAACCTTTCCGTCCATTCGTCCAAATTGTCTTCCAGCCACGGTCGGCCTGAGTACAATCAAGAAATTATGATAAAAACGATTTTTTAAAAAATGGGAATATTATAAATTAGTAATATTATTATTATACGTATTATAAATTAGTAATCTTACCAGGTATCTTGGTCTGTGCTTCCTTGAAGTGAAAGTCGGTGGTTTCCATGAGTACGGCAACTTCCTTCGCGCCCCAATCGAACATATTTCCCGCGAGCACGCCCATTATCAAGGCTTTTATTTTGTCGGTTCCCTCCAATTTGTCGAGAACGATTATTCGATCCTTCAAGTGTTCCAAGGCCTCCTCGTTCTCCTTCTTCTTTTGCTAAAAGATCCAAACAGTCCGAAGTTCATTTTATTAAAACTATTCGAGCGTAGATAATTCTGTACACGGTTGCGATTAAATTAATTTTCTTACTTGCAAGTATGGATCTGGAAAATCAAACTCCTTCATGCAATGCTCGATAGTGTCGAGCAGCGTTCGGACTGTCAGGGTACCGTAGGCGCTGCAATAAAATTGTACAGTTTGAAAACATTTCGCAGATTCGACAATTTTTCAAGCTATTCATCAATTAGAGAGAAATCACAAGAATTCGTTGCTGGTAGATGCAATTGCTACGAATAACAAGTTATGTAATCTTACAATGGTTGCAGATGCAGATAGTGCAGTCTATTGACGTATTTTTCCTTAAGTTTGCTGGCTCTATCTTTCGCTGTTGGACTTTGCGGTTGACTATGAATAGCTCGAGCCACGAACTTGTCGACCGATTCTTCAAAACACTGGAGCCAGTAGTCTCTGAAAATTAAACATTATGAACTTCCCAGTCACGATTTTCATAGTCGACGCCACCGCGCCCGGAAGCAAACATCTCCGAGATAAGAATCTTTACCTCGCCTCCTTATCTTGAGCCAGATCCGTAGTGTCTGGATTGTACGTGGCAGGATCTTTGAGCAACGGACAAAACGTCACGGCATTCTCGGCTCTGTCGATTTCCAATTGATCCACCTCGATCCCGAGATTCGTCGCTATCGAGTCTTTGAATCCCGACGAACCCGCGTAATTTTCGAGCCAACTGTATTTGTCCGATTGTTCAGCTCCGTATAGAAACGCTCCTATCGCCCCAAGATATCCTTCGTGTCGAAGAAACAACGGTTTTACTTTACCCTGGAAAATCACAAACGAAAGATTTAATACATCCCCTTGATTGGCAGAATTTGGATAGTACGAAGGCCACGGTGATTTAATTCGCGTACTAACGTGCGACCAGTACTTGATAGAGAACGATATCGTGTGCATCGACAGAGGATGATTGCGCAAGAAATATCCGCCGAAATAAACTTTGTCCATGTTGTGTAGAGAAGCGTAGAGACTCGCTATTTGTCCGATGTCGTTGCTTATCGTGAATAACAAACTTCTCGCGATATCGGCTTCGCTGAAAGTTCGCGGACCTGAAAATAAGTGACAAAAGCACCATTGATTGCCTGAGTATCAACTATTCTTTTTTTTCTCTCATGAATGCTCAATGAAACGATAAAATTCATTGCGTACCGGGTATAGTGTTCGAGGACATGGCCTTTCCGAAGGACGAAGCGATAACGTCTCCCGACAATCCTTGAGACGAGTAATCGCCGCCGTATATGTCTTTGACGAGCATATCGACGTTTCGATGATCGCCTCGTTCGGCAAGCTGCAGGAGTTCGTCGAAGCCCTGCCAATTAATGCGAACACAGTTATTGAATCGAATTTTTGAGAATTCATTGACCTTGTACGATTCCGGGTGTAAAAAAATAATGAGTCTGAACATATCTGCACATCAAATTTGATCTCTCGCCAGTCACTATGCAAAGTTTGTGCAATGCAAATCACAGCCATTATAACTTAATGGACTTTAAGTCTAATGCAGATATCTTTAGGGTGATCAGAAAATACCTTTGCTTTGGTCAGCAAAGATCCCAATCCCCAGAATGTTCCCCCTCCAGTCGCCGTGCCTCCAACTCGTTCGAATTCCTCCTCGGACTCGACTTTAAGGATGCTGACGCCGCTTCCAATATTCACGAGAAGATAAGGAAATATGTTCGGATCCGCCTTGCGAAACTTGTACTCAGGATTTCCGTGTCTCTCAAATTCGAAAGCTTCGCTGGACATATTTTTAAGCAGGAAGTTGCAACCCTTTATGAGACAACAGATCTCGTCTTCCTTGTCGACTCTGAACATTTTTAACAATTTGTTTTGTTATCTACCATCAGTTAGTTTGTTGTTTGGCTCACCAAACAATGTAATGATCTAACGGCTTGACAAACGATCTAACTATCAAAACGTACCGCAGTCCCAGTTTTCTCTGTATCGAAGGCGCGTACTTGAAAGCTCCTCCGCCGGTAACTTTAATACTTTTACCCTCGAAACGCTCCATGTTCACCAAGTGTTCTTTAACGAAATCCAGACAGTTCTCTATGTGTCTGGTCTCGAATTTGACAAAGTGCAATCTGCTGCCCTCGTACACTTTGTAGGCACGCTCGCCGCTGTTCTCTGTGCCATCGTTTCCGTACAACGCTTTTCTGTAGCTCACCGTAGAATAATAGGCAATTTTTGTCAACGACAATCCTGCAAAAAAAAAAAAAAAAACATAAAAATCGATTTTAAGTTACTTGTATTATTTTCAAAAAATTGACAACACATTTGAAGCACATTTTGTTCGTTCGTCGATGCGGAAGTTTATTGTGTTCCGCGGTTTTAACCTTCATCGCCATTGTTATGGTCCAGTTTTTCACGAACGGGGATAAAGCGGAGACGAGAAAAAAATCTTTGTCGACGCATTATTCGAAAACAATCTCACCGATGTCAATAGCGAATTTTTGTGCGTTCTTCAAATTGGCGAAAACTTCAACGGCCGGTGGTAACTTGATACTTTTCGGATCCGACTGCGTGTCATCAGTCTCTGCCATCTTTCGCGTTACTGATTTATTTTTTCTCTGCCGAACTATTGTTTGATGGAGCAGCTACGGGCTGGTGTTATGCGCGAGCCAGATGACATGTCACGTCCCAGCGTGTCCCCTCCAACAAATGTTCTATCGTAATTCATCAAATATTTGCTCGTTGATTTTTGGTGGGGTAAACAGCTGTTTACTGCTGCTTGTCAAATAGCCGAGATTTAAAATGGCCGGGCGTATATATATTGCCCCACCAGTACCGTCTCGAATGTATATTTTTTTATCGTATATCTTATCGAAATTCGTGTGCGTGTGCGTACGTAGCGAGTTCTAGTTATAGCCCTCGAAGATCTGAGCATTAAAATCTTCGACAGAGAGTGCTTCGAAATTCGTTCAATAACCAGGTCGCCGTTAACTCGCATTGGCAAGTAATAGGTATACTGCACGTAACCGGAAGTTCGAAGATTATGTAATTGAACGTCGCGGTCTTCGGGATTGGGTAATAAAATTGATTATATGTATTTCGTGTAAAGGGTTTGACGATAAGGCTCGTTACATTCGTATAAAATATTAACATTTATTCAATTGTTTGTCAGGCAACTTTGAGCGGTCTTGGAGACAATGATTATACAACTCACCGTTATACTAATTTTTTCACATTAAATACGGACTAGTTTAATGAAATGCGATCGATATTATACTTAAAAATTATAATAACGGCCTTTGGTTGGCGTACATTTACATTAATGGTCGACACCTTTGATTGCACGATACTACGTATTTACAGTGTATTTATATACTTTCATTTCTTCAATGGAATTTCTCGGTTGTCTTCCGATATTTATGCGCTGATTGGCTCTTCTACAGATGCATCGCGTTTTTCTTCCGATTACCTTTAACTTTTGAACTCGGCGGACTCGGAGACGAGTACACTCTGAAGTTTACCCTGGATGGACTTTGAAACTCGGTAATCAGCCCTTAAAGTTACTGGTATGAAAGAAACATTCCTTTTTTTTAAGGAAATATTTCTCGTAAGAAATTGCAAATTTTTTTCGAGGCTCTGGTCTCGTTGACAGACTCGATATTTTTTCGATGCACTCGATTTACGCGGCTTTAGCAGTTTTTCCTTTGCTCGGCAACGGAAGCAGCTTGAATCGTGTGCTCTGCAGCAAATTGTACGATCCATAAGTGCAGAATCTGTGAGACACGAAGGGAATGTAGAAAGCTCGGAAGAATGGATGAGACCTGTTGAACATAAATTTCGTTAGGGAAAATTGAATATTTCATTCGATTTATAAAATATCGAAAAAAAAATTTACCTCGCTGCGTCCAAGTACGGTGAAGATTTTATCACCGTAAATTGGTCCGTTTGCTGTGAATAATTCGGTTCCAACAACGTTTTAGTGCCCAGATCCAAATCCAAGAGGAAATGACATCGTTCAACGTCGAACTGTGAATTAGAATTAAATATTTCGTCATACGAATCGTGAAATATATTACAATAAATTGGAGTCTATTTTGGTCTGATTGTAACTCACATAGCGCGATGGTTCTTCTTTATTGAGATCGTTGAAATGCGGTTGTATCAAACTCGTGGCATTATCGTGATCGGAAAACGCCTGCGGTAGTTGTCCTCTAAATTCGGATCTTATGTACTGAAGTTTCCAACTGTGTGAAAGAAACAAACTGGTACATTTCGAAACTTGAAAGTTGCGGTAAATTATAGTTTAAGCGTAAACGACAAAATTATGAAAGTCGAGGATAGAAAAATATATATTTAAAAAAATATATTTTACTTGTTCGACGGAAAGAAGAAGTTGCCAGGAAATCGATGCCACTCTTTGCCCACGCAAAAATTGATATTAACTTCTGACGGTACATGTCCCTCGGATCCCAATTTATTAGCTTCCATCATAATCTCCATAGGTGCATAGTAACCTTTGATAGTTATTTGGCATGAATTGCTGTTTCTGTACAGTGATTATTTGCGGGTATTCTCGTACCTTTGAAAAGGGCGAACGATCTTGACAATCCGAGCAAGCCGCAAATCAGGATGGCACCGAACATAATGTGCGTTGTACTCTGAAGATAATGATGAGTGAACGGCAGAGGCTTTATGTGCGTTCTCACGAAGAAATATAATTTTTGCAAAACGTCAACGCTTATTGCACCAGCTAAGCAAATCATCGGATAAATAGGGAACAGAAAGCGTTCCTCCTGTTTATAATGTAAACGATACAAATATCGATTAACTACATGAAACGATCTCCACGCGATCATGAATTGTTAATCGACGTCTTACGTTACCTTGTGCGGCTGGAAGAAAAATACGAGAATCCACAAATAGAGCGGTGCCAGAGAGTACCAGTAAGGTAAACAGTATCGATTTCTCGGCTTTGCCGGCACGACAGCCCATGCTAAAAGCTGCAATAATCAGTTATCGATCATTAACGATACAGTCGATACTGGCAGTGCGAGGTACCAGCCAAATTATCCAATTACAGAAAATTACTGAAATTAACCGAACTCACCAGTCCGAATGGTGCAAGTAGAGCTCCGATGAAGACGAAATTGAAATTCAGGAAGCCGTTAACAAGGTAAAAAGTTATGGGCTCGGTCCCGTAGATATCGGGACCGTGACTCGTGAAGACGTTGTACAGAATTATGTTGAGCGGCGCAACGACCAATTTGCCATAGTACATCGAGTCTATCCACATCATCGGTAATAAAATCACGACTCCGGATATTATTGCCCATTTCGTTAATTTTATCCACTCGTGTCGTCGTAGCAACATCTCCAGAGCTATCGGAAGCCTGTAAGTGTACAAAGTTCATCGAAACAGATTATAGAGATTTTCTATGTACAATATAATACGTTTTTTGCTCGGTATTTCATTATCAAACAGACTAAGTAAAAAAATGGAGCACGTGTTACCCCAAAAGGGCAGCAAATGGCCATCCCATCAACGAAGATATAGCGGTCGTGAAAATTGCGAGCTCGTATCTTCGTCCGTACCACGCTGCTATAGCGACGGTGCTGAAGTACCTGAAAGATTAATAAATCTTTCATAAGCATGTACATGAACAGTAAAGAAAAAAATTACGAATAACGTACATAGAGAAGGAAGACGGCAAAAACGCGGCACTGGAGATGTACATTCCCGAGCTTGTGATGAGAAAGACGAATGTAAGTCTTGCTATGTGCACCCCAAATTCCTTGCAAACGTTTCTGGAAGTAATAAATTCGTTTAGCTGCACATATGAATTTGGGAACGGAAAATAGGACGAGTACAACATACTTATAAAAGTAGACTTCCGCAAGGGCACATCCAACAGATAGAAGACATCGGACGAAATAGAAGACGAGAACTGGATTCGGCTCCAGTAGATAATAGTACAATTTTGCCGGTACCATGTGTATCAGGAGATAGGTATACGATCTCAGGGCGTACTCCGGACTGTACTCCCATGTTTGCTGGCCAGTTCCGTACAGCAGATAGTGACTCTTGAAGAAAAAATGATACAAAGCAAAAAATTAGGATTAGGCATCAAGATGACTCTCAAATGGAGCCAGTGGCTGATATGGTGAACATGTTCTTAGTTACCCCCTCACAAGACAAAGTTCTGGTATAAACAGTCATATGTTACGCACACTGGTCAGGGTCCAGGAACAATAATCTCTCCAGAATGTTAATTATAGAGTGCTAATTATACTATTTACATAAAACCTGATAGACTATAACTTATTTATTTTTTGTAAACGACTTTTTTCCCATTGAAATTATTAAATAAATAAATAAGTAAATTAGTATTGCCCGTAGAAACGTCTCTATAATACGATGGAATTTTGCAATTATAGTGTCAGCTAAAAATCTAATATATATAATTTTATCTTTTTATTTTTGCATTATATTTATACTAAAGATATAGAAAGCTCACAGGTTCCCAGTAGTTGTAGGTCTCGTCGCAGTCAGTTATGTAGCTCCATATCGCAGAGCAGAATCTTGCCAGTAGAAGTAACTTCAATGCTGTTTCGCCACCAGGATAAATGAGGCCGATGTCGGATGACTCTTCGGTCCTGAAAAAAAGGCCCGTAAATAAAAATTACCTCTTAATTTAAATCTATTTTCACAACATTGTCGTCGCGTGTTCAATTTAGATATTGATGTATCGCATTGAAGCTGAATAATTATCACAATCGGCGGTGTGATGTCAATTTTCCCCGGTATTTTGTGTGAAAATAACAACGACGCGTTTATTCACCAATATCGAAACAGAAAAATAACTATGACAATGTTATTCGTTGACGAACGCACTTCGACGTTTTTTTGCCATTGTTCTTTTTCTGATCTTTCTTTATGTAAAACAATTGACGTTGACGCTGTCCCGGCGCCATGGCCCATCTGTCGATACTTCGAACAATGTTCAACGCGCTTATCGCACGTACACGTGTATTGATATCTTCTTCCGTGTATTAGTCTCGAGCCTACGGCTGGGACTTTCGTGAAGCCTCGTACGGTGCTGCCGCCTAGAACGGAGCACTTGCAGAATCGGAAGTGGCCGTTTCTCAGATGGTACGAAAAAGTTATTCGGAAAATGGTAATCGCAATTGGCTTAAAGAGAAATATTTTTTTTTAATTCAAGATTTTGGCCGCTTTGTATTTTCAATCTTTTTTCCGGTATTACGTCAAACCGGGTACGGTGCTGCCACCTGGAGCGGAGCACTTCAAGAATCCGAAGTATAACAAAAGCTAACGAATACCCGGAAAGTATTTTGCTGGATACTCATTCAAAGCTCTGCGATCGATTATGAAAATACGTTTCCATGGTACACTGTTTGAAAAATGGACGTGGATCCGAAGTACACATTCGTTTCTCTTCCCGAGGATAATTCCCTCAGCACAAGTGACAAGAGCACCCAAGAATTATTCAGAAAATGGTAATCGCAATATCCTTTGACAGATATATTTTTAAAAGTTCCAAATTTTGGCCGCTCTGCATTTTGAATATTTTACAAGGTATATTATCTTCCAGGGGCTTGGCTCTCAGTGTTCAGAGATACTTATTCAACGAGCCATTTCATCAGTATCACAAGTTCCATTTGGCAGAGGTAGTTTATTAATCGGTCGTATAATAGGTCAGATATTTTATTGCATTTTTCTTCTCAACAATTATTTGAATTTATTGTTAGGCGTTTTTCAAAGATAAGAATGTCGCGGGTACCCTCAAAACGTATCAAGATTATTCTTGGACACCGCGAGGTAAATAATATAAAAATTACAAGTAATGCAGTAAATGTGAAAAATTGTCGATAAATTTATAACTGCTTTAGGTGTGGGAGCATTTTCGGTCGAGGCAAAACAAATCCCATGCTCGGTGCTAAACATGTCATTTTTCGACAAACTGAAAAATCCAGAAAATAACGTGGTACATGATTCGGGAATCATCCGCAAAAGGTTCGACCTCGATATAGACGGGATTCTGGTCTCGGATAATCTCAGAGGCGTGAGTAGAATTGTTGGCGATTTTTTTTCCATACAATGATCCAAACGAAAAATGGAAACATTAATTATAGATGCTATTGGATGAAGAAACTTGCGAATATCTCTTGTACGACCCTAGCGAGCGCGACGAATTCATCTTTCGAATTTTTCAAATGCTCGTACTCGGCGGCGAACTTTGTCAGTACGAGGAGGAGCTAGAGCCTTATCTGACTTGCACGAAAAATCTTTACAAGGATCTAATCAGGTTTAATCACTTTTATCCGCTCCGCACTTTTATCTCTTCGTTGCAGATGAAAATTGTTCGCCTCCACAATAATACCTTTTTAAAAATCCAGGGTTCAGGTGCCACAGAACTCCGACAAATTGGCAGTGAGCACGATGGTATTGGAAGTAACCGCGAAAGACGACAAAGACGTTCCCTACTTGCCCCGAAATCCTAGTCACAAGCAGAACATCGCCTTCATGCTCGTAGACGGCGATCTTCGTCGGATAACAACGATAACGCACCAGTGCACGGGATATTTCGGATAAATCCGAGATTTTCTGTCAGGGTGTAATATAATAAATTTATTGAATGAGGTAGTAGGTCGTAGCAACTTACATACGCTATTATGATCGGTTACTTCTCATCGCGTGAATTAAAATTAATATGTACATAATAATACCTATTGCGGTTCGAGCGTCAATCACAGAGGGCGCGACGATTCGAAAATATTATTCGGTACGAAGAAAATTTCAAACTCGTTATAGAATCGTAGGCGCGAAATAACTGCAAAACAAATTTGCCTTAGACCTTTGTGTCATTAGTACCTGCTAACGAGTCCTTAACGATACGTTCCATGAATTCGCGCACATAGAAATACGACCATGGATTTATGATTTAAGAGACTAGCTCCTTTTTTTTTGCCTCAGAAATGTCCAAATTATCCCCGGTGATCATGACTTGTATCCCCCAATGTGTAGCCATTGTGTACGCCGATGACTATTAATGTACAATGTACTTATGCGCTTCAAGACTTTTCTTCATTAAATACTTCGCGATCGCTCGACGAGATTTTTTTCATGGAATGTCCAGTCTTCGACTGTGAGGCTTCAATCCTTGCAGTAACAGTATTTGCGGAGATGGAAGAATTCATTCTCTACACATCGCGCTTGAGACCCATATTTGTTTATCCTACTGACGAAAGTTATCTGAAAAAGGATCGAAACGAAATTAAAATTAGTCGCATTTGGGAACACACTTAATTTTTTTCATCGCTTTTAAGATGTAAGACTGTAATGGGATGTAACCGACCTTCGTGTCGAAGACATCTTTCTGCACGTCGTGAGTGATACTGGCTTCGAACAATCCCTCGCCAGGCTGCGTCTTCACTTTAATTTGATAAATTTCGGTCTTGAGTTCAGTTTTGGCGCTAAAATCCCCAACGAAACCGTCCTGGTCGCCGGCCTTTTGAAAGTTCAGGAGCTCTGGACACACATAGTTCAGTACGTAAATAATTTGTCAATATTTTTTTTTTATCTAGTCACCAAACTGAATTAAATGATAGCTCACTTTTAGTGGGTATTAGTTTCGAGGACCATAGAATTTTGTCGAGCTTCAGAACTTCGCAAATATTTCGATGCTCCTCCGTGTACGAATTTAAGAATCGAACGAAACTCTCGGCCGCGCCAATGACGTTGAGATCGTCGGTAGGAACTTCCTGCCAGCTCATGCAAGCGCACCAGTGCGGCTCGATGAAGGCATCGGCGCACGTCCGTTCAAGAGGAATCTGTTAGGGTTCAAAAAGTTTGCACTTAATTTTCGTTTCATTTTTTTTTTTTTTTAGTTTTTTCTCAATCGTTCGACGATTTACCTTGTCGAACAAACTGATGGCTCTTTCCCTCGTATCGCCCTCTTTTGGAGTGTCAAGCTTCAGAATACTTTCCAGAGTCTTGTGAACGTCGAAGGGCGACGACAGATGCTTGGTATTGTACACAAAGTTTGCGTAAGCTTTCGGATGAGTTTGCTTGAACCACGGTGGAAAAACGAACGTGAAGAATGGCAAACGCTCTTCCTGCTTTCCCTGAAGAGTATTGCGGATTTCTGCGAATCTGAAAATTTCGACAAATCAACACGCAATCCCAATTCTATTGAATTCTTTATAAAACACAAAACAATATCGGATAATTTAAACGACCATTGTTACCTGTGGCCGTGATCGCTCATGATTATCAAGACGGTGTTGTTCAAGTGTCCGAATTCTTGCAAATCCTTTACCCACTTGCGTAAATCGTCATCGGCGACGCCTATGTCGTTGTACGAGTCGTGCGACAATTCACCGTGAAACCCAAAAACGAATTTCGGTTGATCGCGATATTTATTGAATATTGTTTTTATGTAGTTCATCATTATCTGGAAAATGGCTGATTATTTCTCAACGATAGATCGAGACGATAAATATCTTTTTTCTTGGTACTCTGCCGAAGTACAGACCATGTGCCGTGGTACACCAGCCATACAGAATTTTTTCGAGTACTTGAAGTACGGCGATGCAGCGAGATAGTAAGTCCGCATATAGTGATCGGTCGGCTGTTCTTTGAAACCCTTCAGACGATAGGTGAACGTTCCGATGTAAGGGACATCCTCCATGAAACCAGTTATGTAACCACTCTCCTTGTAACGGTTCCATATCATGGGATAAACGTTGACGAAGTCTGCTTTGGCTCCCATGCGTTTACGGGTTTCCGGCAGCTCGAGCTCTATTTTGCCGGTGAGAATCGGTATCAGAGCCTGGGGCGTGCCGTCTCCGACGATGTTGTATCCCTCCAGCACGAGAGCGTTCAAGCTTTGCGTCAAATAATGATACGTCTTCGGCAACTTTCGGATGAACGTATTGCGCGACAACGAATCGAAACCGAGCATCAGCACGTTCAATTTAAGGCCGTCGTTAGGAACTTTGTCCCACGTATAAGTTTTTGAGATCGTTGGATCGTCCCTCACTCCTGCCAATACGCTGTGCCATCTGAAATAAAATTGTTTTCAATTGTTGACGTCATTATAGCAACTTTGAAATTCTTAAAAATAATTTTACATTTTTTTTACTCACTGTTTGCCAGTTTTCGACTCGCACTTCACGTCCACAAAGTCGCTGTGCCGTAGAACGTAGGAATCGTCCGATTCGCGGGGTTCCATGAGCTTGGTATTGAAATCGTCGACTCTCAGTATTTCTGTAAATTTGACAATGAAAATGGATTATTCAAAGGGGGTGAAATCAATTTTGCTCGGCAAATTGAAAAAAAAGTTAAGTACCACTGAAGGCGCACGTTATCGTGCCATGCCGTTCCCGCGCACTATCTAAAATCGATATTTTGGAACCTTCCACGACAACCCAGTCCTCCGGGCCACATTCTAACGGTGGAACGTCGTAAATAAATTTCATTATTTCCGGATTCGTGATTTCCAATTCCGGTAGCTTGCAAGCTGGAACTCCATCTCTGTGAATGTTGGAAAAATAATCGTATTAATTACAGTTGAAGATTTTTTAAAAGCTTAAATCACAATGGCATAGAAGCGAATATTTATACCCCATATAGAGAACTTGTTGGCCCGATTCTTTTATCAATTGTGATATACGCATTCTGCAGAAAAGAAAATATAAAATCAAAATTTATCGATCGTAAATAATCGTAAATAATTGCCAGCGTATCAAGAATCTGACAACGTAACTCACAGTTTCTCGGAATTCGATAAATCCGTGTCGTTTAATCGAATTTCTGACCTCATCATTTGAACCACGCAATAGACGAACGCAGCTAGCAGGACTGCGATTATAAGGCGTCTGAAATAGCATGATGCTATCCTCATGATGGCTCACTTTTATCTTTCTGGAAAAGAGTATTTAAAAGAATTATGTGAAGCAATATTTTATTTTTATCTTATCTTTTATTTTGATGTTATCTCTTGGCCGTGTACACTCTCTACACCTAAAAGTGTTTGTTGCCGATCCGGGATAAAATACGAATAATAAATAGAAAACATTGTATGGTCACGCAAATAACGAACGTTCAAATACGCGAGACTTTCAATGACAGCTGTGTTTACGCTTGTGACGCATAAGGATACCAACAGTACGTTATTCCATTACATTTTATTTCCCGTGTCATATTTTTTCGAGAATTTAATATTTTTTTGTGAATTTTATATTTTTTCGTAAATTTTATATTAAAAAAAAATTGAAACAGGACATTCTTATCGGAGTTATCAGATACGCAAATAACTTCGTAAGTTTTTTGACCGCACATCCGTTCCCGCAGAAATGAAATTCACCCGAGATATCCGAGCCAAGTAGGTATTCGAACGTTGCGCCGGGACGTTAGTCACGCAGAGCCGCGTTTAGGAATTTGCCGGGGAAACGACCCGTCTCTCTCGAGTATTCGCATCCGTGCAGCTCTCTCTCTTTTTAGATCTTACTCGGATAAAATTTCTGAACACGTCTCTGGGGTACGCCTGGAACGTTCATAACCTGAACGTAGAGTAACTTTTAGGTGAGAACGGACGATTTATTTATATTTCTACGGCAACATAAAAATTAAGGAAGGTCAGAATTCTAATCCCTGTTGGAAAAGTGTCCAGTAACCATCGTTAATCTCTCGAAAGCATATAAATAACAATGCAAGCCGAGACCCGGACGACGCGAAAGATAAACAACTTCGAAGGAGCTTTGTCGATCGGTTATTAATTGTTCGACGTCCAGTACACATTGTCAGCTTACTGAGTTAATATATATCGAGGCACTTGTGACAGGAGATTGCACGACCGATTGACCGATTCTGCTTACGAGACGTCGTTGCGTGTATGATCCGCTGTATGTGCGTTCACTCGTGAGTTTACCGAACGACTGGGAAGAGGAGTCGAGCACGCGACCGAACTAATCTCACAATGTTTAACTTGCCAAGGTAGATTGTCTCCCGGGCGACAAATGTACTGTTATCACTCGCAGGTGAGCATCGATCCCGTGAACCATTCGTCACGACACAACGTGTAAACGGTGGAAACTTTAATCTTTACCGTTTGCTGTTATATACAGTCACTACGGTTCTATACAGCAAGCCAACGCGCTCGCCCAATCAATTTTCAAAAGAAAATTGATTGGGCGCGCAATAAATCAAGACCCCTCGTGTATTTTATTAACAAAAATCATGTTACCTGCAGCAATGGTCGTAAGCGTTTAATGCATTTAACGATGTATCACACATACGTTCCCAATCAAAAGTTTTATTCGATTGAAATGTCAGTATTTTGCGATATGCCAAAGATCTGAAAAAAAAATCAGCGGTATTAAGGATGTCAAGACCTTTGACTTTGCATAATAATAATGCCAAAAAGTTATTAATTAATTATTTTTAAAAAAAACAGTACACCTTTTATTTTCGCATTTTAAATAAATTCCTTGAATTTTTAGCATGCATGTGAATTTTGTCAGGACTTTCTTATATTTAAAAATTTATTTTTTGGAAAATCCGAAGTATCGATGTAGAGGCATGAATGTCGGATATGTTTCCGTATGACGATTCCATAGTACGCACAAAAAGTTTCGAGGCGGTTGCGCTATGGATTCCGGAATTACGACGTTAATACAAATTTAAAAAATTTAGGAAAATACTGAAAACATTCATGTGGCTTCTACAAAATTAACGAATTCATTTGAAAAGAGAATAAATGTTTTACTTATTATTTGTTGAACAATTTTTTTTAGCAATTTGTCAATAACTTTTTGACATTACTATTATGAAAAATGAATGCTCTTGGCAACCTTTAATACAGTTGATTTTTTCAGATTTTTATGCCGTTAGGAAGTGTTAAAATTCTCACTGAATCTCACTTCTGGCTGAAAATGTGCGTGTGGTACATTCTTAACGGCTGTCAAGGAAACAAAATTTGCGGGCAATGTTTTTATAGAGTTCTTTTCTGGGCACGTTGATTTATCAATCACCCATTACTGATTCAACTGATTACCAATTGGGATGATATCGCGTTTCAACGAAAAATGATTTTCACCAAACCAGATACACATTTTTTTCGCTCCACTCAGCGCGGAATATTTGAAATGGCCAATAAGAAGTCGTCATTTTTTACGTCGTAAGGTTTCAATGGCTGTTTAAGCTATCCCGCGCCGAGTGAAGAGATAATATGTAAATGCTATTCAAGAAAGATCTTTATTCGCAAGAAAATTTAAAATACTAAGAGCGATGAATAAATACTCCCGGCATTGAAGTGGCAAAGTTCATAATAATCGTCGACGACAAAACAAAGATAAACGCAAGCGAATGTTACGAATGTTATGAGGTACGGTAAAATAAATAAAAGACTGTGCGAAGTCTAGATGGGATATTATAAACCGAGTTTATCAGTGTTTGCGTTTTCTCGCGGAATCACTTGGGTAAATAGAACATTTAGGGAAAAGCACATTAACAAGTCGATACATTTTGTTCACCTTGTAATGAAAAAGAAGTCTCCTCTATACGCAAGAAAAAAAAAAAAACACCGGTACGACTTGACTTGCAATAGCGAATGATTATCCGCTACGAATTCCGTTCCAACGAAACATGAAGCTCTCGAGGACGCTCGTTCGTGCATTTTATAGTCGCGCGTGTACAAACTCGACGTACGAGGGAAACGTTTTATGGGTGCATACGTGACATGTATGGCTCCTGGGCAGAAGTAAGTGTCAGAATCTCTTGTGCATAGATATCCTTTATCTCAGCGATTCGTGTAAGTCGACGGAAGAGAATAATAATAATAACTAAAGTATAATAACAAAATTAATTGTAAACGGCAGAAACCTTCGAGGATAGGTATCCTATATATTACTGGCTCATGGAAGTTGACATAAAAAAAAATAATTCTATAGACAACAGTAATAAACAACAATAATGGGAAATTATCAATAAATAGCAAAATCTCTTGAGGATGGATATCCTATATCTCTCCGGCCTCGTGTAAGTCGACGGAAAAAAATAATAATACTGTGCCATTTAACGACCTACCTTCTCGATGCTTTACAGGATATTTTCCGGATCTCAGTTACATTATCGGATCGCGCAAACACGCCGGTGAAACACTGGTATTCCGATGTAGAAGACGCTTCACTCGAACTATCTTTTTCTTAGCATTTTTTTCATTTACTCATCGGATCGTTTTTGAGGTAGAATATCTTTACGTCGATTAATTACGGATGCAATGTTTCCACGGAGGTTAAACCGAAAGATCCGAAGTGGCGTAGTGCAGCGTGTCTGCTCGCGTGCGAAATAGCTTGTGCTTACCAGCCGTTCCTTGGTCCGCCCCCTCGAGCGTTGAAAACAGACTGGCGACCGCGCAGCTGTGCGCCAGAGCAGCATTCACCCTCCGGTCGATATCGTACAGCACCGACAACAACTACCGCCGCGCAGAGGATGTCCGAGAGTCGACGTAACGGCCGCGCTATACAAAACACCGGAACACCCGGTGACCTCTGACTGTGCACGGTTCTCGACGAACGTATTGCTGACCGCACGATACACGTCGAAAGGCTTTGCGAACGATCGAAGAGCGCACAGTGCAGTTTCGATTAATCGACCTCTCCGAACCCCGATCAAAACCCATCGCCCTGCGCGCGCAGAAACAGCTTGACGGCGATGCCCGCGAGAGGCGCTCGCATCGCCGAAACATTAGATGGCGATTTCGTACGGAGTGTCGAGGAATCGAGAAGGCAGATGGAAATGTAATGCAGCTTTTTTTTTCTTATAAACGAGATCGAGAAAGTAATTTTATTTAGTTACCTGAGAATTATCGAAGCTATCTTACAGTTGTACATTTTTAAATCAGGTATTTTTGTTCAGGGAGAGGGTACCCCTCCACGGGAAGAAGTTTATACGCCGCCTGCCCTGTAAAAAAATTATTTTTATTTTATATAATTGACTTTTTTAAGAAGGTAATTCTGTAATCGGTGGAAAGAAAAAAAATTACCTGAGTCTCAGAGGCGAGGCTGGTTTCGCTGTAACTAATGCTACTGCTGTTGTCCTGCAACGAATATCTCTCCTCCATACTGTGGAGCCTCGTCGGTCTGTAGGTATTATATACATTTACTAGGAGATCGGGAAGTAGGCAGACGGGAAGAGCGACGAGAGTCAGCAGCCAGAATGTCGGTGAAAGCACGAGATATTGGAAAACCCACAGCATGTCACCATCGTATCGTCTGAAATCGTTCGTAAATATTGTTATCAGTTCGTATCTTCGATTTTCTTTTTTACTTTTCGACATTTCTTTCATTTACGATCTACTTTTATTTTACAATTTTTTTAAATTTCTTTACTTACGTATTTACGAACGAATAAAAGAAAGCGAGTAAAAAAAATACTGTTTCCGAAGCAACGATACTCGCGACGAATGGAACAGTCCAGTAAGAACTGTGTAAGAGAATCTGAAATACAATAAATTCAATTTAAAAAAAACATCCTTAGTGCGGGTCGATGCACTTCTGATTATCGACGCCTGCGCGCGTGTAATGTAAAATCGTCTAATCGGTGGGCGTATTCTTATACCAATCCCAATACGCCCATTTCCGACGGAGATAAATATCGTATCAAAAGTACATTGTCATATACGGATTTTCGAGAAAAACTGAACGGTGAATATTTTACCTGTACATTGATGACCAAAGTAGCGATATGAAAGATACACGTGCTGAACGACCAAAAATCGGCCGGCGTACTGTTGTACAAAATCACAGGATTTACGAGCCAATAAAAGTATGCTAAAAAATATACAGCTGAGGTTTGCCAGATGCCTGCAACAAACAAGACAATAATTATAGATCCTGAAAAAATTATCTTAAAATAAATAATCGATGCATCAATAAATGATCAGTGACAAAAATGTACCTGTTAGCATCCACACGACAGACTGAAATCCCGAAAGCAGACGATTTCTCGTGTTGAGCTTGTAGTACTGAGGAAATCGCAGCAATCGACTTGCCGAGTAATCCTGCTCGAGCAAACCGAAAAGTAGGATCGGAAGAGAAGTGAAGAAGACGTTGAAGCACATCAGAAATATACTGTCGTACAACGCCTGAAACGATCGAACGATTGTGTTTGATAATCAATTTTAAAAAATTGGGCAAGTATCGCTTGAGAAAAAAAAAAATTTACCTGCGTTGAAAATCCGCTGTGAATTCCAAACAACAATTGAGGCGTTATGAAAACAACGTTCTTGTAAAAGAAGTACTGGGTTAAAATACTGATTCGCACGTAGTACCAGTGTCCGTGAACCAGCAGAGCTTTTTTGAGGTACATGAATTTTGAGAAAGCAAAATCTGCGCTCATGGTCGCCTGACGTCCTTCTTTGCCAATTATGCCCAGGCCAACGTGCGCTTCCTGGATCATTGAAACGTCGTTGCCGCCGTCACCTATCGCCGCTGTCAGAGGTCGACGTTTCGAGTTCTTTATCAGTTGCACGATCTACTCGAAACCGGAAAATTATACCATAATAAAAAATTAAAATTAATTTTTTTAAAATATTATATCATAAGAAAAAAATTAATTTTTTTATAGTCACCTCGCATTTTTGCAACGGCGACATTCGGCAGCAGACCACCGAGTCACAGTGTGTCGCGACGATCCTAAGCAGTTCGGGAAAATTCTTGAAAGCTATCCCCATACTAGAACCGTCCATCATCAGGCCGTACTGCCTGAAGGGTTCCAATTTTAATCGCCGGCTGGAATTTTTTTAAAAGTCAGTCCCTTTACCCGTGGTAAAAACTTTGTCACGAGAGTCGAAGAAAATTTGATCGAATGTGTAAACTCACTCGTAACTTGTCAGAGCGATAAAGCATATTTGGACTGTCGAATGGTCCATGAACCTTAAAACTTCCGTGCCTCGTTTGAAGTGTCCGCAGGAGAAGGCTATATTCTCTGCCGTTTCCGCTTTGTCTCCGGTCAGTACCCAGATCTGCCCAAACATTTTTTTTTAATTCATTAATTAATTTGATGAAAACTATAAATTTTAATTTCCGGTACCTTGATACCAGCTACTCTCAAGCTCTCCAGAGTCTCTTCAACCCCTTCCTGCAGCCGATCCTCGACAGCGGAAACTCCCAGCAATGTGAGATCCTTCTCGATCGAATCGTAAGCTCTTCCCACGTACGTGGCGCGCTCTGGACCGATCACCTGCCTCGCGTATTCCACTGTGCGAGAAAACTTTTTATACTCCGAAGTCGTCAGTTTTTTGTAACCAACCACGAGAGTTCTCAATCCGCGCTGAAATCAAAAGGAATTATTTAATTTAAAAAAAAAATTAATAACAAATTTAGGATGCATCGAATGGAATGAAAGTCGGGAGTTCGCGTTACCTTGGAAAAATCGGATACGTGCTCGGTAGCTTCCTCGATCTTTCCGACAGTAGTTAGAGGAAAAACAACGGAATCGGCGCCTTTGCAGTAGAGCCAAAGATCTCCGGCCGAATCCTCCACGATCACTGACATTCGTTTTCGTTCTGTATAAATAACGAATAATTTCGTACAAATCCCAATCAAGCTTCACTTTGTCTGTGATTAAAAAAGTTAATTTACCGGAAGTGAACTCCAGAGTCTCGATTCTGTCGAAGGTGAGACTGCTGTCGGACAATTTAATCTCCATCTCGTCTCCGGCGCACTTCGATAATACCACCCCGCATCTAGCGCTCGCTTCCACTAGAGCTTTCTCGTCCGCCGAAGCTGCCTGAAAGAATTAAAGTGGATCTACATAACTTTTGCCTCGAGCCATAAAGTACCAATCGATATTTTTACTCTTTTTTTTTTAAGTGAATTATCCGCATGAAGAAAAGCTCGTGAGAAAGATCTCACCTGGCGATGAACCAATGATCCGATGGATAAAATAATAAAAAATAAACCAATGAACCAATGAGTAGAATAATAAAAAGTGAACCAATGAACCAGTGGATTCAATAATAAAAAATGAACCAATAAAATATGAACCAATAATCCAATGAATTAAATAATAAAAAATTAATCAATGAACCAATGGATAAAATGATACAAAATTAACCAATGAACCAATGGATAAAATTTAAAAAAATGAAGCGATAGATGAAAAAAATGTTAAAAGGCGAGATATAAGATTTGAGGCGAACCTGGTACTCCGGCAAGTCCGGGTCCATCATGAGGGAGCTATTGACTCTGGTGATTTTTTTCTGTCGGAAGCTCTCACGGTACTCGAACCGTTTCGCAGCTACGGTGGACTGGACCATGGCCGGAGCTATGTGTACCGAGTGGCACAGAGACAGGCTGATCATGAAATGCCAGATTTCCGTCTGAGGAATAGAAGATAACTTAATTTTCTAAAGACTTGAAAAAAAATTACACTATTTAAAAAAAAAATTGCTACCGGCCAGGTTTGCACTTTCGTCGCTTCGTCCTCGTTTCCATTCGGCGGCAGTCGATAAATTTTCCCATCGCAATCTTTCTCCATGTACGCGACACCGTCGATGGAGCAGCGTCTGAACACCATCAGATTTTCCGTGAGTGTACCGGTTTTGTCGGTGAACAAATATTCGACCTGGCCAAGTTCCTCGTTGAGGTCCGAGGTGTTGGCCAGTGCTGGCTGGTCGTTCTTCTCGTCGTACATCTCCGTGTCCCAACGGAAGAAGAACGAGCCGAGAAACTTTTGGAGCTCTGACGATTCATCGACGATGATTAAGTCAGAAATTTTTAAAAATATATAATTCCTTCATTTTTTTTTTTTACTCACCGACCGAAACGTAAAGCGATATGGGAACGATGTAGTTGTACAAAAGTGAAAAAGTTAAAATATCCTTCAACAATTCGGTGGCCTCGAGCGAATTCCCCTTGCCCAGATACGCTTCCCAATTCTTATTCACGTCGATAAACTCTTTCAGTATCGTCGACCCGACCACTTCCAGAATCAGTATCGATATAAAAAGAATCAGGTAATTGTTTATCGACCTGAAAGAATTTTTTTTTTTAACCTTAATAATAAATACCGCATAATGGATATTCGACTCGTTGTTAATTACTTTTCGGCAGTGGAGAATTTATTGACGGTCATTTTTGAGTTGAGCGACAGTTTCGTGTCGCTTCCGGTGTAGACAGCTGTTCCTATGACGTACTCGGTGTCTCTGAGTCTGGCACCGCGAAGCAAAAGATTGTCGATCGTCAACGAGCTGGTGCTGGATTCCCGGGCGTTGGTGATCTCGAATTTTCCATGAAACTCGTAGAGACTCGGCAGTGGATGCTGGCACGTTAGGATAGCTTCGATACCAACGATCTCTTCGACAGGCCATGATGTCGTTACCTTGGGTACCGACAGAGTCTGTGAAAAAGAAACATTTTAATTAGGAATCAATATTAGTATTTTTTTTTTTAATTATCGATCAATATTTTTGTACCTTTAAATTAGTTTCGCCATCGAGATTCGAAGTAGTGACATAGCAACAACCGGAACTCTCGCTACTGTGCAGAAGTATCAGATCGCATGGAACATCCTCGTCGCGATTGACTTTTACCAAGTCACCGACGACTATTTGCTCGCAGTGAATCTCCTGATGTCCGAAAAAAAAAAAAATCCGTTCAAAGTTGATAATAGTTGTCTACTTAATAATAAAGAGAAATGGAGTAAATTCTATTCCATGATCTAACATCTAACCAATTAAAATTCAATGACAATTTAGCTCATAGAGTGGAATTTATTAAACTGCTATTTAACCATTGTTAGTAATTTTATATATATTAATTATATATAAACAAGTGCTATATTCTCGAGATTTCAACTTTCATTGCATATGGAAGTGAAATTCGAAAATCTTAGCCATTCCCATCGTATATATATTTTGGAAAACTGTAGATTTGGATAACTCTTCAGAAATCTAAATTTACGGTTTCTAAATTTGATAGTCGTTAGCGATGGCACTTCGACCCAAGCCACAACAACCTGCTGGTAACAGTAATAAAAATAATAAGTGGAAGTATAGAATTGTACCGATTATGGATTATCCTACCTGAACGCATTTGTTGCGAATGACCGCGACGGTTGTGCGATTAACGGATTGATCCATACTATTATTACTACAAGCAGGTGCTTAGTAATAATAATAATAATAATAAATGGAAGTATAGAACTGCACAGATAATGCATTATCCTACCTGAACGCATTTGTTGCGAATGACCGTAACGAGCGTGCGATTAACGGATTGATCCAAACGGTAACGCAGATAATCCTCGTATCCCTGTTTCCCCGCCGTTACTATTATAACGAAAATAAGCGGCAGCAGGCTGGTCAACGGTGATACCGGTGAGTCGATAGTTATCGCAATTATCGCCGTCACCAGGAAGTAAAAATTCGCAATCCGACGAAATTGTTCGAACAAATTTTTCGGCAAAAAATTCCAAAAGGTGTACTGGTAATGAAAAACATTAGGAATCAATTGTACAGTCAGGTATGATCGGTAATTAAAAGCTTCGTTCATAGCGTGCCCTACCTTGTTAGACGTGATCCGATTGCCCGGAAAAGTCGTCTCCTCCGGTACATTTTGCGGACCGATATCGAACACCCGGTGTTCGGTTAATATCGAGCTCGCGCTACCCTGAAACACATTTAAACACGAAGATTTCCATTATCGTGACCTCGGACCCAAAAAATGACGTACGCGTCTCTCAATCGATCGACAATCGTGCGCTGTGTCAACTTGCTAGGATCGGTTGAAGTATACGAAAGCACGAACTACTGCGCCTGCGCAGACTGATTCTCTCGACCCTTCGCGATCTCTCGCGGACCTCGCGGAGCCCCAAAAATCGGATGGTCGTGTCTCGCAGACGGGAAAATATTCCCGGTCTTCCTTCGGTCCTTTCCCTCAAAATTACTCCGGGCAGTTCAGAATTATTCTGCGAAACGCTCGCCGACATAGTCACTCGATATTCCTCTGAGCGACGAGTGATCCATCTTCGTTGATCGGATGCTCAGAACTTGCGGCGAAGAGTAAAAAAAAAAATGTCCAAGGCTCAACTTGAGTGATGAGATCGAAACCAGGGGAGAGCATGAAGTTGCACGTTGGAGAACCATTGAAACACGGACAATTTTTCAATTGTCTCGTTTTCGGTAATTAAGTTACTTCGACTATTTCCAATCGTCACGCCGGTGTCAGAAAATTCATCGTTGATCCAACGACCGATGTTGATTCGAGGAACGCCTTTTTTAAATTTTTAATTTTTTTTTTTTATATAGCAGTCGAGAAAAATCGTGTGGAAAAATTGTCGAGAAGATTGCGAAACAAATGGATATAAGATGTTGGCGTTATGGCGAGGCTGCGAGGGTGGCCGGAGGGTCGTCGGGCCAATACTGCGATGTCTTGGGCGACGGAAGCATCGCGGCGATTCCTTCCTGAATCCGAACAACGGCCAGTACATAGATCACATGTACGAGACCTGGCTGAAGGACTCGAGGTCCGTCGATACCTCTTGGGACGCGTATTTCAAATTGGTGGCCTCGAATCGGAGACCGGACGCAACGACCTCTACGGAAAACAATGCCTGGATAGAGGACACGCCTCAGGCTCGAGCACTGGTCGCTCTGAGCGGGGATTCTCAAGCTGACGACGGTAACGCAGGATCCCCGATTCTTGACATCGATGCCACAATACGCGCTTATCAGGTACTGAAAAATCGGTAAAGAATTTTTGTACGCATGTAATTGATTATGTAATTAATTCTTGTTATTTTTCAAATTTGAATTAAATTAATCTTTTAATTTTGATCAAAGTAATTGTTCAATTTGAAACTTGGGTGTGAACACTGGGTCTTTGAAGGAATAGTCGAAGTTTGAAACTCTCAGATTTCCGCTTTCTCGACTATTCTTCAATTTTCATCAACAACGGTTTTAAACTTTTGACTTTGGCAACTTCTGGGCCATGTAGACACTTCGAGAAGTGACCCAGAATTTTTTTAGGTTTTCTTGAAAGCCAAGAAAACTTTGAAAACCCGACTGTTCCCTAAGAGACCCAGTTTACACACCGTGTCTCTGAATAGTGTACACACGCAGGGTTAAATTAATCGTTTAATTTTAATTACATTAAGAGATTAATTTTAATTAAAATTTAAAAAAATTGATAATAGTGATGAGTAATTATATTGTATTTTCAGGCTCGAGGTCACTTGATCGCCGACATCGATCCCTTGGGCATACAGAATCCGGAGTCCTCGAAGCTGCAAGGCACGCCGAATCTTGCGCCGGCCGTTGTGGTGCGCCAGCATCTGAGCGGAATGACCGAGTCCGACATGAATCGTGAATTTCCATTGGGTTCGATAACGGTCATCGGCGGTGAAAAGAAGAAACTACCGCTTCGCGACATACTCATCAGACTCAATCAAGTCTATTGCGGACACCTCGGTCTGGAATACACGTACATCCATGACTTGCAAGTGGTCGGTTGACAATCGTTACGATTTAACTTGAGAAACCTGTTTTGTTAACAATCTGAAAAAGCTTCAATTTCCGAACCCGTGTCGGGTCAGTTAGACTGGCTGAGGCACAAATTCGAGATCCCGGGCGTCTGGCAGCTTCCTCCCGATCACAGAAAGTGGATCTGGATGAATATAATGCGGGCCGTTACGTTCGAGGGTTTTCTCGCCAAGAAATTCGGCACTGAGAAGCGATTCGGTCTGGAGGGATGCGAGTCTTTCGTGCCTGCCGTGTCTCAGTGTTTCGAGACTTCCGCCGAACACGGTAAAAAAGACTCAGCTTTCGAAGCATTTTAAGAGATTAAAAAATTGCATGTGATAATATTCACTGTAATAAAAAAAATCGTGTGAAGTTTAATGAACCGGACTGGAAGTTTTTATGTAAAAACTGGTATATTAAATTTCATGTATAATTGTGATGAAAAATTAATGTTCAATGTATTGAAAACATTGGGAATACTTGATTATTAATGATTTACTTTAATTTTACTATGAGAGTGATTTAATTTTAATAATTTAGTATAATTTCAATAAAAAAAAGGTGTATTAATTTTTCATCACAATTGCACGTTCCATTTAGTGTACCAGTTTTTGCATAAAAACTTCCAGTCTGGTATATTAAATTTACAATTTTTTTTACACTTCTTTTTAGAAAAAATAATTTATTTCTGTAATTTAAGGGGTCGAAACTGTGGTCATGGGAATGGCGCACAGAGGACGTCTAAACACCCTGGTAAACATATGCTCGAAACCGATGAATCAGTTGTTCACGCAATTCAACCCCGTGGCCCTGGAAGGGCATGGCTCGGGCGACGTGAAGTACCATCTCGGCACTCATTCGGAAAAGCTGTTGGAGAGGTGAATATTACGGAAGGATCGGAATTTCGCACGATCTCACAATAATCGTTAAAACCAGATGCGGCAAAACGATTCAAGTGGCGATGATGGCCAACCCTTCTCATTTGGAGGCCGTCGATCCGCTGATCGTCGGTCGGATCAGAGCCGAACAAGTTGCCAAGGGGGATCTCTCAAGTACGACAATTTGATCTCATGAACCACAAATTTCCATTTTTTTTTTTTTTTTTTTATAAAAATGTGTTGTTTTTATTCAGGCGAAAAATCCATGGCGATTCTGGTGCACGGCGACGCAGCATTCGCCGGCCAAGGGATATGCTACGAGACGATGCACCTCACCAATCTTCCCGAGTACACGACCGGAGGAGTTATTCACACCGTCATCAACAACCAAATTGGCTTCACCACGGATCCAAGATATTCGCGATCGTCCGCGCATTGCACCGATTGCGCGCGCGTCGTGAACGCTCCGATATTCCATGTGCACGCTGACGATCCTGATCTCGTTGCCTACTGTGGCAAAGTAGCTTCCGAATACAGGTGAAAGATCCGCGCGATTCGCAGACCACGATCAATTTTATTTACGGTCGAGACAAGACCGTTGTAAAATAGTACTTTACGTTACAAGTGCGGTAAAACGGACATTATACGCAGGTTGTGAAGTGGTCGCACGAAGCACGAGATGAAGGCAAATGCTTCTTGTGGTACGAGTGCGGCGAGTGGAATCCACTTCAGAGACTTCGTATAATATTCGCTACACCGCACTAGTATCGCATAATATTTTTTGTAACGAATGCAGGAGAAATGCTACTCCGTGCATGCTGATTGTGGCGCTGTGCAGCAAAACGTTCTGCGCATGTGCTGTACTTTTCGCACGCTTAAGCGTGCGAGAAGTAAGATCGGACCGATGTACGCATGTCCGGGTATTTATGGGATACTTGGCTGCAAATCGCCACTTTCGCCACTCTCGGCAGGCACGAGAAGCAGCACTTTTCATGCATGAGTTACAAAATAGTACTTTACGATACTTTTTGTGCACATGTTATAAATAAAATGTTGTCCAATGACAAATTTTTGGGTTCAGGGCGATCTACCACAACGACGTTGTCCTGGACATCGTCGGCTACCGGCGAAACGGCCACAACGAAATGGACGAGCCTATGCTGACCCAGCCACTCATGTACAAACGCATAAAAGCGCATCCCAACGTTCTCTCCATTTACAGTGACAAACTTCTCAAGGAAGGAATAATCGACGAGGGATTCGTTAAAGAGGTATTATTTCGTGGACATTTTAGTCGACATTTTTCTGATAGTTTTTTCACTTTCATTGTCAATAAATTATCTGTCGTTACAGGAAACTGAGAAATATGTGCAACATTGCGAGTCCGAGTTCAAAAAAGCCCAGAGCATAAGTTCGATGCAAATGAAGGACTGGCACGACGTTTCGTGGACGGATTTTTTTGCCAATCAGAGCCCAAAGAAAAAGATTCCGTCTACGGGAATCGATAAGGAAGTTATCAAGACGATATGCGCGGCGGTTTCGGAGATCCCGGCTGGAATCGAAGCTCACAGTCAGGCAAGTGCCGTCTTTACCCTTTATAAGTCACACCGCCCTAAACTGTACCGAAAGGGGACTATCGGCCATGCGTTGGTGCGATAGAGGTGCGACTTATAAAGGGTTTAAAACGTGAAGTTACCACGGTCGGTAACGAAAACTGTAAAATTGTGACTGCAAAAAAAAACCACTGTTTCTTCAGATTTTCAGGGTTCTGGATAAGAGGAAAAAATTAATAGCAGCTCGTCAAATCGACTGGGCGATGGGTGAGAACTTGGCTATTTCCAGTCTACTCAAGGACGGTCATCACGTTCGTCTTTCGGGCGAGGATTCCGAGCGCGGTACATTCTCGCACAGGATGCACATAATCCACGATCAAACGAAGGACATGACGTGGAAGAATATACTCCACGACATTTTTCCCGGTCAAGCGCTCTACACGGTCACCAATTCTCCGCTGTCCGAGTACGGAGTCTTGGGTAAACCGGCTTGCCTCAATTTTAGTTCAATTTCGCACAAAACGATTTCTCTGAAAATTCCCAATCCCAAGGATTCGAGCTTGGCTATTCGGCGTACGACCACAACACCCTCACGATATGGGAAGCCCAATTCGGTGACTTTGCCAATACTTGCCAGGTTCGTGTTACGTAAAAAATTACGCCTGGCTTTTATGGCTCTCAGCAGTCGAATATTAATAATCCTGCGAATAACGTGCAAAAAAACTCCACAGGTAATAATAGATTCGCTCCTGTGCTCCGGTCAAGCAAAATGGGGCAGGCAAGTGGGTCTGGTTTTGCTGCTGCCCCACGGAATGGAAGGCCAAGGACCCGAGCATTCTTCGGCTCGATTGGAGAGATTCCTTCAATTGGCCGACGAGGATTGTACTCACATGCCAGACGTCGAACCACCGTCGTCTTCCGCGAACGATGAAGTCACGGAGGAAATAATGACGCGGCAGCTTTTCGAAATTAACTGGATCGTCTGCAATGTTACGACTCCCGCTAACATCTGTCATGTCCTGAGACGTCAGATCTTGATGCCTTTTAGAAAGCCACTGGTAAATCGCACTGCACATTATCGATCGAGGATCATCGGTCGACGCACCGTCCAACGACACTTTAGGGAAACGAACGATTTTGAATCGCGCCCGTTCGATGTCGGTACTCTTTCCTCGCGGACTTCCATCACTTTCCCGACGACGAAGTAGCAAACCGTTTTTTTTTCGTACACTCCTATCGACACAAAGTGTAAAAACGTTATCTTCGCCTCGAGCCAACTTTCGTACGACGCGGCATTTATAATGGGCATTTAACATGATAAGGATGAGCGAGGTGGATAAGGCGCTTCGCTTTTAACGCTAAAGTTCTTATCGTTGGGTCATTGCGCAAACAGATACAACAAAAAAGCGTTATAGGTGCAAATCGATTGGGTTCTTGGAAGAAAAAAAAACAAAGTTCGTTTATCATTCTTCGAAACCTGAAATTGTTGTCCCAGATAATAATGACACCGAAGTCCTTGCTTCGCCATCCTATGGCACTGTCGGCCCTCGATGAGATCGAGCCTGGTACATCGTTCAAACCGATTTATCCGGATCCGACGGTGAAAACCGATTCTATAAAGAAAGTGCTGTTCTGCTCGGGAAAAGTTTATTACGATCTCGTCGCCGAACGACACGAGAGAAAACTCGACGAGGAAATTGCGATTGTTCGAGTCGAACAGCTGTGTCCATTTCCGTTTCATCTCGTCGCGAAGGAATTCAAGCGATTTCCAAACGCCAAAGTGAGTTATCGCCTCGAGTGAAGGATCATTTTTTTTTTCTCAAAATTTATACATAGAATGGAACTAAATGATCGTTAATTGTTGTTTTTATTTTTTTCCAGATAATGTGGCTTCAGGAGGAGCACAAGAATCAAGGTGCTTATCACTACGCTAGAGAGAGATTGGCACTGGCGCTCGGCGTGCAACTCGAGGAAATAAAGTACGGCGGCCGGCCGATATCGGCATCACCGGCAACGGGAAGCAAAATTATACACAAACAAGAATTCGAGGATATGATGACTTCGGCGATGTGTCTCGATTGAATTGCACAGTACAGACGAAGGCGCATGTAAAATCCTCGCAATTACAATGACAACGTCGTTCGCGTCTTTCCTCTTAAGATTCTCTTCCGTCGAAACTGCACATGTACATAAATACCAAACGCACGTTCGTAAGCTGCACCGGGCTTAGGCTCCAGACTCACCGCTAAACATAGATACTTGATACAGCGTCTCGTCGATCGTTTGCAAACTCTTCCGTCAACATCACACATCTACAATACTATGACTTTACGGCACGTCGAGTAATTAGCGGTAATTGAAGAACAAATCATTCACAATCTCTTTGTAACGCAAATAAAATAAAACTTGATCTTGAAGTTGCGAAGGTCGATACAAAAAATACAATAAAATCCTTGTAGATGATTCGACGCCGCGCACACGTGACGCGGATCGATCCGAGAGTACGGTAGAATGTTCAAGCTCGAGCTCTTCCACGCTCGACGGAGCATAAGCGTTAATCAATTTTGCGCAATGTCGACCCACGTATTGTGACACACCTGCATTCGCGTTCTAATGAAAGATTCGCACCTGGATCTAAACATACGAGCGCACGTTACAGACGATAATTTTTATTAACGATGTCTGTAGTCAGAAAACATTATTCAGGATGTTACGAGTAAATTTTGGAAAAATGACCATAAACTCAGTACCGACTTATTCATTACATATGTAATCAGTGTAAAACAGCTCAGAAAGTGTCTCGCAGCGACACGTGCGACGACTGGAGCGCGAAGGTTATCGTGATTTTTTTTTGTTCCGCTCCTCCACTCACCATTTGAGATTTTCCGTAGCATTAAGGAAACTTCGAGTGATGTGGCTCAGAGATTTTGATATTGTACAGAATGTTGGCCTGCTATCGTTTCCTCCATTCCTCGAAGCATCCGATGATAAAACGACATTTATAATTTTATGTATTCGGGAATTTTCTTTCACCTTCTTTTCAAAGCACTCGGGTATTTGTGACACAATACACAATATACGCAGGTTTTCTTTGTTACAATTTTTTACACTATAATCGCAGATGATTGTGTAGAGATTAAATGCGATTTTTTTTAGGGATGGAGACCACGGATTTTACTTCTACCCAGTATCGAATTGATTAATTTAGTGACATAGATCAACAACGTTCGCTCGTGTTTGACAATGTTCGCGGTATCGATACCGCGCTCGACTGTCAGAAAGCCGCGCTTTACAGGGATAAAATCAATTTCTTTATCGAGTGCTCGTAGCACTAAGCGTAACCAATAGAATATAAGGTGAGGCTCCGGTAACTAGGAACTCGCATATCTATAATCGCTGAGATAAGTATCGAAGCAAAAGTACGACTGGTTTATCTATATTACGAGAATCTGCTACAAAGCAAATTTTTTCTACTCTGTGTCGTCTGAATTTATATCTGGGAAATCTGTTGAATGGAATCGAGTTGTTCCCCATGTTTCTTAAGGTGAAGTGAAACACGTTCTCTGTCGCTGTCTTTCGCTCCACCGTAAGATCTCTCTCACACTCCTGGCTGCATCACGTGACTTTCACTTCATCTTAATTCAAGCGGTTATGTCTGGACACTGAGGTCAAAACTGGATTTTTAAAATTTGAAAACGGGGGAAAAATTACAATTAAATAGAATTAAATAATAATTGTAAAGTATGTCAATTCCGGTCAGGAAATATCATTTTTTTTTACCTCAAGCGACGTCGTACCCGAAATAGGTCACTTCCGGTTTGCAAAGTTTTTATACTTTGCAATAACCTTAGGACGACTGAACGGTAATCAATCAGCATAATAGGGAGGAAACAAGTTGAATATGACTGTTGCATATTCATTACTAAGAGCATGTGCAATACCACGGTCGGTAATAAAAACTGTAATCAACTTTTCACACGGATTGTGGCATTCACGATCACAAGAAAAGTGTCATCGAAAGCCGAGATGATTCCCGCTTTCTATGTAACTTTGCTTTTGACCGTACATACGAAAACTCGTGAGAAAAGTTGATTACAGTTTTTGTTACCAACTGAGTCCGTTTCACTTCTCCTCATGGCTAAATTGCCTGGTATCTGCAAGGTCGAAAGTTCAACGCCCGTTAATGGTGTCTTTTTTTTGTAGCGTATCATTTACCCCAAGTTTATTTCATTTTTCGATCGAAAGTAACGTTAGCTAAGGGTAACGTCATTTCGGTCTGAAAATTCAAATTTTCGACTGGAGGTGACATCGTCTAGGGGAAACATCACTTTATACACATTTAAACACACGAAATAACTGTTTTATTGTATCCTAGTACATCAATTATACTTCCTAATTGTTAAAATCAAACCTTCCAGTCTTAACTTCTTAAATTCGTATTTTCCCACGCGACAGGGAACTTCGAGATAATCGATGCTGCGCGTGCACAGCAGCGCATCAACCATTTCAAGTACTTCTGTCCTTCTATAAATTTACTTAACGAAATCAATTCTGATACTCAAAAGAAATGACGAAAAAAAAATGTACAAACAATTAAGCATACATGGAACATTTTAATAAAGTGAGCAATTATACAAGTACGTGAAAATGTCAGATCAGTGAATAATAAATGTATCCAAGTCGTGTTCTCCGGCAGACTCAGTTGAACATTTGACTCACTCGGTGCGACGGGCACCGAGTGCGCAGCGGTCGTCTCCCCATCTCACAGTCTGTCGATGCTTCGGGAAAATCAGTATGGCGACGTCCGGCGTACGCAACGTATCGCGTCATTGCGTAATAGTGTTAACCGTGCGGTGAATATCCACGCATACGAAGCCCCCGTAGCAGTCGATCACAGGCCCGTCAGCTCGAGTGTTGCAATCGACGCGAATCAAGAGATATGCCGAGCAGTCATCACGAGTCTCGCTAGTGACGAAAAGGATGCCCTCCGCGACGATTACGAAGCCCCGGTAACGAACGGTGAACAGACGTCGAGTGGACGTAAGATGTCGACGATTAAAACAACGGGTACGGGCAGCGGTGGACCGCGACTGCTGCCCGTCCTGAGCCACTTCAAGTACGAGCACTTTGTGGCCGGTATTTCGGGTGGCGTTGTATCGACGTTGATGTTGCATCCACTGGACTTGATCAAAATCAGATTCGCTGGTAAGTAGGCAATTTTTATTTCGCTAACTAAAAAAAAAATCGCCGTTCGGAAATTCTTTATTTTTCGTTTTTCATCGCGCGGATCACGACATTGCAAAAGGCGATCGCGCAAACATTTCGTAGTCGCGTGAGGCTCGTCGATCCCGTTGTTTCGTTTACAATGAGTGAATGACAGTTTTCGATAATCGTAGACGGGGACATGCCCGGTCATTGTCGAGCTATTAAATGCTTCTGATGGAAGTGAGACACAGTTTTTTTTTTCTGTTACGAGATGCCATTAAGTGTACGCCGGCCATACCGAGGCGGGGGTCTCGCAAAGCGGACCACGTTGTTTCGTCTGCCTGAGTAAACTCGTTCTCGCGTGACGCTTCTGTTTCTTTGTTCGTCACGTGGGCACGCAGGGAGAAACTGCATTCTTGAGAACTGTCTCCGTTGTGATTTAGGCGATCTGTAAGAATCGAAAAAAAAATCCTATTTTTATTAAATTCTATACCACGTTGTCATTGACCGCGATTGGATTGTTCTCGAGAGAAAAAATTCCACCAGCGAGGTTTCGGCCCTGCGAAAAGAGGTCTATTATCACGGCCGGGGGGTTATCGCGGGTTCAACGTATTGTATCTTTGTAATATCGTTCCGAGACTCGTTGTTCGAAGCTCGGAAGACGATCAAAAATCCTCTCTGCAATTACATCGAAAATCGTGAAATTTTATATTTCTAAATCAAGTTTAATTTCCGTGTACACCTTATCGCGGATTTGCGATAAGCTTCGCTTCCTTGTGTACCTTGCTCGCTTTTCGATACGGTGTGGAATGTTTTTTTTTCGTCAGCCCCAATGCCGCATCGTTATCTCCGCGTAGGCAAGCACGTGGGTTGATGTTCGATAAAAAAAAGTGTAAAAAATTACTTCCGTTACCAAAGAATGCTTCAATGCGGAAAATTACGACGAAAAATTGAAGCTCCGAGTCAATCACGCACAATCCTCCGACAATTGCTTGTCGTCGGAACCGGTAGTAATTACCATCTTGACCGAGGATTTGCGTCATCAGTCTCGATTATGTACGGCTGGTTCGAGGTTGGGACATGCGGGCGGTACGTCCGCATTTGCACGTGAGCGTGTATCTGCAACGTGTGGCCGCGATTCTGGCGCGCGGGGCCGAGTCAATGACAATGTCCCGTGCTTCGAACTTCGACGAGAATATATTTTGCTTCCTAGTAAACAAAAACCTTTACTTTCATTTCATAATTTTTTTTTAGTTAAACTGTTACTCAGTTGTATCTCAATTTGTGAAATATGAAATCCCCGATAGTTGATAGACGCTAAATAAAATATTTTCGACGGCTTCTTGAAAGCAAACGCCTAGTCAGGCGTTTGTTGACGAAGGACGCTTCGTCTCCGAATAAACAAAAACAGCCGATGCTGTCGATTCGTATCTCGACAGGGACGAAAATAACAGATAACAGATCATCTGTTATTCTTTTCACGTTATTAGTATTGTTGTTATCAGCGCTATGATTTGATTTGATATCTCAATATTTTCGTCAATTTTCTACTGCGTCCAATGTACAATATGGCGGACACGAAAGTTTCTCTCTAGTTCGCCTTATTAACACAATAGGCTTCGATAAAATTACGTTGCATACGTTTGCCATTTAAAAACACATGACGATAATACGAAGCGGTCGTAGCGGTGGTCGTTATCCCCGTTTAAACGCGTTTTATTGACACGCTCCCGGCAAAAATAGTTTACAGTGAGTCCATTGTCCGTTCGCGAATGTTGAAGCAGCGGACTGCATCCGAGCCATAACTCCGATTAGAGTAATTTTCGCGATATCAGAGTCTCCGCGAAGTAATTCGCCAGTTCCGGACATAATTTCGACCTGCATTCATATTACTCTGAAAAAAGAAAATAGTAATAAATAAAAATTAGAAGTCAGAAGTTAAGAAATTTGTCAGACGTTAATCAGAAAATCTGAACTTTGTACCGTGCTAAAAATAAATCGTGACTACGATATTGATGAACTCCCACGAGTTTTCTCCTCGTTATATTTACTCATTTTCTTAACCCACTTATGATCTCGAAATAACCGAATTGAACGTATCGAACGCCACAGTCGCGTAAGACCGTTTATTAATTTTTTATTTTTTTTTTACGCTCGATTTATTCGAGTCTTTCTTCGGACAACATTCTGAATTATAGGTCTCTGAAAAAATGGAATTAAATAAAAAGGAGGAATAGGAAGTCAACAGGTTTGTCAGGCGTTAATTAGTGAATCCAAACTTTGTACGGTGCTAAAAATAAATCGAGACTGTATGATATTAAACTGCCGCGAGTTTCCTCGTCGTTTTATTTACTTATTCCTTTAACCCGCTTATGATCTCGAAATAACCGTGTCGAACGTAACTAGCGCAGCATGCGCTGCAAAAGCGTTTGCAATTTTTTTTTTTTTTCTCGACCGATTTATTAAGTTCACTTAGGTCAGTTTTCTCACAAGTTCAGTCGTCGGAGCAATGCTGCACTATTGAAACCGGAGCTTCGTCTCGGAAAGACTAATATCGTGTGTCCGGTATCGTATAGCGGGCTCGAGAGTACGGTAATACGATTCGTTTATTACCGCTGGTATCCCCATCGGGTCGACGGAGACGAGAGGCTCCGTTAATTCTGGGGTCCTCGACGACGCGATATTCGTCGTAAAATGTTCTGGCTATTCACCAAATTGCCGGAGGAAGTCCGTGGATTGCGTCAGAATCGAGGCGCTACTACGATCCACGTTTGTGTTTCACACACGTACGGAGCCGGGCGACCAGCTGACTTGCCGGGAATCGCCTCGAGCTCTAGCACGGCTGAAGTGCTAGCGAAAGTAGCAAAGGCCACCGGATTCTCCCAGGTGGGCCCGCTGGCGAACTGATTGCCGGCTGACCTTATGCGCAAACATCCGTAAAATTTAAAGAGCCTCGTCCAAGGACTCCGTCATTACCGAAAAATAAAATCATGGAGTCCTTGGAACGGGTTCTTAAATTCTTAAATTCTTAAATTCTTAAATTCTTAAATTCTTAAATTCTTAAATTCTTAAATTCTTAAATTCTTAAATTCTTAAATTCTTAAATTCTTAAATTCTTAAATTCTTAAATTCTTAAATTCTTAAATTCTTAAATTCTTAAATTCTTAAATTCTTAAAAACTCAAATATCAACCATTTTTCCGTTTTACATGTGGGAGATAAGTTATATTTTATTCTCTACGAAATACAGGTAATTTGTTATTTTGAAGATATATCTTAAAAACAGCAAATGACGTGTAATTCGCAGTGAATAAAATATATTTCATGTCCCACATCTAAAACGGCGAAAATGTTTGATATTCTATGTTTTTTTTCTTTTTTCAATATATTTCTCCATATATACTTTAAAATGATTGCTGTCTGTACGCGCCCATTGTGGCTAATGCTATTGCGCGTGTTCGGTGAAAGTGAGCTAGATTGATGGACGGTACGAGATAACTACAATTCCCTCTATTCGCCTGCGTTCCAACAATTTGCCTCGGCCGCACCGAACCACCGATTTAACGAAATTCTGTGCATAAAAGCAAAGCGAAAGTTAATTGAATTCTCATAACGAATGCATCGACGCTGTGAATTTCTGTTTCTTCTTTGCATTGTTGCCGTTTCATTGTTTACCCTTCTATATCGCGGAGGGAAACCGAACCGTACTATCGTTCATCGGTTTACTTCCGAGGAGACATAAATTTCAGTTTCGCAACGCAGCGAGGAAATGCAAAGTGGAATGCGACTGATAAAACTCTCATGCACAATCGAAAGTTATGTTTTTGTTGATAAGGAGAAGCTCTCCGCATAGGCGCACGTGCGGCGCCTGCAGGCGTAACAATTATTCCTCTTATCGTTTCTTGTTTATCGTCATTATCGTTCGAAGCGTTAGCAACGAGATGGGAATGCTGCGTCTCGTCCGACCAACAAAATAATATTGTTCTCATGCACACTTCGGTGCTCGGTTATTTTTGCAATTTCGTCACCACAATTTAACTCGACAACGAGTCGAGTCAATAGTCGGCTGTGCAATAATCCATTACCATTATTGTTGTTTCAGTGAACGATGGTATTACCTCGACGGCTCCGAAATACACAGGACTCAGAAACGCTATGAGCGAAATCGTGAAATTGGAGGGCGTGCGCGGACTCTACAGAGGAGTCACGCCGAACGTATTGGGCTCTGGTTGCTCTTGGGGTTTTTATTTCTTTTTGTAAGTATTCTGCCCTCTCTTCGCTCGGGCATCAAACTTCACTTCTTGTGACATAATATACTGTTTTACGGTTTTACCGGAGTATCGGTGACAAATTTTAATTTTTTTCATTATTTTTTTCTGCCGACAGCTACAACAGTATAAAAACGTGGGTGCAAGGCGGAAACGCGAGAAAATCACTGGGACCCTCTCTGCACATGTTCTGCGCAGCGAACGCCGGTGTACTTACGCTTCTGATGACGAACCCCATATGGGTCGTGAAAACTAGGCTTTGCTTACAGTACACCAACGACGTGTATCTCTCGGAGTCGAAGAGGTACAGCGGCGTCGGCGATGCCCTCAAGAAGATTTACAGAACGGAAGGCGTTAGAGGTTTATATAAGGTGATTAACACGATACGGGTATTAAAACTCATTCGGTGTATCGCAGTTTCTCCAATGCAAATTTCGATCTAACACTCTGTCGATAATTCCTTTCAGGGTTTAGTTCCTGGAATGTTTGGCGTCTCTCACGGTGCCATTCAATTCATGACGTACGAGGAGATGAAGAACAAGTATAACGAGTATCGGACTGTCCCGATAGACACGAAAATGGTACGTTTGTTAAAATATTAATAATAATTAAATTAATTATTTTTAGGTATTTTAAACAAAGTTTCTAGATCATATTTGTGAATTATGTTTAAGCCATAGAATAGTTCAGTAGAATTGAAATGTAAAGTTATAGTTTGAAAAAAAAAAAAAAAAATAGAGATACACGTTTATCGGTTTTGTGGTTGACAGGGTACGATGGAATACATAGTCTTCGCTGCGATATCGAAATTGATAGCTGCCGCATCGACGTATCCTTATCAGGTTGTGAGGGCTCGTCTGCAGGATCACCATCACGACTACAGAGGGACGTGGCACTGCATCGAAGCGACATGGAGGTCAGAAGGAATGAGGGGTTTCTATAAAGGCTTGTCACCTTATCTTGTGCACGTTACGCCGAATATCTGTCTGATAATAATCATCTATGAGAAATTTACAAACGGCGTCTGAAAGGGAAAAAAAAAAACATCTGTCCTCGATAAATTGCTCCAAATTTAGCGACCGAATAATCAAATCGCGGCGAGTAGAGAGAATACCTTCGTGGCGGAAGAATTCACTTTTATCTTTCTTTTCAGCGATATATTATATGTTCAGATCGGGCGCCGATGCTTAATCAGTATTAAACATAATCTATCTAATCTTTTCTTTATTAATTCTTTTTACTTCCACTACGTTCTTTCGTCATCGAATAGTATCCGTAAATAGAACAATTGTCCGTCTGTTTCATGTACGAATTGCACTTGTGGATGCTTCTGCCACGTTATTCTAGCGAAATAATTAGTGAATTGCTCGTTTGAAGATTTCAAATTAACGATGGTCGTTATCGGCTCAAGACATGCAATACGTTATTTCGAATCATTCAATGATGCTAGGTGTGTACGGTAGCTTAAGATGCCACATGCGGAGGTGCGTGTATGTATAATTATACTTTCATCGACCCCGCGGGCATATTATGAAAATTTTGATTTCGTAACATAATCAGGTTTTTTTTTTACATTCATCATAATTATTCTATCGAACGCTTCGAATTTAAATAATTCTATTTAGCCTAAATTTTTATGTCCCACGGATTGTATGATCTCAATTGCTCGACTATCAAACGCAAAAATCAATGTGCACGAGCTATTCAAACTTTGACCAAAAGAAACAAAAAATCGAGAAAAAAACGTTCTGTCAAATAAAGAAGTAAAAAAACCACGTGGATTGGCGATACGAGAGGGTAACGTTCTGGTTCGGTACGTCGGTGTCTCGACTCTGTAAACGGCTCCTATAATATTTATGTTAATCGAATTTCTTCTTTTGATAACTTTTATTTATATTCCGTTTTTAACGAGTAATTCGACTGTCGGCTGTTACATTAATAAGTATATACAAACGTAATGTCAAATCAAACTTTCGATGTTCTTCACGCAATCATGAAAAATGCTCAGACGAAGAATGTGTTTAAACGCAAATTGAAAGAAAAGAAGTTGAAAGAATGACTAGGTGAAATAAATTTCTTTATCATAACCCGAACGACGTGTGTGCGTGCGTGAATGACGTCTACGCAAAAATGAAAAAGCTCGTTCTTATTTCGATTAGGCGAATAGTGTGCATTTTTAAACTGGACGAGAGCCACAATTTCGGCTAAACTGGATTTAGTTGAATCTGCTGTGGAGGCGATGAGTGAGATTCCGTTTAGCAAAATTATCGTAAAAAAAGAAAAAAACTGAAAATTGCGGATCTAAGAATTTTGTATGCCGATGATGGAATGAATGAGGTAATTTTAATAACGAATAGATAGCCATGTCTTTATTCTTAAGCGATCTTCGAACATGTCTGCGAGAACGTAATTCGTAGAGCCGTTTGGCTGATTCATTGATACTTGACGATTTGCGTGTCTCCGCCCATCACCGATTGAGAATACTCGTTTTAACGTCTCGATATAAAGATTGCACAATCGACACCTCTAGCACTGACTGCTTTGTGAGATGTTGATCAATTGTTATTTTTTCTTAAATTTTAATTTTTTTTTTCTTTATTTTTGGACGGTACTCTCTAACGATTTTAACTAACGTATCGACGGTATTTAAGCTCGAAGAGATCTGTTTTAAACTCGGGTATTCTATGATTGAAGGAAAGGAGAAAAACAGAAGCGCGTCTCAAGTTTAACCGAAAGATTGTTGTATAGCTGCAATCTGTAAATACTAGGACGAATTTATTTATATGGACGTACCTAATTGTAAATAGAGCTTGTAGGCTTCTTACGTCGAAGTGACACTGTTAAAAAGTTTCAACACTCTTTGATTAATGTACGGGCTCTCGAATCCGAAACAGCATAGAATATTATTAACGATAGCGAATAATTGTCCGATTTAATGTGTTTGTCTTCGAGGCATAAATGACAATCGCGGTTATTCCTATCGGTTGCCAGTAAGTCGGGATGTTATTTTTTTTTTCTCTCCAAGATTTACACAAATAAATGTCATCGCAACGTAGGGCAACGCAGCCTTTAATATTGAACGTGAGAAAGACACTTGACGTAACGGAGTTCGATCAACGAAAGGCAATTGTTCTGTAGAGTCATAAATAAAACTATAAAACCGAATAGGTCAAGATGATGGAATGAAAAACTCTCAATAATTCATCGTCCGAATTTCATGACAGCATTTCTTCGATGCACTCGAAATAAATGTTTTTATTATTTTTTTTTTTCATAGACAAATAGATAACGTTCAATTTTAATTCCAGTGGCTGGTTCACTGTCGTCGACGTAAAATAAAGTAAATTTTAAAAAACATTAATCGCGTGAAACAAAAAATAAACCTATTTTGCATTCTAGCGTGAGCGCAGTTTTCTCATTTTTTTTTCTTTTTCGAATGTGCGAATGTGACGCGATTGTGGTGCTTTATGTGGAAACGTAAGTAGGCACGTAGGATAATTAAACCACCAGCAGTACGTTTGCCGAGAGGTCGTTGAATATCGTCACATTTGTTATGTGTTTGATGTAGCGTGTACCGAACCTACGAACGTTACTACGATTAATCGCAGTCCTTTTTATTAAAGTTAAAAAAGGAATGCAGCGAGTCTTGGTGAAAGAGCAAGGACGAAATGGGCGGGATCGAAGAGATTTTTTTTGTTCAGTAAAAGAAGTATTGCTGGTGGTTGGTTACAGGGGCGAAGGTGCAAAAGGATTTTACAAGGGTATGGGTGTCAGCTTAACGAGAGTGGTGCCCGCAACAGTCCTAACATTCGTTACCTACGAACACGTGTCTCACGCCCTGCTCGGAATGAAGAGAATCACTATCGCCGAAACGACAACGGCCAATCCGGTTCCTGTCGGACACGAGAAAAATTGATAACGAAGAAGTATTCTAAATCAATGAAGAACGGGAATGGGCACATTCTAATTTTTTTATTATACTGATTAGAATATTGAGTTTCGCTCATTTTTATTTATTTAAAAAAGCCCAAGACTTCTTCCATCGAGATTTGTCTGGAATTGGTTTACCATGAGAACAATGGTCGAGGGAACGACCATCTCGGCCGTTCCCTCGACCATGTTCTTTACCAATTACCCAATTTATTTATAATCATTCCGCCATATTTCTTTGATAGTCAAAATAGAAGCCAATACTTTTCTATCGCTTCTTTAGCTATGTGATTGCATTTTGTAAATGTCTCTTGTCACAAAAAAAAATCGTTATCTATACGAGAACTCAAAAGTTTTCGCGCGAAAAGTTCGTGTTTAAATTCCTTTGAGCACGCGTGCTGATCCACTTTATCTATCTATGTACTTAAGTACGAGCTCAAATACCTTTACACGCTATTTAAAAAAAAAGACCACTGGCTATGAAAAATCGTTATAATGGCAATTGCATTTTAATAGTATTTTTGCAATCTGCATAGTTTTTTTTTTGTTTGCAAGGGCCAAATTGTTAACGGACAAATATTTATTTATCCGAATGTTAGCTTCGAGGCTGCGTCGCTACTTACGTTATAGTTTCCACAAGACGCACCAAACGCAGAGTCTGAAAGAGCTACTTTTAATTTATAACGCGTTCATATTCACAATACATTTTAATTGTTTTTTTTTTTTTTTGTCAATCCATCGATAACTTTCTAAGAGTTCACACTGTCCTATAGAAAATAAAATACTAATAAGAACTTCCGGGACCGCGTGAATAATACAAGGACAACATTTAATGTCGAAAACCTTTTCGCACGAACTTTGAGCGACACAATTAAAGATGTTTTCGGTGCGCTGGCGTGTCGTATCGTCTGTCGTTCGCAGAATTTCACGCACATTTTCATTTTCATTTTGCGGAGTACGTTTCTTTTTTTGTTGTACGTGGTAGTTCATGTTAAGCGTATGTCTACGTGTCCCTCGCGATCGTAAGTTGAAAAAGCTCCGAAACGATGAAATATCAGTAAGATCTTTCGATCGCGGTGCGCGTGCGCGCCGTCGAGAAACTTCTCATATCGGTGTAATTAGCTCGTACGTGTGTGTTGCGCCGTATTTTGCGCGTATACCGGATATCTGGCGACACGTGTAAAACGAATTGTAGCGAGAAAAAACAATGAAAATAAAACATGGGGAAAAATAAATTATCGTTTGTATCTCGTTATTTTCGTTCCTTCGAAAATCGTAAGTTACATAAAAGCTCCGAAGCGATATAATATCAACAGGATTTTTCGATAGCGTTGTGCATGCGCGCCGTCGAGAAACTTCTCACGTCGGTGTAATTAGCGACACGTGTAATACGAAGTGTAGTGAAAAAAAAAAACATTAATAAAACATGGGAAAAAATTAATTACCGATTGTACCATCGTTATTTCGGTTCCTTCGAGAATCCAGCGTAATAATTTTACGTAAACTTCGTAAGATTCTTTCGCAAAATCTTAATACCTAAAACTTTGTACCCTCCATGCGACCGTTCACTTTCCGTCTCGCGACTCCCACCTCTCTATTGTCCGGACTCTCGGGCGCTCGACATTTCTTCGTGCCTCGAAACGAAAGTTTCGGTGAAACGGTAACGGGCTCACCGTTAAGTGTATCTCCGAGACACTTTGGCCTTCTGTCTTTAGTCGCTCGATGCCTCTGTCGTTAAAAGAGACAAAAGGTTGAACTGGTTTGTACACGGCAATATAGCCAACCGAACGCCGTGCGCTTCGACGGGATTCGCTGGAAGATACGAGCGGTAAACAAGAAGGCGTGCTCGCGAGTGTTACGGGAATTTTTAATCAGTACCGAAGGTAGATAAAATTTCGATCGCGAGTTAACACAAGTGCACGGAGTAGGCGATACAGTCCGGCTTGAGACACTTGTTCCACTTTGTAAATCGACGTAATTTTGAGAGATATGAGTTGTCGATTGTTAACGGATTCGTGCGATCGAGTGAATGATAAAGTTGACATTTTTTAAATCGCGGGTGGCAATGCGGGTCTGTTTTTATTACAACGGAATTTCGATCGAGCGTCGAGCCACGCGCACGAAGTACGCGACACAACCGGCTTGGAACATGTGCTCCACTTTGTAAAGCGACGTAATTTTAGAAGATATGAGTTGTAGATTGTTAACGGATCGGGAGATCGAGTGAACGATAAAGTACACTGTAAAAAAAAATTGTAAATTCAATCTACCGGACCGGAAGTTTTTATGCAAAAGCTCGTACATTATATTTAATGTACAAATGTGATGAAAAATTAATGCACTATTTCATCGAAATTAAGGCAAATTATTCAAATTAAAGCACTTCCAATGTTTTTAATACACTGAATTGTACATGAAATTTAATACACCAGTTTCTGCATAAAAACTTCATACAATTTTTTTTTACAGTGTAACATTTTTTTTCATCGCTTATGGGTAATGCGGATCAAATTTTATTACAACGGAATTTCGATTGAGAGTTAACACAAGTGCACGAAGTACGCGATACAGCCGGCCTGAGACACTTGTTCCACTTTGTAAATCGACGTAATTTTGGGAGATATGAGTTGTCGATTGTTAATGTATCGTAGGATGCAGTGAACGATAAACGAACAAAAAAATTAATCCTGGGTGGGTAATGCGGGGCAATTTTTATTAAAACGGTTCCACATACGGAACTTTGTTAGCCGGCTCGGAAATTACGTAAGATCATCCTTCCACTCGCCGTGGGAAATATTTAAAACGGAAACCGTCATTTTACGCTCTCTTTCATCCGACTAACTACACTTTGCGAAGCCGTTACGACAACCTAACGCAACTACAGCTGCGAGTTGTAGATTTTTTTAAACTCGACTGTGTCTTCCCTCTGATTTGATAGAGCTACTAAAAAAAATCCATCGACTTCAACTTAAAGACTTTTAACTCACGAACCCAAAGTTATATTAATTTATAGAGTCATATCAACTCAAAAATCCAATGCTATCATCTCATGTATTGTTTCAAAAGATGGTTGAATTTTTTGTTTAAATTTTCACGGATTATTCTTGCGAAAATAAATTCTAAAAAGTTCCATTTCTTAGCCCCTTAAAAAAGGATCAGCAAATAATAAAATCGAGTGACCGCCGTTGACCTTTCCGTCTCCTGGGACAACCCTGAATAAAGAAGCGTTACGAAAATAGAGTGGAATCGAAGTGGCGTTTTTGTTTTAATTTTTACGGAATGTGCCGGCGAAAATAAACTCAAAGTACATGTAAAAAACATTGATAGTTCTATTTCTTACATCTTTAAAAAAGGATCGGCGAATAACGATCTCGAGTGACCGGCGTAGCCCTCTCCGACTCCCGGGACAATCCTGAATAAACGAGCATAACGAAAATAGAGTGAAATCGCGTCCGTACGGTGCTGCCACCGATCGATTGACCAGGACCCTAAGCCTGCGGCACCGGCTGTTCCGCTCGGACTTTGTGACCGACCGTTCTGTCGTGAACGCTGAAGGGGCTCGTCGTACCAGCGCCTTCGCGGAGGTGGGACGGGAGAACTGAGAAATCGACGATAAGCTCGAAGGGGGCTTCGAGGGTCAGTCGCCCTGTTACGGGCGAGGAAGAAAATCAACCCACAGCGTTGCGTAATTACCGACTGTAACGCCGCAGACTCGAAAGATCCCCCCCTCCAGTCCCCTCTCCCTCGTGGACGGAGACTACACACTCGTGAGACGGTGCAAGATGGCTGGATGGGCTCAGCTGTGTTGAGATCAACTGTGAGAGGTTCGCGCTCTAATCGTGCGAAGGAAAGCTCCGAACTTAACGTACGAAACGAGAAGTGCGAGATTAAAGTGTCGTCAGTTATAGAGGAGCAAATGGTGAGTAAACTGTGCTGTATAAATTGAACGGTGTTTTTGATTTTTGGTTTCTTTTTTTTGGGTAATTACAAGTGGCGATAAAGCGTCGAGTGCCGGATAGTTTGCCGCGCTGTTTTTGAAAGCTCACAGCAGACTACGTCGCCCGGCTCTCCAGGCACACGGCCGGCCGGGCGCTTCACGGTCGTCCGGTCCTCTAAGTGTATGCACGAACACTTACCAGGCGAAACATGTTTCACTCCCGACGATACGCGTCGCTTGAACTTTGATAACATTTTTTTTAAATTAATAAACAGATTAATTTTTAAAAATTGTCACGGTTGACAATTAATTGTTATATGCGGGATAAAGGTTTCTGCATTTTTTGTTTTTGTGATTTTCAAATGTACATCCAAAATGCGCTTCGGAATAGCGGCGACAGTAGCGAAGTGACTTTTTTTTATCTAATCTAAACTCGCGAAAAAGAGATACGAACGGAGCGTCGACTTGTTGGCGGCGCTCTTCGAACGATTACTACGTAACTGCGGAAAGAAAGTTTTAGATGGTAGGATATCTCCGGTAAGCGCAATGTCGCGCTCTTACTCGCTTCGTCCGATTATCGTCACGTGGCAGTTTTACCGCGCGATCGTTCCAGGAGTTTTATATCTTTCCTTCGTTAAAGAAAAAGATATAAATTTTAGATTCCTAGATTGAATTTTCATGATACCACGATATACTTTGTCAAACGTTCAGTCAACTAACTTTGCCCAAAATAGAAGAGACATTTCGCGAAGTCGTTACGACAGCGTAGCGTAACTTCACCTACAAGTTGTTGATTTTTTGGAATTCAATTCTGTTGTCTTCCCTCTGGTTCGACAAAGCTACGACAAATTTCCATTAATTTCGACTTCAAAACTTTTAACTCACGAACCCCAAGTCATGAAATTATGAAGTTATTGCAACGTTATAATTTTAACGAAAGAGCCTCGATGTTTTTTTTTTTTAAACCTGATTTTATTAATCCCGTTTCGGTCCACCGTGTTATGCGTGAAAAATTCAAAAGTCCCGAAGCTCAAAGAGAGTCCCTGAGGTAAAAGTTGTTTGCCCGATAAAACTCCCTCATTTTGTCTTTGTTCGTTAAAAATGACATACATTTTAGGACCAGATTGTTCACGATACCGCGATACTATCTAAAACGTTCATTCAACTGCCTTTCCCCAATCTTACCCAATAACATTACATAAAATTGTTCTTTTGATACAAATTTAACTAAATGTTAATAAATAAATTAACGTTACTATTTTACAAAAAAAAAGCCTGCAACTTAAAAAAAAAACCATATTTTACTAATGCTGTTTTGGTCCTCCGTAAGAAACTTCGAAGTTCCGAAGCTCAAGAGAACCCCCGAGGTAAAAGTTGTTTGCCCGATAAAACTTTGTCATCTTGTTGTTCGACTGTCTGGCTGGTGTCCACCATCTCACACACTTTTATCGCATCGGATTTTATCGATGCTGAGAGAGATATTTATGTATGTATAAATGGAGCTATAAATGTAGAGTAAGAGAGACAGAGAGAGTTAAGAACCGATCGCGTCTTAAGAATAATATCGGGTTTCCTCTTCGTACAGCGAGAACAGCAATGGCAATAGTATAAAGGCGAGCGCGAGCTGAAACGCGTCGGATCGAGTCGAGCCTGCGGTTATCGACAAGGCCGTCGGTGGCTTCGCTGTAGGGTGTGCTCTGTGAAAACACCCTGCGGAAGGTCCTCGGGGACGAGAAGAGAAACATACACTTGGGTGGATCGACGGAGAAACGGAGAGAGAGAAAAGGATGGAAACGAAGCGAAACGATCGATGTTTGTCAGGGCAGATTGAGTGACGCTGTATATATACGCCTGTTCTTCTTCACGGTTTTTTTTCTCTCATATCTCGTTTTACTCGCTCGGGACGGGCATTCGTGAGAATGGGAATTCTGTATTAATATGAGTCACGGAGCAGGTATCGATACGTCGCGTATGATATCGGTACCGATTTTTTTCTTCATTTCCACTGCGGTCTGAGGTTTCGATTCGTGAGCGATCTTAAACTATCGGCGCTCGAGAACATTGCGCGGGTTGAATTTGTCGCGATGAAAATTTATTCCCACGAGGTCGCGAGTTGGGGGTTTGCATTCGTATTTAAAAAAAAAAAATTAAATAAGGAAACGTAACCCTTTATTAAAAAATGTAATAAAAAAGTTTAACGCTTTGACGCTCAGCCCTGTATCTCTGATTGGTAGTTAAAGTTCTTGTAATTTCGAAACAGTTGCATAAACGTCGTTGCAAAAATTCTGCGATAATTTCGGAGGGTCGATAAGTTGGCTTGGTATTTTTTATTTTTTATTTTTTATTTATCGTGACATTACGCTTCGATCAACGTACATTGCGTAAGACATTGTTTGATGCGCGGTTATCGAATTCGCAACCACCGCGCACCTCGTCCCCCCCCGAGTCAAAACAAATTACAACCGCAGCTGAGGAATGTGCCCGATCGACGACGAACCAAAGGACGTCATATGTGCTGCGCTTGACGAAAATAAAATACATAATCCGATCCTCTGTCGGTAATCCCGAGTGAATGTTGCTAAGCACTTTGAATGTAACGCAACGTTCGCTGTACCGGCGTACAATAAAATGTCGAAATTAAAAAAACCTAGATAATATAATTATTCAAAGTTTTAACTGTCCCCACTGCGTAGCAAATGTATCGTGAAAAGGGTAAAAGATTCTCGTTAACTAAAAAAAAAAATTGATAAAAATTATTTTTATCTTACATTAATTTCTGACCTCGAAAGCCGTTACCCCAGATTGCCAAGAGGTTTCATGCGCGAGCGGCGCCCTATCGGGAGTGCCACACGGGCCGGCGCTGGCCCGACGTTGGGCGAACCCCGGCCCGACGCTGGGCCGATACTGGCCCAGTGCGACGCTCCTACGATCCCGGCCGATCGATTCTTTCTTTCCCGAAGAAATACAAGTCGGCTTATTACACACACTCCAGATCTCGACGAATCGCAATTTGCACGAACACCTGTCGCGATAAAGCGGGTGCACGGAGGACGGGAACGATATAGTATCGACAGTCGTCGATAGACCCGTGGCACGATATCGGTATCCGCGAGTGACACGCTTCACAGAAATACCTCAGTTTCCATCAAAAGTTTCCAACAAGTTTCGTCGGCATGATCGCCAGGTTGGATTCCATGAGATTGAGAAAATTGGTATGGATTCAGTTACCGTTTATTTTTAGACGACGGCCCGCCAGAATCGATCGACCGGATGCGTTACAGAGCAGATACTTGTAGCTACTATCTTACTCTTTTTTTTCTTTAGGGTGATGCGAACAATTTTTATCGGGACGGATTCACCCCGTTGACCTTTTTGTCTGGTCGTTCCGAACATTGTATCTTCGAATGTCATAATCGTTACTTATCTTGGGCGTCAATCATTTTTAACTGGGACCCACGTCACATATTCGGATCGTTCTGTATCCGGAACGATGAATCTGGCACGGGGAAAAAAAAACCAAAAAAAAAAAAATGTTTTCTATGATCCGTCGGTATTATCTCGTTTCGGCAAGGAATTCTGGGCATTTCTCTCGACGGAAGTAATTAATCGTTCGAGTTGTACGCCAGTGAATATTTTTGTTTTCCATCCGAGTAGACATTAATTATTTCTTTTTTTAAGTCGCTTATCGCGCAATTAGCACGCGACACAAAAATTTCGAAATTCGTAAAGTGTTTTTATCGCTCGAGCACGTGTAAACGATGCTTCCAAGGTTTCTCGAACATGAATGAATAATCACGCGAACGGGTAATTTATAATTACCGATTTATTGACCAAAGAGCCGCGATCACGTTTCCCGAAGTGGAAACGCAATCGTAATTAATAAAAATAAATAAAAGATGCGCCCGCTCGCGTTATCGCCAATTACTACCCGAATACGAACGAGGTACAGCGTATTTTCGTTCGGCGCGCGAGATAAGAGTCTCTTCTCCCCGGATTCTGCATCGTTAATCGAGTTTGAGAAGGGTCGGTGCACTAATGAGAGTCAACGAGATTGTCGCCAGCGACCGAATCTCACTTTTAGCTGTAAAGCGTTATAATACGCCGCGCATCCTTGAATGGTATCTTCGTCGGCAATTAGTCTTCTTTACTGTTTCGCCAATTTTTAGTTATAAAAAAATTGACCTCCCAACCGATAAACCTGACAGGACTGATAATTCAACTATTTGCGTCACTAACTATTAATCTAAATCGTGTTTCTTCTTCCCAAGATCATAAGTCCTTCTTCGCGCCTGCAGAGGATCCGCGTCAAGTGCGTAAACACTGCGTAGATTACGAGGCGACTCGACTTTCCGCAGTTTTCTAATCCCCTATCTGTACGCACACGTTCGACGCGAACCTCTTGGATGAGTAAAAAAAAAAACTGTTTCGATGAATGGTCTATGTTACGTGTAGACGCGAGCTCGAAGTATTGGGATTGGTTCGTCGCACTGGCGAATTATAAAACTATACTTTGCTTTTTTTTTTTTTCATTGCGCACTGTCCGTCGCGCGTAGAAAGATGTAAGATGGTTGGGACTGTGTAGTACAGTGCGACATGGCGCCTAACGTATTTTTTTTTCTCTTCACGAGAGGCGATAAGTATGAGACGATAACGCGTACGGGGACCAATAAATGGAGGGACTTTGCAATCTTGGATCACATTCGGTCACAATTACTCGTGTTTCATACGAATTCTCATTGCCAGCTGGGTTTTCGTTGACGTTCGATCGATCGATCGTTTTTTTCCGTCGGGCGCGGTGACGACTGAGGGCAACACCTTGACGTGAAACTTTGTAATTTCGTAGAATCGCTTATAGTCGAACGGTTTTAATAATAGCTCCGGTGAAATTATGTTGCCAAGGTGAATTTCGTTGAGGGATCGATACAGTGAATGCAGTGATCTACTATACGGTCTGTTTCCCTTAAAAAATAATAATAACAATATTTTTTAAAAAATCGAAAAGCCTCGACATTTTTAATTGGTGAAGTGAGGGGTTCGAGAAACGTTGAAAGTAAAACACAAAATAAATAGTTGAAATAGAAAGGAGAAAAAAAAATGCTGGAAAGAAACGTGATGCTCGTGTTGAGGACGCGGCAGGACAGGACGGAGAGGCGACTGAGGCACAAAAAAGAAGCGAATCCACCGCCGATGGAACCGCCGCCCCAGCTGTTGAACAATAATTGCCTCTATGCCGATTTGAACATAAACTTTAGCGAGAATAGCAAACAGGAGGAGTCGAGGAGGGTGCGAAAGGTAGAATTTCATAAAATTATGTCTTTAGTAACTTGGTCAATAATTCCCATTGGTAAAAAAAAAAATTGAATTTATGATTAAAAAATTGTATCGACGAAAAAATAATCAAAAAAATGTGGTACTCGAAATTCCAAGTAGGTTTCGATGAGTCCGGGATAACGTTTCTCTATCGCGCGCGCCGTTAACAAAAATATCACGTTTGCAACGCTCGGATTTAGGTCCCTTGGAAACGGAAGGCGTATGCGCTGTGGGTTTAGTTCCGGAGCGTGGTGCAAAAGGTACAACGAGAAAATCATGTCTTTAGTAACTGGACCGATAATTCCTACTGATAAAAAAGTTTAATGTAAACTTGATAAATTGTTTCGAAAAAAAAATAAGCAAAAAAAAATGTGGTAATCAAAATTTTACGTCCATTGATGAGTTCAAGATTTTGATAGACGGTAGCGCGCGCCGTTAAAAAAAATATCATGTTTGCATCGCTCGGATTGAGGCCCGATGGAAACGGAAGTAGAATGCACCGTGCAGAGTAAACCCATCGTGGGTTTAGTCTCGGAGATATCTTTCCGCGAGAGGGCGCGTTAGCCTCGGGGAAGCCTCCCTCGCGGTGTAACCCTATGAATACCTGAGACCGTTGACAGACAGGACGTCGTACAAGTTCACTTTAACCCCCTTTTTTTCCTTTCGTTTCGTGCGTCTCGTCTCATTCACACAATAACCGCTGACTCCGCAGATGCGCACGCACGTCGTAGAAGCACGCACAGTGTGCCTCGTTATAGGGTTCGAGCAGACGAAAACAAAAAAAAAAAACATTGAATGAGGATCCATTAAAAAATCCAATTTTAATATTAACCCTACAGCTCATGTATAATTTTTTTTTCTTCTATATCTTCTAACTCATGATTTCGCTAGATGTCCAACCCACGCGTGTCTTCTACGTACAAGGGTCCTGTGAGCAGTAAATGGGCTTTACAGCACTTCAATCTCTTCGTTTAAATTTGATTTTATTTAAGTTTAAGGGGGTGAAATCACACTTAAGGGGGTGAAATCACACTTAAGGGGGTGAAATCACACTTAAAGCCCAAAACGTAATGAAAATTTGCAAAGATCGCATTTTTTTGAAATTATGGTCTGGGATGGTTTTCCACCCCATATACGAGTTCTAGGGTTAATAATCTCACGCAAAAAAATTCTGTGGTCCATTTTGCCCCCTCTCTTCCCTATTCTTGAGGTTCTTAACCCCTCGGACAAGTCCCCATTTCATCTGAGCTTCGCGTGATGAATGTCGTGTCCACCCTATCGCCGTCACAGCCATGGTCGAACGACGATAGCAATACCGGGACCCGTTTAATGCGGAAGCGTATCGACGTCAGCCGAGGCGCCCGAGAGCGGCTTCCTTAATAACAGATTAAATTCCATCACCGGCGTCGTGCAACGGCCGACGCTTCGTTGGCCAACGTCTCCGGGTGATGACATTTGCCTATTATTTTCCCACGTGCGGATTTATCTGTCTCTATCGCTTCCGCATCTCGAGCTCCAAGATACTGAGCGATGTACTCGCCCGGAGCCGGGCCGCTGTCGCGCCGGTGCTGGGATGTAACAGCCAACCGGGCCAAACCCTACCTACGTAACTTCAGGAGAATCTTGTTCGGTAACTCGCTAAATAGTCGAGTACTCATGCCGGCCGATTAAGAAATCTTCGAATCACGTGATCGAAGAAAAGATTTAAAACTTGATTTCATGAATCTTTTTACCGGATCTTGGAGGGACGTAACAGTCCTGACGGTAATGATGACAGACGATTCGTCTTGTTAGGTGTTCAACTTATTTATCTGTTTCTATCGCTTCTGCACCTCGAGTCTCCGCGATAATAAGCTATGCGCTCTCTCGGAGCCTGGCCAGTCTCGCGCCAGTGCTGGGATGTAACAGACTGGCGATCAAATCCTACTTGCCTAACTGTAGAACAATCTTCTTCGGTAGTTAGCTATAGTCGATTAATCATTCTTCGAATCACGTGTCGATCGAATAAAGGATTTAAATCGTGATTTTATTAATCGCTTTACCGGACCTCAAGCGGATGTAATAAGACTGACAGTAATGATGACAGACGATTCGTCTTGTTCGCTGTTCGGCTCACGGTAACGATATCTATGTATAGACGATATACTTGCGGAGGCAAAAACCGAGGCCGTAGGATCTATGCTCGATGATTTCGGCACCACGCCCAAATCCAGACGACTTATTCTTCGATTATATACATGAGGTACTGCGGTATTTATTATTATCGGTATAAAGGCACGTAGTAACATCTCTCGACGAATACTACGCTCAATGATTTCGACACGCCTCGTGACTACCGCGTCGTACCGCTCGTCCCTAAACTGAACAAGTTCGTACGTTTGATTCGTGTAAGGTAACTGTAATACTGCTCGGACACTCCTATGCAGATTTGATCTATTTCGAATTTAAGTATGAGAAATATAATATGACACTTGTAATCGTATCTACAAACATTATTTTATGAACAGAAAAAGTTGCAAGATTTAAGCCTAAATTATTTTATATTGTTGCATTTCGTTAAATGGCAGACGATATAATGTCTGGAATGGCTACAAGTACTGCATACGCGACCCAATAATCTACGTAGCTTATCTTCGGTATGGTTTCGCGTAAATATAATTTTTCATTGATTTGATTAATAAATGACATTCTTTTAATCAATGACATTCTTTTAGTTATTGTGAACTCATCTAGAGTTTGTAAATCAGAATTCTCGAAAATTATGATTGTGCAAAACATTGGGACATACAGTGTCCGAATATAGGGACGAGCCGAAAAACCGCGCCCGGAGATTGGTACATTTGGACTCTATTGTTATTTTCTTCCGTCATTAAAGAAATATTTATCTTTTTGTCCTAAATTTTACCTGTAGGATCGACATTTTTTTGATTTTTGAATAATCGATCGAATTTCCGGCGAGCTATCGTTCTCCTACGGTAGCGAGTGATGCAACGATTAATAATCCGTGATATCGCGATGACGAACAGGGTTGCGGAGCGCTTAAATATTGCCGACGCAATCCGACGCTCTCGCGTACTTTCATGCGACAAGCGACTGTCGAGTAAATCGTTTGCAACCGGTTTTGTCAGCACTCATCGATCTCGCGGCCTAAACGTGTCAGTGGGTTCTTCTTTTTTGTTCACTATCGACCGAGATCTATCGAGGAGGCGAACTCAACTATTTACGACGGTCATATTATGTCCTGAGGATCGTCGGTAATCGCGGAAGATCTATCGAATGCCGACGCTCATTTGTTACCTGCGAGAGATCTTACGGTCTCGCGCGTATCACTTCATAACCCCCGGCGTTCAAAGCAGCTCGAATAAATCACTGCCGAACCGTGGACAGATGTGCTAAAAAATTGCTGCATTTTTTTCTCACTTCTTCCAGTCTCATCGTCCACTCTGATTTATTGCGATAAAAATAAGTAAATTCGCGGATTTTACTTGAGCTCTTGTAATATCCTTGCTTCTTGTAATATCCCAGATAGCATTTTTGCGAACAACCGGCCAGCAAATAGACAGCATATGTTCGCACGGGATTCTGGCAAAGCCGATTAAGGTGCGTCCGCATTTGCCTACGTTTTTGCAAGCATTCAATGCCAAAAATTCTTGGGAGCATATTGCAACTTGTCAGCAAGGTTTTGCAGTGCTTTGCGTCGCTCTACAATCAATGAATCTTTTCCAGCACTGCCTAGGAATCTCGAATTATTTACATCGTCTCGGAATTAAGCGCAAATATTGGAAAGTTAATTGGAACCACTAAAAAATGCATAATCTGGTTCCATTAGGGGTCCCTACTGGGACATTGGTAAAATCCAATCCTAGTGTTGTTGGATTTTTCCCACCAATATGCTGGAATCTCACGCTAGCAACTATTGTTGCAATAGTGCTGACAATTCGTTGGGCAATTTGTTTTTTTGCTTGACAGGCAATAGTACTTGTTTGCCAGTGCTACGGTTGGCTATCTGGGACGTAACTCAGGATAATATTGATGTTCGAAACGAGAGCCGCATGCGGGTAAATAAAATTGCGTGTATCGATATAATCGTTGAATACTAAACGATCGATCACTCGACGCTGGTGTTAAACGTCAATCAAAACTGAAATTGCTGTATTAATCCGTGTTTGCGAACGTTCTATCGGTAATTACTCAATTTACATAAGTTACGCGTGTGTGTACTTGACGTTTCGCGAGCCGTCAAACTCCATAGACTCTGTCGTCGTACAGTCGGAGAGCGGCGATATACGGCGCGCGACGTAGAATCAGAAGGGCGTAACTTGACGCTCCGAGCGAAACTTCAAGTCGGCGATACGTCCTTATGATTTTGGGTAACGCGATGTTATGGCGTAAACTTATATAACGCGTCCAGTCAGCAACTCTGCCCCCAACACAATCACAATTTGCATTCTGTGGGCTGGAACCACGACGCAAATCGGTGTTGATATTATTGTCGCTATTATACACTCGAATAATTCAATACGTAAGAGAATAATTTTTATGATTTTTTTTTGTAATCCTGCTCCGCGATAATTTTTTCAAAATGTCGAGAATCGCGATAACGCCATAGGTAGACGTTGTCGAGTCGGTGGGACAACTGGGCGTTCCGAGACGCGATTCGCAACGTTCCACGCTCTCAGCGTCGCCCACTCTACGGATGAACGGGCAATCCGAGGAATCGAGCTCGAGCGTGAGATACAGGGAACCGTGATCTATAGATCATAGACGGCGCAGACTGGGAGAACAACTTTTTTTTTTCTTTTACTAACAAAATAATTAAATTTGATATTCAAGTACGAGTTAAAGTGATCGTTACATTAAATTGAGCTTTTGGAACTGATCGATACACCGAACAATTAAACTTTACAAAACGTTTGTCTATCAAATATAACATAACTCGTTTACGCATAAAATTTTTTAAAAAATGTTGTATTAGTTTTGCAGAAAAAAAAGATTACTTTCAATCGGTATCTCTTCGCTTGCTCGCTCGTATGGTTAATTGCATGCTGCAGCCGCTTCTTCGCCGGTACGTTCTAACGAGGACGTGAACTAGCGACCTTAAACGTTACGAACGCATCTCCGACCGGCGATCGCGCAGCACGAGCCTGATCTTTCGCTGGAAGATCGGTTAATACAGATCGCGACGAGGACTTGAACAATTTTTCCCGGCTAATTTTGCCGTAAAAAGTAAACGTCGTGCAATTTTTTTTAAATCTTTCCTGCAGCTGTTGGATTATATAACGAATGGGAAAGGCGTAGAATTGATCGAGAATACTTCTGACCTCATTAGAGAATTGCAAGACTCGATTGATCATCGAGACGCGTTTTCGAACGAGTTTTGCATGCGCGAAACACGTCCTATAATTACCGCACAGTTCTCCTTAAGAGGCTTCGTCGTTGATCGTCCGGTGGTCAATTAAGATTAGCGATTAAAAAAATATTCTAATCTGTCCCTGGGCGTTCGGAGGATTAAGCTGCGAGAGTTACACAACTGGGACGGAGCAACAACGCGCTTTTCTTAAAAATGTCCTCGTCAAAGCCGCGACGTCTCGACGCGCGTTCGATTAACGATTGAAATCGAAATGAGATTATTTAATTGCAAAGCTTCTTCTCCTCGTTGCGATGACAGATATACGCCTCGGCGGATATTTATCGAAGATGCGTAGAGTCGAGGCGTTACGAAACGATGTGCGGTTTACCGATGAGGGGGCTGTTATATTTTGAATGAGCCTTGGAACGACCTCCAATTATGCCTCCGTATATCCGAACGGTGCGCATAAATTTATATCCATCGCATTCGTGTCGACGATCCGTCATATCGATGCAACCTCTGCATACCGAGGATCTTACGCACCTCGGTTGCTTATTTTCCGCGAATTTTTCCATAGAATAATTCAAGCAAAGAGAATTACACATCCTCGTCTCCGTGACTCGATTACTCAGCGTGTCGGCGCATCGCTCATATGCATTCGCGCACGACCATCAATGCGTCGAATAAACGAATCCTTCTTTCAGACGCGATGAGCCTTTTTTTATCATTACATTATCTTAAACATAATTCAATAATTAAATTTGGTAATTTTAATTAAATTTATCATTTTACTGTTAATTAATTAGTAATTTAACAAAAATTACTAATTTAATTAAGAAAAAAATGTAGAGGCGAATAATGAAAAGGCAAGAGGAGACAGAGAGTGCGGTAAGAAATGTATGTAAGAGAGTGAGAGGGAAAATGTGAGGAGCGAATGGAGAATGCGAAAAATTGTAGGGGGTGAGAGTGAGAAGGCAGAGGATGGAGAGATGTAAAAGAAACGGAAACTCTGTAACCCTACGGGGACGCAATAATGCACAATACAATACTAATTTCATAAAAATGATTAACAATTAAAATGATAAAAAAAAATAGCGATTGTCAATAATAGAAATGATTAATGATAAAAATTGGGCATTTAAGAAAACCGGAAGTATGTCTGTCCGACATAGGTACGGGGTTAATCGGCACTTGCTCGCTCCTCGCAGTTCGGTTTCGAAGCTCGGGGTCGCCTGAGCGATGCCGCGCGCGATATCGTAGGCGAAAAATTTACGTAATTCCGTTTCGCCTAGCTACATAAAACGAAGGTATCTTGTACAAACATTAAGCAATAGGTGAACGACGACACGACACTTGTTGCCACAAGGCTGTTTCGTTCGGATCGTTTACGTAAAAGCACAAGTATCTTTATGCAAGCCTGTCAGATTCCTCGCTCACCACCGACTGCATCCATTCAGCTGTCAATTATAATACGTGTCCTTAATAAAATTCAATCGATCGGCCGAGCGATCGATGGATCATTAAATATCGAGGCAATTATCGGGAGCGTTACCTTACCGAAGCATGCGATAATTACCCGATCGTGCATGGGGGTTGCTCCAAGATTGACTGTGTTAAATTCCCGATCGTCATTAATCACCCGAGTCAGTCGAGTGTCCGGAGTGTGCAATTACAAGGTGCGTTAAAGTGAGGTAAACGCGCGTGACCGAAGCGTTCGGACGAGATCGAAGGCTTCGGTCGAAGACTTAATATCGAGAAATTGCTACAATTTTCCTTTTTTTTTTTTAACAAACTTACGTAAACTCTAATTTAAGATATACATTTTGTCGCTAAATATCGACGATAAGTCATTGGACATGGACATAAAACCCTTTAAATAAAATACACCACTTTTCACCGCATTATTCTCATGAATTTTCTGTCAGTAATAAATGTCCGTGCTTCGAGCTTACGGGTGAATAAAAGTTGCGACGAAGAATGATCGGGAGACGACGAGGAAGGAGAATAAACGTGTCGGTTGTCGAGGGGGAAGTCGTCGAAGGCAGAGAGAAGGAGTAGATGTTGTGGAAAGGGTAAAACCATAGACGAGAGGCCAAAGAATGAATCTCGAAGGCGTTGTGGCGAGGAGTCTCGAGGCGTGACGACGAGGCTGGACGGGGGGGTTTGTTTACCCCACCCTAGTTACCCGCACGGCTCACGCACGCTTTTTATTTTGCTATATTTTTTTGTCTTTTTTGTTTTGTTTGTCCAAAGACAATTTCATCGCCCGACCGGTGGGACTTACGGGGTAAAGGTGCCCCGATGGTGGGGCGCCCCAGCGCCGGGCAACGGTTACGCGCATTCGCCGGACCGGCGGTGCTGCGCCTTCGTTGCAAAATTTTTATGCATAAACATTTAGTCCACCGCCGGGTCCGCGCTGAGCTCGAAGCCGCCTGAATCCTCTCGTCCGCACTGTGCGCACGTCCATCTTGCACCCACCAGTTCGATTAGATAAACGATACTGTAAAACAACAATAATAACCGGCATAAAGGGGAGGAATAATAAAAAAAAAACTTCAATGTTGTCATAAATAGTGAAAGGTGGGAAAAAGGATCGAGAGCTCCCGCGTTGCCGCCCCCGAGTTCCCACGTGTTATACCTCGTGCTTGTACCATCGAGACCGATAGCCGCATCGACGATTATCCACGGAACGATTTTGCGAAACGAGATACGCCGGCGCTGTGAAGAGAACTTAAGAGAGCGGCTGTTACGAATGCCCAAAAGTACAGTTAACCTTCAGGCCAAAGAGGTGCGGTTCCCACTGAAGAAAAAATACGACGGGCCGTCGCTGATAACCATAGCAGTTGATGCGACGTTAAATAAAAAAAATATAATTAACAGAAGCGAACCAATATTTCTTGTTGACATGAAATTGTTGAAAATAAATAATTTCAACATTAAGAGAAAAATAAACGAGAATTTGTGATAGACATCGATGATACCAAAAGCGGTTTTGATCGAACGATCGAGGGGATTAAACCGGACGGAAGAAAGCCTCAAAGTTTGCCCGCGTGCGGGTCCGTTATCCGGGACACGATAATGATCCTGGCAAACATCGTCCGGCGAGGAAATTTCTCCGGCGAAGCTCCGAGCGCGCTGAGAGCCCTGTTTGTTTATCGTTTGGCTCGTTCCCTTCCGACAAGTGGCAAGTTTTGATCGGTCCGAGTGTGCACCTTGAATCGAGAGCCAGCCAACGAACAGCTGTGCGCGGTGGAAGACAACGCCGGATAATCTTCTGCCGTTCCGTTGGCAGTAGTCCACCGCGCTCTTGTACGGTTTCCGTTCCGGCCGCTTGCGAAGCCAACGCGCTGCCCGAAGACCTCGTTCTTTTTTTTTTTATATATACCTTTTTCTTCCTCTCCGCCTTTCCGTTCGCGCCCTCGGTCCGTCCGTCCGGCGCGCGGTACTTTTTTGCACAGGGTGCTCGCAGAGGCGTCCCCGTGGGTGAAATTTAGTCTGCACCGAAGATGGAGAGAAGCAACGAGAGCCCGAACGACGGTGGCAGCTCGCCGGACACCGTAACTGGACGCTCCTCGTCCGAGGAGGACAGGAAACGTCCGATCGACGCGACATCTTGCAGCACTTCCGGCGATTACGTGACCGGAGTCGGCGAGTCGAGCTCCAGTCTCGACACGCTCATCGGCACGGCCGTCGCTCCTCACGGCAATCCGTTTCGCACCTCGTCGTCAAACACCATCGAGGACATCGGCAAGAAGAAGGGACGCTTCGACGCGATCAAGTGCACTTTCAGGAAGATCAAGAGGACGAAGAGCAGGAGCGTCGGCTCGGAGGCTTCCGGCGACGTCGAGCCCGAGGACGAGGAGGGATCGAAAGGTTTATTTTGCACAGACAAATTTGCGGGATTAGCGGAGACCGGAGGTGGATTTACTTTCGCTGGGCGGGCAGCTTGCCGTTTTTATTTCGACCACTTGTTATGGTCTTTAAATCGTGATTAGCTTTTTAAATATTTTTTTTAATCATAGGGAATCTTCTTGATGGTGATATTTTTTATTTAAATTAATAGTTAAGGTTTTCGCTTCCGGTGTTTAGTGTATCACGCCTGGATGTGCTTTGACCGCTGATCCACACCCACCGGTTCGATTCGCAATCGTGCAATCTCCATTATCGACCGTGGTAATCACCGCTCATTATCCAAATACCCGTAATTTTCGCGGTCGCGAGCTGCCCTTCTCAGCGAAAGTAAAATCGACACCTAGGTAAAAAAAAAAATTAAATACAATTTTTTTTTTTTTTACGATAATCTCCGCGACCCATCCAGCCTCCACACGAAGGTCTTCTCAGAGTCGGGAGGACGAGGAGAGAATCGGCACGGCCGTCGTTCAGGCTGCTTCGGTCACGGGTACGAGCGACTCGTCGTCGGGGAAGAAAAAGAAAAAAAGAAATTCGCTGGTGAGGAAGCTGAGTCTGAACAAGTTCAGGCTGGGCTCGAGCGAGCAGCAGCATCGTCGTCAGGAGACGACGAGGCACACGCCCGAGGGTGGCGACAGCAGTCGTTCGCAGAGCCAATCCTCTCAAGAGTCGCCGAGCCACACGGACGGCCCGTCGAGGATCGCCGCCAGGAAGGGGCTCGCCGCGGTGGTAACATCGACGGAGGAGCAACAGCGCGATCGTCAGCCGGGCCGGGAGGGCGATCGCGGCGTCGACGATAGCCCGGAAAAGAGGCGATCGACGTCGGATAGGCGTGACGTCGCGAAGCTACCGGCCGGTACGTGGGGGCCGGAGACGGAGAAGGGAGCCGGCAACCAGCAATCGACGAGCCGCAGACTCCAAGAGGAGAGTCGGCGCGAACAGAAACCCGAGAGTAAGCAGCAATACGATAAACCCGTGAGTACCGTCACCGTCCTACAGCGCAAATCGCCGTCGCTCACCATCAGAACGAACCTGTCCAAAATACAACCCGAACCGGACGACGACAAGAGCACGCACGGTGAGAAAGCCAACGTGGTCGGAGAGTGGATAATTCTTTTTTTTTTTCGTGAATTTTTTTGGCGACGGGGAATTGAGAGTGTTTCTACGGTACTTGGTAGAAATTCGATCGCTGGATACGACTAGGTAGATTTTTTTTTTTTTTTGTCATGGGCATGAAATGTGTTTGACCAGTTTCGTTATAGAAATCGTTTAATTATCATTTAAATCGAGCATTCAATTATTATGTTTACGATCTCTTTGGCGATAAAATAAGGATAGGAATTTTTTTTTTACTTACCATCGATCATGAGACCGAAATTGTATTTGTAACTGTGGATTTTTACGCAGTAATAGCAGATATTTCTTTAGTGAGTAGATTCACCCGTAACGAAGATGAACCATGGTGCTAATAATGAATAACTACGTGTGCCAAATGCATACGCGTTAGAACGGATCAGTCATAGAGAGTCGCCGATGTAAATCATCCAGTTCGGTGAAAGTAGTCTACAGTGTAGGATTAGACTTGAGAAATAATAAACGTATGCCCCCGTTCTCGAACGGGCGACCTAGCTTCGCATGGGTCTGCTTCGCCGTACGTGACGGTGAATGCTTCGACCGGCTCCCGAGTGTTCTTCAATCTTCCTCTCTGCCTCGCCGTCCAATTACTATCGAGAGTGCCTCTACGGTCTTGTACTTCAATTATTTTATATTTTTTTCCTTCCATTTCTTCATTCCGCCTTCGCTTACTCGATAAATCGCGAACTTCGCCAAAGCTTCGGCCGTGTCAAAGGACAGCCTACTCGTCGGGAGTTCACACGCGCGCGAACAACCCAACCGGACTTTCACTCTCGGCTTCTAATGTAAAACCTCCGCAGACCCGCGTTAGGCAAGCCTCCGGTTACGTACATTTTGCCGTAACTCGATACATGAATTACAGCAAATTAAAGCCCCCTTGAAAATTTCTTCCTCGCTGCGGATGAAGATGTACGGCTGTAGACTCAATCACGTTTATAATTTTCCTTCGAGCTCGACGGGGCACCAACGACTCCCAATTTCCCCGGGCAATGACGGTGAAATACTGGCAATACAATTTTCCATCGCTGAAGCATCATCGATCGTGAAAGTAGAATTCGGATAGTCAACCTTTCGTCCAATATATATTTTTTTTTAAGTGACCGAGAAGTGCATGAAAAATTTATAAAATGTCAACGACGGAGCATGTAAAAAGTAATGTCTCAAGTGACCGGAATGACTCTCAAGTTCCCCGAGCAATGACGATGAAACACTCGCAATAAAATGTCCCATTGCCAAAGCATTACCGATCATAGAATATAGAATTCGGATACTCGACCTTCCGTCCAATGAATATAATTTTTTTTTCTGAAGTGTCGGAAAAGAACTAATGAAAATTTTATAAAATGTCAACGAAAGAGTATGAAAAAAAGTAATGTCTCAGGTGACCGGGATTACCAGGAGAGGCAGCAACCGACGCAAGAGACGCGTTTCCACTGTTCGGTGTCGACGCTTCCGTACGCGATATCGAAATGGTCCGACCAGAGTCCGGAGATCGTCCATCCGCTTCCTGAATCGACGAAGAAGCCGAAATTGTCGGTAAAGTCGGAATCCGAATCAGCGGTTACCTCGCCGATCAGACCGCCGGTCGAGTTGCGCAGAAAATTGTCGTTGCTCGAGGAGAAACGAGCGATATTTCAGCGACGAAGATACGAAACCTCGCAGGACTCGTCGGACGATATATCCAGCGCAACTGTAGTCGAGGCTTCCGTCGATCTGACGAGAAAAGATTCTGGCGATCCGGAGAGCACCGGCACGAAGAAACGGGTGAGACAGATAAGCGTGAGGACTTTCGACACGTTCTCGACTTTCGAGGGCACCTTCGACGAGGACACGGGCGTGGGCTATCTGGCCGGTATCGAGGAGGACTACGGTGAAAATTATCTCGCCGATCGTAGACACACCGAGGAAGACGACGTGGTCAACGAGGAACACGATTTCGTCAAGGATTACGGAGATAAGAGACGAACTATGCAGAACGTCGGAGATAATACGGATAAGTCGCGCTCCATAAGTCAGGAAAGCGCGGTGAGAAACAGTATTCCATAAACGATTATAACGAACAATCGATTATGGTCTTTTCAATAATGACACTTTAAGCCATGCGTAATCCACTTTCTTGAGGGTTTTAAAAAATGTGGACTAATCTTTTACTTTAAGTCATAAATAATACTTTAAGCGATACGTAATCTACTTTTTCGAGGGTCTTCAAAAATGTGTACTGACCTTAAATTATGGACGTCTTCGTCCAACAGTCGACCAGACGTTGATAGCTCGGTCGTCCTCGGAAAAGTTTGTTACCCTGGAAAAAAAATGGATTACAGTTTTTTTTACCGACTGTCATTGGATCTTATGGTTTTGCATTAAAAGTCGATGGACTTGACGGATGAAGAAATGAACTTTTCTTGTTTGAAAGAAAATCGTAAGCAGCATGTAAAAGTCTGCTGAAAATCAAGTCTCTGATTCTTTTTATAATCAAAACTTATGCAAAAAATATCCGCGCAAAGTTACCCAAAGCCCTGGCTTGAATACACCCTCGTAGGGAGGCTTGATAAGCGCTTAAACTATCGGCAAACTGTCCTCGCAGATAATCCTCCCGAGGCCCTAGAATATTCTCCACCCGGCCGTCGCGAACTAAAACTCTCCACAACGTTGTGGTAATCCGCCCACTGCATCACAAAAAAAAAAACCAGAAAATGTTGACGCACGTCGAAAGCTCCTATAAAAATTCTCAAAGTTGCCTGTAGTACCTGCATTGCGCAATGCTGTTTCTAATTCGATAACGCTCGGGGCCGCGTCGAACGCTCGTAGCCGCAACCTCCGTGACTCGATGGGGGTTATATAAGTACACCGGTTGTCTCCTTGATATTTTTTTTTTTTTTTTCTAATTTTTTTACTATTCATACGACCGGCTCGTAGTACGGATAGGTACGTCCTACGATCGCGCGGGCAAGCGCGACCGCGATTTCTCAGTCCCGACCTTTCGTGAAGAAAGAGACGCGATAATAACAGCAACAACAATAATAACAACGCCGTCGCGAGGGAAGGGTGAACCGTTGATTCCCTCGTCCCCCTCGAATCCGCCTTCCTCTCACGGCTTTATTCCGCGTAATTCTATGATGGAGATCGATAGTTGTCGCACTTTGCGGTCCTCGCTTCGAGGTTTAGCTCGCGAACCGAGTTTCGGGTTACGCGGCTTTGCTACGCTTTCCTGCCTGCGGACCAACCCCGCAGCGTATAGTGTTTTACACGGTGGAGTATAGCGTAGGGCTTTCATTTTACACGGCACGACAGGGTGAGCGAGTGGTCGGGAGTCCTGTGGGTGCCGTCTGTAAAAAAGGGGCCATCCAACTGTGTCGAAGTCTCGGCGGGAACGTCAGTCCGGTTTTTATCAGTTGACGAGCCACGTCCAGACAAGGCGCTGGTTAGGGAACTCCCTTTGAGGGGTTTTTTAGTTCTTTGCCTCGCTCATCGTGTTTGCCGGACTGGCTGCCGGTGTCGAAAATTATTACAGACGTTTTAAGGAAAAAAGAACGTTACTGTATTCCCAGGAAAAATTGCACACCAGAAATCGCCTCTAGTACCTGCGATACGTGCTAGGGGCGCTGGCGGTCGCGGGACACACTTCGACTACCTGCCGACCCTTTTCACGCTTCCGATTTTTATTGCACTTCTCCCAAAGCCGGGTAAAGTTCCGTTAGGGACGATTGTTCTAAATTTCCGAAAATACTATTTTCTGTTCGTGCATTCGCAAGGCTATCGGGTCTCGCCGACTGGATGTCATATATATATAGCGCGGTATATGTACTGTAACAATATTGTATCTTCGGGCGGCGCGCATAGGGCGACGAGCGGGGTCGATCGAAAAATAACTTCGTCATACTTTTATTATTGTCTCCGTTGCCGTCCATCTATCTTTCCCGTTTCGGAGCTACCGAGCCATCATTGTCGTTCCGCACGTCGAGGAAAGACGACCGCATTATTGCCTGCTCTCGTTTATTCGAACATTGGCTCGTTATCCAAAGTGCAACGACTTCCATCGGGAACGTCCATTAGAAGTGTTTTTATTTAACAACCGTTTACGCGAATCAATTTTTAAAAAAGAGAAGAAACTTTTTGATTAATTCAGCCGGTCATTCGATTTTTTTTATTTATTTTGAATTGACAACTTTGTTTTCGGTTTAAAAGTGAAGAATGGAGATGGACTTGAAATTTTGGCAAAGCGTCGCCTTGTACGACTTTGCGAAGTGGAAGGTACATCCGAAATCGTGGAAGTGGCTACGACGGGTTCGTCATCCGAATATTGTAATTGTCATCAAAATTATTATACTTTATTGTTTTATCTTTGTTTAATTGGCTGCAGAATTTTGTGAAGTAAGATTTTTAAAAATGAGAAATTGGTTAATTTTTCTCTGGGTAAAGTTCCTTCGTTTGCATTGACAATTTCCCTGCGGCGCAACACGTTCGCTAACAGTTCATTGGATCCCCTCGAACCCGCGATAAGATAACTGCGTATACGTGTGTATACAAATCGTCTCCAGTGAGAGTCGGGTTTACGCTAGTTTATCGACAAAATATTTGTATTTTTACTCGTTACTCGTGAGTCATTGTTTTTCTTTACATTGACGATTACGATGCCGATAAAAAAAATAATAATCTCGCGGTCAGGGATGAGGGAAATTTTATAATTGACTTTAAATTGTTGCAGTCGCGACGTATCGCTTTCGATAGAAGTCGACAGATTAAATTGCAATCATTATTAGCTAACCATAGGAAAAACCTTTGTCGTTCTTTTTTAATTTGAATAAAAATCACTATACTCTATTCGGCACTCGACATAAAAATTACTTCTAAAATTTGTTTATACGTGTAGAAAAATATTTTTATTAATACGCTTTTCTTTTTTTTCTTGTATACTTTCGCAGTCGTCGCAGAACAATGCGCCAAACACGGGGGTCGGCGAGAAGCGGGAACACCTGTACAAGATTCTCGTGATCGGTGAGCTCGGCGCGGGCAAGACGTCGATAATAAAGCGATACGTTCATCAGTTCTTCTCCCAGCACTACAGAGCAACGATAGGGGTTGATTTTGCGCTGAAAGTGCTCAACTGGGATCCACACACGATAATAAGACTACAACTATGGGATATCGCGGGTCAGTAAACTTTACGGTCGCGTCGCAAAAATTTGAGAAAAAAAAAAAAAAAAAATTATTTATAGCAATTCCGTCGCTCGACTCATTAACAATTACTGTAACGTCGCAGTTCGTCGTGACAAACGACCGTCACGAGATAAAGGCCCGCGCGGCCAAGATGTTGACAAAGGGGTCGGACAGTCTCGTTTTATTCGTTGAACTGCGATGATCTCCGATTCAACGAAAGTTTTTGTTTATATAATTGGAATCTGGAATTTTTTTTCGTATCGAATCTTGAATAAAAAAATTACAGTTGGAAACTTGGACGAAAGGACTTATATTCCACAAGGAAAACAATTACATTTTTTAAATATCAATCGAAAACAGGAAAATTCATTTCGGTCGTTGTTTGACTCGATAAAAACGATTGAAAAATGCATAGTGGTCGATGAGTTTAAATTTGTATTTCGTGGTTTGTCAACAGGTCAAGAGCGATTTGGGAACATGACGAGGGTGTATTACAAGGAGGCGGTTGGTGCCTTCATAGTGTTCGACGTGACGAGAAGCGCGACCCTCGAGGCGGTGGTAAAGTGGAAACAGGATCTTGACTCGAAGGTTCAACTGCCGGACGGCTCGCCGATACCGTGCGTGTTACTGGCCAACAAGTGCGATCAGCAAAAGGAGGGTCTCGTCAACACTCCAACGAAAATGGACGAGTACTGCAAGGAAAAGAATTTTTCCGGTTGGTTCGAAACTTCCGCGAAGGAAAACATAAACATCGAGGAGGCCGCCAGATTTCTCGTCAATAAAGTGAGTGTTTTTATTATCAAACACGTTTTCGAAAGTAAAACAAATGGTTTCGTTTCGTTCAAAAATTAGAAAAAAAAAAAAATTGAAATATTCGAAGGATCTAAAATTTGTTTGTCAATTGTTCGCAGATACTCCAGAACGATCAAATAATGAAGGGCAACGGCTCGCAGGAGCAAACGGATGGCGAGAGATTCGCGCTAAATCAGTCGCCGACGGGTTCGAAAAAATCGTGTTCCTGCTGACGAATCGGCGGCAGGTCCTCACGGCCCGATTACTCACAACTCCGGAAGAAATCGAGCATCGAAACCCTCGTCGTTCCGCGGACGTGCCGAATCGACGAGCATCAACGAGAGCGAATAGAAAAAAAACGATCACCAAAGACTTTTACGAGTTTCGCGCTTGTTCGATAAACCGCACGCTGAACATGCACGCGGGTCTTCGGTGTCGCTGCGTTCTGCGTTTAATCGCGTGTATATACATAACATAGTACATACATTATAAATAACGAATCGAAAAAAATTATAATCAGTGACATAATAGCGTCGCGATAAAGTTCGCCGCGTTTGAGATATTTATACGAACGTCTATGCACGCTCGAGCGACACGCGAGACGAGTGTACCAATTACTGACCGCTGCATCATTAAACTGCGCAAATGATTTCTTTAAAATTAAAGAAAAGAATAGAAAATTAAACTAATATTGGCCTAATATTTCGATTAATTTTCTTTTACATATATACAATTTTGTGCTGACTTAAATTGTCGATAAAACGCCAAAGTACAAAGACGCTCGCTAAGCGAGCGATAGTAAAATTTCGGGCACAATTACAAAGTTGATATACGTATGTACCAACGCAGAAAAAATATATTATTGCTGTTAAAAAACATAAATGGTGTTCGTTGAAATTTTAATAAAAAAAAGTACCACTAGTTGCCTTTCGGTCTCCATTGGGAACGGATTAAAACCCGACCCTGGATAAGTTCGATAAGCCTGAAGCGAAGGTCTATTATGTGCCGTAGAAGATATTCTCATTGTTCGAAATTTGTAATTCTTAAATCAGCACAAGGTCAGTAATTGAGATACTCGTCAGTCCGTGAATGCCTGAGGCGAATGCGTACGGCAGCTATGAGTACCTCCGTTCTTCGTCTAAATAATGGACTTGCGTGAATCTTATTGTGCCGTCGCCGCAGTCGCCGGAACCGACGACCCGCCTATGGCTGTTGTGCCACGTAACAGAACAGCCATTCACCGCGGAATTCGCGACCAAGAATACCGTTTAACCCGAGTGACGCGTTCCCTGTGTGCCATTCTCACCGACCCTACCGGAGCCCCGGAGCCAAATCCGTCAGCACGACGAACGGACGACCGACGACGAGTTTCCATCGTCCGGAATTTCCCGTCTTTTCGCGCATCTATCCAACTCCGGCACGACAACCCTAGATTTTATTATTATTAATAATATTAATGATATAATAGTTTTAACAATAGCGAAGTAACTCTTCAACATTCCACAAACATCACAAGCAGCATTCCTGCCGTACCGTTTTTCTTCTCGAATCTTCAATTATCCTTAAACTTTTTAAACTCCAATTTTACTCTATCCCTCGAGAACACGCGAAAGTTGAAATATTCTTGTTGATTATAGAATTTTATACACGAAAAAAAGAAAACAAATTGACTATATAAACGAATGAACTATTGCTATATATAGAGACTTATATGCGTATATGTATACATTAGACACTGATGCGATGTACGACACGATTTATCGTCTGTTGTAAATAACTGAGAGAATTTTACAATGTATTTACCGAGAAAATGATTTTTTTTTGTTTGTTTTTTTAGCAATCATGTAGTCTCGCTAATGGCAGAACGCGACGAGTCCCACGGCAATATTATACCTGTTTTCACTTTTATAAATGTACCACGATATGTCTTTGACACGCGGCAGCTAATCACGGCTCTCGCGAGCCCCCGCAGCGACGATACAAACTTGTCCGCACTTTGTGCGTTTTTTGTTTTGTTTCTAATTGTAATTCGACAACTCGCTTCGTTACCTCTCGACTGTATGCGCGAGTGAATTTTATTGTTTCTGTGTGTATAGAAAAAACGACGTCATTAAATTATATTCGGTTGTTAACAGTGGCTTTTTTAATTAGTTTAAAACACTTTAATTTCAATATTAGGGTTAAACCGAAAATGCGGTTTCGATATCCGATCGTGAAATTTGTCACGCAATTTATCGCAACGAGAATTCTATTACGCAACTACGTATAGTGAACATGTTGTAAATTTACTAAGCTTTTTACCGCAGCATTCCGTAACCCTTTAATTATATTGCAAATATGCACTGAAGTCTGCGTCTGTGAGCATCTTGAGATAACGGGAACAAATAACAAATCCACAACGGCTAGACATTGTTGCTCGCGAGATTCATGCAGATTCTCTTAGTTCCACGCGCATCGATAGCGTTCTCTCATCTTCCAAATTGTTACTTATTTTTTATTTCACCCCAATTCGCGAAAATGAATTATTCTCGCGATACGATAGTCGTGGACGATTGTCTCTTGCACAGGGTTGAAAAATCTTATCCTTTCGCGAGTGAGGTCGAAGAACCGAAGCTTCGGCTAGCTTGGAAGGAGGTGACGGTCCGCGCGACAGAAAAATCTAACACGTTGGTGGAAAAAATTAAGCGCAAATTTCAAAGAACTTCCGGCGAGGAGGCGTCGATTCGTCGAGATATTTTGAGCTCAGGTGGGCGAGTGAGCGACAAATAAGTCACGTAATTGAAAGGGTGAATTTTTTGTATGTAGATCGTGTTGAATATTTTTTATTTTATTTTTTCTGTATGTTCATTTTATTATATAATGGATCAAGTCTCCGGTTGCACCGAGGCCGGCCAGATGGTTGCGATTATGGGACCGAGGTATCTGTTATCGATGTCCCAACGTTCCGACACTGTCCCCTTTCATTGAAATCCCCGAATAATTTATTCAAGGAATTTTATTGCGTTTATCGCAGCGGCGCTGGAAAAACTACTCTGCTCGATGCGTTGGCCAAGAGAGTACGACCGACGTCTGGTGCGATTCGCGTTAATGGAATCGACGCATCGCGCGATGTCGTCGATAGGATTTCCAGCTATGTGCCTCAATTCGACCCTCTGCCCGCTACGCTGACTGTCGCGGAATACATAGCGTTTTCGGTAATCGTTATTTGCGCACATTTTATTAAGGAATTAAAAAAAATTAAATTAAATTAAAAATCGAATTGAATTGTTCAATTGTTAATTTTTTTTTAGTGAAGTAAGAATGATTGCTGATCGTTGACTAACTTTTTTTTGTGCAGTGCGCACTGAGACTGGACAGGAACACGACGACCCGCGAGCGGGAAATTCTAGCGCGAGATACTCTCGTTAATTTGGGTCTCTACGAGTGCAAAGATTCTTGGATCGGCACGTTGTCGGGCGGTGAGAAGAAACGACTGTCCCTCGCGGTCGAGATCGTAACCAAGCCGCGAATTTTATTTCTCGACGAGCCTACCACGGGTAAACATTACCTTACACGAAAGCCTTGGTCGTAAATCTCCCGCAGCGCAAAGTAGTGGTTGTGCATTGTTTTTTTTCCCCTATATTCTCACATCATTTATTCCGGCTGACAGGACTCGACACATCGGCCGCCCTTCGCGTTATAGAGTCGATAAAACCTGTTTCCACCAACGGCATTATTCTATGCTCGATTCATCAACCCAGCATGATAATCTACGAACTTTTCACGCATGTGATATTTATGAGCGACGGCAGAATCGCATTTTCCGGAAGTCTCGAAAACGCGCGGATGTTCTTCGAAAGGTAAAAAAAAAATCGTAATGATTTGCCTATATTGAAGATATTACTTATTTTCATATTTTACCGGATTATAAGCGAAGGATACCAGTGCCCGCTCGGATTCGACGAAGCTGAATATTACCTGAAAATCTTGTCGAATCAATCTCCCGAAAATTACGAATATTCGCGAACGTCGCTTTTTCACGAGGATCAGTCGACGCTGATTTGCCGGGCTTATGCCAAATCGTCTTTTTCGAAAAATTTGGAATGGCACGAGGAACCTCAAACGCTAATAATCGAAACTTCGGAGTGAGTTTTTTTCCACCCTTTGTAGCCTTATAATAATATTAATTATTATTATTCATTACTAATAATATTAATTATTATTATTCATTATTAATAATATTAATTATTATTATTCATTATTAATAATATTAATTATTATTATTCATTATTAATAATATTAATTATTATTATTCATTACTAATAATATTAATTATTATTATTCATTATTATCGTTTTTTTTCAAGACAAGGATCACGCTGGCTGGTTCAGGTTAAATGGTTACTATGGAGGCTTTATCTCGAGAACCGAAGAACCTTCGTGGACGGTTTAATAGCCTTTCAGTATTACGCGGTTAGTTGGAAAGTTAAATTATTTTAATCCGCTCGTTAAGTCCAGCGCCCTTTTCTTATCAACCGATTCTACAATTAAATTTTAATCGCTCTTTCGCTTTCCGTCAGATATCCATAGTCGTGATAAGCATGTTCTTCTGGAACATAGATACGCGCAAGCAGCGGGGGATACGAGACGCGATGGGAGTTCTGTTTGTGGCTAGCGCGGAGACGATATACTCCATGGCTTACACGCCGCTTTATGAAATCGAACGAGAGATACCACTCTACAAGCGCGAGGCCTCGATGTACGGACCATCCGCTTATTGCGTCGCCACGGCGGTCAGCTGGGTGAGATTGCACTTCTATACATTGTTCGCGTGACCGACCGAGAAATGACGAATTCCGGAATTGGTTTTTTATTAGTCGAGATTAATGATCTCTTTTTAAGTCAACTTTTTTGTACGCGAGACGGAACAAGGTGGACTCGATAGGAATCAGAAAGTCAATTTATTCTCAATTATAAGATAACTAAAATCTTTGATGTTTCTTCGCAGATTCCCAAGGCAGTGTTTAAGGCAATTGTACTCTCGGTAATGCTTCTTGCGATTCTCGGCAGACGAGCCACGGCTCTCCCGACTTTGTTGCAATTGATCGCGTGCACGACTGCCAGCGCGGTGTGCGCTACCGCTTACGGTAGCATGATAGCTTTTTTGATCGAGGACAGTGATGTTGGTACTGCCGTTATGGTACCTCTCGATCTTATCGCTATGATTATGGCTGGCTTTTATTATAGCTTGAGGTATGAACTGGTAGTGATTAAATTTTTTTTATCCTACAAATTCTTCAAATCTTACAAATTGTTTCCATTTCTCATTTTCTTTCATTCTCTTTTTCTTCAATTTATTATATTTTTTTTCGTTATTATCAAAGGAAAATTGTATAATAAAAATGTATCATAATCCCTCAGAACACTAAGGTGGTACACCGTTGGTTTTAAATACTTGTCGATATTTTATTACACGACCGAGGCAATTTCGATAATTTACTGGTCGCAGATTGACGACATCGGTAATACCAGTTTAATAAACTTAACAGACGTCTTGTTCGGTCTGCACAATAGGTATACCGTAATTCTTTTCAGAGTGCGATACCGACGTGGATCTGCCGTGCATCTCGACGGGCTCGCAAGTCTTGTATCAATACGGCTACGCGGCGTCGGATTTGTGGTTGGCCGTAATGGGCATGAGCGTCTTAACGATCCTCATGAATTTTATAGGGTACTTGGGAGCGAGAAGACGAAGGTCCTTGAAGACCGGATATTAACGAATAAAATTGCACCTGCGAAACGCTTGGAAAATTTACTCCATCGTATTAAGTCAAATTGTATATTATGCATAATAAAATATGTATACAATGTACAGCACGGGGGTATTTTTTTTTTTACAAATTATTGAATTTATGAAACGCTGCCCTAATGTTACGATTATGATTACCAATGATTTAGCGATAGGCGATCACGTGATGGATACCGAAATATTATGTATCGTTTACCGACGATTATCACAACTGCTTGGCTTATCGCCCAAATGCCTCTGTCGCCGGGCTAGTAAACCGGTTGCTTTCGACTTCTGTGGCGAAGAGCGAGAAAACCGGCCAAGTGCGCTACCGTGGCAATTGCGACGAGCCCAATGAGATCGGTGTTGTAGTTGTCGGCTCCGTAGCCGTACTTCTCGAGAACACCGGCACCGGTCGAAATGCAAGGTTCCTCCGGATCGTCCGGGCAGTCTACGAAAAAAATGATCTGAATTAATTACCTGGAATTTATATTTTGGAGCTGGTAAGAAAAACAATTCTCTTAATAATTTTTGCGAATTTGAGAAAACGACGCTCCAGTGGTATTTTGGTATACTGACTTATATGTTCGTATTCTCGCCACTGGGTCAGCGACACAGCTTCGGTGCTGTAGTAGAAGTGGGAGATGTACTTCAGCCAGGAAATTCGAGCCGGCAGATCCCTGCGAGATTAATCGAACGGAACATATTAATTTTTTTTTTAATGAATAAAAACATATGTACCGAGTCATTGAATTTCTTACGCAAGGTGGAGATATATTCCGCTGAATATGAGGGTGAGAAAATCTATGGGTACTGCGAGAAGAGATGCCGTGTCCACTGACTCGAAAGCCGCCGACATCAGACATCCTGGTTGAAAACAGTTTGCGATTAAATTTTTTATAACCCTGAAGATATCTGCATGAAACTAAAATTTATCAAACTTCGCTCGGGGAAGATCACTTGGAGACTAAAATTCTACGAGTGAACAATTTTCTTTTCTGCCTGAAGCCGGAGAAGAAATTTGATGCCATGTAGATAACTTAAGGGTCATAATTTGTTTTGTAAGGGAAATGTATATTATAAACTTGTGTGATAACTATGGAGAACGAACCGACAGCTATTGCTGACACTGCGCTGAGGATTACCGGAACGGCGAAAAGCAAGAGACTCATGATTCCACCCCTCAGCCCAACAATACTGAAGATGAGGGTCGTGTACAGAAAGGGCTGGATTATTGCACCTGGCATCTGCAAAACAAAAGGTAGCGTCTCGTTTAAATGTTTGCTTCCTCATAGAGGAAGTTTTTTTCGAGTACTTGGCGTCAAGACTCTACCACATCTCTTGATTATTTGTAGACGATACACTACCATGATTACAATTTTGCTGAGGTAATACGGTGCGGGACTGTAAAGTCCGCTCGCGATGTCTCTCAGCAGGAATGGCAGCTCTTTGGGAAAGGTGTAAAAAACACCGTAATTAAATGTAAACACGGTCTCGACGACGATAAGGTACATCAGCCCTTGCACGTTCTGGATTCCTCGTTGATCGATGTTTTCCGTTATCGAAATGTAAGGAGTCGCCACGAGCAATCCAATAAACTGTCGAGCAGAAATAACAGATCGTTGGCAAGAAATGAATAAAAATAAATGTACAATTGAAAAAGTCACCAACCATGTATAGCATGAATTTAAGAACAATTGAGAATTTGTTTCTCTTGTAATCGACGTAGCTCCTCCAGGTCAGCCACTGCATCTGAGTGTAGCAACGAATTTTCTTGAACTCGCCGATCGACGACGAAGAGGGGTTAGAGAAAACCGGATGAGGCGCCGCGTTGTTCGACGTACCGGCGAAAGAATCGTTTATGGCGTTTTTAAATCTCTCACCGTACTTGGATCTTTGGAACTGGTCGCATATCCATCTCGTCTAAGGAAATAAAAAAAAAAATTACAAACGTATCGGTAAAATTTACAATTTTATTATGAGTGGTCCATTTTTTGGTACGTACTTTCTTCATGCACTCGGCCTCCCGACCGGTGGTCACGGACAATTGGGAGACGTAAAATTCGGCGCTGTTGAAAGTCGGTGGACAGTGAAGGCCCAGACTAAATTTCGAACACGAACAAACATTTGTATTTTCGTATTAAATTAATAAAAAAAAAAAAATTGAACAATAGTAATTGTGAAGAAAAAATATACCTGTCGAAGAACGTTGTTGCGTCGGACGAAGGGCCCTGATAAGCCACTCTCCCAGCCGATAATAAGAGTATTTCGTGAAAGAGATCCAAGAGACCGGAAGCCGGTTGATGAAGCGAGCAAATAACGACTCTTCCTCTCGCCGCGACTTCTCGTAGAGTCCTTATGACGACCATAGCCGAATAGCTGTCCAATCCGGTAGTCGGTTCATCGCAGAAGAGTATGCTCGGCTCGGTCAATAACTAAATACGCAAAAGTACAGAAACGGTTGAAAAAAAAAAAAATAAAAAATTAAAAATATTACTCAATTATTACCTGAACAGCGAGGGACACTCTTCTCCGTTCTCCCCCGGACAGTGCGGAGAGTTTCGAATCCCTGCACTTGTCGAGACCGAGATCGCTCAACAGTACCGCAATCCTCTGAGTCCTGAAGGCAGATTTGAATCTTCGATCCATCGTCATTCGTGCCTTGGAAAATAATTATTACAATAGTACAACCAGCTATTTTATGAATGGCCTCGGGACTCGCGATTTTTACCATTACGTAAGATCTTTCATTGCTTTTAAATAATGTGCTCGAGACTCGAGATAAAAATAACTTAAAAAATCGTGATCTGTTCGACGGACAAAAATGTCTTCATAGATGCCCTGCATGCGTGTACATGCGCATTCCAGTATTGCTACGTTGGAACACGTAGATCGTCCCAATCACCATAAATTCCATGTGCTCCTGTACTGTCAGGGACTCCACCGCGAGATCCTGTTGCGGAACGAATCCGGATATTCTCGACATGGTCGTTCGATCCACCGGTTGTCCGTTCACCAAAACGTCCCCATCGGCATCGCCTGTGGGCAATTAATTTATCATCGTTCGTCACAATAATTAAGAAATAATATAGAATCAACATTTGACAGAACGATTTTTCACGTATGGAAGTCCATTAGTTAATTGATTAATGCACTTCGCATATCGACGTACATCAGAAAGATAAGGATAAGATAACGAACCTTTCAATCGTTGGCTGATAGCCGCGAGAAGAGTAGTTTTGCCGGATCCACTACAAACAACTCATTCATCTATCGTATTCTCTTCGATATATCTACGCAACGAATGTCAGTAAATTTTTTCACAGCCATAAATCCCTGAAATATTACCTCGGTCCCAGAATCGCCATCAGAGTTCCGGACTGCACGACACCGCTGACTGAAATTAAACGGAATGTGTGATATTTGGAATTTTTTGTTTAGTTCACGCAAATATTTTCAAAGGTTTTTAACCTTCGTGTAAAATTTGAACGTATTCGTCCCGTCTCCCACGGAGAAAGCCCATCAGATATCCGCCGTTTTTCTTTCTCCTGAAGGAATGGGAAATGTTTTTCCACGTAAGAGTGAAGCACCTTGACGACGGAACGGTGCAAACGACGTTTTTTCGATTCGTATCCAGCATCCTTTGCGATCTCATCTGTGAATCGTAATTCAAGGTTTATCGGTAACGAACCGGATACACGAGGCCGCAACAGTACGTCGTACAGTACAAATTGTCGATGGTATTGTAAGTAACGGGTACTTGATGAGAAACAATTGCGGTTCGTCGCGTAAGTTCGTTTCCAGAAAGGGGGAAAAATGCGTCAAGAGGCATTAGACCGCGATTGCGTGGATTGCATTGAGGTCGGAGAAGCTTCGCGATTTGCCTCGGCGAGTTAATAGGAACGGGCAGTTTATATAATGTTACAGGTACCGTGTACCTTGGGAACTTGAAGGCATCTGTCGCAATACCATGAAATCGTTAGTAGAATCGGAAAGTCACACATGCAAGTCGATAGCAATTATCGTGTCACGGAGTCCCACTTTCGACGTCGATAATTGAGATTAATTTATGTATGAGATTTTTTTGTTACAAATTTTTTTCTTGGACGCAAAATAGAGGTGGGAACAGTGGTGCGGGGTTTTTTACCCGAACGATTAAGTGAGCCGGTTTGTGGCCCACTTTTATGTTCAACGTGAAATTCGTGGACATGTTTTTTTTATTGTCGTGATGAAAAGTAGATAAATATTGATCGTCTAATTTCCATCGCAATGAATGTTGTCAATTAGTCATAATTCATTTATATTAAATTAAACAAAATGTAATCCTACCTTTTGGACGATCGGAGAGAGCAGCTCCTTCGATAGTCGTCGTTGTACCAAAATTACTGAGTCACACGAGTTACAAAATCTTCAACCGTCGTCACAAAAGCACCACGGAAGTTCAAATATGACTGCACATCGCGAAGTTAAAAAAAGCACGTGCGTAAAAAAATTGCACCACATTCGTTTCGCTGGCAGTGAAATTTTGGACACTCTTGAGCGTTAAAATTCGCAAAAATGGCTAAATAAAATAAAATAATCTGTCGATTATAAAAACAATCGAGGGTTCGTAAAAATTACTCCAATTAACGATTTAAAAAAAATGAAAATCGTTTGCACTTTAACGAGGAATATTACCGACAATCGGATCGAAAAAATAAAAAAAATAAAACAAATTAAAACGAAACAATGTTGTTGGACGGGGTGGTTCACGTGGACCCTAGAACGAAGACTACCGTCGGATCCGGTCGTTACGGTTACGTCGGGGTGACTGAAGCCGTGTATCGAGTTCTGCACTCCGGCAGTCTCGTCGGTGTATATCGGTGTGTGCGACTTTTGCTGCGGGGGACGACTCTGTACGCGGGACCTTATTCCAAGTGTGTTGCACAATCTTGTGTGCTTTTCTATAAATATTCAAGTGGCGATCGACGAAAGTTTAATAGAATCGCATAAATTTTCAAAAAAACCTGCAGAAAAAGCAAACGAAGCAAACAACGAAATGGGCGGTTACTAAGTAACTTCGGTTTGTCTAAGGAAGATCCAAACATTTCTGATATTCAACATTTTCTTTGACGTATAATTTAAATTTATCATGATTGATTACTTCAATCTATTATCGATTATTAAATTGTCATGTCAGACTCTCGTGCAGATGGCAAAAGTACGCAACGCACTCGCCAGCCAACAAACAAGCACAGTTGCATAATTCGTTACGCGTCCGATTTTCCGTATGGAAATGTAAGAAAACCGAAGGATTGTTTTTTAGAGAAGTACTTATAAGACTGTAGTTGTCTACCGCATTGATACTCCCGGATATATTGATACATAGTCGACGCAATCGATTTTGTATAACAAAAATTGCTCCGAGCTTCGAAGCGACATGTTTTGCCCCTTGCAGATAATAGTCTAACGAGTCCGGATTAAATGTCGGTCATTAAAGGGACATAAGACTTTTCTCGGTTGCCAATACAGTAATGTATGTTAAGTGGATTTCAATGGGCGTGCCTACGATCCATCGGTCATAGAAAATGGCGATGAGGAGCCTGTACCTGTATCATTGCTGAGATACATAACGTGTTATTTGCATACGCAGAGGCGGTTCATCAGTATCGTTATGTCGTCTTGCATTTCAAAAGCCTCAAGCAAATCCTCGAGAGACGTAAGATATAAAACATTCAGATCTTACCTTGTGCTGCCATCTTCCGAAAGGGTCTTGAATTTTTTGGTTTCCTCGTCGAAAAGCATCCACCGCATCACTTATGGGTAACTGAAAGAGAAATTCAGATACAAGGCAATATTCCTTAAATAAATAAATATATTGTTTGGTACAGTAGGAATTCATGGATAAGGGCCGAGTCCTTTTAAATTTTCTGATTTTATGCCAATGATCGGAATTATTTAACGAGTAAGCAAAATACGTATGGAAAGATAAGGTTTGTTGTTGTTGTTATTCACGAGGATTCCGGTTCAAAAAACTTTAACTTAAATAAAAGATTGATGGCTGAAGGACTTAGGTCGATCGCCAATTGGCAATATATATGTGTTCTCACGTCAATCTACGTTGTCATGCTATGTTCAAAAAATTTTACCATTTGGCATATTGTCAATAAATATTCTATTGCTACTAATAGATTGAATATTTTCGTACGCGATAGCAGAAACGAAGAGAAACTTTGCTCTTAAACAGACAATGAAGAAAATTTGATAATCAGGAAGATATGTCTATCTTTGAGAGCTCCGTCGATAATGCAGTCTGGCCGGTCGAGGCGCATCAGCAAGAGCTCAAGTTGAAGATTCGAAGGTTGAATACAGATTTGGAACGCACCGAGTTTTAGAAGCAAGTTGCTGTAAAGGCGCTACAGACGGTGGAGATAAAGAAACAATTGACCGAAACCCATGCAGCTGAATATTACAGGTGCTCTCCAAGATTGTTATATTTTCCTCAATAGCGTTTCGATCTCGACTTCAGAGCGCGCGGGCTTCATCTGAATAGTTCCACGACACATCGCATTCCTAGCGATCGCTCCAAGTACATTTCCTCTTCACGTATTGGCCGACGCGGACCTGTCCCTGTGGCCAGGCAGTATTCGCTGGTTGTGGATGCTGCCCAATTGGAAAGAAGAAGACGAAGTACATTTTCTCACTTCATTCTCTTCGGCTACCTCTCTTAGCGGTCACGTACTTCGCGCAATCCGAAAAGTCGCCATAACGTGAAGTAATTTTTCTCGCCGAGTAACGTCGCAACATATTTTCCGCAAAGATGCAACGCGCCGTCGTTATATTTTCTCGTAATATCGCATCGAGCAGGTAATATTTTCATACATTTAACTCTAGCGATGGATATTTCACGAAAAACATTGTTTTTGTCGTTTCCAAAGATGATTTTGAACCCGGCAAGCCGGCGACCGATACTTCGTCGGGTTACAAGGCATTATCGTATTCAATTCTTTTCCTCGATTTATAGCGCGTTATTCGCACGACGATTAAACATTATTCGCATTAATTAATGTACGACGTTCGATCGATACTCTGATCCCGTTACTATACCTGCTACTACATTATCGCTACTTATGTCGTAGTTCCGAGAACACTTATGTAACATGTTTATTGTCAATTTTGGCCGATTAGGCCCTGTACATCTTCATTGTTTTTCGCTTGATTCGTTCTAAATTTAGACCCAGGGCTATCATTGTCAGAAGTAAAAGCCTAGAGTCGTGAGTTGTTGAAGGATAAACCGCAATCTCGCAACGATAAACCGTACTCTCGTGGAGCGCGTCTCGATTTTTTTTGGAATTCGAATTTGTTATCTCAAAACTTTAATGTTCTATTAATGCCACGCTGGAAATTTTGAACAGAAAACGATAAGAGATGAAAAACTACCGAAAATAGAAAAAGATGCAGACAAATAGTACTAACTAATGAACAAATGGGAATAACTAATGGAAATAGTAAACAAAAATACACTCACATTTTTTTAGCTACAATTATGTTTGTTTGCAGCCGAATGAGAATGAGCGGTGAGCCTGGTTCCGGTGCTGGCAGAGGAGGCGGTGGAGGTGGCAGTATCCGCTCTGCTGGAGGTTCCTTTGGAAAGATGGAGGCAGCGCACGAGGATCAGTATTTCTACAATCAGGTGGGTATCGAAGCAGCCATCCAAGATTCTATAGCAACGTTAGCATTGAAATAAAAATATTGTCTCTTCGCAGCAAAAAGAACAACTGAAGCATCTGCGAGATGGACTCCATGATGAGATATCTTTCCACGAGGAGCAGATAAAACGTCACCAGGAAGCAATCAATCGCCACAAAGAGAGAATCGGCAAAATAGACAAGCAATGAACATGCTAAAATTCAAATCCCTAAAACATCATCGATTTCCCATAGAAGCGTGCGCTGAAATTTTTTTTTTCCCATGTACCATTATAACGAAAAGTGCATTCGCCAGTAGACGGTAATTCTTAAAAGTTTTTCATTTTACCAAAATGTTTATCATACTGTATAAAAATAAAATATTGTGCTTTCATTAATTGACATTTGATCGTCTTGCTTTCGTCTTGTGGGGATAAAAGGCTGCTGGAATGTAAAAATGATTGGTTCCGACTCACCTGACATCGACGTTCATCTGTCCCGCGATTCGCGTTGTTTTTCTTGAAACGTATTTTTATCGAAATTTATTTCTATCCGATCGCGCTTTAGTTGAGGATTTTTTTTGTTTACGAACATGTTTCGACAAATTCTTCGAGGTTTACCGACACGGTGAGTGTTATCGATGTTTTACGCACAATTCATCTTATTTTTTATTTGGCGCAAAAGTTTCGCGACTTTAAAATTAGGGGTTATCGAGATTATGGCGGGTTGACGACTTTAACGTCAATAATATTATTTTCCACCGTCATCTGTGACTCTTCGCGGGAGGTTAATTTACGTTCGATTATCAACGTCGATAGTTGCAGATGCTTCAGCACAAAGAAGAGCGAACCGGCAACGGTCAACTTTTTCGACAAAGACGTTGCTTTCGAGAGCGAATACTACTACAGACAGGTGTGTGTTATTGACGAATGCGTGCAACTTAAATTGATCGAAAAGCCCATGGTAAAAAAAATCTCGCACCAATTTCGATATTTAAGGATCGCGAACTATTGAAAATTCTGAAGGAAAAAACGGAGGAGGAGGTGAGGGCCATGCAGAAAAAGGTTGTCGCGATGGGGGAAAGGATCGAAGAATACAATCGCGATATCAACGAAAATTTGAGATTCCTGAGAGGACTTGAAAACGATCTGTCCGACGGTACCGAGAAAAAATCGTAAATACCGGAATCCGCACTCTCGTCATCGCATTTAAATCCACTCGACAAAGTACACACGAATGCATTGATCAATACTTCTCCGTAAGCAAACAATTACGTACAGGGCAATCGATGAACGCCAGTTCTTTGTCTCGAAAGACTGGTCTCCGGAAAATTTTGAAACACCGTTAGTACTCCCACCATGCGCTGCGCGTCGCCGCTGGGCGACGATACAGATGGCCGTCGTTTCGGCCGCTCCGCGAGTCCGTCGACCGACGCGCCCTCAGTTTCTCACATTTCATCGATCAGTGTGGTGTGTTCGCGTTGTTGCTCCGTGGGTTTTTTGGTGATTTGTTCCCGACGAGCGTTATTCGTTGGTTTTTTACGTTCGGTGTGATACCTGAAGGGCCTCGCAAGAGACCCGAGGACAGCGCTTTAGGATGCAGCCAAGGATATACTTGATTCTAGCAAGCGCGGCGGCAATTATCGTCGGATGCAATGGTGCTACTACTGGAAGCGAGGTGAGTCCGAGACAATAAGGCAATAATACGTCCGGCCTGTTCTGTCATGTGTCCTGGACGCTGCCGCCGTTAAGCGTCAAATATATACCGTCCAAACGCTACCTTCGACCACAAATAATCTCTTCGACCCTTTAACGAACTATCCAAACATTCGAATTTCGAAGTTAGGCGTTTCCAAACATGTTTTTCTTATGTTTTTAATGTAAACTTTTTTTCACGAAGTCTGAAATTTGAATGAGTTCGAGAAGATAGTTCGGTGAAATTTTTACGATACTAAGCATTCGAGATGCGCCTTTTCTAGTCCAGAAAAATGAACTGTATCTTTGGACTCGACTATACGCGCATGTATATTTTTTGGGAGGATGTAGCGTAGTAGAAAACAATCGTGCTCGTTTCGGAGCGAGACGAGAGGGTAATAATCGTAAAGAATAAGGGGCGTCGCGTTACATAGGCATTCGGCGGCGACTGATGCGTGCGTTTTCTACGGTTAGTCGATTCTTCGAGCTGCATATAATCGTAAAATATTCGTGAGGAATCTTTCGACTCTTCGCCCACGGTAGTATTTGTCCTTGGCCATGAGATAGTCGAGGGTTTCCTCGTGTACACACCGCCGGAACGGACAGACGGAAGAGAGCAAAGGAGAACCGGGTGGCGGTGCGGGACTGACAAAACGGTCAGTGACGGCCGGTCAGGACAGGGTTTGGGAAGGTATCGTGGAGGGTCCTCGGATCCAAAAAGAATTCGCCATAGTGCGAGCACGGATCCCTTTTGACGAATGACGCGTTCTCTCGAAAATAATGTCGGGAATTTCTTTTTTTTTTTTGTTTAATCTATGTATCGACGCACCGAATTCTCAGCTGACTCACTTTCGTTAATCGCAACTCACGGAATAGAAAAAAAAAGATAAAAGCTTAAAGACACCCCAGGGACGTAAACGGGAATCGTTAAATCTTAGCGTGACCACATGGTGCGTATTCGGAGGGGTACACAGACGGGGATATATCCACACCCTTATCTCTCCCCTCTCACCCTCGCTCTCTCGTCATCAGCACGAAACTTACATCCCACGGAAAAAACGAAATGCGCACATAACTTTGACGACGAGGCGCGATGACTCGACTTACAGCCTAGGGTACAGTCAAAAATAAGCGACGTGTGGGTGCCGCAACGTGCGCTTCGAAGAGAGAGAAAACGAGTCTCGTGTGTGTACAACGGACCGTAACAAAAACCGCCCGTGGGTTGGCAACGACGTCGCTACTGCCCAGCCCATTCAAGGAACCCCCTGCGATTTATCGCCTGCCAGAGCAGTTACGGCTCTACGCGCTTCTACTATAATATTATTACGAGGATGTAGTACTATAATCTCTTCGGGAAGATCTCGTACGTTTACTATCGCCGATATTGGCTACGTTCTGTTGACGGAAAATTTACTATTATCTCCGTCGGACTTCCAGCGTGAATCTTTCTCGCGTCACTGGCCAGGCCGGTGCTGTGTATAAACACTGTATCGACGATCCAGCACACGAACGGCAATATAAACCCGTGTTTATTCGCGCTCGTTGCGTCCTTCCGACTTCGGGCCGCTGTTATGCTCGCAGTGTTGACTCTGCCGCGGGCTTCCGAGTACTTCGAACTCTAACCGAAAACTACTGGATGTTTACTCGCTACGAGAACGTTCGTAGCGTATCGCGTGATCGGACGCTCGCGCGGAAATTCATTCAAGGCATCCAGCACAGCGGGCTTTCGGCGCTGTACCGGTGTAGAATATTTTTATTGACTTTTGCTCGGAGATTGATTCACGCTATCGTCGGCGTATCGCGGAGGCATACATATGTATTTCTGACGCGTACTGTACCGCATTAATTCGTGGAAAGGATGCCAATGGTGCCGCGTACCAACGAGGCAGCGTAATACCCTTTTATAGTAGCGACGCTTCGCGCTCGTCCCCGACAGATCTTTCTCGGCTCGAGTCCTTTCTTCGCGCACCGACGATGATGTCCGCTCGTTCGCACAGGCGTCGCAAGCCTCCGGGATCTTGCAAATCGAACTCCGCACTCCACACGCTCGAGGTAAAAGTTTCTCACGTAATATCGTGACGCTTTCACGTGCACCAATCTGCAATTTCTCGGAGTTCGAGAGTTTAATGACGAGTGTGTACGGGTGCGCGCGGGACACGATCCTTCGCTACAGGTTACTTGCCGGGTGCGCGTTTGTGGCGTCGTAAATGTTGAACATTTTCGGCTGTTCCCAATTTGCACTTTTATGTCCTTCACGGTAGTCCTTGGAGTCCAGTGAATGGATTAACCGTGTTCTGGTTTAACGAACGAGGGGTATTTAATTATTTTCGGGAGAAGGGAATTTAATACTCTGTTCCTAAAATTTGCAGCTACACGGCCGTGCGGTGTAAAATGTCGAGAGGGAAAAGAAGTAAAAAAAAAATTACTTTATGCTAATTAGCAAAGTACAAATGAATTTCCGTTATTTTTAAAGTTATTTCGCACTTGATCACTTTAATGCCGAATGTGTACGGGTGCGCTGGACAAAATCCTTCGCTACCGAAGTTACTCACGGAAGCGCGTTTATGGCACGTCGTAAATTTGTTGAAAACTATCGGCTGCTCCCGGTTTGCACTTTTATGTCCTTTTCGGCAGTCCTTGAAGTCAAGCGAACGGATAAACCGTTTTCTGGTTTAACGAACGAGGGATATATAATTACTTTCAGCGAAGGGGAATTTAATACTCGGTGACTATAATTTAGAATTACATGGCAGTTCGGCGCAAAATTTAGAGTGGGGAAATAAATTTAAAAAGATTACTTAAGCTAATTTGCAAAATGTTAATTTTTTTTTTTTCAAAGTCATTTCGAACTTGATAAATTTATTTCGTTTTCGCACCAAAACACGAACCACAATTAACCCTTTAGTTCACATTGATCGGCGCGCTTTGCCCTCCGAAGATGTCGAGAGTTTCGGCATCTCCATCGCCAATAGACTCGATTCTATTAGTACTTCTCGAAACTCGGAGGCTGAAGGGACATGGTATGAGAGGCTCCGTAGGGATTCCCGAGTCGAGCGGTTTCTTGCTCACGGAAATGGAAAGAGGGTGAAGTCCTCTCGCTCGGTTCTCACTTATAGCTCCATCGATTAGTCGTCGGGTACGGTTTATCGGTGAAATCCGATCGAATCGATGCGAAAGAAGCCCCGACAATGTGCCACGGCAGTGGCATCAACCGGTGCTACGGCGGAGGCTTCCCCGTTCGCCCTATAATATCCTTTCAACGACGTAGCCCCCTGCACTACACCGTGCTCCTCGAAGAAAGGGGTAGTCTGCCTGTCTCCTTACTGAGCCGACACTGCAATAGAAAATAAGCGCGTGTCAACGCGCCTCCTAAAGACTCTCATCGAATCATTTTAGTCTTGGCAATTCAGATTTCATCATTATGCAATTTTATTGTATAAAATTATATTTTAATATATGTGATATATATATGATATAATATAATATACACATTGTGTCTAAAGATCCCGGAAATCCTGGAAACCTGGATATCTCAAGGAATTTCATCGCTCAGCTGGAATTAGGAAAAATTGAAATTTTCATATCGGTTCCTCATGATAGAGGCACCTGAGTCTTCCGGCGATTCCATGGAGAAGCAAAGAAATTGTTTTTTAAAAATCCGCAAAATCACTAATTTTTGCAAAAGTATATATATTTTAAAAATATTGAAAGATGTTAGTTTTTCGGGGATAGTGCGCACGAGAGTTTGTCAGTTTCGATCCCGAAGAGGTCAACTGGTCTTCGGACGTGTCACTCGCTACTTGTTCCGTCGCGAACTTGGCCGGCTCGTAATTCGCGAAGGTTCCGATAAAGCGTTAATGGGGTGAGAGGTCACAGAAGTGAGGTTGCCATGCCGGGCTCGCCGGGGGTTATACGTGCGGCGAAGTTTATTAACGAGCGAGTCGTGTGCCGCGGTCTCGATATCACTGGCGCCTGTATTCAACGGCTATTATGCCGTATAATAGGTGCGCTTCGAATATACACCCGCGCGTGCATTCAGGCCCGTTGAACTTCGTCCTTTTGTCGTACCTGCCTCGTGGACGAACAATCGTCCAACTATTTAATAAAAAATCGTCCCGATACACGCGAGCGCGAAGATGTCCCATTCACCTCGAACTTTGCCATTGTGGGAGGAAATTAGCGGGGCTTCGGGTAATATCCTCGTTACGAAGAATCTAGGATGGATGTAAAGACTAAACTTCGCACTACGAACTTCGTAAAAGTTACGCCGCCCGGTTATGTAATTATCTTCGTTTCGGTGCAGCGAGACTCGAGTAATTTTAATTTTAACATTCAAGCTCGCTCTAGAAATTCGCGCCCGTGCAGTCTCTGCCGAGCCGAAAATGCCACTCGGCTGCGCACTGACCTAGAGTCCCGTACAGTTTTTAAGGCAGTCCTTGCGAATAGTGTTCACTTCGCATAAGTTTCAGAGAAATGGCAGGGAATTGCAAACACTTCTCGGTGGTATAAAAATCTGAAAAAATCAAGCATATTGAAGGTACTGAAAAGATCAATTTTGCATAATAATAATTCCAAAATGTTATTAACAAATAGATGAAAAATAAAATTGTTCAACAAATCTCCCAGAAACCTAACTTTGTCTTTTAATAAAAATGATTCGTTTATTTTTCTGAATACCAATGCATTTTTTCAGATTCGCAAGGACTACCTACCTTAAGTTAGAGACTACATTCGCCAAAACAACGATTATTCTGACTTTTTTTTTTTTAAATGTTATTTTACTTCACTAAAATCTTATTTTATTGTTTATAAAAAAATATAAGGAACTCCATCCCGACAAAAAACAACTTCCTCTTCACTCCATCCGCGAGATATTTTTTATTTTGGGCATCGTCGAACCACCTCGACAAAAAGTTGGTAGCCGTGGTTTCGCGAAAAGTCCTCGGCCGCTCGACGACCCGCTGGGATACATTTGAAAATCGTTCTCGAAGAAGCCACTTTCCAAGTGGTTTTCCACCGCTCGCCTCGCATGCCACATTTTCAACTCGCTTCCTCAATTTTTTTTTCGCTTACTTTCCCTCCCGCGCACGCTTTTTCCCCTGCCCACACTTCCCGACCCTCGCCTATTTTTCTCGCCTCTTCGCTCTCCCCGTACTTCCGTTTCCATTTCCCTATCCTCGCTCTCAGACGTTACTTTCTTGACGACACTCCAGCGAGGCGCGAGGTTCCCTATGTACGTTTCTCTCCGTGCCTCGCTCGGCCTCGTCTCGGCCCAGCCACTTCGAAAATCCGCGCCCGGCGAGCTCTCTCTCGCGCCCCCGTGCAAAATTGGCTTGTTACTTTCCAGTTTTCCTCGGGAGCCTCTCGTCCACGGTGCACGCGGGGTGGGGGGCAGAGCAAGGAAAAAGTTTCATCCATCCAGCTCGGGCGCTCGAGCGCGGTCCCGCGGGCGACAACTTTTTCGTTCTTCCACTTGCGAGCGTGCTCTCCAGTGTGTGTACGCCACATCTGTCCCAGTGTGTCGGTCCGTGTGCATGAGATAAACGCGCGCCATTCCACGATCTGTGCCGCTGTGCGACGCACACTTTTCTCGCACGGTGGACTTCTCCGTTGTACTGCGAGCGTGCACATTCCGGCACCAAACAGAAACCCATTCTCTCGACTATTCCTCCGCGAGTACATCTCGAGTTTCTGTGTTTTTTTTTCTTTCCTCCGGCTGAGGGAATGGAAATAGTGTATTCAACATTTTCATTTTCCTCCACTTCGGCCATTTTCCGCTCGCGCGCGGCGTCGAGAGAGGGCGCTGCAAGGGACTGCCTACCGACTTCGCCGAAACTGTTTCAACGAGCGAAACGCAATGCATGCATTCGAGGAGCGTGGAAACATTTTTGCGAACTGATATCGTACAAAACGGGGTACGGGCGGTGCATCTACGGACCCTCCGGGCTGTGATTATACGCTCCAGCGAGTAAAATCGGGATCTCTTAAACCGGAAGGGATTTTTTTTATTCCTGTGGGTGTTTGATTATTAAGGAAATTTTTTGCCCGTTTGGCGAAAAGGGAAGAGTGCAGTAGAGCAGAATTTTACTGGGTATGCAGGGGTAATTTTCTGAATGTTTACCGAGCAAAATGCATACATAGGGATGATGCGGTTTTTTAAAAACTATTTTTCTTTTTTTTTATAAACATTTTTGCATGCTGATATCGTACAAAGCGCGGAATCTCGGCGTTCTGCAGAATGTACGCTCGAGCGAGTAAAATCTGGATCTCTTAACCCGGACGGGATTTTTCGTTTTTTTTCGGTAGGGGTTTGATTATCAGAGATTTTTTTGCCTGGTTGGGCAAAAGGGAAGAGTGCAGTAGGGCAGGATTTTTACTGGGTACGCCGGAATAATTTCCGAATATTTACCATAGAATATTTAACAGAACGGGCGTACAGAGACAATGAGTTTTTTTTTAACGAAATTTTCAAAAAAATCAATATTTGAAAAATTGAATGTGTAGTGCCAACAACTGAAAGTATTAATTTTTAGTCACTGGCAATTTATCTTGGACGAGACGTTCTGGAAAGATCGGTCGTTGAATGAGAGAGCGTTTAGATTGAGGCGCGTCTGGGCTCAAGTTCCGAAGCCGGCTCTGCTCTTCTCCCTCATTCTGCAGCGGCTATTAAGCGAATGTAAAGTCCTTTGAAAAAAGTCTTCGAGCGCGGAATTACGAAATGGCCGGCGCCGACGGATTATAGGCTATTCGTTCCCCCGCTTTCCCCGCGAAGATTCCCTGTTCCCTTCGGAGAGTTCTACGCCGTCTCCCCTGGATCTCCTTCGAAGGGCTTCTCTTACTTCTTACTCGATCCATATCGCTACTCGCACCCTCCGAAGCCAAGATGAAAATTGGATTTCTATTAAATAATAATAAAAAATAAATAATGATAAAAAATAAATAATAATAAAAAATAAATAATAATATAAAATAAATAATAATACAAAATAAATGATTAAAAAGTTCAATTTCATTTATCACCAACATATTCAGTATCAAAATAGCCACTAAAATCCCAACGGCTGTACCTTCACGGTGCGCATCAAATAAATGGACGAGCTTTTGAAGTGGCCCGGGCAATAAGCAAATGGCCAACCCCGCGGGCTCTCCACTCCGCGGACACTGTACATTTCGCGTTTTACATAGTAGAAACATTTATGCGCGTACATACGAAATTTGGATCGTTCTCGTGGAGCATAATGCCCGCTGGCTCGATTCTCGCGTTCGGAGGATCGTTGACCCAGTATTCTCGTCCCGCTCGACCCATTCAGCTCGACGACTCTCGAATCCCGAAGCCCCCGAAATGTCAGCAATACGTAGTCCCTCACTCGACAGCGTATCGGTTCGTCGGTGCGTTTCGACGATTGGCAAAAAAAACATAACAACAAAATTGCGATAAAAAAATAAAATAAAAATGAAGTACAAAACAAACAAATTCAAAAAGTGCAATTACGCTACATATGTGCGCATAACGTGTAATCCCTAATGTGCATATCTCCCCAAAGACCTTGGTCAATGTCCCTCATCGGCCACTCGGATAGGTCGCTATATATAGGTAGTCTTTATGGGTGTGTGTTTTTTTCTCCTTCAATTAACTCAAACGCGATTCTCCATACCCGAGTACACGCTCGGAAGAATGCTTTGACACCGCCGCGAGCGTGCCTCGGCGATTCGACGCGAGCCGGGACGCTCGCCAAGCTATCGGAGAGTGTGCAGAGTCTCCGTGTGGCCGGGCTCAGAGCGACAAGTGTGCGTGCAGATTTGCATGTGCACAAAATCGTGCCAAGGGGCCGAGTGTTCGATAACTCGGAGGCTTACCGACTGGCTAATTTCTCGAGGTTACAGCGAATTCTTGATGACGAATGGAAACCCAATTCTCGTGATAACTCCATTGGCTCGGAGTCGCGCGGCCCGATCTGTCGAGCGGCTCGACTCCTCGCTAACTCCGACGCCCGTGTGACCCGAATTACCGTTTTTTCTTTATTCTCGGCCGGTCTGCAGCACTTTATCCCCAATTTATTTATCGTCGTGCGGTCGTCCTGTCCCGGTTCGATTTCCGACCTAAACGTTATTTCTGTTCGGCAGAAACTGCATCACGTGGGATGTGCATTTACATTGATCGGAGCTTCGTACTTGTGACTTAAATTGGACTCTCTACTCTCAGCCGTTTTTATATTTTTTGTAATAAAAAATATTTCTTTTACAAAGTATAATAATAAAGCGAAATGAATGGTAGTAGTAAAGGCGCTTTATCAGCCTCAGTAATACACGACCCGGTCGTAGTGCGTGTACATGTGTGATTTTTTTCCCCCCTCAGGCTAATGGATCTCTAAAATTAATGATAAAATAAAATAAGATAAAAAATATGAATATTTCCTGTTGGCAGGCTTCGATGTGTCGGTGCGATAATCGTCAATTACTTCGATCCACCCGTTAGATACCGATCGGTTCAAACCTGTTCTCGTGATCGCTGAGAAGCCGTGGACGTCGGGTGAGGTTCGTGTGAGGAGCGCGGGTTGCCCCGTGCACTTGAATAAGAGACCGAAGACTCGGATGGGACTGCAAGAGAGCCCGAGAAAATATTACGACATCGTCGACCGAGCATTCACGCCCGGTCCTCTAACAGGGCGAACCATCCGGCGTCTTTGCCCGCGCATAAAAGAAACGTTAGTCTCTTTATGGGACTGTCCTTCTGGTCGTAACAATAAAGATTCCTCGACGACCCATTAGATGTCGATATAGAGAGCGAACGCTGTTACACTCGTGACCGAGGCATTTAAAATCTTTTGGTTTCCATCTGGACGAAGGAACTTCCTCATCGAACAGAAATTCAACTGAGTCGACTGCTTTCATGAAGTCGTTTCAGTTGAGTTTCATTAACAAAAGTCGTAAATCTAGAGCGTGATGTTATTAACGGGAGGAGCGGGGGGAGAAAAATCCGAGAGTAAACACAGTCTGAGAGAAACATGTCTGCCGCTTTCGACCAGCTCGCTCGCCCACGCACAATAAAAGACTGAAAGAACCGTTGCGTAAACGCGTCGGCTCTTGTGTGCCAGGCAGTCAGCGGACGAACCATACGCGGACGTCTTTTATGCATACAAGCTCGGTGCAAGTTTACGTACGCACGTCGATCTCCCGTCGTCGTTCTCTTCTTCACCTACTTCAATCATTCTTCAAACGCTTCGGCGCATGCGCAGTAGTACAATCTTGCAACTGCATTGAACCGAATTGTGTATTCGTCAGGAAGAATCAATGAAAACAAAGCGACATCTAGGTACGAGTTTAGGAGAGCTCTTCTAGCGAGAACTTCGGAAATCATCCACAAGAGGGCTCTCGGGAGTTCTGGTGAGACGTGCTCAGGTACGAGTTTGAGGTGATGTGAAATATAATGAATGTCGTTTTGAGATCGCAGTCCGCTGAGGGAAAAGAAAATTGTCTTTCCCTCAGGAATCGTGAGACGCAGGGAGAGACAATGTTCTTTTTTCTCGGAATTCTGCGATCTCAAGACGGAATTCAGTGTAGTTTAGGTTACCAACTGGGCGCGAGGCAGGTGGGCTGAGGGTTATACCAGATCACCTCAAGGTGAAGTGCAACTCCTCGGTTGGTAGCAAAAACTGCAGTCCAAAATTCTCTAAGACGGCTAATTTTTAGGGAAAAATACGAGAACGGTAAACTGCGCGCAGTAATTCTGCAGTTCACTATTCTGATCGTTTTCCCAAGAAGTAAACGGCTTGGGAGATTTTTGGGTTGCGATATTGCAGCTAATTCTCTCGCACTCGTAGCGGTTTCACTTCACCTTAAGGGAGCTCTCCTTATGAGAACTTGGCGAATCGTCCGCGAGATGGCGCTTCTCGTGAGATCCGGTGAGAAGGGTCGACGCGTACCTTGACCAGCGAAATCGACAATGGAAATCGCAATGATTTCGCTTCTTACAAGCGAAATCGCACGCGATCCAATCTCGGTTTCCAGTGACCGAGCGAACGAGCACGCAAGCAGGCACGAGTACGACCGAGCCCGACCGAGCCGGAAGTCTCATACCACGCGAAGAATTCGTCCGGGATAATGTGGCCTCCGTGCCCTCCCGAGACGATCATTACGCGCATTTACATAGTATACGACTAACGATCGTGCACGACTTTTATGCATGCGTCATGAATCAATTTTCGTCCAAGTAACACGACTGACTCCCCGCTACGCTGCAACGTATCTTAAAGCAGCAAATATATATTCCACATTCGTTATTTCACCATACAGTAAATGTAAGGGAATAAATTCTTCGTAAGAGCCGGGACAGTATGCTATTAAAAAAAAAGTTTAATGGAAGTTTTTGTGCATAAAACTGGCGTATTAAATTTCTTGTACAACTGTGATGAAAAATGAGTGCGCAGTATATCAAAAACTGTAGAAATTCTTAATTTATAATAATTTGCTTTAAGTTTATAAAAGTACTTCAATTTCAATAATTTACTTTAATTTTACTATAAAAGTTTATTCATTTTTCATCACAATGGTACATTGAATTAAATGGACCAGTGTAAAGAAATGAAAACTTCTATCCATTACATTAAATTTAATGTAACGGATTACTTACATTTTTTTTAACAGTGTATCTAATGCTCTGCCATCATTTCTTTTAGGCCAGTTCGCAATAGATTAATTGACTGAGTACCTTTATTTTAACTGGAAGAGCAAACGAGGGAAGCAAAGATACATGACTCGCGGCTCGGACTCGCGGAACAGGCGAAGATAGATATTGATGCTTGCCGAGCAAAAAAAAAAACAAAAAAAAAAAAAACGTTGTGTCGCACGAATACCGGCGACGCACGAGCGATGAGCATCGAAGTCACGGGATATTGCGCGACTCTCGCGCGCGCCCACATATTTCGCAATTATCTCGCGTTTACGCATAAATCTCGGACGAATCGCGCTGACACTCGCGATGTGTCACGCGCTGACCGAACGCGTGAAGCACATGACTTCGTGCCGATCTGGAATGTTATGGAAGATCAAGTTGATATTTATCTCACAATCAACCCTCTTTTTCTCTATTACTGTTTAAAAAAATTTTATTGCTGTTTTTATTTCTCTGATACTACATTTTTCTGTTATTGATGCTTTTAACGGGCTCCTTTACCAAAGCACGGAATAAACACCCAGAAAAAAATTTATTTGTCGGCCACCATTTATTTGGTTTAAGTAAAATATTAATTTGAGTTAAATAAGTATTTATTTAAATTGAGTAAATTGTTGCATAAATGAAATTAATATTTATTTAAATCCAATAAATATTTTACTTAAACCAAATAAATGGTGGCCGACAAATAAATTTTTTTTCTGGGTGAACAACTCTTTCTCCATCTTTCGTCTCCCGCGGAAAATTTAATTAGCGGAAGCCCCAATTTTTTTTTTTTTCGACAACATTTTTTTACATTTTTTTTTATCATAAAGCGAACCAAGTGGGTGAGCTCTGTTTACGGATAGGGAGGCGAGGAATTCGGCGTGGCGAAATGCGCGTCGAGTTTGGTACGTGGGTATCGCGAGCTGTAGGTCTCCGTTCCATCTCGCCGCAATCCGGACACGTGCGGTGTTCACGCGTGAGCTTACGCGTTCAAGCTCAGCCGGGCCTCTCGACAGCTGGCGCGAAGAAATCACTCGGCCGGCGCACAGGCAGCCCGAGCACGCTGGGAATTTTCGCAAGTGGTCGAGCCCCGTTCTGAGCTTGCTCGCGATGTGCGGCGCATGCGCGTGGCGCATCGCGCAACGCTCCAGCGCCCGGAAGTTAAAACTAAATTAAAAAATAAAAATCAAACTACGATTGGAAAATATTCGAGTCAAAAAATAAATAGCATTACTCAATAATTTATCACTGGCCTGCTATCAAGAAATTAAAGATTGATTATCGATACGACTAAACAAAGCTGAAAATAATTAAAAAATGACTCGTCACGTGGCGCATCGCGCAACTCTGCAGCACCCGGAAGTTGAAACGTAATTAAAAAATTAAAACAAAACAAAGATTTGAACATATTCGAGTAAAGAAATAAATAACATTACTGGACAATTTATCACTGGCCTGCTATCAACAAATTAAAGATTGATTAACGATACGACTAAACAAAGTTGAGAATAATTTTCATATGACTCGTCCCGGGCGACATAACTCTCGTCCGTCTCTCATTACAAATTCGTCCCCATAATCTCCGCTACCAATGACCATCCGGCACTGCAATTTCCCCCAACGAGGGACCAGCGAAACGAGTTTTCGATCGTGCGAGCGCCCGGTCCACCGATTCCCCGATCTCGTCATTAATAATCCGCGGTTTCACCAAAAAATTACAGCTCCGACGCGATTGCCGCGAATTAAATTCATTATCCGGCAGCGAACGACCGCTCATCGATATTCATTCGCGTTTCGGAGAAACGGGTTGCATTAAATTTACGATTGTTTCTTCGGTGCACCAACGCGCACTCGACGTTATCGCACGTTAGCTCGCAACCCGCTCGCTCGGGATTTAATTTATGCAATGACAAGTTAACGGGATTTTCAATTTTATATGTTTACACAGTAGAAATCCTATCGCCCCGAAAACATTTCCAATACCCGCTAGCGACCGCGAACGCCTCGCTCGTGCTACAATCCATCTCGATCCGGAGCGCCGTCCATTTCAACAGAATTCACGAAAATACAACTTTTGTATAACTATACATACGTGCATATTTGCGAATACGTTGGGTTGCGATGTTCGGCGAATATGCATATCTATATATACATGGATATTTGAGAATACGTTGGCTGTGAGGTCCAGCGAATCGGACCGACGGACAGAGAATCTCACAGGCTCGTTTGCACAGGAACTATCTTGGTTTCATTGCTAGAGAGCTCTTTCGACCATTTAAGCCCTCTGTGGAAACTCTCCGGGTCCGCGCAAAGGATATAAACGCATGAGCCCACAAGCCCTCGTGCACACACGCGCAGATGAGCTCGCGGATATAATTAATTCCTGGGGCATCCGGTGAGGAGAAAGCTCGGGCGCCATTGTACCTTGACTCGTAAGCCCTCAACCTGTGTCCGTGTGATCCTTTGACGAGAAGGATTCGTACGAACGAGCTCCATGTTAAGTGGGCAAAACGAGCTTCCTGATAGGTTGTACATGACTGCGAATACGAGAGTGTAACCGTACACGAGGGAAGAGCCTACGGGGCCACCTCTTAAAGGGGTTCAACTACCCTCTCGGCGATTGGACGGGGCAAAATGGATCCTCGATGGTACTCAAACTCGCTCGTAGCGGCGAAAGTGGAATGACGAAGTTATCGTGTCTCCTTACATTAATCCGGATTAATGGAATTTTAGATGATATTTTTTATTATTAAAGCTACTTCAGCCCTGAAAATATTATGAACGACTTCGTACTAGAACGAGCACTGGAAACTTCGAAGACTTCATTTTTAATGTAAATAGAATCGAATAAATGAAGTTCAGTATTTTTTGTCCCGTTTCGCTGCGTAAAATGTTGGCCTAAGTGGGAAACAATCTTGGTATTTTTGCTCGAGGAAAAATACCTCCACGATGGTATCGAATTTCCCCTCCTAGCCGGTCGCGATTTGCCTCCGCCGACTTTTAATTGAGAGAATCCCTCTCGTCGCCCCGGATCGGCGATGATGTTCGTTACAGAGACAAAAGCGTCGTCTGTTTGAGATGAAAATATTTTCCGTCTATCCGACCGAGTACCAGAGTCGGCAGAACACTGGCCGGAGCTATGTACTTCGTGGCGGTCCGGACGTTAATGAGTCGAGTATCCAGCCAGTCGTCGAGCCGAACACCGCAACGGAGAACTACAAGGGTCCCGTTCACGCTCCGGACCCGACGGCTGTGCCAGACATGGCCTTCGTCGCTTTTCTCAGCCGCAGACTCCGAAGAAGAAACGGCGACGACCAAAGTCGCCAGTGTCAGTGAAACTCCGTTACGCGAGAGCGCGTCATCCACGGCAACGCGATCGTCGCGTCAGGAAAACCGCAGTCTACCGGAAAACGATGAATGATCGCTGAGCGGGATTCCTAGAACGCTTCGAGCAAACGCTCAACGTTCGCTGACTTAGCGATTGAGTCAGTGTCACCGCAAATAAAGATGTTCAAGAGATATTTATTGAGTTTAACCCTTTATTGGTCTCATGTCGCAGGAAAGTAGATACGAACAAGTTTGGGAAAGCGCCTGGAACAATGAAGTCGAAGGCAATCAATCAGCACTTACACGTGGATTCAAAAATGCACGAACGCTGACTTTGCGTTCAGCAATCAGCAATGGAGTTGAAGAGGCACTTCGGGGAGCCTCGAGGTTCCCCGACGATAGATATCGATAAAGGCCGCTCCGACTGCGCCAGTTATTGGCAAAACGTGCCTCTCCCTCAATATTGCAGTCTATAATTGAACGCCATTGCCGCGTCAACGGAAATAGAATAGAAATTGCTATGGAAATGGCGGGCTGGTGCCTCGTCCTCACTCCTGACGCTGCGGCTCCGGCTGCGGCGGCTGCTGCTTGATGGCCCAGGAAACTCCCTTCGTTGCCTTCCACCCCGAGATTCGTCGGAATATCGGCTGTATTGGTGTATAATAGCTCGTACATGTTCTATTACTACAATATTTCTCCCATATCGCGAGCACCGAGAACCCTTGCGATATATTGATTTCCACTCTATTCACATATCCATCGTCAGAACTATATTCCAATAATATTTTTATATTTCTACGGCGCGGTTAATATAAAACGTCGTGATTGCCACGCGCTCTTTTGTGCGGCATGCATTCATCGTTTCGACATCAAATTTCAATAGCGCTCTTCAAGAATAATTTCCTTCGTGTCGTTCGCGAAGTTTTTTATCCACCTATCGAACTTCGTCCGATTTTCGTCTCGCGCAGTTACGACCCGTAAAAATGTTTGGTAAAAGAGTGTACGATCTTATTACGCATTAAAAACTGAACAAACTTTTCCTTTGCCGAAACTTTCTACGTTGCGTAGTTTTCGAGTTACGGGCGTTTGAAGTTATCGATCAATGGGCTCGACGCGACAGATGGCGCCACGGGCGCCCGAGCCATCCCATTGGTCGGAAGCTTTATCGGCTCGTAACTCGGGAACTGTGCGTCGTACGAAAAATCACCAAAGGAAAAGTTTGCTTAGTTTTTTGCACAGAATACAATACCACCCCCCCCCCCCCCCCAAATTTTCAGATGCATCGACACGAATTGCACATAACTCGTCCGTGAATTTCGCAGTGTGATTGCACTGTCGAGTTCCCGAGGAAACTTAACTCCTTCGCTTCGCCCCTCGGATTAATCGCGGAGCAGCAAGCGCGTATCGTAAACAGCGCGTTCCGCGGCATTCGCGCCGGCTCTTTAAGACGCCTTTCTTCGTCGGTACCTCGTCGAGATCGCAAAACCCGGGCTCGTTCCGGCTTCGCGATATTCCAGGAAATTGAAACCGTGACGCGAGCAGAGGACGACGCGTTAAGGCGCATCCCTTTACCCCCCCCCCCCCCCCCCCCCCGCTCCATCCAACCCGTTCCATTTTCTTTCCGGACTTTTTTTAACCCCTTCGCAGTAACGCAGAGAGAAAGAGGGGGAGATAAAAGTTTATCGCCCAGTGTGCAAATGCCAGGATACTCGTCCAAGCGCCGTTCCTTGTTACACGCCCGACTGCAGCTCGATTCCTCTCCGTCTCTCCCCCACTCCGCCGGCGCATCTCGGGGGGGGGGGGGGGGGGGGACTTACGGAGGCACGGAGATAAAGCTCTTGAAGAGCAAAGAGAGCAGGGGAATTTACTGGCAGGAGGCACTCGTGAAATTGTAGAAGGATAGGTTTCACGTTTTATTACATATTTACAGTCTTTCCTCTTCCTCGTAAGTTACGGATAAAAGTTGGAAGACTGCCATTGATTAATTCACCTCTCCTCGATATTACAAAATTCCACTGAGCGATTCGCCTTGTCTTTGCCATTGCGCGGGTTGTTTTATCAGCGAGTCCCTTCGTCCCCTTTCGAAATACCTTCCAAGACGAGCAGTCTGATACAATTTGTTTTACGAGAATTTTGCTCCAACTCGAGTTCGATGTAATAAGTAATTGAGTTTCCGCCATTCGCTGAACTCCCGAAAAAAAGCGCCATCAGCGTTATATTACATTTTACGCAAATTGATCGTACCGTTTGAGAGGACGGAGAAATTTAAATGAAAGCGGGTCGCGATAGGTAGTTCGGAAAATTGCTTTTCCCGAAGTTGAGAGTCACTGGTGTCCTGCGCGGCACTTTATGGCCCACTCCGATTTCCCGTCTCTCCGGCGACCCAGCAGCGGCACCGGCGACACCCCAGGCATGGTTGCAGTAGCAGCAGAAACACACATTCTCCCTCATCCTATTGTCATAAAATGGCGAGTCGCTGGCTGGCGTTGCTTGTCCGCCCGTCCCAGTGACTGCAGGCCGCCCGAGACGATTTACCACTGCACCTCCCGCACTCCGAATTTCCGTAACAACCCGGACGTTACACGAGTCTCGGGAATCCGCATCCGTAACACCGTCGACGGAAAATTTCGGAATTGCTGGCTGCGGGGCGAAACTACCGGAACGATAAAAACCCATCCACTTTCAATCCATCGATTACACCGGGACACTCTTCGATCTCCATCGAATTCCCACTAGAACACATGCGGCCCTTTCGCCTTCCATGGGAATTCGAAATAGGCCGTAAAAAAATAAGAAGATAAAAAAGGTATTCGGGTCGGTCCCTCGAGGATAGATTTACTCCGAAAGTGGAGCGATAAAACCTTGAATTTCGCTGACTTATGAGAATAAATTTTTGCTCCAGTTCCGGAGGTGAAACCACTTCAATTAACCGGAGGAATTTCAGCGGGAAAGAATTCCGGATTTGTGATAGGGTCATGCATCGAATTTTTCCACTTCTTTTTATTTTATTTTTTTTGAGAGCAGACCTTTAATACCCGGCCGAGTACTGCGGAAATGGCTGAAGCCCAGTCATATGCAAAATTGGGTCGTGCACGCGCACTCGGAGATTCCTGGATAACAGTGGGTGCACGTGAGGGAGAGAGCGGGAGACAGGGAGAGTTTCTGCTGGTTCTGCGACTATTGGCTGTAGTACAGAAGTACAGATATTCATTTCCTTGGTGTTCGATACTCTGCGAGTCTACCGGGTCGTTGGACGTATTGTAGGTAACCGTTCGACGGTAAGACCACAGGGGACCGGTTGAATAGAGAATAGAATGGAATTCATCGAGTGTGCTTAACCGAGAGAGTTATACACCTCAACGTTCCTACTTATTACCGGGAGAGGAGTGTGCGCGTTTAAGAGAAAGGAAAAAAAAAAAAAGAAACTCACGAAGAAAAAGATTGAGAGCGAGAGAGTGCCGAGAGCAGCGAGCAGAGCTGGTCGGGTTCGGTACTCGTGGGAAAAAAAAATGGAAAAATTGTTTCAACGAAATTATTACCGAACCAGCGAACAACGGACATTCGGAATAAAAAATTCTTCGCGAATGTGCTGGCTGCGAATGAAAGCTTTCCCGCTACGGTTTAAATAAACGAAAACGAACGTAATTATTAAGGCAGGCTGCAAAAAATGCGAGAAATAATTAACCGTCTTTTCCGACGATTTACACTCTTTCTAGTCCACTTCTTATGTATTTTTTTTTGTAGCAGCAGTGAATTTATCGACGGTACATAACATGGAACACTTTTTGGTACAACAGACATAGATTACATATTTGCTTCCAATCAGCCATCGAACGAAGTGCTTCAGCCATTATTTTTTTGGCTCATACGTATTAAAAGAAGTGGAAGATAATTTTTAAAAATATCTTCCCTTCACCTGTGAACATTTTTCTTCTCCCTCAATTCAATCATTTTCTTTTCGCCGTTAAATCTCCTCGCTGCTCGAGCTTCCTGAGGCCGCGCTCCATCCAATCTCCATATTGTCTCCAGCGTCGTGCTTCGCAGCTTAAAAACATTTTCGAAAACGAACGTAATTATGAAAGCACGCTGTAAAAAATGCGAGAAATTATTAACTGTCTTTTCCGACGATTTACACTCTCTCTATTCCACTTCTTATATATTTTTTTAGTTGTAGCAGTGAATTTATTGACCGTACATAACATGGAACAGCTTTTTGTACATAACAGACTTAGATCCCATCTCACATTCAGCCATTTTTTTTTTGCTCAGACGTATTAAAAAAAATGGAAGATAATTTAAAAAAATATCTTCCCTTCACCCGGGAAGTTTTTTCTTCTCCCTCAACTCTATCATTTTCTTTTCGCCGTTAAATCTCCTCGCTGCTCGAGCTTCCTGAGGCCGCGCTCTACCCAATCTCCATATTGTCTCCAGCGTCGTGCTTCGCGGCTCAAAAACATCCTCTCTCGACACATCGAGGTTTTACTTTGTTTTTTTTTCCCCCGTTCACCCCAACGCTGCACAGGCGAGGCTCCCCCCCCCCCCCCCCCCCCGTGTTTCTGTTCGCTCTCCGCCCGCTTTCTCCGTCGTCCTGTGTAACACCCTTTGCACACCGGTATCGCCCTGCGGCTCCTTTCGTATTACCGTGCCGTGGGAGCGACGGCATTGAGGCGCGACTGACGCGTTCGGGAAGAGCCGACGACGGAAAGGGAGCGACAAATCGAGCAGGATAACCGGGGGACGAAAAGGATAGAAATGAATGACAAAAAAAAAGTGAAGCAAAAAAAAAAAAATGTTCACCCTTAGCGCGAGCCTCGCGACTGCTACCCGTCGAGCGAGAGCCAGGAGTGGCGCGTGAACGTAAACGAGTGGGAAACGTAAAAAGAACGAGGGGAGAGGAGGGAGTAAAAATACACAGTAGCGACGCGCAAAAGTGCCATTAGAACAGCCGGAGGCTGCAGTCGGCTGTGTCTTCGTATTTTTCACTTCTCTTTTTTCGTTTCTCTTCGTACCCTTCCTCTGTACCGCCCGTTTCACGCGGTGTATTTTGTTCCATCTTCTTTATCCGGATCGGAAACAGAGAGCGAAGAGACGAGTCTCCACCTATCGCCTCGCATACCGCAGTACGGCAAAGCCGCATTTCCCTTTCGCGTTCGCCGGCGACTTTACTTTGTTCTATTTTTTTTCTTTTTTTTTTTTAAGTCTTTTTCTCCGAAGCGAAGAAGGAAACGAAGCTTTTCCGGATTCTTTGTGAAAGACTGAACGGAGCGGGTGAATCGGGTCGTGGCTTTTTTTTTTGTTTCTTGCCTTTTGCGACTACGCTTTGACTCTGCACGCGGGTAGTTTTATCATTTTTATCACATTTTTGTTTACATTAACTTCCCGCTGAATTCCAATTTCTGGGTATTTCGTCGTTGAAATTTATTAGTTGTGTCGATGGGTTTTGTTTACGACTTTCCTTTCACTTGTCGATGATAATAATTTTTTTATCGAGTCAGGCTACGCAATTATGAGCGAATAAAGAATTCGTTTGAATTATGTTTCGTACGTCGGATGGAGAATGTCGAATCGGTTTATCCCCGCGGCTTTCTGAGATGAAGTCCGGCTGGAGCGATTGACCTGTCGCGTTAACCCCGGATAGTGTAATCATGGTCGGCAAATAAAAATGTGAAGAAAGATTGTCGATTCGCGAAATTGAGAAATCTCGGGGAAGGCCTAAATAAATGCGCTTCCAGAATTTACCCGAGTTCGAGCGAATCTCGCCCGAGGTTATCGATTCGTCACGAAACTGGCTCTCGCAGTCTCGGACAAACAAACTCTTGTCTGATAATGCTTAGATTCGTCGCGTCTTGTCGTTGCGTGTGGCTCACACGTACGAGACTTTCTCTCGCGGGTTTATGGTAAATTTTATTTTTCGTCAATATTAAATTTTCGGTAAACTTTATTTCTCGTCAATATTACATTTTCGGTAAATTTTATTTTGCGTCAATATTAAATTTTCGGTAAACTTTATTTTTCGTCAATATTACATTTTCAGTAAATTTTATTTTTCGTCAATATTACATTTTCAGTAAATTTTATTTTTCGTCAATATTAAATTTTCGCTAAATTTTATCTTTCGTCAATATTAAATGTTCGGTAAATTTAAATTTTACCGTAAATATTTTGACAACGTTCTTGTATACTCTGTGCACAATAGTGCGCCAGTGTAAGACAATCGGTGTTCCGATCTCGCGAGCAAGGCGATCCTCATTGTTAACGGCTCGCCGTGGCTCGATCTCGATGGCGGTCGGCGTGTTTCTCTCGATATAGCTTCGGAGTCCGCTCGTCACTTACACGGTCCATAAGAAAACCGGTCCTCGTCGAGACCGCTCGGGGCTCATGGTGCACGATGCGAGATCGAATGAACGAGCGAACGAGCTCAGCGAGATCGAGCCCGGCAGCCTCGGGGCACCCGTAGGTCCGTACAACGGTGCAACAGGCACGGGCTATGATTCAATGACGGAACGCCGGACCATAAAACACAGATTATACCCATAAGCCTACTGGGAATGTGTTAATACTTTGGAGAACTCTCAACCTTGTCGCTGTTATTAAAGAAAAAGTTTAGTGCATTTAGGCCGATGCGGAACCTCCTTCCCTCCGCCCGCCCGAGTCTCAGTCGGTAACGCAAACGGTAATGCATTTTTTTTCAAGGGTCATTCAATCTTTCATGGTGTCCAGCGGTCTTTGAAGTCCTTGGCGTCCTCGAATTGTCCTTCAATTTTGTATGACCTTGAAAAAGTCCTGGAATGTCCTAGAATTTCACCTAATGTCCTTGAATTTTGTATTTCTCCGAGAATTAGAGTTTGTTTAAAAATGTATATTTAGTTTAGTAAATGTTTTTGTCTTTTTTTTTTTAATGAACTGCCACGTATTTCGACGTATTTTTTCCCGCTGAACACGAATCCGCTGGCCTTTTTGGGGCTAAAGTACAGTGATACATTGAAAATCTCGATTTTATGGACGAAAAATGGTACTTTTGGGATTTAAATGGAAAATATTGGGTTCGGGGTGAAATAATTGTTATATTCGTGATCAGCGCAAAAAAATACGTGGAATACAGCCTTGAAACAATAAAAAAATCGATTGAACAACGATTTTTCCATTTTTGAGCCATTTTTGAAAAAACGTCAATTTTCGTGATTTTCACCTCGGCTCCCAATGGAGCTAGGGCAATTCCGAGGAGCCCATCGTGTTGTACGGAAAAAAATACACAAGATTGGTCCCTGCCCGAAGTTTTAGAATCGTTTTATCGTGCCGTTGAAAAACGTGAAAAATGGATTGCACAGGGGTAGCTCTGGAATGTTTGATGAAATATTTTTTGTCGGTATGAAATGTCTTTGTCACTAAGAACCAAATTGTTACCTGTAGGATGAGACTTCAAAAATTGAACCTCGATATCCGAACCTCCCTCCACCCTTCCTAGACTCAGAGTCGGTAACAGAAACTGTAATAAATGTTGCACAAGTATGGTTCGCTCCTTTTCGACGAAGATTAAATTATTGTCTTACCTGCTGGAGGAGAATGAAACAATTGAGCCTACGTACGTCAACCTCCCCGATCAATGGATTACTATTATCAATTTGATTTTATTCGTAACCGAGCTATGATAGTGGAATTTTCTTTCTCGTCACACGCCGGCCTGACAACGGCGCCGGGCGGGTTTATCGCCGGTTCATGCGTCCGCGCTATCGAGTTCAATTAATTATCGGCAACAGCGAAGCTACGTTCGAACCGTAGCGTTGTGTTTCCCAGTCACTGCAGCGTAACACCCAGCCACGCATCGGTACCGACACACGCACCCTCTTGGCACGCGTTTAGAGCCGCGTGTACCGAGCGGCGCTCCATCACGAAGCGTGCTGCTGCACCGCGCCACGAATTACCGGGAAGTGATGCAGCGCACGGGGCGGTCGACGGTGCGGATTCGGCGGTCGGTTTACTCCCGAGCTCACTCCCACGCATTTGCCGTGCACATTAGCCTAACGGTACAATATATATATATACAAACACCAAGAGCACTCCCGGCTCGGATGATTAATTGGAACTGGTAACGAACGTGGAGCATTCGGAAATTACCGAGACGACCGCCACGATCTCGTTACCGTAGGTCACGAACTCAAGGTTTAACGCTATAATTAGCGCTGTTAGTAAGAAAGAAACAAAAATTAAAAATTCTCCCCGGTATTTCGACTCATTTTAATTAAAATTTTGCCTCGCGGAAGTTAGAAAGAAACTTTACACGGTCTCGCCGAAATGCTTAGAAGGGACGATTAACAAAAACTTAATTTCTTCAACGTGAAAAAAACGAAATGTTGTCCCGTCATATTTTGATTTTTTAAAATCAAAATTGATATTTTTATTTTAACTGCGCGTGATTTTCTTGGAGAAGTTTGAAATGAGATAAAGAAAAAATTGAAAATTCTTGTCGGTATTTCGGCGTGTTTTCATTAAAATTTTGTCTCGCGGAAGTTGGAAAGAAACTTTACACGGTTTCGCCCGAAATGGTTAAAAGTAACGATTAAAAAAACTTAATTTACCACAAGTTAGAGAAAAAAATTAAACGTTGTTTCGTCATATTTTGAGTTTTGTATTTTGATTTGTTAATCAAAATGTACATCCTTGTGAGCGACCTTCTTGGAGAAGTTTGAAATGAAACTTTACTCAGTTTCGGGCGGGATGGTAAAACGGACAATTATAAACTTCGAGAGTGCAATGAAATTTTGGGCGGTGGGGGGGTCTTTTCTGCAGATTGGATTAATTTTCGCCAACTTCTCGGTACAGGTGCTTTTCCACCTATCTCCGCGATGCAATTTATCATTGAATAAATTAAGTGGCGCACCGGCTGCACCGCCCAGTTTCCGCGAGAGGTTGATACGCCGGGCTTAAAAAGTCTTAGGATGCGACACGGCCGGTGCCTTGCCTCGCCCGGACGGCTGTCTCCGTGCGCCTCGGGGACAAGAATTATGAGACGGTATATGCGCCGCCGAGACTGGATACTCTTCCTCCGTAGTATGGATACTCCCCGGAGGAACGGAAACCTCAGCGACAAAGTAGCAACTTTCTGTTTATCGCCCAAAATACATTGTTGGCTTCGCCCGTACGAGGGCACATTTTTTAAAAAGTTGTTCATGTTTAAAAATAATGTTTAAAAATAATGTTTAAAAATAATGTTTAAAAATAATGTTTAAAAATAATGTTTAAAAATAATGTTTAAAAATAATGTTTAAAAATAATGTTTAAAAATAATGTTTAAAAATAATGTTTAAAAATAATGTTTAAAAATAATGTTTAAAAATAATGTTTAAAAATAATGTTTAAAAATAATGTTTAAAAATAATGTTTAAAAATAATGTTTAAAAATAATGTTTAAAAATAATGTTTAAAAATAATGTTTAAAAATAATGTTTAAAAATAATGTTTAAAAATAATGTTTAAAAATAATGTTTAAAAATAATGTTTAAAAATAATGTTTAAAAATAATGTTTAAAAATAATGTTTAAAAATAATGTTTAAAAATAATGTTTAAAAATAATGTTTAAAAATAATGTTTAAAAATAATGTTTAAAAATAATGTTTAAAAATAATGTTTAAAAATAATGTTTAAAAATAATGTTTAAAAATAATGTTTAAAAATAATGTTTAAAAATAATGTTTAAAAATAATGTTTAAAAATAATGTTTAAAAATAATGTTTAAAAATAATGTTTAAAAATAATGTTTAAAAATAATGTTTAAAAATAATGTTTAAAAATAATGTTTAAAAATAATGTTTAAAAATAATGTTTAAAAATAATGTTTAAAAATAATGTTTAAAAATAATGTTTAAAAATAATGTTTAAAAATAATGTTTAAAAATAATGTTTAAAAATAATGGTTTAAATAATGCTTTAAAATAATGTCTTAAAATAATTTTAAAATATCTTTTTTATTTTATCTTTTTTTTATCATTTTTCTTTTATCTTTTTTTTATCATTTTTCTTTTATCTTTGTTTTTATCATTTTTCTTTTATCTTTTTTTTTTAATCAGATTTGTTGTTTTGTAGTTTGAAATATTTTGAAATAGCGAAAAATGATGAGAGTAGAGAGTGTGGTCTTCCCGACTCTCTAAAATCCCACGCGGATCCCGAGAGGTGGGTCACCTGCCAGCTGGGTAATTGCGTTCGATGCCGCGACTACTGCCCACACCTGGGTACACACTCGTCTCCGCCGTTCCCCCGTGTAGCTATAACGATATTACACACCGTATCCGCGTACGGCCCACGGTCTCGTGTAACTATTCGCCTCCGTCTGTCCCGAACGTCCGGCGCTCGACGAGATTTCACCGGACGGCCGTAGTCTCGAGACCGACCTTACCCAGACTGTATTCGATCGACCGGAAAAACGCCAGAGCTTGATTTTCCTTTGAGAAAACCCACGCCCGTGTATTATGATAATCAATACTCACCGACCGCAGCACGACAGTCGAGTCTCGCTCGGCTATACATATACATTCATAAAATATCTGGCAATAAATAATAAATGAATTTATATTCGCTTATCCTGTTTTCAGCAATGCGAGAGTTCGCGGTCCGTTCATTTTACATATTCATAAGAATAATAATAAATATAGTAATAAATATAATAATAAATGTAATAATAAACATAACAATTCTATTATTACTAACGCACTACAGAATTCAAATGTGTCGAAATATAATCAAATTGCTCGAGGCTCGTGTAATCACTCGAACGTGATTGATGAATTGAGAATAATTTATATGAATTCGTCGATCAAGCGCTTATCACCAATACGCGTAATATCTAATGGGCAGCAAAGCCGCGAGTTAGTCGATGAACAAAAATGTTCGGCCAGTCTTTAATTCTCCGTATACGCATAATTTAGTCTCATCCTTTTTTTTCATTCGCTTTACGTCTCGCCGCAGCTGAAGGGTACGGCGTGCCTGAGCGTAGCCGTTTGGACTTCTTTCACCGGAATCGACTGGAATGTCTCGAGCCGAGGATAATAAATATTAAATTATTACTAATGCACTGCGCGCTTCAAATCTGTCGGAATTTAATCCAATTGCTCGAGGCTCTTGCAATCACTCGAACGTGATTGATTAATTGAGAATAATTTATATATATCCGTCGATCAAGCGCTTATCACCGATGCGTGTGTTATCTAATGGAAAGCAAAGCCGCCGGTCGATGAATAAACAGAAATGGTCGGCCAGTGTTTAACTCTCGGCATGCGCATAATTTACCATTGTTTTTTTCTCTTCGCTTTACGACTCGCCGCATCTGGAAGGTACTTACAACGCGCCTGAGCGTACAGCGCCGGTGGGACCTCTTTCACCGGAATCGACTGGAACGTCTCGAGTCGAGGCGTCGGTGTTGGACCAAGTACGTCCAGGAATAGTCCGTTCGATCCGGGCGCGGTAGCTCCCAGCGAAACGCGCTGCCGCTCGCTCGAGTGTGCTTCTAAATACACGCGGCACACGTAGGCTTGACACGAATACTGTGGAAAATATTCTCACAGCCGCAACACGCTGGCAATTACGAGATATCGGCAGCATCTAAAACCCCCTTAAGGTAGTCCGAGCATTACAGTCCCGCCTGACGTCAGTTTCAGAGAAAATTTCGAACACTTCTCGATGGAATAAACATCTGAAAAAAATAAAGTATCTGAGAGGTGCTGCAAATACTGTTTCTATGTAGTAATAGTTCTGAAATGTTATTGTGCAAACTAACGATCAAAATAATTGTTCGACAAATTACCCGGCAACTTAACTAGTTTTTTTTTTTCTATAAAAATAATTCGTTTATTTTTCTGAATACGTATCAATTTTTTCAGATTTTTTTATCGCATCGAGAAATGTTTGAATTTTTCCCTGAAGCTCACGTTTGAGGGGACTGTACCGCTCGGACTGCCTTAAAGACTCGACATTTTTTTTTCTCGACGTCGAGGACAATAACTCGCAAACGGCTCGACGAATCGTTACAAAATTTACGTCACATCTTCGCTCGGTCGAGACTTCCGGTTGGAAATTTTTTCAAATATTTTCCAATGTTGTAGACAAATATTTCACGGTAGATCGGATTGTAGATATGCAGGTGTAATTAAAAGCAATTAAAGAATAAAAAATAATAATGAAACTTATGAGCGAAGTTATTTCCGCTCGCAGGAACCCGCGTTTCCTGTCGTCTTCCACCGGCAATTACGAGATATCGACAGCATCTAAAACTCTCTTAACGACCCAACATTTTTCTCGACGTCGAGGACCGTAAATCGCAAACAGCCCGACGAATCGTTACCAAATTTACGTCAGAACTTCGCAGGTTCGAGACTTCCGGTTGGGAATTTTTTTTTACAAAACAGCGTTCCATTTTTTTAATTCAATCTCGAAATACTGATAAATGCACGACCGTACATTTTTGCCCGATATCGTATTATCGATGGCGCGGTAGAAAAATCTTTCACGGTAGATCAAATCGTAGATATGCGGGTGTAGAAAAGAATAAAAATAAAAGAAGAATAAAATGTACGGGCGAAGTTATTCCCGCCGGCAAGAGCACGCGTTTCCTGTCGTCTTCCGCTGGCAGCGCGTTTCCGGAAGAGGGAACTCGTCCGGCGGTGTATATACACACGATCCATGTATATGCATGAATCGCTATGCGTACGTAGTCGTACAGGTGGTATACACAAGTCGGCGTGTACCCGGCACGGAAGCGGGATAGCACAGCGAATATTGCTCAAAGTCCACGTACGATCGTGGGGCGCGGGGGCGTTTAATTCAAGCGTGCCTTCCAGCGAAATCGCGTGTTACCGACGCATGGTAACTCACACGTACGCGAGTAACAACACGGAGAGAACAACACGGCGAGGATTGAAAATGCTATTCGCGCCATGTCAACACGTGTCACGTTTCACGATTAATTGTCAAGAGCGTGCGATTTATGCAAAACGCGATATCATCGACGAGAGACGCTGCAAAAAAAAGCCCTCAATTTAAAACCTCGTTGAGACCTACCATAGAGTACCGAAAGAGGATCGGTAAAATTTATCGTCACTGAGACGAAACTGAATTTAAAGAATTAAAAATCTGTTTTTTAAATCCGCAATCAAAATTTTCTTAAAACTTCTACACTCGTTTTATTTCTTGTCGAACCATTTTATTTTTCACCAAATCGTTACTAACATTTTGAAATTATTATTGTGTAAAACAAATCTTTTCAGCACCTTTAATATGCCTGATTTTTGTCAGATTTTTGTACCATCGAGAAGTGTTTTCAATTCCCTCTCATTTCTCTGAAACTTATGCGAAGTGAAAACTATTCGCAAGAACTACCTTAAAGCGCCATCAAACATCTTTTACTCTAATTCTTCTTTTAAATTTTGTTTCATATTTATTTATTTTTTGAAACTTTCCGATGAAAGTTCTTCTCGTTGCTTGTCCGTTCGCCGCCGCGCCGTTTCCCATTCGTTGCGCCCTCCGCTCCGGCGAGCCTTTGACTCCGGTCGCTCATCCTCGTTAAAACGAGCTCTCGTCCCTTCATCGATATTTCAAATTCATCTCACCCCATGGCCTGCGACCATCGCCGGATGTCGATCGCGGCCCTCTCGTTTCGTTCTGTTTATCTGCACTTTGCATGCGCGTATTCAACGCATGCGGATGACGCAGCCTCTCTGACCCACGATTCGCATATACACGAATCACCGGGAATTAACGGGGAATCGAGAATTACCCGGCCTTCCGGTAAATTCGCGTATTCCGAGCATCGACAAAATCTGTCGGCAAATTCGCGTGCCGATAATTGATAAGCCCGAGGAAAATAAAACAGGGATCTCAAAACCGTCCAAAGAGACGCACAGAAAACGACTAAAAAAATGTACATCTCGTCTCAACTCTCCGAGGCTCCGTTCGCCGGTCCACGTGGAGGCCATCGAGAATAGTTCATGAAAAATAAAACTGATAAGAGTCCGTCCGATGATTTTTCAACAAAGAGCCGAGTCTCCGGCACGTGCGATGCATCTTCCAGATTTAAATCGGAGCGACTTTGATTGTCCTCTTAGTCTTTATTTTGCACGCTTCGTATTTTTGGTAACAATAATAAATCATCACTATTAATTTTTATCGTTATCGCTCCGAGAAATATTTCGACAGGCGAGCGATACGAAAGTTCCTCGGCGACCTCCCCAGTTCGTATCTTCTCAACGATGAGCCGCGAACTCGCAAAAACCAACGTCACTCCTCGTAATAGAAGCTTCAGACCGCGAAAACACCCGCCTTAAGACTATTTTCGGATATTACGAATTTTCGCCCCAAGGCGTTTGTTATTCACGAGAGGCTCGAGGATCCCGGGAGAAATAGTCGGCGACGATAAGAGGCGTTAAACGGACCGCGAAAGTCCGCCGAATCGCCCGCATCGGGTCGAAGGTTTTTCGTCGGAGACGGAGCGGGGAGACGAAATTAGATGCGAAAGCGAAGAAGAGGTCGAGAAACATGGAAAGCGGTGGGTTAATCGGAATTGCGCATCTCGACGTCGCGGCACGAACCGGGCGAGCTCGGAGTGTACAGATAACAGGCCCTTTATCAGCCGAGACGGATGAGCCGTGGATGAAGAAGCGCCGAGAGAAGCCGAATATCTCGCGAGACTAATTGGCTGATTAGCGTTCGCGCGTGAACCACGGCAAATTGGTCGGATCCAGGGCATGCCGGGAGGAGAGACTCGAAACCGTGACCAATTTGGCCTGCCGGTCGGCGATGCCTTCGTTCATCCGCGAACTGTCCTTTCCAGCCGTTTCTCCTATGTCCTACTTCCATATCGGGAACCATCAAATTTTCCTAATTGAGCCAACCCGGCCGGACAAAGGGCGGCTCCGCTGCCGGGGCGTCCAACCGGGCAATCAACTTAATGGAATTCCATTGAGATATTGAAATAAATAAAAAGAATCATTTAGAGTACCGCGGCTGAAAGGATGCAATCTATTTTCAAACTAACTTACCGTGAAGTATTGAGAGGAGGAAAATAAGTGCATTTTCTAATCTTTTTATTTTTATGCAACGTAGAACAGACTGGAGCAAAATGACGCAGACTGCAGATGTGGGGCAAAATGGTTGTCTGAAATTTCGTGAAAATTAAAAAAATATATACTCTTTCGTGCACTGAAAGAAAAAGATTAATAACTCAAGTAAAATTCGCTTGCGGGCTGACGAAGAAAAAAATTGTTAATTCAATTCTTACAATTCCATGCGGGATTGAAACGATGACGTGTCACTTGACAGTCCTGCCGTCGTTGTTTCAATATCATATAAAAATGTAAGAATTTAAATGAAAAGAAAATTATTTGGCGGTTCGTAAGCGAATTCTTTTTCAGTGGATGAGGTCGTATCCGACTTGTATGTTTGTCGTTGCACCGACAGTGCCAATTTGCACCATCAGCGCGAGGATGCTGTCGTGCGGCTGTAGCCAGCTCGCAATTCGCTTAAAAGTATCGTATCTCCGACTTATTGGATTTCCATCCAAATATTGAAACAAGTAAAAATAATAATTTGGAGCACCAAGGCAGAAAGGATGGAACCTACTTTCAAACGAATTTACGTAAAGTATTGATGGGAGGAAAATAAGTGAATTTTTAAATTCCCTTATTTTTATTTTTATGCAACGTAGGACAGACTGGGGCAAAATGGTCAGACTGCGGGCGCAAACCGATTACCGGAAATTCAGTTAAAATAAATAAAAAAAAACAAACAAAAATTCATTATTTCGTAGAAACTTAGGTGAGGGCGATGAGGTCGTGTACGACTTGCATGTTCGTCGTTGCACCGACAGTGTCAATTTGCACCGTCAGTGCGAGGATGCTGTCGCGCGACTATAGCCAGCTCGCAATTCGTCTAAACGTATCGTACCTTCGACTTTGATCGACAATTGGGAAAAATTGCTCCATGTCCCGCTGTAACTGGCCCGAGTGTGACGTCGCTGGACGCTGGGATTACCGTGATTGACCGATTACAGTCGGCTCCGCGTGATTTTCGAGCGGAGCGCGGATGTTCCGTGTAACGAGCCAGCCAAGGTCAGTCCGTTTGGTGATCTTCGCGCCTCGATAAACTCGTACACGTTGGCATGGTAATCTTTGCCCTCCGTTTTTGTTTTCAATAACACTTTCTGGAACACTCGACCGACGTAGTTGTTTACTTCTGTTTAAAATTTCATACCCCAAGTTGTCATTAATTTTATTTCTCATAAATAAGGAAATTCCTGTTGATTCGATTCTCGGTTGTCGTCGAGCAACATTAAACATCGACGTCAAACGATAAAGCGTGCTGACACTCTTCCGCTCCCCGCTGGCACTGAAACGTGCCTCGATCTTCAAAACAGAACTTGCATTGTACCTCGTTCATAAATATCGTTATCTGCACCATTAAACGTGCCGATTCGGAGACTCGGATTTTAGATTTAACATCCAGAGTCTGTGACTTTTAAACCGTTCGGGATATCAGCGGGGAAGCTTGACGGAGTCACTGGTCGCGTTCTGGCGTATCGATTTCACTACAAAGAAGCCAAAAAATATTTATTTTTGGTGGCGTAGCGCGGCGATGAAAACGGGGGTGCGAAAATGGGTGCGGACTTCCGGGGTCGATTCTCCACAGGTGAGGGACTCGTTTGCCGCATCGGATAAAGAAAAGAACATTGTCCCTCCGCGTCTTGGCGCTCCGATGAGCGTCATTCGACGGAGCTTCGTCATTGAAGCCAACGAGATCAAATGACTTTTTCATCAAAGTTCGTTCGCCAGCGTAGGACATAATCTCGCGAGTTAAATTTCAGCGGCGTATAAGTAGGAATGGGCTGTACAACCACTGTGCGCCACACAGTTGTGCAAACGGGTATAGTTTCGAAGACGTCCTTGATGGCGGTCGAGGGGGACAGGAAGTGCCACTTAGGCGTCGGAGCGTTCTCGCTTCCGGTTCCAAAGCACCGACGGAACGTGCGTCGCCTCGTCGCGTTTCCAGTTGGCAGATCTCGGCTCGCACTAGAGTAATTCTAAAATCGTTCCTACACCTTTACGCTCCGGGGGATTCCACATACATACATTTTTCACCCGATCGCTGAGTCGATTCCTCGAACGGAGGTCAAACTTTTACGGTACAGTAGAAACCCGATTAACCGGGATGCTCGGGACCGAAGAATCCCCGGTTAATCCGAACTAGACAGCGAAAGTATGTAAGTCAATAATGGCTAATGATGCAACTTTATTTTGACTAGTTACAATGACATTTAGTACAATTTGCACTTAATTATTAAATAGTGTGAACTATAATGTAAAGCTTTGGATATTTTTTTCATTAATAGTCCGTAAGCTAGACTTTTTTATTTAACTACTCAGTGACTTTCTGCCATAGGTGGCGCCTTGATGCCCACTACTATGTGTTATGGCAATTGTTCTTAGATGATCGGTAGTTTTTACTAGATCTCTCTCAGTGCCATTTTTTAAACCAATTTCTTGACATGAGATTCCGAGGTTTTGTTTTTATAGTGTCAAAATGTATGTATGGCTCAAAGGGTTAGTCGAGGTTTCTACTGTATGAACAAAAAAAAAAGAAAAAGAAAACCACCGATTCGGGTCGAATGCCTTATTCTTCCTACCTTGTCTATTGCATACCGGGCTCTTAGTGGGGCTTTCAGGATCGACGATAAAATTCCGCATTCCCTGTGTGCGCGAATTACCGGCCATCCGGTATTGTTGCCGGAGCGTCGCGGAGAAAGAGACTCGGTACGTATAAAAAAAGAAAAAAAAAATTATATATATAAAGAGCAGAAGCAAAAAGAATGAACGAGATACAGAAGAGAGTGCGGACTGCGTTGGGAAGCGTCGAGAGGCCAGGAACCGGGAGAACGGTGGGTTCTCTCCGGTGGGATCCCGAAGGGACGAGCGAGCCGGGGGATCTCTCGAGGAAAAATGCGCCGAGACGTCGAAGAGTTTCCATGTATAATGTATGAGCGACAGGCGGCGACCAGCGAGTTTCTGATGTGCCTCGCTCTCTTTCCCCGTCTATCCTCTTCCTCTCGCCGGTGGTGGCTGCTGATGCCGCTTCTCGGTCGCCCGGATTCATCGGTGCCCGGGCACACCGTCGAAAGCTGGGACGAACAGCCGGCATACAAACGCAGGAAACCAGCCCGGTACTTAACCAAAGGCGAGTCGAGCGACCTTCTCGACTTTCGTTGCCCCGATGCTCAGACTTCCTTCTCCAGAAAGCTATACCCGTCGTTGACTTATCGAAAACTCTTGCCCGCAGCTACTTTTCCACGGCCGCGCTTCTTATTATACCGCGTTACAGCGCCTCTCGTTCGACGAATCGAATCCATCTATCGGTTGAAAATTTGGATGGGGGCGGGTGGAGAAAGAAATTCCTTGAATGCATGATGAAGACGCGCGTCTGGTCCTTAATAAAGTAAATAAGTAAATGAGTAGATAAATGAATAAATAAGCGAATAAATAAATTCGACCAGCTCAAGGAGACCGTATTTATGAACTATTTTTAATCAAATGAACCATATGTTGTTGTATATTATTTTTGTAAACAAAAAAAAAAAACCAAATGGTTCTATTAAGCAAATGCGCGGTGACATACGTTCAAATGTGTATTTTGTTGGTAGAAAAAATATGTTTGTTTCAATGAACAAATTTTGAATAAATTTAACCAAATAAACGTTTAAGAAAACAGTGCTTCTTGTGTACCGCGACTCTTGTTTAATCCAGCAAATTTTTGTTTCTCAGTGCATACACTTGAGCAGCCACAATAAATATTATTATATTATTATTATATTATGAATAAATAAATGAATAAAATTATGAACGAGAAGTAAAAAAAAATGAATTCCTCGAGGCCGTGAGTTGGCGATAAAAATGGGACCGACAAAACTAGGATTCTCGAGGGTCTCCGCCGTCGGGGACGACGAGTGGTTCGCCGAGGTACGAATCGATCGCTGTGAATCTTCGAAGACGTCGACTCGGCGTCTTTCTTGTTCTCGGCGACGTCGGCAGCCTCGCGCGGATTTAATTAGTTTCGTCGAGGCGCGCCGGTACGCTTCCGGAACTGCGCTATTGTCCTCGTCCAGAAGTACAGAGGATTCGCCGGAGCGGGTGGGGGGGGGGGGGAGGTACTTTGAATTTTCATACTGCCATCGACAGACGCGAAAGTTTTACGTACCGGTGCCCGGCCACGGGCCATCGATTGGCCACATCGGTCGAAACACACCTATACATTACGGTACAGGTATAGTTTCCCAGGACGCGGCCAATGGCTGCTCCACTGCCGGGGAATTTTGCTTTACCTACGGATGGTATCCTCCTGTTCCAACTGCGCTCCGGCGCACCCTCGAGCACTCGATGTGCTCGAACATTTCTCCGTCAGTCGTCGAAGATCTCTGCTTCAACGATCTTTCCTCAGAATTCGGCGAGCAACAACGGTGGCTCGAGGGGACAAGTTGTCTCCCGAACGGGAATGGCGAACCGTCTCCGGTTCCGGAACTCGCTTCGCAGCTCTCCCGTTCGATAATTGGATGCTCTGGTATCGACGTCGCTCGAAACTCGAAACTCTGTTGCCTCGCTAATCACACTCAGATTCGAACTCTCGTCTATCTTAATTTATGTACATCATTGAATTACCTTAAATATTAATATTATAATAGGGCCGAAGGATCCAGGTCGATGGCCCTTTCCCAAAGTGTAAAGTCAGCATTAGGTATACAATTTAGTATAAGAAGATAACTGTAAATATTAACTTTGGCAATATAGCTCTTTTACTGCTACTAATATTACAACAATATTCAATTATATTAAATATTATTTAATAATAATAATGTTAATATTATATCATAATGTTAAATAGTTTCCAAAAAAATGGGACAATTATAAAAAAATGGGAAAATTAATCAACAATTTTTTTTGTTGATTAATTTTCTTTCGATTGTTTTTGAATCGTCATTTAGTGACCGTTAGAACACTCAGTGGAAAAAAAAAGTTCTGCTCTGTGAAGTTCGTTGCGATTGATTCAATAACTCGTTCGAACGAGTCTTTCAGCCGTTCTCTCCACCATTCTGCCGCCACTTCGGTGTGCGTCTGTACGTGCGTTGACGTAAACGCGAGCTCGCAGAGTCGATTCCCAACTCATATCGAATTCCTTCGTGTTTTGCGGTCGCCTCGTTAGTCCTCCTTGCTGCAGGCAAGAAACTTATCCCTGTAATATCCCCCCCCCCCCCCCCCCCCCTTCCGCCCTGCCAATCTTCTCATTTCACCCTACAAGAGAAGAACACAACGCCAGTCTTCACAGACTGTTTTTGCAAACCCCTTTTGCCCCCGGGAGATGCTTAAAAGTCAAGTGGAAAAACAGGATCGTTTTCCCCCCTCATCGTACACGAGAGAATACGATTTTTCTGCGTTGCCTCTTCCTGCCTTATTTTTATTCCCCCTTTCATCAGATATCGGGACTTCATTTTAATAAAAAAAACAGTAACATAGATGAATGGTGTCTGTTGAAAAAAAATCGATTTAAACCGAATCAATGTTCCGATTGATTATTCTATCAATGTGCTATAACGTTATAAGAGTATTAGGCGGAAGTGGAAATTTATATGTCTCCATGACGTGTGTTCAATATCGTGACGAAAATTCGTCCAATTTTTACCAGGAATGTATTTTTTCCCCATTTTTATATCCTGTGTATTTTTCATGACAGGGAAAAATATTCCAGACGAAATCCACACGCTAGAGGATATTCCGCACCCTTTCAGTTTGCGCTGCAATTTTGAATTGCGGTCGTGTCGACCGTACGGGATACTCTGCACGGCACACAGATACGTTCGCGGTCCGTGTGCACAAAGTCTAGAGAGAAAGAGCTCGAAGGGAGGGAGCTTAACGGATGTGCAAATACGAAACGTTTGACGGCACACGCGCGTTCCCGTGTGGGGCTTTGGGGATTCTCATATCGTAAAATTTTCCGGTGGGTTTGATATCGGATTGCCTGATAGGATCGCAAACTACCTTGCACGAGCACCCGCCCACATCCACATTCGACTGTGAAAAAAAAAACAAAACAAAAAAAATTCAATTTCAATAATTGTCTCTTTCAAACCTTTGTTTCATCGAATGAAACTCCCGGCGTTTTTCTAACAAATTTTCAGTAACAAAAATAGAACGATGAAAAAAATTTGTTTCAAATAAATTCAATTAAATTTTAGCTTTTTCAATTTAACGAAATTCTCCTTCCACTTCTCATCCGACAGTCCGATATTCGCGGAATTTGTGAACCGCGAATCTCCCACACTAAGCTCCAAAAGTTATCTGCTTAAAAAAAAAAATAAAAAGATAAATGATAAAAACAATTGGTATTTTCTACGAAGCGCGTAACTGGGATATTGCAAGGCGTTTTTATCACCACAACGCCCTCTCGTTAATCCGAATCGTCCGCGAAATTAAGACGAACAGAGTCCAACTGTGCGGACAGAGAGGAAGTTATTCTCGCTCGAATTACGTTCGCAGCCCAGAGGGTTTCCATAGGCCGGAATATGTCCGAGGAGTCCAACTCTATCTCCGCCCCCCAACCCCGGTCTGCGGGCGAGAAATCGGAGCGAGATTCCGGCCACGGCGCGTCGCAATATTTGGCCAAGATCCAGGGATTAACCGACGGAGAAATAGCCATCCTGCCGCGAAACTCGTGATTAATTTATCCCTCGATTGGTCGCTCGAACGGCGTGTCGATAACGAAGCCGCAGATTCGATTCTCGAGTGGCATCGTATATGGCACGGCGTAGTTTAGCATCAACTCGAAAGCCATAAATATACATATATAGATATACAAATATCGCCATAAAGTATACAACATCGATCCCGTCTGTCGATCCACTGTTGCATACAATATTCTATATAAATTTCATTTTTTTTTTTCCATTATCTTTATTCGATAATTATCTTCTATCATTTTCATCTTATTTCCATTAACTTTATTCGATAATCATCTTTTATTATTTTCATTTTATTCCCATTATTTTTATTCGATAATTATCTTTTAGAATTTTCATTCTATTTCCACTATCTTTATTTGATAATTATCCTTTATTAACTCCATTTTTTTTCTCTATAATCATTATTTTTCCATTATATTAGATCCAAGTTTATCAATTTCGATCGCCCAATTTACAGTGCCCTTTGATCGCCGTTATCTCATCAAATGACGAAACGGGCCGATTGCTGTCGATTAAAATTCTCGGAAAACCGGAAGTGCGCCGGGTGAATGTCGAAAGAGGGCTTTTCGCCGAAAGTCTTCGCGACCCGGACGGACGGACGATTGGTCTTTTATCGCCTTGAAGATCGTGGAGAGGCGGCGACGACGACTTCCAGTTTGAACTTCGACGTCCTCGTCCTCCGATCGGTAAACTCTGTATGTGCTACGTTCGACCGGACGTTACGTGCGTCGACTGCTCGACACCGCTCGCAGCAGCTCCGGCGAGGCTATCCCGAAGCTCGTCTATCCTTCGGCGGCATTGCCACCGACAGCGACGAGAGCGGTCGTTCGCACATATTCGGGTTAACGTCCCTCGCGGCGACTCTAGCCTCCGCACATGCACGGCCGTCCCCGCTCGGCCGAGCTGCTATCGACTCTCCACGATTTTCTCTTTCCACACTACCTTTTTTTTCCCTTACCTTCCCTAAGGCCGGCTCTATATCCATTCTTCATCGCGAAAACGAGGCGAGAGTGGCGTCACTTATTCTTCGTTATTTGCAGAACTCCCACGCGATCGATCCGCGTACGGAGATACGGCGAGACACGCGAATAGTCTTCGATTCCTATAACTCTCAATCCATTCGTCGTCATAATAGAACGGGGAAAAAAATGTATCAGTTGCTTTGTCTGCAGGATTTTATATTCTATTTTTTTTTTTTTTAATTTTTTAATAATAATTGTGTGAAATTTGTTTCACGGTGAATTTTTATGGTACTGTGAGCGATGCCGGTGGATCTCGTTTCCCGATAATTAAATGTAATATTGAAGATAATTCGCAAACTTTTCGTCCCAGACGTTAATACAATCCAGCAGAAAGTTTCTATTGTAATTGGAGCAAAGTATCCGTTCGGCTCTTCACAGTCCGTCTCGACGATGGCACGAAATGGTATTAATTTTTTATTTCTTTATTTACCGATATCTCTCGAGAGAAGTATGAAAAGCGAAGTATTTTCGTCCCGATAATTCAGAAAGCTATTGTCGGCGATCTAATGAGAAAGTGTCGTTAAATTATTAAGAAAAGCGGTTCCGTCGAGGCAAACTTTTTCTCCCTCATTAAGATGCATATTTATATATATTTAATATGGGGCAGAAAATCGGCATGCATCAATGGGGCAAAATGGGACGTCCTAAAGCAATTGAAATATTGCGTTATTAAAATCGCAATTTTCCAATAATTTTAGGACGGTCCATTTTGCCCCATCCATGCATCCCGAATTTGTGTCCCGTTTTGCACCGCTCTCCCCTATACATATTAATATCATGCAGAATAATTTTTTTCCCCATTTAAATCAATGAACCGATTAACTAACTCAATTTTTGTTTTCTCTCGTTTGTTGCAGGTAAGAGAAAATGAAAAGTTTTTTCCCCCATATATCATCGTGACGAGGACGAGCAGCAGGGAAGCGAGGAGCGAGTTAATTCGACGCTCGACACGCTGACGCTTTTATTGCTTGGTTATAATTCCTGGGCAAAGTTTCATCGTCGACGAAGGAGAAGTTTCGACCCCGTTGCCTTTCCGCGAGGCGTCTTCGAGTTCCGTCGCAGTACGTTTTATTGCGCGAGAGCACACGGATAGGATGCGACCCGGCGACGGCTCTCTTACGTCGCAACGCCAGGCCAACTCTGGCTGCATATACATTCACGTCGGGCTCGTCCTTTCCGCCTTTTCGCCAAGGCGACACGACCCAATTCCGGTCCTCATGCACTGTGCAGAGCAAACACATTAACACGAGCGTGCAAGGGATGAACCGGGATTCTCGCCTCGAGCTTCATCCCATTCCGCTTGGGAGGCTGCAGGATGTTCTGGAAATTAAAGTCGTCGTCCAAAATATCAGAGACGACGAAACATTTTTTTTTCTTAAATAATTTATTTTCGGGAAAGGCCGAAGACAGGAGGATAATCTTATATTGAAGAAAATATAAAAAATTGTTATTGATCATTCTTTCCCGGTTCGAGTTTCGAGCCCCTAATACCGTGCAGAATGGCCTGTAAATTAAGTACATGTAAAACGACTCAGTCGGTAACCAACATCTGTAATGAATGCAATTCAGCGACCGTAGACTTTTCGGGAAAAAGCAAAGCATTAGCGGATGTACAATTTAATACCGCGTTCGATGATACTTCCGTTTTATCCGAAAAGTCAATCGGTTTTAAAGCCATGTGAATGATGTACCACGTGACATATGTGTGCGAGAGAGCTTGATGCATTTTTCCAATCAATGCCATTTAAAACCAGTTGACGTTTCGGATAAAACGGAAGCATCATCGGACGCGGCATTAAATTGTATATCGGTTAATGCTTTGATTTTCCCCGAAAAGTCTACTTTCTCTGAATCGCATTCATTACAGATTTGGGTTACCGACTGAGTCCTTTCACATGTCCTTAAATGACATTGATTCGAAGAATGCATCTATGTCTCTCGCACTCATACGTCACGTGTTACATCTTTCACATGACCTTAAAGTCCCCGTCCGAAATATCACGAATCTCGACTGAAATCTTTCAAGAATTATTTATTCGGAAAAGAAGAAGGGAAAAGTAGAAGAGAATAATTTTATTCGGGAAAAAAAAAAATTAAATTTCATCGTTCCTTCCGGGTTCGAGTTTCGAGACACCCTTGATACCGTGCAGGCCGAGTTGGTGCTGTCATTCCATGCATCGCTCGTTTCTACACAGCTCTCCCTCCCGCCCTCTCCCAGTCCTGCAGCCCGGCCGGCCGAGCAGCCGTATTAAAGCTCGTCGTCGCGACGCCCCCCGAGGCACTCGAAGTCCCGTAGGTTAAGCATAACTAAGCCGGCTCAGCGAGGCGAATTCTCCGAGGATTTCGGAAGCACGAGGGGGTGCGCGTCCTCGAAGTAGCGGCGTACAGTCGATCCTCCGAAATTACCATCATCCCTGCCGCTCCTCCCTGCCACCCTGCACACAGACACCCTGCAATCCCAGCCGTGCATCTCGGCCGGAGGGTTCACTCCTGCGCACAACGATGATCAGCTTTTTAGCCGCACGTAAAAAAAACCTTCCATTATGATTTTTTCTCACATACTTTCGTAAAAAAAAAAAAACAAAACAGGAAGCGGATATGAATAAAATTTCGAGACTCAAACATAATGGTTTTGCACAATTCACAAACTGAATACGCGGAGCATGGATATTTGATCTCGGCATTTCTTTTTTGTCTCGATTAATCGATTCGTTCAAAGTAGCGACCGAAAATTGCACGGTTCAGTGGAAGTGGGAGGGTTGAGTTCCGAAATGCTAATGTAACTGCAGTTACGAAATTTCTAACGTCGGCCATAAGGGATTTGGGTGAAATCTCCCAAAGAGGATTATAATCCGGTATAGCCCGCCCAGTCCGGGAACAGAGCCACACACACGTACACACACAGGTCGTTTAGTTTCCCTGATAGCCCGAAGGTAAATGGCCGGAGGATTTTCGTGGGTAAAAAGAGACGATATAGATTCGCAAATGCTCAGCTGTTGAAATTGCTTATTCGTTGCCGGCGTGCCGGGTTCTCGTGCCTGCATCCCACATGTAACCGAAAACCAGAAATCCCTCGATTTTCTCAGCTATCCGGCAATATTCCGGGTTGCTTGCCCGACGAAACGAATGAAATCCCATGCGAGGACTTATAAAGCAGAAACGGGCGAAATGGACGAACGGGGCCAATGCGAGTTATTTCTACCAATTAAAAAAAAAAGCCAAAAAAGGTATAGTTTCAAATTCCATTTTGCTCCGCACGCTTTTCTTTATAGCGGTGCGCACAAGGAATCGCGAATACACCGGAGACCAGTTCTCGTTTTCTTTCCCTCGCCTCCTCCTCCGCCATTCTCTCCCGAGCGAATTACGTTTCGACTGTATCCAGCGGTGAACACGTTACCGAGCACTAACGAGAATTAAGCCAAGATCGGTAGGGTACAGCCATTGAGATTCCACGACAATTAACAATGAGACAGGTTTAATTATGGAAGATCGACCACTCCGGAGCCACGAGAGGACTGCAGCACTCTCTCTCTCTCGGTGCGCCGTCACGCGAGCACGCTGAGAAACGTCTGAATTGCGTGGAAGCGACCTTTGCCATTAACTTTTCACTTTCGCCGTTCAATTTCACGTTTTTCTCGCCAGATTTCAGTCACCCGCTGCACTATTACGGTAACATTTTTCGATGGAGAATTCCTTCCATCATCTTATGCGTCAGGCGCAGGTTATGGAAGACCTGATTTTACCTCCTCGAGTAAAACGACCCGGTACCTTCTCAAGGGCCTTCAATAATTGGTTTTTTCTTTGAACCTCGCGACTCTCAAAATCTTTCTCAGTCTACCTTGCGTCCTTTCGCGCTTATACGTTTCATTTTCCAATTTTCTGATACAGAATTCCAGATCGTCGCTCGGAAGACCTCATTTCACCTTCTGGAGCAAAACTGTCCGATATCTTCCCGAGTGCCTCCAATAATTTGCTTTTGCTATCAACCTCGCGGCCCTCGAAATATTTTGCAATTTCATTTTTGAATTTTTTGATACACAATTCCACATCGCCGTAGTCATCAGGCGTAGGATATGGGAGACCTCATTTTACCTCCACCTTTAAAACGGCCCGGTATTTTCTCGAGTGCCTCCAATAATTTGTTTTTTCTCTCAACTTCGTGGCTCTCGAAATCTCTCCCGGCACACCTTGGATCTCTACGTGTTTACACGTTTTCAGCTATACCCCGTATAGCATTAAATTTCTCATATTTATTTCTCTCGTCAGCTCGGAGCTTTGTGAGGCACGGTGTGTAGACACTGGCGAAAGATCTTTTTGACGTTCGTCGGTGCAAACACGAGAAATTACGATTCGACATGGGCAAAAGCGCGCTGCCAGGAGGCCAGCCTTTCGCACCGGGGAGGCTTCGCTTCCTTCGCTCTAGCCACTTCCGGCTCAACATTTCCGGAACCGGTGATCCCCACCCTCGCCGCCCAGCCGCGTTCAAAGGAGCCGTTGATATATCGAGTCGACCTTACTCTTTGAAACGTTCTTTGATTCGAACCTCCAACGCGCTTTCCTCGCCGTGCTTGAACTTTCGGCAAGTTCTCTCACGCTCTTTCTCGCTGCGGCTCGGGGGAAAAAATAGCGTGCGAGTGTGCTCGCACCCACACCTCCCTAGATCCTTTCTTTTTGATCCGTCGGTTCGCCCCCTCGATATTTTTCCTTCCAGGCTTCTACGCGGCTTCATTCATTCCGGTCACGCTCGTCGTATCGCGATCCTGGTCGACGCCGCGACGTGCATTATTCAGGGGGGTTCAGCGGACACTTCGAAACCCCCTCACACTCGACGAAGTTTTTCTTCACTGTCGAGCTTGTTTTCTGTATCTTCGGGCTTTTTGTTGGTTTTTTTTTTCTATTTCCTTAGCCCTGTCGTTTCTTATCACCGTTATGTATTTTTCTCATCCTGAATGGTACTCGTCATATTTCGCAGCGACGCCGATTAGAAACGGCACAAAGGGTTCTCCCCGCTCTGCTTCCCCCTGCAGGGAGAAGCGCGATAAGGAGGGCAATCAGATTAGCCCTTCGTTGTGATTTTTATTTTATTACGCTAGGCAGTTAGTCAAATTTTTTTTTTATAACCCTTCGCGGTCACACTGGGTAGAATCCACCCGACGACCACCTTTCGGCGTGAATACCTAATAGTTCCCAATTTCAGGTAAAAATATAAAAAATTCACCGAGGTATGATTTTTTTAGTGGAAAAACCTTGTTTCCCTTTTTTATTTATTTATTTAATTTATTTACGGGTTCTGCCCTTTTGCATCTCCATGTAAAATTAACACTTTTACGTACATGGAAAATAGAAAAATGAAAACATGGTAATGGCTTCACAAGATTGGGTAGATTCATGAATTTTTTTGAATATGTTGCCACTTGATTTCTCATTTTACAAAATCGTACATCAACTAGAATGTTTGAAGGATGTTCTGTAATTTGTTGAGATTTTTCCGACCTATGGTTCGTTCACAATATTGGTTAAAAAATTGACCGGGAAGAATCGACCCAGTGTGACCATCGAGATCGGCAAAATATGTGTGACCACGAAGGGTTAAGGATCCATAATAGATCCTTTAAAAAAAAAGAATAATAAATTGGAGAAAAAAATCAATATTTCCGAAAAAAAAACTCGAACTAACATTTTCGATGGAACTTCCATGCAATCTTAAAAAAAAAAAAAAAAACGACAAAAACAAACTGCCGTCCGAGCAAACGAAATAAAATCTCCCGCTGCGCCAAATTAAAAAGAAAGGAAAACCTGGTCTATTCATCGCGTGGATACAATGGCTTTTATTCGGATAGTCAGTGCCCCCTTTTTTAAAAAATTTATTTATGAAAGTCATTAATCGTTGCTCTCGACTCTACGTTATCCCGCTGGAAGAAATTCGCTCGGATAACGAACGGCTGCTGGTTGTCACCGATCGATGGGCGCAGTATATCCATACCGGGCTCCTTCCTCCTCTCCGTTGCGCCGGTCCCGTCTATGCGCTCGTTTACTCGCTCGCTCGTCCACCTGCAAAAGGGGTTGCGCTCGCGGCTCCGCTGCCGCGACCGCGGGGGCTTCTCTCAGCGCTATTTTTATTTTATCGGCGAAAACCGGACTATGGCCGGTTTGGATTACATATATATATATACACACACACACATAGACACATATATATATATATGCGCGACGGTGTACAAGACTCGACGATGGCGATCACGAGCTATCGTCCGCCCGGCTGCACCGGCACCAGCGACTATGGAACCGTCTCTCTCGATCGATATCTTCTGTGACCTACAATCGAGATTAAACGGAGACGGAGAGGGAGGAGAGAGAAAAAAAAAAGAAGAAAATCGCGGGGAGGTACGTGGAGATTAGCTTGAGGGTAAAGCTGTGCGGCAACTACAGAGATTAGAAATAGCTTGGGCAGCAAAAGCTAGTGAAAGCGCTTCCCTTTAAACTCGACACAGTTAGCGCCTCGGCCCTCGCGGGCCGGGCGTAGTCAGCGTGACCTGTTTCGATAACGCGATTATGTTAATTGCGTTAACTGGCGATCCAAAGATCGCTATCTATTTTAATTCGGGTTCGATCGAAATTTTGTTTATCAATTTTTTGACTGGAAATCTTGAAGCTCGCATAGATATAAACTGTGTATATTCTTTTTGAAGGCTTTTTTTAAAAGATTTTTCTTTCTTAGTATTTTTTTGATAATTTATTTGTTCAGTAATTGAAACGATTCTGTCGGGAAAAATCGGAGTCGGAATAACTGCAGAAATTCGAGATTCTTAGATGACGAGATTAGCTCGGTGAGTCTCTTACCGATCGATGAGAATTCCGTGCGGTCTCTGTGGACCCTGCGGTCCAAGTGTCCCGTCGCTGAATGCCTGGTCAATATTGTCTGTAATAACGGCCGGATGCAGGAGCGCCCACGGATCGATAAGGGATGGTACGTACTGTGCACGTGTCGGGACAAATATTTGAGAAAGATAGCCCCCGGCTCGCCGGCCAGCGAATCCTCGTCACATGCGGGTTTAATTTTCTTCTTTTTTTTTGTCTCCCATCGTGCACGTAAACTTACGTCCACGGGCTCGGAGCGTCGACTGGACATTGAACAGCCGTGTCCGCAGACTGAAACCCGCATTAAACATGCAAAACTTCGATAGAGCGTCTGACACCCGCCCGGACAGGTTTCCCGATAGAACGGCGATTTCAATTCGTACTCCCCGAATACTGCTTAAATATTTCTTTAATACTGCGCGAATACTTTCTGAATACTTCTTGAATACTTCTTGAACATTTCGTGAATATTTCGTGAATACTTCCTGAACACCTCTCGAATATCTCTTGAATATCTCTTGAATATCTATTGAATATCTATTGAATATCTCGTGAATATCTCTTGAATATCTCTTGAATATCTCTTGAATATCTCTTGAATATCTCTTGAATATTTCTTGAATATCTCTTGAATATCTCTTGAATATCTCTTGAATATCTCTTAAATATCTCTTGGATATCTCTTGAATATCTCTTGGATATCTCTTGAATATCTCTTAGATATCTCTTGAATATCTCTTGAATTCTTTCCGATTTCATCTTGATTTCTTCCCGAATTCATCTTGAATTCTTTCCGAATACATCTTGAATTCTTCCCGAATTCATCTTGAATTCTTTCCGAATTCATCTTGACTTCTTTCCGAATTCATCTTGAATTCTTTCCGAATACATCTTGGATTCTTAAATTTTTAGTTTTCAGCTGAATTGACCAATAAAAAAATTCTTTCACTATTCCCCTTCGACATTCCTGTTAGTTCATTTAACCGCGCGAGATAGCACAAGAACCATTGTCCCAAATTGTTCATTGTCGTCGATTCATCAGTTCGGCATCCAGACTCGGCGCGCTTTGACACGAAAGCCAGAGAAGAGGTCTGCGCTTAGCTCCCTCTCGCGACTTGAGTACAATCTCTCCGCGTGACAGAGGAAAGAGTGAAAACTGTGCCAACTACGTGTCGTCCTACCTCCTCCTCGACGACCACCGGAAAGCTCCGACTCGGCAGCTTGCGGGGGCCCCTCTTCCTCGCCGCCGCAGCGGCACTAAAGTCTATCCTCACTCTTCTCTCGGGCCATTGTACACTTTCTTCCTCGACCATTCAACTTCCGGAATTAACCGTCCGGGAGCCATCACCTTTTTCCATCCTCGTTCTCGTCCTTGTTCTCGGCTCTTCTCCCAGTCGCCGCTTAATTAACGCCTTATTGTTATCGGCTTCGGGGCCAGGCCCTGAATACTCTCGACGCCCCCGTCATAGTCATCCTTTCTCCTTCCCCTACCCTGTCCAACTTTTTTTTCCTTTTTTTTTTTCCGCCACTTTTCTCTCGACCGAGAATCCCGGAACCGAGAACCCACGGAAACCTCTCGTCTACCACCGCGGAAATGAATTTTCGTCTCCTTTGTCGGAAAGCTTTGCGATCAATCGTTCCCGGATCCGCTCAATAATTCGACAAAAAAGCTTCCAGGACGAGATCCCGTTCCTCTTGTTATGTTCGGTAATTCGAGGATCGTCGGTGACATTAGAGAAAAGAGTTTACGTAATGTTAACGAATCTTTTGTTGTAAATTACGGAATAAATATTAACTTATCGGCAATAAATTTCGGTTCGGCGAATTAAGATTCAATATTGACCCAGCGTAACTGTTGAACCATTTGAGCATAAAATCAAATTTTAGTTGGCTCAACTAAGGTTCGTTAATAAATTAATATATTTATTTCGCCTCCTCCAGTGTTTGTTAACATTATTTAAACTCTTTAATTTTTTTATTGTTCGAGGCTTGGTGTTTTTTTTTTAGGATTCTACTTCAATGCGGCGTTTGATCCGCGCTACCGAGACGAAAACGTGGACCACTTTCATCTCCGCGAGATAACAGGCCTAAAGCCGTCCCCCTTTTATTGTCCGGGTAAAACGCCCCGGACAACGCGTCCGCAGGACAGACGAAATAAACGGCCACGACAGAATATCCTCGGACATGTCCCCGGAACTTTCCCTTCATCCCCGTAATTCGAAACTATTCTCACCTGTTCCAGACAGCTTTACGCTCCTTTCCAGACCTTTGTCCTTCCTCTCCACCCCTTCGAACTCTGTACGGAAGCGAGATAAACTCTCGTCGTGGAGGTCCGATTCCGAGGCAGAACTTCATGCCTGCGGCGCTGAGATTAATTTTTTATTTTAGTAATCTTTATAGCTTGGAATCCTCGCCAGAAGAGTTGAAATAATGAGATGAAAAAAAAAAATTATATCCTTTCCCCCCTATTTATTCTTCATCCCCTTTCCACCGTTTCCTCGATCGTGGTTATTCTTTTTTCATTCGTTTGATAAAAACAAAAAGTACAAAAATGCGAAAGCGAAAGGACGATCCCGAGGACAAAAGAGAAGAAAAAAGAAACTGGAGCGTCGACGGGTTCGAAGCGATTAACGGTACGTGCAGCATCCGCGAGAGCCGCGTCTGTACCGAGAGATGAACGGCGATGCGGCCCGCGAGGAAAAACTTTTTCAATTTCGAACGTTCGCGGAAATTATCCGTGCAACTTCGTCGACGTATCCGCGCAGTATGGGCGGGAGCCTTCGGGGCGATAGTCTCGTACTTCCGGCACCGCTCGGCGGGAGACCCCGCGATCCACTTCCGACAAAGTTCATCCCGGCGTTATATCCTGAAACCTTACTTGCCCCCCCTCCCTCCCCCCCCCCGGGTTTTATTCTCGCTCGTTTTAATTGCGACAAGAGAGCTTTTGCTTCTCGTCCCGTTTCTATCACCGTTTCACGATAAAACGAAACCCCACGGATTGATCACGGTTTTTTTTTTTTTTTTGTATTTAAAAAAATGAAAAATAATTTTTTAAATAAAACAACGAAACGTAATAAAATAAAAATAAAAATAATATAATAAAAATGGAGAGTGGGCCAGTGTAAAAATATAGAAAGACCGAAGTGCGCGCCAATATAAATTCCTCTTTCCCGAGACCTTATTGAGTTCCATGCGCCCAGCCGGCCGTTATGGCATCCGGCGTTATGACCGAAAACCTTACTTTTGGCCTCTCGCGCATCCCGGGTTTCATTCTCGCTCGCCTTAATTGCGACGAGAGCGCGTTTACTTCCCGTCTTGTTTCTGTCACTGTTTGACAATCCCCGCGAATTAATCATGTTTTTTTATTTTAGAAAAATGAAATTATTATTGAATAATGAATAAGAAAAGAAAAATATTCTTAGGTATAAAAAAAAAAAAAAAAAAAAAAAAAAAACGAAAAATGCATAACGTAATTTCATTTTTATAACCGATTGAAAGTGAGCCAGTGTAGAAAATATAGAAAGAACGGGGCGCGCGCCAATATAAATTCCTCTTTCCCGGAGCCTTATTGAGTTCCATGCGCCCAGCCGGCCGTTATAGCATCCGAGTTGAGTCTACTGCACCGTGATATGGGACATAAAGATGTAGAAATCGACATGCCTCGCTGGTTCTCAATTATCGGTCTCCGCTATTCATTCCCACGGGATAAATAGAAATTCCGAAGTCTCTGCGTCTCGCGGGCTCTTCTTCCAGCGGGCGCTTCCGAGCCGAGAATATGTGTACTCGGCACGTAAGAACAGGCGGAATATAGAGCCGCCTCTCGGACGCTCACCTCGCACAACGGTACGGAATTTAATTAGTGGCCTAGAGAGACGTTGAACGATAGAGGCAGAGCCGATTCGGTCGGGTGCCCTTCCCGGCTGCGAATTCGCGAAAGGTGATTAATCCGAGCCGCCCATCCGGAGATCGCGGGCATCCGGGATACTCGACGATTCTGCAATCACTTTGAGTCAAACGTTCGGAGCAGGAGCCTCGATTCTTTCCGTCCGTACCGTCAAGGATATCCTTACCAAAAGTCGTTTCTGCTCGATCTTGAGCAAACTTATGTGACCTACAAAAAAAACCGCGCTTTATTTTTTGTCATTTTTTAAGATCATTTGACGGTCTAGTTTTTTGGCAAGGTGATTTCAAAGTTACGTATTTTAACGTGGAAAGGATCGCAGGTAACCTCAAAAAAGATACAATGTAGCGTTTTTCTCCGCTAATTTCTGTTTAATTGAAATAAAAAACTAACTGACTGAAGAGCATACTTTACTACAGACTGTGTCCAAATTTGACAAAGTTTTACGGTCTCGTTTTCAATTGAGCGGAGCCGCCCTCGCGTTTCTGGGAAGGATATCCTCAATCGACCCAAAGAAAAAAAAATCGTCTTAATTCCAAATCTTTCGAATTAATTTCCAAAACCATTTTTCGTTATTTGTTTATTTATTTCCGGTAAATGTAAAGTCGAAAAATACGAAATTTTCATCCTCCATCGATAGCGAGGGATATCCAAAATTTGATGATTTTAATCGAATCCAACCTCCCGATCGTTGGATCTCCATTATAATTTTTGCTCGTTGCTGGATGTGCAGAGAGTGTGGTGGGCTGAGAGCCTTTTGCGGGAGCCGTCGAGTTTTTCGGCCCCTCCGAGGCCGCAGCACTCAGGCTTCTCCTCGGCTTTTCCCGCGCCCAGACGTTCGTTTCCCGCAACGAGACCCGCGGGAGCGAAGCCAAATTTGTACTTACACTTCTGCAGTACCGGCGGTGCACACACCGGTCCCGGTACGAGTTTCAGGCATCGAGGCTGCACCGTAGCCCGCGGACGTGCAGCACAGTTGCGGCCTGGACCTCCCCGAACCCCTCACTCATTTCGGCTCATCTACCGTAAAACCAGCGGATACCCAACACCGCGTACGTACGTGCGCTAAGCCTCGTCCCTCAGGGTTGCTGGCTCGTTCGCCGCACGAGGACTAAGCTTCCACCGATCGTTTCCGGTTTAAGCAATATACGAGCCGAGTTGTAACAACCAGCACCCCCGCACACCGGCGTTAAAACCGCGCCGGGGCCGACGGGGCTCGTGGGCGGACCGGCCGGGCTTTGGCCAAGCTCGGCCCGTCTTCCAGCCGGAGCCTCCGCGCCATAATCGGCGCTCGTTGCGCGTTACAATGGCGGGCTCGGCGCGACCCCGCTCCGCCGCTGGCCCGGCAATGGCCCGGCATTATGACACGTCGTGGAATTTAATCGGAATCTCGGCGTGACCCACTTCGCCTCGGTAGCGACGAACTCTAATCTTATTCTTGGGACCGACGACCTCATCTTCGCTATACCGTGGCTTCATTCTTAATTTTTACCGGTTATCTTGGCGCCCGAAAATTGTTGGGATTTCTCAAGACTTGATTAAACTTTGTTGGACTTTTTGTATGGATATGTATGCACCGCATTGCCGTCCATATGAAACAAGAAAATGATGAATCGGGCCGGAAGCTGCGCCGGAACGAATCGACCACTCGACATTACGGATTCCGTGGCGAAAGTCACTATCAATTTTTACAGGATATCTTGTCGCTGGAAAATTTGTGAAATTGCTCCAAATTGACGAAACTTTGTTGGACAAGTTTTTTTTATGAACATCATTCACGTTCATCCGTAGTATCTGGTGGATAAAAATTGATGAGAACACGACGGAAGCTGCGTGGTAACGAATGGACCATTCGACATTACGCATTCCGCGGCGACAATCAATCTAAATTTTCACCGGCTGTCTTGTCGCCACAAAATTGGTGAATTTACTCCAAGTTGACGAAATTTCGTTCGACAAGTTTTTTTTATAAACACCATCCACCTTCATCCACAGTACATCTTAAAAAAAAAAAAAATTGCCTGTTCGCGGCGAAAGCCGCACCGTAACGAGCGGACCGTTCGGTTCTTTTCCTTTTTCTCTCATCGTATACCTTCATCCGCTCCGATCCTCCTCGTGCCGAGAAACGAGAAGCGCAAGGGTCCCAGAAGGGGGGAGCAAAAGAGTTGACGACGTCGAATCGGAAGAAGGTTCGCATCAGCTCGACTTTTCCCCGCTATCCGGGCCGGACAGCTGTCGCCGGGACGTTTCGCTGACAAACGTTCCTCTCGGAGCGAGCCGGAAGAGGGAGGATGGGCGGTGTCGTCGATGCCGTTGGCCCAGAATCCGGAATCTAGGTGGATGGGACTCACACACGTGGCACGACTCGGCTCCGCGGTCACGCGTGGCTAGGTATACGTCGCCCACGGGATTCGTACGAGAGGAAAACTCGAGCTCGAAACGCGCACGTAGAAAGTACCATGGAAAAGCTATTCCGTGCCCTCGGTTATATCCAGGCTCTGGCTGCACACACGGAAGCGCATATCTTTGAATTCACGATGAAAGGACGACGACTCAGAAAATTGAACCGGAATTTATTTTTCTTACATTCCAAAAAAAAACCTAAAAAAAAGAATTCTTCTTTCTCTTAATATCTTGAATAATGTCTTTTTTATAATCCAAAAAACGAAGAAAAAATTCTTGATCTTTTTTTTTCATATCTTGAATAATTATTGAGCTCATTGATAGCCGAATAATATATTCGGATAATACAAAAATTGATTTTTTTTTTTACGGTAAAAAGGGTGAAATATGACCGAGCCATATTTACCCTTTTAGCCTATCATTGAAATATCAGACTTTAACAATCCGCGTCTCGATATTTCCAGCTACGAAACTTCATCGCAAGTGGACGGATAAACTTACTCCGGGGTTCCCTTGTATATTGTATAAAATGATAAACACAGCGAACCCCCACGTTGCGACCCGGCGAATGGAGCTAGGCACATGCGTCAACGCGGTTTCCCACCGAGTATAAATATTGTATATCCGTTTGGTTCGACGATAAAGAAGAAGCGAGCGACAGCGAGAAGAAGAGAAAAAAACTGAAAAAAAGGAAGGATCGAAGCCCAGGTGCGGGTCGCGTTGCGAGGGGACGTCGGATAAAAAATAAAAAGTAAAAAAAAAAAAAATGTGCCTTTGCTCCGCGACATCGTAAATATTTTATGACGCACGACAGAAATACGATCTACCTTATGTACACACATACGCCAACCCTATCGGCAAACTGTGCCGCCTTCCCCGCCCAGACTGTCCCTAAAAGTGCATAAAACCTTCGTGCCAAAAATCGCCGACTCTGCCTCTTCCGATTAAATACATATATATATAATATATATACTAGCGGTTATGGGGAATATCCGTGTGACTATCCGTGCGAGTATCTCTGTGAGTACCTGTGAGTATCGGTGTGAGTGTCCAATCTACATGAACCTTATTATTATGCAGATTTTTTATTTGGTATTCATTTTCCCACCCGTTCAACATCGCCGCGGATTTTTGTTTTATTTCATTTCCAATTTTTTTTTTTTCAATCGCTTTTCCCCGCTTTTATCTCTCGCCTTTTCTCGGTCGAGCCCTCACCCTCCGGCCTCCCTATCTCCGTTATTCCGTGGAATATTTCGCGATTGTTTTCGCGTGGCAAAAGCGCCTGGGGTGTCGGCTCGGGCAGGGATGGCGGGAGGGCTTCGGAGGGGGTTGGCCCGAGGATGACGGGGATTGTACGTCGCGACGCGGGATGAAGTACGTCGTGGTGGTTGACGAGGGCGACGCCGGGGCTTAATGCGCGAGATAATCGCGTTCCCGAGGACTGAATGGTGAAATACCCTTCCCTGAGTAATTGCCAAACCCCCCGTGCGCCGTGAGCAACCCTCGGCTTCTCTGTACAGCCGGATTCTGTACAGCCAGACCTTGCGGCCCGCCATCCCGTCACCTCACCTTAACCCACCCTAACACCCCCACCCGACCCCGTCCTCCATCTTCTTGAAGCGCTACCGTGCGCGCATCGCCTCCGAGCCGGTCCGCCTCGAAGTCTCCGTGTAGCCTCGGCAGAGAAACGTAGATGTAGATATCGAGTTTCCGAAGCCGAAGTCACCCGGTGGCACAGCCAGCGGTGGCTCGTCTGTACGCCGAGTGCAGACGAGCCCCCGGGTGCCAACCGAGAGATTCCCGTCCTCGACGGGAGCGGCAACCCCTCGGTAAATGAATCGATGTATCGCCCCGCGTGGGAGGGCTTACCGAACCCCCCTGGAACGAACGAGGCGGCATCGACGCGCTCGGGCAAGACGACTCCGCAGCGAGTATAACGAACGGGACGGAGGAAGGGAGCGATTTTAGTTGGGAATGGGAGACGGGACTCTACGCGCGGGAATTTAGCCAGCGCAAACTCGATTGACATTGAAGCTTGTATTTTTTTCACCTTTTATGCGTCGATTAAATCGTCGGGGCAGAAGTAGTTGATCAGAATGGGTTAATGTTTTCCTTCAACGGACTGTGAATGCATATATTTTTTTTAAGAACTTTCGATTGAGGTTGTCGGTGTCATTTTTTGGACTCATAACTTCTTGAGGCAAGGATTTCAATTCTTTATCCGCTAAGTGTAAAATTTTGAAGGTTTTATTTTTGACTCTTAATGCTTCGATTAAATCGTCGGGGCGATAGTTTATTTAGCGATTCTGATTATCAGAATGGGTCGATGTTTTCCTTCAACGGACTGTGAATATAAATTTTTTTTAAAGAACTTTCGATTAAGGTTGTCGGGTTCATTTTTTTTTTGACTGATAACTTCTTGAGGCAAGGATTTCAATTCTTTATCCGCTAAGTGTAAAATGTTAATAAACGTCTGGTCAAATTTGCCAATTGGAGCAACCGCGACATCATCGACTTGAACGTCGGATGACGGCTTCACTGTAAATGTAAAGCAGTCGTTCTTATTTTTCCGTCAATGCCCACACGCGATGCTCCATGGAAGCCCGCCCTCGGTAATAAAATGTACGTTGTGCAAGTTTAATAAGACGATTCGGGAGCGGGTCTAAGGAACGTGACGGAAAAAGAGACGCGATTGGAGTTCGGGAAAAAAAGCGGGTCGCCCCGTGTAGGGAGCTCGATTGACATTCAAGTTTTCATTTTTTATTATTAATGCCTCGATTAATGCGATCGGAAGCGGTGAGACTTCAGTAAATACGGCTAGCATACTTAGTTTGCCGATTAGAATGAGGAAATGATTTATTTTTGCTTAAACGGGCAATGACTATAAATTTTTTTGAAGAAACTTCGACCGATAACTTCTTGAGCCAAGCATTTCAATTCTTTGTCCGTTAAGTGAAAAATTTCGATAAATGTCTGGTCAAATTTGCCAATCGGAGCGACGACGACATCAACGACTTGAACTGCCGACGACAAAGAAGTCGCTCTTATTCTTCCGTCGATGCCCACACGCAACGCTGCATCGAAGCCCGCCCTCGGCAATAAAATGTATGTTTTGCAAGTTTAATACACTTATCCCCAGAGAAATGTATCAATCTGTTTTTCTTTCCCCGGTGAGGGTAACGGGAGCACGTCGATAGAAAAGAAGATTGCTCGAAATAAAGTTTCCTTTCATCGCCTGCGATACACGGGGCTTCGACCGGTAACCTTTTTTACCCCGTGTCTTTCTTTTGTTCTCGATAGCTTCTTCGGCGCTCTCGCCTTTCTTATTTTACCCTCTTTTATTTTCACTTCTATGTTGTTTTTTTCTTCTTTTTTTCTTTCTTTCTTTTCTATATGTTACAATCGATACCGGATAGCCCGAGGTGCGCTCAGTCCACGTACGCCAGTACGCTTCTATACCCGCGGTAAGATTGATATACCCGTGAGTGCACCCTCCGTGCATCCCCTCGGCTTGGCCGCGATCAAATAACACAGAACAGCACGGTGAACTCTGGCGCGTGTCTGCCGTGCGTTCTGTTATAGTTCGCCGAGTGAGGGCGAACGACGAGCCACGACTTTGCTCGACGGTCCGTGTCTATGCACCGTAGCTATAAATGTTTTCTGGAGCAGGCACGGCGGTGTCGTTCGAAGGAGCTCAGCGACGAAAGGGCCCGTCAGTCGTCGAGACTCATCCCCGCGACTCGGCCCAGAGTCCGAGAGACCCGAACTGTTTGTCCACGTCCCAGAAAATCTCGCGGGAATAGCGCTGGCTACAAACTTTAAGTTCAATGCCAAAGTAGGACGAACTAATTAAAATCGAACCGACCGTCGGTAAGAAAGTTCGAGCTCTCGCTCCAACGATATTGAGACGGGAACGTGCGGTAGGCAATCGGGTTAATGTAAGGAAAAGTTTCAAATGTCGATGCCCTTTCTATTTTTTTTTTATATATACTTATTTGCTTACGGGACAGAGCCTTTTAGTTATCGAATACAGATTAAATATGATTTGGTTTGGAGGGTGCGTTCAGAATGAAATGAAAGGGAAAGAATCACTAAAGTGATCGGGTTAACAATGTTTATAGGAAAAATGCCCTCATAATGATTTTTGGGCGAGAAATTCATATTCGATATGAAAATAGGCTATTAATTTTTTTTTTTCCATTACACCAATAAAAAAATCGTTCATCGATGCTTCCAGTTTTATTGAAATTTCAATAAACTCCGATTTTTCAGGCCATTTTTTGTTTTTCCGCTTCAACGCTTATAGCGAATGCAATGTCGGTAAAAAAGTTCGAGTTCTTGCTCCATCGATATCAGGACGAATTATCGGAGGCCCTTTTTATTTATTTACATATAAAAATCTTTATTTGTTTACGGGACAAACCCTTTTACCGAGTAAACACAGATAAAATATACGATTTCGTTGATACATCGTGTTCCAAATGAACGAGAGGGGAACAAATCACAAAAATAATCCGATTAACAATGTTTATTTCATTTATAATCCTATAAACGTTTCTCGCCCAACAATTATTATCAGGACGTTTATCCAAACGCCCTCACAATAATTGTTGGGCGAGAAATCCACGTTCGATATAAAAATCCGCGATTACATTATTTTTGTATTTACACCAATAAAAAAAAAAACGATGCTTCGTCGATGCTTCCAGTTTTTTAATTAAAATTTCAATGAACTCCGTATTTTCCGGCCTCTTTTGTTTTTCTGCTCCAATGCCTGTGGTAAATGCAACGCAACGTTCGTAATGCGGCGGTCCACAGCTTTTCGGCTAATTCAGTCAGGACCGACTGTCGACTGTCTTGCCGGTCTCTCCGTCGGTTTCCGGCGACGCTGGTTGAGCCGAGTGAGAGCCTAGAGGGTTTGTTCGAAGGTACGTTGCGCGGGGGTGTGCGACGGTGCCGGCGGACGACAGTGGCCCTTGTATTGATTCACAACTCCGGCCCCTCCGACCCGCGGAAGTCGGGACCGAGGGAGAGCAAGGGTGTGAGGGAGAAAAGCCGGCAACTCCATGCTCTTCCACCTCTCGTCGTTCCAGCCTGGAGAGCCGAAGCACGAGAGCACTGGCGTAGACGTCGCGACGCTTTTCCTCCCATTTCCAACCAACCGGAGGAAAAGGGTGGGGGGGGATGAGGAAGAGAGTGAAAATCTTGCTCTCCAGAGCTCTTCTTTCCTCCCTCGCTTCCTTTCTTATTTCCTTCCTTCTCAACCCACTTTTCTCGAGCGATGCTCGACTTCCAAGACGACAGGGAAGGAGGGGACTCCCAGCATCCGACGGTATACAGGATGCACCAAAACCGGTAATTACCGTAAGTGTCCTCCCCGTCGCGAGAAGCGGTCAAACTTTTTTTACTTAAAAAAAAATGTTCGTAGATTTAGACTCAACATTTTTTCGCGGGTTAATTGGACTTAAGTTTAAATCAATTTTTTTTTACCTCTCTTATGAGGATTTATACATTATAATGGATTTCAAATTTAAGACAAAAATTTACGATAAGTGTCCTCCGAGAAGTGGTTAAACTTTTTTTTACTTAAAAAAAATGTTCGTAGATTTCGTAGATTCGACATGTTTTCGCGGGTTAATCGGACTGAAATTTCAATCATTTTTTTCCCCTTATGACGATTTACACCTTGGATGGATTTCAAATTTAAGATAAAAATGCGAAAGTAAAAGTTACGGATATGGGAAAGGAAGAGAAAATAAAAGTGTTTTTTTTTGCCGAGTCCGGCGTGCGACCGCGAAATTGGAATCCACGCGTATCTCTCACGCTACCCGCGTTACGGCCATGGAAATAAGGAGGATTGCGGTAAGGGAGACTCGACGGAACGGGAAGCTTTTATTTACCATCAGAAATGGTACTACGCATGTATCGCTGTTTTCCCCGATAACGAGCATTCCCATGCGGCTTTGCCATGCCTTCCTCGCCCTCCCGTCTCGTTCTCCCTCGCTGCGGTAAGCAATGATTAGGAACCAATAAAGCTCGCTGGTAACCCGCTCTCTCTCTTAACGCCGCGACTGTAATATCACGGCTCCTCTTGGGAAACCTTTCGACGCCCGGTGAACAGGAATTATTTCGCGAAACGAACGAAATATCTTTCATATTTTATTTAATTCAAATTTAATATTTCATAATATTATCACATATATATATTATAATAGTAGTAGTAAAAGAGATTTATTGCCAATGTTAATATTTACAGTTGTCTTCTTGTACTAAATTTTTGACATAATGCTAATTTTACACCTTGGCAAAGGGTCATCGACCTCGGTCCTTCAGCCCTATATTATAATATTATAAATGTATATATGTAACATTTGATTAATCTCAACAAATTATGTATGCAAGAGTAAACAGTAAACATTTTCGTTTCTGCTTTTTGGATGTTAGTTTCGGAAGCACTGCCGATTGGTTCGCGCCGCGAAGTGGAAAAGGGTTTATCGGTTCCTAGCTTCGTGATAAAGAATCTTTGTTATTGAGATGAGGGACGATCGTACGTGTTCGGTCAACTCTTCCCATCTACCGGTTCCGCACCTCCTCCGCCCTTTCCCATCCTTTAAATTTTGATCCGGGAGGAATTCCTGTAATCCATTGAGGAAACCCGGCGGGGGAGGAAGGGGTTGAGGACCCCGGCTGGCTTTTCGCCCGGATCTGGCGCCGCCGGTTCGACATAAATTATTAGAGGTGAATACCCCGACCGGCCCGGCCGGGGCTGTAGAATGGTAAATTCGTGTTGAAATTCGCGTATTATACGCTTCGAACGACTATGACATGCGAAGCTCATGCACGACTCTCCCCTTCCCTCTCTTCCATCGAGACGCCGGGTACCCAATGGTCTATTCGGTTTATTCGAGCCTGTATTGGCAGCGTCATGACTGGATAAGTAGCCAACGAGACGTAGCCAACACACGCCGCCAATTGAGGTCAATTGATGGGAGGACGGCACTGAGGTGTTGGAACGAGATATCGTCCATCGTTTCTGTGGAAACGATTATGCCATTTTTCTTGTAAATTTAATTAGATCGACTCGTCGGACAGGTTCGATGATTTAATTACAAAAATTTGACTCCGTCAATTTTTTGGTTACAATAACGATTTACTCCGAAATCGAGGTCTTAGTTCCATAGCGGTCCAGATTTGGGAGGTGGGACAAATAAAGGTCCCGTTGGATCGACAGATATTACATTAATTTTTTTTATTGTGTTTTAATTTATAAACCATTCTACTGTTGATACCATCGTATACAATCGCATCAATGGTAGGGCACATTTATATCCCTACCACTCACAACTCTCCCGGATAACAACTCTACCAGAAATCATCTCTCCCCAAACATCTCTACCGCATTACAACCCTACCGTATTAGAACTCTACCAAAAACTCCCCCCGAATTTAAATGAAACTCTCCCCGAATTTAAATGAAACTCTCCCCGAATTTAAATAAAACTCTCCCCGAATTTTTATTTTAATTCCGGTAGAGTTTTATATAAATTCGGGGAGAGTTTTATTAAATTCCGGGAGAGTTTTTGGTAGAGTTCTAATACGGTAGAGTTGTAATGCGGTAGAGTTGTAATGCGGTAGAGTTGTTAGAATTATCTTTTTTGGTAGAGTTATTATCCGGGAGAGGTGTTTTCTGGTAGAGATATTTGGGGAGAGATCTTTTCTTGTAGAGTTGTGAGTGGTAGAGATATAAACGTGCCAACGGTAGCAAGGTTTATAAACGAAAAAAAAAAAAATTATGTAATTGATGAAGGCAACTTTTATTTGTTCCATCTCCCAAATCTGGACCGCTATGAGACTACACTCAGAAAAATAATGTCTTTGACGGGCGCACCGCAAATAAATAGTTATTTGATTTTAATAAATATTTATTTAAACCAATAAACATTTATTTGCAGATGCCCGTCAAATAAATTATTTTTCTGGGTGTAAGCGCTCGATTTCAAAAGAAATTGTTATTTTACCGAAAAAAAAACGTACCGTAGCTCGTGGCCTCGTTATCTCTACTCCAAAGAGAATTTTCAATGCCCGCTTTTCTTCGTATTATCCACGATATTATATATATATATCCTCGCTCCTTCCATAATCAAAATTCTCGCGGGAAATATTGGAATTTTCATCTCTCCATATCCTCTTATCTCCCGAGAATATTCCTCGGAGCTTTTGCCGGTGCTCAGCATAGATATATGGCTCGGGCGTCGAAATTTGTCATCGATCAGCGAGAGGAATCCGCGAGATAACCACGCGAGGATGCATCGCGTCTGCGATATCTTGGCGAAAATATTTTCTGCCATCCGACCGAGCCACGTGCCTCGGTGTGCTGCGGAATGTCCGGTAAACGCGCCGCGGATCATCCGGGGCATCAGGCATCTCCGTGCCGGCGTAGGAGCTGACCCGCATATTTCGCACCCCCTCAAACTCGCCCACGGCGATTCCCTCCTATCTGCCCGACGCTCCCGCTGTATGCACAGAGATAAAGCTGCGAAACGGTTCATAAACGGATGTTCACACTCGGACGCGGATGCCGCGTTACGGATTTTTTTTTCAATTTAAGACGGCGTCTGAAATACCACGGTCGGTAACAAAAACTGTAATTAAATTCCTTGACCGTCCTGACCATTAACTTTTAAGAACAAACTCTCAGGTGAAATGCCACGATCGGCGTAACAAAAACTGTAATTGATTTTCTTGACCATCCTGACCATTAACTTTTAAGAACAAATTATCGGCTGAAATACCACGGTCGGTAACAAAAAATGTAAATCATTTTCTCGGACATGCTGACCATTTACTTTTAAGTACAAATTCTCGTGTGAATTGGGATCGATGTCCGGTTCGGGTAAGAATTTGCTTCGAACCGGAAATGGTCCGCACAAGTGAAAATAAATAAAGTACAGTTTTTGTTACCGACCGAGCTCCGATTGGGGGTAGAGAACGAGTTTCGCCTTAAGGAGAGCAACGACATATACATCTATCGCTGGGTATAGAGGAATATCCAAGGGCAGAGCAGCGCCAGCGATCCGCAAATTTCGTCGAGTGGCTCGAGGGTGGCTACGTGAAAAGAGGACGAGGGAGAAATGGGTTCGCCGGGTGTAGAAGGAGCGGCAGCTCAGGAGACCGCTTCAGAGGCACGGGCCTTCGTGAACGATCGAAGGCTTATTAAGGCCAAGTGTCACATCACTGCTGCGGCGAATCTCAGTTTCGGCCTTCGAGACTCCAACGACGAGCTGCTCCCCTGTGCCTTATTCTCACCGACAACGCGCGCCCGACTTTCCTCTCTCGACTACGCAAAACTAACAGCACCTGGCAGCAAACCCCGTTTCTCCTCCAGAAGTGACGAGGGCGCGCCAAGAGGCAGAGTCTTTGTGTGGGCGGCTGCTATCGCTTACAAGATTTTTTCATAAAATTCACGAAGAAAGAGAAAGATAAAAAATGGTTATTCACGCGATTTAAACTGCCCTTTTTTATCTTCCGGAATAAAGCCAATTTAATCGAGGCCAAGTACGTCACTTTCGATCGATAAATGCGATTTTCAAACCGGAAATGACGTATTTCAGATACAACGTCACTTCCCGTCGAAAAATTGGATGTTCAAACCGGAAGTGACGTATGTCCGATATGACGTCGCTTCCGGTCTACAAATGTGATTTCCAAATCGGAAGTGACGTATTCCAAATATGACATCACTTCCAGTCGAAAAATTAGATTTAAAGACCGGAGGTGACGTACGCCCGTATGACGTCACTTCCGGTGGATAAATGCGATTTCCAAACCGGAAGTGACGTATGTCCAGTATGACGTTGCTTCCGGTCCATAAATGCGATTTCCAAACCGGAAGTGACGTATTTCAAATATAAAGCCACTTCCGTTCGAATAATGAGATTGTCAAACCCGAAGTGACGCAAAGTGGTTTCTCTTTTGTTTTGATAATTGGAAAATTCACATAGCCGCGGGCTTCCTCGGAGGGGGGGGGGGGGGGGGGGGGTGGCTGTTGCAAACGTCTTTGCACTTTACTCGCGGAGTCTCTCCCCCTCGAGAAAATAAAATCACCACTCTCGAAGCATCCCCGGCAGTTTTCCTGTTAGGTATAAATAAGTACAGCGCTGTGCGCGAGGCAACGCGAAGCGGCCTCCGTGCACCAAGAGAGCAGGGAAAAGACGACCCGCTTCGCACGAGGACATCCCGCGGCACTCCACTCTCGTAAATCTCATTTTTTTCCCCATTTTCCGTCACCCTCGCTCCCCACTCCACTCGCTTCTTCTCTCGTTACACGTTTCGTCCTTCTTGTTTCTTCCGATACCGCGTTCTTAGCGTTTCCACCCGGTTCTTTTACAGGATACCCACCTATCGCGCGACAACGTCAGCGTAACGCGCATATTGCTGGAAGCTCTCGCGAATACATAAAACCCAACCGTATTTCAATTCGACCTAACTCATCGTGGAGTCGTTTCTTTTTTTTTTATTTATTTATTACGAAAAAATGTGTAAGAAATATGTGTACCTACGTCGTAAAGGCGACACCCCCAGCGTATCGGCCTTTTTTTCGTTTCCGTTTCCTTCCCCGAAGCTGATACGTCTTATTCTTTATCGCTGTCGTATTTCACGGGCAAAATACATTTTTGTTACCGACCGAGCTTCGGTCCGGCGCGAGCGAACGGGGTTCGCGTCGACTTTGACCTCTCTTCGGCTGCGTTTTTTTTTTTTTTTTTTTATGAAAATTTGTATGAAACATGTGTGTATCTACATCCTGAAAGCGACAATCCCGATGCTTCTTTGAAGTGCATGCATCTTTTATTGCTATCGCAGTTTACGTCAGAATACATTTTTGTTACCGACCGGGTTTCGATTCGGCGGGACGGAAGAGGTTTCGACTTTGAACTCACTCTCTTCGACTTCGTTTGTTTTATAATTTTTTTATGAAAATGTCTAAGAAATTTCTCAACGTCCGTCGTAAAGGCGACACTTCAAGTGTATCGCCGTTTTTTACCTTTCCGTTTCCTTCTTTGAGGTACATCTTTTATTTTTGATTCCTGTCGTATTTTACCGTCAAAGGGCATTTTTGGCATTTGTGCCCTCGAGCCGGGGTCGCCGAGGGGTCTTTCGGATTTGCCGATTTCAAAAAATGAAATAAAACAATGTCAAAGCTCGTGACACCGAGAACGTGTGAGGCTTCATCCGATGCGCATGCAAACGACGGACGGAATGGTAAAAATAAAATTGAACCGCGTCACAGGTATTTCACCGATGGACGATCTTTTGTCCCCGCTCGGAGCCCGAGATGCGATATGTGTTTTGACGAGCGCGAACTTCAATCTCCACAAAAGCTATTTCACAGAGTGTCCGGGTGCAATACTATTGACAGCGGATTTGTTTTTTTTTTTTTCTTTCTTTTTAATCGTTTAATTTTTTTTATTATTATTTTTTTTTAACAATAACCTTTGCAGTCGAGAGAAAATTGGATATTCCCATTGTTCCGTCGTCACCGAAACTATCGGCATCCGTTTGGTGGCCATATTTCTCTCGGAAGCCCGCGATGACGATCGAGGACGTTTGATCGATTCATCTAGCGAGTTCGTTGAATAAAACGTGCGTGGAACGTTCGATTACGCGAACAAGATGAAAAAGGGATATTTCGGAGGGAGGCAGAACGTAACACATATTTTCAAAAAATGTCTCTTTGGATGCGAATTTATACGTGAAATGTTGAAAATTTTCATGCTTTGTTCGATTTGCCGTTTCTCGATAGACGAGGCCGAGTTTTCATTCGGCAACCGTCGGCCTCGTTACGGGCCACTTTAATTGTGTATTTTCAATAACCAGCCAACAATAATTTCGTCAATAGTTTCCCGCATCCTTACTCGGGGCAGACGCTTAAATCGACCGGAAATCCCGGCGGCAGCTAAAACAACAATCAGCCGAGTTTCGTACAGAATCCCCGTGAATTTCACATTCGTTTGTTCCATTTTTACATCGAATTGTCGGACCGGATTATTATTACTCAACGACCCGCCTGAAAACCGCAGACTTCATTAATGGAATACAATGTAACCCTATTTCATGGAATTCCATGTTGAACCAAGGGGTTGGGAATGGAAGAGTGGATGGAAATTTTTTAATAAAAGCTGGCCGAACGAAAATGTAAAAGTTGTAACAACCTTTTTTTTTTTTTTTGTGAAACGAGAATGGAAGCAGAGATGAGCAGTCGTGTAGAATAATAGACATTACGTAGTAAAGGGGTTTGCCCCAGGATACGAATAAAACAACATCTCTGGCAAGTCTCCGTCAATGCACGGCTTCAGGAAAACACAATAATCGTTCACTTGTAGAATTTTATTCTCCAAGTGAACTTTTCCGACAAAAGTTTGTGCGATGCAAAACACAGCCATTATAACTTGATGAAATTTAGTCTCGTGCAGATATCTTCCGGGTTATAACATTATTTCGTTCCGTTCGAATTTTTCTTTACATATATATTTTTTCATTGCAAAAAAAAAAGTGAATTTCACATTCATTTGTTCCATTACACATCGAATTATCGGACCGAATTATTATTACTCAACGACCCGCCTGAAAGCCGCAGACTTTATTATTAATGGGATGAAATGTAACCCGTTTTTATGGAATTCCATGTTGAACCAAGGGGTTGGGAGTAGAAGAGCGGAGGGCATTTTTTTAATAAAAACTGGCCGAACGGAAAAGTATGCGGTTTAACAACCGTTTTTTTGTTTTTTTTTTTGTGAAATGAAAATGGAAGATACGTAGTCGTGTAGAATATTATGATAAAACATTTCGTTCCGGTTTAATTATTCTTCATATATATTTTTTCATTTTTTAGAAAAAATATAAAATCAGATACGTAAAAAAGAAATGTCGGTGGTTTAATGCAGAGTGCACTCCGCATTAGACACCACTCAGTGGGGTTTCGTTATGTGTCGCTCATTGGCATAGTTAGTAGGCGAAATTTACGATGTTTATTTGATAAGCCGGCACGGGTCCGGGAGAAACGGAGCCCCAGAGGGTAAATTCCATTATCGACTACTCTTCTCCCCGTTGAAATATGAAACGTGGCCGGCGAAGTTACCGGACGCCCCACTGTGAAATGCATCGAAGCAATATACTGCAGTCGAGATGGAGACAAGCCCGCCGCGGGAAAGCCGAGAGCTTCGGGAGCGAATTTGAAATGCCGAGATATTTGAGATTCAAATCCGTACACACTGCCGGAGACCAAGATCCAATTTGAACGAGAGAGAGGATTCGGTGCGGAGACCCTCGGGCGCATCGTATCTTATTTTTGGATTCGGCTTAAAAATTTACGCCAAATTTATAGCGAATTTTGGTGTCGGTCGACGGCGATTCCGATATCTTGCTCGATTCGCCCTGTGTTATTATTACGATTCTTATCGAATGAGCAGTTACCAACTTTGAGCCAATCGGCTTTGTGAGGAATTTCTCGCCAGTGGATTATTTTTCCAGGCGACTCGAGAATTAATTTCCGAAACGCATAAAAATGTCTATTACAAAAAAAGCTCTTCATCTGTTTCATTTTACATCTCAAATATCCAAACATTTTTTCTTTTGCAAAAAAATTAATAAATCAACGAGCCCCGCTGCAAGAGATTTTCGGGATGTTAATTTGAAAAAAATTAAAAATCCTTGTAATTAATAACTCTTTAATGTCCTCGACGCGGCTTTACCGCACATCTCTAATCTTCCACGCCTCTAATGAAAAAGGTGTTGACTAATTTCCCGAAAATCGAGTCAAGTCCAGAGCCGGTGTTTTCGGCTCGCAAAAGAGACCGAAACACCCGAGAGAGAGAAAAAAAAGTCTCGTGGGAATAAAAAATGAAATTGGGCGCTGAAGGATTAAAAATGAAACAGCGAAATATCAGAAAGCCGCAAAATCCTGCGGGAGCGTGCGGTATATAGGGCGCAAGGATATCCCGTACGGTCCTGGGAGAGCGACGCAGGGGGTTGCCAGTAGGGGTTGATTCGGCGAATGCTGCCGCCTGGTGGCTCGGCCCTGTACTAGCCCGGTGCAGTCACCCCCGAGCCGAAAACCGTTCAACACCTAACGTCAAAATTCTCCGCCTCTTCCGGTACCGGGGCTAATCGCGTTAACCATCGGTCGTACAAAAATCCTCCTCACCCGCGATCCCCGATTCGAGCCAGTGAGGAGACCAAATTTCACGGACAGCTTCGAGGGTTAGCCAGTAAATTTTTCTATCAGGTAAGAGCACAATATTGAAACGTATTGGAAGGAAATAAAAATCAAGCTGATCCAGCGTTGTTTCACGTTATTTTTATTATTGTTATTTAATTTAATATTTCTGATCATTTTTTTTAACATAAATTTAACGGATAGTCGTGTAAAAAAAAAATGGAAAAAGGACACGATTATTCGGAAAGGAAACGTCGATATCCGCGCGCGCGCACCGCGGCTCTTCCCAGGTCGCAGGAACGAAGAGCCGGCAGCTGTGCTTCCTTGACTTTAAGGATACCCCGCTTTCTCATCCTCTTCCACGTTTCAATAGCGATTTTCTCAAATTTTGTGTTATTTTTTGTACAAAAAATTTACGCAGTGGTTGATTTTTATTTGTGGCTCTTAAATAACTGCGAACGAAACTTTTTGCGTATTGCGTCGCGACTCGAGATTTTATCGACCCGTTTGTATCCTCACGCATGTCGGCTGCGTGCGGGCTTCTCGAACGCCGATCTTCGACACGGAAATGCTGCTCACCGAGTTGTTTTGCATTTCTCTAGTCGTAAAAAAAAAAAAAAATAAGTGAATAAAAATCGTTCATCTCAGTAGTCAATCCAGAATACTCTGCCGACCTTTCCCCCCCCCCCTCTATCGTTTCACTGATAAACGCGTAAAGTTTTTTGACCTTTTTCTGACGCCATTCTACACAAACGCATTCTACACTCCGGCTCATTGAGGGGCCAATATTTTGTCAAAGGACACAGAGAGTATTCTTCAAATTCTGGTCTTTAATTTCTGGTGCTCGAAAGAGTAATTTTTCTCCTCATCTTCATCTTCGTCGTTCTCCTTTGGCTCGCTCCCGATTCGTTGATTAGTTCGTGTCCCGAGTCCGAGAATGAAACGGCGCCCTGAAAGTGCTCGGAGCTTTCCGGGTGTACCTGTTTTCCGCATAAAGTTGGTCTTTGTGCGATTCCTCCGGTGGATCCGCTCGGTCTCGAGTTACGAGACAGCGGAATGCCCAGACTTTCTTCTATACATCGCCCCGGGTAATTCGCCGGTCGCTCTCTGTGCAAACTGTCCGACGAACAACCGGGCCCGTGCAAAATGGCAATTTGTCAAGGAGTCGGCGTAATATTGGCACACGTTACAAAGAGGGAATACAATACGTGCCCGGGGCACAATGAGGATAAACCGAGACTACTGTACCGAGCCGAGGAAAGTCGAACTCGTAACCAGAAATAAGTAGAATGTTCCTCTTTTTTCCACGCTGAGATAAAAGTGGAAAACTTAAGGAGACGGGGGAATCGTCAGTCAGCGTTGAACTGAAAGATTAGAAACTAATTGACTTCGTGAGGGTTTCCCTAGAATCGTTGAAGATAACGAAGTATCCTCCATGCGCTTTGTAGGTTTACCGAGGTGAAATTCGAACTCGAAACCTGAAATATGCAGCATTTTTTTTTTTCTCGCCGAGATAAAAGTTGAGAACTTAAGGCATAAGGATTTGGTCCAAAAAAACAGGTGGATTTTAGAAAAAAATCGAAGGTTCGATCTTAGAAAAAAAAAAATACCTTAATCGTTTGTTGTTAGCAAATAAATGAACATTTTTTTTATCATTCCGTCATTAGATAAAAATGTTATAATCAAGGATCTATCCAAATTTCAACTCAATCGGACGAATTGATTTTGAGATACGATGTCCGTCGTCAGTTGATATTTTTCAATTAAAAAAAAAAACAAACTTCATAACACCTCGTTGTGTGTAAAAACCCGACATTGTCATTTTAATATCCGCGTTAAAAAAAATACTGAAAATCTGTTTTTTGAACCAAATCCTTAAGGAGACGAGGGAAATCGTGAATCAGCGATAAAGCCAAATATTGGAAACTAAGTTGCTCCGTGAGGGTTTCCCCAAAATCGTTGAACAGGTAGAGCCGATACCAAAGTATCGACCGCTTCGCATCGAAACGGAACTACACTCGATACTCTTCGCAGTCGTACCGAGTCGAGGAAAGTCGAAACCAAAACCAGAAATATGCAGAATTCTTGTTTCCACGTCGAGATAAAAGTGGAAAGCTTAAGAAGCCGAGGAAAACTGTCAGCCAGCCTTAAACCGAAACATTGGAAGCAAAGTTGCTCCGTGAGGGTTTCCCTAAAATCGTTATACAGGATCGGATCAAAGTATCGACAGCTTCGCACCGATAACGAACTACACTCGATACTCTTCGGAACGTCTCGAATACCTTTGCTTTGTTGCACTGTTCAAAGTACGTGCGAAACTATGTTGGACTTTCTCGGGAATATCAAGTTTTCGGGATTGTTACGTTTTGTACGAGAAGATAGCGCGATAGAATGGTTTAGCTATTTGGCGAACGGAAGTTGCGCCCCGATAGTGTTTCTCTCGCCAGCTTTCCGAACAGAGAATAAATCTGCGAAGAATTTTTATTTGTATTTTTGATATTATTATTATTATTTATTGAACCTATTTATTGAACGTCCCTTGAGAGCCGAAACCAAAATACATGAAACCACGTTCAAGAGGCAGTACAGAAAAAACCCGTGCATCTTGAACAGAGTCCTGATCGACCGAATTACAATGCTGACAACGTAATACTAAATATAGTCTTAACGCAATTTTGTTTCTCGTTTTTAGAAGGAGCAAAACAGCAAGGAGAGATCAGCGGGGAGCGCGACTTACAACTCATTCCCGGACGATCTCTACCTGGACGATCAAGACGCCTTGGAGGGCTCGGGTCGAGGGGGTGGCGAGGTCCGCGACGATCTAGAGGCTTCCGGCAGCGGCCTCGGTCCCGACGACGAGGACGGCGATGATAGCCGGGGTAAATATTTGTTCTTAAATATATATTTTCATCCGACAACGTTATCCCTATTTTTCACTTTATTACAAATTCCCAACACGGATGAACTCGACCCCGGCGAAACCATCTCTAATTTTCGTCACGCGAAACTGGCCCTCCGCTTCGCGAACACTCGATCTATCATTTTCCCCAGCGGGCGGTCTATCCGGGGAAACTTCGTTTCGCGTACGCGTTGACGAGTCACCGAAATTTCATTCGATGCTAATTGGATATTTCGATTGGGACCAAGAAAAAAAAAACGACTGCGGGGAACGGGCAAAATGGAATCGACGTTCGCCGTTGACGAGGCGTCGATCGGGCTTCGATATACGGCCGAACTCCACGCGTATACGTATAATATATATATGTATCTCCGTCGGAATATCGAACATCGCCAGGCCGGGCCCGCAGATGGCTACGAAACTACCAACTTTTTTTCATCCCAAATTGAAAAATAAATCTCACATGTCAGTGTTCGTAACTCGCGGTATATCGAGCCTCCCGAGTATCTCTCATCCCGGGCTCACTTTTATTGGAAATTCATTTTACTCCGGTCCTCTCTCGGTGGACTGCCCGATATATTCGTCAAATCCGCGGAATCGTTAATACCTTCCGACCTCAGCGATATAGCCGATACCGACGACGTGTGCCGCCCAATCCAGCGTAGGCCCTTCATGTATCCGCGAATTTACCGTTTTCGATGGTGGAATGCATAATCGTGCAAAAAAAAGTTATATATATACATATATATAGGTAATCGGCTGTCGATATATCGGCGCGGGAGAGTAATAATACCGGGTACGCGTGAACGTGCAGAACCCCGCGAATTGCATCGCTGCAGCCGAACAACGGATGGAATGCGGCCGGTTCGCCAAGTCGGTGTGCAATATCGGATAGTGTTTTCGCGTGTGGGTTGCCCGGTTTCCGTATAACAGTGTGCATACGGAGAGATAGGCGCGTATAGACTGCACGGTATGTAGAGTGGTATAGCGGACAACCCAAAGCACGACCGGACAGTCGTTAAACCTCTGGTGTCGCGTAGGCCTCGCATTCTCATTTCCGGTCAGCGAGCCCTCGACAGGCTTATCGTATAGAGCATTGTTGCATGACGTTGGTTGTAATACGAATTTTTATATATTTTGTTTTTGCCGTTTTTTTGTTTCAGACTTCAACAACATCAACAGGATAGAACCACCGAGCAAACCGGTCGAGCCGAATCCACCTTACGTCGACGAGACGCATCCCAAGAAGAAGATACAGGTGGGCATCGGGATCATAGATTAAGCAGGAACCACCATTGGAGTCATTTAAAAAATTTATTTCTAAATATATTTGTGTTTTTTTATTTATTATTTATGACCCATTTCTATATATAGATTTTATTTTCTATATTTAATTAAAAAGCAATTTTATTGTTTGCAATCAATCCATTTACGATTATTACGATGCAGTCTTCTGTCTTCGCGGAGGTATTTTTTTTAATACATCTAAGTTGTAAAATATTTAAAAGTGATTCGATCATATCGCTCGAGGCGCTGTTGCGGGGCGGAGAAAATTGTGAGGTCCGGAGCGATAGCGCAGCTTTCGTCATTTTTTAATGCAGCACTCCGCGATGATTAAAGTCGCTTTATTATTCTCTGTGCCGAATACAGAATGGTCGCATTTTTTTTTTTTTTTCATTTTTTTTTCATGTTTCCCTAATTCTTAAGAGCCGCAATTACTCGAACTCACTTTCAAAGCTCTGGTTTACTCAAGAGAAGTTTATTTACAATTAATAATAATAATTCTGGGTATAAAAAATAACTAAAGAGTGTACGTTTTAATAATTAAACATTGCGTTGCAGGAAACGCACGAGACACACGCGGAGAACAGACCCGACAACGAGGTCGACGTGATCGAGCCGTCCGGTGGCAACGACCACGAGGACGACGAGGACATCGAGGACACCCATGAGGTGTTGATCATGAATCCGAAGCACGAGGATCGTGCGAGTTCATTCTTCGCCCAACCGGGCGTACTCGCCGGTTAGTTATTTCTCAAAACGATCCAAAATACAAATTTTTGCTCCAAAATTTGATCGTTGAATTAATTAATATATTTTCATTGATTTGCTTTTTTCAGCTGTGATCGGAGGTGCGGTCGTCGGTTTGCTATGCGCGATCCTGGTAGTGATGTTCATCGTCTACAGGATGCGCAAGAAGGACGAGGGTTCGTACGCCTTGGACGAGCCGAGAAGATCGCCTGCGGCGCAAGCGTATCCGAAGCCCGGTGCGCCTCATCACAACCGAGAATTTTACGCCTGAGGCCCCGTCTTTAATAATAAAATACTCGCCGTAAAGTCACCGCGCGACAACAAGACCGAGTGAGTGTCTCGACGGGCGATTTAACGCAGCTGGAATTCAATTCGGATGTCGTTGGCAAAACCGCGCACGGAGTTTTACCTCTCGTATAGAACAGGTTTACGAGACGGACGAACAGAAACAAACACTCACGGAGTACGAGAACAATATATAGATTTTTTTTTTTTTAACGCAACGAGAAGACTATTAGATTCTTTTCGAAATGACTTTCGATCGTCTCGCGACCCACGATGACGAATTCGATAATAACTCCGACAAAACTTCTCCGAGTCCCCCAGGCCGTGAACCTTTTACTGACTTCCGAGCTATTATTGTTCAACGGTGCAGACGCCCGCCTAAGCGCCCACCCGATTAGGTGCGGCCGCTCACGAGCGACGAATGCACTGTGGAAATTCATCGATTACTTTCTCCTACTTAGAAAAAAAAAGAATCGTCCCACGAGGATTTGGCAACTTTCTCCGAAAGAAATGCTGGTAACTATCGAGAAAAATTCGTTGAACGATGAGTCTGTTGAGGCAAAACTTTGTTTAACACTTTTGTGGATAGTTACCGTTTATTTCTTCACTTTTCATTTCCCATTCGTCGACTCTTGTGGTCGCGAGCCTAGAGTTTACAAAACGACAGATACAAAAATGAGAAAAAAAAGTAGTCACTTAAAACAGCAAACCTTCTCGTCCACTCCGTTTCCGAGTTCTGTCACAGTCGACGACGTCACGAGCCTGAAACAGATTCCAAATGCATTTACGTAGAGAGAACGAGAGCGTACATATGAGGGTGCGTGTGTGTAACGCGTGTGTATGATGAAACAATGTATCCTATCGTGTGGATGTGTATAGGATCGAGCGAAAACAAATTTAATGTCGTCGAACTTTCCGAACAGCCTGGCAAGAACGGAGGGGAATCTTGGCATCTGGTTTTTGTTTTTTGTTTTTCGTGAAAAAAACATCGACGGAAACCGATCAGAGAAAAAAAAATCATGAGATTTATACCGATTATTATGTCGATAATAATCCCGTAAGATGGATACAAAAGGCCGACCTTGCGATTTTTAAGGTAAAATAACTTTTCACGAGAAACTCGATTGTAGAGATAAAACGAAAATACTGTAAACGACCAATTTTTATCGTATAAAATCGCTGATCGGAAGGTACATGCGAGTACGCGTTACACGTATCGATGTACAAGCCCCCCCATCGTTCCCCTCCGACGCGCGCCTACCGCGTTATTTTATATTATACCATTTTTAAAATTACAAATCCCTCAATGATCCAGTGTCGAAGCGAACAATTTAATCGTTTTTTTCTTTCTTAATGCATTCCGGACATACGTAACGATTGAGTAATGGAAAACCACAGTGAAAACGAGAATGTTGAAAATACGTAGTGGAGGCGAATGTGAGCGAGGCAGAGAGAAAGTGAGAGAGAGAGAAAATAAGAGATCACAATGTGCCCCCCCACGGAGCAGCGCACACGAGTCTTGACTAACTGAAACATACGTTTGCCATACATACAATTAGAAGGCGAGAAAAAAAAGAATGGACGAGATAGTCGGCTACGGGCTTTTTTGCACACGACATTTATCGATCTCGATAGATCTCGCGGAGTGGAACGATCGTTTGTAATCCTTGTGCAAAGCCGATCGATATCCTCTCAGGCAATTGTATTTGTTTCATTTTTCATTTTTTTCGATACTTTCTCATCGTTCCACGAATTGACATTCGACCGAGTTTTCGTTTCCCCGTTTACGCACCAATACAGTCCTTCATTTTTTTTTTTTTTTGTTTATTCTTTTTCGACGAGTCTTCTATCGGCAACTACGCCACGTACAACCACGTCGGCATTTTATTTTTTCTCACTCTGTACCTAAATATCAGTAGATTTAATATTTAATCGTTAATTATTATGCTATTTGTAAATTCCAACTTTTTTCTTATAATATTGTATCGATACGAGAGCGTTGTTATCGAGTAATTTAGAGCGTGGGGGATGCGTATACGATGCACACGGGGTAAACGCGAGATAGGAACAACAGAACTAAAAAAAAATGTAGAAAGAAAGAAGAAGTTAAATATCACGCCGATACTGCCATATTATAAATACGTAAGGGACAGCAATTTGGTACGAAAAAAAGTGTTAAAAAAAAAATCAGGATTCCGCCTTATATCTATCGTTCGTCATCGTCGTTGCCACAGACCATACTCACATCTGTCCCCTCGTCTTCTTCTTTTTTTAAAGTATACATCGCATCGTTTTTTAATCGAAGAAAAGAGAGTTTCTTTGCGAAACTAATTAATCAATTTTTTGTGTAACCCATGACGACAACACACACATTGTTCGAGCTTGAATTATCGACGAGTTCTTCAAGCTTTAGAAAAAAAAGAAGAAAAGAAACTAATGAATTTACACGGATAGAATGTCCGTTAGTACAACGCGTTCAGATTTGTTACATTCCGACGTACAATATAACATTTAACGAAGCGTGTTCGTTGCAATTCGTTGTTCAACTGAAATTTCTTTTTTTTTTCTCTTGTTTTGTCATTGTTATAAGAATTTTACAATAATAATATATGTCTATAAGCGAACAAATGGAAAAAAAAACGAGTTGATTCTCCCGAGTTTACTAGGGTCACGTGTTATCGATGTGAATTCTTTATTTAATATCTGCCAATGTCACGATCCTTGTATAACTTTTTTTTTTATATTTCTTACTGTCTGAGCGTCCCGTCGATCGATATTTATTCGATGCAACAATTAAATATCTTTGCCATATATTTTGTGTTTTATACTGACTAATTGTAAACGCCGATCCGTCTGCATTTCGTAGTTGATCGAGGTTGAAGCTGCCGTTCCCCCGAACCTGCTGTTGGCGAGAACGTCTTTTGTGAGACGGACGGCGTGTTTTTTTTTATTAATATTACTATTCGCGCAACCATGACACCTTCACTCATCGATCGATTGCGTGTGCGTGAATCGCGTACCGATAGAGAAATAAAAATGAGAAATGCACATTGGTGCGCGCACACACGACGAACATCACGTATGCGCACTGTACTCGATTTTTTCGCTGGAACGTCACGACCGAATGAGCAAAACGTCGTCGCGTAATGAAATTGCTGCTTTTTTTTTGTTACTAACGACCGAGCAAATCGGTTCGTTCGTTCGGACGAAAAATTCGACGATTCACAAAGTACTCCATCATCGATAATAAAAAAGGATAAAAAAAGAATATAAAAAATCATTAAAAATCGAGTAAATAAACGATAATTAAGAGATAAGATTATTTAGTAAAGATAATTAGATTAATGGGGACTACCGTCGATCGAGTGTTGCTTGTCTATTCTTCGTTTCTTCCTCTCTTTTATCTTCATATTTCGTTTCATAAAAATCAATAATTTATTATTTTTCTGTAATATAAATTTGATTATTTCGTTGGTTGGATCTGTGTTCTATCGTTTGCGTTATCAGTCCCCTCGTTCCCTTCCAATGTCTGAAGAACCGAACTTTTTTTTGTTGCTTTTTTTCACGAAGGTATTTAATATCTCTTCGAACGGGTACCGTTTATCAAAGCCCCCTCCGATCTCTTTGACCTGTGCCCGCGAGGAATTCTCGAATAACTCTGTAGAGCCGAGCGCAAAAACGTATGAGGAATCTGGATCTGGATTGTAATATCTTTATCATAATTGTAACGACATAGGCAGAAAAATTCATTGTTAGCTAGTAATTAATTGTCCACGTGGGTGGGAACAAGACTACGAGGATACCCACATCGGGTATGCGTGCATGATGAAGAAAGATTTCACTTGAAAGCGATATCGACTCGCTCGTTAATGCAAGATTAAAGCTTGGCCAGCACGCATTGCGAGCTGTCGATTTGGGACAGTGGAATGGAAAATATGCGAATTGATGCACCTTACGAAAATGTAACTACTGTACCGAAGAAAAAAGTATTTCAATAGTATTTTCCTCGGCCCAGTATATTTTTTTCACGTAAAACTGTTTCAATTCGTATTTTTGCCAGAAATGTTCGGAATTCAACGTCACGCGAGTATCTAGCACGATACGGACGACAGAAGCCTCGCGCCCACGCGGCTCATTAATACTCGATGAATAATAAACATGAAAAAAAATTAATTAATAAAATAAAAACTGTCTAATTTTTAAGCGAAAAAAATAATAATTGTAATGAAATCATATTTTATAAGAGGGTGTATTCCGTAATTACTATAGCAATGAAGAAGTTGTCTAAACGTAGACAAGAACATAGGCCAGGTGGACGAATGAATAATAATTTTAAATGAATATACGATAATATTTAATGATAAAGTTACAATTAACAATGTTACTTTTTAAGTGTAAGTATGGTTTTTTTGTTTGTTTTTTTTTGTCTCCTCCCTCACCTCACCTCTTAGCGTATTACATATATGTGTATATATTTATCTTATGCACGCACTCACAAATACGTATATACATGTATATGTACTTATTCGCCCGTGAGTGCAGTAAAACTGAAAAACGTTCAGTTCGATTATTTTTATTCTATTCGCCTACCGTACTCGTTGTCCCGGTAGAATGCAAAAAGTTCAGCACACCGTTGCAACGCTTCGAACCCCGAGGCTCTCGTCGTCTCGTCGAAACGTTGCTAATTCATTGGAATTAATATGAAAGAAAGAAAGAAAAAAAATATACACACACATACACACAACTTTCGCGTTTTGTACGCTGAAGAGTACGTTATTATTATAAATAATAATAAAGATTAAAAAACACGTTATTATTAATTAACAGAAAAAAATTAATGATAATTGCACTATATTAGTATGGATAACAAAACAATACTGTATGTGGTCGCTCCTATTCTGTAAATAAACACTGTACTGTATAAGGTATCTCGTATTATTTTTTTTTCTTTCGGGTTTTGAGAAGAAAATTTAATTAACGCCATTGATATTTCAAGCTCTTCGCTTCCTTTACTACACGATTTACGTATACATGTATTAGAAAAAATAACAACCTTATACCAATGAACTGACTATTTTCTAAATGTTCGAGTATTGTTTAGGGCTTAACCACCTTATATCATCTTTACCGTATATAAAGAACACTTAGTCGAGTCATTATATGCACATAAGATAAGGTGTAAATTCGGTTTACAAAATTAGTATTTCTCTTTTACCACTGAAGGATATCGCTCAAACGTTTTCGGTAGAAAAATATTAATCTCGAGCTTAGGATAAAAATTGCCCGGTAATTGCACGGTGATTGCGAGATAGCACGTGGCCGTGCATCGGATTTTATTACAAGGCCTCAAAATCGGCTGTACGATGCCGATTATTTTTTTACGATTTTTTTTACATCGCGTATATTGCGTTTTTCTATAGTTTGAACACTTATGCAAAAGTTTTCAATCAGGTCCCAATGACATTAATATTCACATTTCACTTAAATTGTAAAAAAATAATTTCACTCTCAACAAAGACTCGAATAGCTACGTCGTGTGATTTCAATTCCCTACACCGCAAGCTATCAATGATGATAAAAGACTATAGTAGAGTGCGGGGCAACCAACTGTCGAGGTTACATGTTGCTTTTTAAAAATGGTCTTATATATAAATGAAACGATTTGTTGACGCTTTCCTGATTCAGCGAACTCTTCATCGCCTCGTCGTACAGTCTCTCGTAAACATTGCCGTCGTAGGCGCCGAGGGTTGAGCCTAATATCTCGTCCCTTATATCGAAACCGTCGACTATACCTACGGCGTTTGGACGGATCGCTTGGAGCATCTCTTCCATACGCTTCTGGAGAACTGGAACGTCGGTGGAAGTTAAGCACGAAAACTGTAATGACAAGCAATGAAAAATTATTTTCTCGCAACAAAAGGACTTTGCGCAGGAATTATTCATATTCCGCATTATATTACTGCTACTTTAAACGATGACATCAATCGAAAGAAAGAAATACATAGATGACACTGTACAAAGTACACTTACTCTCAAGAAATCACCGAGACGCAGCATGACCCAGTGAATAGCGTACAATTCGCAAAGCTGAAACAGTACTTCGTGCAATTCCTTGGATATGTTCGTCAGGGCTTTTACCCAATCGACGAATCGGGAAACGAGGAAAGCACGACAGTGGGACTCGGCGGCTTGGGTCAGTTCTAGGCTGGTCGCATTCCATGCGTCTTCCGGCGCAAGACCGCTGCGTATGCGTCTGTCCATGTTTTCCGTCGCCAGGCGAATTTTACTGCAGATGAAATAAACGTTCTAATGCATTCCATTTCAAGAAACTTAAGAATTGCAAAATAAATACTGACATTACTAGTGTTTTACGTTTAAGTTGAAAGTAACTATTCACCCGGCTGCGACTGCTTGATGCGCTGTGACAATGCAGGTCAGTGTGTTCTTCCAAGAACGCGATTTAATACCCTTGGAATGGACGGACAAATACTTTACAGTTGGTGGCACGGACTTTCCACTTGACGCTTGCTTCCATGTCTTGACGAGATATCTAGCAGTTTGCAATAATAATACAGTGTTTTCTCCCTCGTAAGTACAAGCGGCAGTGATCAGCCCGTAAGTTGCCGGCAAATTGCTGGAGCCCATGTAGCCGTGACCGCCGCAAGCTAGGCGAACTTGTTCGACACCAGCCGCAGAGTCCGACGAAGATACCGCTTTCAGGCAGCAAGCTAAGGCGTGCAACTAAAACGTAAAGCGGAGACAGACTTATTCTATTTTTCATAGGAGTTATTTCCGTCATAGAGTTCTGACGAAACGAGACTACTTTCAATTCTTCAGTATTAATTTACACACCTCGGGCAGCCGCTCCAGGCTTCCCTGATCCAATTCAGCCGTGACGTTGTTGTACATTCCCCATATCCATTTTGACGCCATTGTAAATGCAAAATACGCAGCTATATTCGGAAAGAGCTTGTACTGCTGTGTCACGAAATCGATTATCTGACACTCGGGTTCGCTGAAAATAAAAATTCACGTTAACATTTACATTCTGGTTTTTCATTTCCTCCTCCGTTTACTAACTTCGGTTTAATCTGGCTCTGATGTCGAACCGCGCTGTATCTCGTCGCGATAGTCACAGCTTTTGATAAATAATTAGCTATATCACGAATCAATACAACACGCACGAACATCATTGTTCCGTATGTTAATTTGTCGCTCGGGGCTTTCACGTACGTGCCATCCTCCAACACCTAAAAAAATTTTACCGGTAAACCTCTAAATTATTCGTAAGCTTACCAATTGCAGCAACAAATGTATACGTACTTGTGAATTTTTCATGAGCATCTGATTCCGAGGTATTCTAACGCTATCGAATCCGAGAAATCCATTGTTTGTCGCGTTCATTCCAAGCTTCGTGCCGATTTCACCGATCTTTATTCCTGCATACGCGAAACACCGCAAGGTCATTGAGTATCTAATCAGTGACTTGAAATTCAAGATTATCAATCGCTTGATAAATAAAAACGGAAACATATTACTGAGGATGTCATAAATATAAGCGGATAATATTTGCCTGGTAGTGGTTCGTGCGTGTCCTCGTCTCGAAGCTGAACGACAAACGGAGCGATACCTCTGCACTGACCCTGTGTGTAAAGTTGTGCAACTACGACCGCGTAGTTTGCCGTCTGACCCACTGCACACGGATGTTTTTTTAAATTGATTGATTGACTAATTGATTGACTAATAAAGCAATGAATGTACACCATATAAATTCATTCCAATTCACTGTTACATCGAGAATACTTACAGCCACCAGGCCACCATTTGTACGAGGTCAAGGTCGGGCTGTTGAGGACGAACTCTTGAGTCGTTGGATCGTACGTCGACGTCGTCTCCAGTCCTCTAATAAAAGTTCCGTGTCCCAGCTCAGTCTGAAAGTTCAAAGCTTGTTAAGAAATAATTTTTATTTAATTAACTTTTTTTTAAATGATTGGAGTAATTACCTGTGCATAGGTACCAATCATGTTCAATCCCCAAGCTCTGGACACCCAGTGGCCCTGTTGCTCCACGGTTCCTTGGCCCATTAACGCCGGGATGAACATTACGTAGTGCAGAGTGAGCGGATTTCCGTCCTTGAACATTGCCGACCCCAACATTCCGCCCAATACCTCACTGCAACGTATATTATTGTTATTACTAATTAATCTCCAATTGGGCCTCAAATAAAGAGAAGTATAAAATAATTTAGTAAATACTTCATTACCTGTAAACGTCCATATCAGCTTTTCCCTGGTCCTGAAGCTCACGCACTTTACGGAGCAACCGTACACCCTTTCGCACAGCATCCTCGTAGACCTCTTTGTGAGACTTGTATGCCGCCGGTACAGTGTCCAGCAGTTCGGGGTCGCTCAGGAAGAATTCCTCTGAAAGTTCGAAAAAGAAAACACTATCGTTATCGTAACTTATAATTGTGATTGTTTGTCGTGCTCTATCGGCGTTAGCGACATTGAAATCCGCTGTGTCAGGCAGCTGGACCTCTTTGCTTGGGTCACCGCAAATGAGTACGTCGTACAGATCACGTCATTGTGCTCGTAAACTTCTCTAGCAGAATGATAAGTATAATTTATTCTGCAGCATGATTTGCAGAAACGCTATTGATTATTCGTTATATAGTGTCAATGTCCAGCTGGCCCTGTGGAATCAATTCAAATAACTATTTGAATTGCTTCCACAGGGCCAACTGTAACTACATGGAATAGGGGAAAACCGGCCGATGAATGGACAGTTAAGCAGACGAAAAAGGGAATGAATAGACGTTTCTTATGCACGGGCTCTTATGGAAAGTGTCCATTCATTTCGATAAGAATGCAACAAAAAAAAATGTAATATGCTTCGAAAATTCCGCTATATATAATCACTTCGCGATGAACTCTGCATTTACGCGAAAGTCGCGGGTACTGCCTCCTCACAGTAGATGCTCAGTGATGGGAAACGGAATAAAAAGTAAAAAATCTTTTGTTCTTTAACCGATAAATTCATTAACTATAGCCGCTTGACTGTTTTGTCGAATCCTATCGAAAAATCTCATTTTTCGATCGAAAGTGATTGGTGGACCGGAAATACGTCAATTCCGGTTTGAAAATATCATTTTTCGACCGGAAGTGATGTTTTACCGGAAATACCTCACTTCCGATTTGAAAATCTTATTTTCCGACCGGAAATGACGTTATATTGGAAATACGTCTCTTCCGGTTTGAAAATCTCATTGTTCGACCAGAAATGACGTTATATTGGAAATACATCACTGTCGGTTTGAAAATTTCATTTTTCGACCGGAAGTGACGTCATTCGCAAAATACGTCACTTCCGGTTTGAAAATCTTATTTTCTCGACCGGAAGTGACGCTTTTCAGCGATCCTATTCAAGTTCAGGTCGAAAAATTAAGTTAAACTAATTTTCTTCGCATCCACACGTAACAGATCCCGCACCGCCCGAACCGGTTTTTATCTCGCTTGAACTTTGGATCAACTGTCACCGTTTGTGCGCACCATTGCAAACTGTGTCCAATTATCTCTATCCTTGTTGATAAAAATAAGAATATCGGTCATGTGAATGCTGACACAAAATATGCACTTGTGTACCTAGAGTGGAATCCGTACAAACCAATATCTAAATTATTATTATTATTATTACTATTATTATTATTATTATTACTATTATTATTATTATTATTATTATTGTATTTCACGTCATTTCTATCGTAACATCAGTAAAGACAACTGAACGCTCGTAATATCTCACCTCTTTCGTGTCGCTGTGCAGTTTTCTCCGGGCTTCCGTCCAAGAAGTTCGTTAGCTCGATCGGATTGAACGTACATTTTTGGCGTTCCCTCTGCAAATCCTTGTTGACCGGTGACATTTCTCTGGCAACGCTCAAAACTTCTGCATCCACTTCAGCAATGGAATGGATTGTAATCGGTATCCGTGGACCTCGTATACGTACCCGTTCACCTCGATTTCACTCGCAGTGTGATCAAACACTGAGTTACAAAACGTCACGACGACCATGCACGTACTGACGACGTCAGAAACACAGTGCAGACTTTTTGCTTTCTCTCATTCTATTTTTATTATCGGTCCCAGATACTAGGGCCATCTTGCAACGTTTTTGCAAACTGTCTGTGCGCGCTGCGGCGTTTATGTGTCTGCAAAGATTTACTTGTCAATTTGAAGAAATAAAAATGCAATGTATTCGATTTTGTCGACGTCAGACACGATAATTACACAGTGGGAGTTTTTTTTAAATTGCAGGGATGCGCGTAGCCTCCCTTGTCCGACAAAAAATTTCGAGTCGATCAGGGGCGACATGAAAATGATCATCCCCTCGTCCTACGCTGCGGGGCATCGAACATATTCATAATCGCCGTTTGACAAATTGTTTTCAACATTACCTTGCGTTATTTTATTCAGCAAGACGATAAAATAATTTTATGCCACTTTAATAAAGACAATTGGCAGTTTTGCGACAAAGTTTGCAAATTTAATTCAGGTTATGTTTTACGAATAGCTACGGTCCTGAAGTTGAGCCGATGATGCCCGAACGCCACGAATGCCGTTCGTATAATTTACGGGTAATTGATCAAGCGAGTATTGCGCGATTTCGATTCATCGCAAAGCTTTTCATTAACATTGTAAATAGCTGAATAATATTATTAGGATTTTACAAAACTTATTGTCGTAGATTCGTTCACGCGCGTGTGAACTTTCAATCGTTAATTTGATCATAAAAAATACGGAAGTGTGATCGCAGCCATCTTGATCTTCTTTACCCCGAAGGACTCGGAGGCTCCGTCATGAGGTACACGTTTCTCGATGAAACTTGTTTATTTTCGTGAAAATATGTGTCTAAGTTTCGTTAAGTCATTGAATTTCAATAAAGCCAATACCTGCGGCTAATTATAAGTTTCCATACACACCTAAATCGTCGATTACTCACGCGTGTCGGACACTTCGGTCGTGTTGTCGCGCAACCACATGGCATCGAGCCGAAGTGCACAACTAATCGCTTTGCTATTCGTGAAATTCTAAATATCGCGTTACTATTTCAATATCGCCCGTTTTCCAACTTCGCTCTAGTGATAATCAGTGAAAATTTTACATTCTATATCGATTGTATTAACGACATAACCTTTTGTCTGCTTTCAGTTCTTTGAAGTTACAGAAGAGGCTAGCCGCCTCGGTAATGCGATGCGGAAAAAAGAAGGTCTGGCTCGATCCCAATGAAATCAATGAGATTGCCAATACCAATTCTCGTAAGTACTCTCGCCGCGATTGTTTCGTCGATGAATTAACAAAGTGCTCCTGTAAATTTGTCCGATCGTCCATACAGGCCAGAACATCCGCAAATTGATCAAGGACGGTCTGATCATCAAGAAGCCTGTGGCCGTGCACTCCAGGGCTCGCGTCCGCAAAAACACCGAAGCCAGACGCAAGGGTCGTCACTGTGGCTTCGGTAAGAGGAAAGGTACCGCGAACGCCCGTACGCCTCAAAAGGTAAACAGCGAGTCCAAATAAGGATCGAAACGTGAAAATAATAAATAACTATTCATCGTGAACCGAAATAATCGAATGCATTTTTTGTTTCTCAGGATCTTTGGATCCAACGTATGAGAGTGCTGCGTCGTCTTCTCAAGAAGTACCGTGAGACTAAGAAGATCGACAGACATCTTTACCACGCTCTTTACATGAAGGCCAAGGGTAACGTGTTCAAGAACAAGAGAGTACTGATGGAATTCATCCACAAGAAGAAGGCCGAGAAGGCCAGGGCTGAGATGCTTTCGGACCAAGCCGAGGCTCGTCGTACCAAGGTCCGTGAGGCGCGTAAACGCAGGGCTGAGCGTATCGCTGCCAAGAAACAGGAACTCTTGCAATCGTACCAACGCGAGGACGAAGCTGCCGCGGCGCAAAAAAAGTAAAATAACATCGACGAAACTTTTATTGTATAAATAAATGAAAAACAAAAAAAATCTACGAAACTGTATTTTTTTATCTGAACATTCTCAGCTTCCTTTGGGAGAGTAGTTTTTAAAATGATCACTGCCAGAATAGCGTCGGTCATTGCGGTTATTTTACTGGTCAATTAAGTGTGCAAAATCTTTAACAGCATAACAAGTAACAGCGCCTGCGGCCGGTGACTGCTTCTTCGGATTATTAATAACGATCGAATTACACTTCCACGCTGCCGGCCAATTGCGCCTAATGTTGAAACGAGTTATATAGTTTTTTTTTTAATGCAGCTGTTTTTAGTACCATTCATTGGTAGCGTTACCGTACAGTGGATTTAAAAAAAAAGAAAATGGCGACTTCAAGTAAACATATGTCCCAAAGTATTAACTGACTCAAGACAGTTGCATGTCGAAGACTTCCAAAAAAACGTTATATATTATCAACGAAATTTTTTGGTGAGATTGTGATTTTTACCTCGTTATGAATTATCTCGTGATATCGTTAATCGCTACCGAGCTCGGAGCGAGTCTCGCAATCGTCATTTCATAGGTTAGGATGATGAAAAATATAAGGTCTTTGTGCTCATACTCATTTTTCTCGATGACGCAATTACGTCTCAGACATGGTTCGTGAAATAAAAATCTATCGGAGTGTTTTTTTTTTTCGAGTCTCGATCATCGATTGTTTACGAATTTGCTGACATAACCTGAAAAAAAGGGAGGCGTTATGCGAAGAATAAATTTATTTACGAATTGTTCGAGGTCGATTGTTAAAAATTGTATTGCTTTTCCTAGTGGGACACTGTTTATGTCCGAGGTCTGAGCTTTGAAAACAGTGGCAATGGATGAGAAGGTATATAGTCGAGCCAGTTTTATCGCTAGGGCTAAACGTACAAATCCTACTCGTACTTGCTTGCTTTAGCTGAATAAATTCGATGCATCTCAATGTTACGATATATCCAATTTAGTTAGCTTTGTTTCACTACTACTTTTTTTTACCTTCCGGAACCCTGAATGCTGTAAACTTCTATAAACGCCTCTATAATATTTCAAATTACTCTACAACATCAATTTACTTTATCGACTCTTTGACGTTCCAAACAAATCTGCTTTTTGTTTATTACCTCTACCCTGTTTATCTTACCTCTTGCTGGTTTATCACTATTTAGTTAAATTTTTTTTTATTTGTGTACTGAAACCTTAACGACCGTAGTCGCTACTTCAGTGGTTCGCTAGAAACTGCTCTGTGTGTTGGACGAAATTTACTTTGTTTTCTCTCAATTTCATTTCCTCTCTGTTACATTTCATTGATTTTGTACGGTTTTATATTTATTGTCATTCTTATTCTCATTTTCAATATTTTATTACTTCAGCTTAATTTCCATTATGATTTGTTACTTCAATTGTATAATTTGTTGCTGCACCTTTTAGGTCTTACTCATCGGTGTATGTTTGAGCACAGTGTCCTCAGGGGCCTTGCCTCAGGACACGAATAAAACAACACTATTCTACTCTACTCTAATCCTGTAGTCTCGATACTGTCAGTGTACATTTGAATCAGCATCCTTCGGTGTAGATTTGCCCTTGCATCCCTGTGAATAACGCCGTAAAGATAAATTTGCGGAAAAAACCACATTAACAAATGCAAATTAATTTTTTCAGCCGAGCGAAGAAGCAAAGCCGAAGGTAACGCGTTCTCGAGCGAGACACGAGAGAAGAAGGCGACTTATAAGCGCCCGTAAAGCCGCGGAGAAGTATCCACCGGCTCCGACGAACGAGACGAATGTCGAGGCCGACGCGTCGAACGATTCAAAGAGTCCCGTGAATCGTAACGGCAACGAAGCGTTGAGTAAATCCAAAGCGCGAAGATTGCGCAAGCGAAATAAAACCGGCGAGAGTGGCGAGAAGAACGCGAGCGCCGGAAGTCCGTCTTCGGAAGTTTCCGAATCCATTCACAAAACCGTTATCGAGGACTCGTGTACGCCGATAGCGAACACAAAAATCAACGAGGAACTACCGCCAGCTAGGAGCGATGTTATCGATTTAAATTCGTTAGCGAAAAAATCGGATGCCGCAAAGACGACAGCGAGCGAGCACGAATTGCTGGAGAACGAGAAAAATTTGAAGATAACCGAATCGTCAAGAGCGAGCCCGACGTCCCCCTGTAAAAGAGTCGAAGCATTGAGGGATTCGCGCGAATTGATAATAAGTAAGGATTCGGTGACAAAATCCGAAAGAGAGACGATAGTCACAACTTCCGAATCCAAAGTAAGATCGAACGGTTGGGGGAGAGTCGACGCGAGCGATGAAGTTTCCTTGACCGATTCGACGAAGGAAAGTTGTTCGATCGAAGTACCGAAAGTTTGCGCGACCAGTGAATCTACTCCGTCGATCGGAAAGATGATTGCTCAGGAGAAAACGCGCGAGCAGGTGAAGGCGGAACGCGAGGCGAAGAAAGCCGCCAAGGCGGCTGCCAAGAGTAAGGGTAAAGTCGTCATGCCCCCGTTTCATGTGAAAACCGTCGAGACACCGTCCGTTACGAATAGTTCGAAGAAAATTGTCGATGAGACTAAAGGCGACGTGGTCGATGGCGAGATTATCGCGATGACGGCGAAGCCTGTAATAACGGAATCGAAAATTAAGTCTGATCCCGTTCCGATCGGCACGGAAGCCAAGACCGAGGTAAAAAGTAAATCGGTCATGCGCGCCGAGAGGCGGGCGAAGCAGGAAGCTCAGAGGGCGGCTAAACAGGACCAATTGGCGGAAAAAAATAATGTGAAAACTAGGAACGCGAAAGCTCCGGTACAAGTCGTTAAAGTACCACTTTTATCGCGGTGTAAAATTGAACAGCCAACTAGGAAGATGTCAAAGCGCGTGGTCCTCGCGGAAAATGCTCACGAAGTGAGTTTGTTCAAACATCTTTATCACGAGCGGGAACAAGCTTTGATAAAAGTCCCCACGGTAAATTCAACTATACATCCAGCAATCATAAGACTGGGTGTGCAATACGCGAACAAAGTAATCGTTGGAAGCAACGCAAGATGCGTCGCTCTATTGGCAGCCGTGAAACAGCTTATCGAAGACTTCGAACGACCCCCGCAAGCGGATTTCACGAGAGGACTCGAAGCGAGCCTGCAGGAGTCGTCGGCTTATCTGCACCACTGCAGACCAATCGCGGTCTCCATGCAAAATGCCCTCAGACATCTCAAGTGGCAAATGACGCAATTACCAGCTACAACGTCGGACGAAGAAGTATGTGCGAAAAACACCCGTTTATTAACAAATTACTTTGCATATCATTTTTTAAATCTCTTATTAAATCTATTTCTCAGGCGAAAACGAAGTTGGGCAACGCTATAGACACATATATTCAAGAACAAATTCAGCTCGCCGACAAGGCTATATCCATCACTATTCAAACGAAAATCTCCAACGGCGATGTGATATTAACTTACGGATAGTGAGTAACGAATTCTCGAATTTAACAAGTGTGACTGATTTGTTTTTAAATGAATAATTACAATAATTTGTTCACCAGCTCATCGTTAATTTGCAAAATATTGTGCGACGCCTACGACACCGGGAGGAAGTTCCGGGTGGTCGTGGTGGATGGACGACCTTGGTTGGAGGGTCGAGAACAGCTCAGACGATTAGCCAAGCATGGGCTCGAATGTTCCTACGTGATGATCAATGCTCTTAGTTTTATTATGCCTGAGGTAAAAGTTCAAAGAATCTCTTACGATTAGGCTCCAGTTGTATTAACTAATAGGTATTGTTATTGTCAGGTCAGTAAAGTATTCCTCGGGGCGCACGCAATTTTGGCGAATGGCGCGGTAATGTCGAGAGTCGGCACAGCCCAGGTGGCACTAATGGCGAAGGCCTTCAACGTTCCTGTATTAGTCGCTTGCGAGACGCACAAGACCTGTGAACGGGTTCAGACGGACTCGATCGTCTATAACGAGATTGGTGAGTGACCGTAACATGTATAATCTTTTTTACTTTATTTTTACCTTCACGAAAAGCTTTAAAAAATAATTGTCTGCATTTCCCTAGAAATAAAAACTTGCGATTCAGTAAAGAACAATTGTATATTTCAGCCAATGCCGACGAATTAGCACAAAATCTGATGGGCAGCTCTAAAAAAACGTCGCTCATAAATTGGCGAGCAAAAAAGTCATTGAACCTGCTCAACCTAACGTACGACGTTACACCGGCTGATCTCGTAACGGCTGTAGTAACCGAATTAGCTATATTGCCGTGTACAAGCGTTCCGGTAATATTACGAATCAAACCGTCGGAGATTTGAACAGCGTAACACGGCTACTTCACTTTCGTGACAAGTGGGCCCCCAAGCACGTTGTACCACGGAAAACAAATATTATTAATTGCCAGCTTGATATGGGTTCATTGTTTTGGGTACTTTAAATAAACAAGTTTATAAGCCGCGTCATTCTGGCAGTCCTTAATTCGTCCGCCTCTCTCACCCGTCTTTATACCAGAGATACGGCACTTCCGGTTTGAAAAACTCATTTTTTTTTTACCGGACGTGACGGCATTTCCGGTCGAACAATAAGATTTTCAATATTATTGTGTGTGGCCGGAAGTGACTTCATGTTGGAAATATAACACTTTCAGTTTAAAAATCTAATTTTACGACCGGAACTGAGGTATTTCTGGTATGACATTACCTCTGGTCGAAAAATGAGATTTTCGAACCGGACATGTTTTCCCGCATGCCATCACCCATATAAGATTCGCATACATGGTGTTCCTTCAACCTAATTACTGTATGGCTGAAATGCATTTGGTGTAAATGATACCCTACCAAATGCATAGTATAGAATCCTTGTATCGATAATCGATTCCTAAAAAAAAAACACCACAGCTCGGAGCAGATAAATTTTCACCGCGTCGTCTCGTCTCGCGTCGCGATACTGCCATCATCCATGAAATAGCACCGTCCGTCAGCCTGCACAGTGCGACTGCAGCTGATGCAGTTTTGGCACGCTGCACATACAAGCGACATCGAAATCAATTCGCACTAATACGCCCACGCGGTCCGAGCGCACAGACGGCTCTGTCCAAGTCCAACCTTCCATCCCCCCAGTATCCCTGGGGCGCTCGGGAGAATCAGCTGATGACGTAACAGACGACGAGCGCGGCAGTCCGATCGTAATAGAGTCGTCGTTGTGTGTACCGAGGAGAGGTGAGAGAGTGCAAGAGAGAGTGAGTGATCGGGAGCGCGAGCGGGGTAACGGAGAGACTCCGAAAAACTTGTGTACTCGCGTCGGTGTTGGTGGAGCCGCGGCGAGAGCCGAAGTATGGCGTAGGATTTTTCGTGTCGCCTGGTTATCGAAGCATTCTCGTCGTGTGCGCGTTTCTCGCGCTGTCTCGCGATTTCGCACGCCTTTTTACACCCGTGTAAATTATTGTCTCACCCGAAAATTCGCAAATCAACGGAAAGTTCGCGAAAAGACACATCGTACGACTGTTATCGTGAATCAAGATCGTGTGTGGGCAAAGTTTTCAACGAGACCGGGGGACACATACGTGTCTCGCCAGCGAGATAGGATAAGAGGACACACAACGTGACGACGAGGCGAAGAGATTTTTTTTTCCACCGTCGTTTTGGAAAATCGTGAAAAAAAAAACCAGGACGCTCGGCGTGCGACGATTTCGCACTATCGTGGTTCGTCGAGGAGGGAGGCATAGGAAAAATACATAACAACAAAAAAATAAGGATTAAACGTTTGAAAGGTTGACGAAAATTTGTGAGGATGAGTGTCGACGCTTACGGGCCTAGCAGCCAGACTCTGACGTTCCTCGACACCGAGGAAGCCGATCTTATTGGCGCTGACACACAGGGCAGCGAATTCGACTTCACCGATTTTACGTTACCGTCGCCGAGTCAGACACAGGCATCGCAACACGATGCTGCACAGAGCCAACAGAGCCAGACTGTGCAGGTAAAATTTATCTCTTTTTTCTCGGAACGCGTCTCGGCAGCTGTTTAACGCACTATTTTAATCTTCGGACGAGTCATTGTCGTCGGAGAACCGTCGTTTTCAACGACCTCGTGCGTCCATGCGGTTCTCACATAACCTCAATCGCCGGATGACCCGATTATTTCGAGACAGATCTTTGATCGTCGCCGAGCGATCAAATTCTTCGCGTCCAAATGATTCCTGGACATTTTTCTCTTGTCTGCGTCATCGGTGCTCATTTTTTTCCTTCTCTTATCTCGTACTCTGTTCGTGATTCGGACGGTGCAAAATAAACGACAGATACTTTCGTTGGAGTCGAATGTTTTGCGCAATTTGACCTTGAAACTCTTGTCGACATGGAGAAAGAAATTATCGAACGTGTTTTGTGGGTTGATTTTTTTTTAGAAGCAACACTGTTTTTGACCTTTCATTTAGAGAACTGTGATGTTATGATTCGATGAGCCAAGAAACTTGTAAATGGAGTCTCGAAGCTCTAGAGGAAACGAGACGGGTCAGGGTTTTGAGAATCACAGCTCGAGTGCGCTGCGCTGATAATTTTTTAATAAAAAGCGACAAAGATTCTTGGGCAGCTGCAAAGTGTGTAGCCGAGAAAGTATTTATTGGACAAGTGGGACCATTTTTGCAGATTGTACATTGTTATCAATTTTGTAACGGAGACGTCTGTAGAATCGCACAGTATTTATCGCAGTCCTGTAAACTCCTGTACGAAGCGAATGGTACATCTTTGCAAGTGCAATGAGATTTTTCAATGAAATCCCATTGTAACTTTCATAAAGTTGGAAAACTCGTTAGAGTTCCATTTCCTGTTGCAACCTTTGATTTTGCTTGAAATTCATGGTATTTCTCTGAAGAAGATTTTTCTCCAATAATATCATATCATAATAGTATTGAAGGGAAGCTCTGTATGATTCTATTATTTTTGTTCTCATTTGTGAGTTACCTCTCAATTTCCGAGATAGCCACCCTCCCTCCCCCCTCCCCCTCCCGCCTGACCCGGGCTCAGTCGGTAACAAAACCTGCAATGCATTTTTTTTATTTACAGTTTTGTTACCGACCGCGTCATCAACCTCGGTTGATACCCTAGGTTAAAAAAATTCGTGAACTGTAATGATGGAATTGCAAAACATTAACTGAGATTCATTACCATCGCATTGATCTCAGGTCAACGGCACCAACGGGAGTTCCGCCTTGGACTTGAAGATTTCGGGTGTGAGCCAGAGCTTCGCCGAGCTGCAGTTCGAAGAGGAGGAAGAGGAGGCTTATTATCATCGCGACTTGCCCGAGCACGCTTGCAAATATTGCGGAATACACGAAGCTTCGTGCGTTGTTATGTGCAACGTATGCCGGAAGTGGTTCTGCAATGGAAGGGGCAACACATCTGGATCTCACATCATCAATCATCTGGTGCGAGCTAAACACAAGGAGGTCACGCTTCACAGGTCAGTTGTACCGCCAGTTAAACTTCGCGCTGTAAAACACCGATGGTTGTACTCGGTAAATTTCGTCTATAATTTAAACCATTTTCTTCTTTTCCACAGAGACGGACCTCTGGGTGAGACCATTTTGGAATGCTATTCCTGCGCCGTGAGGAACGTGTTCGTTCTTGGTTTTATACCGGCAAAGGCCGATTCGGTTGTCGTGCTGCTGTGTCGCCAGCCTTGCGCAGCACAAAGTTCCCTGAAAGATATGAATTGGTAATCTTGAATCTGTAGAATACAAATATCTGAAAAAAAAAAATATTCAGAGACGAGATTAAGATTCTCTGGCCGACCGAAAATCTTTTTTTTAGCATCCGGTTCGTCTTAAAAGTTTACGATTTAAAAAAAAACCACAGATAAACGAACTAAAATAATTGATGGAAATTATTCTGTCCGTTTACCTAGGGATCAGGAGCAGTGGAAACCACTCATAGAGGACCGAAGTTTCCTGGCGTGGCTGGTAAAGATTCCGTCGGAGCAGGAACAGCTCCGAGCTCGACAGATATCGGCACAGCAGATCAATAAACTCGAGGAATTGTGGCGGGACAATGTCGACGCGACTTTTCAAGATCTCGAGAAGCCCGGTGTGGACGAAGAGCCGCAACAGGTTTTGCTGCGTTACGAGGACGGCTATCAGTATCAGAACATATTTGGACCGCTCGTAAAACTCGAGGCCGACTACGACAAGCGTCTGAAGGCGTCGCAGACGCAGGAGAACATCGAGGTTCGCTGGGACGTTGGTCTGAACAAGAAAACCATAGCGTACTTTATGCTTGCCAAAACCGACGGCGACATGAAGCTCATGCACGGCGATGAGTTGAGACTTCGCTACAACGGCGAGCTGCACAAGCCGTGGTCCGGTCTTGGACACGTTATAAAAATTCCGGACAATTACGGCGAGGAAGTTGGCATCGAGTTGAAAAATAATTCGGGCGCACCGACCGAGTGCATAAGCAACTTTGTCGTTGACTTTATCTGGAAGAGCACTAGCTTCGATCGGTAAGTTTAAAAAAAGGTTTATCGATGTTTCACCGATTAATCAAACCACTCGATTAATTGTTTCTTCTCTCCAAACCAGCATGCAGTTGGCTCTGCGAAAATTCGCCGAAGACGGTACATCGGTGTCAGCCTACATCTACCACAGGCTTCTCGGTCACGAAGTCGAGGAGGTGCTCTTCCGTTGTCACCTGCCGAAGCACTTCAGCGCCCCGAATCTACCCGATCTCAACAGATCCCAGGTGTACGCCGTGAAGCACGCGGTCCAGCGTCCTCTGTCGCTGATCCAAGGACCTCCGGGAACCGGTAAAACAGTCACAAGTGCGACGATAGTATACCAACTCGTCAAGCAAAACGGTGGACCAGTTCTCGTGTGCGCCCCGTCCAACACCGCCGTCGACCAGCTAACCGAGAAGATCCACAAATCGAATCTGAAAGTCGTCCGTCTCTGCGCAAAGTCGCGTGAGGCGATCGACTCGCCGGTGAGCTTTCTGGCGCTCCACAATCAGATAAAAAACATGGAAACCAACACCGAGCTCCAGAAGCTTCAACAGCTCAAAGACGAGACCGGCGAGTTGTCGAGCGTCGACGAGAAACGCTACAGACTCTTGAAGAAAGCCGCTGAAAAAGAATTGCTCGAGGCAGCGGACGTGATATGCTGCACGTGCGTCGGAGCCGGCGATCCGCGTTTGCACAAGCTAGCTTTCCACTCGATCCTCATAGACGAGAGTATGCAAGCCACGGAGCCCGAATGCATGGTACCGGTCGTTCTCGGCGCTCGCCAATTGATCCTCGTCGGCGACCACTGCCAACTCGGCCCAGTCGTGATGTGCAAGAAAGCCGCGCGAGCCGGACTCTCCCAGTCGCTCTTCGAGCGTCTCGTCGTGCTGGGAATTCGACCCTTCCGTCTCGAGGTCCAGTACAGAATGCATCCGGATCTATCGCGTTTTCCCTCGAACTTCTTCTACGAGGGTTCATTGCAGAACGGCGTGTGCGCCGACGAGCGAAAATTGCTCAAGATCGATTTCCCTTGGCCAGCACCGGACAAACCGATGTTCTTCTACGTGACTCAGGGTCAAGAAGAGATAGCCGGTAGCGGTACGTCCTATCTGAATCGCACCGAAGCTTCGAACGTCGAGAAAATAACTACGCGTTTCCTTCGCTGCGGCGTGAAGCCCGAACAGATCGGTGTGATAACACCTTACGAGGGACAGCGAGCCTATCTCGTCCAGTACATGCAGTATCAGGGCTCCCTGCACGCGAAGCTCTATCAAGAGATCGAGGTCGCCAGCGTCGACGCTTTTCAGGGTCGCGAGAAGGACATAATAATAATGTCGTGCGTCCGTTCGAACGAGCATCAGGGCATCGGTTTTCTCAACGATCCTCGGCGATTGAACGTCGCTCTCACCCGTGCCAAATACGGTATAATAATCGTCGGCAATCCGAAGGTACTGTCGAAACAGCCGCTGTGGAATCATCTGCTGAGTTTCTACAAAGAGCAGAAGGTTCTCGTCGAGGGACCGCTGAACAATCTCAAGGAATCGATGATACAATTCGCCAAACCGAAGAAGCTCGTTAACGCCGCTAATCCCGGCTCGCACTTCATGTCGACCTCGATGTACGACGCCCGCGAGGCACTGATTCCGGGCTCGGTCTACGATCGCTCGGGGGCGCAGATGAACGGCAATCAGAATCACAATCCTTACTACCAGCGCAACGTTCCGCTGGACATGTTCAGCCGAACCCACGACACGATAAGCTACATAAGTCCCGAGCGCGCTCAGGCCGCTATGAACAATGTTCCCGTGCCCGTCGGTATGTTCATGAACATGGCTCACGTGCCGCCGCGTTTCTACAACCAGCACCAGCAGGCCCTCCAGGCTCGTCAGAATCAACGCAATCGTCGAGGCGCGACCAGTATGAAGAACAAAGCCGGTCCGAGGATCGGCAAGCTGAGCCAAGGCGAGCAGAACACCCAGCCTTACAGTCAACCGGGTCTCCCCCTGACGCAGGGAACCACTCAGGGCATGTCGCAGCCGGGCTTCAGTCTGTCCCAGCCCGGACTCAGTCAAGCCGAACTCTCACAGGACTCCTTCGCGGTCGGCGAATTTCAATCGCAGATGGACGGTTTGCTGTCCCAGGACTCGACTTACCAGGGCGATCGGAGTGGTTTTTATCAGAGCGGACAGTCGCAAGCCGGAGGACAGTTCTCCCAGCCGTACTGAGCCGTACGCGTTACGGCTGTGCAACGCATTCGCCATGCAGTGTCGCGGGAGCGACTGGAAGGCTCGTTCGACCAACTTCTTCTTCGACCAAAATAGAACAACAACAAACAATGAAAAAACAACAACAACAACAACAACAACAACAACAAGCAGACAAATTGACAAACGAAATGGAAAGAGATCAACGACTATCATCAGATAAAATGAGAAATAGGAGAAAAAAAATAAAAGACACACGGACACAGGGAGATACAGAGAGAGGACACACTGCGCTAAACGGTATAATAATAACGAACAGAAAATACGACTCGGCGACTCCAAGTACGGTTGTGTGAAAGCGGTCGTCGTGCGCGTGACGATAAAATGAAGATCCAATCGAGATGTGTTTATTGTGGCAGAGGAGATTTTTTCACGCGGAAGGAGCTCGGGGATGCGAGGTGAGAAATCAAAAGTCATCCGCGAGTCACCGTCGAGCGATTGTTTTGTCCACCGTTACGATTTACGGGAAGCGTACGGGTTCGTATACCGTGCCGCTTGATAAATATTCGACGCCAGGGATGAAACATCACGAAACGTCGAGAAAAACGGGATACAAAATCGCAGGTCAGCGACGATCGCGCGCTTTGTCGGATCGATTGGAGCGATCCGCGAGGGGCTCATCGAGAGCGCGAGATGGAGAGAATGCGCGTGACGCTGACGAGGAGGATACAGCGAGAGAAAATAAAATGAGGTAAAAGTAGTGGAAACTAACTTTTGCGAAGGAAAGAGGATAATCGACGAGTGTAGCGCGACGAGGGGCTTAAAACGGAACGGGGAAGAATGTACGACTGGACGTAAGAATCCCATTGACAAGCTGGACAAGCTTCGTTGTCGTAGTACGAACGTGTAGTGCGTAACGGATGTATCGCGAAGGCCGATAATTCGCTGCGAAAATCCCTAGGGACGGCCTGGTAGCCGGTTGTTCGAAGCAAAGAAAAAGAAACGAAAAACAAAAAATTTACAACGAGAATTCTTGCGATTCGAGTTTGCTGCCGACTGACCGAAAGGCGTGTGGAAAGCGGAAAGATAAAAAAAATGATGAGGGAGAAAAACGAAAGAAAAAAAAAGAAGAAATAATTGCTGATAGCTACGAGCCGCGAGATCTGACAGTGTTCTTGGATGGTGGAACCGTCTTTCAACGTGGGAGGAGCTTGCGACGAAAAGCTATCGGCTATATATATTTCTGTGAAACGCTGGGAGGATTGTATACGGAATATATTTTTTTTTGTTTCTTCACCTGAAAAAAAACAGCGACGGCGCAACAGGCTGAAGCCGAGATACCATCGGCTCGCGGGGAAAATATCGTCGACATTGCGGAAAACGAGAGTCGTCGAATGAAGATCCACGGACACTTCGTTTATTCGAGAGTACGAAGGCATCGATCTCGTCGAAGCTCGGAGACGAAAATAATCCACGTGAAATCCTTAGATTATTATTGAAAATCGTGTTACTTCGTTTGATCTTTATTTTTTTTCTTCCTCGCTATTCCTGTTTATGTTTTTTCGTTTTTTTTTTCTTTTAGATGCTATTGCGGTGAATGGTGAAGCAAATGGCGGCGAGAGATTTAAACCACTTATGATTTCTATTGATTTTTTAATGAGCACTTGATTTTAACGAGCTTAAGCCGTCACCGGCTCGCGTCGAGAGGACAGAGGGCAAAGATCACTGAAAGTCGACGAGTTAAGAAGCTTAAAAAAAAATGAAAGGTTTCCATTTAAATCGAGGAGAAAGTTACGGTAATTTGTTCGAACTCAGCGGGAGAGATTGGGAAACGAAATAACAACTTTTCCATCCGCGTATGTCAAGGTTCTTTTCGGATTTATTTTCTTAATTGCTCTCTCTCGGATGTTATTTTAATCTGCAATTGCATACGCGTAGTCCGTTAGCGTTAGTAAATGTATTTTTTTTTTTAATCATTCGTTATTAATCCGTTAGCGAAGCATTGATTTCGATTTTTTATCAAATAATTTTCTCCGGTTTACTATGATGCGTCATCTTCTTCTTAACCGTAACCGGCTTCTGGCGATAAGAAAAGTGCTTTGTCATCGATGCAACAAACGATAGAATAATAATAATAGAACGAGAAGAAAAAAAATACACAAAATAACGCAACACTAAATTTACTTTTCTTTATTTTCTTCTCTCTGACCAACAGTGCACCGCCAGCTGCAGATTATAATACGAAAAAAAGAATTTATTGTAAAATCTTATGGTACCAATAAATGTGATGTGAAAAAGGGGACTATCGTGTACGGTGTTTTATTTCTCTGTAGTTTGTTCTTAGCTGCTGCGCTGGAAAAATCATTCGAGGTTCGATACATAAACATTGCATTTATTTTCGACAACAAAATGAAAGTTACAAAAAAATAATTTATTAAGATCCTTATCGACTACGAATTTTGATGACCCTGAAGATATCTGCACGAGACTAAATTTCATCAAACTATATCGGCTGTGTTGCATCGAACAAACTTCGCTCGAGCAAGATCACTTGGAAAATAAAATCCTAGAAGCGAACAATTATTTTTTGCTTGACAAAGGTGAAATTTCATGCCATGCAGATATCTTCAGGGTCATGAATTTTGGATCGATTAATCTGTTACAATCGAGATCGTTGGATGTTCATGACCAAAAAAAGAAATTAAAAGACCAGTTGGACTTTATAAGAAAAATATTGTCTCGAGTGTAACAGTTACAGAAATATGTTTGTTACAATGTTTTTTTTTTTTTTTTGTTAATCAAATCTTCTTGATGTCTCCCCTTACTCTTTCAATTATTTGTCGACCGTTACGCATTATCCAATAATTATATAAATCTGATTATTCTTCCGGAGTATTGTACTTCGCAATAACGACTCTTCGGCACTGGAGATTTATGAGACTATTCTCCGGCTATTATATCACGTCTTTTTATTATTATAATTCTTTTTACGAACTGTCGCCGGATCTGTATAAATAGTATCGCTCGGATGGCAAAAAAATTGTAGGAAAAAATTTGATATTTTCATGCTTGAGACAAGCTTCGGTTCGGAGAACATGTGTATAGGATATGTGTATAGGCCACGAAGGATAAGTAAGTCGTTTCGACAATCGATCTTTTGTACAGAACCGGTGAGAGAACTATAATTTAATCATTTATAATAAACAGCAGAGTTTATCATACTGCTGACACAGCCCACGATATCGCTCCGTGTTTCACAGTTTTTTTATATTTACTTTTTTTTTTTTGTCATAATTAATCATCGTATCGAATTTCTTTTAGTCTCCTCCAAATCTATCGAAAGAAATACTAGTTCGACGCAAAAACCTGAAAAAGTAATTACCAATGATGAGATTAACCATCCTCCCCCCTCTGCACGCCTCTCTCCCACCGCTCACGACTCTCATCACGAAACATACATAAAATCATACAAATTTTAAATAAACGGTGTGGTCGAACCTAAAGGGTGATAAATCACCTGTGCGAAATCACGGACGCGTTCTCGCCGCAAACGACTTAGATTGCTGTTCAATACGTAGGAACTTTCTTTATGCAGGACACACTTGAATTATCATTATCAATCATCGAAGTAAAAATCTAATGGAAGCGAGTGCACGCCCTCCCCCTTTAATGGCCCCTGGCGAATTTCACAAAGATAACAGTTCTTTTATACTCGTCGCATCCCTCGGAATGTGCGAACAAAGATGTATCAAAGATGTTTCGGAATTCCTGCCCTTTCCCCTTTTCGACTTCAACGATGATAAATAAAAGAATAATGCAGAAGCAAAAACGAAGACCGGCGAAATTTTTTCGAAGGCAAGATTATAAGTCTTCCTACATCGCGAATCGCTGCTCGCGGGACGATGGATTCGCGATTAAGACAGACAACGGAAAACTGCGACGCCCCCTCCCTCCCCTCTCAAAACGACTTCTTTTCGGAATAACACTTCCATGATTATCCCTCGACTGTTGAGCCCGATGCTGCATTTTTTTTCTCTTACAAACAATTAATACTACAAACTTAAATATTTTATTAACGGTATTATATATATTTTTTTTTATGTTTTTTTTTTCTTCCGCAGCGAATGTTTTATGTTATTTTTTTCATCTTTTTATCATTTTTTTTTCTTGTTTATATTGTTTTTGGTCGAGGACGGTTATATATATACTTTCCTTTTTTAATCCGCCTCATAAATACGTACGACTAACGAAAGGTCTCGGATCACGCCCGGATAGTTTTCTTCCGGGAAAACATCTTATTTTTTTTTACCTTTTAGAAATATCATTAATAACGTTTTTTAAATATTTGTTATAGTTTTTTTTTTCAGTACATTTTATATTTTTATGTTTTTTTCTTGTTTTTTATGTTTCGCCCGAGGACATCTCTGTGAAAAAAACGAAGAGATGCCTCACAAATACATACGAATAACAAATTCTTTCAGATCATAAGGGGTTTACGGATCACGCACGGGCGCCATTCGCGCTCGTTTATCGGAACGATATGTTATTTTAAAGACAAAACCGAGATTTTTAAAGTTTTTTTTTTTTTTTTTTTATCGCAATTTTTTCAGTCACTTTCACTCTTTTGTCATGCGAATGCATTGTTTACCCGATTCTCGCATCTCGTTTATGTTTGAGCAAAAGTTTTGTCATTACGTTATTGTTTTTTTAAGTTTTTTTTTTTCTTTTCTTTCAAATCACCAGCTTTGGTAGTGACCAATGGTAACAAGGCACCCATTTGCGTTTATCGCGATAATATATAAATAAAAATATTTGCGATCTGATATTAACGTGTTTTTTTCCCCTTATCAAATCACGGTTTGTGCCCTGCTTCAATCTCTTCGATAATTTAATGCGAGCCTCGCGGTTTCTACTCTACAATTCTCCCAACCTATCGGTATAACCGGGGTTTCATTGTCGCGCGAGGCTGATTATCATCGAAGTGCAAGTGTGCGTTATTTTTCGTTAATTCGGCAATTACATTTTTTCACGGTATACAATAACGGCATTTGTATTGCACACAAACGTATGCACATTTTTTGCCTAGCAAAAAAAAAAAAGAAAATCATCTCATTCCCCTTGCATTCATACCCAACCGGCGCGAGTGCACGTCGTCGCGCAAGATCGCCGCAGGAAATCTTCCCTGTCTCTGCGAACGAATCGAAGGCCGCGATCGAGAAGAAAAAACGAATCGCGGATCTGCGAAGACGAGACGACGGTCAATCCACGATTCGTTTAATCACAAAGTTATAAGCGTTTTTTTCGACGGGAAGAAGGTCGATATCGTTTTCCCGACGATATTAGGACTATCACCGCCACTTACGGGCTTTCGCGTATCCAGCTGCGCATACCCTGTTTGCCTCCGTGGAGGACTCGAAGTACAAAAGCAAAAAAAAAACAAACACACACACAAAGACATCGCGTGGCTTTGTAGAGTAAACCACATTTTTCCTATCTAATGACCGTAAAGACCGGGGTTCGCGCGCGGTACTGCCTTCATGAAGATGCTGCTCAAGTCACGATTTGCCTTCAGTCTATGATAGGAATTAACGAAGACCTGCTTGATTCTCGTGAATTCCGCGTAGTCGTATACCGATCGTGCGGTGTTGGTTAGATCAAACGGTTCTGCGTGAGTTAAATTGGATTTTATGAATTTTCTTTTGTTTTGATGGAAAAAATTTCGGGACCGTTCGACCCTAGTGAGAGATTTCGTTACCTTCGATGCACAGATACTTCCACTCGTACGGATCGTTCTTGTACGATATCACTTGGCGACATTCGTCGATTGGCACTTTTCTCGCCAGTCTAACTGATATCGCGTATTTGTTGTAACTGCAACAGAAATTAATTTTTGTCGTTGTTTTGGTGGACGTCTTTTTTTCGACTTTAGTATCATGACATACTCACTCGAACGTGGCGTAGTACTTTAAGAACTCCATCAGCAATTCCCCCAGCGTTTGGTGATTTCGCGATCTGGGATCGAGTCTCAATTCCTCGTGGATGTCGATCATGTGTATATCGGAGGTGGCGTTGAACTTGCTCGGGTGGAGCGTGTGAAGGCACGGAAGGATGAATGGCTCAACACCGCCTGAGAACATATCAGATTTATTTATTTCGATTAACTATTCGTTAGCTGTATTGAAGTTATAAAAAAACGAACGTCGTTAACTCACATTGCAGAAAGTGTATGACCATCAAGACCAAGGAGTAACTCGAAATGGTCATGGTTTTAGCATCGTTTATGTCTTGACACTGCGCCCACAGTTTGACGACCACGACGAGTGGCCGGACTCGCCAGTCGACTGCAACAGGCATCAACACAATGTTAGTGGATAGAATTCTTGATTACAGAACAGAAAGCGTGTGCAGTGAAGTTTTAAATCCAACTTTGTAGTTACTTGTCAATTTATTTTCAATGAAGCAAGCCATTATAACGGCAACTTGATAATCTAATTTCTTTAACAAAAACATTGCATGTGTGACTAGAAAATTGGATTTTTTTTCCTGTGTCGGAAAGTGTGATAAGCTTACTTCGCGAATAGCAGTACAGCAAATGCGTGTTCCTAATTCCGACTGAATTGTTGCAGTTCAGATCGACCTCTAAGTTTCGCATGTAATCGCGGAATTTCAGTATTGGCACTTTCGCTTTTATTAATTCTAGTTGATCAACGAATTCTGTGAACATTAACGAATAGAGTGGTATGTGTACATTTTTATTTGCTCTTTTAATCGCATTGGAAAATGTAGATTCAGTCGATACTCCGAGATCGGCCACAAACTCACCACAGCCTCGCAGACATTTTTGTATCTGTTGCAAGTGAGCGATGGCTTCGTTTCTTTGGATCATTTCCGATTGTCTGACTAGAAGACACAGATCAACGTCACTGTTATCAGACCCGAAACCGTTCATGGTCGAACCAACCAGGAAAAGACCGTACTTTGGAAAAGTTGTCTATAAATTTCATCATGCATATCTGTCAGTGTCAAGTCTTTTTTGCAATATTCGATATAGTCTACTGGAACCAACATCGGACGATTAAAGTCCACATCATATAAATCACATGAATGCCACATCGAACAACTCCTCATTTATGACATTTTTTAAGACGTACAACCATGTATTTTTTTCGAGCCCTTATTATGATCCTGGATATATATGCGCAAGACCGTGTGTGAAATGGTAAAAAATGTTCAGTAGCTTGCGATCACAGCAACGTTAATTTGTCTCGTGTATACAGAGTGCTGCGACAATGAAAACGTAACAAGTGAAAATCATGAAAATCAATAGCTTGTGATTAGAGCACCGTTAATTTGTCTCGTGTATACAGAGTGCTGCGACAATGAAAACGTAACGAGTGAAAATCATGATCGGACTTACTTGAATTTTTCTTTCCTCAATTCCATTTCCAGTAGACTAACATTAAAAGATGTAACATTTTATCACACATTTACCTTTATATAAATGAATAGATACTTCCAAAGCATCATTTTGTTTCTGTAAGTAGATTCGGTCTGCTGATTCGCCATGAACTTCGACCATATTTCGCGGGACAGATCGGTCCAAGCCGTGTGACCGTATAGCTCGCTGGGCGTTACGTTTACTTGGATAAGATGGGATCTTGCGAGAAAGCGATCCGGTGCGATGCCGGGAAGCATACTGTAGTTTGGCAATAAAACCCCGGTGAACCTTCTCCCTTTCTGGGTCCTCTGAGAGGGCGGACTGTTTCTTCCTAAATATCAATGTTACGTGTTTTTCGTAAAATTAAGCTTTCTATTTTTTTGCGTGTGCTTTTTTGTATTTCTATGCAGCTCGAGCGTGCAGCAACACCGCATGCGATAAGTAAAGAAACAAAAGTAATGAGGTCCTTTAGATTCAGTCCAAACATTTATCGATCAACTTAGAAAAAAAATAAAAATAGTCTACACAATGAAATTTTTTCGTCAGGGGAAAACCAATTCCTCGATGAAGATCTTACCGGAATGGTATCTTTTTTTGCCTTGATAATTTTGCATCTGGTTTCTCGAAGAATCGGCAGTGTTGTGATAGGGATTGGGGAGTTGACTCTGGTAGAACTGTTGGGCCGTTGCGCCCGACGGTTGTCCACCTTGCGGCGCGTTATTTTCGACGATCGCGGAATTTTTCTGCAGCTCCTGCAGTCGTCTGTTGAAATTATGAAATTGTTATTCTTGTTTTTTTTTTCGATTCCATATATGCATTCATATATTTGAATCTTTGGCTTTTTTCAATTTTTATTCGCCTTCATAATTTCATTTATCTTTTGTTCTAGTTTCAGTACGCTTTACGCACTTGGTACCCTGATCGACGGAGGACGAAACGGAATCCCGATCGTCCGAGCTCTCGGTCTGGCTACCGTCGGCCGGATGTTTGTTCGGTGTCGGTGAACGAGAACTGAAACCGCTGTCGCTGCTGTACGTCTCCTTCGGTGGCAATTGTTCCCGATAGACGTTGCGCCTGCTGACCGGCTTGTTGTTCCAATTTTGTTTTCTCAACGCAGTCCCGCCGTTCGACCGATTGTTGAGATGAGGCGGTGGCATCGTCGGCAGATTGCTCGACGGACTTCCGCGTCTCTGCCAGTTTCCCGCCGATCCGCCGCCGTTCTGCATACCGTAGCTTTGCCTTCTCAACGGTGGTATGTCGACGCCCATCAGTTGCAGAAGATCCAGCGGTTGCAATCCTGGCTGCAATTCATCTTACGCTTCTTTCAAACTGTTAAGCGTCAATCAATGGAGGTAGAGAGGATCACAGCCTCATGGGACTCTAGGGACTCTGTATCGTTCACGTCGCGTTTCTGTATCGAAAGGACCTCGAAATAACAATGTTGCAAAGCACTTTTTAGCGATTGCATTCTCAGTTCCAAAATTGTTATCGTGCTAAAATGCATTTTTAAAAAATATTGTTTTCAGGACAGCAAGTCGAGAGATTAAAGGCATCATTTTGTTAATACCTGTTTAATGTTAGCATCAAAATGGAAAAAAAATCATTATTTATGGAAAAGGTGTACTTAAGTCTTTAAAGTTATGAAAAACAAAATTAAAAAAAAAAATTGCTAGTGTGTAGGAAAAGCCAGTAGCTCATTGCTGTAAAGCTTACCCCAGCACTAAGTTACGTACCTGTGTGTACCGATGTCTACCATTACCGGGTGCATCGGGAGTGTAAGAAGTTGCGTGTTCCGTCCGATAAGTGTTACTCACGCCATTGCTATTACCAGCGTTAGTTTGCTGGGGCGTAGGACACTGACCGTTCATCTGCTGACCGCCTACTATTTGCACCATCATTGGCGGCGGATACATAGTGTGATACATAGTCTCAACCAAATAAGCCTCTAGCCGGACTATAAGTGTGCAGACAAATATGACACGCAGAGTAAGAAAAAAAAAAAAGAGCAAGCTGTGTGGCAAGCTGTGACTAACAATGCGACGATATCAATTTTGCTCATCGGTGTTTCTACCCCCATCGAAACGGTGCTAAGGCTGGTTTGCGAAGCGCCGAAACTCTGAGAATCCTATGTACGACTAACGGCGCATAATTCCGCGTCAAAATTTTGCTCTCTCGATCGGCCGAATTGGACGTACGATTACGACTGGATGTTAAATCTTTCGATCGCTCCCAGTCAAGCATCGATTATAATTAACGGAACCCTGCAGAATTCCTGGAAACAACATACATTAAATGGTATTGAGAGCCTGGTCGATCCATCTCGAAGATATGCATTGGAAACTCTTTACATCCATACTGTTTTTTTTCTACAACCGATATAAAAAAAAAATTGATAAATAAATTAATATTTTATTTATATTCATAACTATTTTTTCTTTTTAAAAAATGTCTCGTTGTCGACAGCAATTTGATTGTTTTGCTGATATCAACGTACCAGGCATTAAAATAAATTTGGTAAAAAAAAAAGTAATCGAATTTTACGCGTTTGCAGGTTACGTTGGAAATTTCAATTGATCTGCGACGAACCTCGGGTCGTACCGGCGTTCCGGCGGGTTCACGGGATCGTGGGGAAACGCGCCCGTTGCCGGCAATCTTAGACCGACGATGGAAGCAAAAAAAAAATGAACGTTAAATCTTACTGCAAGCGAGAGTGCTGTTTCGTGCCGATTGAGCGGAATAAATAAATAAATAACATGCGAAAGGCAAAAGCGGGTAGAGAGAATCGTGCAAGAAGCGACAGCGAAAGAGGAAGCGTGGTCTTTATCGAAGCCGGTCAGAAAAGCACACGCCGAGAGGTCACTCACCTGATTACGTCGATTTTGTTGTATACAATAAATTAATTGAATTATACAAATGAAATACCTTTTATCAATAGGACAACGGTGCAGTCGCCATGTTGCCGTCATCTAGCCGGAGCGTGTAACTTCTCTTATCTCTCTCCGGCGTCACGTCGAATTGTTCTTCCGATTTTATAACTCTTTGACGTCAACCGTTGCGTGATCGCTGCAACGGGACGATAATATTTTTTTTCTCATAAGTTTCGATGGGTTTGTGTGTATGTGTGTATGTGTGTGCGAGTGGTACGAGCTTTTCGAAATAACTAGCTTTCCTCCCCCTCTCGCCTGAGTCTCTCTTACGATTTGCTCATCGTAGGCCTTTGCGCGACGACGAGAAACCCGAAGCGGTCGCGAGCACCGATCCGATTTATTGGCGATCGCGCGGTTGACTATCAGCCTCGATGATCCGCGAACTAATTTTCGTTGCTCGCGCACGAAGACCACACGCTCTGCTCTGCGCGCTATATTAAATCGTTAAATTTTTGAATTTCTACCAAATCCACGATGACAACAACGAGCACGCAGTTCTTTTGATTTAACACGGCGGGGGGAGCTAACGGTTGACAGGTGACACTGCTCGATTATTCTCGTGGCGTTGAACCAATGGGATAATGATGTAAAGCTGCGCGCTATCGTGCTTGTATTTTTTTTTCTTTGTGCTTCACGTGGATGTTTTAGGCGGTAAATATCCGACCAAAAAAATTATCCCTTTGACTTATAATATATTAACGTTGGTCATTTTAACGACAACCTAAATATGATAATTAATTTAACGGACTTGGGATAACCAATTCACGTGATAAGCGTGCCGTGCATGCGGCGGTGGTGGGAGAGTCGCGCGCTCGACGCGAACGCGAAGGCTCGGTGTCTGACGTCATGGCGGTGGGGGGACTCGACTCATCCGGCTGACCGCCGCCATCTTTAATCAGTTGACGCTGTTCTGTGCGGAGCTGGCTTCGCAGCGGTGAGTGAAAAACATGGCATTTACACTGTGGACACTCTTCGAAGCTACGCTTTTGTGCCTAAATGCCGTTTGTGTTCTTCACGAGGAACGGTTTCTTGTCAAGAGTAAGTTTTTCGCTTTGTTTTTCGACGTTTTCTTCGCCGTGCCGGTGACATGTTTTTGCGTACGCGTTCAGTGTCACAAAAGCTAACCCTGACGCCTTCCGGCACCTGCGAAGTCGTTTAGGCGTGCTGTAATAATAGTTGCCTATTCATAATTTTATTGCTACCGATAACGTCTACAAATAACGTCTTGGATGTTATTCGCGCAACGAATATGACATCTCGTGTTTACTTACGTTTACATGTTTTCACGAACCGCCAACGGTTTTTTGAATTAGCTCGTTGATACCTTCAAAATGTCGGAACACCGACCAGCTAAAGCGAAATGATGCGACGTTTTTTAACTTGCCACTGGGACTTGGGCAGGTTTTTCCAGGAACCGTAGCTAGATAACTCGTTTGATGCTAGGTTATGGACATAGATATAGAACGAAACAGAATTACACACAATTTTGTAGTTCTTTATTCAATTTTTAATTTAATTTATTTTGATCTTATTCTCCTTTTACAACCAGTATACAGCAGATCTTAAATTAGAACTCTGAATAAAAAAAAATTAAGAATAATATATTATGATGAATTATTTTTGAAGAAAATGTATGATTTTTGTTTCAGTCGGCTGGGGTGCACAGCAAAATATCCAGGGTTTTGGAGAGGCTCCGACCATCAAATCCCAAATGTTAAATCTCGTGAGGTCCATAAGAACAGTCGCAAGGTGTAAGTATACATAGTTTTCTTTTTCTTCGTCATTCTCATCATAATTGCATAATATCTTATTTCTGTTACAGTTCCACTGATATTCCTGAATATTCTGACGATAATAGTCAAGTTGATACTGGGTTGAGAGTCATGGTGTTCCCGGCCAGCGTCGGGCCGGCAATGTAAATACGAAATAAAACGCTGTTTTCTAATTTTCGATTACAAAACGAACGGCCGTTTTTTTCGTTAAACTCCGACGCGATAACCGAAGTCCACTGAGATGATCCATGGATCCAGATGTTCCATCCCAGTCCCTTTCAAAATCCGTTTTAGATGTAACAAGGTAAGAATTTTTTCCCCACTTCCGCCGTTAATTTTTCGCCCCGCGGGTACGGACCCGCGTATCGGGGCGCTGCAACGAAACTATCGCGTTGCTATGGACCGACGGTGGACCAGCATGCTTACGAAAATACCCTGAAACAAAGGTTTGTGAACATCGCTGCTCGTAATACATATGCTTGGGCAATCGTCGACGCTCAGCGCGATTTACGATTACTCGTGAGGCACGCGTCGAAGTTATATTATTCGTAATTACCTCACAAAGTATTATGCATAATATCTCAGAGAGTTTATATCTCAACAATTTTCGACGTTTACTCAAATACTACGTGGAATAAACGTACGAAAATGAAATTACCAACTTTCACTACCTAAGAGCGGCAGTATTGTACAATAGTAAAGTGCTACATAATATGACGACCGATTACGACTGCTGTAGGTATTATTTGGTGCAAATTCAAAGCGATGTGTGTACGTAGCGAATTTATAATTTTCCAAGCACGGAGTATATCTTTTTAATCCGGCCGGAGGCAATAACATTTGCTTTCCGACGGGAAATTAATCAAAAAAGCAAACATCGCTAATATATCTTAAGGCTTCCGTTCGGTCCGGGCTCAGTCGATAACAGAAACTAACGCAAAAGCAAATAGATTACAGTTTCCGTTACCGACCGAGTCAGTTTTTAAATACTACGGTCGGTAATAAAAACTTAAACCAACTTTTTTTTCACAGACTCCCGGCTTCGTCACGTCACTTTCACTTCACCTTAAGAGGATGAACGGTGACTGTCACGTGACCGTTCCACGAGAGCGAGAGAGATACCGTTGTTGGTGCTCGCAGTGGAGTTAGAGAGACACGACGAGCTGTGCAGTACCGCGATCGATAATAAATTCGGCAATCGACTTTTCTTTTGACGGTACATGTGAAAACCCGTGAGAAAAATTCATTACAGTTTTTGATACCGACTGAGCCCGGGACGGATGCGGAGGGAGTTCTTTCATATGGTCTTATCAATAATTCTCCTTCGCCGAGTTTTCTCGTTCCAATCTGTCCGCGAAGTCGCCATCTCCGCCATAAACGATTAACGCCCAGATGTCGTACATCCGCTATTTATCCCAGAGCAATCAATTGCTCGAAAGTCTCTTACGCTGTAGCGCCGATGCAACCTATTACAACTCACGCGTTTCACACTCGCGCACATCGTTTAAGTGTCTTATTTGCTCGTTGTAACGACCATACGCAACGAGCCCGTGGAACAACCGTACAAATCGACGCAGTTGCGAAATCGCTCGGCTCGACGAGCCGACAAATCGCTTCTAGGATCCCTCGCTGAGAAACGCATAACTGGAGCGATTCTTCTGGCGCAAACTGGAGCTCTTCTTTCACACGCCGCGGTTGACTTTTTTCATCTTTTTTGTTTCTGTAATGTACCCACTCGTTGCAAAATTGCGGTTGCCGCTACTCGCACGCATCTCCCGCTCCTCCTACGTTGTACACCTAAAGCACACTCGTCTAGGAGCCTCGGGCACTTTCCCCGGCCGGCTCTCGTGCTCGTCGCGGCAATACGTGCTGATGAACTCGTAGAACTCGCGGAATAAATTACTCACGTTACATACATTCAGACACACGGAGCACGGTAGCCCGCACAGTCGCGTGTTCCTTCCGTCAGACCGCAAAGCCGTGCCCGATATCACGCAACGTTATTCCGCCGGCAGCGCGCATGTTCCCGTACGATACTCTCTGCCCCCTGTCCTCGGTAGTTTCGCGCTCCTTACGCTCATTGTTTTAGTGCCGGGTAACTCCTGCCCGTTACTTCTCTACGGTAATCTTCCGCTTTCTCGTCCCTGCGTCCATTAAGCAGGTTTTTTTTCTCCGAACCCGATTCATCGGGGCTTATCTTATCGTCTTACATATCGTTGGGTAATTCTTCATCGCAGTCCCAAGTCGCTCTGGCGATGCTGTTCCCGATCCACAATGCTCGCACAGTTGGGTCATCGAGAGGAGTCGGTACTCTTGATGATTCAACGCCGAGAGATAAACACCGCTCTTCATTAAAACACTGCAATTACACTCACCAGTTGCGCTACTCGCGTAACGGTGGATTTACCAACTCGAGAAATGTGTCGCTAAGATTTGTCGCCTTACAGCTCGTCTGGGAACTTCGATTAATCATTTATTTCTGGAGTCATTTTTTTTTGCTGAACGCTTGGTATTTATCGGGTGGGTGATTTGTCGTTAATGTCTTTGGTTTTTTCATTGCTGGGTGGTATTAAAAAGATAAACTTTTTTCGTTTTGCCATTTTTAGTATTAGTTATTATAGCTCAATGATTTTACAGCGTTTCAAGTTACAAAAGCATTGAGCTGCAACTGTTATTAAAAATTGTAACGAATCCCAATAATTTTGTAGCGTGAAACGCTATAAATTTATAAAACAGATAGGGTCGATCTTCGATTAATAATTTATTTCGAGGGTCCCTTTTGGCTCCCTTGGTATTTATTGGGTTGGTCATTTGTTGCTAATGATTTTTTTTTAAATGGCTGGCAGGTATTAGAAAGAAACTTTTTTTTTACAACTTCTAGTAACACTTACCGCTCACTGATTTTACGACTTTTACGCTATAAAGTCATCGAGTTGAAACTATTATTAAAAATTGTAAAAAAAAATCTAAATCATTTTATAGTGTTTCACGCTATAAAATGATCGTTACGAACGACGGTCGGTTAACGACCGCCGACGAGAGTCAGTTAATAAACGACACTATCCATCTACCAATCTATCTATCATTGAGAATGTGCTACGAAAGTTTATATCCATTCATGATTTTGAAAAATTTGAAATTTTTCTTACGATCCAAACATCAAAGTTCTCGGTGTTCGCCCACTCTTACCCTGCCTACCGAATGCAACGATCCTTCCATTTCCGGTTACATTTTACTTTTTACTTGCAAATTATCCGGCCAGTGTTCTCTCGCGCTACTTGCTCGCTCGACCCGCTTCCATGTCTAATTATATCTGTTCCAGCGCCGTTTTGAACGGGTACATTATAGCATCGAAAGTAAGAAGTAAAAAAAAATGAAAAAAATTACCGAGACTCTCGCATCCCCGTTGCCGAACAGCCCAGTTATTCTGTCACTCGTCGGTTCGTTATAGAGTCAAGGAACGGCGAATGGTGGAAAAAAAAACGAGAAAAATCGACGTTCGAGGACAGCGAGAGAAAGACGACGAGGATGCGAGGGGGGGGGGGGGGTCGACAGCAGCATCGGGTCGCGTGAGACGCTGCCCGACATAAAGTATCCTCGTTGCACCGTTAAGTGGAAAAAAAAGAGATGAACAAAAAAAAAAAAAAAAAAAAAAACGTGACTTTCGAATCTTGACCGACGGCCCGGATTTTGCAACCGGAGGTCCTTCGGCTGGCGTCTCTCGCGCAATGAGACGATACTTCGGTAGGCTCGAGAGAGGCTCGCTGGACGCGCGAGCGATGGGAATTTACGTCATGTCCAGCGAAGGAAAATCATCGATCTGCCCCTCTCGTCTCTCCCCCCCTGATTTCCCCCCTCGGGCAGGCGAATCTTCCCATTGGTCATCGAGCCCCACGAGTGAAAGGAGAAAGGCGCTGGACTCTTTAGAAAAAATTGCAGGCGTCTCGGGAATGGAATTAAGAAGGACAATAAAAAAAAAAAAAACACTATAAAAATACAACAAATAAAATAACGAGTAGGAAGACGGAGCGAAGGTAAGAGGGACTTGCCGGGGGAGAAAATTCCTCGAGGTGGATACACGCGCGTGGGATATTTCGCAAAATGTTTATTCGAACCGATCGGAGAAATCGAATCGCTCTCGGTAGGGCAATCATCGATGAAAGTACCGTGAATCGAGGGTTATCCTAAAGAGCAAATCTCTCTCATCGGGCGGCGAGTGGAAGGTTGCTGCATCGCCCGGGAAAGGCACGACACCTCGCACAATATTCTGTATGCAATAAAATTCAAAACGTGTTTTTTTTTCAACGGTGGCGACGTTTATTTATTATTTTTTTTCATACAAAAAAGCCTTTATACAAGTAAAAAAAATGCGGGGTTAAGGGGATAATATAATATATAAAGTATTAAAAAGTAGAAAAAAATAGGTGTATGTGTATCCGTGTGTCTGGTGTGTTTGGTAAAAAAAAAATGGTTCTCGGAGCATTTTTTTTTTGTCGCGCTTCGAACGAGGAGATTGGTTGTATCTCGGGTGCCGACTTCGTTGGGGCAATTTGGGATGGTCGTTGCGTGGAAGATGTTTTGTTGTTTCTCGATCGAAGTAAAATTTCGATCGGCCTCGATCGCCCGCCGTCCGGCGGGAATTTCTGTTGAAAACTCTTCGGCGGGAAGATGACACGGTCGGTAGGATCGAGGGAAGAGTCCTCGCGGCCGCTTTCCATTTCGTACCCGTTGGCGATGGTGGAGGGGAAGAAATTTATCGCTTCGCAACGGTTCGGAAGGCTTCCTCGTTCGCAATCTCGACTTGCTCTCTTCGTCGGGTGTCTCGTTGTGGCAGACGATCGCTTCCGGTTGGCTTGCGTCATCCGGAAGGGTGTCGGTGATTTTCTCACGGCGCCCACGGTGAAATCGGCATTGTGCATCGAGACGTTCCGCGAACCTCTCGTTGTACGTTTTTTTTTCTTCTTTATCGACGCGGCAATTGTGTGTGAAAAGCGTGTGTAACATTGTATTTACAATGCGCTCGTGGCGGAGCGCTGGATCACGTATCCTCCTCGTCTTCTACTTTCATTTTCTTGTTCGTTCATTTTTTATTTTATTTTTTCGAATTCGCTACTCTCGTTCAGACTCGTTCTCCGACCTTCTCACGTTCGATCGTTCGTTGTTCTTGCTCAGCATCAAAATTTATCGTAAAATCGTAAATTTCATTGAAATTTTCAATTCTTTTTTTTTTTTTTTCTCAATTAATTTATCTCCGTAACCTCGAGTCTCGTCCGATCGGGGCTGAGCGTTGGGAAGCAAGTTCTTCGATGTTATTTCTTCCTTCCCGTCGGATGTCTCGATGTTGGTTCGGCCCGGGTCTACGTCGATAAATCCGTCGGTATCTTCACGTTGTTCTTTTTGATTAAAGTTTTCCTCAAACGGTGATTATCTCGATGTCTCTGCGTGCTTGGCCCTTTAGTTGAAAATTTTTCCTTTCCGTTTCCTTTTCCTCTGATAATCGGGAAGCATCTTCGGCCTTGTTGTTGTTTGTCCTCGGTGATGATCGAGCGTCGCTCGCGCGGTCGCCTCGACGGTCCGGCCTGCCGAAGGAACGACTGCTTTTGCCTTCGGCAGGCCGACCGCGCCGAGGCGGGGTAAAATGGCCCGGGTGAGTTTCCGCCCGATCATCAGCGAGTGTGAAAGCCTCCATCGTCTCGGCCTCTCGTTTGGGATTAAAAATCGTTGAACTTAGAAAGGCACGCCGTAGCTGCCCCCGGGCCTGCTAGGTCCGCTCGGGTATCCGACCGGTCCGCTCGGGTAGCCACCGGGTCCCTGGGTGATCTGGTTGAACTGGGCGACCTGGATGGCCTGTCTGATGCCCTCGAGATCGACGCCGACGACGCGGGTCTGGTAGGTCGGCACGCCGTACTGGGACGACGGCGCGCCGTACTGGGACGACGGTGGCGCGCCGTACCCGGTGCTTATTCCACCTCCGCCGCCTCCGCCACCTCCACCGTTCTGCTGGTTCTGCAGTTCCTCCCTAAGGAGAATCTGACGGATCTGCTCGAGGAGCGCCTGGTCGACGGACTGGCCCTCGCTCGTCTGGTAACCGGTGGAGACCTGGGTGTAACCTCCGCCTCCGCCGAAGCCGCCGCCGCCGCCTCCGCCTCCGCCTCCGGAGTAACCACCGCCGGACGGCCTGTTGTAGTTGTAGCCGGAGGATATCGGAGCCTCGGCCAGGGCGAACCCTGCCAGACCGACAACCATACACTGCAAATTTACAAAAATGTATACATTAATTTTGTTTTTTTTTTTTTTATAATTCCCTGACGAGTCGGAACCATTTAATCCGGTTCGCGCAATTTTCTGGAGCGGATGTCGACGACAATATCGCGAAAGATAAATTGAAGAAAAAAAAAACGAAAATTGCTTCGATCCGTCATTAATTTTCCATAGCGGAGCGCGACCCTGTTTCGCACTTATCGCCCGTGAATCGGGATTAGAAAGTCGGCGATTATCCGCGAGGAGTTTACGGTGAGAATAAATGCAACGGATGTGTTAGACGCGCGTTTGTTTTCTTCCGCCTCGATGTTTCTCGAGTGCCGAGAGGTAAGTTTACTTCTTTATGGACTCGAAACACTTTTATAACAAAAAAATATTTAAACATTTATATATATGTGTATACGTTACAATTTTCCTTGAAATTTAATTTTTTACAAAACTCTAACCGGGATGCACTTTTTTGTTTCAAGCTTCGAACCGATTTACCAGGACTACCGTTACATCGAACCGTTATTGAAGAAAAATAAAAAAAATCTCGAGTCTAAAACTTTGTTGGTATTGTTTGGCTTACCGCGATCAGAGGATACATTTCGGCTTCTGCGATGCCGCTCGGCTCTGTGACTCCGGGGAAGGTGCACCGGAGTCCTTTATACCCCGTCGGACGAAGCCCGGGGCCGGACGCGGGGCGGGGGAGAAGAGATGGTACGAGAGCGAAGAAGAGACGGGGGCCCAACTTCGTCGTCGACGAGTGAGAGTGATTCGACTCGCCGAACGTTCCCCTATACCGACCGGTTGCCTCTTCGACGTGCATCCCGATACACATTTTCTGTTTCGGTCTTCTCACTCCGGTCGACCGTCGACCGAGTTTCTTCGTCCTCGTCCTCACTAGCGCGTAGGATTGTGCCGTGACGGTCAATCTTTGTAAGCGCCAATCGACCAAAAAAATGACCGTCCTTTTTCATTCCAGAAAATGTTTGTTGTGCCGTGACCGTCATTTTTGTTCGGCGTCACAAATATGGTCAAAACATGCGAACAACATCTGGGATTTCACTGTCACTTTTTTTGTTCACAAATTTGGTCAACTTTGTGGTCTACGTTGATTTCGAATGAATTTTTTTCATTTTTTTCAGTATTATAAAATGAATACAAAGTTTTCTGATAAACGAGACTGATACTTTGTTAAATTTGAAGTTGGGACTGTGGATGTTTTTAGAGTTATAGCTGTTGTCACAGTGCGATAATTTCGATCGACTGTCGCCGACTTTGCGAACGGTAATTTTTTGTCGATACAAAAAATTACCGGTCGCAAGTCCCCATCTCGAATAGCGCGGTGCGTGATTTGAAGATATTTTGGAGAAACATCGTGCACTTGCGACGATGGGACGATCGACTTCGCGGATCGTGTTGCGTGGGCCTTGCGAGCAAAAATCACGCCTCGAACACGCTTCGATGATCCACCGGAGTCTCGTCAGGCAAACAGGAGAACACGCGTCCTAGACCTACAGTGGACTCTCGGCAGTAGGGCTGTACAGATAGGCCGCCTAAGCCGGCTAAACCATTTTAGCCGACTATTCCGTTTGTAGCCGGCTAAGCTAATACAGTCTTGGAATTTTTTGATGAATTTGTATTTTCTTTCTAATGTTACCTGCAACGTATTTTGACGAATTTTTTCCGTCAAAATACATCCGTAGTTTTAGAATCGTTTTATCGTGCCGTTTGAGGACGTTGATAAACGCAAAACATGGACTCGAAAGGGGTAAACTTGCAATTTTTTGACGATTTTTTTTTCTTTTTTTTTTTAATTAACTGCCACGTCTTCTGACGTATTTGTGCGTGCTGAACACGAATACACTGGCCTTTTTGGACTAAAGTACAATGCGACATCAAAGGGCTCGATTTTATGCACGAAATTATGGACGATTTTATGCACTTGGCCGGCTAAGACGGCTTAGCCGGCCAAACTATAAAATTCATTGGCCAGATAAGATATTTTAGCCGGCTAGGCCAGCCTATCTGTTTGTACCCTACTCGGCAGCAGCATAGCCGAACGGAGTTTGCTGGAACACGAGTCTCGATCATCTTCGACGCGCAGTCCTCTTGCATTGTTATTTTAATATTTATTTTTTTTCTCCCCTTTCGACCGGGACAATGTTGTTGTGTCGTGTGACGAGTTGCGCAAAGGAGGCTCTCAAAAGGCATTCCTTATTATCGAGACGGAATCGCAGTGGCTGGGCCGCAGCCGTTTCGATAAAAGGAAGAAAATAATAAATCATTAATTCGCTCGGTTACCGAGGCCGTCGGGATGAAGTTTGACGCTCTTCGACTTCGGCTGCGAGCGGCGGCTTCGAAACGTGAGAATTCCTGACCCAGGCGGAACTTTCATCGGCGAACGATGTTATGGATACTCAGCCTCGGGATTAGCTTCTTAGCTTCCTCGGCCCACTGGTAGTTTTATTGTTCCCGTAACAGTCGTAAAATCGCTTCGCGCCCCGGGAATTCCGGCGGCAGCGAGAGTCACGATAATTGCACGCGAGAATATAAATACGAAGTTCTTTAACGGTTTCTGGACACATGCTTATGCGTAGTGGAGAAATATTACTATTGTTATACGCCGATGTACTCGTACAGTATTCGGGATTTCTACGCCTCGTCCAGGGCAAAGTCAGCACCTTCATTTTTTATATATATGCGCATAATTGTATCGTCGAAAATCGGAACAGCGTGTCTCACTCACCTCGATAACGATATGTCTGTATTACAGAAAACGTGCAAAAAATAATTTAAAGGCGAGTGCATTTTTGTTCGCTGCGCATGTGAAAAAAAAAAATGAAAAATGAATCGTGTAAAAAATAATGAAAAAAAAAACGAGAGTGCATTTTTCGACGCGGTGAATCGCAACGGCAATTTTAACCGGAATTACTGTTACCGTAAAATTGTAAGATTGCACAAGTGTCTGCTCGGGGGTCACGCGTGATGCGCCGTCGAGCCGCTAGTCAAGAGGAGCCTACACGTCTCCCGTGTTGCAAAACTGGGCCGGAGCAGGTAGTTTCAGCATTGAAACGAATATAAATGGTTGCGCGTTCGCGACTTTATAAAAAATAAAAAAATAAAAAAAAATATGCGAAAGACGGAATTCGAGGCGAGCTGCGAAGGGCAGACGCGAGTCGGTTGCTTTTTCGCCGCTTCTGACTCCGATGGCACTCTCGGGTCGAAGGAAGAAAGCGACGGAGGTCGGGATCGAGCGGGGACGACCGGGCGGTTTCCTGCACCGCGAATGCACACTCGCGATTCTCGTCGAACATACGAGCTGAGTTATTGTCCCGGGAACTCGGGGAACCGGTCGTGAATAATTGGGTCAAAGGAACTCGAGAGTCGAACCTTGAAAAGTCCGCGAAGCGCTCCGAGGGTCGATGCGTGAGACTCTCGGCGCAAAGTTTATTTCGTAGTAAAATTTCATTCGGAGTAATTTGGACAACCGGGCTTATTACCCCCGAGCGAGTCGTCGTTAAATTTTTCGAAAATATAAAAAATCTTGGAAACATTTATTTATTTAAAATTCACCGATCATTCTCAAAGATACAATACTTTATCCGAAGACTGGAGTTTGTTTTTTTTTTTCTCCGGGCGATATTGAGATTCTTTCACCACGATGTGTCCGAAGTGATTATTTTTTTAACGTGAGAAAGAGAGGATCACGCGATGATCCTCTCGCCCAGAGAGGACGCAGCAGGCCCAAGGCGTTTTAAATAAAATTTAAAAAAATAACGCGGACTCTACCCGTCGAGGCTGCGGGCCGAATGTGTTGGCGGAATAAATTGCCTCGACCGAATTGTATAGTCAGGTATAGACCTCATTAGAAATCAAGAAATACGTCCGGATAGATAATTCTACGGTGCTTCGAACTCTTTCCAGAGGCTTTGGCAATACAAAAAGTAGAACAAACCCCCTCCAAAAAAAAAAGATCGATCCCACTCATACAACTCCGCGTGCGCTCTGGGAGTTGTCGCTCGCTAGGATCGGGGATAGGGGTTGAACGAGCAGACTGCGCTGCTTGCGTACTTTGTATTCTCATTTTTGTTATCTTTTTATTGTCTTGTTCTCAGTTCTCGATACTTTATTACCTCTGTTTACTTTTTGATTGTTATATACTGCAATTTTGTTATTTCCACTCTATAATTTTTATGTTATTTGTAATGTTTTTCACTGTATAATTGATTTGCTGCACTGAGAAAGACAGCAGAGAAAAAGGATAGTAATTACTACTATATCGAATAGTTCCCGGTGGGAACGTTTATATAGACAGTTTCTGATAGTATAAATTCAATTATTTAAACTATAATTGTGGTTGCAACCATGATTTTTTCTTACTATCGTAACTATAAAATGTAGACGTTCCCCTTGGGAACAATTTTTTACGGTAAAAAGTCAGTATCGTTGCTTCTACTATGCAATTTTCTCTCAGTGTTCGCATTTCCGTTGTTACTCGTCCGTGTATTTTTGGAGCACGATCTTCTTAGGGCGCTTGCCTCGAGGCACGAATACAACGACATTGATCCATTCATCTAATTTCCCCGGAAAATTCAGTAGGCTCAAGCAAATACAATGTTTTCCTTTAAAAAAAAACAGTCGCAACAAATTCGTTCGACTCCTCCGGCAAGCGATCGTCTTCCTACTCTTCAACTCAGGCTTGAGCGGAGCGTGGAGCGTTTTCTTTTTTTATCAAGGTGGTAAAAACACCCGGTAGATCACCGGGAATTCGCGATCGGGTCATCGCGAGAGAGTCCCTCTTACCCCTGGAACGCACGTCTGCTGGCATACCACGTCGAGCCAAATAGCCCCGATGGGTCTCGGTGCGCGGAGTGTTCAGGCATCAGGAAGAAAAGTTCTTCTCCGCGGCTATAGGATGATCGTTGGTGTGTGCAGCCAATAGTTGTATCATCGTCCTCGTTGCCGGTGGAGGTGAGCTCGCTTCCGTGGAGCATTCGCGGCGACGACGTAATCATCCTCTTCTTCGTCTCGGTAGTCGTCGAGCGTTGCGCGCCAGTCGATCGCCGACGAAGAGCGGGAGAACCAGCCAAAGGTACGAGGCGATCGGCGTATCGCGGAACGGCGACTCGCGCATTAGCGATTGCGAAGAAGGAGCCCACACGGCCGGACACTCTCGGCCACTCGAGCGTCCAGTGTGCGATCGAGAATGGCCGCTCCGAGCTACCCGATCGAGAGGGAAAACGCTTTCTTCGTCGTCGTCGGCTTGGAATTTGATTATCCTCCGTTGAACTCCCGGCCTACTTAATTTCGGCGCTTTGGAACGGAAGCGACCGGCTACCGCTGTCCGGCGAAGATCACCCGATCTCTGATGCCGATCTCTGCGTTGCCATTTTTAGATACATTATTTATTTATTTCTCATCGCCGAGAGCGCGTTAAATTTTTTTTTTATTTTCATCGATGAATCAAAAAGAAGTTGTGCTGAAAGTAAACTTGACTCGAGTCTAGCTTAGAAATGCATTTGCGTAGCGCATCTAATGGGAAAGGAGGTAAGCGTATTTGCGCGTGACTCGGTTCACGTTCCAATAGTCCGTTCATTAATTGACGGTCGTTGCTGGATGTGGGAAGTATAATATTGGCTTGGGAAGAAATGGAGATGACGATGGTCGAGGATATTCGTCGAGCGGCTATAGCGTAGGCAGCAAATCAATCTCCCGCTCGTCAATGGTGTTGCCTCGGAGAATTTATCACTCCCCCACGCACTGTTAACTATCCCCGTTTCGACTGTCGCACGCATCAACCGTAACATAAACTAGCGACGATATTCTTACGCTATGAAGGCGGAGAGAGATTTATGTCTTCGCTAAATTAATCTTCGCCACTTTACCGACCGAACTGGAGGCACGGGAGGTGCTTCGGGTCCGCATTTGGTAGTTTCGTTTTGCGACAGGCGAAGCTGAGACGAGAGGGAGAGAAGAAGAACGGGGATAGAGAGAGAAAAATAAAATAAAAGCAGGAAGAGATACGCAATCGAAAGTGCGACAGGTAGTCCGAGACGAGCTTCTCCTCCGGAATATTCCGGAATATTCGCCGTCACCGTCGGCCGTTATACTTTTTAATTCCCCGAGGCGACGAACGAGAGCCGATGAAAATCCCGCGGGAGAAAATTACGATCGGATAGCTCTTCTGAATTTCTTCATGCTCGCAAAGTGTGTTACTGGTACGTTATATCTATCGGTAGAGTAGACTTCTTAAAGTGCCAATCACCGTGCCGTTAGCCTAAGATCCCGCACGCGGTTCATCTTCCAATTACTATTTCTTCATGTCCAAAAAAATGTTTAATTGGTTCGCTATATCTATCGGTACAGTAGACTTCTTAAAGTGCCAATCACCGTGCCGTTAGCCTAAGATCCCGCACGCGGTTCATCTTTCAATTACTATTTCTTCATGTCCAAAAAAATGTGTAATTGGTTCGCTATATCTATCGGTACAGTAGACTTCTTAAAGTGCCAATCACCGTGCCGTTAGCCTAAGATCCCGTACACGGTTCATCTTCCAATTACTATTTCTTCACGCACGCAAAGTATGATATTGATACGCTATATCTATCGGTGCAGTAGTCTTCTTAAAGTGCCAATCACCGTGCCGTTATCCTACGATCCCGCACGCGATCCATCTTAAAAGGCTCCGATCGTCGCATCCCATCCATCGGAAGATCAGAGTTTCTCGGATGCAGCATGCGCAATGAGACTGGCGGGATGCACACACACGGGACGACGAGTGCGTGCTGTGCCGGGGCCGCAGGGTCGAGGAAGGAAGTCCGCGACGGGCCAGTGGGACGAACAAGAACAAGTGTAGTTTCTTGGTCCTTCTCTGAAGAAACGAGAGCCTCGGGCTTAACTTTCGCTCGCCAGACGTTCGGCTCTGTCCTCCCGGGTCGGATGCCCCAACCATGCTCCTTTTCTTCTTCCTCCTGGTGCTCGTGTTATTCAGCTGCCACTACCGGTCCCCCGATCCCTCGCCGTCGCCGGGCAAGACCCGTACCGTTAGGCCGTCGGTATGAGTGAAACTCTACGGACCACGGGTTTGCGCTAACGAGCTTCTTTGTATAATGATGAACAAGAAGAATAGCCAAAACCACTGTCTCATTTACGAATCTAATCTGTGTATCTGATGTATTCATCAGAAAATACATCAGATTCACGAATGCAATCTGTGTATCCGATGTATGCGTCAGATGCACAGATAAGATTCGCAAATGAGACATTGGTACGGGCCATTCTTATTTCTTCATTATCCAAAGAACACTGCGAATAATTTTCTTGGAGACAAAAATACCGTGAGGTATTCCTATCATTACTGGACGGTATTTTTTATGACGCGATGGTGAGCTGGAATGCAGGTCGGTGGACAATCTTCATAAAGGACGGTAAACTTCTGTATCCACGTAGTGAATCTTCAGATTCATAATTTACGAATCTAATTTCTCTCTCATGTATGCATCAGATGCAGAGATAAGGTTCCTAAATGGGACATTGGTATTGGCCATTTTTTTTTCTTCATTAGCCAAAGAACAGTGCGAACAATTTACGTGGAGAAAAAAAAATACCGTGAGATAATCCTATTATTATTTATTATTATCATAATTACTTGACCATATTTTTTACGATGTGACAGTGTGGTTGAATGCAGGTCGGCAAACAATCTTAATAACGACGGTAAACCTGCAGAGACGCAGTTTTCATCTTTTCTTCTCTATCCAAGTCGTGAATCTCGTGAAACACGAGATTACTCATACGATATACGGAGTGACTGCGGTGAATCTTCAGTAGCGTTCGCCGTATTTGTTTTATGGGAGCTCAGTCTAGCGCCTTAGATTTATCTTCGCGTATCGCCAAAGTGGGCTCTCGACGAGAAGTCGAGCTCGGCTCCACGGGAGTCGTCGGCGTGTCACGAATTCTTTCGAAAGTCGATATCATCGTATTCGTACGGAATTTAGGCATCGAACCTTCCAGCCTCGAGCACTCGAGTGGTTTCCCGACTCTGGGAAGTTTGATGCAATAAAAAAAGGATAAATCGTCGTGTGCCACCGAGAGGGAGATGAATTATTCGTCACGTTAGCGTGCTAATGAAGACGTTTTACAAGGAGCAATATTAATGACGGTCACATCGTCTATCCTCAAATACGGTAGCTGCCGGACCCCCTGAAAGGCCGATTTCTAAGCAAAAACACGGATTAACATATGAATTACGTTAGACAAACATAAATTATGTAAATTCACCTTCCGATAACTAGACGGTCCTCGGACGGATCGTGTCTGGGCGACATAAAATTCGCGGAATCAATTATACACGATAATTTACATAGAGCGTAATTTACATAGAGAACCCTTTCGTACCCATACTCGCCGGGTGTAAAAAAGTCTTCCTGCCCAATAATTTTTATATCGAGTATTTTTAAAAATCGCAATTTTGTGGACCAGGGACTAGCGAGGCAAGGAAAGTAAAATTTCGTTAGGTAGACGTGTTACACGACAGTTGTATGACGAGCCCGGTAGAATCGTAGCTTAGCAGGAAAATGACTGCGGCCCTCGGGAGTGCTGAGTGATTCCGTCCGATAGAAAAGTGGCAGGTGTCCCGAGCGCTTTCAGCAAAACGAAGATTCACTCGCACCAGCCCGTTCGCCGGACTCTCGGCGGTTGTAAGGTATCAACTTATGGAGTTACGCCGAGTGTAAGTGGGGCACTCGTTAGTTACGCTCGGGTAAGTAAGCGGGCACGAGTATCTGTAACTATAATACCGCACTAAACTGTATGTACGAACAGCACGTTACGGGCACACGAGCGTGTGTGTATTTCGAGTACAGCATTTACTTGCTAAGATTACGCAAATTACTTACGGGAAACGTAGCCAGCGGGACTACTTACATGTCCAGAGATGCGTGTTTTAAGGCAACCCTCGAGATGACTCTGAAACTGGTTTTCACACGGGTATATCATAAGAACGTTTATTATTCGGGGTTTTTGGCTCGGCACACAAAAGTTTATGCGCGCGGACCGCCAGATGGCGCGCCGTCGCTGTAGAGCGCCTGGGCGGATAAGACATCGATTTCATCGACATTGGTAAGGTCTATGAGTAAAATGATTAAGACCTTTTTTGGAGAGTATTGTGTCCTCTGCAAAAAAGGTCCTATACCTTTGTACCATTGGACGAAGCGTTAACTCGCAATAGGAGTTTCTCTTGGGAGAACCGGAATTCGATGTTTTTTTTTGTAAATGCGAAGCTGCGTGCGCGTTTATAGAGAACTCATTTCACGACATATTTGCCGGGTTAGTCAATCCGACGTTATATGAATAATGCAACTGGTGCGCATAATTGCGGCGTGTTTTAACGAACCGTTACCCGACGCTCTCCTCCGGGAGTCTTGCACAACGCGCGAAGACGCTACTTTTTTTCTTCACTTTGAGTGACCGCCTCGTGCGATAGTTTCAGGTCTGCGTATCGAAGTAAAGAGGACGCGTAATTAGATTTTTTTTTTGTATGTGCCTCGGTTCCCTCTATAAGGCGATGTCCTTCGTGCGATTTCAAGAAGTTAAGGGCCTCTCTGGAACCATCTCCGCACGCTGAGATCATCTCCACGGAAAAATACAATTCGACGTTTCGTAGTAGAATCTTCCATACGGTATATTGCAACGGCTGAGGAAAACGCATCAGCTATAAATAAAAAAATTCGCAACTTAGATGCTTCCAATTGGACAATTGAATTTGCTCGCAACGAGGCAAACTAAAAACTAAAGCAAATTCATTCTGAATGAAATAATAGCAGAGTCTGGTCGTAAACCCTCGCTGAACCCGTATAATACATAACGCGTTAATCATGCAAAGATCGCGTACGCTCATACGCATCACCGCAAAAGTTCGTCTGTACAGTGTAACGTTGTATACACGGTGCGAACATCTTCCCATGTCGGTATAATTATCACGGCGGTATGTGAAACTGGAGAAACGCTTCCGGTTAGGCCATACCGAGAGCAGCATAGTGAATAGCCCTCTAATACACACAGAAAAGCGCACTCGCGCGTCGCAACAGACGAAAGTACGTGATTACATTCTTCGCTATTCACCCAAGAGGCAAATTGTCGTGGAATAATGCGTGTACACATCGGGAGGTACGTTCTCCCGTTTTTTTATAGCGCCGCGTCGCGTTCGACGAATAAAAAAGAACAAAAAAAAAATAGTCTCGACACCACCAGGCCTCCTTAATAAAGAACATTCATCTCCCCACACAATACGAAGTTCACGACAGTCATTAATTATAATAAATCACACGATTATCATAATAGCCGTAAATCCTTTCTCTACATCGGCGACTTTCTGCCGTGCGGCCGAGTACACATTAAAAAAGCTTTGTGCATTTGAATAACGTTTCTTACACTCAAAGAACAATAATTTTTTTTTTTTCGCTTTTACATTTTTTTATCAATGAGTTGTACATATATTAATAAAAAAATGGTAAAATTAATAAGAAAAGAAATGGTAGACATTTTTCTTTTTAAATAGGTGAACTACGTCGACAAGAAATGTTTCTTGCGTGTACAAACCTACTTGTATGCCCCTCTGGCGTCAGACAATCGGCACGAAAACTGTGAGGCTGGATCGTTCATCATTCGTTAGAAAGGTCGAGGTTTCGTTATAATGTATCGTGTTATCGTGTGCCAAGATTATTCCCTTGTTCTGTTTTTCTTACATCGTACTTTTAATTGAGTGAAAGGTTAGTCTTATGGTCTGCGCCGAAAGAGGCGGCAAATTAGTGGGCGTGCATTAAATTTTTTTTGAAAGTAGAATCGAGTGTCCATCACAGCTCTCTTTTGACGCGGCTGATGCCAATGCCTGACGTCACTGGCGGGAAAGTATTTATTCGAACTCCTTTCGAAATTACGAGCAACCGAGACTCTGATTATATATGTATATAAATGTTCAGAGAAAAGACAAGATGTGTAATCTTATCGATAGTTCGTTCGATTTCGATTGCTGGAACATATCGAGGTCGAATTACGCTTGAGGGTGAAAGGTTTCACCGAGCTTTGCTTCAGCTGGTGATGTTATTCGAATGCTGTCGATGGCACAAGTGCAAGGATTAAAGTTTTGATATTCGTAAAAAGAATTTTTTAAAAATTATTATGGAAAAGGTTGTTGAAGATTTTTTTATCTGACAAGAAAACGTATTTTTTTTTTTCATTGAAATAATAAAACAAATTGATGTTAAAAATCCGAGCCTACAGAGTGTCGAGAATAAAAATGAAGAATGCACGTGGAAGGTTTGTACTTTTTATCGTCCGTGCGAATTTCAACGCGGGAGGTCGGACGCGTTTACGGTCCGGCTACTCGGCACCTTTACGAGCATCATCGCCTCGTCTCGTCATTTCTCCTCTTTCTCCCGCGTTGCCACACACACGTACGCGGCAGTTTCCCCACTGTGTGCACCGGCTCTTCGCGCTAATGGCCAATCTCGCACTCGTCTCGAATCATCCGTTACTTTCCTTTCGAATTTCACGTCGAAGATTTATTTCTCCTGTCGCCCCTGTCAATTTCCTTCAAAACATCGTTATTTTTAAATAAAATCATTGACATCATTGAAAAAGTTAATTTCAACTTCAAATTCATTTCATTGATCGTTCACTATTTGAAGGACAATTTCTTTAAACAAAAATTCTTTAATAATTTTCAAGGCATCGATCGGAAGCGAAAGGGTTAAGCCGAGCTGCGTTCTCGAGCCCGCACGTATATGCAATCCCGGTGTCGATTCACCTCCACTCGTCGACTTCACTTTCTTCGGGAAGTCTCCCGGTGCTACCTGGCGCCCAGAGGATCGACCTTTCCAGAGGTCGATCGCGAGCGGGTTACATCCACGCTCGAGTTTCACCGTCGAACTCATCGTCCCCCGAGCCGTTAACTTTCATTCCGTCGAACGTTTCGTAGATACATCTATACCATGAAGCTTAGCCAACTGCCATTGGACCCCACTGGCTAATGCACGGATGTACCTGCGCGCATTCGTTACCTTCACATTCGCGATAGTTATACTTCCTCGCGTCGCGATGTCCGAGGTCGTCCGTATCTCCGGACGATCTGCCCCGCACCGGATGCGGAAACTATCAAGACCGCTCCGGACGGCCACGGACAAGTCCAATCCTCGCGAGTCGTGAGAAAGCTCAGCGTCATTACGGTAAATATTAATTGTCTCTGCCGCGGCGTCAAGAAAGATTTGCACTCGGCAAGAGCTGTGGAGAAGAAGCGAGCGGTCCGAATATGAATGAACATTTAACAATGACCTTCCATTATATAGGCCAGAGACTATTCCGAATGGAAATTTAATAATCGAGTGTAACGAAAATTAAACGAGTTTCACTCGATTCACCGGACAAGGCTAAGTTTCGTAATGTGAAATTCTTAGCCATGGAACATTTGTTCTTATTTATGTAATGTTTTTGATTAATTCTACAAAGTAAACTTTTAACCGATCGTTATTATAATTTTGGCCGTGTGTGGATAAATTTGTCTCGACCAGAATTCAAGGGTCAAGGAAGATTCGAACTCTGCAAAAGTTTGGAAAAATATGTCTAATCGTGCGGTCCGAATATGGATTTTTAATCCCGTTCCTTCTCCCGTTAATCTGTCCGAGACAATTCCGGATGGAAATTTAATTTTTTTAAATGAAATGAGTGATTCGATCCACCGGACATGGCTAAGTCTTGTAATACGACATTTTTATAAACTGAACATTTGCTCCCAATTATGTATTTTTTTTATTCTAAAAAATAAACTTTTAACCGATCGTTATTATAATTTTGACTATTTACATGACAATTTCTCTCGTCGAGAATTCGCGCGAGCTCCGAAGTATTCGAATCACCAAATCATTGTTAAATATTACCGTCGCAATGCACGTGAGGCTCGTCCGCAATGACGAATGGTCATCGAACTCTGTTCGCAACGCAGTAACGTTTCCGCGCTCGGAATCTCTCGTGCGCGAGTGTATTGAATTATTGGATAAAAATTGCCATGGCGGAGAAGCGTATTCTTTGCGGTCTCGGATGAGTCGATAATGGCTTTCTAGCCCGGCAATAAGATTCCCGGTACGAACGGATAAAACGCGGCGTTATATGCAGCCGCCTCGAAGATAAGGTACTAATGGATGCCCTCGTCTTTTCTTCCCGCTGCGTTATTTTACTATACGAGAAAATGAATTAAAAAAAAAAAAGAAAATAAAAATTAATAATTTTATAGAATGCTCCGGTCGTTTGGACTCTGGTCGGCTTCGCGTTAACCATGCTCGATCCTCACTGGATCTCTCGAATGCGAATGATGATGATAGTGATGACCCGAGGGGGTTCGCTCTCACGCGCGCGCGCGCATTTGTCTTCCCCCCCCCCCCCCCCCCCCCCCCGCAGGGTCGCTGTATCGCGTCTTCACTTCCGCTAGTGAAAGGATCGTATAGTCCTATATATATATATATATATTTCTGTATGTAATGTATGCACGTACACACATACACTCGAGTGTGGCATCCTAGCATCCAAGAAGTGGAAATACTTCGCTCGTGAAGTGCATTAATGCAGTAGGTACACGAGCGAAGGCAATTCCAGAGAAAATAAAAATGAGAAAAGAAATTCCGACAAGTATTTCAGCCCAAAACTGGAAATTGGCCACTTTATGATTATTATTTCTCTTATCGGCGCACCGTTGAAAATGAATCCGATTCATTTTTTTTAAACCGCACTTTCAAAAATTCCCGACTTTAACGATTATTTATACATTCATTTTATTTTACACTGGCCGTTACGTTGTATCGCGCGCTCGCATGGAGTTCATAAATTAGCTTCGCATTTATCTTTCCTACAATGAGAACTCTCTAAGCTGCGCCGAAAACGATGAACCCCCCGATCTGAGCCACCTTTTCGGAAAAAATACGTGCATGTATATTATGTTTATCTTTCATAAATATTAATATTATTTAAAAAATATGTATTTATTTTTCATTATGTATATTTTAGAAAACTGTGGATTTGTTTGTTTGTTGGTTTGATTGTTTGTCCCCCCGCGTGGGAGAAACAAACAAACATATCCACAGTTTTCCAAGATATATATAATGAAAAATAAATAATAAAAAAAAACAATATTAATATTTGTGAAACACATAATAATAATATACGGATATACGTGTATGTATTTTTTTTATATTTTACATATAAATATAGCACCTGTCTTTTCGACCCAGAAACTGGTGTATACGCTCGCCGTCACGTATGAATTTACGCGACGTCTCCCGTTTCTCGGAACGAGAGTGCGTTTATCGGCGACCGTCGGCGCCCGCTTCGTATTCTCGGCAATTTCTCGTCCGAGCAACATCCTCGATGGAGATCGGTGCCGGGCTCATCTTTCCCGTCGATCGGCACTCTATCGGGTGTCCCGATCGTTAACGATCGAACGTTACGTTTTTATCCCGTTCACGCACCGCACAACGCGGCAATAACCGTGCGATGAAACTTCGCCGTAAATCCTCGCGCATCGCTGCCCGACTACCGGACGAACCCGATCCCTTACATAATTGTTTGCTCACTCGCGTACGTTACATTACACGGTACAGATGCGGAGAATTACTCGTACACTCGCGGCCAATCGATGCGCAACGAAATGCCATTTGAACATCAACAAAATAAAATAAATAAATAAATAAACACGCGGCATCTAAACGCGGTACACCTGCCGGAGTTCAGACATTTTTTATCGTTTTGCCGGTTGGGTAGCGAGGGAGAATGGAGGACTATTACGTCAACGGAATGTTATAAAATCGACGGTCGAAGGCCGATTTTCTTTCGATACTTAAAAACTCTGAAAATATTTAAATAAATAAATTTTTTTTAAATGTATTTAATTAAATTAATTTAAAAAAAAATTTAATTCGTTCTTTTGTTCAAGCATGTGAAAAACAAGACAGCAGTGACGAGTGTGGAAATCGGTGTTTCTCTTGTTTATTTAATTTCCTTAATTTGAGCTCGGCATTTAATTTACTTTAATTCCCAGCTTTTCCGGAAAACGGAACGTGACAATTTCTTCAACGTCATTTGGTTTCGTGGGCTCTCGTGGTTCGGTCAGGGCAGGTTTGGCCTTTGCATTTCTTCACCCATCGCTCCCAGTGCTTGAATCCCTCAAAGACCCGAATCTTTTGCGCGCACACTATGTCGTCCTGGAGTGTCGTTTAACCTTGCTTATCCGTGATATTGGCTAAGATTATTTTGTCTTTTTTTAGACACCGAGATTGATCGATGTGCGGCTAAGTGTTCTCCACTCGACACTAGTCTCATCGCTGGCTCGCGTGCGACACGTCCGAGATGGCTGTATCGACTGGACAGGAGGGCGTTTTCTGACGATAAACGTCGATCCTGGTCAAATTTCAATTTGTCTCTTAGAAACGGCGCTCGGACTGAAGTGATAAGCGCTGTAAGATGCTTACATTTTTTTTACTCTATCGATTCCGATATGAAGTGATAAGCGCTGTACGATGCTTAAATTTTTTTTTTACTCTATCGATCCCGATATTGTAGGTCCTTATCCTATTTCGGGTTCTATAAAAGCTCGGTCCGAAGTCTCGTTTCACGTTACTTACCGTGATATTGGCTAACATTGTTTAGTCTTTTACTTTTCTTTTCGGTGTTTCTGTTGTTTATTTAACGATTCCATCGATTCGAAAGTCTCCTCGAACGGACCTTCTAGACGAAATTGTTTACGTTCGCTCTCAAAATGATCCCCGTTTCTTGGGGTATGGGCGGTTATGCAAAGACAAGACATTGCCGAAAACTATGCAAACTTATGCGAATTTCTTCATTTTTTTTTTTTTTTTTTTTCAACAAAGTTAATCGCGCTTAATTTATCGGGCTTGGTAAAGACAAAATGAGAAGTCGTGAAAAATACAACCAGAGTCGTATACGTGCGATTATCATCGTTCAATAAAAAACACACCTCGAGATGTACGTTTCGTGTATATATAATTTTTTTCATTTTTTTTCCGTCCACGTCATCCGTGCAAAATTTATGTCTCGAAAAAATTATCCGACATCTGCTGTTTTCGGCTCGTGCAAATATTTGCATCGACGCGAGTCTGGATTCGGCCTGGCGACATCGTCGAATTTTTCGTTCGGGAGTTTCGATCCTCATAAATAAGGAATAAAGAAATCGGGAAAGAAACGCGGACATTCGGGTCACGCAAAAGCGGGTTTTGTAATTCTAATCGAACGGAATTTCTAAACCGTGTCAAGTCTTCGTCGGGAATTCGTACGACGGCGGCGTAGGACTCGGCTGTTTAGTCGCGTTCGAGATCGCAACCGGGGGGGGGGGGGGAATGAAAAAAAAGAAAAAAGAACTATGCGCGGATGTTCGCACGGTCGCAGGTCGCGCTACGATGATACATTGCGCAACGCATGGCTACCGTCCAATCGACAAATTTGATTCATATCTAACGGGGTATCGGTTACACGCCAGTCACTTCAAACGGCGACAGCTACGTGTTGAGAATAGATCGCGCTACCGTGAAACCGGATTAAATTCCTTAAAAAAAAAAATAAAAAAAAATGATTTAATTCTGCGGAGAAGTAGAGAGGAAAAAAGGAAAAAAAGTCAGAGAGTTTCATAGACAAAAATCTATTTCCTCCACGAGGCTCTTTCGTCACAGAATAATACAAATTCCAAAATAATTGACTAAAATTAAAATTATCGCCCCGTTCCTGACAATGAGTATATATTCAAAGCCAATAAAGTACAGCAAACACGCGATAAATGGATACGCCGAAGAAAAAAAAAATGATATACGTAAATAGTATCAAGGCTTTGGTAATCAATCGCGTATCACTGGGGAAAACCGGCCAAACTCGACTGCAGCAAGGTCTAATGATAGTTACTATCACGTTAAGTCATATCACATGAAAACAAAAATAAATCCTAGCTTCCGGAAGATCGAACACGTGCCAATTTTTTCAAGGTCATTGGGTCTCTTGGGGTCTCGTAATTGCGTCCAGAACTCGAGAGCTCATCGTCGTCGCCTCTTGCAGTTCGAGACATTGGGCAGGGGTTTGCTCTTGCACTTCTTCACCCAACCGTCCCAGTTCTTGAATCCCTCGCGGTCCAGAATCGTCTTAGCGCACTCAATGTCGTCCCGGATGTCGTCGTCGGCGAAGTCCTCGCACCGTTTGTTGCAGATGCCGCCCTTTCTTCCGCGGGTGCACCACTTGAGGCTGTTTATCTGAAACACCCCGAAGCTGTAGCTCGACATCGTCTTCGGACCAGTAATGAGTGCGGTGTTCAGTCCGCTCTCGTTCTGCATCAGGCAGACGAAGTTGCTGATCAGGCTCCTGGATATCCCGGCACGCTGAAGTGCCAGGGCGGCCTCGCACTGGGTGAGGATCTTCGCCTCTCCGTGGCTCGCGAACAGCAGGAATAACCCGGCCGACAACAGCAGTGCAGGAAAAGAAGTCATTTTTTTGTTCCGACGATACTTTTTTTTCGATTGTTCGAAGCGCGATCGATTATGTATGGCGAAGAAGTGGAAGAACTGTGTGGAACTATCGGAGCTAAGCACCGGCGTGTGACTGTACTCGCCTTCTTTCGCTGTTGAATGCGGAAAGATATATATAGCTGCATGTATATATGAAACGTGGAGACCTTGAGCTTGGGTGATAAGCTATTATCTTTAATTCAACACTTGTGGGAGTGGAAACTGCGAATCCACTTACGAGTTACGATAACATTGGAAAACATGTGCCGGCAACACAAGTTGCGTTCGTTGGTTATGCAGACTCGAGGCGATAGTGAATTTGTCGTTACGATATGATGAGAGGTGGCAAAAGAACTACCGATACATTATCCGATGAGCTACCGTCGAAAGATAATTTTGATAAGGGTAAAACGGTTGTACTGCGTACCTGAGTAGAGATAGTGGATCAAATGCGTTCTAACTTGATTTTTCTGACGATAAGCGACGATTCGGGTCAAATTTCAATTTGTCTCTGAGAAACGACGTTCGGTCTAAAATGATAAACACTTTGAGATGTTTGCAATTTTTTTTTTATTTTATCGATCCCAATATTGTAGATCCTTATCCTATTTCGTGTTCCATAAAAGCTCGGTTCGACGTCTCGTTTCACATTACTTATCGTGATATTGGCTAAGATTATTTGGTCTTTTTTTAGACAATGAGATTGATCGATGTGTTGCTCCGGCTAAATTTTCTCTACTCGACACTAGTCTTATCGCTGATTCGCGTGCGACTCGTCGGAGATGGCTAAATTGACTAGACGGGCGTTAATTAATTATTATTTATTATACTGCGCAGAATTATCGTGAATAACGAAGAACAAGATTTTTCCCCGCAACGATGAAAGGCGCTTTTCAATTGAAACTTCGTATTCGATAAAATTTTAGCGCAGAGCCTGCAACTTCGTCGATCAATCTCACGCGACACTTTTCGATACGGGCTTCACAATGGAATCGTAAAAATAACCACAATCGAGCCCTCTCGGAACTCGCGGATAATAACGCGTAGATCGTCCGGATTCTCGTTATGTCGCGGTCACGCGATTTTTATCAACTCTTTCAAGTAATAAATATATGTATGTATATTTTTACGAATTGTAATTATCAGTTGGAAGTTCTACGAATTTTGTTTATCGGAAGTGCCAGTTACGTATAAAAATAATGGATCTGGAAGACCCAACGCTTGATATATTGGTCCCTAGAAATTCGGCCCGTGCAACAATTACATAACACCCACGAGCGGCTGCCACGGCACCAGAGCAGCCTGAGATTCTACATCTTAATTCTTTTTAATGCCTATAAAATCTGTAACATGTCGGTTGAAAGCATTTTTGGTCAAATCTCACGCACGTTTAATCTCCCCAATTGAATATCACGAATCCTCTCACATCCATCACAACATATCAAACATAGCAAACACACTCATATCGTTTTTACACCAATATTTACAACGATTGCATCGATAGTAATTTAAAAATTAAGATGTCCGCTCCGTGAATTCACATCCGGAACTTAAGTCATGTGTCCTGTCGCGATGTCGCTATCTTCCTATCTAATTCACTTTTCGCAAAGTTCGTATAATTTTTTTTCACTTTTTACATTCTCAATGTCTATCGAGCGGAATTAGTGACCGTCGATCTTCTCGACTTGGCGAACCTCCGGTACTCGGGATTTTCGTAAATAATTTTCGCGAGTGTCCCGGTGCTCGCCTAAGTATCAGCCCGGGTACCTCTGCACATGTCGCACTCGACTTCGTGATGGACGCGAGTCAAATTTTAGACCGACGATATTCCTATAGTCCTATTTACTTCACTTTTCGCGAATTTCGCGTAATTAATTTTTTTTTATTCTCAATGTCTATCCAGCCGAATTAGTGACCGGCGATCTTCTCGACTTGGCGAACCTCAGGTACTCGGGATTCTCGTAAATTATTTTCGCGAGTGTCTCGGTGCTCGCGTAAGTGTCGGCCCGGGTACCTCTGCACATAGCAAGCTGCGTGCCGGTCAATCTCTCGTCGCACTCGACCTCGTGATAGACGTGAATCAAATTTTTGTCCGGGGCCCGGAAGGTGTCCAAGTCCGATCTCACGGCTTTCTCGTAAAGGTCGACGTCCTCCTTGCCCCAGCCGTTTATCGACAGGTCGAAGCCGCCGATGTTCCTGTAGTCCTGTTTGTAGATCGAGACTATTCCAAAGCCGAATTGTCTCCAGTAGCCGGTTTGCTCGTTTACGACGAAGCTCTCGTGCTTCTTGGCTTCGGCGTGAACGAACTTTGGATCGAACTGGCTGAAAACCACGGGAAAGTATATTCTTCTGTTGTAAACGGTGTTCAGCCGAATTCGATTCAGGGCCGATTCCGTGAAGACTATGTCGACGTCGACGAAGAACAGAAGATCGTCGTCCCGCGACTCGGCGACACCGAGCTCGAGGGCGCGAGCTCGCGAAAAATTGCCCGAACCCTGCAAAACCTCGATCTTCGCGCTCGGATATCTGTACTTGGTGTCTTCGATCAGAGCCAGCGTGCGCTCGTAAGATTCCTCGGTTCCGTGACGATAAAGAACAACGACGAGTTCCGTCCGGTCGCCATCGGACAAGCATATCGCTTCGTAGTTCTTCAGGAATCGGTCGAATATCGCGTATCTTCCCGAAAGAGGCAGCACGAATCTGATCGTCTTGCCGAAAATCGGATCGGACCCCCGGCTGTTGAAGTTGAGAAATCCGGAACGGAAGATACTTCGAAGAGGCTTCTCTGAATCGTCACGACGCCGACCCTGGTCGACCTCTTCGCAGTCGACGACCTCACGAATTTCCAAACCTGCAAAATATTTATAAAAAAAATTAAATGTCTTCGTATTGTGCAGAACTCGGGGGAAACAAAAGCTTTTTTCGTTCGCTCATAAACTTCGCATTGAAATATTTCTGAATTTTTTCCAGTTTGTCATCTACGGAAAGAAAAAAACCTTTCTAATACCAAAGAGAAGCTCAGCCTGAAGCACTCAGGTCGATGGACCTTTGTCGATATCTATAATTATCGTTAGGTATAAAACCAGTATAAGATGATAAATGTACAAATATATAGCATCGACGATAAATTTCGTTTGCTACTACCAGTTACTTCCGGCAGATAATCCGCTGACTACGAGGGCGAATAAAAAAAAATTGCCAAGGATCATTCGACATCGCTCTGGCCTCGGAGGAACAGAGAAACCCGAGATAAATCAGCGCGACGGATAATCGCCGATCAATCGTTTCGTAACTGGCAGTAACGGGGGCATCGGATTGGCCAAGTCGCAAGGAGTGACAATTGGTTCGTTAATCCGTGATCCGCCGAGACGTCGAGCGGGTCGGAACGAGAGACGACTCTGATGACAATTAGGTCAAGTGTCCCTCACCGGTGAAGTGCTGATGGAGGTAGACGTGTCTTCTGACCGGCAGCGTGACCTTTCGGCCTCTGTACTTCCGGTAGACTAGCAGAAGATCCAGAATGGTGTCCGCACCGTAGGCATCCACTCGCCTGTAGCCATAAAGTACCGATCTCTCCTCGACGATTCTACCTCGCTGCCGGGAACACGAATTTATCGACGCCATAACTTCCCTCGTTATATCCTCGAGACCCTCCTTTACGTGACTGTGAATTCTTCTTCGGGGATTCGCGTCGGCCAAACTGTACTCCGATGTCGAGTAAAAATCCCAGGGAATAACTTCTCGAGTGCTGGTGGGCTTGAAGGCCCTCAAACCGGCCGGAACACCTGCACGAGAAATAAACATTTGTTAATTAACAATTCATGATGACATTTTTTTTCTTATCCATCGGTAACTTCTCAGCTCGATGGACTATGACTACGTCGCCCGAGGATACTAGCTATATTCTACTATAGTGTACGGTATAATGAAAATTACAGATTGCTCGTAGGTCTGATGGGCTGAAGCGAAGCGTGTCGTGCTGCCCTGTGTCTACGACTGCCTCGCGACTCAATTTGTTCAAGTCAATCGTACCCATCAAGTGGTCATATTAATATGAAACTTCCATACTCTCGTGCACGCCTGTTGTGCTCTCCGCTTCTGGATTCAGAGTTGTTCGACTGACCTATTGAATCGCGAAGGATTTATTGGCGAGGAGCGATGTACCGTAACACGAATCGAGGTTGAAAATTTGTCTCGTTAGTCCCGGTCTCGGTTGATGAGGCAAACGGAGATCGTTCGATAGCGTGGGAAACAATTTTCCGCCGTTTACAAATTCGACATTGATTTATCTACTCGATATCCGGATGGGCGTCGCACAGCGAGAAAAAATTACTTATATTAATTAATATAATTACGTTAAGATAACACATTAATATAATTAAGATAACATATTAATTAATTAATTTACATATTGAAAATAATTTTACATGGAATTCTTACCTAAAAATGCAGTGTCCCCCGGATAATTCTCGGAGTCCGGTTCGACCGAAAAAAGTTTGAGGTTTTTGGCCAGAGGACGTTTCTTAAAGTCCTCAACGCTCGCACCCAATTCCTTCGCCATCGCGCTCACGTCCCTGTGCAGTCGGACTCTCTCCTGCTGGAGATCTTGAATCCTGAGACCCTTAATAACCGTTCGAGAAGGTTGAATAATATTGCCAATCGTTTTTAGTACAAAGTCGAAACTCGAAAAAAAAAATCCGGAGGATATGCTCTTCACTCACTCTGATGTAATTATGAAGTCTGTACATGTGCGGAGGACTCTTGACGGGATGCAAGGTAATGGCTCGATGAACCTCCTTCCTCTTGAGATTGCCCGTGAAGGCCTGATCCCCGCTGCTGTTGTGGTAGAGTATCGACTGCATCTGCCAAACGTGAGAAAGAATATATAATGCTCTGCAACGGGAGGGAAATTTCGTTTAATTGACAAATTAAAATTAACATTATCCGACCAGTTTGGAGCTTAAGGCAATGTGGTCCACCTTACCGGCTCCGCGCTCGGTCGGTAACAAAAAGTGTGATCCATTTTTTTGTTCAATTTCTTTGATTATAAAATGAGTAAAATCGTACCTATTTACAAAATAAGCTCTTAAAAAAAACTTGCTTCACTCTCAATTGAAATATTGCGACCTCCCTTCGGCAGGAAGGAACGAAATACATGAAATAACGAGTTAGATCAAGGGAATTGTGATCCGTCAAGAAAACGTCGTAACCTTCTGAATCAATTTGACGCCGCTACATGCTGTTCTCGTCGTAACGTGGCACGACTCTCTCTGTATATATATAGATGTATATTTTACTGTACGAACGAGTGCATCCGGCATTCGCACAACTGTGCAACCACGTGTGGACAACCGGAGCGTTGGTAAACGCTGAGAGACGATTGTATGCAGGCTTTCCAATTTTTACGGCGACCCTCTCAAGATTCTTCTCAATTCGCTCTCTCTCGAGTGTTATCAGCGCGATTAGAGTGAATGGAATACGTGTTGGCCCATCAACACTATATCGACTGCTGAGACGCGAAAGGGCGTAACTCACATAGTGTTACATGTTAAACGGCGTGGGATACGTCCTTATGTTTCTCAGCAGTCTACATATATATATATATATATATATATATATATATATATATATATATATCTCGCGACTTCAATAACATACTCCGAACGACAATGGGATTATTTCCGTGCAGACTCCAATTCGTTCCACGCTCACAATTGACGACGACGACAATGTCTAGCAGCCGGAAATAAATTCGAAGTTCAATTTTTTTATTTTTCTTTCAACCCACTCGAGCAAACTCCCCTCAGTCGTGGCCTACGGGGTTCTCATGTTTCGCCTTAATTGCGGACTCATCGGAAAAAAAATGTGCAAACATTGTCATCAAAGTTTGCAAATTGATTTGCGCGATATTTCCAGTTTTTTTTTTATACTCTCACGTTTTGTGCAAATAAATTGTACTGCAGGTGAGTTTAATGAGGGAAAAGTTTCGTGCGTTTAATATCGAAGAAATTTTATGAGAAAGTGATGAATAAATTTATGTAAGAAAATGAGACGTTTTTTATGAGGAAAAAAAAATCAGTTCGGTATATCCAGCGCATATGTTTCGATTAATTTTTTTTTTTTTTTTTTTATTCGACCCATGTGCGTTCTATTCTCTATACGGACCGCAGCCGGTCAGTCCGCGCGTACCGCGAGCGCGGTCTCTCGGCTTCGAATACTTTCCTATCCACGTCACGACGATTGATCGGCCTGGCCGTTGACACGCTTCTAATAATGCTTCGTTGATTATCCCTCTGACCGGTGGTGTGGGTCGTGGGTTCGTAGCTCGTGCGTACGATGTACACACGTGGAACGATCCCAGACGGGAGTGTTATTTGCGCTCCGCGATATCGTGTACACACCGCACGGCCCACAGGATATTATCTCTCGTATTATTATTCGCGAAGACTTTCCTCAGCGAGGCTCTCTGTCTCAATACTCGCGACCGTGCCGGAGCGAAACTACCAGCTGACGTTTTTCTTTCAACTTTTTTTTTGGGCCCCTTTTTTTTCTTCTCGCTTGCCCTTCCTATGATTAATGTTCTCCGAGATGAGTTACGCAAGAGAGAATGGTTCAAGTCGCTCACGAGATGACGAGGACAAAAAAAAGTCATCGAAGCGAACAGCTCAGTTATTTTTTACAGGCTTCGCAGTCGCAGATAAGGAAGAGTCTTCCGCGTAAGACTTTTCAACGATCTCTCGGGAAATCGACGTTAATTTACATACACAGAAAAGTTTTATGTAACGATGAATGACATTGTATTTTAGTCGCTCGCGAGAAGAAGCTATTTCCGCGGTCAATTACTTTAATATTAAATATATTTAATATAAAATATAATTGTAAATAATTACTTCCTCCGATTGTCTTGATTGTTTTAGTGACACAAATTTAACGTAGTAGCCGCGGGACCTTTATTCTGTCGAATAATTTTAGCGTTTTGAATGCTCCATTTCTTTTTTAAATGTTTATCGTACGTTATAATTCGTTATTATTGAAATTTATATCTCCAAGTCTCGCCGTTGATACTCAGCACGGTGCCGATCGGCAGCGCTCGCGCCGTATGTAGTCACAAACCGGCCCGTTTAACACGTGTTTGCACAACGCGGACGTGAATCCGCACGAGAGCTCTAACAAACTCTGTGTACGCCGCTCACCGAAGCGGCGTAAGTTTGCTCGCTTTGGTAACACGTTTATGCGTTGTATTCCTCGAGCAAACCGCGAGCCCTCGCCGAATAAGTTTGCGCTTCGTTTGTGCATAATACGTTTCGCCAAAGTGGACGTTACATAAAAGGAGATTTGCGGAGATACAGGAGGCATTTAAGTGAATTTGTTCGTCGGCTCGCCGCGGCGCGCTATCAGTGAAATCTGCGTCGAATACAATTGAAGTTTACACCTTCGATTAACCCCACGAGGCGAAAGATTAATGTCCCGTGATAAAGTAACTTGTAGACCGGAAATAATTATCTATTAATTAACATTTCTCGTACAAGGAGAAAACCAGCCAGCGAACTCCGGCGAATTGCAACACGATTACACACGAAAGTATGCAGTGATGAAATGACCCAAAAAATAATAAGAAGAAAAATTGCACATTTTTCAGACAAAGAAAATTAAAGGAAAATAACGTTACATAAAGGCGATTTGCGGAGATACAGGAGGGATTTAAGTATTTGTTCGTCGGCTCGCCGCGCCGCGCCATCCGTAAAATCTGCGTCGAATGAAATTGAAGTTTATATCTTTGATTAACCTCATGAGGCGAAAGACTAATTACCCGTGACAAACTATCTTGTCCACCGGAAGTAATTATGTATTAATTAGCATTTCTCGTACAGAGAGACCGACCTGCAACCTCCTGCGAATTGCAAGACGATACATGAACCTGTGACGAAACGACCCAAAAAAGGAGAAAAAAAAATTGCCCACTTCTTTTAGATAAAAAATATGAAGAAAAGAGGAAATCACCTCGTAACTCCACGTGCATGGAATTCCCGCGTACTTCTGAACGCACCGTCCGAGTTCCACGTCCTCGTGCGTGGTGTACAAATTCTTAAGGCAGTACTTGATATAAGGCACGATCTTCTTGAGCGTCTCTCTCGACATGATGACTCCGGGTCCTCCCATGCAGAAGTTCTCGTCGTACTCGAGGCTGAGCAGGCCGAATTCCTCGGAGTTCCCCCGACCGGCTTGCCCGATGTACATGGTCTTTCTCGAGTCGACCGATCTGAGGAGTTTCTCGAGCCTGTCGGTCCGGACGTAGACATCGTCGTCGGCCCTCAGGAACCACTCGTACTGGTCCCCGAAATTGTTCCACATGTACTGCAGCATCATAAAGGATTTCTTCTGCGGCGGATAACCGTCGTCGACGCTCGGCAGCGCCACCAGCGGCAGATCCGGGCAGTTGTAAGGTACAGTCGAGAATTCCGACGAGAAGAAAGCAATTTTACCGGGCACACCGTTGCCCCAAGTCTCATAGACCGCTTTGGCCCTCGTGCCGAGGTACTTCCTCGCCGTCATCACACCCACGAATATCAGACTCTTGGAGGAGGCTTGCGTGCGCAAATTTTCCTCCTGCGTCCCCGAATCGCCGATAGCTTCCTCCCGACCGGAAGCCGCGATGCCGGACCGCTGAAAGCCCGTCTGCGCCGCTGGCGTTATTACGCGATAATTGAGCATTACGAAACCGAGTACGAGGCCCAGTGTGAGGCCCACTATGGCACTGCCGATACCTCGTCGTCGGCGCATCACTCCTGTATCGCTTCCGTCACCGAGACCACCGGCAGAACGATTTACCGCGACGAGCTTCCTCCATTTCCTCTTTCTCCACTTCCTGCATCCAGGCTAGCGTCTCGCGTCTCGCTGAGTTCCCGTGAACTGGCACTCTTACCTGGGCTCCCCACGATGATTCTCTCCGTTTTCCGTAAGCCATTTCTTCAATCTTTCAACGACCTTTTGGATTCCTCCGTATCTTCGGTGAATCTCGCTGGCGACTCGGTTGATTATAGTTTCATGTCTTCGGCGCTTTGGTCGATGCGATGACGATGGAGACTTTTTAAGTCATTCTTGGAACTTTTTTTTTGGGGGCGAGGCGTGGATGAGTTTCTCAGTGAGGGATCGGGAAGAGACTGATAAGGAAGATATCGCTCGAGCCGCTTTCGGAAGACTCGTCGAGGGGCCTCGAACCTAGCTGATACCGATCCGACGGTCCACTTCTTCAGTGGCTGCGCAGACTCTCCCTCGAGGACCAGTCACGATCGTTGCACTTCGCTCGTTGACACCGCGACCTTTTTTCTCGGTAGCGCCGATAGTGGCACATGTAATCTCGAACGGTTACCGAAAAAAATCGTCACTGTCTCCGGACTGGCGAAATGTGAGTCGATCTGAAAAGAAAAAAATTCGACGTCAATAAAATTGTAAATTTGTCCATAAAGTTTTGCGTATAGCTTCCTTATGAATGAAGCTCTGTAGTTAAACAATTTTAAGAAACGGCTTTCAATCAAATATTTACGTCAATTCACGACATAAATTAATGCTATAAAATATTTTTCTTAGTAGCGAAGCTCTTTAGCATAAGAGTTTTGTACTGGGGGAAAAGAAGATATGAGCCGAGATTCGCGCAACATACCACGACCCCGCCGCTCATAAAATTTAACTGAGAAATACGAAACCGGTGATCACACGACCGATTGCGGGTGTCGGCTTGCGATTTCGCCACCTCTGGACCTGCGATAACTATAATAACATTGTTTTTTTTACGAGGCCGTACGGCGACTGTGTGTGCACATAATTCCGGCCCAGCGGCGCGCGAGCTACCCGTAAATTTATTCTAAACGACAGTTTAGATAAATATTAGTTTTGGATTCGAACGTCCTTGAAGCTCCACGCGGTGGTCCGGTCGGCAGACACGTTTCATCTCTATCGTTGCAATTTTTGCTTTTAAAAATATTCACCATATCCGGTGACCCCGATTATGGAAAAAATCTATATATAGAAGGCATAACTGGCTAATCGAGCCGGATACGTTTGGGAAACGAAGGGTCGGAAGATAGCGGTGATCCCTGCGAAACAAAGAGACCACTGTGCGAACCCGACGCCACTGAGCCATTAAACATCGGTGTACTCATTTAGCATTATATAGAAGCTGATAATAAGCAGCTGTTGTCGGAGACGAGACTAGCTTGCGGCACCTCTACTCTTCTTCTGCTTCTACTTCTTCTTCTTCAGTAAAGGCGAACGAGAATCCAATTCCGTTATAAGTCCTTCCCGGTGGATTAACCTCGAGGCTCCGCGTTGCAGTTACTTTCCCGGAAGATCAGTAACACCTGGCAAAATGGGCATTTAATGGGCCATCTGTACCGAAGTTGACGAGTTATCCGACACCGATCTAGCGATCTATCGATCTCCGACGTACGGTACAACACGCATCAACGGGAAACATTAGTCAATTTTTGTTAATAAATAAATATAAATAAATATAAATAAATATAAATAAATATAAATAAATATAAATAAATATAAATAAATATAAATAAATATAAATAAATATAAATAAATATAAATAAATAATATGGAATTTAGAAAGCAGTCGGACGTGCCACTCCCTCGTCCGACGTACTCAACCGAATTGCTTCCTGCTTAAGTGCCTTCTTGAGCAAGCCACTCGCATATGAACTACGAATAGTGCATCTCTCAGGAGAACCCTCCCGCGTACTTCTATCGAGAGCAGAGCCCTCGATTGTGTTCCTGGTGCCCGCGGCACTCTGTGGTCACCGAGCATAGTGTGCTCGCACGCTCGTTTCCGTTCTCATGGATCCTCCCATCGCGTCTCTATATATACATATACATCGTCAGTCGTAATCGCACTTTTGCTAATCTAATTTCGCCTTCGGGATTGCACTCCGGGTGCAGCGAACCCGTAAAGAAAATTCCGAGACCGCACAGTGCGCTTGTGGCAAGTCCGTACTGCGCTACCATTACTTTACAACCGGAAATACTGTTTTATTACAGCCAGGCAAAAGTGATGTTCACGCCTAACGAGAACGTATCGGCGGCCCTAATCCTTTATCATTAAAAGACCTCCAATGAGACAAAAATTTATCGTGCGAACTGAGCCACCGACACTCGCATGTATTATTCAATCCGGCTGATCGAGTCAGCTTACTCGAATAGAAGAATTAAAGCTCTTCGAGGTGAACAGACCCGCGACCTCAGAGCCGAACAGGAAACTTAGTTATATAGATGAGAGCTCGGCTAAGTTGCTCAGTACAGCGCGGCCTCGGTACACGTATAACGTTTCTTTCTCGTCGCCGCGGGAGCAACATTTTTTTTTTTTTGTATTTTTTTTCTTTTAACCTTTCAACCGTATTATCTCGAGCGAAAAGAATTCCACTCGTTCGTTACGGCTTCTCGGGAGCCGCAAGCTTTCGGAGGCAGAGGATTTCGGGACAATCGAACGAGCTTTTATGTTCCGTTCTAATAATATTTGTGGAATTAATAGTCGATTTACAAGATTTAAAAGACTTTCGACATTTTGCCGGCTCTGTTTGGCTTTATTCGAGTTCTTCCGTCGAAAGGGTTTAACCCTTTAAAGCATACATTTTTTTTGTTTTTTTTTTTTTTTTACAAGTGAGGTGACTTGGGATAAATTTTTTTCAGTTTTTTTTTTTCTACCTGTTCAACCATATTATCTTCAGCGAAACGAATTCCACTTGTTCGTCACGGCTTTTTCGATGCCATCGCCTTTCCTGGGCAGGGGATTTTGGGACTATAGAACGACGGGTTTTATGTTCGTTCTGATAATATCTTTGCAGTTAGAAGTCAATTTAAAACGTGAACATAAAAATCGATATTGTACCGGCTATATTTGTCTTTTTTTTATTCTGCCATTGAAAGGGTTAAAACGAATGTGATTCGAGATACATTTTTTTTAAATGTAATACGACAAGTACTTGTTAATTTTTCAATAAGACGTCTGTAATGACGAGTCACTGACGTGCACACTGATGAAACTCCGAAAACGGTTCGTTGGTGCTCGAGCAGGTTTAATTATTCTTTCACCAGAAGTTGCCCGTTAGGTTCTCTCGATTTGTACCGAAGAAGCGACAAAAAAAGCGAAATAATTTAAAGTACGAAAAAAGGTACCTCGTATACGCGAGCGTGTCGAATTGGCGAGTTTCACGTCCAGCCGGAAGCGATTTCACGCTGAAACCGGTTCACCGGGCGTACAGCCGAAAGTATATTCCTTAGTCGTGATATTCGGTGCGCTATCGTATACGTGCTTTGACGTTTCCAGTCCCAGCCAAGATTAAACCTCGACGACGAAAGAACAAAATAATCGGGGCGTACGAAACACTTTTTCACGGTTCCTTTATTTATTCTTCTTATTATCTTTATTCCACTTTGCACGCTTCACCTACATACTCCACTCGTTCACCTTAATTTCTATACCTCCAGAACTTCAATAGTTAACTTCATAAGAAAATTTCTAAAAAAAAAAAACAAAATAAATATTGAATAAAAATCAAAGGTTTTAAAACGATTTTTGGGATCCGATCGATGGGAATTATTTTGAACGAATCTTATTTATCTTTTCCCGCATTAGAAGCGTTTTCACACGACCCGAAGCAGCGGCTGGCTCACGGTCTGACGGGGCACTGGTTCACGGTTAAATGGGCCCGTGTTCGCGGCACCGAGAGAGCGAGCGAAGTCACTCGTCGCCGTGGTCGTCGGTCGGTGCCGGGCGTGTTGGGTCTCGCTCGGCTCCTCGCCGAAGCCCCGGGGACGGTCCCGCGTGGGATCGACCGGTTGCCAGCGCAGGCAGAGAGTAGTCACACTCCGCTTTGCTGCGAGGCCTCGTACGTACTGGCAGTGTGGGTTAACCCACGCTCACAACCGCAGCCTCTAAACGAACCTCCTCGGCTAATGTATGCGAGGGAGTGAGATCGTGTAAAAGAAAGAAAAAAAAAAATAGAGAGACTCTAAACCGGAAAAGATACCTTTGTCGCCCATCTCTCGAACTATAGACCAGCTGACCAGCCCTCCCTCTCTCGGCCTCTCGCTGGCCACGATGACGACGACCCCGCGGCTCGTTTCATCGCCCGCGATGACGCAACGAACGGTAAACACGAGTCTGCCGAACTCTCGACGAGGCCGGGTCCGTTGGATGAGTAAACTGTTTATAAATTCCTCGAGCATTTTTTGGTAATCGGCGAACTTAACGGTCAACAGGTGGATAACGTTCCTGGACCCGATGGACGGGACTATTGTACCTCTGGTACCAAGGTCGTGTTGCAATTCTATAGGATTCCCGGTTACTCTTTGTAACCGGTTTCCGTCGCATGATCTCCCGTGACAAACTCGTACGGAGAGAGCTTCGGTTAATCCACGCTGGTTCCGGAAACCACCCGGAAGTGACGGTAGCGCTTATTCTTCTTTTTTTTACATCTTTCTTATTGCTAATTCTTATTTCTCATTCTTATTCCCATATTTGGTATTTTATTTTGTTCAATGTTTAGTTGTTGTACATGTTAATTTTTTGTTTTTCATTGTATAATTTTTCGCTGCTTTTTTTGTTATTCTGTCGTTGTACTTTTGAGCACATTTAGCGGGCTTGCCTCAGGACACGAATAAAACGACACTATTCTATCATATTTGTACATCTTCGCGGACTTCTGTCGTGCGATTTTTTATAATATGCGCTCCAGTGATTCGGACATAATATTCTTTCGATTCGTTCAATTATTTTTCCTACATACATATGTAAATATATATTCAAAAAAATAATGTTAGTTCTGATTAGTGCGTTCTGGCGCGTAAAGCGAGTAATGTATGTGCTTCTCGTCGAATAAATTTCCAAAGGGTTATTTATCGTCGACGAGAAGCATTGTCCTCGTTCGGTATTGTAACTGGCGAATTTGCCGCTTCGTGTGCCAGCGTAATTTCATGGTTTCTCGATCGCACCGTTGGTCACGTCGAGCCACGAGGATCATCGCTCGGTTACCGGAGGATATAATTCAATCGAGACAAACGTCACGATTTCGTAGGTAATTTTTTCTTTAAGTACCGCATCGTCGTATAAAAAAAAAGCTTAATGCGCGAGCTACGATATGAGAATCGATACGGTATCCGCTCTACGGGCTTGTATCGTGCAAGTCGATAATGCAAATTTTTGCTAAACTGCACCGGGGAGCGCACCTAACGGAGGTTCGCGTGGTCGGCGACCTGGAAAGCAGGAAATTAAAAGTGATTCGACAAGACAGCTCAGAGCAAAACTGCATCCATGCGCATGTAAACTATTTATAAAACAAAACAAAAAAGAACCAAAGAAAAAAAATCATTTTTGAAGAACGATGTACAATTATAGGTCACCAGTCTGGATATTTTAAATATTGTAAATGTCACCGGCACAAAATTTATTATATATCGTGTTTTTTTCGACACATTCTCCAATTCGAATCCGGGATGGACCGATTAAGCGAGACGAAGTTCGTCGTTTACGCTGAACGAGGGGAAGGCCAAATAAACGCGCTTCGGTCAGCCAAGAGCGGCCGCAGTGACGATAGGTTGCTTTGCATTCTGAATTCGCAATTTAATTGGCACGTGTGCACGATGGTCCGCTGAGGTCGCACCGCGGACTCGTGACGTATTTGAGCTATACTAATTGCGGGCGTGCGTTCGCTCGCAAAGCAGGAACTTCCGTGGAACGATATTGTGAATGATGTAGGTACAGTCACAGAGTCCATTCCGCGATAGGTTACATCTCGCGAGCATTGTCACGGACGGTGTGAAACGCGCCTGACAAAGGCTCATCCAAAGTACAAACCGACACGCTCATTCGGTAAAAATGCGCGAAAGAAAGAAAAAATCGCCAGTAAATTTCTTCCTCCGCCAGCGAAAGGGTTAAATTCGATTATCACACGATCTCAGGATGGTATTTCCAGCAACTTGAAAGGACCGCAAATCGAAAAATGGTACATTCGTAACGTGCGAAGAATCCCGAGCGGAAAATCGAGTGGGGACACGCCACTGATCGTATACATGTATATACCGGCCGAGGTCATGCCGAACGAAAAACAGACTGTATTTTTAGCAGGCGAGTCGTTTACGACTCCCCTGCTTCCACTGCTGGACGACGTCCAGGCTTTAGCCTGGACGTGCGGCCGTGATGAGATAAAGGAGAAGGAGGAGGAAAGGAGAAAAGAGGAGAAGCGAAATACGAGGCCGTAGGCAAAATCCTGTACCCACGTGACGGGATTGCCGTCTGGATGCAGGCCCGTTCCAAAGTCTCCCTCCGTTCCGATCCCCCATTATTATGCCATGCCCGGTGAACTCTGCACGAAAAAAATTCGAAACTCGTTTAGGAATACAAGACTCCAGCGAGGAATAAAACAGCGAAGAATCAAGAAAAGAAAACAAGAATAAATTGACGCGGAAAAAATAAACGAGTGTCCAGCCAATTCCTAACCTCAAAAATCGAGAGCAGAGTTCCAACAGGTCGATTTCCTTTTTTTAATTTTTTTTTATCGCGATTTCGGCAGAATATGTTTAAAAAAACATCGAACCACGAAGCGAGTGCCGAATTTGTTTTCTCGAGTGCGTGTAGCGATGATCGGCGAGCGGATTTACAAACGGCAAAAGATACGTCCGGAACCTCCATCAATTACGGCCTGTCGACTGTTTAGAGTCCGGGCTCATTCTCGGAATTTTTCAAGCGGCCAAAAGTCGCACGAGAGAGATTCTAGCCAGCCGCCGGCTCACGTGCGTCCAACACTGAGCTTCCTTCTGACGAATTCTTTCTGAGAATCGCACAGCCTGCGATCCTGCACGACAGAATTCTGTATATATTTATTCAGATACTCGTGGCGGGCGAACATGGCGGAGAGTTAATTTTGTTCGGGAATTCGATCCGACTGTGCACCAGCATTAATATTGTTCTTTCGTCGGTAATATTTCATAACTGGAAAAAATTGTCCAACGTTACATTGTATTTTTTTTTTGCGCAACGTTTTCGCCGTTAATGTATTATTTATAATAACGTACGAATAGCTTTAGGATGGGAACCCCGGGCCAATCGGTCTTTCAATCCTGTCCCTGTTCCCCTCGTTTTGGGAGGATAGAAAGCTGTCTCGCAGGTAGTCGAGCTGCCTGCAGGCGCGTCCAGAGAATCGTCTCGCGTCTTCCAGGATCGTTCGCAAACCCCGTAGGGACGGGCTCACCTTTTTCGATAACGGTCCTTTTGCGAGCCGGTCTCTTTGTACTATACCACTATAACTTCGAGGACCACGGAGGGAAGCCGATGGAAATACATTTCGACCGGGGAACCGGATAAATTTCGATGCATTATTCGCAATCTCTTTTGTCCCTTGGTCTATCTTCTTTGGAATATATTTCTTCATTCAAGTACTATACAGTAGTTACTTCTACTAAAATAAATACTTTATTTTCTTTTCATTGTCGTTTTTCTTACATCATTCATTTCGATGGAATTACTGCCAGTATTAGATAGAATTACTTTTACAGTATGCAATAGCCCGTTGAGCGCCACTGGCCTTGTAGATTCGTAGCGACACCCGGATCCGCTGAAAAATGTTTTCCCCTCTGATTCGATAAATCTATGAGACTGCATCCGGATGGGTCTTATTCCCTGTTCCAAGGGTTCCTGATTACTCATCACGTCATTAGTCGTGATTGGTTTATCGATCCAGCTATTGAACATTACCGGGAACTTTGTTTCTGCCAAACGCACCCATAATAATCAATAAAAATGATTAAGCAAGTCATGTTTACATGAGACCTCGTTGTCTCAATTATTCAATTGCTAAAAATAAGAATTACGTTCCATTAATATCTTCCCGCCACGACTTCGTACGTGATCACGTGGTTCGACAAAATGGCGGGAATTATTGCCGTGACGGTAGATCGTTGAACCCTACGCCGAGTCGAGCAATCGGCAACAAATATCTCGTTAGATTCGGTCGTTTACAATGTCGTGAAAAAAAATTAAAATTAATATTTTCCGATTCCGATATTCATCGCGATCGTTTCGTTACTCGTGTGAAAAAAATCAATGGAATATTATTATCTTCTCCACGAATATATCAGGGATGTAGTCTGCCGGAGGTTCCTCCGAAGCCAACCAATGAGGATCGAGTATTCGGCTTTTTATGGAAATGCTCTACACGATCCCATACGACGCTCAAAAAACGTTCGGCAATTATGCTCATCCCAATGAAATATAAATGTAACTATTTTTTTTTAAAGTACGATATTAAAAGTTAGCAATTTTATTTCGCATAGGTACACGCAGTAAGAACGTTTTATAGTTGAGGCCCGTCCGTCGTTTCAATTTTTCGCCGCTAGAGGATAAAAATAAAAATATAACTACGTGGCTCGATCGCACGCTAGTTACGTTCCTGCAGTCAGAGTAGCTGATTTGACCACCGGCGTCACGGGAAGTGACGCGCGTCGCTTCGTTACGTTTACATTCTGTTCCCGACGTCGCGTTCATCGGTTCATTGTGGGAAGCCATTACCCTCGTCCGCGTTAAGCATCGTGCCATATTCCCCACACGCGTCCCAAAAGTAACAACCATTCACGTAGTTTTAAGTGAAATATTATGAGAGTGAAAGCCGAAATGGACGACGACGAAAAGGGGTGAGTGTTTGGAGTTATTATAAAAGCGATACGTTGTGTTTGTACAGTGAAAATATATATGAGTTAAAAACCTCGCTTGGTATGTGCCTCGACGGGGCTCTTATTGCGCGAAATGTCCGTTCGCGTATCACGCTCCGAGTGTGCTTTCACGTACTTTTGTCATTGAAAGAATCTTCCATCGTCACGTCTGCCCCTTCACCGCGAATCAACATTATTTGATAGTGAAAAAAATGCAGGAAAAAAAAATTCGACTTTTTCGTCGATCGAAGCATCGGGTCTCGGGGACGCTCCGCGAGGAAACTTTTTATGCTCGCTAGGCGGTACTTTGCCGAGGAGAGATCGCCGCCAATGCCGGTTACGCACGGCGTTCCCTGCTCAACTAGTTTTTTTTTTTTTCCTCCATCCAAACCCGCCCACGCCGCGCGATTTCACGTACACACCTTGATTCGATCGCAATTTTCTCTCGTATCTTATTAAAACGCGTTTACAAGCGTACAACTTGAGAGAAATTATGAGAGATCCGGTGAAAGTGCGCTGGCAGTGCCGGCTTGCGCTTTATTTGCGCCTTTCGGCAGTCACACGTCTTTCCCCTCCTCTCTCCCCTCCCCTTCCCTTGCCATGTCGACTCTGGTTGATACGCGAACGCATTGGAAAATTCGGACGCTCGTAAAATCAAACATTCACGCAACATGTCGGACGGATTAAGTTTGTTCATTGCAATTTATTTTTTCTTTTTTTTTTTCGGTCGTGCTAAAATTGAGGGTATCGGAAATGTTGCTTCCGCTCGAGCGCACTTGACCTAGGCTGATTCATCGGGAGACACGCCACTGAGAATGCTTCGGCGAGCTAGTTACCTGTATCTATTGTGTATCAGATTTTTTTTCGGTTGGAAATTTAGATCAAACGTCTCGGTACAAACCGGTTTAGCGAGCCAACGAACGCGACGAGTCGCGACTCTCACAGCTATTGGCGTCGGCATCAATGCTTTATTTTTTTTCGTATATTTGCACAGCATGCCTCTGTCAAAATTTTCGAGCCACAGGAAAAAAAAATATATATATTTTTTAATATCAAAATTTTGGGAGCAGCTACATAGAACTTTGTTGACCTAGGACAGAGGCATGACCGAGGCTGGAGAGCGTATAGGAAAAAGATTCCACCAGGGTCCGAAACAACCATGCACATGCATAGTTTCTACCTAAATATACAACGGCCAAACAACTCTATGTACTATGGTGCAAGGAAATTTTGGTTTAGAAGAATTACTCGACTGGTATTTTTACCATCCATCGATCGATAAAACTTGAACAGAGAAATTATACTCTACGTCAAATTAGTTTGTTGGGTGTGTTGGTAAATTTTCAATCAAAGCAGCATTATAGAACATGCTGCTTCGCTGCCTGATTACGCATAATATTGGTCTTTAATTAAATTGATTTAATTTACTCAACCGGAAGAAAACAATCCATCGACGAGTGAATTTGGTTCAAAAAAATGTTTACGCTGACTGATAATCTCAGCCGCAAGGGAAAAAATGTCTTGTCTTTAGCACAGATATCAAAGCTTCAATTTCGTAATTTTTAGCTCAGGCAACTTTCTCAATTTTTACATTGATGCAATAAAAAAAAACTTTGATCCCACTTTCCAGTGATATTCATGAACTGCTGCTTTCACTGCAGATTCCCTAGAGATAATATATCGTCGTTTCGTCAATGTGCAGATAAAAAACAGACCGCGATGTTTATTACTGTTTAATCATTTGAACAACGATTATAATCAGAGACTCGGTGTAGATATTTTCTTCAGACACCGCACTCGCGGTAGTAGAGGGTCAATGTATCTGAGTCACAATAGCGCCAACTCCGTGGTTTTATGTATCTTATACCACTTTTTTTTTTTCTTCGCACACCCGCAAAACGTCGAATAATATATCAACGAGAAGCTTTCAAAACTTTTATTCTTATCGTGAATTTCAACATTTTTTTTATCAATTGCAAACAAAGCGAGCTCATCGTCGTATCAACGTGTTTCCCCCCCCCCCCCCGTGTTTTAGTCGCACTAAATAATGGCGCGAATATTTTCGATAGACTGGTTCCCATAATTATCACAATTACTCATGAACAATAACATTAACTCATGAATAATTCGATTTGTTCAAACATTTCGCAAGATCGTTTTTTGTATGACGAAAAAATGTTTCTTTGCAGAAAACTGTTTGTTGGTGGTTTGTCATGGGAGACAACGCAAGAAAATCTGCAGCGTTACTTCAGCCGTTACGGCGAAGTAATCGACTGCGTTGTTATGAAGAACAGCGAGTCGGGCCGGAGCCGAGGTTTCGGTTTCGTGACTTTTAGCGACCCAGCTAACGTCGCTACTGTTCTTCAGAACACACCTCATCAATTGGACGGTCGTACGGTAAGATATTTTCTGTGTTACTTGACGAACGTAACGAGAAAATAACCAATAACCAATGAAAATTCGATTATTAGAGTTATCTCGAAAAATCGTGAAAATAAAAAAAAAAAAACATTAAAAATCAATATTTTGTTTTAATCGTCGGTTCACAGATCGATCCGAAACCATGCAACCCGCGTACTCTACAAAAGCCAAAGCGCAGCGGCGGTTTTCCCAAGGTATTCCTCGGTGGTTTGCCGAGCAACGTGACCGAAACCGATATGCGGTCGTACTTCACTCGCTACGGCAAAGTCATGGAGGTTGTCATCATGTACGACCAGGAGAAAAAGAAATCCAGAGGTGAGCTCGCTATATTCAGTCACTGATGTTTCTTCGTGCAGTCTAAATTCAGCTGTGACAATGTTTACGTGAATTTTTACGTCTTTTGAAAAAAATAAAACTTTCAAGATACATTGCATTTAAAGGCACTCAGAGACTAATTGGGACCTCACTCTCCACGTTCGATTTTTTCCTGGTCGTTTATAGTTATCCCTTTACTAATATGTACGATGATAAAGGACTTTTTTTGAACAGTGAAATCGCTGTTACAATATTGAACGATTATTGTAGTATACAACTGAAAAAAAAACATCACATACGCAATTTTCGAAGAATTTCGGTTTACCCTTCGTTTCGTTTATAAAAGTTCTTTACAATTGTTTCAATTACTGAAGGTGTAATTATTGCACTGATAGAATATAGTAGTATTGGAAACAACAACGGCAATGTAAAAATAAACTACAAACCATAAAGATGTACAACAATTCGCATACTTCCGTTAACAATACTTTTGTCAATAGAACTATACCAATTGTCAGATGAATCTTTGTTAAAATTTATAGTCGTTCCCGAATACTACTGTATTTTTTTAATCAGTGTATTTACCAGAAAAAAATCGAGTGTCGATCGAGTGTATCACAACAATGAGTACTTTCGTCGTCGAAGTCAATCGAAAGTGGGCGTTGTCACAGCTATCGCATGTAGAACTGCACAAAAAAAAACTGCACCTTCCCCAATTTCCCGATATTCTTGGTTAGCGACCTCAAATTCAATGATAAAAAATGATTTAACAAGATTCTAGTAATAATTCTTCTTTGAGAGATCATGCTACTTCGCGACCAAACTTTGCACATACGAAAGAAGTGTTCGGCTTGTAAAATGTTTACGAACAGAACACCGTCTTTGCAGCTGCATATTCGATCGGCGAACTTTATCGATTAAATTAAAGATACATCACTTCTGCCAGTACCTACAACCTCCACCTACGGTAATCCTATCTGCCTCGCCCACCCTACCTCATATTTATCACATAACAAAGTATCACGTTACGATGCAATACGTTACATTACGTTACATTCCACAATCCGATTACATGTTTTTCTGTAACTATGTCTACTACTAAGTGCGTCTTATAAGTATTGTTAACTTAAGGCTCGGTCAGGCTATGCTACTGTAAGTTAATACATACATAGCTTAAGTTGGCTAAGCTACGGTTAAGATGTTTTCTGTAAACTTCGTTCGTTTACACAGGCTACCTGTTTCATCTATTCATGAGAACTTAAGAAGTAAAAATTATTTCATTCGTTCGAACGATACAGCACACAGCAAGGTTTAAATTTAGAATTTCGTTTTTTGTCGTAAAAAAAAATCCCTCAGCGTCACTCACTTTTCCTTTGTGCTCGCGATTTTTTTGCTGTTACAAAGTTACTTTTTTTAAATTTTATTTTCATCAATGCACCGTAGCACAACGACGAGCTTTCTCACCGCCTTTCTACCTAATTTCCTCGTAACGTATTATGTGACGTATAAACATGTATGTATACATGTTTATAATTCGTAATAATGTACATTTATAATTCGATCATTATTAATTAATTAAAATAATAATCGTAACAAAAAAAAAGGTTATAACGATTAGTTCAACGAGGATGAGATTTTTGAGATAAATAATGATAAAGATAAAGGGGAAAAAAATCATACCCCGGAGGAGTACCAGAGTCGACACTTTTTTTGATATACAATGTGTCACGTTTGGACAACAGGATTTGGCTTTCTCAGCTTTGAGGATGAAGACGCAGTGGACCGATGTGTAGCGGAGCATTTCGTCGTCCTGAATGGAAAACAGGTATAGCATATCCTCAAACCACATGTTACTTTTATATATATATATATATATAAAATATCTACTGCTATAATTATGCGTAACGACGAACACAATTTTTTTTCTATCGAAATAAACAACAACAAAAAATAACGACAATATTTATATGTTCGATATACGTGAATAAATTAATGATAGAGATTATTCTTCATCATCACAATGTAAGAATATGATGTAGTTGTTACGATTTTAATATGATGCGCTATATACTGTATGAAATGTATAGTTGATACGTTAATTAGATAGTTTACGGTATATTACATTACGGATGAACGATCCAGCAGCATATATTAGAAATATAAAGTTATCATAAACGGTATTAAGTTTAGTAACGAAGTCACGACGAAATCGCGTGTTTCTGAAGTAATTATTAGAAAAAATTCTAGTATAGAAATAACTATATAGTTGATAATTGGAGGATAAAGGAGGATGAGTTTAAACGATTTTTTTTTTTTTCATTAATATTTCACAAATCTTCATAATTTTCGAACTCGCGGATTTGTAGCTTACGTTCGTTTCGTTGTTGAAAAAAGAAAAATCTAAACGATAGTGTATATTTAACACGAAATTTTTGTCGAGTCCCCCGGTGAATTAATGAAACGTGAATTGGTGCTGTTTTCAGGTTGAGATAAAACGCGCTGAGCCTCGCGACTCGTCGAGCAAGATGAACGACGGCCATCAGGGTCAGTGGGGTCCACCGCAGCAAGGTGGACCGCCTATGGGAATGGCGGGAAATATGGGACCGATGGGTGGACCGAACGGGCAGATGGGTGGACCTATGATGGGTGGTCCGATGGGACCTCCGGGTAATATGATGCAGCAGTACCAGGGCTGGGGCTCGACCGGTCCTCAGACCGGTGCTCAGTTCGCCAGTTACACTGCCCAGTACAACGCTCAGGCCTGGGCACAGCCGCAGCAGCAACAGATCGCACCGCCGCCGCCTCACCAATGGGGCAGCAGTTACAATGTCCAGCCGGCGGCGGCCACTCAGGGTTACGGGAGCTATGGTAAGTTTTTACTTTCCTCAAACTTATTGTATCCTCTTACTATAAAAACATGAGAAGGAATATAAACAAAAACAATGTGCTAGCCGTATGCCTACAAGAGTTGGCAGACCGTGATCCCGAATTCCGATATACAAACTTCTGTTCGCGAGATCGTATACGGTCATAGTTACATAACGAATTAACATAACTTTGATCCTGCCCCCCTCCCCTTCCATCCTGCTTGGAGAGGTTTAGTTGTCTCTTGGATCTACTCTTATGAAAAAAATTAAATGAAGCAAAAAAAAAAAAAGAATACACGAAAACGAGCTCAATTTGCAAAGACGAAAAAAAAAGAAAAAATTGTAACGAGATGAAAGGAAAATGGAAAGATAATAGTGAAATGCTTGACACACACGCCCCCGCCACGGAGGATAATGAGGAAAGAAAATACAATAGGATGAAATTCTAGAAACTTTTATGTTTCCAATATAAAAAAAATTAACATAAAAAAAAACAGGAAAAACAATTCTCTCGGTTGTTCTCTATCATTCTGGCTCTGTTCACTCTCTGCTCTGTTAATATCTTGTCGACTCAAGCTCGAACTGTCCACGTTAGACGGGCGTGGTGGAAAGAAAAATTAGCTAAAAGTGTGAATTACAAAACCACAGTCTTAAAAAAAAGAAAAAAAAAAAAAAAACAATTGTAAAGAAAATAAATGAAAAGAAAGGACTAAAAACGAGCGAGGTGAGAAGGTGAGGTGTGACGGTGGTCGGTGACACGTGTTTTGTGTGGTTAATGATCGCAGGTGGGCCGGCGGCGGCCGCTTCAGGGGGTTACGGGCCCACGGCGGGTACTGGCGGGGCTGCGGGGGGCGGGCCCGGGGGTTCCTGGAACTCCTGGAACATGCCACAGAATGGGCCCCCTCCTGGGACCCAGCCCCCACCCCAGCCCCCTCAGCCCAATTCCTCGCAGCCCAACTCCAACTCGAACCCCTCTGGCCCGCAGGGTGAGTCTTCAAGCTCAGTCAAACCAGATGAAAAATTCTCTATCTCTCTCTTTCTCTATTTCTCTCCTCTTTCCACCGTATCGCGCCGACAAAAATAAAACAAAGCAAAACAAACAATTGAAAAAAGAAAAAAAAAACCTCCCTCTTCCACTGTCAGCAATCTGACCGACCCGAGATCGATCAGATTTCTATACGAACAATTGTCTATGAAAAATCGTAGTGATTTCGAAGTAAAACGATTTTTTTAATAGGCATATACATTTTTATAGGCACAGTTATATAAAAATTTTGTCGATCTCCGTGACCGACTGGACCGACTGGTGACCGTGATCGACCATGTCCAGGAAAAAAAAGATACACCGGATTCGTAGACTTCTCGCCAAGTGTCGGAATCGGTGGTTTGTAAAAGTAACTTTATCCGGGTTATTTCGGTTAATCGAAATAAACCGAGCGCTATGCTCTCCGATCGTCACAAAAATTATTTTTCGTTCACCAGTCTTGTTTTCAGAATAGAATTACAAATGTATAAGTAGCGTACATGTGTCTACCGTTCGTAAGAATTATATATATATTTTTTTATTGACGTTGCGAGAGAAAAAAAGCTCGAGGATGTGCGGCGAGTCGAACTGGAATTGTCTCGTTTTTTCGTATCCCTTATCCAGAATATATTCCTCTCGTCTTGTTACGAATTGATCTGGGATTCCCGTAGCTGTGTCACGATTATTCGTGCGACTGAACGAATTGAGGACCTCCGCCGTTATTGGCCTATGTTTTATTCTTTTTGCGCTTCTCAATTCTTTTTTGTTCACTCTGCGTGTAGACTGTCCAAGAGCATGCCACTCTGTTTCTCTACGTTTCGAAGACACTGTATAGCATTCGATTGAATTATAGTAATATTTATCACACTACAGTACAATCGTCTTCATAGCGCTATTAAGTTTGGCATAATTGATCATTGCTCTATATCCGAGACTCGAATTACTTTATCACGTGTGGGTAAAATTTTTTTATCGATCTACATTAACCATTCGTCAGATGTCTAAAAATGATTTTGCATACAAACACTTTTCACTTGCAAATTTCAATACTGGCTCGTTATCGAACCACCGTTTACCAGCTTGCGATATCGGTCGAATTAGATATGTGGAAGACGTTTCAGCTCTTCTGTATATTTTGTCTGTGTCCATAATTATTCAAACTCAAACAAAACAAAAAAGAACCACAGTCAACGCGTCCTTCGCCTTTAAAATGCATACACTTAGTTTACGAGAGCTTTGATAAATAATTCCACACGTACGATAAGAAAAACCGCATTTTAGTCATCACATCCACAGTATTTTCTTTCTAAATAAATAGCTAATGAATGGCATCTCCTGGGCACGGTGGCAATCGGCACGAGACATTGTCAAATTCTTGATCGGTCGGTAGTCGAAAAAAGAAAATTTACAACTCATCATAGAATTCACAAGTAGAATGCATTAATTTACTTCACAGACCATCGTCGCCAGCGTTTTATAATTCGTGTTACTGTTCAGTGTCAACTTTTCGTCACGTACAGCAAGGCGGATAAAAATTAAAAGAATAAAAATAAAACTTAGAAAGCGACAACGATTCATTTATAAAAATAGAGCGTAGAGTAGGGTAGTGCACTCCTATTCTCATTCCTCATTGTTCCTAACCTTGTTCAAGCCGCTGGGCGGATCGATGCCGATCGTTACGATTCGTAGTAACACGCTTGTGATGTTATTTCATGTTTATTTAGGCCCCTCCCCCCACGAAAATACAAATGTTGTTAAAAAAATTAACCAAGATCCGTCCTGTACATGGCCCAAACCCTCTTCCACGAACCAACAATTTCATTCTCGTTTGCTTGCTATGTGCCTGTAAATAACTTTTTTCTTTTTTTGTGTTTTTCATTTTGTTAGAATTGATACTACTTATTACTTAAGCTTCCCGACTCACACGTTCTAACTCGAACGGGTTGCATCGCATCAACGTTATTACGATCGATCAGTGCTATTTCGAGCCTTTGAGTCTCCGACGTTTTATGCATTCACGATGAGTCTTATACTCTTCGTCTCCTGTCGGCTAATACACGAGCTCGTGCTAGACGGAGTGTAAAGATCGAAAAGTCAATAAAGAACCCGAGTCTTTTAGCTGTTCAATGCCTCGAGATATTTCAGCGCAGTCGTCTACAGTAGTAGGCAATTGAAGTGGAACAAGGTTATTTTGGCGAATGTATACGTAAAAGGGTCCAACTTTTGCCAAAACTGGCGAAAAAAATCGTGTTCCACTTCAATTGCCTACTACTGTATTTGTTCGATTTATTATAGTGCATACAAAGATCGTAGATGAGATGTTGGTAGTGGTGGATTATCCAAGCGTAAAAAAAAAAATAATTCGCAACCAGTCAAAAGTATAGCAGAATATTGGTCTATTATGAAAAAATGAAAAAAATAAAAATTAAAAACCCGGTAATATATGTCGAAGCGGGAGGATTGAGGTTCGCCCAAAAATTATCTTCTGTGTTTTGAAAGGCATATGGAATGTAGATAAGATAAAACTTATTTACTTAATTTCGCATCTAACCCCTCATCTCCCCTGGTAGAGTCTGTCGACTGTGGTGGAAAAGTGGGGAGAAACGGGGACAAGTCGATATTTTTTTTTCAATACAAAAATATAATCTATACATATATAAATATTTATTATAATTTATATTATATTCGTTTTCCTTTCAACCCTTGAAAATGATAATTCGGATGATTATCTAGCAGGCGAATGAAGAATTTAAAATGAGATTTCGTTCGTGGGTGTTTCAGGTGACATGTACTCAAGGCAGACAACAGGCTCAGGTGCACCGGGCTCGAGTAGCAGTTCTGCAAAGACACCGGACTACAGTGGTTATACAGGTTACACTGGGAGTTACGCAGAGACGTCTTATCCTCAACGCTCGTACCAGGGTGGAGAGAGCAACCAAGGTGGGTATGCCGCCAGCGCCCCTAAACCCGGCCAGCAAGGCTTTGATTTCAAAGAGTGGCCCACCTCATGACCATTTTAATTGACCCGCGATAGAGTAATGTGCTGAACGACTTGGCTATCCACGTGGGTTTCCTGTACACTCCATCAACGATGAAATTCACTCGCTATCTCACTCGTCGATCGCGATTAACACGAAAATCCGACGTTCCGCGTACACGGTGGTCCGTTCACGAATATCAACGCTTGAATTTGTGTCATAAACAAGAAAAGAAAAACCTCGTGAAATATATTTTCCGGGAGGAAATCGATACATCGGATTTCTCGTTCGCTGTTCGTGATACGATTAACCGGAATACAGTCGTCGGTCGCGAAAAAAGAAAAACCGCTGAAAATGTAACAAAAAAAATGGAGATTGAAAAAAAAACTTATCGAAGAAAGAGCGAGAAGCGAGTGTGAGAGACCCACGGGGAGAGTACACGTAACGTGACGCTGGGAACTATGGGAAATATGAGATAAGAATGGAATATAATGAAATAATAAGGATTATTAAGGACAGGCATAATAAAAGAAAGAAACAAAAATACAACAACAAAAAAAAATGAGCAGCGAGCGTAAAGGTTTATAGAGAGAGAGAGAGCGAGAGAGCGAGAGAGTGAGAGTCGAGCCGGGCGATTCACCATGCGCGGAAATCATGAAGGAGGTGCGCGAGACAGTTTAAACTTTTTTTTGTCATTGTTTACCTTCTTTGTTTTTTTTCTTCATATTTCCTTTGCTTTTGCTCTCTCACGTCTCGTAGATTGCAAAAAACCGCGTAACTCGTTCACCTCCGTACCGCGGGTGTTTACGCCGCGGTAGACTAAAATCATTAACAATAGTGAAATGACAAAAAAAATCCCGTGGAGCAGCATCGTCCTCGGGAAAGTTACATTAGCGTTAAATAAAAACTTAAAATAAACGTATCGGACAGGAGAAATTTGTGCGGGAGACGGTTCGAGCGTCCTCGTGACACCTCCCTCCCCCCTTTCCACAATCTTCTATAATTATAGTAAATAGATATAAAACAAAGTGATGCAGGAATAAGATGAAAAAAAAAAACAAATAAGAAATAAATAAACAGAAACGATTGATAAACTCGGTTACTAACATTTACAGGCTGATCTTAATCTACATAAATAAAGAACAACTAGAGTTAGTGTTAAATAAAAAATAAAATCGAATTCTCGTCGCGTTGTACAATGTTTGTCGGCTCTTTTGCCATAGGAAGCGTTCGGTATCCCCAATTATTTTGCCCTAGAGATTTATTTTTACCTCCCTCCCCCACCCTTAATTCCCACATCTACTTGAATTCATGTGGAATTTTCATTGTACTTTCCGGTTCTTTACACCCTATTTATTTAACAACACCGTTTGTCCTTTCTTTTTCTTTTTTTTCGTTCGTTTTATAATTTTGTCGTAAAAAATAGCATGTAAGATCGATCGACAAAGAAAAAAGGCGATGCTTGCGCGATGGCATCAACTCGTTTCTTCCTCGCATATTATAAAATTGTAAAATAGGAACTCGCCCGACGAGCCGTTGGCCCACGGCTGTGACGCAGCATTAAGTAAATCTAAAGCTCCAATTTATTAATGTTAATATTTTTTTCACATTTTTTTGTTCAATACCCATTATCAAAAGTGCGTAGGACCGCCATTGAGAAAAAAAGGCATGCGAATAGCCGATATCTTCGTGATCCTAGCGAATCCGTATTTTTTTTATTATTATTTTTTATTGAATAAAAACGGAGCAAAAACTTAGCAATAAAACTAACACTAGTATTTTCCGGTATGGCGCAATTTTTCTACTGATAATCAATATACGACTGTAAGACGATGCTTATTAAGAGTGTAAATTCTATACGGCGAGACTGAGTTCATCATGATAGATAAAGATTGTGGAAAGGTATTCAAAGAAGAGACGATGGTTTTTTTATTTTGTTTTTCATTTTCAAAAAAAGGTGTGACGAGCGCTCGGCGGTCGAACGTTCCGGGGGGTATCGATCTGAAAAGTCTACCTGATTAAATATATGGCTTAATTATATTTACTCTGTAGGGTTTACCGTAGACCTTAAATGAAGATATTTCTAAAGAGCGGTCTCCTAGGCTCACGTTTATTGCCGGATCGAGTCGCGCGGTGCCCTTCATTAACCGTATCGCAATTGAACGCTGAATTCACGTTTGATTCGATCTAAATACGAAACTCGATGAATCGATGCATTTTTACAACACTGATCGCAGCGTTAATCTTCACTCGAGTTCCGTTTTAGAAACCAAAAAAAAAAATAACACCACAAAGTGGCTCGCGACTCGTGAAAATTTCTGGGATCAAACACGACATTATATTTATCGAGATAAACGATTAATTAATTTAACAAAGAAAATAATAAAGTCGAAAAGGAGCTCAATCAAATCACCCTTTTCACTCTAACGATAACGGCGGGATGCAGAAAAATAAAAAAACACGGTTACGCAGGTAAATAACGATACAACACATTCACACATACACACACACATACAGAGCGCGAAAAGAATTAATACAAAGAGAAGTTTTACATTCATAAAGCCAGAGTTCATAAGTAAACGCGGTCAACGAGTTGTTGATTATTCAAGTAAATAAAATAAAGATAAATAAGGAAGTAAATAGTTTTAAAAAAAGAGAAACAAGAAAGAAACAAAAGACGTGACTTTAAGGGAATATTCGTGACGTTGTTTAATAACGAAAAAAACGACGATGGCGGAGGAGATATTAGAGAAACGTGTTTTTGTACCTAAGGCTGTCCAATTTCACCTTAATCTGTAAAGTTAATAATAGGTAAAAAAAAAAACAACAAAACGAATGAAACGAAGAAAAGACGATTGACGTTGACGAGACGAAGAACCGCTAGTGCTACTATTATTATTACGATGATTGAATACTATTATTATTGTCATTATTACCGCCCCCTCCCCTCTCTTTATCCTTAAACAAAGATTTAAATGAAAAAAATGAAAGTGTTAAATCCTATATGGGTGTGGAACCGGGTGGAACTAATTAAATTATACATTCGATTAAATTATACATAGATAAAAAAGCATACATTTACAGTACATTAAACCTATACATACATGAATGCAATCCGAGCATATACTTTCGCGGTTAAATAAAGTTAACGATGCGAAGGAAAGGAAACAAACATAAATGAGTTAATTATATTGACGAGTCTGAGGGTTGAAAATAAATTTATTGTCCCGGGGACAAGATGGGATAAGAATCGGATTATCTACTTTGTAAATACATTTCGTTTTTTTTACTTAGTCGCGATTTAATCAATAGATTATTTATGTAAAAAAAACAATAATAGAGAAGACAAAAAAACATTTGCACCGATGGTTGAGAAGACAAAACCCAGCGGCGAGAGAACGAAACTAATGGGGGAAAAAGTCTATTTAACGTATAATTGATTAACGGTCGACAAATGCTAAACGAATAATATATTTATATTTAATGAAAATATTATTACCATTTTTTAAATATCGAATGATTATAAGGGAAAGAAAGAAATTAATGAAATTTAATAAATGAAATAATAAGTAGCTGCTAGGGAAAAGTACTCGTTTAATTGTTCCAGCCGTCGTTGTGAATTAACCGTTCACAATGAGCCGCCGTGCGCGCGTCGTCGCGCCTTGGCTCGGCACTCAGGGTTGTTACTAATTTTTTAATCGTCTCACTTTAAGTTCCATTCACTTTCCGTATTAACAATTTTTTTTTCTCATCTCTTGCGTTCGACGAGGCTGCCTAATATGTTTACGACGAACTTGAACCGCATTATCATCGCGCGGCAAAGCTCGAAACGAGAAAGAAAAAAATAATAGAAAAAAACTACGCCGATATATACACAACAAGCCTGGATCGCTTCAGGGTCCTCGTTTAGATTTTAAATATGATATTTACACCGACAACTACTAATCTTTACTAGGCCAGAATTGCATTTTTCACGAGTAAATCAAATTTAACGTCCGTGTAACCGCGTCTAGGCCACGTCCCATTTCAATCGTGAAGATTTTTATTGTTTTTTCGTCCTTTAAGTAATCCCTCGATCGCCGTAGCTCGCCCAACCCCCTCGTTGACTAATCGTAAAGCAAAATACATAAATTGTATTATAAAGAAAAAAAAAAAACAAAGTTGTATTATAAAAAAAGGAAAAAAAAACTTGTTTCATATAGTATGAAATAAGAGTTCGTGGGGAAACAAAATAACGATAAAGCTTATCGCGAATATTCGTTGAATTTAAAAAAGCAGAATAAGTTAGGTTCGTCTTCGTTTGTTTGTTCTTCTTTTTTTCGTAAAGGTAATTAGTTGGTACATTCATAAAAATACATGAGTAAATGATTAGGTCGCGAGAGAGAAAAGAGAGTTTAAGTAATGATATTTAAATGAAGTATAATATATTATTAAATTCGGGTGACGCGCGTTGGTACGACGATTTCTTTTATTGATCGTCGATACGCGCGTTGGTAATACAATGCCCGCAAAACCCTCCCCCCACTGAAGACTGGTTATATAAACTAAATGATACGTTTTTAATGTTTATCTACACAACATTTTTTTATATCGACAAAGCCGTTAGCACTTTCTTCTTTTTCATTTTATTTACGTTTACGTCGTTGTCGCCGATGTGACTTCTTTTTCTGTTCCCATTACGTGCCTACAGAATTGGCAATTTATAGCCGTTTTCCGCATTCATAATTCCCGCGCCTCTTTTCTCCCGGCGTGAATTTTTTTATATTTACATTTTAAAGCAAGTTTCAACTCGATTAAAAGTGAAAAAAGATATCGTTTCGAGCAGGCAGCCATTCAAATGAAGAAGGTACAAAACTCTTGACGAACACGAGAATAAAACAAAAATGTATACACAAATAAACTACACAATTCACACATGCGAAATTCTAAATTACATTCATATATGATCCGTTAAGAGACAACCGGATGTAACTACGAAGATAAATATCAACAGTCCGATAGTAAACGTGTTGACGCGCGATAAAAAAAAAAACCTTTAAACGTACAATAAACAAAATATCGAATGATAAATACACACTAGAAAGGAAAAAAACACGAGATCTTTACACGAATGTTTATACATAAAAAATAATACTACGGAGGAAACTGCGATAAATTTTTTTTATTTCATAACGCATAGCACTTTTGTGAACTCGATCACTCTTTTAATTCTGCAGCACGTCCGAGGCCTTTTTTTCAAGAGAAGCGGTAAACACACATGCTGTCATCATCATCATCATGCCTTAAAAACAAATGGGTTAACCGTATTTTACCATTATTGTGCGTAAAAGCTGGTGGTGTTTTCCCTCGAAGAAGCCAAAGGCATTTTTCGGCACTATCTTAACGATATCTCAACACTATCGTTAAGATAGTGTTGAAATATTTCTTAGGCTTCGTAGAGCTAAAAGGACCGCTAGCTTTTACTGAAAATAATAGTAACCGTAAAAAAACGTGTAAAAAAGAAGTGTCATTCCAGATGCGCTCTAATCATCGAGCTAAGTTTATACACTCAATGCAATACTTTCATCGGATACTTTTACTCTAAAACCTAATTTCAAACACGATCAAATATATTCGGATGTAATAAAAAAATAAAAATAAAGTGATAATAAATGCACTTCTAAAACGAGTCTCTGTCCTCTCGATTTCGAACGCATATGAAGAATGCTGTGTAAACTGTTGGCAGTATGGATCGTAATATACAAAAAATGTCAATAGTATGATAAAAAAAAATTGCCTAGACAGCGAAGCACCGGTCGAAATTTTGAGGTCAAAACTTGGTGATTTTCGCTCGAACTTTCCGTAGATTCTCCGATAACCAGCAAGGGTTGCCGAAGAATCTGCAGAGAGTTCGCCATTCCTTCGTACTCCGTTCCTCTCTTCATTGCGTCGGTAAACGTAATCGATGTATCGAGTAATTCGCCCAGTTCGTCTTTCCAATTGTGACTTAATGCGAAGATCGTATTTGATCTATTCTTAGCGCAAGTATCTGACATGAAACTCGATGCACAGGGACAGTTCGGGTTCTTTCACACTGGATAGGGTTTTGTTTGTTTTGTTCGTAAGCATTGATAATTTATAGCCGTTTTCCTCATTCATAATTCTCGCTTCTCTTTTCTCCCGGCATGAACATTTTTCGTAACTTCCTTTTAAAGCACTCTTCAAATTCAATCAAAGAGAAAAAAAATCGTATCGCGCAGGCAGCCACCCAATTCAAGGCGGTACGAAACTCTTGACGGACACGAGAATAAAACAAAAATTTATATACAAGTAAACTACACAAATCATGCATGCGAAATTCTAAATTACGTTCAAATATGAACCGTTAAGAGACAACCGGATATAACTACGAAAATAAATATCGACAGCGAGTCTGATAGTAAACGTGTTGACTCGCGATAACAAAAAACAACCTTTAAACGTACAATAAACAAACTATTGAATGATAAATACACACTAGGAAGGAAAAATGAACGTAATACACGAGATACACAATCGACTGTCTATGTGATTGAAAACTACACGAATATTGGGCTGCGACGAAGATAACACGGGAGAACGAGAACAAGTGTCTGAAATGACAAAATGATTGGATAACTAAAAATATAAAAATAAAACAAAAAAAAAAGGTAACGCTCGATATTGTGGATCACGGAAAATGTCTGGAAATGCTAGCAAAATGAATTGCATAGTTTGTGCTCGACGAAGTTGACAAACGAAATACTAAAAAAAAACGCTGCGATCACAAAGAACTCGGTCAATTTCGTTCGGCGCAAGCTTAGCGATTAATTCGATACTATAAAAACAAAAACTGACCCATAGATAACGATCGTAGGCGGATTCGATCGATCGACTCTATCATGAATTAGTGAGAGGTAAGGTAATAAACGTTACGTCGGTAAAGATAATATTGATAATAAAAAAAGGAAATTATTACTGTAATAAATGACCTGTATACTTGTAACGTTTAGCTTTGTATTGGTAAGATCGTATACCCCCGCACGAAAACGTGACAAAACAAAAATGAAACAGCAAACACACAAAATCAAGCTTAAACATTAGAAAACGATGCGATAGACGGATAAGGACTCGTGAGATCGATTATTGTCGACTGATCCAGATCAAAAGTCGAATATAATTGAACCAAGCAAAGAACGTAATAATAATTATGCCACGACATATATTTAAGAAAAAACCTTTACGCTCGCTCATTTCCCAAAAAAAAAGAAAAAAAAACTATGATAATCACTGCGTTCCCAGTGTCAGGTCAGTGGCTTTGCGACGTACCAAAATGATAAATAGCTCGATAACCGCTGAACAAGCATGAAATGTGTACGAACTTTTTTCACAGCGAGAACGATCTTCGAACTTGTATCATTTTTTTCGTCAGCAGGGTCGCTCAGGTCTAGGCACATTAACTCTACTTAAAAAAAAAAACAAGAAAAGATATGTATGGAGTAAAGAAAGAAAACAAGCTAAAAAACAGGAAGGGATAAAAAGAGAGGAAAGAAGGATACGGGAAAATGGAAACATTTGATAATGATTAATTAAATGATCATGGAATTATGATAACGAAAAAAAAGTAGAGGTTAACACAAACAAAAAATTATTGTCCAAGCGACTACCTTATATACACATTATTGATAGTAACGATAATGGTTGGTGAATATAATATACACACACACCCACGAAAAAAAAAAATTATTCGTCACTATTACATGTTACTCTACCATACCCAAATGTGCTTGTACACACCTTTGCGGCCGCGCGGGGGTTAGCGTCAGATCGAGAGGGAGGAAAAACAATACCAAGAAAAATGGGGAAGGATCTAGCAAAATCTCGGCCGAACGTCTGCATACATATGTATAAGTATATATCATGCACCTCTTTTTTCCTTTTGCTTCTGGAGAGAAAGGAAACAGCATTGTTACTCACGAAAAAAAACAGTCGAGTTAGGTCGATATGAAACATAAAATCAGTCTATCGGGAAAGTTACCGAAGAAGAAAAAAAAAATGATAGCCTAGACGACATCACGGGAATGCGAGAAAGGCGAGAGTGCGAGTTTGACCGAGTGAAAGGAAAGTAGCGGGTGGGGGGGAAAAAGGATACAAAAGCGCATAACGCGTGTGGTGTTGTTGCGTGATGGGGAAAAAACACGAGCAAGGGCGCGAATTAACACAACTATTAAGGAAAAATAAATGATTTTCCTATCATAAAAATTAAACTAATCGACTATTATTACGACTTATGCCGATAATGAAGGATTAAAGTATAATGTTTACAAACGACAACAAGAAAAAAAAACAACAACAGCAACAACAACAACAAAAATAATAACAGAAGTATATATGTATATACAATATATACTATAGCTATTGTCTCTACTATTAAAATTTATGTATGTGGTAAATAATTAGCAGTAACGAGAATGATGAAAAAAGTAAATGCAAAATAACTATATATATATATATACGTTAATCGATCACGCTATCTAATAACGCTACTCTTACTTTAACGAAAGAAAAAAAAGGAAACAAACCATAAACTACTGCTATGAAAAGGAAAAAAATTACTGTTATTGTCACACTATTACCAATAATGACGCAAGTGCAAAAAAATGCGTCGTATAGGGTATGTGACTACACCACATTAGAGTCGTTTTTAATTATCGAAATGAACTGAAGAGATGAATTTAACGATAATCAATGTTTGTGGTGATATATATATTTCAATTTTTCCTTCATTTTAAGTTGCTTATCTATTTTTCATCCCCGTTTTTGCGCGGTTGGGAAAGAAAATCATGTTATCGTCATATTTACCCCAAAGTGCCCTTTGCTTCTCAAATATATAGTAAGACGCGCGATTTTCGAAACGCGGAGAAGGATATTTCGCGGCTCGGGGGAAGTATATCGAGAATAATCGTAGACGCAACGTTGCGCACGCTAATTTGTCACAGCATCGCGTTATCGTACGGTTCACTAATTATTACGTTGTTATAATAAGTAAGGACTGGCCCCGAGCGGCGTTTATGCGAACGATTATTCGCTTCTTCATCGCTGGTGAGGACGAGGATAATCGTCCCGTTGATCACGTCTGCTCGTGGCACTTGCCACACGACTGCTCTTCGATAGGTTTACTGATAAACGGAAAAAAATTAAAATAAATAAAGCGTAGGGTATAAATATACTATAGATTTATAACGCGAGGGTGATAAAACAAAATGTGGGAACGCGTTTCGTATAAGGACTTTGGATAATTTTTAGGCAATTTTTCGAATATACCTCATGTGAACGCCGATTGTTACGGCGACCGTCTACTTTTTTTTCTTACTATTTTCGTTCTTTTTTTAATTATTGTATACATGTTTAAGGCAAATCCGGGAATATCCCGATTGTGTCGAATATTGTCGTCCCTCGCGCGTTGAACATTTTCGCATCGACCGTGAAACATTATTATACAAGACACGGATGAAGAAAACAAAAAAGAAATAAAGAAGTAATAAACACACAAAATGGATTTTCTAGAACGTAACATTAACGAGATAAACATAAAAGATATATTAAATGATAATGTATAAACAAAAGGAAATTACATTAACGGTAATTGTTCATAATATTTGGATATAGGCGAGAACATCTCGCGAAGTCGCGTTTACGATTACAATTACGATTAAGGAACTAACGTTTACGATACATATGCTCACGATGTACCTAAGCGCGTTTCCTAACATTGAAAACACCCTTCGATATATATTTTTTCTTGTATTGTTGCTTTTATTCGACACGGTTGCTGTGACTAGTCACGTTGTGCTCGTTGCGTGGCTCACTACGATTTCATGAGAGGAAAACAAACTACAAACGAAAACTTCCCCTCCGCATATTTTTTAGAATAGCAAATTAGACCAAGCATTCGTTCGAGCGCCTCGCGACACACGAGGGTGTCGATCCGATTTTTCCATTAAGTCAGACGGCGGGACCCCATAAATGATAAAGTTTTAATTAAATCATAGTTAATCGTATAGCAATTACGGTGTAATTAGAGTTTGAGCAAACGAAAAAATAAAAATAATAAGAAGACAGAGGACGATGAAGAAACTATAAAAATTTATGGCTCACGACGGGTTTGGTGTCCAGGGTTAGCATAGGAGAGATTATAAAGAAAAAGAAAATAACAAAACAAACGTACACACACAAAGAAGTAAGAACCGTAAGGAAAAACACAAGCCTTAATCGATAAGTTTGATATCGATGTAAGACTAGGGATTATGTTGTATTATTATTAATCGCGCATACCCAAGGCCAGAGGGATACGAAACAAAATAAATAAACAAAAGAAAAACCTATTAGATTACTTGTTAACGGTTGTTAATTAAGAGATTAAAGGAAGTAAATGGAAAAATGAAACTTATGTACTGAATATAGTCGTTCTAATGAGTAAAATATCGCCTGAGCCTCCGCTGTTTACTATGAAGGAAAAATACACTAACGATAGGTTTAAAGAAAGAAAAAAAAGAAGAAAAAAGTCTTGCTCGTTGCATTTAAAGTTTAAGCCCTGGGTAAATATGACTATAATAATCAATACAACCGTGTGTAATACAAGAATAGCGATTAGATGATAAAGAAATAACGAAACAAATATTTCACAACGTTTACATTCTTTACACGACCTTTTTTGTTTCTCTTTTTTAAAATATAATTATTATTATTATCATTATTATTATTATTATTATTACTATTATTATTATTATTATTATTAACCGAACTTGTACGAAGTTTAAACGATCTCTGTCGATCTAACCGGAGTAGTTTAAGACGTTTACTGGTACAATTGCAATTAGTAAAGTGAGCCGGCACTCGATGCTAGGCCACACTATTAGCATTTTCGATATTTCGACATTTAATTTGTATTACACGGACGAAATAAAATCATCACGTAAGCGTATAAATTACTTATAATCGAGAGGGAAAAAACGAAAAGTTGTTTTTTTCTTCTCGACGGACGGATTGTTTTTGAGCTGATCTTTAAAATTGAAAAAAAAAATCTTACAGGACAGTCAGACTGTGGACGATGGACAGATTAAGAGCTAAAAAAAATCGTACACCGACAAGGCCCCCCATAAAAAAACACACAAAGAGGATCTAAATCTCAATCTGTGTCAGAGCGCGTGTTGGAAATATTGTCGCGAAGAAAGTTGGTTCTAGAATAAAACTTGAATATAGGATGAAAATAAGAAGAATAAAAAAAACGAAACGAGGTGTCAAAGAAATGCTACAACTATCCAACTACTACATAAAAAAACTACGATTATAATTAAATTGCGGCGAAGGATTAAAAGAAACGCTAGTGAAAGGATGAAAAAAGGAACAAACCAACAAATACGTTTACTAACTGACGATTATCTCTACTGTTACTACTTATCTTTAATATTTTTCACGAGTTAAACGGAACCACAGCTTCTCGAGGCTAAAAGAAATAACGGCAAAGGGGGGAGGCATGGAGCGTACGATATTTTAGATTAATTTGACAATTCGAGCAGTATAAGTAGCGATTGGTGTAAAGGATTGCAGGGGCAGAATGGACTCGATGAATTTTGCCTTGTCGTTAAATAATTCGGTATTTCGTAGAATTTCAAGATCCATACTTCGGAGTCAATGTTTTTTTTATTTTTTATTATTATTCTCGAATTTTGTCGCGTATCGTTATTATCGTTGATTATTGAGAGTTATTGGAAAACGGTCTAGTTTACGACGTAGAGAAAACTTGTTATCTCCGCCTAAGGTTCTAGGAATATAAACAGCGCCACACTGTGATCCGTTGTGTGATTTATTAACTGAAAATCGGAAGATAAGATTTACGAGTGCGTGCTGGGAATAAACGGGAAATGGCTTGTCGTATTGAGGATTGAAAAAAATGCATACTAACACGAAAGGTTTTTTTTTTCAAGGATCGCGAATCCGTGCGATCTTTAATAAACCAGAAGCGTTTCGTTAATTAAATTTCCGTGATAATCCGCGGTCACGCGTTTCTCATTTGTGGCTCCTTTCTTTCACTTTGGTTTTTTCCAAATGAAAATTAAAACCGGAAAAGATACGGGTGTTAAGACGATTTTAACGGAGGGTGTGAAAGTGGGCGCGTGATTGGCCTCGTGTGAGTGTTATGAAACAACGTTGTAGGTAACAAAACAAAAACAACAAAGAAAAAAAATCGACTAATTATTGATTAAGAGATAAGTTTTGTACAAATGTATTATAAATTACTGATTATCTCTGAGAGTACCTTACAGAAGAAATGAATAAATCACTTGACTCGGTTAATTATCGTAAGCACAGAAGATATATAGGGTTCCTCGTTAGGCAAAGTTAAAAAAAAAGCTACAAAAAAATATTAAAAAAAAAAACCATGAAATCCGAAAGGAGAGAAGACTGTGGGTTCGCGGCAGGGACAGGAACAAATGTAGGATTAAAAAAAGTATCACGTTGACTGTCATTGATTAAAGAAAAGGTATCAATTATTAAATAATTAATTAAATCGTAAAACCTTTGAAGTAAGGCAAGTTACATAGAAGTATTAAATGAATAGTGGGGGCGGGTAAACAAAAAGATATTTTTAATGAACCGACAAATGCCAACCATTGTGTTCTCTTGAGAATCATAATTATTCCATAACTCTTAATCGCAGGAATGAAGTAAAAAATTTTAAAAAAGAAGAAAATTTATCTAAGTCGTCGATTAGTCGTTGTAAATTAATTTGTCCGTAAGGGAAAGAGTGTGCTTGATCGAAGTAAGAATAGTAGAGCGAATGTAAGAACGAATGAGGGGACGATAATAATACGAGAACGCGAGCAAGTGGGAGATCGAGCGGTAAGGAATTAAAAAAAGAGCATCCATAGGCACGCATTGAAATCAGTCTTGCCAGAGCTGAAAATGGAAAAACGATAAATCTCGAACTTTCTACACGAAACGATTGCATTAATTTAAGCGTACGTTAGATGATGAAAATAAATAAAAATAATGAAATACAAAAGGGCGTTTATTCGCCGAAGCAGATTCTAAGGTTTGCCAAGTCTCAATAAGGTCTTTAATGTTTAAAAAAACAAACAAACAAAACAAAACGCAACCAAACGGTCGAGTCAAAGTAGACAAGTATTGACTACGTTGTCTCAAAGCATAGCGCATAGGGAGTAAATACAATTAAAAATGAAAACATAATTAAATCGTTAGTGTATATTACTACGCGCGACGACCAGCATCGAGGCAATATTTCCAAAACGACGCGATAATATAGCCCCCCCTCGATTGAACCGCTTTCCCAAGCATTGCGGTTTATTGATTTTTCGTTTATAAAACGGTAATGAAATTGTCCGAAAGATCGTGGACATGGATTTGCCGCAATTTGTCTTTGTAAGAAATAGAATGGGAATTGATAAGAACTGCGAAAGGAGGGAGTGGATAACAGTATCGATGCTCATTATATAAGTTCAGTTTTACAGTAACACGTGTGTAAAATACAGGAATAACTTAATCCTTATTCTCAATTTAAAAAAAAGATGAATTAATCATCAGTAACGGGATGAAACGATTGATCGCAAATTCATAATTGTTGCTTTTCCCACAATCAGACTTTGGTAAAGATAGAAGAACGACACGAAGAGCCAGTCAAATTTGAACGGATGTGAATGCGACGTGTGAGAGAGACCATGTGTGCGAATTTGCGAAGAAAATTCGTTTATTTTTCCCGAAGTCCACGACTCCTTGTTTCTTACTCCGCAAGCAATTTAAGATCATGCGGATTCTTGCGAACGAGAAAAGCAACGACAAAAATATCAAGATTTTTCGATAAAGTCGTAAAGTCTTATTTTCTCGTTTATTTTTTTTGTTGTTGAACATTTTCATTGTGGGCGAGTTGTTTACGGTACACACGCCTATATCTGCTCCCTCCTCCTCGTTCCCGACGACAAAAAAAACAGTACTACTACTATCATTACTCCAACCACTACTACTATTTACTATTACTACTGCTACTACACTACTACAAACTACTATTGATATGGATAAACATATATATATAAATATATATATTAATATACTTAACGGTGTTTCTAGTGGATTAATTGATTAATTGATACTTAAGATATTATAATAATTAATATTATCAATAATAATATTAATGACGATGATAATGATATATAATGATCTATATATATATATATATACCGATATAATGATAATAAGTTGATATGATTATTACGATTAGCTGGTGATTATTATTATGATGATTATTATTATTATTAATAATAATATAGACAAACAAAATGGATCATTATTCGTAAAGTACATTACTGGTATATTAGCTTACGAGAATTATTAAACAGAAAGAAAAAACAGAATAATAATGATGGTGGAAAGGAACATAATTCATATTGAGTTGAGATAATAATTCTTTTTCTTCCCCCCTTTCAATGTAAGATCTTCAATCACCGTATAAACCACACTGTTAAGTAGTCTTATCCCTGCTACGCTTGTCGTCTTAAAACACTGCACAGCCGGTATCGACTTAGATTTTCTTATCGTTTCTTTTTTTTTTTTGTATCTATTTTTTAATTTAACTTCCCACCCCTCAAGTTTCGAGATTCTGTAATGTATATCAAAAATCAATTGATCGACGCACGAAAGACTTTAAGGAAAATTTTTGGCTAAATTTTCCTTGAGCGACAGCCCCGAGAGTGAGTGAGCGAGTGTATGTTTGTCTATACGTCTAAACAAGAGACTTTGTGCGATTGCGCGACAGAAAAACGCAATCGTGATTCATTCGAATCGAAAATACAGATAATAGAAACGAAGCGAGTAAACGATAAAAAAAAAAAAGAAGAAAAAATTCGTGTGCTCCTGAGGCAATCAGAAAAGGGGGGGGGATAATCGAATGGTCATGGAACAAAATCTTCGGATCGGTGAAATAAAAAGAAAAAAACATCAGTGCATCGATAATCGATCAATAGTTAACGTTAACCTTCTGCTTTCTTTTTTGCCGCTTTGGTTTTGCAAATTTACCAATTGCATGTCGAAAAACGAAAAACTACGAGAGTTCTTGTGTGGGTCTTGTCGTGAAAACGGCCCAGTGATTATTCGGAATTGAGTCGATGAGTCTCCCGTCCGCCGGACGAGGATACCGACTCGAGGGTTGTATGCAACTTTGCGACGAAACACGGGCAAGCGAAATAGAGGTGGTCCACTGTTTTTGATAATTTTTTAAAAATTTATTTATTTATTATTTTGTTTCAAGAACGCGAATTCAAAGTCCTCGCTTGATCGAGTTTACTATGAGAGCATGGGTGGCGTCGCGGCGTAATTTTTTTGTATCTAGTGAAGTGCAGTGTTTTGAGCGCGTCCCGGCTTGGCTGTCGAGCTCACAGATCCGAGACAGTAATAATGTAAGAATTAACAATCTTAAGTTAAGTTTCCATCCTTTAATGGTCACTAGAGATTTAAAAAAAAACCAAAAACTATAACATTACCGGCATAAATATTAATGTTTTAACGGCATAAGGACATCTAGGCTGTAAGCATAGATTCAAATCCCTTCTGGCATTCGAAAAAAAAAAATTGAAAAAATAAGTCACTGACCGAGGATCGATAGATTGTACGGCGAATTAAGTATAGACTTGTATCTGTGAGGTTTCGGTAACCATGCGACGTTGAAGAACCGCAACATATAAATTGTTCCGTTTCTTCAACGATCTATAAAAAACACTATCTATAGTTTAACATATACATATGAGAATAAGTATCGTCAAATTGCCAGTTAAATTTCCTCGCGAACATTGTTCTTCTGAGCCCCGATGTCCAAGAAAAAAAAAAAAACATTTTTGTTCCCGCAGACTCCCCTCTGATCCCAAAGTTCAAAATCAACGAGAACGCAAGCCCGTCCTTCATACCGAGCAACGGAGACGCGGCACCTGGTCCTCAAAGATTTTCCCTGACCCAACATACCAACTATCATCCCTACAGACGCTAGGTGTTGAACACAGAGGATCGAAAGGAAGAGTGTTTCGGAAGCCAGTGTAAGAGGAAAGAACGAAGAGATTGATGCGACTGAGCATGAGTGTGCAAGAGAGACTGTTCCAGCGGATGTGAGTCGGAGGAAAGAATATCGAAAGAGTGCAGCTCGTGGAAGAAAAAAGTAATCGTGGCGAAGGTGTATAGGCGACAAATTATTCTACGATAAAAATTAAGGCCTTCGCTCCGACGGTTTTCCGAGCCCCGGCAATCAGGTTTTTATTATTTTTTTTTTTATACATTCCGAGACAGTATTCATTATTTTATACGGAGATCATATCTTTGAGTTTCGTTCGGATAATCATTCTTGGTAAGAATTTAAGTTAAATGAAAGGAAAAAAAAAACAATAGCTCTTAAACATTAAAGGCGAGGAATTAGCGACTACGTTTTTATTAAACGATAATCGAGTTAAATAAAAATTAAGTATTGGCTAAGAAGACTAACAGGCTCGCGTTTGCTGGATGTACCATTCGCTCGTTAAAGGCTTGTAGAATTAAATTTTACTGCTTAACTTACTCGTCGTCTCTCGACGTTTCGAGCCATAACGACGACGGTCTCGTATACCGGAGTAACGAATCACTGTTTGTCTCAGTTTTAAGTTTTTCATTCGATTTCTAAATTAAGTTTCGTAATTTTATAGTTTTGCCGGAATTGTAGCAACGAATTACGTCGTGTTTCTCGGATTCTACGGCTGCTCGATCGATGAGGAAGAATACTCTGGATTCAACGCCGAACGACGGCGTCTCGTATCTCCTCAATTTATTCCCAATACGTTCCGCCTCACCCTTACGAAATCCCAGAACTTGGTGGACAAAAAAAAATCAATGGAAGACAAAAAAATTTTAATGGAACAGTATTCGATCTCACGTTTTTCCATCTTGTATGTCCGTTCGTAGCACTCCGTTAGAATCATCAGAAATGTTGCGAATTGACAAGTCAAATATTCAAATATTCCATTTTTTTGGTAACGGGAATTGATTTTTTTTTACATAAAGTATATGGTCAAAATTTCCACATTTTTAAAGTCCACTCCAAATCGTCCGGCCCCTTCCCAGTAAAAACTGAGCGGTAATTCGTACGAAAAACAAACAAACAAAAAAAAGCTACACACCACACGCACACAAGCACCTCGTCAGTATCACGTTGTTTTGTGGGATTCTAACAGGCGCAGGCTACGGATCTTCAACCCTAGCGAGTGTTCCCGCTGCACCTGGTACCAACGACAATTACGGCGGTGGAGGACCCCAAAGGGGTTACACCGGATCATCAGCCAACGTGAACAATTATCATCCCTATCGTCGCTAGAGGATTAAAAAACAAAAAACGAAAAAAATCACCTGAAAAAAAATTGAACAAACAAAAGCATACAAAGCAAAAAAAAAAGCGAATCGAACGAAACGTATACAAAAAAAAAAGAAAATTCTACTCGTCTAAAGAGCGAGAAATCCTCCCGTCCCGATCCGAAAAAGTTGTACAATAATCCCGGTAACGCGTGAACCATTTGTATGTGCCGCATGCGATGAGTTTCGAAATGACAGAAAATAATTGAGGGTCTGTCACGTCCTTAACGAGCCTACCTCTTCCTAAAAACTCTGAAAGAATGAAAAAAAAAAAATCGAAGTAGGACCGGAAAAGTTGACTATTCCCAGCGGATTTCACTTACTTTACGCTATTTATCTATAATATCCTCTAAAAATACCTCTCTATCTCTATCTCTATCCGTTTCTCATCTTTGTCTCCTTCTTGCCTCGAAACAGTAATTTTGTAAACGACCTTTTTTTTTGTTTCGTTGTCCCCTCATCCGATAGCTCCGTATCGTCGGGGCGTTTCCACGGGGAATACACGCAAACTCACCTGCGGAATCTCGCGCCGGAATCTCGTCGAGGATTCCTCCTCCGACGGTTGATCGATACGGTTTTCCCCAATTCGGAGCACGGGTTGCGTGTTTGCATCGGATAGTTAGAGACAAGGTATGCTCGACGAGGGAACCGCTCTCCCTCGCCGAGAGACATTGTATCTCACGGGAAACCCTCCGGGGACGTCTTTTTTTTGGTACGTAATTTCTGTAGTTTGTAAAATCGTTCGAATAACTCTCGAGTGCTGTAGTTTGTTAGCCGTAGTGAGCGAATCAATTGGCAAAATCAATTCCGATCGCCAATGATGAAAAAACTAAAAAGTAACGAACGAATGAGAAACGAATATTTGCAGGTAGGACCAAATTTCTGCTGACGAGCAAATTTGCGTTACACATTACTAGTGTTTAAGAGCAGGTACGATTTTTCGATTGAAATTGAAAAGGAACGTGCTTCGGTACTAAGTTTACGTTTAAGTGATTCAACACCGGTCGAACGGTGGGATGAGGTAAGCATCCCGATAATGAAAAAAAAAAAAATGAAATGATAAAAAAAGCAAGAAATCTCCAATCAAACTTATATTTCTTCTCCTTTCCTCGTGAATACGTTCGATGGATATATTTTGACAATCTTGCCGCGATATCTTCCAGTCGATAGAGAATACAAAAAGATATGAGTGACGGTGAGCCAGAAGGTATATGATAAACGACAGTGGACACGAGTTGAACGAAAGAAAACTTTGATTGAATGGTGGCTCGAATAATTATTAGCAACTGTATTAATTACCGTTGTTCGGCGTCTTCAGACGCAACCATTGCTACGATAATAGTAATAAGTTTAACTATGTTTAATACTGATAGTAATACAGCATTACTATCGCCACTCCCCTTCATTTAATAGACCATTTAACAGTAAAGTGAAAAAAAAAAACGTAACCTGCGACCCTAACATTAATTAATATTCATAATATTTTGTTATATGATAACCAGTCGAGGTGGGAAGGCGGAACAGCGAGGATTGCATTATTTTATAGCATATAGAAAAAGAAAACAAAATATCATGCAGACGAATAAATCTTCACATTTTAATAGAAACTGTGTCTATATATTAATTTACAACACTAAACCGTAACGTCCATTACTCATAGTTCACATCGCTCTACTTATTAAATATCGACACTTCTTTGCTTCGTTTTATCACATAGATAAGATATGTACATTTTTTGAATATTTCATTACTTTCTCGTTAGGCGGCTGCATTGAATATACGGTAGGTGTATTTTCTGTATTTTTTTTTTTTTTTTCATGGATTTCGATTCGTTATCGTAAAATTCATTTCAACCGATCGGACTCGGACGGACTTTGCGCATCTCGGTTACTAGATAAAAAATCATTCTTCACCTCGCTCGCACTTTTCGATGTTCGGTTCAACCCTGTGGAATATCGTGTCCTCATTTTTCGATCATAAAAGACAATGACTTTCAAGCTGTACGACGATTACTCAAAATTTTCACCGACAATTATTAACACATCGAATTTTATGCCAGCATTCTTTCACGCAAAGTAAGAAAAATATGATTGTTCAAAGATTTTCTTTTTTTAGCCTAAGATGAAGTCACGCTGAAGGTATTCACGTGACTGTGCATTTGTGACATCGTTGCTTTTCCGTTTTTATCCTGTCGCCGCTGTCCTGCTCCAACTGCTTGCGTATCGATTCTGCGAAAATAAAAATAGATCGACGTGAGAAAATAAAATAAGAAAATTAAAATAAACTATGCAATTTTCAGTGAGCGTGCGTAGAGAGTGAGTATCATACCGGCAACAGCTTTTTTCCCGATAGTGGAGAGCGCCTCGTAGAGTTCCTTAGTGAGTTGCGTCTCAGGACTTAGACCGGAAGTCCATATGAGCAGCATCCGATATCCATGCTCCTTGTAACTCGACGGACCTGCGATTGAATCTTTATCATCCTTTTCATAGGTCTGCCCACGGCTCAATACATACGAAGGGAGAAGATTTTCCGAGTCTAAAGTCACTCGTTTTCTATGAAAACAGTTTCTTTTGTTATATTTTAATTTCGTTGCAAACAATTACCGGTATACTGATGCTCAATGGCGGTGATCTGATCGTGAGTGAAAGCCCAGTGAAGAGCGAGCTTTCTCCAGTCGCCGGGAGCGAGTTGCTTGAAGGCGAGCTTCCACAGAATCGAACGCACCTGCTCCGAAAGACCAATATTGTTGCTGCAGATGCTACCGCCTCGGGACTCCTCTCGCCATCTTCGCCGGGCTGGCGTTAGCTCTCGTACCTCCCGATCCGAGTTGACGTCCTCCTTGAAATCAAATATCACATCGTCGTACGTTGAAAAACACAATTCAATGAGGCAGACGGAGCAATTTCACGTCAATTTCCGGCCCCGCTTTTCAAATTACATTTTATTGATGCTTCATCACAAAGGAATATTTGAGAATAACAACTGACGTTGTTTTATCTTTTAATAAATAGCATATATAATAAATAGGCTAAAAACTATAAATGTATAATATATAATAAATAATAACTCTACGTCCTCGTTAAATAAGGATCCGGTGCTTGAGCGGTTGAACTTATTTCTTTCTTACCGGTGTCGGATAGTCGAGTCGCGCCGTTTTTATGATCATGTCGACGATGGCCGTAAAACTACCCCTAGCCGCTATATACAGGGGTGTTTTACCACTCTGTAAAATAAAGATGTTCGCCAATTTCAGAAGTTGAAGTATCGAGGATCGATTAAATACGAAGTCACGTCTACGTCTGACTATATCTCGAGGCGCTCCACTTCGGACTACTTTATTACCTATATACACCTATATATTATCACTGTACGCTGTAATATATCCGCGTACTTAACTTCAATCCACAAGCAAACAAAAAAATATTGGGTGGAGTGTGAAAAATATTTACCTTCTCACGCTGCTCAATATTCGCACCGGCTGCGAGCAAAAGTTTGCATACATCTGTGTGACCCATTTCCGCGGCTATGTGTATCGGCGATTGTAGTCGCTGAAAAATGGGTTGGAGATTTCGTACGGCGATCGGTGATAGAAGCGGAATTCGAACAAATGAAACTACTGTGTTGAACGAAAAATAAATCAAAATATACGATCGTCTCGGGAATCGCGCGACTCACCAAATTCAAGCAGTTCAGGTCCGCCCCCTTTTTTATCAATATCTCGACGGTCTCGACCTCGTTGTTCTGACATGCGAGATGGAGCGGAGTATTACCGCCCTGAATAAAAATTATTTTTTATTTCACATTAGTTACGATGAAGATAAGTTATCCAACTAAAAATCGACTAGTACCATACTTAAAAAAAAAAAATACGATTCGAGAAACTAATGACGATCATAGTATCGTCAAGCACAAATGAGTCAGGAGTCGCAGCACAGAAAAGTATAAGATACATGGGAAAAAGGCTATTATTGGAAAACAGATGAGGCCACGAACGTCACTTACGTTGCATTGCTTATTGATATTTCCATGCTGAAGTATCGACTCGAGAATTCCCTTGCATCCCTGGCTCGCCGCCACGTGGAGGGCCGTCAGGCCAATCTAGATAAACGGTTGTCATTTCATTCTTCACTCCTACATGACGAAGTAACTTTACGGCAATAACGGTACAACTGGACTGACTGAAGGAAAAAAAAAAGAATTTCTCCAGCGTCAATCTTAGTTGTACCGAATAAAGTCCGCTCTTAAAGAGATGCAACCCAAAGCTCAAGATATCGGTAAGTCGTTCTATATCGCGTCGTGATCACATGATTGGTCGCGTTGAACAGCCAACGTCAGCTGTGTGTCGCGCCATGCTTAGACGCGCAGCGTCCGTCGGTCTTTGTTCCTTAGTAAGTCAGTTGTCTTCTAGTCCATGTATAACGATTCTGCATTAAAATCGGAACGATAACCATGTAGTTGCTCTTAAAGAGACGCAACCCAAAGTTCGAGATATCGGTAAGTCGGTCCTATATTGCGCCGGGATTGGTCGTGTTAAAGAGCCAACTTCAGTTATGTGTCATTGGGTTGCGGCTCCCTGCTTAGACGCGCAGTGTCCGTCGGTCTTTGTTCGTAGTCAGTCAGTTGTTTTCTAGTGCATGTAACGATTCGTCATTAAAATCCATACAGAACGATCGCAATGTTGGATCCCAATCGATTAACACAATCGTTTTTACCAACGGGGACAAATCTGTTCGATACCTCGTCAGCGATATCCGTGCTGGCGCCCGATTTCAACAAACTCTGGGCGATTCCCGTGTGTCTCGTTCTCGTGGCTACGTGCAATGGCGAATTCCCTTCGAGATCCTGAGCGTCGAAGTTTGCCCCGAGCGATATCAAAACTTCGACGGCTTCCAGATGGCCCTCGGCGCAGGCACAGTGCATCGGCGTTTGTCCTTTCTGCGGATCAGCGCGAGAGCGAAAAAATGAAACAGGTGAAAAGGTATTTGATAGAAAAATAAAAACGACAAAATGAAATCGTATCGACAGACAGTCAGAAGCGAAATCGAAACAGTCCTATTGAATTTTTTTTCGTTTTTCTCCCCGAAACATCATTTGATTTCGAAAGGATATAAACTCACTTTATCTCTCGCGTCCAATTCGATTTCCGGTATATTCGATAGAGCCGTTATGACATCCCGATGTCCGGCTACGGCGGCGTGGTGGAGAGCTGTTGCACCGGTGCAATCAGTCGCGTCAACCGTCAGGGCCTCGACGGTCTCTGCGAGATACTCGACGACCGCCACGCTGCTACCTCTCGCACCGCACATCAACAGAGTGTACTGTTTCTGGATGGCGAGACAAAAAAAACATTACGCTGTAAACATTTCTGTAGGCAATTTTACTGCAGGCAACCGAGCTCGAATCCACACAACTCGAATTCGAGTTACTTTCCATTGTTCAAAAAAATGAAAAACAAATTTGCATTTTTTTTTATGTCCACATCATTGAAGTTTCTTCTGCATGTAACCTTAATAAAAATTTCAATCCATTATTTGCATTAACTCGCACACTAGAGGAGAGCTCATAATTTTCTTTAAATTACGAGATTTTTCAACGAATTTTTTTTTATATACCTTAGGGCGCATCGAAAGTTTGTTAGGTCGAATGTACAGTATAATCTGTTTCGTGAACGAGACTTTTCACCGGGGAAACAGATCGGCTTGAACTCGTCAAGGGAAGAAGTGGAAAAGTTGTTTAAACCGGCCCGACCGCAAAGTGCTAGGGCGTGAGCCGTGTGGTCGATCGCGGCTTACCCGTGGCCCTCACGGGCCGTCTTTTCTCAGCTGTTTTCCGAGGTAAGGCGTGACGCTACAGAAAACGAAGAGTTACAGGACAGACGCGCATATTCGGAAGCTATAGATATACAGGACTTTGAGTCTGCACACGAGCGCGTATAAAGTACACACAGGAGTGTACACAGACGAAAACAGTCCTCGTCCAGGAAATCGATGTAGGTCCGTACGTGCATCCCCAAACATGATACGAACCTCTCCCCCCTCCCTCGTGCCCACGAGCTGTTTTTTTTTTAACTCTCCTGGCTTAATTCTCCTCGTTGTCCTTTCTCAACCCGACGTTTCGTACAAAACATAACGGACGTTTCATAACGCTGAAAAAAAAACGAAAGAAAAAAGTGCAATATTCGCGTGGATGGACGGACTAGTATATCACGTGCTCGAGACACTCGTACGGTCGAAAAATCCGAGATACGTCGACAGATACGGCTACGAAAATAGTTACGAGGGTTAAAAAAAAAAAAAAAAAAAAAATTGAAAAAAGTATGATAAAGAATGTCGAGTCCTTTTGTTATAACACATTGATGTACGGTAAGAATTCGTTTAACGGACGGTTCTATAGTCACGTCGCAGGAGGCAAGCCCGGTGAGTTTCTGTGATTCCGCGAACGGTTTATTTCTGCAGAAACGAGGATTTAATAATTTATCGGAATTTATTGAATTTCAGGAATACGTGGGGATCTGACAGGTTATTAGAATTCCGTCGGCGTAGTACACTCGACGGAGCGTACCTTGTTAACGGCGGCGACGTTCGCACCGGCGTTGATCAACATCCTGACGGCCTCCTGGTGTCCATACCAAGCTGCCATGTGCAAGGGGCGCATTCCGAACTGCGTATATGCAGAGGAAATTTTTTTGTTAATATTAATGACAACGATAAGGTCCAAGCTATTTAAAGAAAAAGCGTGAATATCGAGGTATTCACAAAGCTTCCGCATATAATTTACTCCTGTGTTCAAAGCTTCTATGAAAAATTAATTGCCGTGATTATTTGGTTTCTTATGGAGGAAGCTTTGTCCGTAAATGAAAATAATCTCGTTTAAATAGTATGGCTTTTAGAAGTTTCAAATAACTACTCATTTTTGCATCAATCACTACAAAGATTCCCTCTAAGAATTATAGTTATTCGTCCCTTCGGCGCCAGGTCTGATGTATTTTTTTTCCCACTGATCTCGAATCCGCCACTTTGCTCTTAACCCAATATTTGATACAGAAAATCGCGTCAGAAAGAAAATTCTAATTTTTCGTAAAACGCAAAGAATTCAAAATCTCATAAAATGGAAACGGCGATCGATAATAGTGCCTTTGTATAAAACTTTTTGGCCCGATAGCTAAAAAAAATTGTAAGAGCTAGCGTGCGCTCGGACCTTCTTTAAGCAAAATTCACAATGCGTTGATTGATAAGGTGAAAATTACCTTATCTCTGGCTTCGATGTCGCATTTCGCCTGAATCAGCATCTCTATTATATCGGTGTTCCCTCTGGAGGCTGCCCAGTGAATCGGAGCCCGTCCGTACTGAAAGCCCATCAAATTATTGTCCCATCCATGTGTATGAAGATGACACGCAAGCGGCAGTCATGTGTAGGTCCGATTAATACTCACGTTATTTCTGGAATCGACATCGACCGTTTCCCTGAGTACTTTGCGAACCGCGTCGGATTCGTTCTTAATAACTGCCTCATGCAGCAGTAGGTCGTTCTTTAATACTGTTTCGAATGAACACGAACAACGTTAACTCTAATATCACCTCATAACATGTTTTTAAATAAAATACAAAAAAGAAATTTAACACGTCCGATGTAATACAAGGCTTTTATGTCGTGAAAAAAAAAAAAAAAAAAAAAAAAAAACCGAAACTTTTCTTTTTTCAAGTGGATGCTGTCAAGGGGACGTCGCAGTAAAGATGAACGGATGGGAAAAAAAAGAATACCGAACAGTAAAATACACCGAGAGAGTTGAAAATTGTTCAACTATTCGAAGAGCAGTTTGCCAATACTATTATCCTCCGGCGCTTTCAGGAAAATCCCTTCGGGTCACCGGGTTCTATAAGTTCCTTGTATTAGGCGTACCGTCTATACCTATACGTATCGTTTGAACTAGTATAACGATGGGGTATGTAGAGCGCTTAGTTTCGAACCTGTAACAACGGATCGTTATCGGGAGGATCCGTGCGCTATTCCCACGGGCTCTTTATTCGATAATTATTATCGTCTCTACCTTCCGTCGTTGAGAGTCATGCAGGCTCGGTTACGGAGAGATAGAGCGTTGCATTGACGAACGATTGTAATCCGCGGAGATGGAGGATAAAGGGGCGACACTGAATATAGTATACCCGAGAGGATGCACGCGGATATCAATCGGTGAGGGAAACGGAGCCAAGAGGCAACAGGGAAGAACTCTCTCAGGCGAGATTAATTCAGCACTCACTTCTAGCAGTCTTTTGATTCAGTCCGTCGTCCTCGATGGCATCGCGAAGATTCAGGGGCGGTGGAATCTTCGCTCTCGTCGGCCTCGCCCTGTCCCGGTCCACCATTGTTTACACTTTTCCCTCTGCTTTGTCGTTGTCGCTGTTGTATTCTCCTCACATCGACTTCACGACCTTATTGACCTGAAAAATCAGAGCGGCACGTCGATATCGGTACATCGACGATGGGGCGAAACATATTTATTTATTTATTGGCATAATCAAAAGCGAGACCCAACTACTGGCACGTGTCGGCCAGACGGACAATAGCATATTGAGACAGTACGTCGCAGAAATTAGTAAATATATTCGCTGAACAACGTGAAACAAATAACAATAAAAGAAGTCTTATAAAATGCCTAAATAAGAAAAATACGTCTCGTTACAAAATTTTGACACGAAATCGTTGTGGAATAATTCGACCGTGAGAATGAACTCCTTTTTTATTTAGCGATTTGAGAGATACAAAGAGGAAAATACCATGTAATCTACACTGTTTACTCTGCTCATCCTGTATAAATTATGAAAAGCTCCGGGTTCACGCGACTCGCGCACGTCTCGTTAATTCACGAAACTGTTCCGGCTATGTACTGCGCTCTTGGGGTTTGCACTATAATATCTGGTAGATACGGCCTGCGGAGTCAAGGTCTGGTCTCTCCGGCGGAAGTGCCGTCCTAATCGCATCTCGGAAATATAACGTGCTTGTGTGCAGAATAACGTAGTTATGTGTAGTCATGCATATACCGGGTTTTCTCAGTTTTAGTATCGTTGAGAGAAAGAAAAAAAACAAAACAAAATGTAGTGACAGAGGAAAACTCGTTCAGTAAATGAGTGGGAACTATTAAAAAGACAAATTGTGTGCAAAAGCATAAATTCGCGTTGTTGTGTCGATTACGAGTGCACCCGTGAAACCGACGAAGCGTGAGTTGCACCGTCAGGAAATAATTTCCCTCCGAGACTTGTTATGCGTGGTATTTTTTTTTTTTTTTTCTCTTCTGTTCGCAGAACAAAAGCCTATTTTTCGCATTGTGGTCGTTGGCACGAAAACGTTTTTATAAAACCGCTCAAAGGAACAATAAACACTGTTGGGCGATCGTCGGTGGATTGCGCAGTACGTTTCGGAGGTTTCGCTTGAACAACGGGCTGTGTGGACCATACAGAACTCGGAACTCCGGGCACCGCCTGCATGTAATATGTACATACGTCACACATACGTGTACAGTCAATGTTCTGCCGAATACAATCGAGCCGCTCCAGTTTTGCGCCGAAGTAAATTTACCAGGAAATTACAACTTGCTCGGGCTTGACGCGAGTACCTGGTATTCGATATTTGCGTTAGCTATGCGGTTTCGATGTGCCATCGACGTTATCGCCGTGATGAATAGTTGCGTGGATTCCCGACGATTATTCGCCTGAATGCTTTGCGAGCAACGTTTAACATTGATTTTACAAAACACATTCGGAAGCAATATACAATTTCGATAAATCCCAACGTATTTAGGCTGCTATGAAAAAAGCTGCAAATATAATTATGAAAAAAACTGCAAATATAATTATGAAAAAAGTTGGAATTGTACTTGCAACTTTTCGTTTATAACTTTTGTTTCTAATGTCGAGTATCAGTATCAATCAAACGCCTACCGACAACTCAATTTTTGCCAAACTATCGATGCAACAACTTTAATGTCACATCGGTTGGAAATCAATTATTTTTTTTTTTTTTTTTCAGGTAAAAAACCGCGAGTTAGGAAAATTTCCCTCGTCGGAAAAAATTATCGCTGGCTGAGTTTTATACGGATGATTTATCACAGTTGGGGCGATTTGCTTGGCTCATTGACCCGAAGCTCGCCAAAGGGTTGAATGGTGACCCAATTAAGGGTCGTAGTTTGCACGTTCGTGGCAGGTTGATTCATCTGCGTGGCGAATTCACTAAATATAGCGTGTGCTTACAGAATCCATCAGAGCTAACGCAGAATCGGGTCGAATCGTTGAATCATGAAATCACAGGGACGTGGCGAACCTCAATGGAGAGCCAAGTGAAGTGAGCGAGGTCGAAACGAAATTCGGATGCGGTCGCACCGGGTCGAAGTGTCCTACCGGAGCGGTGAGATGAAAAGAGCCATTAAAGGTCGGTCCGGTAAGTACGGTCTTCGACACACGAACTGTGCAGAATCTTTTTCGAGCACCCAGGAATATTACATCCGTTCGAAGCGACGGAAAAGGCGAAGTAAGAAACTTCGAGCAAACATACGAGGCAATAAATTTCTGTATATTTTCCGGAACTTTCCTTCGTAAAATTGCCTCTGGTAGTTTTATCATTCCATATTTTCCGAAGTGAGGCGGCGAAAAGTTTGGAACGGAATAGGCCGAGATAAGGATAAAAGGTTATCGGGAAATAAGCCGCGACAGCTGCAGAGGTAGAATAACATTGTCGGGATGGCGAGAAATATGAATTCGTGTGACAAACGTCGTCGAGAAAGTATAATAGAAGGGCTGAAACAATAGCCAGATAAAACAAATGGACGGGCGATTAAAGAAAAAATACATAAAAATACTTCTCGGTAATTGTGATCACTGTTAATTAACACGATTGCACAAATTACAACGATTAAATGTGAAAAATGAAAAACTACGAAGTAATCTATAAATGTATGATAAAATTTATCGAAGCTTTAATATAGATTATAAAAAAATCCATTTAACGCAAGGCGATCCTTCACCAGCAAATGTATTGCAATCTGCGGTAAAACGAATCCTCGGGAACGAAATAGAATACTCGTGCACCGAATGGATTTTATTTAGTGTGAGGATTTATTGGTTTTCCACTTCCCCGATTAGCTCTGCGGGAAAGACGCGAACGATTCAATGCGGATAGGTTTTCCGGAGCTTCGGTGAATTGACCCGACCGAATGCCCTCCCGTCTTGGACGAGCGAGGGAGAGAGTATATAAAAATAAATTGTTATTTCCGGTGGTCGTCGATGCGAGCGATTTAGATGATTGCGAGACTTGACTGGAACTACTTTTGCGCGCTCTTCCCTTCAATACGAACGTAAAGGACTATCATAAGGATTTGGTAAAAAAAAACAGGTTGATTTTAAACTTTTTTTTTTAACGCGGGTATTAAAAGGACAACGCTGGCTTTTTGCAGACAGTCAGTAAAAATGTCGATTTCATATTCAACGATCTTGATCCTAATTAAATATTTTTTATACTATCAAAGCTTCGTAATTAGCACTAATGCGCTGTGACCCCCGTGCACTCACTGAAGGATCTGTGACCCTAGTCGAGATAAGTTCTCGTGACGGATTAAGCCCTCGGGGACCACTCTCGTGCTGTGCGTCCAGCGCACAGCACGAGACGGCAAGAGTCGGGGTAGACGGCAGTCGGTTACTTTGACTGGGGTTCAGAGCCGACCGACGTCTCTCAAAGGCTTTTACGTTGCCGCTGCGACAGTATTGCTGAATCCAGGTTACTTCAATCCTCCTCCCGCTCAAGCTAGGTTTTACTAAACTGCGCTATATAATATACATTATTCGCCGTCACGAAGGTCTCCGTTTCGCCATTAAGTTCACTCGCCGAGACTCCAATCAGCTTACTATACTTTTTAAATTGCAAAAGAATAAGCAAAAAAAATTTCTCATAAATCTGAATTCTCGAGAGTTATTTTCATTATTTTCCTTCGTCCGCACTGTGCTCGCGTTGCAGACGCTTGCTCTCTCTCTCTCTCTCTCCGACTCTAATGAAATTTTTCGTCCTGCCTGACTTTTCATCACGAGAGTTTCTTTCCAGTAACGTTAACGCTCTTTTTCTCTTTTCCAGGACACGCCACGTTGAATGTAAAGAAGAATCGCGAGAAGACTTTGAGTTCGCCAGCGAAAGGGGTGACCCTCCCTTAACATAATATTCGAGTGTCAAAGGTCTTTTTGCCTTCAGTGAAGTATCGTAAGGGAGGCGCAGTGATGTTTTTCTAAAAACGGATGGACGGACGCCGAGGGGAAGAAAACGAGTGGGTTCCTTCCACTCGTATACGCCGAGAGCGACAAGACTGCTGAGAATTTTCGACCGAGTGGATAGCCGAATTAAAGACGAGTTTACTCTTCAAGAGGAAGTGCACTTCAACGAGGAAGAGAGAAAATTTCCGAGGTTCTATCAAGAGCAGAGATAAGCCACCGCGTTCGTTTTTACGCTCGTGGAATAATTTATTTCCGAAGCTACGCCGCCGACCTTGTTCACCCACTTTGCCCCATTATAAGCGAGCTAATAAGATTCTCACGAGACCAGCGTGCGATATCGAGGCGTGGCATACGAATGGTTTCATTACCCTCTTATTTGGGAACGAGTGACGGTTTTAGATAAATTATTTAATTTTTTTATTGCAGTCAAGCGGGTCAACTCGGTGTGGAGCTGCGAGAAAAGAGCGTGCGAAACGAGCAATAAAGATTAAAAAACGTCGGGGACAAAGAGTGCATATCGGAGCCTTCGGCAGCGTAGGAAGGATCAGCCGGGCGCAAACTCGATTCATTAATTGAATAACAGCGAAACGCTCCACATCTCTGCAATACATACTCCGGTTCTCGCTATACGAATAGCTAAAACTAAATGAAATTCGAGTAATACGGGGTGCGAAAGAGGGAGAATAATCTACCTAACGGATATAACGAGTGAGTTCGCGGAGTGCACGTTCATCGTCGAGTTTGCCTCCGCGTCCTCGCTGTCCAAATCCCTGGACAAGCACCACGGATTTTCATTTACCCGGCAATTATTTCTGCTAACGAACTAGCGCGGAACAATTACTATTTTCAATCAGAACTTCCTGGCCTCAATCAACTTCCACACTCTCGTTAGTATTTATGAAAAATAATGCAGCATTGAAAAGTGTCGAACTGATTGAACTCTTTCAGGCTTTTGTAAAAATTTGGCGACGCGTCATTCAGCCGTTTGAAAGATGCAATACTTTAAAGTGGCACTGCGCTTTCCGGGGATTATAAAGTTCAGCCATGAATGAAGCTCCTCAACAATTGTATCGACCATTGAATGGTATCGCGTTGTATCGGGTATTGTGAATAATTTGCGGTTCGCCGACAATTCCCACTGTAATGTGTTTGACTCGACTGCACGCCCCTAATTCGCGAGACTAAGTTTAAGTAATCCAGAGATCCAGAGCGTCTCGCCACAAGTACATTTACACCGCCGGTAAAACCGATCGACGAGAAGCGGTAGCGCCTCGAGACAAAAACCTTTACACCGTCGGTAAAACTGATCGGTTAAACGGGACCATTTCATTACGAGCAGCGATAGAGTGTCGTAAAATGAAGAGTAGTTTCGTGGCCACGGAGCGTAATCGTTCGGATCTTTAGTGTATGTGAAAGTGAGGAAACATTTCCAACTCTACCAGGTATAACTTTACGAAATCACAACTTAATCAGAATTCAAGCCTCTGCCTAAACTCTGACATAATGCAACGCTATCGGATAGGATTTTGCAGGATAAAACAGGGTAGCTTTTCATACTGTTTTATCCGGTGAAATTCTATCGGCGGGGAGTTATGTCCTGGGGTGCATTCTAAAACAAACTTTCGTACGCTAAAGTATCGTTCGGTCTCTATTGCGCCGGGAGAAAAATAAGAAAAGGACGATATTGTAGAACGCGCGTGTACGTTTTAGAATGCGCCCCTGCTAGAATCATACCAGGGCAGGGTTATAATATGTTAGAGATTTTTCGAAGGCATGAATTCTGGTAAAGTTGTAATCTAGTAGAGCTATAAACAGCGTTTAATGTTGTTATCTGATAGAGTTGTACGTTAGAGTTTAGGCAAAGGCTTGCATTCTGGTAGAATTTTAATTCAACAGTTATCCCCATTAACGATGAAAATGTGTCCAAAGTTGAACGCTACATCATTAACCGATGTGTTATTAATGCACTGATATCACTAGCACATTTGTGAACGCGAGACATAATAACGGAAATTTTATCCACTGGGGAAAGCGCGGATTTGATCGTGGAACTCGTAGATTTGAGATCGCGGATCACGTTGTAGATGTTTAGATTTAAAAGCTTTTTATAAACTTTTTTTAATTCGATGAAGAGGTTTAATACTTGCGGGAGAGCATCCGATGTCGTCGGCGGAGGGCGTAGCACGCAAAAAGTGGGAAGACGAGCAGGCAGTTGAGACGAGGGTTGAAAGCAGCAGTCGACGGTGACTGAGCGTGAGGCTGTCTGCAGGGCAGTGGATCGGAGAGTGTTCGGAATGGTTGCTTTGAGGGTCTCAGCGTACGTCGTCGGTAGAGCAGAAGAGTAAGCGGAAGGTTGCATGCCAGCAGGTGTGTTGGTAGTGGGGCGAGAGTCACTGCGCGTCGGCTGCGTGATGAGCGTGGGCTCGAGAGTGAGCTTTAGCGGCAATGTAGGCCAGCCGCGAGGAGCACAGTCGATAACTTGTCGTGTGCGGGCCAGAGCAGTTAGCGCAGGGTGAAGGTCTCCAACGGTCACAGGCTCTCTAAAGTCATAATCTCCGGTACATTGTCCAGGGATTATATAAAATAAACATTGAAAAAGTTGACACCACGGCGACTGAACAGGGTGAAAGTGAGCACGAAACATCTTACCACCAGTCGGCTCTGCACCAGGACAGCTCGCCACCAAAGAAGTGTAAGGTAAAAGTACCATTGGCTCGACACCTAAGGGAGTCTTCGCACGTGCATGAACAATCGTATTTCCATCTTTCGTGCACGCACGGTTTGTCCGACCACTGGGTCGTGTCCGGTCATTGAGACGTTTACCTCACACGGTATAACTGGACACAAGCAACTTACACCAAGTACAGAACACTGCAGAGGGCTTTCCTCCAGTCGTATCGCTCTAGGACAAGGAGTGAATTTTTAATTCGCGCTAGCTTATTATTGACAATCTCACTCTTCTACCGGACATGCCGTTGTACCGGATATACGTCACTTCCGGTTTGAAAATCTCAATTTTCGAACGGAAGTAGCGTCATCTAGGAAAAATGTCACTTCCTGTTTGGAAATCACATTTTTCGACCCGAAGCGATGGGAAAAGTAGCGAAGTGGCGTATGTCAAGTATGAAATAAGCCACTTCCGGTGGAAAATGAAGATTTTTCCCATACATGGCGTCATTTCCTGTTGAAAATGGAAATTTCCCAACCGGAAGTGACATTTCCCTTAGATCAGGTCACTTCTTTCACGATTTTTTTTTTAAGCTCTCTTCCCAGCTAGAAGAGGCTAAACGGGTGCAGAGGCTAAGCGGGCGTGACGTTCAAAAATTCTGGCGACGAACCGCCCGCTTCCAATCCACACGCCCGGCTGTGACCCCCTCGTCGGTTACGTCAATATTTAAAGACCCGTATAGAGTGAGTTTCCTTTTAAAGCACCCTCGGAATGTCAAACCCCTGAAGCTGAAGCCCCCGAAGTTTTGTTATCTTCACTGTGCTACATATTTTCAGTATGGTTCGGCGTACTCGACTTTTCCAAATTTACGCTCTGGCTGTCGGAACGTTGCAAAAAAAATGTTCTTCAAATGCATTCCAACTTGGTATTTTTATTTCCCCCCATTAAGTTCGTGCGATAAAGGAAAAATATTACACGCCTATTCGAAACAACATGAAAACCGTACGGGGGCGAGTTAAAATTATGTGGCGATACAAACCTTGATGGACAAATGTGTCGCGTTGAGTATCAGTGTACGTGTGTAATACTGGAAAAGACCGGTTCATTGCGCTACTATCGTCTTTATCGTCACTCTCAAGGGACCAAGTTTATAGCGCATCAGTCGCATGAATCTACTATGAATGATTAATGCGCTTTTACCGTCATTTAGTCGACACGAACCATGCATGAATGTAAAATGGAAATGCAGGTGTACCTAATAAGTAATGGAGTATGATTTCTTGCCATTTAATTTTTCGGGCCAGCAACAACGATGAAATGACAATTGCTACCTAAATAATTAATGTCCAATTAATTTTATTGATTTCAACTGCTGAACAGCATTAATATGGCCTGTCACATGCACTCAATCCTTCGCGTACAGGAAACTTTGAGCAAACAATCCGGACTTCCCCGTACAATTTAAGGTTCGTTCGACAGTGACCAATGTTCAGAGTATTATTAGCATCTCCTCGATTTTATTCGCACAACGCTTTTGGGTTACAGTAACGCTCGGATGTGCGCGCACTTCCGAGCGACAATTTGTTTGACATTCGTCATCAACAACGATAAACTATTCAGTTGTATGGTGAAAAAATATAATGCGTCAACACATGTAATATGTATAGCCGGTACACATACGTAAAACTGTACATGATTCAAATATACATACTATATATACATATACATGATATAGATCTGTTGTGTATGCGCGCGCGTATTTACAGTTTTAAACAACCTACGTTAAACATAAAATTACACTTATTGCAATTCACCACATCCTAGGTACGTACATGTGCAATTACTCTTTTCATTTTGTTGACGGTATACCGATAATTGACGCGGCACAAGTATAGTGTACGCTTAAGAAGGAAAAGTTACGCAATAATCGGGACATCCACCGTTGCCCCTCTACCTGTGTTAAACAATAAAAAAAGAAGTCTATTGACTACCGCATAAAACTTTCGTTGTGTGCGAACTGAATTGTATGTTAATACAAACGATGCGTACGCGTATATTGGAACGCAGTGGTGGACGCCAATTATGAGAATAAAAAAAAAAAACCGATGGACTTTCATCAGCTACCGTCGGAAGCGTTTGAGGACGAGTCTTCGAGCTCTGACGCACCGGGACCTCGTTTCAATATTACCAACAGATCCGTTATACGTTTTATCGTGAAATCTGGCTTTGGATCCTCGGTCGAGAGACGGGTTTTGTCGGTAATGGGTATCCACACGGTACCCGCGAGATTGGCCTTGATTCCTCCTGTAACAGAAATTCCAATAATGTAGCCGCCGCTCAGGCAGACGTGGGTGTGTCGAGGGGTGGGAGGGGAGATAATGTTTACCTAGAATATCCGTTTCCAGTTTATCCCCGACCATGAGACAGTGGTTCGGCGTTACGTTGAGACACCGGCAGGCTTCCTCGAATATTCGAGCCTGCGGTTTTTCCCAAGGAAGATCGCCCGACACGAGAACAACATCGAAATACTGTTCGAGCTCGAGTTTGTGAACCTTCTCCCACTGGGCGTGCGATGGACCATTGGTGATCAAACCGAGAAGATACTTCTTACGTATTTGACGCAGCATCGATATTGTTTCGGGTTCGAGGGCCAAATAGTGGTATCTCAAATAGAGCCATCTCGAGTAAATTTCATCGCAGAGACACGAGTACGTCGAACCGAGTGCCTTGTTCCAGAGACTCATTCGCCACGTGTCGAGACTGTAGGCAGGATTGTCCGGACACTTGCGGAATTGCTTCAGATATGCGGCGGTGATCTTGTTGGACGCCTCCTGTGGTACTCCATACTTTAGGGTCAATTCCTCCGTGAGCTGTCATTCGCCGGGCAGGTATAAGGAAAATAAAGAGAAAGAGCGTTAGATCTTTAACAGTTGATACAAAAAAACAAATCATTGGGCAGAGAAACATGGATAGAGCGTATGTGTAAAGAGGACCGACTATGGTTGAGGAAAATTATTCAAGTTTAAATTAAACCACACGCACGATATCACGTTTTCGGCCAACGAAATTCTATATGTGTTGGAAAAGTCTACCTCAAATCCGAGTAATATATTCATTTTTTTTTCATATACATACATATTCGTACATCTATATATGTGTGTGTATGATAGCTAGAGTGTTGAAAAAAAACTCGGCGACTAGCGATCCGCGACACGAACGTGATACATTGAATGCAGTTTGTATACTCGAGTATAGTCGAAGGAGATAATGAATAAATAATATAGGGAGGAGATAATGTAATAATTAGGACGCTTAATTCGTATTTTATGATTACCTATAAAATGCATTGATTCATTGAAATAGTACTCGAGCTGATAATTGGACACTCGTAGTCGCACCCACGGACCCTGCTGTAATCACAACAAAATCAGCTGTGCCAACAACAGACTTAAATGATATTCCAATGTTATAAAGATGATGAGGGCCGGTACGTGAACAATGTTCAGATTCAGATAAATAAATCGACAACGCACATGATGTATAAAAATTAATTTCGTTTAATGCAAACTGGATATTACATTATTCGTTTAACAACGCACCACCATTTGAGTATCTGCGAATACGTAGAATAAAAAATGTCGTGGTAGAAAAACAAGTAAAAATAAATGATGACGAGCTTGCAGGAAATACGAAAATTAGGGATGCGCTAGCTAGTTATACTATCTATAGATTTTTGTCACTCACCACCGAGTGACACGTGCAAGAATCTTTGTAGATAAAATATACTTGGCTCGTTACGGGCAACTCTATTTGGAGCCGTGATGACTTTATAGTGGCTATTCATTGACAAAACGGCGGATTTTGGCGCAAAGAGAGTACGGTAAAATTCCTAGGGTTATAGTATAATGAAGAAAACAATGTTGCCGGATCGGCATTTACAATGATTATACATGACAAATATATTGTACACTCGAGCGTTAATAATTTAATCGCCGAAAAGATTTTTGCCCAGTTCCATCATACGGTGATTTCTACAGACTGTGAGTGCACCGGCTTTCTTCAGGACGGCGGCAACGCTAGGGTCAGCTTTGACCAAATGGCAGAGCAAATCTTCGTAGGCTGACTTGACGTTCGGCGGGAGGGATCCTATCTTGACTTTCTTCAGTATCTCGATGATCCCTTGAGCCCATCCGGACTCGATGGCGAACTCGGTGAGCCACGGTATGAGTTGAAGCACTCCGGCCATCGTTTGCATTCCAAGAAACCATAGTTCCATTATCTCCATCCAGTGTTCTTTGTACGACATCGAGACGACCAATTCGGTAGGGTCGTTGCTCTCGTCGACATTGTAGGCGTCCCAGAGGAACCTTATCGTCGCTTGGATATATCGGCATATGGAGAAGTCGTTTTTCTTCACGAGCTTGGCCTGCTGCTTCAGAAGCAACATACCGAGAACGGCCATGTGACCGTTCAGTACCAAATTGTCCGAAGTTTGCTTGAGTTCCGGCAAGTTGGTAAATATGAATTTCAGAAGATTTATAAAAGTAGGAGATTCCTCGACGAGTTTGGCCTCGAGAACCGATATGTTCATAAGAACGTTGCATATCGATACCATGGCAGCGCGCGAGTCCTTGATTTCGTTCAGAACATGCTGTTCCAATTCCTTTTCGGGTTCCTTGATGGCCTTGAGTCGCTCGGATCTCGGTACCGGTGGCTTCTTGTAGTGAACGATCGTCCAGTGATAGGATAGACACTCGAACAGGACCTGATCCTGCTTGTACTTCAGCAGGATCTTACGGGCTTCCTCCTCGACGGCCAGGTAGCACAAAGCCGGAAGCATTATTCTGAGAACGTCTACTTCGCTGAGAGGATCGCGCGGCTCGACGACGGAAGTTCCTTCGTCGACGCGGGCACCGGCTCTCGCCTTCTCGGCCAACTTTCGGTTTCGATGGGCGTAAAATGTATCGTTGGCGACCGTTAGCATGTACGGTAGGACCGTATAAACCTGTGGCCGCATGGCCGATGTTTCCTGAGCCAGCCAGGCGGACAGCACTCTGACCATCGCGCAAACAAACACCCTCTCTTTAATGTCCGTCGGTTCTTTGGTTTTCGAGACCGCCGTCAGGAGGCCAATCACCCCAGCGAACGCTCCCTTCAGCGCAGTGTACAGCGACTGTTTCTCCTTCTGTTCCAGGTCCAACTGATCGTTAGTTATGAAGGTCAGTGAGATCTCGAGTATGAGGAAGCAAGCCGTTACGAGCTCTCCATTGTTCACCACGCTCTTCAGTTGCTTTCCCTCCAGCTGCATTCTCACCTCTATGGAAGCCAGCTGAATTAACAGTAGGAAAAATTGCTTTGGTTTCTCCGGATCAGACATGGCCCACTCGACGCCCAGGAGATCCAGGCACGCCGAAGCGAGTTTTAGCGCCGGGTCACGCTGATTTTTGCCGATCTTCGAGCCCAGGATATCGCACAGGCCCTTGTGGATGCTCTGAGGCCACGACTCTTGACTGGACGAATCGGCTATCACTTCTTTCCTGCAGGAGGAGATCAGAGCCTGCAGAATCGTAGATAATTCGAATTTTCTCTCCGAATGGTCGGTCTCGAAGTCCAGAGCTATCTTATTGACGATGGCGTGAAACGGCGCCGTGTCGGTGGGGTCCCAGGCTTCCGGGCCGATCCTACTCGTCAGCGTGACCAGTATGTTCAGAGCTTCGTCCGTTTGAAAACTCTTTTCCGAGTAAATTTCGCACATCGTCGGAATAGCTCTCTGCTCAACGAGGGCTCGCTGACCGGGTGGATACTGTGCGATATTTTGCAGGCAAGTGTAAGCTTCGCTGACGATGATGAGCGTGTCGTCGGGTGCGTCGTCCTCCGCCTGGGACACCAGTTTGAGCAGGGCCGGTACGTGACCGATCATGTCGGGATGAGCGGCCAGTTCAGGTTCGCTACAGAACGACGACAGAACTGACAGCGCTACGGACTTGTAGACCTGCGATGGACAGTCTACCGGAACATCGTCGCTGGACAGCAGTTTGCGAAGGAACTTTGCACCTATCGCTTCGAAGAGCATCTTCTTGGCTGCCGGGCTGCAATCCTTCGCGTCCACCAGCTTCGTTACCATGAACAACGCTGCGAACTTTTCCGAATCACTGTCCACCATCTTCAGCACGGCGACACATTTCTTCACACCCTCCGGTATACTCATTTTCACGATTTATCGAAAGTCTCTTCGGGGGCTTCCTCCTGCTCGTCCTTTTCCCGAGATTTACGGGAAAGAATATTCACGCGAATGAAGCTTCGCTTCTGATTGCTAAGAGCCAACTGGCTTGTACTCCCCAAGCGAGAGTTACTAACTCTAGCCTTGCCCTTTGACACACTCCCTCAAAATAACTTTTCCTCCGCGCCGTTGCCAAACTGACTAATTCGAGGAGGATCCGACGCTCTGTCGTGAGAGTCGAAACATGTTCTTCTTTTCTTTATATTAACAAATACGACAGTGCAGTCGCGTAAAAAATAACCCAAGTTCGCATGGTCGAAAAATCGTGCGGTATTTCGATGGGGTTTGTTTTGTTGGAATTAAGAGAAACGATAAATGAACAACGGCTCAACGAGGGGGACTGATGGACTCGCTCGAAAATAGATGCGGGAGCGTGGATGAAACTATATCGGGAAAGACAGCTCGTGTTACACAGCTTTCTATTTTGAGCGGCACTCTCGACGCAGAGGCTTTCCGTCCCGACGTGGTTGGTAGTAGTTCGTAGCAGTGAGCACGTGACGAGGGGAAAAAAAAAAACAAAAAAAAAGGTCGTCGCGACGTATACTACAGCAGCGACACGAGGCGTCCGCGCGGATGGTTTCAACAAAGGAGAACGAGAGAAGCACTGGGAGTCAGAGTAGTGGGTTATACATACTATCGGGCTTTTCTCATTCGCGTCGTCTGCTGACATGCGTGACCTCTCGCACGCTTCGGTTTTCTCTCTACGATGATTTTTCGAAGACGCTCCGTTTACGAATCTGTTCTTGCCTCGCGAACAAATTAACAACGCGGGATATAATGCGTATTAAAGTGAAACAAGCTTTTATACCTTCCTGCATGTCAAACTGTCTGCTTTTCGCGTCTCGATGAGGGTGTTGTCCAGATCAAAAAAGACTGCGTTGATTGTTGGGTTCGAACCGTTTCGTGTACGGTAGGCGGCCATTGTCACTTGTTTCACGTCCTGTCCTGCTGCTGCTGCTGCTACTGCTGCTGCTGCTGCTTCTCCTTCTAGTTCTGTCGTTCTACTGACATGTGCAGTAGTTCCTCTGCGTCACTCGATTCCACAGTCCGTCTCGTTATTTATTCGGTGCCCTGTCTGATATATCGCGCGATATAATACGCCTTAGCCGTGATGGAATAACTGTGAACTGTGGCTTTGTCGGACGGCTTATCGTCCCGAATAGCCGACTCTCTCTCCCTCCCTCCAAGTACTACGACTAAGCGGGCAGCATTCACGTCACCTTCGTACAAAACGCGTCCATTGGATGAAAATATAATCGAGGACAACGTTATTGGGCCGGTCGGGAACGGGGGCGAAACAAAAAGGAAAGGAAAAAAAATCCAATGGGAAACCCCTGTCGTGGAGTTTGTTGTCAAATGTGCATTTAATAGACTCGCCGAAACGGCGTGGGACAACAATATGCTGAGACGTAACCTTGTGAATGGCACGTGGTGCAGAAGACGCGCAAGAGATTTGCACAAATTTTCAAAAACCGCAACGAAGCCCGTCGAGAATGGTGAATGCAAGGGCGATCTCTCGAGAATACGAAACATCGGGATATTAGCGCATATAGATGCTGGTACGTTTTCTCTAAAATTACAGAAGGGATCCTGAAGGTGGTTGGCCCATATTATTATTATTATTATTATTATTATTATTATTATTATTTATTTATTTACGGGACATGCCCTTTTACGTAGAAAATTCAGATAGTACAGTAAATATGTGAAATAAAGTTAAAATTAATTATTTTTTGTTTTTGTACATTATTGTTACAATTACATCTGCATTATATATCTATAGTATACAATTATACTATTCTAACATATTCTGAACTCAACAATTGAATCCCTTTGATGAAACCATAAAGAAGAGAATTCGCGAAGAAGACCCTTCCATAGGTGCGGCATGTAAAGAAAAGTGAACTCATCGGTCACAGCCTTCGACAACTATATACTATTATAAAACAAATTTAATAGACTGTGACTTCTTTTTTTTTTTTTTGTAAAAGGGGTTTTTCACCGTCGAAACAAATAAATAAATAATTATTTTTATTACAGGCAAGACAACAACAACCGAGAGAATGTTGTATTACTCCGGCAGTATAGGTAACATGGGTGAGGTGCACCATGGAAATACAGTTACCGATTACATGGAACAGGAGCGTCAACGAGGTATAACGATCAGCTCCGCAGCTGTGACTTTTCCATGGAAAAATCATCGTGTCAATCTTATCGACACTCCTGGACACATAGACTTCACTATGGGAGTGGAGCAGACGCTGGAAGTCCTGGATGGGGCTGTGGTAGTTCTGGACGGTTCGGCGGGAGTTGAGGCTCAAACTTGTACAGTTTGGAGGCAGGCCGACCGTTACAACATACCCAGGCTGGTCTACGTTAACAAAATGGATCGTGCCGACAGCAATTTCGAGAGCAGTATAAATTCCTTAGAGTCCAAGCTGGACAGCGCAGCGCTGGCCACGCAGATTCCTATAAGAAACGGCGAGGGACTGTGCGGGATTGTTGACCTTTTGACTCTCGAGAAAATAACGTTCGACGGGAAGAGCCAGGGCATGAAATTCGTCAGAGATAAATTGACGGAAGCCGAGGACGGTTACCTGTGGGAGGAGGCGAACGAACGACGACGCTCTTTGACCGACAAATTGTCGGCGATGGACGACGAGTTGGCGAATGTAATCATAGAGGAGGAATCCCTCGATAAAATATCGGGACAGCTGCTGGTCGAATCCGTTCGTCGTTGCGCCATCGGCAGAAAAGCCGTGCCGGTTCTGCTTGGAAGCTCTTACAAAAATATTGGCGTCCAGCCACTGATGGACGCCGTGATTCTCTATTTGCCGTCGCCGGATTTGAATCCGCGGAGGAAGGATTATCGCTGTTTCGAGAATAATTTCTCTGCCAGAGCTTTCAAAATCGTTCACGACAAGCAACGGGGCCCTGTTACGTTCTTCAGGGTGTACACAGGCCGATTGACCAAGGGCCAGAAGATGTACAACGTCGAACGAGCCAAGAGCGAGCAGGGTGGTCGGCTTTACGCCGCGTACGCCGACGACTACGAGGAAGTCGCCGAGGTCACCGAGGGTAACATCGGAGCTCTTACGGGCTTGAAGTACACGGTTACCGGGGATTTGTTGACGAGCAACGCCTCGGCGGCTGGGCGGGTCGAAAAATTTATCAACAGAAAAGGGCAGTTAGCGAGCGGAGCGAGCTTACCCGATCCAGTTTTTTTCTGCTCCATAGAGCCGCCCTCGCTGGCCACGCAGTCGGCTCTCGATACTGCACTGGCCGAGCTGACACGGGAAGATCCGAGCCTGAGAGTCACCCAGAACGAGGAAACCGGACAGACGGTTCTTTCGGGAATGGGAGAGCTGCACATAGACATTATTAAGGAGAGAATCAGAAGTGAATATAATATCGACGTTGATCTGGGACCACTTCAGATAGCCTACAAGGAAACTGTACGAACGAGCCACAGGGATCGTCTCCTGTCCGAGCATAAGATCGGTTCTACCTATCATAGCGTCGACGTAACGCTTTCTGTACTGCCGAATCACCAGGGTAAAGAGATTCTCCAGTTAGATAGGTCGCACGACAGCGCGGCCAACATCGCGAGCATACACCCGAGAGCTATGAGCGCCGTTAAGCAGGGCGTTTTATCGGGTCTTTCTCACGGGCCTAAGCTCGGTTGTCCGGTCGTCGATGTCGGCGTGAAGCTGCACTGGCTTCAAGTCGGCAGGGGTACCTCCGATACTATGATCGCCGCCACGGTCACTCGGTGTCTTCGTAAGGTAAGCATTTCAAACATCCTCATCCTCCGAAGTCGGATGCACAAAACGGAAATTCCGGACTCTGTTACCAGGTTCTCGAGGACGCTGGGATTGTTCTACTGGAACCGATAATGTTGCTCGAGATCGTTACTCCCGAAGTTTATGCGTCGGGTATTCTGGCCGATCTTGGCCGACGAAGAACCGAAATTCAAGAGATAGGAGTTCGCGGTCAGAATAAAGTCATACGCACCCTTGCTCCGCTCGCAGAGTTACTCGGTTACGCCACGGTACTCAGAATCATCTCCTCGGGAAGCGCGACGTTTACCCTCGAATTCAACGACTATCGGTCGATGGGACCGCTGGAGGAACAGCAAGCGATCAAGAGTGTCACCGGCTTCGCATAATTTATACAATTTTACAGTAATCGGGGATATCGGCGAAAAGATTAAAAAATTCTTGTCGGTTGCTTGAACTAAACAAAATAGTATATTGCATCAATAGTGTATTACAATATTATTACGCGTTTCTCAACAGTTGAGCGGCTGCAAATTGCCGCGTTGCTATCGCGTGTAAATATATATTAATATTGCTCAAAGTTGTGTAAAATTGTCCTACTTGATAATACATATATATACTTTATATATATATATTATGCGTATGGAGGGATTAGACTTTTATCTATACTCGTCCAGCTGCTAACCGGAGAGTGTCGCAGAGAACTCGAGCTCGTATTTATATTCTCACATCTCGTACGCACACGATGCTCTTTCCATAATGATTGCTCCAGTAGTGTCGAATTTTTCTTTCTCTATATCGAGAAAAAAAATTCCATTCCCCCGATACGATATATATTTTCCCAGAGGGTTACTCTGCTTTCCTTTTTTTTTCATCCGTTGACCGAAAATTCTTTGGTCCAGGCTCGTTTAATCAAAATACTGTGGTGTTTCAATTGTTCGGAGTGCGCGGTAATGTCTTCCCTCGGGCTATTTTGTTTGTTTGGTTTTCTTCTTTTTATCAGGATATAACATTTATGGCAACGCGACACGTCGACGACGCACGGGTATAAAGTAGAAAATTTGCCCCGAGCGTCGTGATTCTCGTCAATGTGTTTTTTTTTATACGTTAAAGATAACAACGCATGCCCGATCTCACTCGGGATCGTCCTCGTTAGATCCAAACTCTTCCTGGCGTCACAAGCTCACGAGCTTCGGTGGATTGGCGTCGGGAGAGCTGAGATCTACCGCCGAAAGATTGTTTCTCTGTTGGCTGGAGCACGACGGGATGAGCGGTGTGGAGACGGGAGTGAGTCCTGTGCCACCTTCCATAAGGGAATCAAAGTTGAACGGTATCCCACTGGAGGGCGTTGTTATCGGCACGCCGGCGACCTCCGAAGCGGTCTTCATAAATGTCGGGGTCTCGACAGTCTTGAATTGCAACGAGTCCGGTCGTTCCTTTGGCTCCGTGAATATCGGCAGAGAATTCGGTCTGTTGTTGTTGTCAAATCCAACTGGCAAAGAGTTTGGTCTATTTGGTCTGGCACTGTTTACCGATTCTCGCTTCTGGGGCTCGACGAAATGGTCTTCCGACGGTTGAGGCGGCTTTATGACGGGCTTCACGTCGACGGGCGAGGACGAGCGTATTCTGCATACCGCTCGGTGAGCCTCCAGGATGAACTCGAGCTCGTCCTTGGCTTGCTGCAGCTGATGTATCTCGTCCTGCAAGCTCTGTTTCTTCTGTTCCAATCCCTCGGTCTCCTTTGTTAACAGTAAATTTTCCATTATAGCAAAAGCACCGTGTTTAAGCGACAAAATATTATCGTCCGCTCGATACTTACTTCTAGTAGGGAATTGGTATGATCCATGCGTCGCTTGCGGCATCTCGCTGCTGCCATCTTGTTCCTCTCCCGGCGGACCTGCCGTCTCTCCTCCTCCTCGGGAGACATGCCGATGGTTCTCGTCGGTCTTCGTCCGCCCATGTTGCGTCTCGTTTGATGATGGTTCTGCTGCTGGAGTTCGTGAAGCTGATGGGACTGTGACTGTTGATTTTCCAGGAGAACGTTGTTGTTATTCTGGGTGTTTTGGGTCTGGGCCGGTGTCGGCTGGGACGGCTCGACGAGAGGCGGCACGAAACCGGCCTCCCGGCTGTGCGACCCTGACTCGCTCGTCAATTCGAGAAAAGTTTGCTCGATGCTGCGAAGGGTCGTCGGCGTCAGTGTGGGTGTCGTCCTCGTCGGTACACCACTGTGCAATCCATCCAACGAAACCAGCTGGAACAAAACAAATCTAACGTTAATCCTCGATCGACCATTCACTTTTTTTATGCCCGCCATTTTATTTTTTAAGTGTCAGCCGAGTGTCCCTGCGAAGAGTGGCGCTGGCCAGTCGGTCTCACGAGCTCGGCAAATAAGGAAGAAAAAAAACAAATAAAGTGTCGAATCGCAGGAGAGAGGCGGAAAAAAAAAACCTGGCCAGACTAATTTTGGCGGTGATGTACATACGCGGGTCACGAGGAAAGGAGGAAGGAGAAGGCGCGAGCGACGGGAAGCATTGCCGCCAAGGCATTTTCACGAACGCGTTACCTCCTCGGCCTTGCCACCTCCGCGTGCCGCCGCATCGCGTCGTTACCGTTCGCCGCGACTTCGGTTCTCGCTCTCGGCGGTCGACGAGACACGACCGCGCGTAAAAATATCGGTGATCGCACGAAACGATAACGTTATCAGTTATCCGATTACACGTACATACACATTTTTATTTCCTTGTTATCGACGGACGAACCGGTCATGTTTTCGGGATTGCCCAGGTGACCCGAGAATCGGTTCGGCCTCTCGAAACTAGAGTGGCTCTGTTGATGACCGTGTGGTGGCGATGTGTCACAGCTAAAGTTACTCCCAGTGGTTACTGTCTGTCTATATATATATATGCACATATATACATTAGATATACGGCGATCCACCCACTTTGCTACAAAATTGTAACTTCATTGCCTTTAAGTTTACATACGAGTTATCCAAAAAAACATTACCGATGCGCGCAGCAATTAGCAGTTAAATTATTAGGGTTTATTCGTAAACTGGGAAGACCCGGTGATGGCGGCGGACGTTCACCCGGGGGTCTCGTTTGCTCGGAGCCAACGGAGAGATACCGTGCTGCGGAGTATCCTTGCGAGTGTTTCGAGGAATGTAAGGGAAAAAAAAGAAATCATCAAAAAAGCTTTCACCTGCGTCATTGGAGGGAAGACCATTGCACAGTGTTTTCTCAAGAATCTTTCGTCACGAAATTCCGTGAAAATTTTTGTCTCTTTTTTCGTTGACGTCTATTAATAAATTAAACGTTCTACCTACTGGTCCACTTGCTTGGCTACTGTGCCAGCGCGAGACAAAGGGCATCGTTATATCCCGAGTCCGTAAACGACGCAGAGAAACCTCACGATGTTTGCACGACGATTGATAAGAGGCACACATGCACGGCAACGGGACAGATAAGAGGAGCGAAAGAGAGCCGTAACAGGCTGGAAACGATCGACCGTGTTCGGACACGTTGCCGCCGCCCGGAATCAATTCCCCAAGAGTTAGGCGGGTTCCGCCTCGCTCGGAACGGAAAATCGACTGTTTTACCGAGCGGGGGGGAGGCTCGGGACACCGAGCTGCTGGATGTTTCTCCACTCCGGACCGGCACCACAATCACCCCGAATACTCACTGAACGCGGAGAGAGAGAGGTTAGTTTTTCTCAAAAATGGTATCGTCGAAAGTTTACCTGCTGATAGAGCAACTCCTGAGCGAGTATGTTTGCAATATCGACGGGATCCATGGCCGTTGTCATTGTGTCGTTACGATGAGGTTATGATTGATTCGTTGAATGTTTCGTTGTCGTAAAGGATAATATAAGTGTAATTAGGGGTTTTCTTTCTCGATAGACAATAAGTCGTGGACGAAACGCGATTGATTGTTTTCTTTTTCTTCAATGCAATCGAGTCGATCGTTCGTTCGTAACAAGGTCGCTCGGGAGTCGGTACGAAGAGCGCTTTACTGCCCCTTTTTTCTCGACATTTATTTGTCGTCTCCTCTTCTTTTATTTCTCTTTTTTTTTTTGTTCTTTCTCTCCTCGCAGCAGCAGATCTGCTGTTGAACGTTTTGTCGCTCTCCGTTCCTAATCTCTCCCTCTTCCTGTGGCTCGCGCCTCCCCGGGAAGTCGCTGCGTCGTCTACCGACGCCTCTCTCGCACTGCGGGCGTCCCGATCTCGTCGCCGTTGCCGGTGCCGTCGCTGCGGTCTCTCTGCCATGCGACTTGGCATCGCGACCCCCAAAAATAGATGCGAAGCATCACTACGAGACCCGCGCTACTCGGTTATATAGACTAGAGCCGTAGTACCAGTACTGTAGCCAGTGGTGCGCACCGACCGTAAACTTGGCGATTAACGAAGATTCAATTATTGGAACACTGAAATTTACTCCCCGGTGCTCGGCCAATCGGAACGGGCTGGGACATCTCGATTCGGTATTGGTTGCGAGTACCTCAACCGTACCGTACCGTTGTGTCGACTACTGTACTCTGAAGAGTCGCACATTGTGAGATTCTAAGTTTAAAGCACCTGTGGAGCGGTTCTATATCCGAATAACCGCTCGGTCAGAAAATTGTCACTATATCATTTTTTTTGCCGTCTTCGCTAAAATAACTAAATTTCTTGCGTGCAACGCGGGCCGAAAATCGCCTATTATTGACCAATGATCATTATTAACCTGTGCGCATGCCCAGTACTGTTTCATTACTTAAAAGTTCTATTTCATTACTTAAAAGTAATTACTGAAGTAAAAGAGAACGTCTTTTACTTCACCTTAATCACCCTGAAGATATCTGCATGAGACTTTCATCAAGATATAATAGCTGTGATTTTGCATCGCATAAGCTTCGTTCCGGAAGGTCACTTGGAGAATAAAATGCTGCAAGTGAACCATTTTTTTTAATTCCAAAAGCAGTGCATTGGCAGTGATTTGCGAAAAATGAAATTTGATGTCAGATATCTGCGGAAGTGATAAGCCTTATTACTCCCGTGGGAGTAATGGCCACTGGCGAACACGACGATTTTGCGACGCAAGAAATGTGGTTATTGTAACGAAATCGGAAAAAGAGTACCGCACGCTACACTGGAGGGCGGATTTTCATCTCGGGTGATTTCTGCCCTCGCTTAGCTCGAGCAGTAAACTTCACACTCGGCGAAAATCGGGCACTTATCGCCTTTGTAGCGTAATATACTATTTCCTTATTTCAGGAATTTTTCGACAGTGGCTACTAAGTCTTTCCAAGGATGATTTTACTATCGAACGACGGGTCTTGATAGGGGATAAGCAAGAGGATGTGGTCGCTTATCGGACTTACGCGAGAGTGCACTGTACCCTGAATAGGCGCACATCGTGAGACTAAGTTTAACGCACCTGTGGAACGGTCGCATATCCGTACATCCACTTGATCAGAAAATTGTCATTGTATAATTTTTTCCCTTATTTCCAAACTTTTTCGTCGTTGATTAATAAACCATCTTAAGGATAACTGGACGCCCGAACGACGGGTCTTGATTCTAGATAAGCAAGAGGATGCGGTCGCTTATCCGACGAATCGCACGTTGGCAAATTCTAAGTTTAACGCACCTGTGGAGCGGTTGTATATCCGAATAACCACTGGGTCAAAAAATTGTCACAATATAATTTTTTTTCATTATTTATAAAGTTTTTCGACAGGGATTAATAAAACTTCTTATGGATGACTGGACTACCGAACGCCGGGTCACGATACTGGGTAAGCAAGAGGAAGCGGTCGCTTATCGGACTTAAGCGGGACCACACGAGTATCCGGCCTTTTCCTTGTTTCGAATTAAAAAAAAAAAGAAATAAATGTACACCAAGTACTCGAAGGAGAAGAGAGCCCAAGAGCGATGACCCCTCCCCAAATTGTCGGCGAGAACCAATCGCGGTGGTGAAAACATCGGTCCGTCCGTGGGATGCACGAGCGTCGACAGTGTGTCGAAAATAGTAGGCGCACACAATACCGATAGAGAGACAAAGGAGGAGAGTAGAAGAAAAACAAAAAAAACCTTGCTGTGTGATTACGGCGGATAAAACCGACACAGGGCCTTTTTAACTGGCCCGCTAGGGCGAAAAGAAGTCATTTATGGGTTTCACTCAGACCCCCCGATTTTGCTGTTTTCGTTGTCTCCAGTGTTTTTGCCCTTAATTTCAATGTTGCGAAATTGCAGCAGTCACGAACGCAACGCGCAAGTAGAAGGATTATTATTAATCTCCGTATCTATGCAGGACGATCGGCGACACTGAAAAGTTGATGTTAATCGTTCCCATAGAGGTAGCACGACTTACCTCGAGGTATAAAAATTCTCGTAATTTAATCCAAATGCGAAAACGTCGTAGAACGAATACAATGCGACTCGGCGAAGCAGACGAAGCGAGGCGATAATAAGTTAAATGAGATGGTGGAGTGGGGGAGAGGGAGGACACGGAGTGTACAGCGTGCGTCGAGTTCGAGTTAAAAGATCCGACTCGGTGCTGGGGGACGCGAGAAAACTCGACGGCGGTCGCAGTGACACTGACAGTGGTTCTGTCATCGTGAATCGTGATGCTGCTCATGCCCGCTCCCGCCGTCGACGTCGGTGGTGGAGGCAAGGAACGCTATCGGGACCCGATCGCGTGCCCGCCGCTGCGCGTCCTCCTTCGCTCCCGACACATTGCTCGACTATAATAAAAATGCGCGTGAAAATTCTACTCGATTATCGATCGAGCGAACGGAGGATATATCGAAGAAACGAAATATCTTTAATACATTAAAGCGGTTGTCTCTACCGAGAAAATCCCACCGCGCCGGATTGCGTCACCTATTTCGTTCTTTCATTCCGGTATCGAACTGACTGGGAGGCAGGAGGGGGGAGAGATTGGCGATTCGCGCTTGCGTACTGTACGTAGTATCGTGCAGCTCGACGATTCCGAGAAGCCAGTTGTCGGAGTCTCGTCGTAACTAGTTCTCGGTAACCCGGTAAGTCGGGCCTTTCCTTGCTCGCGAGCGACACGCGCAAAATATGCATCGAAAATTAAAACGTTTCGGATTCGAGAGGTCACGGGAAATGGAGGTGAGATCGAAAGAAAAAAAGTAACGTTGAACGGTCGAGAAACGCACAGTCACTCTCGATCCCGGTTACACCAGCGCCCGGTCGACTCTCTTTCCGCGGTCGCACGGACAGAAACGGCTCCGGGAATTCCTGAGGACTGACGCAATCCCCGAGGCATTTCCGACGCTCGCTGCACTTGGACGGCAGCGGGGGGTAGCCATGGAACCACGTAGTATACACGATAATGTATACGGGTTGGTCGGGACGCACGTGCGCCCGAGCCACTCCGTGCTATACCTTTTCCGATAAACGGATCCGAGTCGCGAGAGAAAAAAAAAAAAAAAAAAAAAAAAAAAAAAAAACTATTGAACAAATAGACAAACCAACTATCTCGGGTAATTAATTAACGAGTACAAGTCCCCGCTACAACGGCCCCTTCTGTCGGTGAGTCAAGTACTCCCGCCCGAGGATTTTCATTCATAAATCGTTGGTAGTTGAGAAAGCGAGTTCCGAGCGTGGCACGAGAGAGAAGGATGAGTCAGAGGCTGCGAAACTGAGCTAAGCGCTACGGAAATAAGACGAGTGGCACGGGCCCGCCTCGATAGAGACGACACCCAGGTCTCGTTTACTTATCGCGACGCCTTGTCGCACGACAATGCCTTCGCTAAATATCTTCGTCGAGGAAAAATGATTTTTGGCTCGAGCCTTTTCAAGCACGCGCTAGGTTATTCACGATACGCTCGATTCCACCGTTTCTGCTCGCTCACCAACCGTCCTGCTTAATTGAAGGGTTAACGAACGTCAACTCGACGTTTCCTCTCAGATTTAAGGATTATCCCTCCGGCGACGACCGTGCGCGTCGGCGCGACGCTTTCGATCTCCGATTAATAATATTAATCGATTCTCGCGAGGTCACGTTTGTTCGTTAAATTTATCGAGTATGACCGGTGGATTAGTGGATTCAATGTTCCCCTTACCATCGCTTTCTCTTCTTTCGTTAGCTGCCAGGGATCCGTGGCGACCAAGGTCGAGTACATCGAGAACGGGGAATATGCGCTGTCGTCTGTCATGACTTGGTATAAGTCCGAGTTTGGCACTAGTTGTGACATTGATCACTTTCTTGCTGCTTCCTTACAATCGGTTTTTAATCACAGGATCGTAAGGACAATTTGGCACGTTGCGACGATTAATACGATCGATACTTAAATCGATAGACCGAGAGAAACGTACAAAACCTTTTCTGTACGCGATGATGTCCAACTTTCTAACACGACACAGTGCGCGAACGCCGAATACGTGTTGACTGAGCGACTCGTCAACGTGACTGCGAAACTATATACTCATAGTAGATAGCGGGAGAACGACACCCGCCGTTACCCCCACTCCGTCGACTCTCTTGCGAGGAAACGCGACTACCGAGAGACAGAGAGAGAGAAGCCGAGCGCCGACGATCGACGTTCGACGGTCAACGAGCAAGTCGAGCTACGACGGTGGTACGAGTATGACGTCATGGCCATCTTGATTGCCGATACGCGGGGTAAGCCGACAACGACCAATCGTAACGCCGCGTAGCTCGGCGGCACTCTCGTCACATGACTTTGCTTTCGTAGAGTTGAAAGCACGCGGAACGAGACTCCCGTTTTCAGGTAGTATCTGGTATAATGTAGCTCGGTTAAAAAGAGAAAAAGGGTAGCATCTTCCCTCCGTCTCTTTAGGCTCGGTTCTATTCTGGAGTGGGAATTCCCCAATCGAGGTACTTATTGCTTTCTTTGTGTGCAGCGGTGCACTCAGGCTCGAGCCCGACGTTACACGAACCTCGGTTTATGTTCACTGCGTTCGCCGTTGGCCCGTCGACGCTTGCGATGTTAATGTAGGGTGCAATCGTTAAAAACGATCGAGTCGTTTAGGGATCGTTAGAGCACGTTGACCGTTCGGACTGTAGTTAACGAGGCTGAGGCACTTAGCCGATAACTCTTTCATTGCTTTACCGTTGCATTGTTTGTCCACGGGACAAAGAGATTTTTCAAGCCAAGCCGGCGAGCCTCCGTGATTGGCGTGACAATGGCTCGAGAGTCGAACAACAGGACGACACTTGGCCGAGAGAAAGCCGAAAATATTTGGTATTCAAAAAAGATAAAATGCATTATTGTTTGGGCCGAGTCAAACGACGCGCCGAGGTAACGATCGCGGTGCAGAGTTGAGTGAAGCCAGTCAACTTGAACGCAATGGGAATCGTGTCGCGACCTTCGAGCTCCCGATACAACTTACTAGCACAGCGCCTCGCTATATCCCGAATAAGCGATCGCGAGAGAATGCAGTAAATAGCTATTCCAGAGGTCCGAGAGTAAAGCCTTGCGTCGGCCAAGGGAGCACCTGTGACTCACCGAACAAAGATTCATTGCTCTCGTGTCCGCGCGCTTTGTCTTTTGTTGCAGTGCGTGTACCTCTTCGGTGTGCGGAGCTGACCTGACCATCGTATAATGAAAAATACAGAAAAAAAATATAGATAAAAAAAAATAACAATTTCCACTTGGCACGATAGCACGCTATTGCGCAAGACAGTGACTAGCACTCCGTAGTTGAAAGCTGAAACTCGCACGCACTGGCACTGATATTGCCGATGCTGCTATTGCTAATGACTGACTGTTGTGTTGTTATTTGCAGTGCTAGATTATTCTTTGCGTTGGAGAATAATCGATATCCATAGTACGTCCCTGTACATAATACTCTGCTGGATACCGCTTATTCTAACCTAGAACCCTGTCGTCGTCGCATTAATTTTTAGCATGTACGCCAACATATATTAAACGCTTTAATCCACGCGCCAACTTTCTAGTTTAAGGCTCTATCATTGCGTCACCCCGTGTGGCTGTACAACGCCACTCGCAGGCATAATCGGAAAGATTCAGCTTGGAAATTGTACTCACGTTACTCGGTAGAGCTGCGGAATTAGCGATACTCGACAGAAAGTCGTGGCTGACGCGAGAGCTCTGCGAGGCTCCGCTGTCGCTCGATACGCTCGAGCTGTCGTACAATGCGTCTGAGACATCCAACTTCATGATCGGTTCTTTTTTTCTTTTTTTTTTCTGTTCCTTTGCTCTCTGTCCCTCTCCGAACTTCGAGATCTCGGCTGTTGTCCTGACCACTGTTCCTTTTTTTAATCGTTTCCTCTTACGATGTCGTTAACACGCGTTTTTCTATCGTACGTAAACACGAAAGATTCTCATCGATTCTCGGATCCACAGAGAGAAATATCAGGAATCGAACCGCGACAGTACGCAGGCATACGTACAACACTGAAACGTTCTCCCTCGAAACTGCTGGTAGTGCCGCTGCTGCTAGCTCGAAACTGCGAGTGATGACTCATAACGTGGGGGAATACCTCGGGCTTCGTACGGGTTCGGCAGGCTCGCGACTCTCCGCCGTCGACACGAATCCCGACGGCGCGTCTAGACTCCGACCAATCGCCATCTTGAATAGAAATCGACTTTTCAGAAGTTTGAAGGAGCCTATGCATGATACACTGTACAATGTTGTTTCATTGTCCATTGAATTTCTCTATCGGCGCATTATTGGATATATCGGTCCGGCACTTACGGTGAAAATTCGGTAAAAAGTTGTGGCTCGCTAAAACATTTCTAGGGAGAGCGGTGCCGCCGTTGTTTCGGGCCGTTTCCGAGAAGAGTCCAATGAGTCACGCAGAGGGGCAGGTCGTGTGGGTGGCCGATGGCTACACTGCCGCGAAAGCCGGATAATATCGAACGGGGGAAACAAGCGTGACTCACCGGGTTATATTATCGGAACGTTAATTCTTAAGGTGATGCGAAACCACCGTCTCCGAGGGTAAAACAGTTACCTGCCTCTGTTTACGGGTCTCTGTATATGGAAAGACATGTGGGACTGTGAAAATGAATTATTTACCATCTACCGTCTAAATAGTAATCTAATTTGTAAGTATTTGCGCAAACTCCTGGCTGGGATGGGGATTCGCGTATACTCCATTATCGTGTACCCATTATGCGGAGACGGATGACTCATTATAGCTATGCGTGCAGCGTTTGTTATTGGACACAATTTAGCTGAATGTTTTCACAAACAATGATTCTTCGACTCTGTTATATTTCAGGTATGTTTCTATAGTCGGCTAGTGTATCATGCTACGAGATAACAGGAACCGATCGCGTGCAGCTGCGGACGTTATTGTTGTCGATTATAGTAATCGAAGGCGAGGCACAGAGATTAGCGCCTTTCGGCGATTAAATGTTGTATAATAAAGAACGCATCGAATAAGCGTCGAGCGTACAGTACTCATGTTTCAGGGTACTAAAAGTATCAAAATAAAAAAAGCCTTAGATTAGTCGCGGAGGCGCGTGGATGCGTCCCTGAGCCAACAACATATTTCCTGTCCAAGGACTTAGCGACGACGCGCGATTGCGAACAGAGTCATTATAAATCCGTAGAATAATCTCCGACTCTCCGAGGCATACTGCTCGAGGATGTATTCTCGAAGGCTGAGAAAAAAAAAAACTTTGTTGATCCACTATCAAGGAATATTTGTAGAGAGTAGCGGCTCATGTCGAGAGTTATCTTACCGAGTCTTAACGGCGATGCGCGTCGCAAGGATGAGCGTAATGGACGTCTCGGAAGACCTTCTATCACGGCGAAGGAAGAGGCCGACGGAGGCTCGGCGGTTTTCGCTGAGAAAACGCGCACGCGGAATAGACAAGAAAACTCTCGACCGCTGCTGTTGGACTCTGTATCGCAGCTGTGGAAGCGAATATGGATTAAAACGCACTTGTTTTATTTGTACATGCAGTGAAAAATGAGTCAAGCCTCGTTGCAGCGCCAGCGCGCACGTGTACTCTGGCTGATGACGACGCAAGCACGCACGGCTTGGAAATGAACGGAGAAACAAAGGATCTCCGCCGCGGATGCGGCGAGCTGTGCACTGCACCAGATAATTTCATACCGCCTGACATGCAGACGGTAGATCTTGTTTTTTAACCATTATCGTCGAGGCGGTTGTGGTAGGATCGCGGTGATTTCGCACGATTGAAAGTCGCCGGACCGCGCATCGATGATCCGACGGTCGTTCCAAATATCGCCCCCGTTATCTCTATCCAACTCGAATGTCGTGAGAGCTCCAGCTTGTACAGATAAGAGACGTGTTATTTCCACTGGACGCGACTTGTTCCGCTTGTGCAAGCGGGATCCCGCGACCAGACTCGGCAGACTGACCACCACACCCAATAATAATTCAGTCAATAAACGCGGTTCATTAAAAATCTACATAATCTATTGTTCGCCGCATGATCGTCATAATACGGCTCACAAGATTATGCGCTGTATTATTAGCGATAAGTTACAGTATATCATACATTTCGTATATCTAAATATACTCTGTTGAGTTTAAAACTTGTTTAATAAATATACTATATTATATAGAAAAAGGTCTTAGAGTTAATGTTCTTATTACGTAAGGTCACGATAAGACGTTAAAATTAAACTTGGATCGAATGTACTGCGACGTATAAGACGCGTTATATATGTATATAAAAAAAGAGTATTTAAAATGGAATATGCTGCACGGGTATATGTTTGAAACCGTCTGTGGTACGGACACCGGGAAAACGAGAGGACAATGGAAAATTGCTTTGTTACATAAATAAACCGCAGTAAACTCCACTGCCGTTCTCGTGGGGGAAAAAATACATTACCGACACATTTTTAAGATCACTCTACGAGCAAGTCGAAATGATCTATTTCCTCGAAAGTCTTGTTTAGACCCTTCGCCCATTCTTCGATCTTCTTTTGTTGCTGTTTCTCGAGCTTAGTAATCTTTCTTCTCTTTGTTCCCTGATTGACGCATGCAGCGGCGCTCCTATCTTCCTCTTCATCATCCGAATGTGTACAGTATGTTGCGGCCCGTTTACGTTTGTACAAGTGTCTTGGTGGCTGGAAATAAAAATAAACAAATTAAAATGAAATACATTTTTGAAAACCACAAGCTCTCTATATATGCGAGTCACTTATAGTCAATTACCTGCGTGAAATGCACTGGTTCTAAGTCGGCGAACAATAGATTTTCCTTGTCATTTAATTCGTTCGGTTCCGTCGAAAGATCAGACGTATCGGCAAAAGTAACGACCTTGTCGTTCGTAGGTACGACCTGTTGCTCTCTGGTAGGTCGACCCTCGTTCTCCTCTTCTTCCACTCTTTCTCTCGACTTGACAACGGGTTTGATTTTTCTGACAGTTGGGACATGAAGGTGCTTTTTCATTTCTCCAATGGACAGTCTCACGGGTGCCGCACCACTGTCAGTTATTTCCTTTTTCTTGTCCACTTTAGTTACGAGTCTCTTACGTATGTTATCGGTCGCAACATTCGAGTGAGAGGGTTTAATCGGCGATAGGCCGATATCCGTTTTATCGTTGTCATCCTCGTCAAATCCGAAAGCATTTTCTACGTTGGCTTCCTTCGTTATCTTGCTGCTGATCGGCTTACCGTTTATCGGTGAGGTATTCACGTCGTCGAATATTCCATGAGGCGTAGTGATCCTCGTGCTGGTCGGCATTTTATCGAGATTCAAGAAGTTATTGAGATTCGATTGTTTGAGAATCCTCGATTCGTTCGGCGATTTACGATCTTGCATACCGGACGGTCCGGCTTGAGGTACGAGATTCATCTTGGTAGAGAGCTTGTCTACCTTACGCGGACTAGAATTCAACAGAAGCCTCCTTGGACTGTTGGGCAAATTCTCCGCCTTGGAAGACTGGTGGATTGGCACCGAGTTTTCCTTGTCATCGGCGTTGTCGTCGAAAGGAATTGTATTTTCTTGTAGATCCGTAGTTGCAGCGGCAAGTGGCGTCGAGGATGAATCCAGTTCAGATTCGTGGCTGTTCTCGTTAATTACCTTGGTACTGACATTCGTTGCGGTTACATTCGAGATCTCGGTACCGAATTTTCTCGGTGATTTTCCAGGAATAACAGCCTTGGTGAGCGTTGGCTTTTCAACGAATTGTTGGAATACGTTAACGTTCTCGGTACCGAATTTTCTCGGAGATTTTACAAGAGTTAAGGCTTTCTTGGGCGTTGACTTGTCCACGATCGGTTGCGATACGTTATCATTCTCGTTACCGAATTTTCTCGGAGATTTTACGAGAGTAACGGCTTTCTTGGGCGTTGACTTGTCGACGATCGGTTGCGATACGTTAACATTCTCGTTATCGAATTTTCTCGGAGATTTTACAAGAGTAACGGCTTTCTTGGGCGTTGACTTGTCGAAGATCGGTTGCGATATGTTAACATTCTCGGTGCCGAATTTCCTCGGAGATTTTACAAGAGTAACGGCCTTCTTGGGCGTTGACGCATCGACGATCGGTGGCGATATTTTGACGGTCGCGTTGTTGTCTGCCGGTGTCTTGTTGACTGTCGCTCCCATTGTAGGAAGCTTGCAAAATTGAGGAGTACTCTGAAAGACGCTCTTGACCCGAGAAAACTGTAGGCTCGGGAACGTCGGTGCCCTCCATGGACTACTAGGATCGAAGTTATCCATCGCTTTCGAGATCGGCGATAGGGACTTGTTCAATAAAACGTGATTCATCATAGTCCTGTACTGGACGGACGGTTGTACCATGGAAGCGTTCGTCGTGGGCACTCCTTGGCGATCGGTTTTAGCTGATTTGCCTGGCTGAGGGGTACCAGGCAGGCGTATCCGCATTTCTCCCTTCAGATCAACAGATTTCACGATGATCGGCTTAGCTGCTTGCTGCCCGGTATTCTCCATCGGCGGATGGTCGGGAGTCATAACTGGCGATGCGTCAACATCGTCTTGTACATCGAAAGTAACGTGATGTTTATTCTCATTTCGTACCTTCTCGATGTCGGCCTCTTTCGCCGGCCTTTTAGCAACCTTCTCGCTGTCGGACTCTTTCGCCGGCCTTTTAGCAACCACTCTCTTGGCTGTTGCTTTTTTCGTATTAGTACTGATTGCCTTTGATTTATTTTTACCAACGTTTGTACCCACTTTTCTCTTCTTCTTTTTCTTAGAAATTTTTTCTTGAGAATCGTTACTGTTGTACTCAAATTCGTATATTCCACTTGCATTATTTTCGCAATCGTCCGGTAATTTTGCGGTCTTGTATATCGGGCGTTTTACTCCATCCTTTGGCGCCTCTGGTTTCTCCACACTGGTTTTCTCAAGCACGGTCGAGTCCTCACAGTAATTCTTCACAGCATTGCGCGGACGTAGGTCCTTCTTGGGCTTCGCCTTTGAGAAGGATTCCTTGAGGTTTGTCTGGCGCAGGCGAAAGGAAGTGCTCATTCTTAGCTTAGCGCGACTGACTATGTTTTTCCTCTTTCCAATCACCGGTTTCCCTTTCGGAGATCCATTTTCCTTGTCGATTGCCGCAAGCGTGCCTTTGTTTTTGAAAAATTTGTTCATTATTTCCACAGAATCTTTCTTCTCCTTTAGCTCTATGGAATGCGTTGATCTCTTCAGCTCGTCTCCCACGTTGTCCTTAGAACGCTTGGTCGAAGGCCTTTTGACGGATGTAGCTTCTTTTCCAAGATTAGACCGAGCGGCCCTGGTGGAACGTATCTTTGCTGTACGGTTCTCGGAATCGACAAGTTTGGCCTTTTTCGTTACATCCGATGTCGCGCTTTCTTTCATGGATTTCGATGGCTTCTTTCCACTACTCGGATCGTCGCCTGTACCTTTTTTCATCAAAAGGTTAGTCCTGTCCCGCAGAACGGGCGAGCCGAACATTGAAATTCTCTCTTTGGCATACAAATTACCTTTGCCACGACCGACACGTCCGTCATTCGGTGAGCCTTGCAGCTTTGCATCATCGTCGGTGTTATTCTTCTCGCGTGTATTTTTAGGTTTGGGTTGTACGACGAATTCTTCTTCCGAGTACTTGAGCGGTACTCGTCTCGATCTCGTTGAACGCGCCATCCTCCTTGTAGACAGAAAGTAGCGTGTTCTCTGGAAGGAAACTCGTTGAAACACGTACTACGACATCCTAACCTCGCAAACACAATACGGATTTGTTGTTGTCTTACCATGCGCTTCTTGTACTATCTTATCGCGACCGTATCTCTCGCGCATGGAATATGCACAAACTGATTGTCCAAGGATCTTCGGTACATTCTATCACAACAGCAACACACTCAGAGTTTTGTACCCGCGCAAATCATGCCAAATGCCAGTCGGCCATTAATTCGTGTCGCTATGTTTTCGAAACTTTTCCCCCAACGGCGCGCCACTTGACGACGACGACGAGAAACGTTTTTATCGCTGTAGCTACGTGTCCGAAGGTGTCGTGCGTGTGTGTGTGTGTGAGTGTTGATCTTGTGCTTATAGTGTAACCGCAATTTAAGATGACAATTGACGCAAGTCGTGGTTATATACCGTCTAAATAGAAGGAGTATTATTTGATTAATTAAATTTCGAAGGCACATCGGTACTTCGATTGCCAGTTGGTTGTATTAACGATAAACTAAAAAAAAAAATCTCACTCTCTCCCTTGCTTACGACATCATGGCTACGACCTTTCGGGAAAATACAATGATTTAGTAAGTTGTTTTAAAGTTAAAACCAACTCCTTGTTCCAACCGCTTGTTCGCTACATGAGAGATGGTAGCAGCCGGAGCTACCGGATTGATGTCAGCGAGCGATAGTAGCTCGTCGAAGGAAGCGGACAACATTCCGTTGCATTACAAAGTGCAAAATGCTCAACGGAGCTGCGACGGTCCGGCAAAAACGAGCGTCAAATTGGAAAAGAAGAACAGCCTCAGGAATCCGAGCTCTAATAAGGCTGCTGCCTCCATCAGAGAGACTAAAGCTTCGCGATTACGCGCCGCGTCGATCGTCTCTCCCACTGGTGAAGTGTAACTCAATTTTTTGAAGTTCAACAGCGAGCCTTTCTACATCGATCAATTTTATTGTTTTCAGAAGCGACAGCACCTGCCAGAAAGTCGTTTGGTACGGATCACTCATCCGCGTCTAGACTCCAGACAGGAACAAGTGTTTCGAGGAAAGCGGTGAGCGATCGGATCAATCTTATCGTCCGTGATATGATTTTTAATGTCAACATTGATTCCTCAGAAGAGTCCGATGTCTACCACCAGCAGACCGACGGCCAGTTGCAGCGCCAGGGAAACGGACAGGACGCCCAAACGGAGTTTGAGCACAAAACAGTCCACGCATACCAGCTCTCGTAAGTATTGTGGCAACGAGAGACTTTGAGATGAAAGAGAGCTCGGAATTGAGGGAGACTAATTTATTCCATAGACGAGAAGACCGAAAGTACGAGGATTAGGAAACGGTGCATCAAAATGGAATCTTCGACTGAAGTATCCGCCGCGGGCCAAGAAACTGCTCCATCTTCCTCTGGCATTAAATCGTGTTCCAGGTACATTGTTATTCGGTGTATCTTACATAGCTCATAAGTCGCTACTAACGTGTCGACCCGATGGCTATAAGCGGCGGGACTTTTTACGCTTGGATCAGCTAAAACTATACCCAAGCAGCATTCACCGAGATATCGATACATACCGTTCTGCCTCTGGCATAAGTTTACATATTGAATTTATGTATGAGCATATTTGGGGGAACGATAGTAAATGGCAAAAAAAAAATTTAGTGTAACTGGACAAGAGACGAAAATGGCCTTTTTGATTTCCATAGCAGCGCCGATGACAAGTCTGAGGTGTCGCGGAGGGTCGACGCTCTGACAGCACTCACCCGGGCAACTATGGAACGTGTAGAGAGACTGACTAGCCACTCGAGTCCGTCTATCAACGGTAGATTGCGTATCACTGGCCCGGAAGTTGATTCCGGTGCTCCCTTGCTCTCGATGAGAAAGCCGTCCGGTTTAATGGACTTGAACGATTCGACCGATTTCGGATCAAACGACGCTTCAGTTTCTGCCGAAATGAATTTCGCGAGCCGTCAGCAGCCCCCGCCGGTCTCTATTCTCAAACACAAGACGTCCGATTTGGAATCGTCAACGACGTCGGGGATTTTTCACAAACCGGGCTCGTCCTCCACGGGCGGGCCGGACTCGATCGTTCAACAGTTTACGAAGAAGCATGGAATACTTAAGAAACGGAGCAGCCTGGACGACAATGAAATTCTGCGTCGCAGACGGAGCTGTTCTCCGGACACTGCCTATTTGGAGAACAACGCAGTTGGTTTAAAGCATATCCTGATTAACGAGCGCCGTTCGTCGCTGGACGAGCTCGTTAAGAGATCTCGCAGCCCCGATCGCGCGCAGGCGCAGCAACAGCAGCCGCAGGAGCAGCAGCAGGAACCGCACGAGCTGCAGGAGCAGCAGCAACAGGAGCATCAGCAGCATCATCATCCGACGTCGATACTGAAGCGCAAATCATCGGGTGACGAAGAGCGCGAAGATGGTCAGGCTGGTTCGACGGAGCCAACGAGTATCTTGAAGCGATCGTCCGGAAACAGCGGAAAGCCGGTCGGTATCGGTAATCACGTAAGCATCGTCGCAGCGGTAGCGAAGACTCTCGGCTGTACTCCGGAGAACATAAACGGCTCGGAGGTCAGGCCGATCCTGAAGAAAAAGTACAGCAGGGAGGAATCGTCGTCGAGCGATCCAGCGTCACTGGAGCCCCGGCCTATCTTGAAGAAAAAGTCGAGCACGGATTCCGACGAGCACGACGAGAAACCTAAGAAGACGATTCTCAAGTCCTCGCGCAAAAGTTCGCAGGAGGATTCGGGTAACGAGGTTGACGGTGCCTCGCCAAAGAAACTGTCGATGCTCAAGAATCGCGCTGCCCAACGTCGAACCAACAGCTTGCCGGAGTGCGACGTGGTTCGACCGATTCTAAAACAATGCTCGCCCCGCGAAAGCTCATCGCCGTCGCGTTCTAGTTTATCCGGGACTGCGTCGCCGGGCGAAGGGGCCACTGCCATTTCGAAAGATCTGTTTCTGCGGAAGCGGGCGCAATCGGTGGGTCATATGCAATCCTCGCTAAACGGACGTGAAGATTGGCTCGAGGTGGAAGATAGCCACCGGCAAGAAAAAGTCTCCATCTATCAGAAATTCATTGATCCAACTCCCAGTCAAAATATCACTTGGCTTAACGAATCTGTTACTAGTACTGCTATTGTTACTGCTACTGTTACGGCTACGGCTACGGCTACTGCTACTGCTACTATTACTGCTACTGTTACTGCTACTGCTAACGCTACGATCACCACGACTGCTACAACTACATCATCCATCGCACCTATAGTCTCATTCAAGTTGCGTAGTAGGTAAGTCCTTGCATGTCCTTGCGCTCCTATCATGCAATAAGCGTCAATACCATCCTCTCCATTTCGTTTCACTTATTGCCACACCTACACCGGTTTTTGGTACAATCAACATTTTTACCCTTCAATTGTTTCAGGGAGGAGATGAAACATTACTCGGATTCATCGGCCAACACAGCCTGTTCGGAGATATGGCAAAGCTCTGACAAATCTTGCTCGAACGATTACGAGATATCGCCGATGTGTCGACAAAGTTCGAGCCGCAGACGGGACAAATGGGATCATCGCACGGTGTACGGCGAGCATCTGCCGACGAAGAGTCAAAAGTCTCAAAGTTTTGAAACCGAGAGAGTAGACGAGAGGAAAGCAATGGGCGCGCATATGACCGAGCGTAAGACAAACGTATCGCAGATAGCGCAGCGTTTCAAAGCTTTGGAGGAGCAAGTTATGATGACCGCGACTGAGGGCCGTGTGAATCGAAAAACGACGTCTAGCTCGGAAAAGTATAAGAGAAATTTGCACGAGCAACAGAAATACGAGCGGTTCAATACCCAACCGGTGACGTATGAGGAAGTCAGGGAAGCAGTCTTGCATAATCAACGTCAAGCGGGGACAATCGATTCTGGCGTTGATTCGCCTTGCTCGATATCGCAACCGAGCGACGTCGATCCATCGAAACTGAGTCTGGCCGATCGGGTGCACCTTTTCAACGAGAGAATCGCAACGGAGACTATCGCCAAAGTTGGCGTCTCTCTGGAGAGATCGCAGCGAAGGCGACCGGCGAATCGCTACAAAACTCAACCGATTACGTCGGAGGAGGTCGAGGTAGCGGCGCGAAGTTTCTCATCGGAGATTGTAGAGGCAAGATCGAGCCGATCGATTAGTCACTCGAGAGAAACGCTCCCAATCGATACCGTTCAGCCGCGAAGCATCTTAAAGTATTCGCAGTCACAATCTGCCAGCGATAATTACTCGAAATCGGTTCAAGTGTCTGATATCTGTAATCGTCGAATGTTGCAAAGGCGAGAGCGATCTACGGAATGCGTACAGAGTAGCCTCTTCACCACTTTCGAGACTGATCCGTCGGAACACGAGCTGCAAGAGACGACAGTGCTGAGTTCGTACGAGTCTACGGTGCTTTCGCAACAAGAGTGCAAAGATTCGACATCCGAAAGCACAATGACATTGGAGACAAGAGACAAAATTATTCCGGAAATGGAAAAAATAAAATTTTCCAACATGAGCATAGCGGATCGGTTGGCGGCTCTGGAACGAAGCGGCACGACCGATTGGAAACGACGAGTCAACACGGAACCCGTACCGGCGTCTTCCAAGTTGGCCAAGTTCTCTACCGACACCGTGGACAAATCGAACGACAAGATTGACAAAGACGAGCTCTTGACTAAACAGCAAAGGCTTGCAGAGCGTCTGGAAAAATTAGAATCTGCCGCTGAAGGCTGGCGAAAGCGAGTCGTTCCACCCGACGCGGTAAAGTTTTCCGTCGCCGGGAAGATGATGGTGAACCAGCTACAGGTTGAGAATCTACAGGTGGACAGGCAACTGCAGGGAGACGGAAAAAAGAAAATCCCTCATTCCGAGCGACTACGTAGTTACAAAAGTAGCACTCTGAAGGTTAAAAGTCCTAGCGAAGGTTCGATCATTCAAGGGACACCTTCGGAGCACAATAGCGAAGAAAGCAGTAGGTGTTTTTTTTTTCTTTTCCAATTGTTTAGCTGCTCTGTTTGGGTATACGTAACATATCCGTGTATGCACGTGTAGGCGATGAAAGCACATCGGTTCGTGAGAAATGTTCCATCTTAACGATCCCGCGAGCCGACGACGAAACGTTCACCAGCTTCTTCAGCAGCGTATCATTGGCCAAGTGCGAAGCCGAGACTCTCGATTTTGCGGAAAGTGATTTCGACGTTATAACTACGTTTGCGGAGCGGTAAGTTTCTTTCCTGTTGCACATTCTTTGAAAACGCTATTTGCTAATCGACAACGATTATAGGCTTGGCTCAAGACGCACGGTCAAGACCCAACGACGCCGACTGCAATCGAAGAATCCTCTTCGAACTCTCGCGGCCCGGACCGATATCAAGGATGAATATACCGAGATGACGACCGGAGTTGCCGAGAGGCTTATGAGAACGCTAAATTTAGAAAAACGTACGTACAATTTATACCGATTATAGTGAAACGTCCGAGACAAAGATGGTATAAATCCTTGTGTGCAATTATAGTTGGAAACAAGTCTTGTCTCGCGATCCAAGCACTGGCGGGCTTGGCCTCGACGGAAGACTTCAGTTCCGTAACTCTCAAGAATGTCGATGTAGATTCTACGGGACACGGTAATATATTACCACCGTACAAAGATGTAATGTTAATGCTCGTAAAGGGCAGACGACACGTACAGGTGCGTCTGGTAGAACCCGTGGCGGCTAGCATCAATTCCGGAGACAATTACATACTGGTTACGAGAAGCGAGGTGAGCTACAAAGTTTCGACATAGAGATAATGAAAATAAATAACTAAATGAAAATAACCGATCAATTTTATTACCAGCTCTACAATTACATTGGGAAATACAGCAACGTCATAGAGAGAGCCAGAGGGGCCGAAATAGCTCTAAGTATTCAACAACACAGAGACCTTGGATGTCGCGCGTCTCAAGTGATAACGGTGAGCGAGGAGAAAGCTACTTGCACCAACAACGATGTTGTTAACTTTTGGAAAATTCTTGGAGTTGACAATGGCAGTGTGGAGGGTAAGTGTCGATTCAAGAAAGAAAAAATCACCGTTAATGATATAATACTATTGAATCGATGCATAAACGAACGTGTGATGTTAACAGTGATCGATGGGGGACATCCTGACGAAGACGAGCTTTACGAATCGGCTCTAACGGAGACAAATATGGTGTACGAGGTGATAGGCGATTACGAGCTACTACCAATCGACAAGTATTGGGGATCTGTGCCAAAGATAGAAATGCTCGATCCCAGCAGGGTAAATAAAAAAAAATGTCATCTACACAAAATAATATTCGTCTCGCCGTTTACTAATCGAATTTCTTTCGATCCCAAAATAGATTCTAGTTTTTGACTTCGGAAGTGAGATGTACATATGGAATGGAAAAATTACCCCGTCGGAGAAGAGGAAAGTAGCGATTCAATTGGCCCAAGAGCTGTGGCAAGAGGGCTACGACTACACCGAGTACACCGTCTCCCCTGTTAATTCTGCATCGATTATTGGCCGGCGCAAGAGACTCGAGACCAACGATAAGAAAGCTTCCGCGAGACCACCGTGGTGTTTGATTGCCAAACTCACGCAACACATGGAAACGATTCTCTTCCGGGAAAAATTTCTCGACTGGCCAAACGTCTCCCGTATAATAAGATCGAAGAAATTAACTGAGAAGGAGCAAGTCGACGGAGGAAAGGTGACGGTTGAACCGCCCGAGGTCGATGCGATTATCGATTGCAAAAGTCCCGTTGTCGATTTGATACTGGAGGGAAGCCACTTGGGCAGAGGTACTGGTTGGTACGACGACGAGGTAATTGCATAAAACTTGTAATAATAGTATCGATATTTACGATACATAAGTAATATGTATGTAGCGGTATAGAGAACAGGTATGAATTTTCAGTTAATGAGACAGTCCATCGTGGCGACAACGAACGTTACAGTCTGGCACATTGACGAATTTTCCTATTCCCTTCTCGACGGCTCTTCGATCGGACAATTTTACACGGGAGACAGTTACATCGTGCGGTGGATGTACACCGTCAATATCACCGGTACGGTAACAAGTTCGAACGCGCGGATTAATCTATACATGTATACATATACAAAATCGTATCGATGACTCGAAAGTATATTTGTAGGTCGAGGCCTCGGCGGCGAGCCATCGAAGCACGCATCGAAAGGCAGAGATCGCTGCGCCTATTTCATTTGGCAAGGACAGAAAGCGTCGCTAAACGAACAAGGCGCCGCGGCTTTGCTCACGGTGCAACTCGATCAAGAGCAAGGTCCACAGGTCCGCGTCGTCGAAGGCTTCGAGCCCGCCGCCTTCTTGAATCTATTCTCCGGCAGGATGATCGTACACATGGGGAAGAGATCGAAAACTCTTCCCAATCGAAGATGGAGACTTTACACTTATCGTGGCGGCGAGAAATCGGAAATTTGCCTTACCGAAGTTCCATGCAGTAGTCGACAGTTACGCAGTCGCGGTGCTCTTTTACTTATAGATACTAAATTTGGAGAGATGTACGTCTGGTACGGAAGCGCTGCACCCGATCATCTCAAGAAGGTATATTTCGCAAAGCATAACAAAGAATATTATATCAAGAAATCTCATCGATGTTATGTTCGCAGAATGTCCTGGTAGCTGCCGAGACATTGAAGGCCAATCGTCCTGAGGAAGCTGGACTGAGCCAACATCTGGATTTGACGATACACGATATAAACGAAGCGGACGAAGAACCCATAATCTTTTACCAAGGTACAAAAAAGAAACAATAACCCCTTCTGTCCTGGTGGCTTCGATCTTTATGCATCCGGTAATTCTTCGTGTTTGCAGCGTTGGGTGGGGTGAACAAACAACTTTACGAATCTCTGAATGGAAATAGCCCGCTGAATCATACACCGAGACTCTTTAATCTCAGTAGCGTTTCTGGAGAATTCGCCGCAACAGAGTTACTGTGCCCACATCGGACTGATCTGGCGATACCATTTCCCTTTCTGCAGAATGAGCTGTATCAAGTGAACCAGCCAGGTTCGTCAATTCGCAAATCGAACACCGTAAATTAAGAGTCGTCCGCTTATCGTTTATTTCCTTACAGCTCTATTTTTGCTCGACAACAAAGAGGAGCTCTGGTTGTGGCAAGGCTGGTGGCCGGACGGTGGGTCCGAGGATCAAACCGGCAGCGGTGCGGTGAGGTGGCAAGCCGAACGGAGAGCGGCGATGGTAATGGCTGTGCGCTACTGGAAAAAAAATAATCCCGAGAGCAACGAGTGCCCGGTTTATTTGGCCTGGGCGGGTCTGGAACCCCTCTCCTTTACCAATTTATTTCCAACTTGGACTCTGCACGATGAAATCGCGGAATTGAATATAAGGGTAATTGAACATACATTTTGACTCTTTGGATGACGGACGCTAACCGCCTTTGTTTTGTATTAGGATGGTCGCGATCCCGGTCAAGTGCTCAAGGTCGAAGGCGAGCTGGCTCGTTTGACACAAAGTACTTATCCCCCTGCACAGCTTCTCCAACGACCTTTGCCGGACGGCGTCGATCCGACAATTTTGGAGACTTACTTATCGCCCCAGCACTTCGAGGTAGCGTGATAATAAATGACCCCAGAGCAAATTGATAATTTACGGCCGATCGTTGTCACCGAATTGTTATTATCTCCGCAGGAATTATTGGGAATGAATATAGAAGAGTACGAGCAACTTCCAGCTTGGAAACAGATAAATATCAAGAAAAAAATTGGACTATTCTGATTCGAAGGAGAACGATCAACGAGAATTTTTAATTACGCAAAGACGAATTATCTCCTAATCATTTGCCTACTGACCTACGATAACATACTATTCCAAGATTATTTTTAATACGCGCAAATTATAAATTGGCTTGTGAATATTTAATTTATATTTGTACGGGTTTTATATTTATCAATAAATGTGTACTATAGACGGTTGATTCATCGAAAAATTAAAGAGACTAATTAGAAAGATGTTGGTAACGGTCGTTTCCATATATACTTAATACCAGCAAATTATTGTGGCTCGAAAGAGAACAGATTTTGTGACGTGACTGCCAGTTTTCCACCGGAAATGATGTCCCACAACCATGTTTCATTTTTAACAAAATATTTTTCTTACAATCGGATGATAAGGAACACGCCGCTCCCGGTGTTCCACTTGGAATAATAAGGGCGCATATGCGAGGGCGTTTTTCCGACATGTGGTGACGACTAGTGTGTACCGTGCGTACGCGACTAATGAAACGTATAGATATGTATATGTTGTATATAAAATGACAACGAGTATCTAGCTGCTCAACGTCAAGACAAAATGTGAACGAACTTAATTGTTGTACTTAGTAGTTTGCAGTTTAAGTGTTTCGAGGATTCTGACAACTTTATCGGTGATCGGAAAAGTGGGGTTAGTGCAATAAACATACATGAAGATCGACCGACTTGTTGTGTTTTGCGAACAGCTTAGTTTTCTGACAGACGAATCCACATGTTTTGTTTCAAGAATAATATTTTTAAATAAAAATGGTAATCTAGCTCTGAATTTGGTTGTTTGTGTTTTAAACAGCTTCACAGTGCTACGCTATCGCTGTCATTGTCAGAACAATTTTTGTTGTAAATTTTATTATGTCACAGAGATCTGTTGTGTTAGTAGAATAGTTTTAATGTAATGCTACTAAAAGATAACTTATATTGGAATACAAATTCCTTTAAGTTTCATGTTCATAGAATCGCTCCGATAGTACTTTCTACTTCTAGTATCTGTCCGATGCATATGTATTTCTCTGATGGGTTTGTCTACATAGCATCTCTTCGATTCAACTGTTTATTCATTGTTTATTCATTAAAAATGGACTGTCAATCTTTTGAATGAAAATTTCTATTCGTAAGCATTGTTCAATACGATTTGTTTTCATTAATCTTTTGTTTTGTTATTCCTACACCTAAACTACATGGAATCCACTATACAAGTCGTACCTAAGTACGTGTACTGTAAAAAGAAATCGTAAATTTAATGTACAATTGTGATGAAAAATTAATATACTTTTTCATTGAAATTGAAGCAAATGATTAAAAGTAAAGCATTTCCAATGCTTTTAATATACTGAACATTAATTTTTCATCACAATTGTGCATGAAACTTAATATACCAGTTTTTGCATAAAAAATTCCAGTCCGGTACATTAAATTTGAAACGATTTTTTTTACAGTGCAGTATGATGCTAATTGATATACCAAATAACAAAACCTGTATGGTTATCAAGCCAAGGGAGACGCCTTCCAGCTGGAGTAAAAACGGTGAATATATAATCACATACTAATAATTTAAACTTGTAATAATAATTATAATCGACCCTGGGAGTTATTGTATTTTATTAGCAATAATTAGGAATAATTTCTGCTTCATGACTATATCATTTGAGAAAAAAGAAGTTGTTGTCCTAAGTTTTCAGGTCGCGTAAAAGGTGCTTTTCATTTGCTAAATTGGAATGATAAATACTAGCGGTAGCTTAAGAGCTTTCGTTCTACGTAAACACGCAAGATTGAAGTTAACACTATTAATACTGGATCGCAAAGTTCCACCAGCCCGAAGAAATTAGTGTTATGCTCGGGCATCTGTGCGAGATTATTAAAAGAGGAGAACGCCTTGACCGAGTCTCACGCCCTCGCGAAAAATTCTTCCTCTCGTCATTCTCGCAACGGGCCCGCAGTGCTCGCAGCGTCTCAATTTAGTCGAATCTCTTTGCGTGGCGACTCCGCGATGCCAAAGTGCATCGGAGGGGAGTCCGAACGAGGCCGAGTTAAAGAACGCGGGTAGGAAAGATGATATCGGCGTTGCAGTCCGCTGGGGAGTGATAAAATCGTTTGACACACACGCTGTGTTTTGTATCGCTACTGTTTACCGCTGCGCCGGTCGCTCGAGGCTCTCTCGCAACAATGACGCAACGGCGAATGCACGCCGGGCGGTCGGAGACCGACTTCGCGCACCAGAAAGAGCGAGGGAGTACCGCAAATGTGGCGATGATGTCAGTGCCGAATGCGTGGCGCTTATTAAAAAGGGGCCAGAGGAATTAAATAACGTCGGAAAACGCACGCCACCCATGACGACTTTTCTGCGCATGCGTGCAGACGAAGGTCCAACTCATCGTCTCCGGATCGAATTCGAAAACATTAATTTGCATCAGAAGCGTGTGGCAAACGGAAACGTCGTTCACGGGATGAAAACGGACAGAGTGCGACGTTGCAATCCTATGACGGCAGATTCGGAATTATCTCGTCCCGAACGAAAGTCGAAGACTCAATAACGAGGCTCAAGATTCCTTTGAAATTTTTTTACTATCATCAAATCTTTTTCCAAACTAATATCGTAATATAATACCGTTTTCAAGACGGAACATTTTCGTATATTCCGTACATTTTTGTATTAAATAAAAATCGTATAGTCAATGAGAAAATAAATATTGTGGATCGTTCAATGCACGAACCATGTTACCCTGTCTATGAAATATGCTGAGTAAAACTGATAAGTTAGAAAAAAAAAAATGCAACGTATAAAATTGCCTCAATTCAGTGAATTTGAGCAATTTTCTTCGAACGTAAGAGTAAATATATTTTTTTATTTTCGTTTCTTCTATTTTGGAATCAACTCTCGTTTCACGCGGGCGGAAGCTCTTTCCGCTCGGACAGTGCGGTACGAATAACTTAACCGGGGAAGCCGTGTGCTGTACAGTCGTCGTAGCGAAACTATACTGCGCGGTATACTCGTTGGGAATAATATTCCAGACGTTTGCCGTGTTGCTCATTGCCGCCGCATTCGTGAATGCAGCGCGATGGCTCTCAGCCTCCGGTATCTCTCCACTCGTTCGGGCCTCGTCCCGAGCTTCCCGTCTCGCCCGGAGGGTATTCTCTAAACGACGATGAGAAATAATCCTACGAAGGGTTATATACGCCGCGCGGCGTGCAGGCGACGTTTGGATACACAGCGCCCCTGTTCGTTACGCGTTACGCTCCTTCGTTAACTGCTCCTCAAGCTCGGACTCCGCGGCAGCACCACTGTCCGCTTTACCCCGGGCAAATAGGTATGCAGTTATTCTGAGACTGCCCGGGGTTAATGCCCACTCCTCTCTCCTTTCCCGCTCGCACTTTCCGTCCATCTTTCTCCCTCGCGTTTTCCCAACCGCTCTACGACCGGCGACCAGCAGCATCCACGGGAGACACCGATGCTGCAAGCTCGCGGCCATCGGATACCTGACCCTTTCAGGAATCTCGGGGACTTTTTTTTATCTCTCGAATGTCGATTCTTATCATCATTTTTTTTTAAATTTATTATTTTTTATTATATAATAATAAAAATATTAAATTGTGATATAATGCCCCTCGTCTGGCGGACTGTATTCGGCTGCTATCGAATAACTTACTCGCCCGGAAATCTCGGAGAGAAATTAATATTAATCTTTCGACCATCGATTCTTGTCATCATTTTTTTTTTAAGATGTATCATGCGATAAAATACCCTACGTCCGGTAAAGACAATATCGAATAACTGACCCTTTCAGCAATCTCGGAGACATTTAATTATCTTTCAAACGTCGATTCTGTCGTAATAAAAAAAATTTAATATTTAATGTGATAAAATGCACCACGTCCGGAGAACTTATTATCTGCTCTTATCGAATAAATAACCCACCCGGGAATCTCGGAGAAAAATTAATATTAATCTCTGGACTATCGATTCTTGTTATATATATTTTTTAAGATAGTTAATGCAACAAAATGTCCCACGTCCGGCAAGGACTATATCGAATAACTAACCTTTTCAGGAATCTCGGAAGAAATTTAATACATTTAATAACCGTTCGACCGTACAAACTCGTCATATACATTTCGTTCTTTATTTCTTTGTGTCGATAATGCGATAAAATGACCCGGTTGACTCACGTCGAGCGGCAATTCTATAATCTCCTCTATTCCGTGGAATCACGCTTTCGTATGACTCGCGAATTATCCGCGCAGCGAAAAGACAAAGCCTCGAGACACTGGAAGCGCCTGGCCTTGGGTGCAAAATAAAAAGCGATTCGCAGTAATTGTTTTTTTCGATGAAGCCGCACCACTGCGGTATGTTTTGATTTTTGCGGTCCCGCCACTCTGTCGCGAAGTTCCATTGAATTGCGCGAAGCGTCTCCTGTGAGTAACCGGAAGTGCGATGAATTTATACTTTTCGGCGTGTCAGGCTCGAACCGTATGGGAGGGAGAGCGAGGCAAAACGGGCCATCTCTGCCGTCCGTTTTGCCCCTGCCCTAGCTTCCGGTATAATTTCGCACAGCTCCGACGATAATTAATGTATATATTGTTTAACCCGAACTTACGAACAGCTGCGATCCTTCCGAATACGCCGTATTACCACCAATTTAATGGCACATATTACACGCTTTATAGTAATTTTCCGGAGTTGTACTTCCGCCTATAGGATTTTCAATATATTCGAGGGAGGGAGAGCGGGGCAAAACGAACCATCTCGACGGTCCATCTTGCCCACGCCCTAGCTCCCGGTATAATTTCGCACCAATACGACAGTAATTAATGTATATATTTTTTTCATTGAATTTACGAACGGATGTGGCCCTTGTGAATACGCCGTATTACCAAGAATTTAATAGGGCATATTAACCCTTTATAGTAATTTTCCAGCGTTGCACTTCCGCCTGTAGGATTTCCAATATATTCGATGGTGGGACGGAGAGCGGGGCAAAACGAACCATCTGGGCGGTCCGTCTTGCCCCGCCCGAGCTTCCGGTATTATTTCGCCCAGTACGACATTAATTAATGTATATATTTTTTTAATTGAATTTACGAACGGATGCGACCCTTGCGAATACGCCGCATTACCGCGAATTTAATGGGACATATTACACACTTTATAGTAATTTTCCAGCGTTGCACTTCCGTCTATAGGATTTTCAATATATTCGATAGAACCGCCAGGGAGAAGCGGCAGCACCAGCAGTATTAAAATTGATCACCGCGCTCGTCCCATATATACATATATATTTTCTATATATATATATACATATATACAACATGTGTGCTTGTGTACGTGTACGAGAGAATTACCGAGCGGGACTGTGTGTGCTGACGCGCACTTTGCCGTGAGGGCGTGAACCTATACCCGAATAATTTCCGGAGCGATCAATGGGGCCTGTGAATTATATCCGTTGTTGCTCGCCGGTGTGAACTCGTTTAATCTACCGTCGAGAGTTCAATTTTGCAAGAAACGATTCATTATCGACCCTAATTTCGTATCACTAATGCGCAATAATAAAACCATATTTGTACGGACTATTGTAATTACAGTTAATGCATACTCCAAATTTGTTTAAGATTAAAAAAAAAATAATGTCTCAATGTAAACGCCCCGGTTACACGCTCGACCAGCGATCGTGCAATCAACCCGGACACTCGTTCGCGCCGGATCGCTCGAACCATTGTCGCGATTCGATGGACGAGCATTATTTTTTTTACTAATGAATCGATAATCACATCGCTGTAATGATGCGTTTCATCACTCATCGCCATACATTTATATCGCTTTTACCGCGCTTCGTTAAAACTCCGGTACAGCTTTTACAAATCGTACTGGAAACCTATGAAGGATTAAAAAAAAAAAAAAAAAAAAAAAAAATCGTCATTCGACGAGGCTCGATGAGCTTCGAAGGGGGCTTATCGATACAGTGGTGAATGGTTTTTTTTTGGGGCTCTTTAAAATTCAACACCATTCCCGTGCGATAATACCTACGTGCTCTGTATCCCCCAACAAACGAGGCTCTTACGCATCCTATGACATATATAGCGTGTACATACATATACGATACTGCATACGTATATATATATGCGCACGTGATCGTCGGTCGGTTTCTATTCGATATTTCGATGCGGTGGTTCTCGGACTCCCCCGTCGCGACTATATGGCCAGAGAAGTGGGGGGGGGGGGGCAACGCTATACGAATTTATGGGTTTGTTAAACCTCCGGTCGGACGGCTGGCCGGCCGGAGCGAGCCGTCCACGTTCGCGCTTGCTATATGGCTATCGAGCCGGGAAACCCGAGCCCGGAGCGTATCGCGCCCGCCGCACTGATTTGTCGCGCGACCGGCAATATAGTGCACCGGGGGGCGCCTCGATGCACCAACGGCAACCTCGGATTCGAACATCCCCCTTCAAACCCCCCCACGGGCCCCACGGCCGCGGGCTTTTCCGCATACACGCCGACTGAGAGATACGTGGAAATCCGTAAACGTCGATTTTCATCTACTCGACGATTCGGCCCCCGTGCAGCCGAGAAATCTATTCGAAAGGGAGCGACAAAATGCATTCGGTGACGAACGAAATATTTTTTTATTGCAATAATGACGGGGGCCTCGAATAATTTTTTTTTTTAATTTCCAAATCGAGGAATAGCTCGTCGATGGCCCGTTCGTAAAATCGTGGCGAATTAGAAGAAGTCTTGACATTGGTGTCTTCATTTTTATTTTTTTTATATATCGGCGTTGATGTACACTGAGTAACAAAAATGGTTGGATTAATCAAAAGTCGCGGTGACATACGTTCAAAGCTGTTGTTTGTTTGGTAAAAATAAATCATTGTTTTGTTAACCTATTATTTGCTTCGATCGATTCAAAAACACATTTTTGGTCGACCAACCAAATAACACCTTTGAACGTAAGTTACTGCGCCTTCGTTAATCCAACCATTTCTTTTTCTCAGTGTACAACAAATTAATTTGCAGCCTTGTATCGCCAAAAGTAACTTCGGTACACGGAAGGAGAAAAAAAAGATTATCGTGACCTTGCATCCCCTTAACGCGCCAGCCATTGAATTTATTTTCGTTACGTTTTCGTTCCCTCGTCCGTCGTCATACTTATTTTTGAGTCCGCTGATGCACGAGTGGACGAAACGGTTCGCCGGGGCGATTACTCGATGACGAGAGAGGATTTTCTCGCCGCCCGCTGCACCGAGAAACACCGCAGGCTCGACTATTTTTAGTAATCTCGCAACTCTCCTCCGAGAAACGAAACACAGAGCCGGGTTTACATGTATATGCGCCGGTCGAATTAATTGCGACGTGTTTCATTCGCAGACTCAATTTCCAGAGATCCCACGAAAAAGCTCGCTTGTGCCGACCACGAGATAACATTGCACGCACTCGGTATTCGAATCGCGGGCTAATTATTTAGTGGACTGACGGCCGACGGAAGATAGCGCTTCCAGATCTTGGTCACTAAGCGGGATTCACAAACATCTGGCGCATCAATCGCCCTGAAAAACTTTTTTTTTTTATCTCTTTCGCAACGACTTTTTCGCGTCATTGGTGTCATCACGGATCGCGTATCACATTCCCGGGACGTCGACTATCGAGGAAAAAATTTATCGCCAGGCGCAGTATGCCTGAAGGGTTGATAATGATGAAAATTAAAAATTCACGTATCATTTTTACTCTATAAAATCTTAAATGATAAATAAATCTGAAACCATTTTTTTTTCTCTTCGCTTCAAAGACTTTCTCGCGTTATTGGTGTGAAGGCGGGTCGTGTATCGCATTCTCGGGACGACGAATATCGAGGAAAAGGTTTATCGCTCGGAGCAGTAGGAAGGCTTGATAATGTCGAAAATTAAAAATTCATTTACAATTTTCGCTCGATAATGTTCCGTAAAAAAAAATCTTACATTTCTTTTTTCTGCGCAAATTTGTTCGCCTCATCAGCGTAATAGCAGCTCGCACATTCTCTGGACGGCGGCTATCGAGAAAAAGTTTGTCGCTCGGGGCGGTAAGCCGGAAGGGTTAATAACGTTAAAAATGCACGTAAAATTTTTGTTCGCTAATATTTTTCGTAATAAAAGATAAAAAGTTAAAAAAAAAGAATGTCCGTAAAACTTGCCCATCCATCATGGTCTTTTGAAGGCCTCTGTGGCCGAGCTTTAGAAAAAGTTGAATTCGGAGGTTCTCGTCGTGTCTGTTACTTTAACGACGAGAAGAAGAAAAAAAAAGTAAGAAAAAAAAAGAACGACCGAGCAAGGGAGAGAGAAACGTTATCGACAAGTGTCTTTGCGCCGAGAAGAAAGGGGAGCCGGTAGGAGGTCGAGCTCTATACCGACGATCGCCGGCTAGCCCTGATAAGCCGACCGAGCGCGTACTCGTGCTTGACTGGACGGGAGAGAAAAGATGAGGAGTTTCTTTTTCCTTCTATTTTTTCTCATCCTTGGTCTCTGCCACTCACGACGTTGGCGGGAAGCTCTCGGGGCCCGAGTCGCTTCGAGTCTTCAATCCGGCAGGATTCCAGTTAACTGTACGAGTGTCGAACGAAAAGATTGAAAAGGCAAAGAAAAAAAAAAAAAAAAATTAAATACGCTCGACGATTTCGTCTAGAAGCCTGTCTATCAAAGTTCCCGCGGAGAGAAAAAAAGAAAAACGATTTCGTCGCGGGCCGCTGCTCTTCCGTTCCCCCGGCCGGAAACTCGTCACGAGTTTCGTGTCCCTGTCAGTCTTCGTTCCGAAGAATCCCAGCTAACTTCATAAAAAGAAGAGAAAAAAAGAAGAAGAAGAAGAAGAAAAGTGCGAAGAAGAGATGAGCGGAATGAGATATAAGCAGGTCGACTGGAGTCCAAGAGAGGGAAGCTTTAAGTCATCAGAATTCCGAACGCCTCCGGAGACGCGCCCGATGGCATTGTGGGAGGTTGGTTCAAAAAAGGGACGGACGGGCGAGTGGAAAGGGTGCGAAAGTTGGAGTCTCGGGAGGGAAGGGTTGTCGGTACCGGGGTATGGTAATGGCTATAGGGAAGCTATGGTATTCTATATATATATTACCTAGAACCACATACATCGACGGCGAAGAATAAAAAGGGCTTATCTCCAATGCCGAAAGTGCAGGAGTTACGTCCTTCTGATTTTTAGCCGTCGATATGATATGCAGGAAGGAGCGAAGGCCGGAGCGTGTACGGCAGGACGAGCAGCGGGTAGGAGCAGCGGATAGAGGCCTCCGGAATTGGTATCAGGAAACAATTGGCATAGAAATTGGTACTTGGTCCCCTTTCGTCGCCGGGCGAATTGGCGCCGCTCTTGCGCTGCCTCGAAGCAACAAACCGGACGACAACTTCGGAATGCAAATCGTTCGTCCAGAGACGGGGGTACAAATTTCGCCGGTACGTTACGAGGGAGCCCCGAGCATCGCTGTGTCGCTGATGCTGCGGTGTTCGCTTCCGCCCTCGTAGCCTCGAACACACCAAAGTTTCGCTAACTCGGAGGGAAACGTGGCCCAGCGTCTCGGTCGAAGCCGCACGGACAGGCTTCCTCCAGACACGATCCTGCAGCCCCGAGATAGAGAGGTGTTCGTAAATACATCTGCCTAACTCGTGTGACCCTTTCGGATTCCCTTTGGAAGACGGGAATTCGCAATTGCAAGGTGGTTATCGAATTTAGGGGAGAAAGGAGATTCGAAACGTTGCCGGAGGATCGAACCGTCGCAGCCGTGCTGGCGGGTCACGGATGAGAAGGATTTAATTTTTTTATTATTAATTATCATTATTGATAATAATAATGCACGGGGAAAAGGATAGAATTTCCTACTATAACGAATAGTTCTCAGGGGGAACGTTTATGTGGATAGTTTCTGATAGTTATCTTCAATTGGTTAAACTATAATAATAGTTGCAACCATATTTGCTCGTCATTGTCGTAACTATGGAATGTAAACGTTCCCCCTTGGAAACTATTTTTTATGGCTTATTTCTGGTAGTTTTGCTAGCGTTACATCAGGCGCCGTCAATGCTCTGACCAGGCCCGATGTAACGCTCCGAAGTTTCCGTCGGGGTTACAGTGAAAGCCTGGAAACCTTGGAAACCCGTCAGGGGAACAAGGTGAAATATCGAAACGGCTGAAGAGGAAACTGGTAAAGAGGAAAAGTGGACGCAATTGTCGTGCAGCGAGCACAACGGAGTTGTGTAGTCGGCTGGCCGAGTCAGAAAATTAATTAATCCACTCGAATGGCTCGAATACAGCGAAAGGATCGGCAAAACATTTTTCCTGGCCTTTGATGTCCGCAATCCTTGTAATTACTGTGACATCAGCAGCGGCCCCCGGTGCCGAGTGCACCGAATCGTTGAACTCACCGTGCGATATATCTCGCGAGTATTTTCTCTCTCTCTTCCTCTATCTCCACAGACTCTCGCGGAGATCGCCCTTTGTGATCAGACAAAAGTAGGTTAATGTTGTCGGGATGCATGGGTAACGACGCGCGGTGACATCCTGGGGCCCCCATTAGGGCCGAACAATGGCAGAGCCGGTACATTGTTCGGTGCACGCGTTATCTCGGGGACGATTTCGCCTACCTATACGCACTGGTATTTAGGTAATACGTATACACATGTATGCAAGTGTATACATACATGTATACACGCGTAAAGTAACATTTATATACGGGGGAGTACCAAAAGGACGCGACTCGTACTGCTTGGCTTAGGAATTGCGCCATTTAGATTCTCAGCGTTCGTTCATGTACCGATTTGCAGCTCGCGCCCGTGAGCGAGTTCGGGGCCCTCGAAGTCCGCTGGTTCCGTGGCTACGGCAGCCGACCGGCTGCCGTGCCTCAATAACAATCGAACTAGGCGCAGCTCCACTGTTTAATTGCAATGTCCCAGCAGTCCCGGGTTCGAGTCGTAAGGAGTGCCGCTCTTTTCGCCCCGATGACCATCCTAATGCACTCCTCGGACGCCCGCTCTTCCGACTAGCTCCACTGTCTCACGAGCAGTTTCTACGATCGAGATTCTTTCACCGAGTGTTCTTGTTACCTTCTGGTAGGTCGATGCGACATTGATGATCAGAAATATTTCCACCACTTTTTATAATGGAGGTTTCATGAAGGGGATTGATTTTTTTTTAATCTCATTAATACGCGATTTCAAAACCTTTTTCATACGCGATTTTTTAAATCTTTTTAATGTGTAGTTTTTTTATCTTTTGAATACGCGATTTTCAAAATCTTTTTAATACGCGTTTTTCAAAATCTTTTTAATACGCGTTTTTCAAAATCCTTTTAATAGCCGCGTTGTGACTGCGTGACGCGATAGTGCGAGGGTGGCGGTTGGTGCTAAAAATTAATTGAAAATACACGAGGCACTCGTCGAGTTCCCCGTCCGGTGACTTCCGGTCTATTCCCGGCGAAAAAAAAAAACGATCGGCATCAGCGGCTGGACAGCTGGCCAAGCTGCGGCTCCGAGTTATAATGGCTCGGGTAAATTTGACCGAGTGAAACGCAATTACGGTTTATATCGTGCTGCAGCAGCGGCAGCGCATGAACAGCAGCTAGGGCATCGGAGGCGTGAACCTCCCTCGCGCGATGCTGTATCGACTGTATCGTTCGACGTACACGCGGTCCGCAGATATCCGGGCGAGTAATCCATCCACCGCAGTCGTTTATCTCCGCGGTACGTGAACGCTCCCCGGAACCTTGAAGAATAGTGCGGCGGCGTCGGCCAACAGTCCTGGCTGCGATGCTTGAGAACCGAGGTTCGCGAACGAGAGAGGACTGCGCCGGCGGACGTGACCGCCTCCGAGTCGAAGACGACGGACAAGAGACGCGCGGCCCTCGGCGAGAGTGTCGGCGATCGTGTGCAATGAACGCGAGCCGGTCATCAACCCGTTTCTGAGGAAAGAGCCACGATATCGCGTGCCCACTTCCATTTAACCCGGTTAATCGCTCGGACGCTCGTTAATTCCTATACATCAGTCTTCGCGGCTTCTCTGATCGTACTCGCTCACTTGTACGACTCTTTGTCTCGTCCTATTTTTATTATCCATCCACGTATACTCCCATCTATATCTCGACCGAAAGCATTCATGCCGATCGGCGGACGTGGCTTGACAACAAAATCTGTCCGTCTGTCCGTCTGTCCGTCTGTCCGTCTGTCCGTCTGTCCGTCTGTCCGTCTGTCCGTCTGTCCGTCTGTCCGTCTGTCCGTCTGTCCGTCTGTCCGTCTGTCCGTCTGTCCGTCTGTCCGTCTGTCCGTCTGTCCGTCTGTCCGTCTGTCCGTCTGTCCGTCTGTCCGTCTGTCCGTCTGTCCGTCTGTCCGTCTGTCCGTCTGTCCGTCTGTCCGTCTGTCCGTCTGTCCGTCTGTCCGTCTGTCCGTCTGTCCGTCTGTCCGTCTGTCCGTCTGTCCGTCTGTCCGTCTGTCCGTCTGTCCGTCTGTCCGTCTGTCCGTCTGTCCGTCTGTCCGTCTGTCCGTCTGTCCGTCTGTCCGTCTGTCCGTCTGTCCGTCTGTCCGTCTGTCCGTGATTTTTTTCAAACACAAAAGTGGATAAAGATCCGATCAAAAGCACCGACACATCGGTACAGAAAATTTGTTGTACACACGGTCAACGACCCGGGCATCTATATCTCAATTCCGTCGATACGATTCGATATCACCGGGAAAAGCCTTCGCGGAGCCTCCGAACAACAGAATCGGATTTCGAAAATACCTCGGATCATAGCCGCGGCGGGGTTGCATCGGGCGGAGGGCGATTCGATGCTGCGGCATTTCTGGCGCACTGATACACGAAAGTGCATCGGGCTCTCCGAGAACGCGGCTCTCTCTCACCCGCGAGTGAAGGCTTGCGAGCGGATTCCGTTATAAATAACTTTAAGACCCGCGGAGTCCGTTTGCCACGCTGCAGCTTCCGTGCCCACTTGCCTATATATATTATATATATATAACTATGTGTGCAACAACTTATACACGCGATACCCGCACATATGATTCCGCCTAGGCTTTTGGCTGTGCGCTTGTACTTGCACTTCGCAACCTCTGCTCCAGCCCCCCCGTCTCTGCCCTCGGCCCAAAGCTCCGAGAGCTTTGCTTTCCGGTATATATCGCGTCTCTCCACAAATACCACTACCCGCTGATGCACTATAAATATATGTATGCGTATGTAGATATATATATTTATATGTACGTGGGACGTATATCTCGCGAGTTGTGTACACGTACACTGTTTGTGTACTATATCGTTTATATCTGTGCGGCACGGAGTCGTGTTTACCCTGCGCGAGGAGAACTTGTGTGCCCGACATCTGTACCCGCTATCCCATACAGCTCGATCTTCCCTCGCGAGTATACTGGCCCGAGGCCAGGATTAGTCACACGAGACGCGCGGATCTTTCGCCCGAGGCGCCTCTCACTCCTATACGTATATATACATGCGCGCGGTCCATACGTCCTGCAGATTCGACTCGAAACTCTGCCTCTCGCACGCGCCGCATTTCGCATATTCAATCTCCGGGAAAAAAAAATAAGATAAAAAAAAAACACTCGTACACGTCCGTCTCTCTAACTCTGCCCGCGCGGATGTTTTTATTTCGGAGTTCATTCCGCACCTCTCTCCACACTGTAGCGCGAAAGAGGCTGAGTGAATATTTTAAAGGACGAGAGTGGCGACCGACCGCGAGGATTCGCTCCGCTCGACGTGAAAATAATAAAATAAACATTTATATAAATTTTGCAAATTTTTCGAGGGATATCTCGTCATGTTTGTTTTTCATCTTCGGAACTAAATTTACGCCGCGTGATAAAATCATAAATCTAGGATTTGGAGGTATGTCACAAAATCGAATCGAGTAAATACATTTTTTAAAACGACTACAGATCGCTGAGAATGCGAACCCCCTCTGTGTTTGAACGCAGTGCCGAAAGGGTTAAAATTGTTGATCGGCAAACCCGGAATTCCGGCGATTCTCTCGATTGGTGTAGGCTGCATATATGACCCACGTAACTCTCGACTAAGAAAAATCACGAAAGTACTGTACGCAGTGCCGAAAGGGTTCAAATTCCTGATCGGCAACCCCGGAATTCCGGAATTCCGGCGATCCTCTCGGTTTTGTTTAGGCTGCATATATGACCCACATAATTCACGACTAAGACAATTCACAAAAGTACTGTACTCAGTGCCGAACGAGTTAAACTTGGGCCTTCATTCTTACAATTGACGATTTACAAAAAATCATCAAAGTACTTTTACAAATGTGAATTAAATCAGACCGTACGGAGAATAAGAATTTTTGTGTATCGAGTGCATTTTTGCCTTCCCGGCAGATTCGAGTTTCCACGAATGGAAGCTGTAGTGGAAACGGTATTGAGACTTTGCGGCTACTGTACACACTCCATCCGGGGGTGTGTGGGTACGTGACTCGGGAAGGAGACGATGCACCCCGACAATGCGGTGCCGCGCAACCCCGGTCGTTCGAGGGTGTGAGGTGGGGGGGGGGGGGGGGGGGGGGGCGGTGGGTTTGGTTGTCGCGAGACACTCGAACGTGTGCCGAGTGCTCGTTCGCCCCGACAGTCAGACGACGTAACGAGATGGTCTCCTCGTTGTCGGTGTGCTTCCACTGTTGCCGTCCTGTCTTCGTCCCACTCTCAGACACGGACACACACGCTCTCTCGTTATATCGTATTTTGTATCCCTGGGGTACAGCGCCGTACACACGGAGTGTCACGTTGCCGGAGCTCAGACAGGCCGAGGGCTTAGCTCCGAAAGCCGCGAAAATTGTTCGGGATCTAGCGGAAGCTCGGTTAGCGACAATTACTCCCGATTATCGAGCTAATCGCCATTTACTATGGATAAATATATTGCAATCGAAAAAATCATTTATAGTTAGGATATGTTTGTTAATTTATTGATGCGAATGTATAGCAATTTATGATCGACATAATGTGTCGAGTAAATTTTATTTCCTTTTCGGATTTAATCGAACGGGTCCGACATAAGTTTCTTAGGTTCGCGTCTTGTTATTTTTTAATGTAGTTGAAAAATATAATTAGTATCGTTAATATTTAAATAATCTTTAAATAAAATATAGTTAGTATATTTTGTTACTTTTTTAATATAGTTGATCGTAGGTTCGATTCTCCGGTGCTGCGCGCACTCGTACAGTTGCGTGCGGATGACAGGGTAATCCGCAATAATGAAATATTTGAGTCGCTCTTTTATCGTGAAAACTATGCCGATTACAGCTGGCTCCCGAGAATCTCAAGATTGCGAAATGAGTATGCCGGTAGAGTGACTCTCCTTGGAGGCTCATTGTTCCAGTTTAAAGATTTGCTTTCTGAAATTTTTAGTGGAGGCGCCCAACCTGACAAATGTCCTCTATGTTCTTTTAGTCGTTAGGGCTTCCGAACAATTTGCAATTGTCTTCTGCCCGTATGATTTTATAACAAATGATAAATAAATAATTTCCATAAAGCGGGGAATTAAGACAAGATAAATTAATTTTCTCACCTCCACTTTCGAGGAGCCGTAACTCCGTCCGGAATTAACATTTTCCGGCTTGTTTGTACCGAAATCGATACGCCACGATGTGACCGACATGTCTGTCGGGGCGGATTATGGAAATATGAGTCGAGCAATCGGCAATAATCGATCCAGTGGAATCGCGTCAGTCGTTGAAATTAACAGCTTCCGTTCTATCGTCCGACCGACACCCCGGGTTTGCCTGCCTCAAATATCGTTCCCCATAACAATATCCACGAACTCGATACGCCAGCGAGGACGCGGAGTCGCGAGATCGTTACGTTCCGATGGCCGAAACACAGGAGAAACCCATACATCCGGAAACGTCGGGGGGGTTGAAAGGCACGGAATCGAATGGCGGATACACGCGCCAGCGGAGCTAATCGAGCTCGGGTAATCCAAGTGGCAAATACACTTTTCGAAAAATAAACCCCCCCTCCTCCAATCCCTCAGTCGTCTCTCCGATAAAAGTGTGTCTACGTATTCCTCGAATACCGTACAAACGCGGGGGGGGGGGGGGGGGGGAGAAAAGCGCGCCCGGGCGGACGAACGAGATCGATCGGAAATAAAAATATGGACAAACTTGTTTCCTCGTTCTCTCACCCCACCCGTCCGTACATTCACTCCCGTGTAGAACATTTTCTGTACACTTGCTCGGAATACCGATGTACATATGTACCTATCGAGACTGCCAAAGAAACTCCCTCTCGATTTTATACCTATTTCTCTCTTCCGGTTCCCCGAGATATCCCGAAAAATTTATACCGCACCGGTTATCAAACTGGCGCTCCAGGAAGCGGGGGGGGGGGGGGGGGGGGGGGGTGTGAAGGGAAGGAGGGTATGAAAACGATCGATTTCTTCCAGGTACGAGATAATTCTTCTTAAAAGCTGTGAAAGTAGGGAGAATAAAAAAAAAAAAGTGGGGGTAAAAGTGGAGAGGAGAATCGCCGTAAATCCGGCGCGGTGCCTCGCCCGATTCCCGTGTGCGAGCGTTAGACTTTGAAAGTAGAACGTTGCCTCCTTTTTTCCCCACCCTCCGCCGTCTCCTGCCCGCTATCCCGAGATTTTTCCTGGATAATCCGTCTTGCGCCAGGTTAAATTTACGAGTCGGATGTTTAACCGGAAAGTACACGTGAAAAATACAAGCGGGGAAAGTCGGGATGAGCTTCCGGTTCGCAGAAGCCGGAGCGGACAGAGCCACGGAGGAGAACACCTCCCGCGATTCCTCCCGTTCCATCCTCGGCCAATTTCGCTGTCCGGCGTGCGGCCGTTTGGACGTTTATTATTTTCCGCCCTTCCCCCACTGGCCGAGGCATCGGGAATCGCTCCCGTAATAATCCCCCACGGCTTAATCGAAAGGGAAATGGGACAGGCTGGGAATTACCTAATCGGCGAGCTCTTTCACCGTCGCGCGTGTCATTATCGAGATGAGGGACATCGAATGAGATTATTGAAGGGACTCTGCGAACCCGACCGGCGCCTCCTCCCACGACAGACGCTCGGAGAGACGGACACGAATTTTTATTTTTTAAATTTACTCTCGAGGATTTTTTATTTTTTTTATTTATGTTTTTTTTTCTTCTGGTTTCTTTTCCCACTGTCGGGAGGGTCGGATCGGTCGGAAAACATTCTCACACATTATACTGTTGCCTGCGGATCGATAAGCGACACGCAGGCCGATAGACGACGCGCACCCAGGGGAGCTTTGCTCGAGCCTTCGCTCCGCCGCGAGGGCCTCCGGAGCTTCCCTTCGATTACGTATATGTGTATGTATATGTGAGTGTGTATATGCATACATAGACGTATGGATACATGGTTATATTATGGAAGAGTTTATCCACCCACCCTTACGAGTTCGGTGGATGGAGCATTACACGACACGCTGTAATTCATAGGAGAGTTACAAGGGAGGAAGATCAGCGCTTGACGCTCCTTACAAATCAACCTGCCACGAAGACGTATAACGAGGCGTCGTTGCAAGCAGTTTCTGGGATCGATGGACGCGTGTGTGAGAACCGGTTGATGCGAACCTTGGAAGATTTTGGCTCCGCTTCGAAGTACTGCCGATCAGCGGATCGCTCCAACTGGCAAAAATGAATTTTAAGTTGATCCTGGAGGCTCCGAGGTGATTCCGGAAGTTTGACAGGGAGGAGACGAGATCGCCCTGGGGCTTGGAGGAGATGGGAATGGACCGACGGGGATGCTGGGCGACAGTCTCGAGAGCTTGTGAGAAACGGGCTTCCGGATGAAACATTTAATTACGGGGAATAAAGTATCTTCCTGGAAACACTGCTGAAGCTCGGGTCGGAGAAATTTAGTCGGACTTGGATCGACACGTCATCTACGATTATCTTTTCAATTTCTTTTTTCTACATTAGTTTCCATTCTAATTGAATCGATTTGAAATTTTTTTACTCGCATTATCAAAAAAATTCTAATTTTTTTTTACCTCTATAACAACCTCTTATCTCCGCTTGACTCGTTTCGATCGGACGAGTCTCCCGACGATTATGTGGAAATTAGTCAAACTTGGGTCGACATGTTTATCGATTTTTTTTTTCAATTTTATTTTTCTACATTATTTTCCATTCTAATCAAATCGGTAAGATATTTTTTACTCGAGGATAAAAAAATGACTGATCGTTTTGGAGTCTGCATTGTTTTACCTCGATAACAACCCCTTATCTCCGGTTGACTCGCTCCGATCGAACGAGCCTCCCACCGATGGGAACCGATTGCCGAAACGATTTTTAATTACCCAACTTCGCGTCCCCGTTGGCGCCGTGCACAGTCTTGCAGGAAATATAATTCCCCGTGAGCCGATAAGCCAGGGCTGACTCCGCTAATTGATAATCCGGCAGGGTTGCGCGGCGAGGGATGACGCGTATAGATAACCGACTCGAGGTATCGCGTCGTCGATCGGGCGTCGTTATCGGTATCGAAGATTAACCGAGGCCCTTCCGACCGAGCCGACGAGCGCGGTGAACCTTCTTGAGTGAGTTATGAAACGTTAACGAGCTACTCGCTCTCCGATATCTTTTTAAACGGGACACACTTACGCGAGAGGAATTACCGATCGGCGGTCGAGGAAAATCGTTAACGATTGACGAGCTCCCACATATGTTTCGTACATTAATTCGCCCATTCATTTGTTCATCAAGCTGTTCCACGTGAAAAAAAAACTTCGTACGAAATTTAACGCGCCCGCACTGGAAGTTTTTAAGCGTTTATGGTATATTAAAATTCACGTAAAACTGCGATGAAAAATTTATGTACAGCACATTAAACATTTTATAAATGGTTTACTTTAAAGAATGTACTTCAATTTTACTATAAGGATTTTCTTTTTTAAGATTTGGAGTAAAGATAAACTTTGATTCAAATAATTTAATTTCCCTGTGAAAATGCACTAATTTTTCATCATGATTGTACATTAAATTGAAATGTACGAGTTTTTACATGAAAAATTCCAATCCGATGACATTAAAATTTCAATTTTTTTTCAACAGTGTACAAACGGTAAAATTTGTTTGTCTTATCGAGTGTTCCATAATCAATTATTCGTGCGATTAATCAAGGGAGATTCTCTTATCCGACTCGGGCGTTTCCACCCTCGGAGGGCCTCGAGCGGTCGCCGAGGTTTTCAATTCTTAATAAGAGGAGCGCTCTCTAGCAGGGAGTGTCGACAATTAGGACTCGTCGAGCCCGGGGAATCCCCCGGAAGCGAGGAGGCGGGTGAAACGTGAGAGATCGAATAAAAACGACGAATCGTTTTATCGGCTACGCCGGTGCGCTGGAGGTGCGCCTCGATTCTGTCTCCTCTCGTCGGTCGAGTTAGAGAGTTGTTATCGAGACGCTCGCGGAAAGGAGTAACGGTGACACGGCGAGACATTAGGCACGAGCATTCACGGATGCTGCGTCGTCCACTTTCAGCCGAGAGGAACGGACGGCTACACCTGAATCCTTTTTCTTCTCAGCTCGGAGCAGGGATCTGCCTTATCGGCTTGCTTGACCATTAGCTCCAGCAAAATCGCCCCGGAAATTACCATTATGTTTCCATTTGTGACTTGTAATAAATCATAACACATATAACATTTAACATAATCATAAAACTTATAATAAATCATATCACACAGGTCATTTTTCATGAGTTCCTTTAAACATTTTTTTTGTTTAATAATAATAATAATAATAGCGTTGAGGGTCAAATTCTCGCCCAACATAGAAAAACAATTTAAAAAATAAATGTTATTTGTTTGATTAATTAATCGATTGTTATAATTTTCGCTAATGAAGCAAATAAACGAATATAAAAAAATCGTCGCATCAAGAATAGTTGGGGAATGCGCGTGTATCGGGGAGTGCCGAGAAGTGTCGAGAGGATCCACCGGAGCCGGGGCGTCGAGGACGTCGGGTGTGCGTGACGGTTCCAGGGGAAAGTGTACGTATAATATGGAAGGTCTCGTCGGGCAGCGGCAGGCACGGTTATACACAGTAGTCGTCGGGCGTCTAGTTTCTTGAACCACGGGAGAGCCTCTCCGTTGCCTGGTGGAGGGTTTCGCGTCGGAGAGGAACTCGGCGTGCCGGCGACGTTCTCCTATATCGGGGCCTCGGGATTGGCGGCGTGGGAGATAGAACTCGGGTAAGGTGGCGCGCGGTGAGTAAACCGGCGAGGGGTAGGCGGGGAGGGGCGAAAGACCGCGCGGCGGGGGGGGGGGGGGAGAAGGCTTCTGGCAGTGTTATACCGTACTATAGCAGAGGGAGTATATACAGTATAAGCCGGCATCGGGTTGGAGGGGCATCGAGAAACGAAGAACGAGCGTGTGCGCGGCGGGATACAAAGAGCGAGCGAGAGGCGAGAGGCGAGACGACGAGGACGAGGAGGAACGTGCGAGCGGAGAGTTATACCGGGCTGGGAAAGCTAGCCGACGCCATACTGCCGTTCGGCACAGTACGCGCCCAGCGCTCACGGATCGTTCACTGCGACGCTCTCGCGCTCGGTTACGCGTTCTTTTTTTTTATAATTCTCTCTCCTAAATATCACCGACGGGGGTGATAAAAAAAATCAACGAGTTTATTTCAAAATATGTACGTGTAGATGCATGTATATATATCTATTTTTGTTATTTTTAAAACGCTAAAAAATCGCTCGGATTAATTGATAGTCGGCGGTATTGAAATCGCACTTCTCGTGCCACTGTGTGTTCGTTTTTTTTTATTGTTGTTATTATTATTGGACTATTATCACTCGTACGAATATTCAGCGGCGGACCGCGTGCAATAATCTTCTGAGAGAGATATATACATATATATATTTGTATATATATATATATAGCCTGTGGTGGATAAGCCGGCGACCGAGCAACAGCAGCGGGATTTTACCGGAGAATTCGCTTCGCAGAGCACGGTGAGTGACACGGGAGAAGAGAGCGTCGTCAAGGGAATTCGTTTAGTTGGGTTTTCGAGCGGTTCTACCGTGCGTGCGCCTCGTGCCTCTGTGCCACGGACCCGGTTTTTCCACCCCGATTTTTAAAAAATTAAAAATACAACAAAAATTATGTTAATTTGTTTTTTAGCCTCTGTTGATGAGACTTTTTTCGCTGTGGGCGAAAATTTATTGCAACGAAGTTTTGGACTACGCTCTGTTATCACAACTGTATTTGTTAGAATTATATTGAATAATTTTTTCATTTCGCTATTCGAGAGTTAATTTGCCAAAAAGACGAAAAAAGAGGTTTACTGGACGATACGTCGCTCTTTGCAGATATCGGATCGACCGTCTTCCGAAATTATAAATAACTCACGACGAAATTGTATTATACTGTGGGTTTTTTTTTATTTCGTCTGGAGTTTCGTAAATCTGTTAAAAATAGAAGAAAAAAAAAGGATTGGAGTTCACTGGCTCAAGGCAAGAAGATATTGAGACTGCCTCTACAAGATATATTCTTTTTACATTTTTTTTTCTTTTCACGAACTCGTCTACCGAAGTGGAAACTGCATTTTTATTCGTTTTATAGCACCGTTCCTTTCTTCGGTCTGTACCGGCGCACCTACCTGTAGGAATGAACACTGCGCAGTTGTTGTTATTATTTTGTTTCAATTTTTATTCGCCCTCCGTTCAAATTCTTTTCCATAACGTGAAAAAAAAGAAAAAAAATTCTGTTGAAAATGCAAAAACACAACCCAACCTTTTTGTTGCGCAGAGTTTCTAGCTTCTCGCCCAAAGTGGGATGAGCGTTGTATAGCGGGTACTCGAAATATTTCCGCATGCACTTTTTTTTATCGTTTTTTTTTGTCTACGCCTCCCGATCGGATGACGAAATATATGCTCGAACGAATCGAGACCGATAATCGATGTCGAGAGAAACCAGGAATATCCGCTATATCGTTTCCTCCCGTCACCCCCGCCCCTTCCCGGGAATCCGAATAATTGATACTCGGGGAGCCTGTCGAGCTTTGATTCGACGGAAGGTTATAGGGCTTCGAGATTTTTTATTCTGTCCAAATCTTTAAATAACCCTCGTCCTCGTCGTAACCGAGCGTTATATCGATGGACCGCGGATATCGTTATAGTTTACGGAGACACGACTATTAGGTCAAATCTATTGCTACAGGGATGATTTTTTAACGTTATTTCGAAATTTGTATAATTTCTGAGCAAGAAAAAATTCGAATACAAGAATCATTTTATTATCGCACCTGCGGCGGTAGGACAATACCGCAGGTATTTACTTCTCGAAGCTGTGAAGTACCGTGCACTCGTGGCGGAAAGGAGAATTTTTTTACTTAATAAAGAGCCATTACGGCAATTTCCGTCGGTGGCTGGAACACCTCGGAGAAGACTGGAGAGCTCGCCGAGCAGCGAGTTCGCTCCTTCCGGCTTCGCCAGTATCCCTCGTGTCTTTACCACTGAAATAGTAATGCTAGCGAGCGAGTGGCTTCACGAGTATCTTTAAATATCCACGAAAGTTTGCCTCGCAAATGTGCATACTGGATTATCGCTCGAGTTCGAATATTCGAGGGCACTCGCGTTAGAGCTGTCCCTGTAACACTTTGGCACACCTGTTTGTGCTAAAATGCCCCCCGACTACTGCTCAAAACTTTAAGGACTGGAAATACATATATTTATTAGTATATATATAATAATAATAATATACATAAAATAATTATTATATGTATTAGCGGTTGTGTTTGCATCTGTGAGTATTGATATGAGGGTGCGAACGACATGATTATTCTGTAGATTACTTTATTTATATGTATAATATCGTTATGGTAACGTGGATATTAAATTTCGGTGAATTCATCAGTCGTAGGAACTCATTACGGATTGAATCGTATGCGTCGGAGGTGCACGTCTGTATCGGTTAATGAACCGACACAAAGTCAGCACTGTGACCGGATGCTCGGGACTATGAGATATTCGTACCAGCGGCGGAACACATGCTCTAACAAACGAGACAGCCCTCGGACTCTCCGTCCTGGAACCTGCCCTACCTCCGTACCCTTGGCAAACTCGCCCATCCCCCTCTCCCCCCCGCCTCGCAGCACCCATACCCGACTCCCGACCGGGCACGAAACATAAATTTCGCGCACGGCTGCATAATGCATCCCTCCAGCTGCGATGTACCGTCGGATATATTACCATTATTGGTAATGTATACACGCGCTCGGAAACTCGGCACGTGATACCGAATTTTCGACGAAATCCAAATTACGACGGGGCTAAATTCGCTCTCGGACAAACTAGTCGACATCGCAATAGTGTTACCACAAAAATCAAAGGGTAAATAAAAATCTTAAAGAAAAATAAATTAATTTACGTTGTTTATTTTTCATAAAGTGAATAAAGTAATTAAGTACAGTTAAATAATCAATGCGATCCCTCTTACGAGACTTAGCAAAAATGAATAATTATCAATTATTTCATGGTAGATAAGATAAACGAAATAATTAATTTTCGTTCTCGTAAGAGGCATTAAATTATTTTAAACGAGTTTAAGGATCTCCGATTTAAAGACGTAAAAAAAAGAAGTTTGACTTACGAGGCGAAGAATTTAAATTTTTTGAAAGCGAGCAAATAAAAGGAATTAACGTTGCGAAAGGGGTCCATATAGGGTTCCCGCGTGCGTGTTTTACAATCTGCATAAATCCTCGAGAGTCACGAATTAATGGAAGGTATTGCTCCCCGGCGATAAGGAGCGGCGCAACATTTTCATCTCGCCTTAAACGGAGCCTCCCGAGGAGCGGGTCTCGTCGTTTATCCAGCAGATCTTTCGCGACGAAGCCGGCTCCCCGGATTTCGCCTTATTATGCGATTCAACTTCGCCCGAGGCGCGGTACCCGCGGCTACCGGTTATGTGCGCTTTGTACGAACGTCGTACGGCGTCTAAGGCGTTACGACTTTCGAACAAATCTTTCGCCGTAGTTCCAAGTTGATGCACGAGGTCGTTGGGTTTCTTCTTCCTATCACAAAGGGATTTAACGCACATCTTCGAACGCGAGTTCGTTCACGTGTAAGCGGGAGTGACTTTACCGACCGAGCGGGGGACAGCTGATACGAAAAAGTATTTTTCATCCGGACAGTGTGAAATCGGGCTCTTTGTTCGGCGCTGCGAAGAGGAGGAGGCGGCTGCTTGCCGGGAGAGGTTTTCGTGCGCCTCTGCCAGATGTCAAAATTTAGCGGAGCTTGGAACGAGGGGAGAGCCTCGCTGTTACCGGAGAGCCCAGACGGCACGCTTCACAATACAGCAGGCCGAAGCGGAGCCTTCTTCGTCCTCTTTTGCTTTGTCATTCTTGTTACCTCGCTCTCTCCCGTCTCCGATGTCTCTGATTCGATAAAGCTCGAGGACCTTCGGCTCGATGCCCGGCTACTCCTGCACAGCTGACGTGCAATCGGTTCCTTCTGGCCGAATGCCCTCGACACTGTTGCGACCGAATCTTCAAAAAAAATGCCTACCTCTCGCAGACCGAGAAACTTATCCCCGAGCAAGGTTCGCTGCGATTCCAAGTCTTTTCGAAAAGTTATTCGGCTTTCGGGCGCAACGGACAAATGGACAGAGAGAAATATTCCGGTAGTTTTATTTCAAGTCCGGTAGAGTTGTTGGCGACTGGTTCGCTCTGGTAGAGTTTTTTTTTTTTCATACAGTGGTAGAGATTTCGGTAGAGTTCTAATACGGTAGAGTTGTGATATGGTAGAGATATTTTCTGGTAGAGTTGTGAGTGCCAGAGATGTAAATGTGCCCTTTCGAGGGCCTTTTCAGTTCCGATTCAGTGTCCCAAAAGTTTCCACCGGTGTTGCCAATCACAAATCAAGATTAGCCGATCGGTCGGGCGGTAAACACGATCGGTCATTCCGGACTAAATTCGCCGTCGGTGAAACCCATCCCCGCTCGTCGGGGATGCCGGAGGGCAACGTTCCGTGTGCGGGAGCGACGTCTACGGCATGGCCAGCAAAGGGAAGCCTCCACCCCCTTTACACACGTTAACGGTACGTATCGAGTCGAATAACGTCGCGGGGGTTCCAGCAAGCACAGCCAACCGTATGTCGTCCGGTGTACATGCACCGTGTACACACAGAGGGTCGAACAGACCCGCGCGCATGGCCCTCGGCACGCCATAGCCACGGATAGGTAAATCCCGTAAATGACCGGAAGCCCACGCCATAGCGGCGATGCAGACGAGATACAGCCGAAACTCCGCGTCGGATGCCTATGGTACAAACCGGTCGTCCACGCATTCCCGTCAACCGTGGATAACCATTCCATCCAACCAACCTTCCCCCTCTCCGACCCCCTTCCCCCCCTCGCCGAACCGGCACGAGCTCTACATACTCGTTTAACTATTGTATATGTCGCGCACACCTATCTCGACGAGGACTGGCCGGACAGCGTGTTACACGCGTGTTTATACGCCGTCGGGAGCGTTTTGGGTTCAACGCTCGACATCCGGACCGAAAACATACAATCCGTTGTCTTGTATATCATCACGCTTGGCCTTTTTCCACCCCTGTTACGAACAACCAGAGGCGGTATTTTTTTTTGTTTTGTTTTTTTTTAACCCTCGAACGGGGTTTTAACAGCCGGCATTGCAAAACTGATGCATATTCTTTTTTCCAATTCAGAGCGTGAATGAAAAAATGACATTTTCGGGGAGTCGTTGGATAAAGAAATATTGTTTTCTCTGATCGACAAAAAAATTGCCATGAAAGCTTTCCCTGGTTTTAACAAAATCCTCGTTAAACTATTATCGTATATGTTGCGCGCACCTATCTCGACGAGCACTGCCCTGACGGCGTGTTACTCGCGTGTTCATACGCCGCGGGGGGCATTTTGGGTTCAACGCTCGACATCCGGACCGACAACATACAATACATTGTCTTGTATATCATCACGTGTGGCTTTTTTTCACCCCTGTTCGAACGGCCAGAGGCGGTATTTTTTCGTTTGTTTTTTATTAACCTTCGAACGGTGCGTAAACTCGTTATCGCAAAACTGATGCATTTTTACATTTTTATGTTTTTATACAGAGCGTGAGTAAAGAGAACTATTGTTTGTGGGAAGTATTGTAGAAAAAAAAAAATATGCCATCGAAGTTTTAACTTGTTTTAACTAAATCGTTTCGTCGAGTCGATTATCGATCTATGGACTCGCCTCGGGGTCCATATGAACTCGGATTTCGCTCGAAGCCCGGGAAAAAAGTTATTGTCGCGCAATGGCAGCCTCGAGGAAGTAGTAGACGCGATAAATCACCGGGGGTCAACACGCTGAGGCTATTGTACGGAGTAGCGTAAATCGCGTAAGAAAGGTGGACGGGGAGAGCGCGCGCAGCGAAAAGCCCGCGGGGTGGCAATATGTGTCCGCGGGTTAATGCACGTCAGGATCGGGATAGAGGTACATTTATCGCCAATATCATTTTAACTTCTCTATAAATTTTATAATTTTTCTTTTCCCTCGGGTTTAATAAGAAAATAAGATTAAACTCTGTTTCGATAATACGGGGGAAGGAAATTGTTTATGGTGATGATAATTACGATTATGATGAAATCGTTGTCGGAGGAAAAAAAGGCAACGTGCACTCGTCGATCGTTTCTCGGGGGAGTGCGATCAATCATCCCCCGACGTGAAGACCAGAGATGTAAGTAACCTTCTCCACGCGTCGGTTAATGTACGAGAGAGCGATCTCGTTTCGCGGCTCTCTCGAGGCGGCGAACGGAACACGGCTGGAGGAAACGAGAAGAGCCTCCTCTTGTACTCGTCGAGGAGAACCGACGGTTCTCAGGAAAGGCGTATTATGCGCGAGAGGGCGAGCGCGATCTCCACCGCTGAGGGATCCGGCGAGAGTGCCGGAGGGAGAACATACCCTCCCGCGAGTACACCAATCTTGAATATCTTACGGTGGAACAACCCACCATCGATCACTTCCTCTTCCGGCTCTGCGCCGTTTACGACGCCTTTCGTAATTTTTCATTTAGGGACGATTAACTGGTCGATGATTTTTTTTTCAACAGAAAAATAATCATAATTCTGCGTCTCGTGGCGAATTTAATTAAGACCTCATACAGAAAATCTTCGAATAATTGAATTGAGTTAATACTTCGGAAATGACTCGAAAAAAAACTCTTTCAGATCATTTTCCAGCCACTCTTGATTGAACAGGGAACAAAAAAAATCCATTCGTATTTTTGACGTTAATATTTCGTTGATAACAATTTTTATTTTTCATCGCCGCGTTTTTTAATCTGGATGGCTGCGGGGAGACGTTGTGTTCAAGCGAAATTTTTTACTTTTTCTTGTCTTTCTCCACAGTACAAATGTGAGAACGCGCGGATTCGCGAGGCAGATTCACGCGGATTAAAAAGCGAGTAGTGTGTCGTCGTCGTGAATAAGGAGAAGGGCATCGGAAACTGTGAATAGGTACTATCACTGATCTATAATTTTTTTCATAAAAAAATAATAATAATTCCACGTCTCTTGGCGACTGCAATTAAGACCGGATGCACAAAAGTCTCTGAACAACCGAATCGTTTCGTAAATCACGCGATAAAAACTCTTCAACATAACTTTCCAACAACTCTTGAATAAACGAAACAGAGAACGAAAAAATACCTTCCGAGAGTCGCCGAAAGTACACATTAAAAAAAAAAACCAACGTTAATATTTGAATAAAATATTGAATAAAAGAAACTATTTTTGTTCCTAGTATTTAGTCACCATTGCATCGGGAAGACGTCTCAATCGCGCGAGGCCTCGGACGCTGTGTTTAAAGCGACATTTTTTTGCCGTCTCTTTTTCTTCCTCCACAGTGCATATGCGCGGACACGTGGATTCGCGAGGCAGATTCGCGCGGATTAAAAAGCGAGTAGTGTGTCGTCGTCGTGAATAAGGAGAAGCGCACGTGAAGCGGTGAATGGGGGGGGGGGGGGGGGGGGGGGGGCCTCGTTTGTAGCGGTATTCCCTCGGTGTTGTATGGTTGCCGAGAGTTATGAATGAGCTTAGAGCCCGCAGCGGCGTTCGTACATCTACGTGGATATTGGATCGTGTGTCCGACGGGTAAGCGCGCAGGTGTGTGCATGCTCCTAGGCACGTAGGCCCATTCGACTGTGTGGATGCCTGTCGACGAGTCCGCATACGCGCACGCAATATGGTAAACGCGTATATCCCGATACACTGTTCGGAGGCTCATAAGCGCACACGAACGTGGGTGCATTCACGTGAAACTCGCCACGTCACGTTCAAGCCAAGCCGCCTGTGTCTCTCCATGCCCGACTGCTCGACACCTCGCTCGTCCGTCCCGTGGGCGCTAAACACTCTCTCGCCGACTAACAATCCAGTTTTATAATTTCTTTCGAAACGCGCCATTTCGCGAGGCGGCTGCACAAGGGAAAGGTCGGACGCGGCACTATCATCTCGTCTGATTAAAGTAACAATATTGTGTTGATAAAAATATCGATTATTATAAATTTTTATTTAAACTAAAAACTGTTGAAAATTATGAAAAGAAGATTGTTGATGTCAAATATAAACTTTAATTGTTCATACTACTGAAATAAAAAGTATTCGGGATATATCATTTCTTTTATCGAAAAATGTACTTCATAAATCATAGATATATTTTTTATGAGAGCTACGTATATTTTTTCCATATGGGTGAGAGCTTTTTTTTATTTAAAGAGAATTTTTTAATTGCACTTCGGTGCTATCTTCATTTTTCGATAACGTTACAAATAAATGATTCCTAGAAAGCTGGGAGGACTGTGACATCATCGATTATTAACACCAACGTCCTATATTACGCTCGTCATATCGACTATAAAATCACTTTATTGTCTCGTTGTCTCTTGCAGGAATAGATACCCCATTATATACTGCACGGTAATCGCGCGCTGCGTGTTTGCTCAATTTGCATTTCTCTTGGCCTCCTCAGCGAGCAGTCGTAAAACGATCCCGCGCTTACCGCGTGGGTCTCCTCTATCTTCTTCTTTCGCTGACTCTTTACCTCACTCTCCCTCGCCCACACGATAAACCACCATGAAATTTTACGTATATATATATATCTCTATGTGCATATACATATATTATTTTATCGTAACGCACGTTACCCAGATAGTTATGCAACTTCTCTCTGGCCCTGTATTCATAACGATGAATCATCGAGCAGAGCACACCGTAATTTTTTAATTTTTTTTTAAGCTCTTATCAGCTTGTTCTGCGTACTCCACTAAATCAGTCCTTCTCTCTGTATACGTGGTATAATATGTCCGGATGATTCTATATCCGAGCCGTCACATGGCAGATAAGCCCCGGATACTCCCGAAATAAATCTGGCTCTCCAATGGAAATTAACGAAATGCCAATAATAAATCATCCAACTGTCGTGCAAATCATCCCGTTCCTAAAGTTTCGCTTCGTCCCGGAGAAAGCTTCATTCATATAGAAAGAAAAATCGTAAAAAATATCGTCGGGCAGTTGTTTTCAATAACGATAGAGACAATTTTTTAAATTGACAAATAAAACACCAGAAAATAGATTCAATTTAACAGTCCGAGGAAGCCCGAGAAAATAAATCCCCAACCGCGTTGTTTTTTTGTCACCTTCACCGGCTGCGTCGCCAACGAACATTTCCACCGATTCGAATTCAATAACCGAGAAATTCGGTTACGTCGTTTCCGATAACAGTCCGGCGGTCGTGTTTTTCGCCCCGTTTCTATTTCCATAGCCCCAGCGATAGTTTATCGTTTGGTTGGCTCGTCGCGAGTTACGAATTCACCAGTTACGTTACCGAAGACCGACGCTGTAGATCCGATCTCTCGTCTCTCCGGAGCGCACACAGAGCCTCGGGATCTCCCCCTTTTTTTTGTTCGCTCTGACCTTTCGCCGGTCGGAGCGCTTTCCCCGAAGTCTCGTTCGGTGAATCATCGTTCGGCGGTCGCGTTACACTTGGCCTCTTCGATAACCGTCGGCTTTCCTTGGTCGAGTTATGCGCGCAGTGTTCAATAATAATCATAACAACAACAACGAGGGCCCGAGGGATGAAGAACGAGGCTACGTGCCGCGTTACTCAATAATCGGATTCCGGTTGCACAAGAGCGTCGATAGGAGCGGGAGAGGGACCAGGATTAACGCGGACAGGCGAATTACTTAATTATGAGGATAGCGGGTCGGGCGGAGCGGGGGTTTAATGAACGACGTTAAAACGTCGCCTGTCCCGGTGCTTGGAAACTACTAGGGGGGACGAACAAGGTTTCGATGTCCACGGTGTGTTGTTAGGTTCCACAGGCTAACGGTCGAAGGGGGGGTTGAGGGGGGTCTATAGATGGCGGGGTCGGCCGAGTACGTGGAAAAAGGTTCGCTCCTGGCCGATGCATTAACACGATGAACGGGCGGTAGTGGCGCTCGCGCGAATGGCTCTCGAGCACTCTTCACTGACCTCAGGCATTATTATCAGTTTAGCTCGTGCCCGGCGTCATTACGTCGTCGACACCGGGCCAATGCTGCACCGTTACCGATAGGATTTCGCCCTCGGGGGACAGTGGTTGGCCGGGGATGGGGCACAGTCGTTGGCCACTGTAAACGTTAATGCTTCGAGGCGCGAGGTCCTATCGGTACCGCTAAGCCGAAGAAAGGGAGGGGCCACTTGACCTTGAATCCTTGCGATGCTCGTGGTGAGAAACTGTATCGACCGGAGGTGTCGGGAATTTTTTTTTGTGTACGGACGAATACCTCGTGCGAATGTTCGTCAGAGGAAAAGTTTCTTTGTCGGGTATTAATGAAACGACAATTAGAACGCTTCGAATATAAATGAAAATATGAATATTGACGAAAGTCCCAGATACATTATATATTTTTTTAAATAATGGATTCTTTTTTAAGCTTATGAAAATGTACGAAGAGCCAGTGACCGAAATAATCTTCTAAAAAACCAATGACCGTGCCATTTTCTCCGGTAGGATATATCGCCAAGTGTGGAACGCAGCGCCGCGCTCCCCAGAGAGTCCGACGTGTTATTACCGAAGATTGAATTTGTTGCGAAAGTAGGTCGAAGCGTGGCGAGGAGGAGCGAGTTTACAGGGTATGCGAGCACGAGAAGTGGGGGAGGTGCAGTAAGAATGTTTCTTTTTGCGCCTGCCATTTTTCCATGAGGAATTTTATAGCCTCCCGAACGGAAGTAGCGAGGAAGCGGAGGAAGAATGCATCGAGTTATTTCATTTTATGGAGCGACATCGACAGTATTACGAGAAGCTCGCGATGCGCCCACTCCTGCCCGTTCCGTACCGGTGTCCACGCCGAGGTTCGGCGAATGCGACCGAGTCGGGTTTTCTCTGTCTCAGCGAATCTCTCAACCTCGTTTTTTTTCGAATTATTTTTGTGTCAGTCGATTACCGAGACTAAAAGTATGTGCTAGGTCGACGGCTCCGGGTAACTCGATACCTCCGCTGCGGACTTGGACGTCGTCGTCATAACCAGCGCGCCGTCTAGCCCGACGACTGCGGTTCTCATTCCGTGCGGCAAGAGAACAACCCCGGCGACTGCGAAACAGTCTTTTTAGGAGTGTACGTAGTACGGGACATTGCGGGTACTTTTATCGAACGCTGAGAGGCGTAAGGACCCAACTTCCATTTTTGGACGCATAGTTTTGACGCCCTTCTGTTTCTGAGGAGTCTGTACATGTACGCGCCCCGGTGGGCCGACGTGTGGACCCGACGACGAGGAGTCTCGCGCATTACGAACGAAAGACATAAACCCGGTAACGACTAAGGGCCGGGCCCGAGCCCGTTACTCCGCGACTCGGCATGCCGGACGAGAAATAAAAAAAAAACAAGCGAGTCGACAATTTCGTACACGAGAGACTCGTACGAGTACGACCTGCTTCGACGAGACTCAACTTTTTTTTTTCTTCGATGGTACATATATATACGTGTAACGAGCCGGATGTATAGAGCGACGATAAAGTAAAATGAAGAGGGATTCGTAACACGGGTGGGAAACGAAGTTCGCGATAATTGGCAAAGTTGCAGGTCGGAAAGTTAGCGCGGTATCTTTTTTTTAACAAAAAAGACGACGCGACGGAAAGCCGGAAAATTATTTATTCAAGGTGGGGTAATGAGATTCGGTGGTAACTTTTGTACCCTCCAGTTCCGTTTCGCAAGGGTGTCTTACGATTTTTTTTTCGGATGGCGGTCGATATAACGGAAGTGAAAGTATATTTTGCACGTGGCATTTTTATTTTTATTTTTAAGATAGATCAAGATTTCGATATAAGGGAAGCCATCTCTGTGCGAATGAAAAAGGAGACTTGAAATATTTATCTTTGAGCATTTCTTTCCTGCGTCCAAGCTTATTCGCAGATTCCCAGCGCGATACGAATAGCCGAAGGTAACGGTGAAGAGATCACGTGGCGTTAGATCCGAGACCGGAAACTCGATACTTCTACCCCCTCTTCCACGACGGACCGTGCGGACCGGACTAGAGTCTCGGAGTTCGCGTGTCCGATAGACGATATTCGGTTTCACACTGTTCGCCACACGTATGTTTTATTATTCCATCGGCAAGCGTTGGTGATTTTTTAAAATTCTACGCGCATCAGAATTTAAAAAACGGGGTACAATGACCCGACAATAAATATCCTTCGATATTCATGAAAATAATTCTTTTTTTTTATCTTAAAATTCATTTCATTTTGTAGAATGAATATTTCGTGCGCTTCTTTACGAAGCTTCATCTTACCGTCGAAAGCAAGTTCGAGTAAGACGATGCATGAGGAAAAGATGAAGAGGGGATTTGATCGAATACGTATATTCCCCGAGAATTGAATCACGTCGGGACCACGGTGTTATCTTTACAGCGACGTACGCGAGATTCTCCGTGAAACTGACCTTTTTACTCTTTCCCCGTGAAATTTCATCGGATTTATTTTAGTTGATCCGTCAAATTCACCGAGCTGGGTCGGAGAACAAAATACATACGTACGGTCCATTCATGGACTGAAGTCTGAATTCTTCGCCTGCGCGAGTCAATGTCGATCCAGAAGAAAATCAAATTTTTATACGCACCGACGGGCTCTCCTCTTGTCTTCCCTTCGGTATCTTACATCCATGTGAACATATATATATATATATATATGTATATATACCAAGCTATCTACCTGCAGGGAGGGCTGAGCGAATATAAATTCACAGTTTCTCGCAGTACCCACGTATACGGACAAAAGCCGAGGAGAGAATCTCGTGGATAAGCGAGAGTTCTTCGCTCACCTTTCCGGAGTCTATATAGCATATCTTATCTCGGCAACGCGCGCTCGGCTCGACGAGATAAAAAGAATGAGCGCGCGATTATCGAGGCAGAGCGTAACACTCGCGCCTCACGTTTCGTTCCTTCATTCTTTTTGTTTCTTGCATTTTTTTAATGAACACATTTACTCGACACGTAAAATCCGGATTGAGACACATAACACAGTTAAACCAGAATTTTATTACACTCCACTGGCACTTAATGCCTTCATAAATCGATTTAACAACTCCAGTTTATTAACTGACCGCAAATTGCATCCGTCTTCCACATACCTCAAGTTTTTATCTCTCTATGACTGAACATAATCTGACTAATAATAACAATAAAGACATTTTTTTAAATAGCGTCTTTTACACATTGAGTAATTCTTCCCCTCCGTGTCTGATATCTAAAAAAAAAATAGAAGAACCGAAACTTCGAAGAAAAGTTCAATTTTTTTTCTTTTTTCACCACCAACAATGCGCAGCTAAATTCATGATGGCTCAAAGTCGGAGAATCGGCGTCGATCTTCGGTAAAGTTTCTCCGGAGGTAAATACTCGGTTAAAGTCGATTTAACATTTTCGCTCGGTAGAGAGAGGTCCCATGGAGTTTCCTGGCGATGCAACGAGAACGCGTCCCGTTGCATGCAGGATGAACTGAAACGTATGCATGTATGCGTGCGAGCGGGGGTGAGCCGGGAGCGAGGCGGATATTTCCGTAGCGAAGACGTCGGGCTGGTTCGCGGGAAAGCGGGGGAGCGGGAGGGAAGCCTCGGTTAGAGGTGAGTCACGAGAGGGAATCGAGGAAGAAAGGTATTCGAGAAGTCTGCTGCTGGCGCGCAGCTCTCGGGCGCGTTCCCTGGCTCGGAGGGCGCGGATAAGAATCTACCCGGGGTACCGAACGTCGTCGTCGCCGTTCTCGTGCCGCTCTTCTCTTCCTACTTCTCTCGACGGCGCTATATACCGAAAACTCACAGCTCGACGAGCAGCCGCTCGAGAGAAGAGCACGCTATTTTACAACTGGAGTATCTAAGAAATTGTCTCTCAACTGTGGGTGTGTATATTCCTCTTACGCGATGTTATCTGCCCGTACAAAGAATGACTCAAGCTTTTACTAGCTAGATCTTTTTTTTTTATTTATTTAATTCCACTTATAGATCATCACGGATTTTCCAGTGCAAAGTACGCTGTGCGTGGTGCAATGTGAATTAGAGATTTAACGTTGGATTTTTTTTTAATACGAGAGATTTGTGTTGAATTTATCACCGGATTATTTGAGGTTGAGAATATTTAATCTGATACGATTCGTGAAATTGTTCGACAACGTTTGTTACAATTTGATAAAATTTTATTTGTAGTAAAATAAAGTGATGATGATTTTATTATATTTTTTATTGAATTGAATGAATTTTATTAAAGGCAATAAAGAAAGATAAAAAAATAAAATGATCGAATATGAAACACAATATTTGTCGTATGATTTTTTTTTTTTTCCCCTACCAATCGATCTTTATTATTCTTTGCTCTGCCCTTAAGTTCGTCGTAAATAAACGCTATGAGCTCCCCTCAAGAATTTCAATCAGTGCTCCGATCTATTCGTCCGCGTGACACATAAATATCTCGGCGCTGATTCCCTCTCCGAAACATACGCATTATGCATAATAAACAATGCTCGAGCCGTCAACAGCTCCTCGGTAGATAGACGCATCTGACTCATTGTCGCAGTCGAGACCTCAGAATGGGAACGCAACTCGACGCTATAGCTAAAGTTTATTATTACACTGTAAGTCAGAGTTCTCCGTCGCGATGCCGACGTGGCAATAAGATGCTCCGATTTCTCGCTGACGATCGCTCGAAAACTCCCATCCCCGATATCGGTCGACACACAAACCCCGAGGCAAAGCGTCCGGAAAAATTATTCATTTTATCGGCGCTCGGCAAATAAATACTTATTTTATGAAAGTAAATGTTTATTTGATTTAAATAAATATTTATTTGATTTATATAAATATTTATTTGCGGGTCGCGCGTCAAGCAATTTTTCCAGATGAATGGCCAGCACATTTCCACGACCAGTCGCCAACAACTTTACTTGTAGTTGTTAGGTGGTAGAGTTGTTGGCGACTGGTTCGCTCTGGTAGAGTTTGTGTTTATACAGTCGCATAGATTTTGAGTAGAGTTCTAGTACGGTAGAGTTGCAATATCGTAGAGATGTTTTCTGGTGGAGTCGTTAGAGTCGTCTATTTTTGGTAGATATGTAAATGTGCCGAATGGCCGAGTGTTCTCCCTTTGAGACGAGGCTGTTTAATTTTCTCGCTAAATATGACTCAAAGCGGTCCGTTTTGCCCCCCCGGCTAATGTAGATCCGATGCGGAACCCGCGGCGGACCAAGTGTGCATGGATCGCATAAAACACATGGTTAGCGTTAAATTGCGAGAGAGGAGACACATGGGCAGAGTGCGGGTTCGACGATGGCCGTAGCTGCTGTGGCGATGATTGCACTACGGCCAAACACGCGTAGCACAAATTACACCGACACACATAGACGATATATTCTCTATTAATAGGTGGTCCGTGCTCCGGCTCTATTACTCTTGATTAACTCTATTGCCGGGGCAACGGCATTGCGCGATAACGCGGGAGACGGAGAATCGGGCGTCGAAACACACTCGGATGCCTCCGAACTGGTTCGCACGGCTCGTCGGGCGCTGTACTCCCCAAAAGTATTTTAATTGCGCCCCGGGCGTGCTTTGCCGATGCCCACGTAGAGCTCTCGTTCTCTCGCGCAGCCAGCCAACACCATCAGACTTTTCGACGACTCATTTCGCTTTGGTGGACTTCGCGATGAGATGGAGGAGATAATGCTCACCACTCGAGTTCGGAAAGCGTAGCTCGCTACGTTTACGCTCTATGAGAAAGAACTCTCCGAGAAACCGAAGGGGCGACAATTATTTTTGGTCGTTACCAGGGAAGTAGATGACGAGCACCACTCCGATGGAATTATTCGCTCGAAATGACTCCAGCCCGGTGGACGTTGAAGAACATTCTACCGTAGATCTTTGCCGGGACGGGACGTAAACCCTCCGGATCGACGAAACGTGCGCTTAGAGCTGAACATATTCGGTCGAATAAACAAAATAATTGTAGGGGATAAAAAAATACATTATATTGACTTCTTCACTCAACAAAATGTTTCTTTAATCGCTACAATTATTTCGTTAATTTGACCAATTTTCAACGAAAGCAAGAAACTTCAACTGAGAAAAAGATTTTTTCTTCTTCATTTTTCTGATTGAATCTTTCTTGCTCTGCTTGAATTTCTTCATTCGTCGATAACTCGACGATTAATCATCGGTTTTCGATCGCCCAGGGCTCATTCGACGAGGAATTCTCAGAGCTTCAAAAATGAATAGAGGTTCATTGTTCTCCGGTGATCGCCGGCCGAGTTATTAAATTCTGAATTTCTCGTGCCAGTTTTGAATCCTAGCTGATTAACAGCTCGCAAAATTCTCGTGTCTCTTCTCATATTGCGCCACTCCGGGTAACTACCTTATAGAAATATCTCCCTCGAGGGGGCGCGCCGGGCAAGGCAATAAAGGCGTCGTCTAGCTCAAGGCTGCTGTTCGCTAGTCCCGGATAATCCTTCGGGACGCTCCCTCCCCCTCTCTCACGTATCCATCCTGAGGAAAGGATACTTTTTCACTCTAAAATAAAATATCTCACGGCGCGTGATCTCCACGAAGTCGGAGCCTCTCGCGGCTCCGTCTGGAGGAAATTTTTCAGTCGGTGTATCCGTCTCCAGGGTGGAAGTGAGATATCGAGGGCAAGAACGTCGCGAGGAAAGCCGGAGGGACGACGGAGGTGGGGGGATTCAGAGAGAAACCGAAAGAACGATATTGCCCGGCCATATTCGCAAAGGCTGGCCGAGCTACGGCTCCGTCCAACTTTTTTTTTTTTTTCTTTATACTACGCCTACTATTTTATTTTTCACGTTTGACCCCCCCGCGCTTCCCTCCTCGGCTCCCCGTCCTTTTTCTCGTCGGAGCTCTGCTACTCCACTCGACCTAAAACGAGAAACCGAAACTACCGCCGTCCTGCCTCTGGAGCTCGACATTCGAAGTCCGTATATTTCATAACGACCGAGACTTATGTTTATCGAGAGGCAAAAAAAAAACTGAAAAATAAATAAAAAGGAGAGAGAATGAGGCCGAGGGAAATTAGAGACCCAGTTATTTTCACTCTTGTAGAGTGGCGAAGGAAAATAAAAGATAAAAAAAAAAGATAGTTGTACTTTATCGAGAAGTCATGGTCGAGTTTGTATTTTCAACGGCAATTCCATACGGTATGACCCTTTGTCGTTGAATTATATTCATTTCGAGAATAGTCGCCGAGGAGAGGCCTCCGGAGTGGGCGCTCGTTACAGAGCCCTAATGACTATTCGTTCGCGGCGGACTCACTTTAATTCACGGCTCTCCTCGATACTCGTGCACTCAGCTCCTCGCGAACAGCGACCGCAACGTGGAGGAGAAACTTGCGTCATGTTATTCGCGTGACTATCGCGATTACGCCGAGTCTCGAGTTTTCAGCGCGAAGCCGGCTACTTCGATCTATGGATATGAGCTATGGGCCGAAGGAGGTCCAGAAATATATATATTTTTTTAATTTCTAAGGTCGATAAAAAAAAATTATATATCGATTGCGACATTAGTTTACCAAAATGCTTAGGTTAAGTGAAGCGACATCGGCTCGAATTATTATTAATTGCACTTCAATATCTCTCAAAAAAGAGACTTCCATGACCTATTTTATTATTATTATAATTTTACGGTTACGCAGAGGGTGAAAACGTGATAATTTTTGCTCGACCAAAGTCCTCGCCCGCCGAGCGGCGATGTCGTTGGCGTACATTTTTTTATTTCCTCTCGTCCGCCGAACATGAGCGGTGAATCCTTTAAAGTCCGGAGAAAGGCTCTCGGGGGCGGTAACGCGTAACACATGCGCGCCAGCGCAGCATCCCGACTGCGAGAGTCGCGGTCTTCCTCTCGACTCTCCTCTCACGGTGTGCGTACGAGTTACGTTTTTTGTGTCGTCGTCTGAGAGCGGCGTTGCGAAGCGAGAGAAAAGAGGGACACGCATGGCGTGCCTCGGCCGAGTCGCGTCGTCGGGGTCCGCACGAGAGGGAAATCGGCTCGGTTCGATTCGCGAGTCCCGTCCGGATCTCCCGTACCGTGGATTCTCTCGGCGAGATTCTTGGAAGTACGAACATCGCGCGACTCGCGGGGCTTTCACATACCCAAGTGGGGGCCTCGGACGAACCTGCACCACGCATCGAGAGAACCCGATCGACCAGTAATTATGCCACGGAGTAATCACGCTAATTGGTCGAGACTCGACTGGACGAAGCCATTCATGACGCCGGAGGGTTAATCGCGAAACCACTAATTTCGAACCACAATATATGTACTGTAAAAAAAAAAAATAAAGCAAAGAAAATAAAGACTTCCGAATATCATTATGTATCATCATCGATCGTAAATTTAAAATTGATCAAATATATTGGCTTTATGGTTTTTATTTCTTTTCAACCTCGAGGAAAATGCGTTAATGCGCCATATGAATATATATAATATATATATAATAAATGAAATAAATGAAATATGGGTCGAATTATAAGACGTTAGTTTGAACGTAAGGTTGCTCTTGAGATCGAAGATTGGCCCGAACTTCATTGCGTGCTTAATACCTATCTTAAGTTCGATCTTAAGTCTGAACTTAAATGTTATCTCAAGTTCTGACATAAGATAGATATTAAGTACGCAATGAAGTTCGCGTCAAACTTTGATATGAAGTTCGATCTCAAGTTCAGACTAATGTCTTAAAATTCGACCTAAGAAAAGTAATTGAAATAAATTCTTTCGCTTCCGAGGGCTGTCTCCGGAGAGACTCGCAACGGATACATTCTGCGCTCGCGCCAGGGAAAAATCGTTTGCGATCCTATTGCCTCAGAATTCCGCACAAAAATGAAAATGACACAAAGAGGAGAAAGCAAATATATTTTAACGTTCCTCCGGAGGCACATTGGCCACCGCCGAGGGCTCTCTGGCACGGCACACACGGCGAGAGCATCCTCATAACCGGAAACGGTTTGCGGAGAAACCGCACAGCTTCTCTCGATGACGGAGGGACGCAACACGGATACAGTGGAGTAGTCTCCGGTGGGAAAAACACCGGGGGTTTCTGGCCGAGAGAAGAGAAAAGCAAACTGTCCGGGTGGGCGTTTCCCAACATCGCCCGGGGACCGAGGAAAGCTCGAAATTTAAGCTCTCTCGGAAACTTCGCGTTCGGTTTGTCGTTTGTCGGTTGTACGGCGAAAGGCACTTCTTCACCGGAGGTTAAAAGGGCGGAAGGGGAAAGAGAGCGGCGGGAAAACAGAACGTCGCCGTTAAGTCCGGGGTTAAACGACCGGGAACAAGGTAGCTCGCGATTCTGTTAGGAAGAGACGAAGGAGAAACAAACGTCGAGCGTGGAGAATCGAGGAGAGCAAACAGGGACGATCTGCACACACTAGACTCTATCGTTTTCACAGACAATTAAGTAATTGATTATACATTATTAAAAAATAACGTATTATTCAATTATTACTGAAAGCGAAACTGTTTGATCCAATTTAATTGACAATTCATTTATAATTTCATACGATTTATAAATCTGGTCGTTATTTAAATATAAGAATCGCCGCACTTTTGGAAATCATTATTTTTGTCACGGATTCATGATTGTAATTAAAAGAAATTGTAAAATTAACAAGAAAAATGATTATGGACATTTAGGGAAAATAAATGTTGATTAAATGTACAAAAGCTTTTCTATTGTTCACGTAATTGTATATCGGGACTCAAGTAAGAGTGGCGTCCGCATTAGTCACTCTTTTAGCGCTATATTCAATTTATTTTGCATTTCGAAGTATTTCAAATATTTGGAAAATATAAAAATTTTCCCCGGATGCGAAGTGACAATTTTTGTTTGAAGGGTGGTTGGATCGCTGGCATTTGTCGACCGTTCGCTGTCTCAGGATTCACCGGGGCTCCGCAACGTTTTCCAGAGCCACGCATCGCACTCAGGAGGGCGCATGTTTATCGAGCTCCTGGAGAATCACAATGGACGCTTTCACAAAGTTTATGCTCGGCTGAGACGACGTCACCCTTTTCACTGCTCGAACTTCAACTCGGTTCATGCAACATCTACGTGCGTACCGTGGGGAGGGGCAAGAAGTCGTTATCGCGTTACGAAGAACCTTGACGACCCGTTAACGCGAAGAGGTCGTCGTCACGTCCGGAGTTCGTTGCCACGGCTCGTCAATCCGGAAAACAGAAGATTTCCTCGAGTTCTCCCGGACATCCGAGCTGTTACGGATTATACACCGAGATTCGAGAACCCGACGCGAGACAGATTGAACGGAGGTCCTCGAGTATATTTCGGTTCGAGTTACCCGGAATACGTGTCGTCATTAATCCCGAGAAACAATAGCGCTTCTTTTGTCCCGGAAACGTAATTAGTTCGGAGATGAAAACAACGATCTATTCGAGATAAAAAAAAAAATATCGAGATTTCCAACAAAAGGCTTAAAGTGGATTAAAGTGGATCGTGTCAACGATCATCGAATATTTTCGAATGATATCGGAAACAATCGATGAATCGGTAGAACGGGCCGAGACCGGGGCAAAACGGACCACAGTCCGTCCGTCCTTATTTCCGAGATTGAACTTTGCACATTTTTTCATCCGCCGTCTTTCCCGCGAAAGAAAAGCAGTCCGTCTTGCCCCGACGTGGCTCACAGGGTAATTGCGCAAAATATATACAACTTTACTCTACTTTTGCCCCGAGCCCATAACGGCAAGTAAATTGGTACAACGAGCAGTGGGACAATTCCTCCGAGATGCCGTTAATTTAGGGCAATTAACTTCAAGTGTCTCGTTGAGAGATACCAGGAACATTTTTTTTTATAACTATTTTTCTCTAATCGCAGGCTATTATTATCTTCGCATACAAGCGGCGTGATGTGAGCATAAAAAAAAAATAGAATTATCATCGAAACTCGTCGGGCGTAAAATTCGCTGATCCTGCGAAAGCGAAAGTCCGTTTTCAAGGAGCTAACCACTCCAGCCAATTACACAGCAGCGTTGCGGCCGTGTCTGTGTAACGCCGTGAGATTTTCATTAATCACACAGGAGAGCAGAAGGGAGCGAGAGAAGGTTTGTCCTGATCCCTCTCGGACGTGTGTATTATGCAAATGTCGGTATACACGATAGCCAAAAGCCCACCTCCTACGTACGTGCGGCGTTAGACGGTAAGCCGATTAAATTCAACCACCGGCCAATTATGCTGCCTAATTAGACAGCCGAGCCGGCAGACATTGCGAGTTCATTAAAGACCCCCGGTGCTCCTTCTCGTCGCCCCCCCTGGACTTATCTTCTTTCTTGCCAATCACTGTCAGGTCTTTCGACTGCCCCGGAAAAAAAATAAAAATAAAAAATGGTCACTAAACCGGAAAGTCCCTCTCGACGGGAACCATTCGTCCATTTAACGAAAGGTCGGCACGAAAACTCCGAACTTCATCGCACTTTTCTCATCGTCTTGTTATAAATTTTTTCCATTAATTTCCGACACCGTTCGACTAAAAAAACTTTTCTCACTGATACACCTATATTCGACGCTGCGTCCACCTAGCTTTCGAGAAGTTATATTAAAGTATAAATGGATCGAGAACCGTCGAGTGTAATCGAAATTTTTGTTTTTCGTACCGATATTATTTTTCGGCTGATTTTATAGAGTAAATTTTTTGCGCTGGGAAAGCGAGTCCGGCTGGGCTGTACGGGAATTAATTCGTACCCGGCTCGGCGATGAATCACTGCGCGTCAAGCCGCTGTCCAGTTTCGCGAGGGCACCGGCCCGGTCGGTAAAGACGATCCGGGACCGCGTGAGTCGCACAAATCATTTTAGATTGTAATAAGTGGTGTGTTTGCGAGCGGAGCGAAACGGAGACGAGTGTAAACTACGCTCGGGGGGAGAGAGAGGGAGGACAATGAGCTTGTGGTACCACGCGAACCGCCGCACAGCGCAGAGTCCCGCACGGTTCACCATCGATGATTCCCTCGGCTCGGGGAACATCTGTGCGAGCTCTCACAACCGGGATTGCGAAGAGAGCCGCGAAAGCGGTATGGAGTCTCGCTCTATAGCAAAACCACTACGTATGTATGGATATATATATATGTATATACATCCAGAACTGAAGAACGTAAGGGCGTATGTGGGACGATTTTGCGCGTAAAAATTCGGGAGATAAGCCCTTGTGTTTCTCAGCGGTTTACACGTACATCCTCGCTATAGACTGCAGTGTAGAGGCACCAGTAGCATCGCCAACTGACACGGAATGATCGATGAAAAGTCTCGTCTTCTTCGTTCGAATGTCGAGCGAACGGAGTGCGTCGTCGTCTGTCTGGCTGGCTGGGGCAGGAATCGATACACGGGGCTCGAAATCGGTCGGTGTAAAATTTTATCGAAAACCGAACGCGGCTGGACGAGGACGAATCGGGGGAAGATGGACCGGTTTACGGGGAATTTATTTGGCGATACAGGGTCGGTGGTCCATATTCACTCCCTTTTGGAGATGTCTGTTGATTTTATTGGGAGGCATTGTTATCCGGGGATTTTCGTACCAGCCGGCACGACAGTTGTACGCACAATGTACACCCTCGCTGCGAACTGAAGGGGGGAGTTTGAACGGATTTTACGATTATTTGCCATGTGCGAAAATTCTTAACGATTCGCATGGCTCCCACCCTTCGACCCTACAATTCTTTTTCCACAACATTGGAACACAATGCTTTGGTAAAGGTTACTTTTTTAATTCGATATATCAACTAAATTTAATTAAAAAATTAAAGGTTGTTAAAAAGGTGGTCAAATCGATACAAATTGAATATCCTTGTAGGCAATGTTGGTAAAATGTAAAAACCATTGTGGTACCGTGTACAGAAATAATGTCTAATGGTTTTACGTGCTCCGCCCGACGTGATTTCTGGCAGCGGATTGAAAGAGTGTATTAAATTCATAACGATACGCCTAATTCCCACCCTTCGTCCCTACAATTTAATTTCTTCCTTCGAAACTCAAACACAACGATTCACTAAACGTAACTTTTTTAACCCCTTCGCTGTCAGGAGCGCCTCTAGGCGCCCCAACGTATAGGGAAATGCGTTTCTCTGACAGTGAAGGGGTTAAATTTGCTGAATCAACTAACTTCAATTGAAAAACTAAAGTTAGTTAAAGGTAAACAAAAATAATAAAAATTGAATACCCTTGTAGGTAACGATGGTAAAATGTAAAAACCGTTGAGGTACCGTGTACAGAAATAATGTCTAGTGGTTCTCCGTGCCACGACGTGATTTCTAGCCGCGGATTCAAAGGGTGTATTATTTATTTGAGCGCTTTAACGAGGCCCCTCTGGTTCCCGAGTCTGCCTCAAAGGGGAGTTGGAAGCCTCTTTGAGGCGAAACACGGATTGGCTCGCTCCTCCTCTCCACGTTCCCCGGTAACGGCCGGGTTATCGTGTACCCCGTGACCAACCCCTCGGTGCGAATTCCGCCGAATCAAGGATCAGCGTTTCCGGAGTGGTTGCTCGTTATTTCTCAATCGTTTATCAGCCCTAACCGGCGGACTATTTATTTTCGCCCCGACATGGTGCAGCTGGTAATTGACGAAACGATTGAACCGACCGATCGATTATTCATTTGGGGCCAAACATTTGCCTCGCCAGGGGATGTGCGGTCGTGGCCGGCTGGGATTAACTCGCGGCAGAGGCAGCGCCCAAAACTGAAAGTTGGCTAACGAGCACGCGATCGCTTTATTAATGTAAGACCATCCAGTGAACCAGTGTAAACTGGTCCCGCGTACATACGCCGCGAGTCAAAACGATGAAGTTGCCTGTCCCGCTACAATGCCTGGCGCGGATCCGGCTATGTAAACTTTACAAAACTGGGGTCACCTCTACCGGCACGGTTTAACCACCTCGCTGTAAGTTACCGAGTCCCCGGCCAAGTTTCGTCGGTTCCCGTTAATGTAAACTGCTCCTGGAAGCCAAACGGGAAACAGCCGGTAGAGACCGTGATTAGGTTGACTTTTGGAAAAGTTTGAGTCCAAACATTTTTTGGATAGAAAAAATGAAGGTGAACATTTTTCCCGGGACGAATCAGTGTCGAGGATGGAATTTGAGTTTGGACTGCCGGTTTGATTAATTTGCGTGCGAAAAACGAGATGACGGCGAAAATTGAGAACTTCGATACTAAATAATAAACGAAAAATGAAGACATTTTTTTTTAATGCGTTTTTGTCGGTGCACTTCCAGGGAGCATAGATCCGGTCGAGTCTCTCGTGTGGCCTCAAATTCTGCGAAATCGTTTCGCAGAGACGACCGTTACTCCGGCGCTTTTTTCTGTAACGCTTCGAGGAAAAAAAGGGAACTACTGCGGGGCAGCGAAATAGCCTCGAAACGAGTTCGCTCGGAGGATACGGGAAATGGTGGAAAAAAAGCTACCGGGGCAAAAGTGAGTGGATCGGGAAATCCTTTAGCTTTGAAGCTCGCCGCGCGGTTTATCGTTGGGGCTAGTCCGTTTCCTGTCGATCGCCGGGTCGACATATCAAGCACCATCGATACACGATAGGGGTTCTTTTTTTCCTTTACCCTTTTTTTGCTATCATGCATCGGTAGTTTCATCTGATATTTCAGGAGGGCGTAGTATAGTTTACACAGTGGGATGGAAACGCATGGATTATACGTGCCAGCAGCTTCGATTTTATCGCCGCCGGTTCGCGTAATTAGCGAGTTCATCGACCCGACTTTATTTTTCTTTTATTTTTTATTTATCGAGAGAAATTGATGTTAAATAGTGTTAACGGTTAGAAGTTTCGTGGAAGAAACTATTCGTAACTTGACAGTTTTTAGAAGCTCGAGTCACGCGCGCAGGCTCGAGTGGGCATTCGTGTTGGGTAATACTTGATTCTTGCGAAGTTGCGGCTGATAACGGACCTTGGAAACTTCATAAATAGCTCCGAAACACAACCCTGAATACACGTATTCTTGAACTGAAGTAAAATAAATAAATAAACGAATAAATAAATGAATGAATAATATCTTGGATTAGAGGGCTGTATAAACCGGAAGTATAAACCTTTCGAGGATATCACGCAAATTTGGCAACGTTTTCATCGAGCCGTCTGAAAGATAGAGTAATTCAACGTATCAACGGAGAGATAAGGTCATTAAGACCTTTCGTGCCCGCTTAAGCGGGCAGCTGAAAACAGTGATTGGCATACAATCACTTCACCGTGCTTACCCTGCCACTGAATTGCAAATTTTAAACCGGCTGGCTACGAAGTTTAACATGGCCAGTTTAACGCAATCTATACCACTGAACTTCACACCGGTGGATTTATAATTTACTGAAACCATTTCGTCAAAGTTGTTCCGTCGAAATCCTCATCGCTAATATAATGCAATATTAAACATCTCTTAAAATTGCTCGAACCGTTTTTCATTCGCGAGAGTATAAATTCAATAAACGTTCAGAGCAAGGTGCCAGATTTTTAATAATGTGCCTCTAAATTGAATTTTTATCGCCACAATTTATTCAAACTTCTTTAAGAAAATTCTCTTACGCATCACATTATTTCGGTTCGTTATCCATTCACAGGAGTTTTCCCGGTTGACAAACGAAACTTTTTCTCCCCATCCCCGAGCAAAGTACTTTTTATCGAGTTTTCCTCAGTCCTTTTATATATATATATATATATATCTTTTTTTGTATTTTATTTACTCGCATCCTACGTACCAAGGGAAAACGTCGACGTTCCCCACTTCTCCACAGATACATGCTCTTTAGCCGTGCCTCTTCCTACTCTACCTTGGCAGTCGGTACGAGGAAAAAAGAGAAGAAGCCAGAGAACTTCGACAAAGCGGTCTAGCGCCGCAACTCCTTGCTCCCGGCTGTGTGGTACATACTACCAGATGTGTACACCAGTACACAGCCCGGCCGTCTCGTCGAATCTCCCTCGAGGAAACCACCACGCCTAACCCAATTCTCGTTCGCGAACTTCCACGCGACCGTTGCCACGCGCGTGTAGGCAGAGAGTTCTCAGACTATTTTTCTTCTTTTACCTTTTCCTCGGTGGGTTTTTTTTTCCTTTTTCCCTTTTTTAAATTTTTCTCGTTCGTTTTTTTCGCTAATTCTCGACTAGGCACACCGACCGTCTGCGAGAACGAGTCGAGGTGGTTGAAACAGCATTGCAGTCGACGTCGGTGTGCAACCCCGTCATTAATGCAAGGCTCGGTGAGGCCCGTTCCGCCTCGTTTGCTACACGAGCTTTTCCCACTACACTTTTATCTCGGGCTCACTCGCGGCCAGATTTACCTACATATGGTTTTTTTGGTGTTGCTTTTTTTCGACAGTTATCGCGCGATAACGTTGACGACCCAGCATCCTATTAAAGAGCCAAAGGGCGGGTTTCTGGGGCAAATAACATGTGTTTCAGGGCTAGAACACCCATGGCTGGACGACGCGTAATTACATATGTCTATATGTAGAGGAGTGCGGGGCAAAATAGATCAAACTTACATGTATATGTGTACTTTTAGAAAAATTGAAACCAGCTCGAACATCTTTTTTTTGTTGGTGCTTTTTTTGCAACAGCTGTTGCACGATTACGTGGACCAACTAGCATTCTACCAAAGAGCCAAAGGACAGGTTTCCAGGGCGAACAAGATAATGTGCTTCAGGGCAAGAATACCCACGACAGGACGACGCGTAATTATATACGTCTATATACAAAGGGAATGGGGGGAAAATTGACCATGTTGCAGTGTGGACCATTTCAAGCGGCGCAATATGGACCATTTTGAGCGGGGCAAAATGGTCCATTGTAAGCGGGGTAATATGGATCATTATGTCCCGCTTAATCTCACATGTACATGTGCACTTAAAAAAAATTGAAACCAGCTCGAACTTCTATTTTTTTTTTTTGTATATCTTTCCGCAACGATTATAAACGAGCCGATCCTTTGTATGAAAGGCGACGGCAGGATGTAGCTGATTTGGTATACGATGGAAAAAATAACATTTTCGTTCTATTTCGAAGCAAGTACAGAGGCGGTACCCCGGTGGGTTAACCGCCGGCATCTGGCGATCATGCAGGGTCGAGACGCTCGGCCTTTGTGCGAGAGGAAACATTTTTTCTGTACACAGAGCGTCGACGATGGGTATGCGCACCAGAGTTTATACACACTGTCGTTCTTCATCCAGTTATTAAAATCCTGTATGTACAGAAGATACGAAAATTCTGATTTTTTATTTAGCGAGCACATGTAACAGAAAAATAAATATACATGTACATATCGGCGACCCATGATCGAAAATTTCTCGGTAGGATAAATGACATAAAAGCGATGATATGTGTGTGCATGTGTGTGTGCGAGCAGCGCGAATCATCCGGGGGCTTTCAGTCGCGGTAATTATTATCCGTCGAGGGAGCGAAGACCGAGCGATATCACACCGAATGGGAGTTGGGTGAAGGCATGTATATATGTATATATATATGTGTATATATATGGTGTTCAGCTATAACAGGAGCTTGGGCGAAGCAGCTCTATTATTAAATCGCACGTCTCATTGTCGCTATCAGCCAGCGCCCCGACACACGATAACGATTTAATTTTTATTTCAATTTTTTTTTTGCCAATCTATTTTAATCCGTCTCACTCATCGGGGAAACGAACGACCGAGCAGCAGATCTATGGGGGATGTAAGGGTTAATAAACGGAGCGGTTATACAGATGATTTTTTTTTTTCTCAAACGGAGCCAAATATTGGTTTTATGCCTTCCATTGTTTCGAAGGCAATTTTTTTTTAATCTTCTGTAATCTATTTCCCAGGTTGAGGGAACGTTTGGAGGAATAAGCGATCAAAGGGCGCTAATGAAAATTGATAACCTCGACCGTTAAAAAAAAAGTAATGTTTTTTTACCTAAAGTCAAACATCGGTTCGACGCTTTAAATGTTTAATTAATGAAAAAGGAGCAATGTGTGATTAAACAGGGTGAGTAGGTGGAACGCGCCTAATGGTTGATAAACCGCGTGTCTATAAACATTATTTTTTAAAACTGAAACAGAGACAAATATTAGGTTTTCGTCTTTAATTGATTCGAAAGCAATTTTTAAAAAATCTACTTTAATCTATTTCCCACATTGAGGAAACACGTGAACGAACAAGCGATCAAAGGGCGATGATGAAGATTGATAAACTCTCGAACGTAAAAAAAATTATAATTTTTTTGGTACCTCAAACAGAGTCAAACATCGGTTCGTCGCGTTAAATTTTTAATTAATAAAAAATAAAAATAAACAGCAAGCTATGATTGAACCCGGTGAGTAGGTGTACGCGCGAATGCCTCGGAGCGTCGAAGGTTCATTCGATCGGCAAGCGCACACGTTCGTGGTGAATATATCCAACTTTATTGGGAATGTCGAACCGGGACAAAGGCAACGGACGGCTGACCAAGGGCCCGCCTCGTCGCATTTCATTTTCGGTGGTCGAGCACCGAGCTTCGTGCTTTTACAAGCGATATATACTTTTTACCACTAACCCCCCTCCCCCCGCCCTTTTCGGTTGCAAAAAGGCGCGACTCGGCGAGGCGCGAAATAGACACGCGGCACACTGGATGATGCTTCACCGGCGTATATAATCCGGTTACATCGATGCTATCCATGAATAAACCATCCCCTATAACTCACCCCCCCCCCCCCCCCCCCCTTATTTTTAGCGACCTCCGGCCGGCTCGAGCTTCGCGCCGTGGCAACGACCTTCTTCTTTCTCCGATCTGAAAAATTGCCCCTATCGAGAGCCAAATCTCTCTCTCTCTCTCCGGAAACGATTTATTCGCGTCGATCCGTCGTCCGGCCGTTCTTCCCGAAGTATCTCAACCTGGGCCGTCGGCAATTTGTATCTCATATCGCGTCGGCCTGCCGGCGACGGACAAAAAAAAAGCTTATCCCCTCGCGCACAATGAAGCTCATTCAAGCTCGCCGGGTACTTCGACGAAGAGCGTGTAGACAGGCTAGTCATATTTTTGCACTAATCATCGACGTAGAGAGACTGCGAATCTTTGGTTTTTATAGACATTTTCGACTTTCATGCGATAAGAATTGTTTTAGAATTTTTTATGAAATTATGAAATTATAACATTTTTAAATTATGAATATATTAAATTTTGGTATCCCTTTTTCTTCACAATTCCCAACACTCCCCACAAACATCACCCGAGCAATGACGTTTCGTACAAAGTTATTTCCGGTATGAAAAAAATAAACGCAAAAAATGGTAGTGGAAATCGGAGTAAGTCGTTTTAATAAGGAAAACGCGCGTTTAGTTCAGCGAGTTGTCCATCGCGCCCGGACACAGTGGTCCCTTATGTTCGGAACAATTGGTACTCTGTTCTCGAGGAGCGAGCGATACACTCGGCGGCTCGGCGCTGAGTTTCTTCGACAGGAAACGTACGATAAAACAGTGGAGAACATATAATTCAATCGGCTCGTTTGGTCGTTTCACGTCCGTTCGTTCGCCCGAGCGTCGTGCAAGCCTGTAAGGCCACCGAGCCTGGAGGAGCCGTGCGTGTATGTACCGTGAACCGTGTTACGCGTACGTACATGCGCTTACCTTACCAACAACGGACCGAGTTCTTTTAGCTCCGGCTAGGCATCCACCCGCTCGCCTATCCAGCCGACACACAAAAAGGACAAAGCCGCCAGAGAAAACCCTCTCCCTCGCTGAAAACCCCCATTCGCTCTAATAAAACTTTAAAGCCGTTCCCCATCATTGAAAAGAAAAAATCAGCACAATTTTTATATATATAATAATAATAATATAGAACCGGTAAACCTAAATAAACCACACAATTAGGCAGGAAAAATGATCAACGTCGAATATAAGGCATTATAGGTTAAAAATATATTGACATATGATTTTTTTTTTAACTATAGAGAAAAATGAACACCGTTCCGCAGAGGGCCCAGACCAGGGTTGAAACCGTTAAGATTGAGTCTCTTCATTAAAGACCAAAAAAGAAGAGCCCGAAATTAGACATTCGACAACCATATAATATAGAATAATAATAATTATTGTAATATTATTATTATTATTTGTAATTCGTTGCTCATTTTTGCTGCGACAAATATGACGCAAAACCGCACGTGTGTAATAATTAGTTTACCATGTGCGTAGGTGCAACAGTGATCGCGATCTAGTTGCGCTAATAAATGCACGCTCCGGTTCGCCGCTTGGTGTACTTGCGCATTTTCATACGTTACATCGCCCGAGCGTCTGCTGTCCATCTGGCATCCTACATTTTATACTGTTACTACACGTACGTGTCTCGAGACTCTGCTTGTGACGGTGCAAAGTTAAACCGCACCTGCGCCCAGTGCCCGACACACGCGAGAGCCACCGCATCACAATGTCTCAGCCCGCATAACGTACCGGGCACTTATCATCCTCCTAGGCCCCACGTGCCTGTCGGGTTACGATATTGCTTTTTCCTACCGCTAGCCGATGTGTTTCCCCCGAGAAACCCGCCGCGTAAATTTCACCCGGGATAACAGCGAGCCGACATCACGATATTTACAGTTATCCTTAAGGCGAAGCGTCGCACCAAGCCCGAGTTAAATGTTGCTTTTTCTTTTCTCATTTCTGTCAGCAACCTATCATTTTCGCCAACTTTATTAATCTTTAAAAATAATAATCGATCGGTCGAGCATATTAAACAAAAAAAACATGATCAGTGAGAACATAAAACATTTTTATTTTTTATTTTCTATCAGCAGCCTATAATTTTCGCCAAGTTTATTGATTTTTAAATAAACATCGATCGATGCAGTGTATTTAAAAAAAATGGAATATTTTTTTTTAGTAAATGGCGTTTAAAGAAAATGGATAATAACTATGATGCTGAATAGGAACAGCGGCCTTTAAAGGGTCGGCTCAGAGTCCTCGTTAGTCATCGGGCAGAGTCCGTTTTCCCACTCACGCGTGATCGCGCGCCGGTGAATTCTTCGGGGATCGCGGTTAACGATTAGATCCACGTAGAACACAGCGCGCGGTTTCGAAATGCACCTACGACGAGTTTAAAACATCCCACACGGGATGAAATCCGTGAGAAAGGAAGTCCTGCGCTGAGCGTAGGCGAAGTTAGAAAAAAGCAAAAAAAAAAAAAGGAAAAGAAGGAAAAAGAAAGGAAAAAAACAGGCACTGTTTGAAGGAGTAGCCTCGATAACGAGAGAGGGATGCGCGAGTCCCCCGGTATGTTTAATCCCGACGGCGAACTGGTATGTGGGTTGTTACTGTTAATTGTGCGCAATTTATACACATTGCATTATAATAATAATCATCAGAGATCTACCGACAGACACGCTACCGGATGACTGCAAAATATTAACTGATGCGAATCTAATGTTTTTTATTCCCCCACAAGGCATAACTACATGAAGTATGCATTATAACGAGTTGATAAAAAAATAAAATACACACAAATGGGCGTAACTGTCTGGCGTTGGCCGAGGACTAATGGAAGGGTGCATCGAACGATGGGGAGTGGAGGCCGCGCTCAATGAATCGAAATAAAAGCGCAATGGAGAAATTATCGGATATCATTGGCTACCACTCGCGATATTGGAGCTCCCCACATCGGGCCCGTCGCGCACGCATCGTTTAAACTCCCTTTCGTTATCGAGATAGCCGATCGCTCTCTCGCGTAATCATCGCTGTTAAATAAATGAGATGATGGCGATTGTTAATTGAGATAATGGACTCCGCAGGACGGGAGTGTGTGCCTTCGCGAGCGGAGTACACGATGCGAGAATTAAACGAACAATTTATTCGGTCACGACGATGACGATTACATTTTTTTAATCGACAATTTGTGAAAAAAATTTTAAAAATACGATACAATATTTTTTAAAACCAATACCGCGGTTTTTTTCATTGAAAAATTGATAAGGAATAATTCGATGATTGTGAATGGAAGGCACATTTACGTCTCTACCACTCACGACTCTACCAGAAAGTAAAAAAAAACCTCTACCAGAATCAAAATAAAACTCTACCGGAATTGAAATAAAACTACCGAAATACAAGGCAAGACGATAGCATTGTTAGTTCCGGTAGAATTTTATTTCCATCCCAGTAGAGTTTTATTTTGATTCTGGCAGAGTTTTGTTACTTTCTGGCAGACATTTTGATAAAGTTCTAATACGGTAGAGTTGTGAGTGGTAGAGATGTAAATGTGCCAAATGGAATTGAATTTGAAAAAAACAAGGTGTTTATAAAACAAAAAAAATTGAAATTCATTACAAATAATGTTGATATTTTGTGTTGCAGGTGCGACAGCATGGTATGATAAAAAGTGACAGAGATCCCCGAAGATGAAGCCCCTAGTCCTGACGGTGACGCTCCTGCTGCCCCTGGTCCTCGGTCTAGTTCCCCAAGAGGACGACATCGTGTTCGACGACGTCGGCGAGGAGGCATCGTCCGTAGCCCCGGTCGTCCACAGAAAGGAACACGAAACGCCAAGGATACGCACCGAACCGAGCAAGAAGCATCGCGTCGAGAGATTCTGGGGTGTGCCGGACGCCACGATAACCGTTGGCCACGTACTCAAGCTTAGGATACCGAAACAGGCGTTCGGCGGCAATGTCGATCACTACGAGGTAAAAGATTCGAAACTTTTATTTTTTATTTTACTTTTCATTTCATTTTATTTTGCCTACCAGCTATACTGGCCCCGTGCCAAGTAATGCCAACCCCTTTCTCTCTTTTCCTATGCCCTACCCTTCACCCGATATTTCTCGATAAAACTTTTCCATCCGCCTCCTCTTTCACCTATATACCACTGGACCGTTCAAGTGGAGAGCGCCCGATTAAATATTCGGTCTCGGTTCGGAAATAATAAAATTGGGACGAAAGTCCCCCGTCCCTGTTTTAAATCAATCAAACCCTCAAACTTTTCGCCCACAGTGCAACCTTCAGAGTATTCGATCCTAAAACTTTTTCCGTCGGAATAACGGCAAAAACAAAAAAAAATATCGACCATTTTTTCTCTATCATTAAGAAATTATCGAGCGTTTTTTGTTCTATTATTTAAAAAAATATTGACTATATTTATTTGTGTTACTGAAAAAGGTTCGTAGCGCAAACGACAAGCCGCTGCCTCGCTGGATCCAGTGGGACGAGGGTGCATCGACGTTTCTCGGAATCCCGACGAAGAAGGACGTCGGTCAGCATCACGTGACGGTTAGGGCGTACGGAAAGCACGGAGACGTCGCGAAGGACTCGTTCACCGTTAACGTGAAGCCCGAGAAGTTTGACGAGCTCAAGCACAAGGATGGAAAGGTTTGAGAGCGCCTTTTGCATAAGATTGATGCCTCAAGCTACAGCCACGGTACATCGGGAGCTGCACGTGGCTCGTCGAACCATTGTGGGGGAGGGTTGGATGGGTGGGGTTTTCCGACGAGTTAGGGTGCAACGCACGCGATATTACAACACGCAAATAGGTCGTCCTGTTTGCGAAACGTTTTGCGCAGAGGACCATATATATATATATATCTATACATATATATGTATATATACATGTATAGATATATGGAGCTATCCGTGGTCTTCTCTTGTCCAATAGACTTCCCATCCCGCACGTCACGAACGAGGTTGTCGCATTTAAATCTCATAAACAAATTTGTCTCGTCGACTCTCGAGCTGATTGATGCCAATTGGTATTGCCGATGTCTATAGCCGCGCGCAGACTCGGTCGCTCGAGAAACGACCGAAACTTCCCAGACCGGTCCCTCAAAGTTTGCATTTTTTTTTTTTCTCCCACCCCCTTTTCTTTCTGTCGAGTTAGAGAGAAGGGCGTAAATATAACTTGTCGAAGTTTAAGGGCGAAGGCGAAATTGCACGAACCATTCACGGGCGGTAAAGCATTGTTTTTTTCTTTCCCGGCATCTCGCAGACACACTGCAACGAAGGCGAGGAACAAACTCTCCTAACGATTACCGTGGACTCCAAGTTCGATGACTTGAAACCCGAGACTAAGGTCGAGGCTATCGAGAATCTCGCTGGCTTCCTGGGACTTCACACGGTCAGTTCAATCTTTATTCTCTTGTCAATTACGACAATTACTCGAAATTGACTATCGCCCCGTACAGAAGTTGATGATAAATTATATTATTTATTCTACTTAAATTATTCAGAGAATATTCGATTCAATCGACATGATATGTGACTCGATGGCACTTTTGCTGTTATTATTTATTCATTTAATCAACGAGCAATACCCTTTTACACATATTAATAGTCTTTAGAATATAAAAACATTATGATTATTGTTCTTTTACTTAGTTTCAAGATCATTCATTTAATTTCAAGCGTTTGAATTGAGAAAAATTTCGGGAGTTTTATAACCTCAGTAATTTATTACTCTCAAGTTATTATTCACAGCTCTAAACCGGGATTTACCGTATATTGGTTGTAAAAGCAGAAATCGGTCAAATAAATGAAATTAATATTTTCGTTTCCCAGAGCTCATTCTCGATGCATCCTCAAAGTGGGAAAGATGGAACGGGGTCACAGGACTCGACGGTAATACTAACCGGTCCCGGAAACGTCAAGCATCGCAAAGAAAAGCATTCGACGTCTATTCAGTGGCAGGTAAGTCCCAACGATGAGGAGAAAGAGAGATATCCCACTTGACACACTTAGCGAAGAGTCGCGGAGCCGTTCTCGCGAAAGTCGTATTACCGCGTGTAGAGTCGAGAGGTACGAGAGACAGCGAAGGAGGTAAAGCGAGTCGGACTCCCGTAAAGGATCTCGAGGAGAAGAAAAAAAAAGAAACACGCACTTCTTGCGTCATTATAATAGTAACGAGATGACGACGACGGTGGATTCTCATCCGTCGGTGACTTCTATTTCAAAGCGTTGAGCCTTTATGAATGAGAAACGATGCTTCGCTACTTCGCAGCAGCCGAGAAGAGCCGAGAATAGCGTCTTAATATGAAGCACCTGCAAAGCGTCTTACAATTTTATTGCTTTTTTGTAAATTAAATTTCAGTTTCCTGCTGAGGAAGTTGAAATTTGAGATGAATTTTAAAATACCTATATATATATATATATATATATATATATATATATATATATATATATATATATGTATCCATATATGAGATGTTAATTCTATTATGTTAAAAACAATTTCCAGGTCGGTTGCGAAGGTCGTCTTTGGAGGCATCGCCGGGACCTGCTGAAACAGCTTCCCGAGCAAGCTCGCGACGGAACTCTCGCCGAGGTGCTCCAGCTTCCGGTGCTTCTCTGGCGAGTTAAAACCGACGCGAGTTCCCTACTGAGAAATCGACGGGAGGCCGGCTCCGGCGATTACGGAAATACCGATGACAACGAGGAGTACGACGACGAGAATTACGACTACGACGAGTCGTACGACGACGCCGAGCGCGAGGACGGAGAGGAGGGTGAGCCGATCACGGAAATACCATCCAGAGCCATTGTGCCCAATGCCTCAGCGTCCAAGGGCAACGAGGCTGAGCCCGAGCACCCCCACAGACACCACCATGGAGAGGAGACGATGGATTGGAAGGTGAGATTTCAAAAAATATTTTACCCACGATAATTATTCTCGACCGTAAACTGATTCCGGATGATCGAGCTGTAAAATTAAATCCAGAGAAAAACAAGTGCTTCGATCACACGTAACGAGTTTGTATATATATTTGCTTTCAATCAAGCCAATCGAGGAGGTCGACGAGCACGATATAGTCCCGATGGTCAATCAAAAGCTCGGAAGCGGATTGAACGTGTCTTCCACAACGCCAGTACCCCGAGCGGTGAGTATCTCTCGCTTCCGCGTATCATCGATAATTGCTTTCTGACGCGCGTTCTACTGTAATTAGCTTACGTTGCCAAAAAAAAACCTTCATTGGTAAAATCGTTGTTCTTGTTCATACGAACTCAAATACTGCTTCAAAGGGATCGTTGCGCTTTGCCAAAAAAAAAAAAGGAAAAAACCGACATCTGTTCATTGCCTCGTAGAATAGCGAGCCTCAATTACCCAACGTTGCAGACCGCCCAGTTCACATTCAGACAACATTTTCCGAAACAAAACAACTATAAAAAAAATGAAAAAAAAAATGTAACTAACAATGTTTTCCGTGCCGTACATCTCGCATCTACTAACAAAATTTCGCAGACAACAGCCTCGCAAGCATCCTCGTCTAGTGGTACATCGTCTCCGATGGCCGCAGCGACAGCACCAACGACGTACGAGACATCATTTTCGTCGATCGTAACGCCCTCGATTAGTCCGAGCACGACCAGTCGAGTACCGACGACGATGGGCTTCGGTACGACGAGCATGTCGGTGGCAGCGGAGTCCCCGACATCCGCGGCGACAACCTACGGTCCGGTAACCATTGCCACGTCGACGGAAACCACGAAATCGGAGACGACCGAGGAACCGGCCGAGAAGACCAATCTAATCGATACAGAAACCGATTACGACTCCCCGATGAGCTTCCCAACGGAAAATATCACCACACCGCCCGTACCTCCTCCACCCTTCACCTCCACTCCTCAAACCGACGGTACAACCATTACCACCCAAGGTCCGACCGCTTCGACGTCCACGGAAAGAACGGATCCAAAGTTCACGTCCGCTGTCTATGTTAACGTTACGGAGCCAGAGGTAAACGCTTCGAAAATGTGCTTCGTGCTTTATCACACTCATGTAGATTTTTTTAAAAATAGACTTTGCACACTGATTTTGTTTTCGTTATCGTTCCTCGGTCGCCGCTGTAAATAACGCGAGCTTGGAGAAACAAAGCTTACGAAATGCCATGAGCAACTGTATGTTAGAATTTGCGATCTAAAGGCTTATTCGTTTTGAGAATGAGAAGGATGGTTTTTTTTTAAGATATGCGGAGAGAATTGATTAAATGTTGCGTAAGGGAGATTGTCTGGATTTGTTTGTTTTCCTGGTTGAGTCTTTGCTCGTGTAAAAATGTGTTCATTGTAACAAAGATTACGGCAAGTAATCTTTCTTCGGCTCATTCTCTCCGTGTATTTTTATTTCGTACTTTTTTTTTTGCTTTTCCTCATTGTATTAACGATATGCCTTTGCGATGCCACAGCCGACGGAAACACCGGAACCAAGAACGACGACCCAAGCTCCGAGTACGACAACACCGACAACAACAGTCGTTCTTACAACATCGACAACGGAGATGCCAACGGTCGTCACGACGACGCCAACTCCTTTGCCAGAAACCACGCCATTCGTTACGAGCACCACGACTCAACAGCCCTCGACAACAACTGCTCCGACGACCACGACCACGACCACGACGACGACCACGGAAATGCCAAGAACGACTCCACCAACAACTACGGAAAAGGTCGAGTACGGTGTTCGCAACTTCCCACCCCGACAGGACAAGAGACTGAAGAAGATTCCTGTTACCGCCGGAAAACCCCTCAGTTACATAATTCCGGCCGATACGTTCAGCGACATCGAGGACGGAGACACGAGGAAACTGAAGCTGAGCCTGTATCTTCAGGGAACTCCGGTCAAGAGTACTCACTGGCTTCAGCTCAACGGCCAAACTCAAGAAGTATACGGACTGTAAGTTTCCTCCACAGTGAATAACTTTGTTTTGTGCGAAACGTTACTTTATCCATTGATCGTCATCTTTTTTATTTAATTTTTTTCTTGAACAGACCTCTGGAAAGCGACGTGTCAAAATGGGACCACGACCTGGTTGCCTCGGATAGCGAAGGTCTCAACGTCACAGAAAGACTCGATATCTACGTCCAACAGCACAAGCTCAGCCGTTCGGTTAATCACGAATTCAGTATCTATCTGAGGATCGATAAGCGCACGGCGTTCCCTGCGAATGTCGACTGGGAACTTAAGGTACAATAACTATACGTTGAATTAAGAATTTATCGGTGAAAGAAAAGTATTCGTTAAAAAAACGAGTCTGCTGAATATTTGACGTCAATTGGTAACTCGATTGCAGGTTGTTCGTAGTCTCGCCCAATTGTACGGAGACAATGACCCCAGTCAAATAACTGTTCGCTCCATAGACATAACTCAGGACCAGGCAATATTCACGTGGACGAACGATAGTGTTCCGCGCAGCAGCGAGTGTCCCAAGGACGAGATCAACAAACTCTTGCACGTACGTTAAAGAAATAAAGTTTTTCTAAATTGATTCAAATTTGTTTAAATGAATTTGAAAAATTCAAGTGATTATTAAAAAATGCATTATCACGCAGGTCTTAATCGCCGATAAAGATGGTGAGCCCAGTGCTTTGTTGATTGATGCGCTGAAACCGGAGATTCGGGTGAAACGCGTAGTTTACCAGGGTATCGGACAGTGCGAGGAGACGATGAGACCGGAAGTGCCGAAGGTTCGGGTGGGATCCGAGTCCGGACCGACTGAGGAGCCCAAAACGAATTACGCCCCGATACCGAGGAACCAGGTGGATCACATCAACGCCACCGTTGGACAATTGCTCGTCTATAAAGTTCCGGACGTAAGAAACTGTGCCAAATGCTGCGATCTTGTACCGCCTATGATTTTTAACGACAAGAAGAAATATTTTCAAAAAATGTTGATACCAAATTTTGATTATTCAAGGACACGTTCTACGATCACGAGGACGGCTCAGCCTACAACATGCGGATGTCCCTTCTCACTAACGACAGAAAGCCAATCCCTCCGCACAACTGGCTGCAATTCGACATGAAGAATCATGAATTTTACGGAGTACCCCTGCGCGAGGACGTTGGCCGGAAAGAGTACCAATTGGTCGTCACAGACAAGGAAGGTACGATCGAGATACAAAATTGTAAATTTTTTGGCCATTTTCAATTACCATCTTGCTTCTATTTATCTACGACTTGTTCCCTTATTCTTGACCGTAGAGAATCTCTTTTTTTTTCTCATCACAGAGGTAATTCTCCTTCGCCAATAATTGGTATTTGTTTTTCAATTCTATAAATCTTTATCTACACATTTTTTTCAATTCTATAAAACTCGACCTAATAGACGATCGGAATGTTGCAGGTGCCAGCGCTACCGACGGAATGATCGTGATAGTCGAGCCGGCGCCACTGATGAGGCACAGTGTCGAGTTCTCGATGACGCTGGACATACCGTACGAGACCTTTGCTCACTCGGCGATGCAGAAGAAAATATTCATCGAGAGAGTGCGCAATCTCTTCCGGGACAACGATACCTCGGCGATATCTCTCGACAGTATAACGGAGGGTAGTACGATAGTTACGTGGAGGAATACTACTCTGCCGACGGATCACTGTCCGAACGACGAGATCGCGAGACTGAGCGAGGTCGTCGTCAAGGCCGACAAATCGTTGAACGATCGAATCGAGGAGATAATGGGCAAGGAATTTCCGGTCAAGCAGATAACTCTGACGCCGATGGGCATGTGTCTCGGTCAATTGACGGGTGTCCACTCGCCGGACAGCTACGCCCCACCGTCCGAGGACTCGCCGGCAGTCGGAACATCTACTGACGATTATCTCATCACTTTCGTACTTCCGGCCATAATAATCGCGGCCATGCTAATTCTCGCCGGTATAATCGCCTGCGTGCTCTATCGACGGAGACGAAGTGGCAAAATGAGCGTCAGCGAACAGGACGACGAGAGACAGAGCTTCCGGAGCAAGGGAATTCCTGTGATATTTCAGGACGAACTCGACGAGAAACCCGATCCCGGTAAGAAATTACGGAAATTAGGCTTGTTAAATTACACTATGTTTTTTTTTTTTTTTTGAACTGCTTTTTCAATTACAATTAAAAATGAATCGATCGTATCACTTTAAACGGTGTGGATTCAAACACTTATCGATAATATTGTATTTACTTTTACTTGTGAAACTCGTCCGACAAAATTTTTTATTCTGTTATCACTTTTTTATTTTTACGAATTGCCAGGCAACAAGTCGCCCGTAATTCTGAAGGAGGAGAAGCCACCGCTGGCTCCGCCGGAGTACCAGAAAGCCGAGGATGGCGCCGACGTGCCAATGTTGTCGAACGAAAATTCTGAAGAGCCCTATCAGCCACCGCCTCCGTTCGCGACGAATCGCGACAACAATCGTCAGAATCGGCCGAAGCCAACGCCTACGTACAGAAAGCCACCTCCTTACGTGCCCCCCTAACAAAACAACACAACGGTGCACTCGCCAACGCGAAAGTACATGCTAGCGATGCTCGGAGACTCACCAACACACGCGCAAAACCAAAATAATTGTCGAAAGAAACCGCATAAGCCGGCGAACGGCAATCAAGTTCTAAATTCGCGAGGTGCTCGATAATAAGGGACATTTAACAAAGAAAAAAAGAAAAAAAAAATACTAAACGCAAAAAATAAAATAAAAACATACGCCGCAAGACGCGAACTCGATTAAATATTGCATAACGTCGCGACGAGGACCTTTTATACATGTACATGCGAGATCCTGGAAGAGCAACGTGATCACGATTTATTTTTAATCTCCTCCCTAAAAAAAAAAAAAAAATTCCCAAAACCAAAGCAACTGCAGTTACGAAATTTCTATGTTTCTTCGACCGACCAGCTGACCCGCTTTGAATTTAAAAAAAAACAAACACTAACATCGACACTGGGAAAAAGTGGAATTACAGGTTTATTAAAGAAAAAAAGAAATCACGCGTTGCCTTTCGTAACGGATTCCACTTTAGAGTAGATTCCACTAGTCCGACTCGGCACAAAACGAATGAATTAAAAAAAGAACATAATAATAATGATAATATTAATAACGATAATGGATAGGACAGCTCGGATTTGAGGAGTCTTCGACAAGTTCCAAAAAAAAAAAGGAAAAAAAAAAATAGATATGAAAACCCCTTGTTCGTCGAGCGAAGTTTTGCAGCGATCAGTGCCATTCTCTTAAGCAATAAGAGTTTTAATCTACAAGTAAATAGAGCAGCAGCTAATGAAGCAGCACACCGTAGAGCCGTTAACGTTTGTAGACGTTTTGGGCGAAGAACAAAAAGGTCTCCAAGCACCACGAGGATTGACGAAAATTATACAATGCTTTTCAATTACATAACATTAAAACAAGTACGAAGTACCTATCGAGTAAGACACTGCCAGAGGAAAACAAAATTGCGGAGCTAAGAGCTAAACGGCTGTCGAATGTGTCTACAACACATTATTATGTTGGACCAGCTCACCGGAAATCCTCATCGTATCGTATTCGATGCCCAGAGATCCGGTTTGATCAATCGAACTTTCAGTTTTTTTTTTTTTTTTTTTCATACACAAAAGCAGATGCGTTCGACAGCTGTCTATAGTTCGAAGTTTGAACTTAAAATAATAAAGAAGGGGTGAAATAAGAAAAAGAGGTGTGAATTAGTGAAGGCGCTGATGGGCGTCAGAAGAATATGCTTCCATCGGCGCGGTCAGGCCGTGCTGAACGTAACGAAGGAATAAATAACGTTAATATATGATAATACCATATATTGAATATTCGCACGTTCGATATGTATCGGTCTGTGTGGTTAATTGTAGCAACGCTATTTTATTACTGCCAGACCATAAACACACAAACACAAACCACACGAAAACAAAACACACACACACAGGCATTTACTTATATATATATTTTTTTCGATCTACGATGACTTTGAGTTTTCCCTTGAACGCACAAAATCTCGTACGCGATATTTGATCGATGTTTTTGTACTGTAGACCTGCTTTATCTGTATCGCCGACGAGAGTGAAACAATCGTTACGATTAACGAAAAAAAAAAGAAAAAAAACGGAAACGGATGTTACTTTCACGCGAGTACAGATGATGTTGTAACCTTCGTCAGTACCGCATCCACGAGCTTAAAACAATGTCCCAAGACGTACGACAACTAATGAGTTTTCTTTTTCTCACACGATGAACTATTTAATTTAGAAAAAAAAACGAAGTTTACATAGTTACCAAGCCAAAAAATAATTAATGTTAAACAGGAAACAGCGGTCTGATACTACGTAAAAGAAACAGAAAAAACAGAATTAGAGAGAAAAAAAAATAATAAGAAAAACCGCACCGGGTCCGTTAGATGAGTAAAGAGCCTGCGCCGCGGTCCATGCTCTCCGCGCCACCGTGCGAACGCTTTAATCTTGTAAACGATTTTTTAAAACTTTTTTATCAGCTGTGTTATTGAATGATAATAATAATTAATAATTAACGGAACCGTGTTAAGTCCGCGCGGAGAGTTCGGACAGCGGACTCGATTATAATACACACGCGCGAGAGAATTTTCTCGAAAGAGAAAATTCTTTCATCGCGAACGATATTTTTTAAACGAAAGAGGAAAGGATCGATGGACGTTTTCATGTAACGACGTTGCTGTGCGTGTGTCCGCTTGATTCGTCGACGCCCCGTTGCGTCAAGTAAAATTGTGCGAATGTGATAATTATTGAACGGATTGAATGTTGACGAAAAAAAAGAAGAAAAAAAATAAGAATAAGAAGAAAAAAAATATCTCGAATGTCTCTCGAGTCTTAAGTGGACAACTATGATTTTAACGATAATTATAATATACATTGCGAACTTACGTATTACCCTTCGATTCACGTCTATCTATAAAAACACGTAGAAGTTAAGTCTAAAACCCTAATATCAGCGATCTGATCCTCATCATCTTCATGCATCATCATCATCATCATCATCATCATCCAGGCTTGTTTATCGCCGAATATTTGTCGTTTAGCCTTCGCAAGAAAATCGTCTGCCTTTAAATCATGTAATTTATCGTCCGCGTGCACGGTTCAACCGGAGACATGCGAATATCGACGTTCAACGATCGACAAGTCAATTGACAATTTTCGCGCTTTTTCGCGGATTGTAATACCGTTTTAACGACACCCTCGCGTGAGCTTACCGGCTTCGAATATACGCGGTTGCGCAACTCGTATGGTTCGCCAGATGGGATTATCTAAACGCGTGATAGGCACATAACCGGAGAGCTTTGTGCGCTATAAACTCACACACGTATTACGTAAGGTATTTCGAGCATAAAAATGATTGCTACGAAGGATCGATCGCGAAGACGATATACCCCCCGAATATATTTTGTTCGGCCGGAAATGGACATTGTCGCCGCTGCGCACGCGATGGGTGTGAAAATATAGACTATTTCGTAACGAAGCGATTCTGCGATAAACGAGGCGAAAAAAAAGTAACACATCATATCACAATATGCTTCTCATATCATTGCAGTGCTCCCCCCTCCCCCTCCCTCCATCACCGCGCGTGACCGTCGAACTTGGCGTGCAGTCTGTTTCCTTTCAATTTATATATGTATATATATGTATACATATATATATTTTTTTTTTCATCGACACACGTGTCTGCGCGGAATCAATTGTAGGAGTGTAAGCCATTCATTGAGGAGGCAGAGTGAACGGATTTATATCAAAAATGAATTAAAAAATTGAACAGCCGGGAGAAGTTGCGAGAAAGTAAAAATTAGCTGAAGTGGAGTAAGAGACAAGGGAGAGAAAAAAAAATCGTGTCATGACTTTCCGACCAGTTGGATAAATAATATTTTTTAATCGACGTAGGAGGAGATTTGGAGATTGATAGTTGCGAGATAGAGGAGGGAAGAGAGAATGGAGAAAGAAGAGAGATTTAAAAAAGAAATGATAATTAGCAAGACGAGCGTTTCGGGCTCGCGGATGTTTTATATAAATAAACAATAAAAAAAAAAGTTCCATTGATGATACGAAAAAAATATAAATAAAGATAAATGTTGTGCCGTGTGCCGCGACGAGAGGATGTATGTTGAACGCGTCGAAGTTGCCTGGAATTTTTCGAGATTATTTTTGTCCGCCGTGTAACACGCTTCTAATGAGATAATTACCGAGTTAAGTCTGTCCGATCTCTCCAATGTTTATCCCCTGTCTTCTTCCGTTCTGTGGATTTTTTAAAATCATCTTTCGTCGAATATCCACGGTGAGTGATTCCTGCTTGGACTACCAGAATTTCTTGTAAAGAAACACCATAAAAAAAGGAAAAAAAAACGAAGAAAAAAATATATAAATGGTCCAAGGCCGCGGGTGGAGTAGCGCGAGTTTGACGACGACGACCGGGCGAGACGAGAGCGAACATTTTACAAGCGTAAAAAAAAAAAATGACGATATAATATCGTCGGTAATAAATGTGGAAAAAAACGAAGAAAAAAAAACAAAGTAAATAAACGACAACAAAAACGTGTCGAAACAATGATATACATACACGAATAGGTCTGACAATTATATATTCAACATGTGTAAAGTTAAGAGTTAATAAAGTCATTTTAGGGTAAAAAAAATGGTCTACTTTAATCTCATCCTCTTGGAGCTTTTTTTTTTTTATCGTCCACAGAGTGAAGTGCATCTCGTCTGTTCCGGAGAATCTTCATGGTTATCAAATCATCCCACTCGAATGTTTTTGTTACATAACTTTAACGATCCGCTCATTCGTGGAAGCGTCCAATTTTTCCTGATGGAAGTTTCAAGTATCGTCCTAACTCACCTTTTTTTCCTACTCGGCATATTTACCCGAGGTGTTGCGCAACGCGCGAAAAATATGGGTTGTCACCTATTTCGTTGCGGGTCGCAGGAAGGGAAAAAGAAAATCACGAAAAATCTGTTAATCCCGATTGTGACGAGGGGGACGGTGACTGGTGTGAGTAATGGAAAAATCTAGCGTAACATTGCGTTCAAATGTTTTCAGACGCCCGAGAGACAATCGCACCGCTTTATCTCGTCCCATAAAGTCACCCCTGCAGATAAGAGAGCTCTCATCCGTCGAACGAGGAAATTCAAAGAAATCTGTTCGTGACACTGTATAATGACAAATACATAATTGTTTCGGAAATGTGCGCGTCAAAGCGCGAGCATGAATGACTTATTATTCGCGTGACGAATATTAGTTGTACTTTCGTATATATATATATAATATGCATTATCATGTTAAGCGATTTGAAAAACGTAAGCTAACTATATATAGCCTTGACAATCGTTTCTTACTATTATTATTATTAAAACAATATCTCAAGGTTATCTTGAGGTCGTCAAATAAGGTAATGGAACGATATATTCAACGGTGCAGGTAATACTTGGCGATGTGAATCATCGGAACCGATTGTTCGGCGCAGCGACGATCGAACGGATAAACGGTCGAGCTGACCGAGCAGTGAGCAAAAAAAAAAAACTAATCGAGCGTCCGGCGTGTTGTTCTTGCGACAGGAGTAAGAGGTGATTCTGAGAAAATGAAGTATCGGTAAAACGAACATAATTGCTTAATTTTAAAATATAAAACATTTTTTTACCTGAGGCAAAACGCTTGGCGAATAATTTGTGTCGGGGAGTAACGTGTGTCCTTGTTCGCTCGCTAATAATTAAACGTCCAGGAAGTACGGTCACGCGTCGTGAGTCGCATTAAGGCGCGTGGATAGGACACGAGACCACTGGCAATGATGCTAGGTGGCAAACTTTTCTTTTCTTTTACAACGAGACTGAAATATCTTAGTTGCGAGGCTGAGGTCTCCGGATGACTCTTTTCTTTAACGTTAAAAAAATGTCGGTCGTGTTTTGGAATATAAATAGGTGTCTGGACAGCTCGGCGATTTTTTTTCTGGGTGCTTTCGCGAACGTGAAGAACGCTGCATTTCGGGATACAAAAGTCTTTGAAGATTGTGGTTCTTCGTGCAAATTTCTATAACCCCCTTTTTCTTCATCGTTGACTCGGGTGACTGAAAATTTAATTTCGGGACCTTCGATCTCACTAAAAATAATGCAAAAATTGCAAGGCTCTTATAACGAAAAAAAAAACGTTTTTTGTAACTCCGCCAAGTATGCTTTACCTTGTGCATTTTATCACGCTTTTACTCACGTTTTCCATCGCCTCGTAATCGCACGCAAAAAAAGGAAAAAAAAAACTTTGTAACTCCGCCAAGTGTTTTGCCTCGTGTGGCCATTTTTTCCGTGAAACCCGTCGGACACCTGGGGTTTTTTCGTAATTTCGTAAGAGGTGTCCTATGTTTAAAAATACCGAAAAAAGTTCAACAGCCCCGAGGAAATCGGCGACAACAAATATGTTTTTCTTACTGACAGAGTCCGGGCCAGACAAAGCTGGAGGTTTCTCGTCTCCCCAACGACAAAGTTCTCCGCAGAGAGGGGAATATGATCGACATATCAGAGATTTTCACAATCAAACTCATCATCAAATAATTAAAAGATAATGTTACTCGATCGAAGAGTCAAGGTTGACTCGATCAGGCGGCTCGATTAACCCTAATTTTTCCAGTTGCACGTTTGTGTATGCCAAATGATAATCTTATCACGAAAGATCGGGCCGATACAGTGGCAACATCAGCAGCATCAGTTTTTTTCCTGTTTTTTTTTTTAGGACCGTGTTGGTATGTTTCTTAATTAAATGTGCCATCGGCTGCGCGTGCTACTACGACGAACTCGTTACCGATGTCTCCGAGAAACGGATAATTTCTCCCTCCATCCACTGTTTTTCTTAGCATCTGTCTTTCCTTCGGCGTGAAAGGAAAAAATATGGCGCGAGCACCTGTAAATTAAGAAATTGCCAGGCGTTGCGTACAAACGTTGACGTACGACAAACGAATTTTTCAGAAGCTACCGCAGCTTGACCTTGAGGAGTCCTCGGGATCGTCACCTTCCAGCGCAGCGCGGCTCGAACCCGAGACTCGGTTAAATCGGACCGATTAGCGTCGAATAATCTAATAATAGAGAACCGCACCCGCGACGCGTTTACTCGAGCGATTCTCCCGCAGAAAGTTGTTCAAATGGAATTACGCTAATCGACGGAAAACAAAGAATGAATGATATCGTTGAGAAAAAAAAATTACTAATTCAGTCGAAAGAACTATATCAGTACGGAATAATTTTTAACGATGGAAATTCATTGCTGCACGTATTTTGTTTTCATAAATCGTTTAGAGAATTTAAGTATAAATTGATATCTTCTAAACTTAATCGGAACGTGAATTTTGTTTCTGACATAAAAAAAATGCTTTTAACAATAATAATAATTATTATTAGGTATAAGATGAATTGATAAAATAACATACTTCGAATTGTTCTTATGTCATCGTAAAATTGTAGACTTAACAAAAATTATGATCGTCGCTTCTTTAGCCTGTTTGACCAGTGATGGGTTAATGGGAGAGCAGTTTAGCTTGACACTTTTTTCGGTACACAAAGAAGCGTGTCCCGTGATGTGCAATGATTGCACCAACGGAGGGGGGGGGGGGGGGGCATGGATCCAATTATCGAGCAATTGGCGATAAGATAGTTATCTCGCGCTCGGTCACGAGCCCGAACAACGAAAATACGTACACATGAACTAAAGTCACGCGTACTCAATGATAATTTAATAATGAAACGTTACACAGCGCTCCGATTGGAATCCCAATCTTGGCCTTCTCACTTACTCGTATCGTGCGAATACTTTGTCCGTTATCGGAGCTAAGCGTACGTCACACAAACGAGTGTTTTACTCTAATCTCATTTTTTTAATTAAATTACAATCGCTTCAAATAAACGACGATTGATTTTTCATAAAAATTTCTTTCCCTCCGCGATCTTCGGGTCAATCTTGAATGGGTCGATAGCGTTATCTTCGACGAAAAAAAAAGAAAATGATAATCGATTGGAACAATCAATGATCATTGATTTCCACAGCGCAGTAATTAAATTCTATGCACTGTGTAGCATTTACTTTTCAAAGCAATAACCGTAATTATTATCTAAATGAAAAAATTGTGTCAACATTTTTTACCTTTTTCGCGCAAGTAAAATAAAAGAAAATCATTGAAGAGCTAAAAAAAAAGGTGAGTGTAGTGCAGAAAATAATTATGAATTCTGTCCGAGCGTCGAGGAGGCAAGTCGTTCGTTGCCTCCCGTTCTATATATACAGATATAAAACCGAGGTGAGCCGAAGAATTCCCACTCGGTATTTCCTCGACGCCTCTCACACATGTGCGCGAGCTAACCACCGCGTGCCCACTATCACAGTCATCGATGCTGTGTACGATGGTGCACGTGTAAATATTTACTCGCGCATGCGCGCTCGCCCTCTAGTGTGTACGTCACGTGACCACGCGACTTATAAACCGTGACAGGGACCGGCCGGTCTTTACATCCGTTGAAACTGTGCTGGAAACCGTGCAGCGTCCTCAGCGCTCGCCAATCCCCCGACCGCAAAAGTAAACCCAACGGGACAAAGATAAAATATTACAGTTCTCGATCGAGCGATTATTAGTCGCGAAATTTTATCGTTCCAGAAAAACGGCCTGAATTTTACGTGTTCTTTTTCTATCGTTTCGAAGTTCGATTCGCAGTGAATTATTCTTACGGGTATATCCAGCGTGTACGGTGTACACAAAGCTCCAACGACGGGAAGCCTTCTTTTGTTCGCTCGGTGAGTGTCAGCGCGGGACGGTCGGACTAGTTTCTCATCGGTCTCGCGACGGGCGGGAATTTTTGGAAATACAAAACCGCGGACAGCGGTGCTTACGGAAGCGAGAAACTTCGAACTCGCGAGTGCCGAATTAGGCGCGTTTTGTTCAGAAACAAGTTCGCACAAGTGGGCAAGACGAGCGGGAGCGGCCTTTACTCGGATCTCAACTTCTCGGACCTCAATTTCCGATAAAACCCCCCGAGATGGCCGATATGTGGAACGAATGGGACTACTCGAGCTCGAACGGTGAGTTACACTTTATTATTTTTCTTTACTTAATAAAAAAAATTATAAAACTAGAAATTACTCAAGGAAAGACGAATAAGAGTATAAAGTTTAGAACAAAAAGCAATGTCGATATTTGTCGGCTGTAACTGTCAAGATTTACGAACAGTTGAGCAGCGAAAGGTTATAGACTGTCAGAAAAAAAGAAATGTACTCGCAGCCTGCTCGCACCGAATGCAAACACAATTCGTCATCCGATCCTATTTTCCGGCTGAGATCCAGCGGGTCCATTTCCATGAACCACTGTGAATAAATTACCATGCAAAATATAAAAATGCAATACATCATACATTCACAGAGTGGAAAGTTAATTGTTCTGCGGACACCCTATTAAACAAAGATCGAGCGACGACTCGTTACATTACCGTTAGTCTAGAAATTCAACAAGAAAAAAAAATTATGAATAGAAACCAAATGTAAGTTTCATCGAACAACATCCAGCTATCAATAACTGTCGGCAGTTTAAATCCAAGGATAGTTTGAAAAAGAAAAAAAAAGTTATGTGCGCACTCGGTACCCAAGTATAGATCGATTGAAAACAAAATGCGTCTGCAGACACAAAAAGATCCCGGATCGAGTGAAAGTTTATCGCCTCCAGCGTCCGAATGCCCGTCCCGCTAGCGGTGCCTGCAAAATTGGTAAACAATTACACACGACGATTGAGTCGTTCGAGAATTCGTATGGATGCAATTTGAATAAACACGTGCTGGTGGCGCGATGCTGACGCTGGCGAAATTACGATACATCGCTCGAATACCCGATCGGATCTACGAGCACGCGAACGATCCGAGGTTGCCGTTTTGTTACGTGATTTCCACAGCCGAATCCTTCCAAAGTCGTTATCCGATAATAAAATCGCGCAGCGTCTAACAACATTATGACGAGGAAAAAAAGAAACAAAAATATTTCTAAATAAATATAATTAATAATAAAAAAATTAGCGAAACATTTTGAAAAAAATGCCCATTGTCACCTCGAACGATAATTCAGTCGACGTCACGAAAAAATTCATTACGAACACACTCCTGTTAGGACACAAAACGAGTCACGGCGATCGGTCAAATTTTTCATACGCGATCGACATCCCATTTTCCCTTCGGTAATGTCAACGACACTTAAAAAGTAATTTGCCTCGATAGATAGAGGATCGAAAAGAAAGAGACTCGGCCAACGCGTTTCTCTGAAATTATGCATAAGCCCGGAATGGTATTCATCCATTTTATATATATCTATTATTTTTTTTCACGTCACAACTGTTCCCTCGGTGTCGTTATCGTCCTCTTTTTATCGCTTAGCTGATTTTCCGCCTCTACACACACGCATGCATCACAGCAGTCTACAGTGTACAGAGTACAATGGGCTCGACGCTTAGGGCCTCGTCCATCGTTCCAGACTTGACTACTTCCCGCTGATACCAATCTTCGCCTATCGCGAAGCCGAACTTTCGCTGCTGTACAGGTTCCTAATATACCGACGCACACTGTATATCGAAGAAGTTCCAAAACAATCACAAATTACGCTTAGCGGAACCGACATAAATTATTCTTCGATAAAGCGATTTCTTCGTTTGTGTTTTGTTTATCCTCGAACGACGCTTTCGGGACAATGGAAAGTGTATTTCGTCAGAGGTCGCTCCAAGGACGCGTTTAGTTTTCCGTTTAATTACGCTTAGCGGAACGGACATTAATTATTCTTCGAAAAACCGATTTCTTCCTTTGTTTTTTTGTTTAACCTCGATCGACATTTTCTGGACAATCGAAAATGTATTTCGGCAGAGGTCGCTCCAAGGACACGTTTAGTTTTCCGTTTAATTACGCTTAGGGGAACGGACATAAATTATTCTTCTAAGAAGCGATTACTTCGTTTGTTTTTTTTTTTTTTTTTTGTTATCCTCGATCGATTCCGTCGCGTCAATCAACAATTTATTTCTGCAAAGGTCATAACAAGGACACGTCTCGTTTTCCGTTTTTTTCTATTCTCACAGCTGTGTATCGTAATTTACCCAATACACTTTTTCTTCAACTCGGTTAATCGCTTCCTGTGTTGTTTCTCTTAGTTTTCCGACCCGCCACACCTTCCCCCCCTTTGCGGACTCTCAACGAGCTGCGAATGTCGTGTCGAGTCACCTGCCGCGAGAGAGTGTGTAAAATCGTGAAACACGATTTTCTCATTACCCGACCGCAAACACTTTCCTCTCGAAAAGCTCTTGTTTGCCACTACCACTTTCCCATTATTCTTCCGTCCGTTCGAATTTAACGGGAGTCGACTGCCGGAGAGACTGTAGGAACGAGAATGTCCTCGTAGATTTGCTGTTTCATCGGTACACCTTTGTGAGCTAACCGAGAATGATAAATATTAGACCGTTTACATTCTTTTTTATCTCAAATCCGCTTAAGTTATCAGCGATAAAAGTCGTTATAATTTTTTTTATCATTGTAATTGATATTTAAAAAATATTTGCGACTGGAACTGACAACATCAAATATTCGGAATTTTTTATGTCCTCGAGATATCTGCATGAAATCAAATTTCATCTTTGGCAAGTCTCTATATAATGCACGGCTTTAGCAAGAAAAAAATTGCTAACTTGTAGAATTTACGAACACACGAGTTACGAAAACGTTTTTCGCACCCGTATCGTACACAATTTTATCTCACGAGGTGTGAAAATTACACACGCGAAGCGTGCGCAAAATCGCCATTTATCCCACCGAGTGACATAAACATCTTTATAACATCAAACGAAAAATGGTAAAAATATTTAATTAAAAAATCAAACGAAAAATGGTAAAAATATTTAATTAAAAAGGTAAAAAGCTTCGGCCCCGAGAATGTTGCACCGCGGCAATCGAAAGGAATTTTTTGCCGATAAATTGACCCGGCCTGGCCTTAATTCCCCGGCAATCGCTGTGAAAAATCTCGGGTCTCGGAGGTCGTTGTCTTGAAATACAGGGCGCGATGTCCGTGCCAGTCGTGCTTTCAGCATGCAGAAAAGCGGAGCTGCACCAGCAGCAGCAGCAGCGGCGGCGTGTAAGTCATCAGAAAACGTCGTGCGGGGTTCTTCGGTCGGTTGTTCGCGGAACGCTTGTGCAGCATGGAAGAAGGCAAAGCTGAAAGGCTAGACCGGCGTGGAGAGAGTCAAGCCTGGCAGCCAGTTGCCCGCTCGTCGTAAATGAAAATCAATAGTTTTCCTTCTGCACAGGGAGTCGGGGGCGATGCACCTGGTCTCCACCGGCACTCTCTCGTTCTGGAGAACGAAGGGTCGCGGACCTAGTTAACAGTCATCCGGGCCACCTAGCTTCCGTGCGTCGAACGTATACATGCCTCGATATCCATAATGCCCCTTACACCCCCCCCCCCCCCCCCCTCTTCCCCTATTCCCCATCGAGACATGCTACCCTTTTATACACTCTGCCGCAATCTGGAACGATTTGTCAGCTCACTTTGATCCAGTTTCGATTCAAGTCTTAATTCCAGCGCTGCGCCAAATTGAACATCCGTCCGTTTGACGAAGCGACGAGCAACAACCTCGAGCTGAGCACGTGCTTCTAACGATGCTCCCTCCGCACGCTACTCTACAACGATTAACCCTTCAAACCCGTCGAGCCGCTTTCGCGTTCATAAAAATTCTTTTTGTCTCGAGAAATAAATATCTAAATAAAGTAGAACCTCGATTAGCCGAAAAAATTGGGGTACTAGTTCGGATTAACGATTAGCCGGATAATGTAAATTTGAAGACGAAACATAACAAACTTACGTAATACATTAGAAACAGTGATAACGATGTGTCGGTCTCGCCTTGACAAAAATTCAAATTTTTTTTTTTTCACCCTAGAGGTGGAAGTATCGTATTGTAATCGAGGTTGTACTGTAAAATAAATAAATAAATCAACAGATAAATAAAAAAATAGATAAATAAATAAATAGACATAAATTAATAAAAAGAGTTGGTCGACGACCCCGAAAGGTGTTGAAAAGGTATGCAAAGATTCGGCGCGCTAGTTTGATCGGATAGGAGGCATCGCGGAGTTTCCGCCGGCGGGGACGAGCCATTACAGCGTCACGCGACTTCCTGCGACTAATTTGAGCCAGGGAGCACGTCACGTTTTGATATATCAGTCGTTTGTGTTCCTCTTTCGTCGGTATCTCGATGCTATCGGTGGACGACCGATCGATCGCGTTAATTTTTCTTCGCTGCCGGTCACTGCCACGCCCAGCCTCGATTACGCTATGTATAAGTTTTACAACTCGAGTTATAAAGTACCCTTCGAGCATGTACAGTCGAGCTTTATTCTCTGAAACGGTCCAAGTTTCGATTTATAAAAAGAAAAGAACATTTTATTTTTACATTTTAGAATTGTCTTTGAGCGGAAAATCTATTGGACTTATTTTTAACAGACCACTGTGGCTTCACTGGGAGATAAATTTGACACGAACTGATCTTTCTCGTCAGAAAAAGAGCGAATTATTTTTGGGCGAAAAATCTGTTGAACCAATTATTCTGTTCGCATCCACTGTGGCCTATATGCTTCGCTGGTAGATAAATTTGACTCGCACTGATCTCCCTGGTGAGCAAAAAATTCAATGCGTTTCCTTGACATTGAACTCATCGTCTCGATATTCCCCCCCCCCCCTTCCCCCCACCGAGTTATACGGCCGAGCTCGAATCACCTCTGTCCGATGCACTTGGCGGTTGTGCATCGGCGTATATTGAGTCGGGGCGAAGAAACTGCAGGCCTCGGAGAGCACGCGCACTGTGCGGGCTCGTCCGGTACATGGCATTGCGCGCCGTGGAATCGTAGAGTGCCATACCGATACCGCGTGCTCGTTAACTGCGAGCTAATATAGCGAGCCGCGTCCAGAAAAGTTATGCGCATGCCTTATCGACGCTTGTGGCATTCCGGTCATAGATATCTTCGATCTTTGACGTGCACACAACGATTTCAGACGATTATCCATCCAATGTATTTCCCTTGCGAGTTTTCCCAAGTACTTTCCCGCTCCGGGGCGCACCGACGCGCGAGACTCTTAACTACCTGCTGCTACTATTGCTGTGGAATTCGTTTCTCTCCTAGGCACTCGCCAACCGAGAAATCACTCATATTAGTCGTTGTGTAATTTTTTTTAATATTTTTTTTTTATAGTGGATGCGATCGATCGCGTAATCGCGACGTCCAGAATCGACCGATCGCTCGAGAACAATCGCAGTTTAATTTACACTCGCGTGATACTCGGACTCGTAATTTTCCACTGGTTCGCAAGACTCGCGGCGGTCGGCTGGACGATCTATCGGCTCGGGACGAATATCAGAATAAAATGTATATCGCGCATATTTGTGTACCGATAAAAGTTTTGTTTTTAATTCGTGAAAGGTGTAGGAAAAACGAAACAGAGGTTTTTGTTCCTATGAGATAAAACTTTCTTTTTTTGCGAATGACATTGGAGATACAGAAAGGGTTTTTGAGTTTTTTTTTCCTACTTGCATAATATACGCGAAACTACTATTACGCTGATGCACAGGTGTAAAAGTCGAAGCCACGTGCATTGTTTTCCACTGCAATTGCGCAAACCGCGAATGATACTCGTGCAGCCGGTAACTGGATAGCACCTTTTGTTCGACAAGCTGCTGCCGTATGTACGAACGGCTAGGTAGGGAACAAATAATTACCCAGATGATAATTTAAAAAAAATTAAGTGGTGTCATTTGAACTACGAAATGTAAATGATACCATTTTGAAAAAAGGTTGGCATTTGCGTTTTTTTTTTTTTTTTCGCGACACTTCGGTATCTCGCGCTAGCGAAAAGCGGAAGCGAATTGCTGTCCGCTTTGCACATGTTTAATTATTGATGATAACGGGGGATCGATGCCGCAACCGGCTCTGCCGACCAGTGTTCCCACACGGCAATATATATATTTTAATGCCCATAGTCAGATAGAATCGTCGAGGGATCCTCTTCGCCCTCCCCCGCCCTCGGTTCACTCGCTTATGTGAAAGAACTTGCAGATATGTGTACAAGCGAAGTACTGGCCGATGGCGAGGACACCAGAATTCGAGCTCCAACCGGTTGAAGGCTTTTTTTAGCGAAAGTGGTAGAACCAGTTATTGGATCGGACATAACTTACCCCGAGGGAATTCATCGCTATTCGAACGCCACTCATGCCTGACAGTATCTATTCTTTATTGCTGGTACAGTCATCTTCTTGCGCAATTTTTTTCATGCTCGACTGACGAATATCGTACTGATTTGAGGGTACTCTGAAAAAATTATTCAGAGTAAAAAAAAAATGTACTAAAAAAAATTAAACAAAAACTTTATAAAATATAAAAATATATAAAATATCAATTCCTTTATATTTTTATATTTAATATTTGCCCTTAATGACGAATATGTAAATGTAGAGAAAGATACGTTTCGGGAAATATTCTTCCCATTAAAAAAATTTGTTTAGAAAAAAAAATCATCTATCATAGTATCATCGTTTTTAATTTTTGCGACCGACAGGATAACCGTCGCCATGCACGAACGGCCGAACATCAATAGTCGTCGGCATGTGGCATAGGCGACGTTTTTCAACGACCGGGCAATTAACCATGCCGCTCCCATTTGTTATTTGGGCAATTAAGTCCCCTCGGTTTATTACGCAAGTACATCTCCGAGATCGACACGTTACGGATGATCGCATACACATGTGGCCTCCAGAAGTGGAACTTTTATTGTTTTATACCAGCGCGAATATGGCCTGTCTCCGCACTCGGGCCGAACACGCCGCGCGCGAGAAGAGACACAATAACGATTAGAGTCAGCCAGGCTATACCGGAGAACACCGGATTATTCATATATATATATATATATACATCCATATATATATATATATATATATATATATATATATATATATATATATATATATATATATATATATATATATATATATATATGTAACACTATAATGGTGTCTAAAATTTCACGCACGATAGTTTCGCAACGCCTGTAACGCCCGTATCCATCAAAGAATGACAATCGCGAATTGTTTTTAATTTTTAATTTTTTTTTTCTATCGACTAAACTACAATTGGTCCGTCACAAACGATCCGACTCGCCGCCCATCCATCCAGCGTCCAGTGACACGTGTCGGTTTAGCACATCGTAGAATTAGATGATATTTTAACAGCTGTAGATAGATCCGAGGGTGTCAAAGAGAACGATGTAACACGAGCGGTTGTCACGTACCTATTCTTCACCGGGTCATCCACGGTGATCGCTCACCTCCCTCTTTAAACCGTCATGGTAGTTGTGAGGCAGACGGAACTCTTCATTCCATTACGATTAACCGCACGGCGGGTCGGCGAAGCTAGAGAAATTCTCGGCGAAGGCGAGATAGTTTTTTTGAAATCTGGGATTCGGTTCGGCGAGCTGCGAATTGGGTACGAAGCTTGTTGTTTTCATTGGTAACCTACAATTAGATATCGCATGAGTCGAAGTTATTCGTCTTACCGGAACGTTTGCCGAGTTTCATGTGGTTCGGCCGGTTGGATGTATCTTGTAATTGTTTTAGTTACTATTTTTTTATTTTATGTTTATACTTGGGTTTGAAGGTTCAATCGATGGCGGAGACAAATAAATGTATTCAGAGTATTCTATGGGTCATGGTTACACGCCGACCGGCTGGCCGGCGACACTAGCGCCAAATCGGCCGCCCAAAGCTCGTACCCAGTCAGCTGTTCTCTTCATCCAGTTGCGAAGATCTGACGGTGAACATTTCTTTAGGGCTATTATTATTGTGTTCGATTATTTTTTCGTCGATCGTCAGTGTCTCGACATCACTGTATAATTATTTAAACTTTGTCCTCGACTGCGAGTCACGGTGACTCGGTGTATGTTTATGGGATCAATGCACGGGACACGCGAGTTTTACAAAGTACCGACTTACTGGATCCTCTCGGAATGCGCTTTGTATTACAATTAAGCGATTTCCGGCTAAAGGCTAGAACAAACGTCGGAGACAGAAAACTCATGCCTATAGCCTTGCACAAAGCGACCTTGGAAACGGTCGCTCTGTTTGGCTGCCCGTGACACTATTCTCGATAAACAGTGGCCTGGGTGCGGAAATGTAATTTAAAAAAAAAAAATTACGAAAAAAATATCATCTTCGCCTTGAGATGCTTGACGAGCGAGGAAATAAAAAAATTAAATGTATATGGAGGACGAATCGTGCGGAACGCGAGGAGGATGTTTGCTTCGAAATTGTATACTGCGATGCAACGTGAGCGGCGCCGATGACGATAAAGGCCTTTATCGAATTGCATACACGATTTCCCGCGTAATCAAAGACTTATCAATCGCACGAGACCTCGCGCGCTTTCTTTTTTTTTTTTTTGTTGCACGTTATGCGCACATCGCTGAAACGATTTCTCTGCTGTTTTCCGGTGTAGGATGGTTAACATGTTGCACGATTTTATTTATTTTTTTGCTACTATGTTTCATTGACGCACGACAACGTTGGAGCTAAAATAGCATAATCGCTGCGTGAAGAACGGCGAGCCTTTAGTACTATGTATAAATTATTTAGGCGAATTTACATTGTCCGGAGTGTACAAAGCCGCTTGTGCACATTCAAAAATCAATGCACAGTTCTGAAGGTAGAATTTACGAGACAAGTGTTTTAACCCTTCATAAGTCGCACCTGTATCTCCACGCTTGCGCCACCGTGGCAACGCGTGGCCCCCACTTCGCATCCGTTACCCCCATTTTGGTACGGTTTCGGGTGTTGTGACTTATAAAGGGTGGAACTCGATTCAGTAAATAATAATAATATTCTTAAAGTATTTTTATTTTTTTTTTCAAAATCTCAAACAAATGCGTCAGATATGATTTTAAAAAAACAGGAAAGTTGATAAAATTAAACAAACAGGAGGAAGTCACAAGTTCCGTTTCTCTGAGCCTTATCTTAGCCCCACAATAATCATTTTATGTAGATAACAAGTGTGGAGCTCAAATATTTTTTTGAGGAAGTTGTGCAAGTCAAATATTGTCGAAGCTGTGACATTGATTTCGCGAAGAAAAAACAATAAAATTCCAAAGTCATGCGTCGCTCTCCTTATCGTTGTTGCTAGTCACGAGAGAGTCACGGGACTGGTGTGCACGAGCATAAACGTAATTGCGGCGATTAGTAAAATAGTTAAATAATACAAATCGTGCGATGTTCCCGAGCGCGCGTGACGATCCCACCTCACGGTACGCGGATATGCGGAAAGCCTTCGCCGATTGTTCGCGATCGGTTCATGGATCTCCGGCTCCCGCCCAGCCACCACGACAGACAAGATCTAGGGAACGACTAGGCGTCCTCGTTATCTCGTGGCCTTGCAACAGGTGTACAAACCTCGGGACTTGGCGCGCTGTCTCGCGTTTCCCCGTTGGAAATATCGCCTCGCAAAATTTATCTATTATTTATTTATTCATTTATTTATTTATTTATTTATATATATATATATATGTATTTATTTGTATATATATATATTTGTTTGTTGGTTCATTTATTTATCTACGGAGTATAATTTTTTTAATAGTATACACTGACATGCATATCGAAGGATCGAATAGTTTGTCTTTTTGTTATTCTGAATTCGTAAGAATGAATTGAGGTAGTGCGATTGATAAAAGTTATGTAAAAGCTAGCTTTAACCGCACTTGATGGAACGCGCAACGCTCTGGATGACTCAGAGAGAGCGTGATTCATAATCGGCACGGGACCTTGATTACGTGCAATTTTCGAGATGACGACTCGAGCAGCCGCCACGATTGAAGCAGCAAAAACCTCGAAATGATACTTGTGACCTTTTTGTCTTATTGGTTTCGTTTATTTATTTTTTCAGGTCCCAGCACGTGGGTGGAGAGATTCCCAATGGCGGCGGGTTCGCGGCAGAGTCCGGTGAACATCGAGACCGATCGTGCAGAATCCGACCACGAGGCTCTAAGTAGCAAGCCCCTGCGATGGAAGTATCCGGCTACGGCGTCCCGGAAGTTAGTTAATCCGGGATATTGTTGGCGGGTGGACTGCGACGGCGATGGCACACGTGAGTTATATTTTTATATACGTATGTGTATATGTATAGTGACAGCGGGGCAAAATGGACATTATTTCCACTTTTGTTACGGTACATAAAAGGTCTCATCTGAAGTTGGGGACTTTGGTCCATTTTGCCCCGAACTCCCCTACATGCACTATTTCCTGTACCACCAACCTCCAATCTCGGCAACAGTTCATTTTTCTCGAGACAAATATTTAATCAATCGTTATTAAAGCCGGTAAAGCTCGCTCAATATATATATATTTTTTAATATTCATAACAAGTTAACTAATAATCATAATAATAATTCACGATACTGTGGGTCCGTTTTGTATCAGACTCCCCTGCATGCAATATTTCTTGTACCACCCACGTCCAGCCTGGGGACAGCCTATTTTTCTCGAGAAAAATATTTAATCAAGCAAAGCCGCCAAAGCTTGCTCAAGATATATATATTTTTTTAATAATAATAAGTTAATTCCACGAGACTCGACGTGACGCATTAAATTCCCTTCTTCAACGACTTCTTTGTCCCTATTGCCCGACCCGCCGACGCAATAAAAACTCTTGATTAACTCGTCGCAATCCACCGAACGGAGTTATTCAATTGTTCGAATAACAACTTAAAAAATTCCACTGAAATTTCATGGTTAAAAAACACGAAAAGTCGAAATAGCAGGTATAAAAATGTTTTATCGGTAGCCATGAAGGGATTATCAAGAAGTGAAACAGTTGAGTCAACAGTTCACCTAGCACGTGAAACGTAAAATTCGATGCGTACGTGATAAAAATTAAGCAAACGGAATTTTTTTTACGTATTCCGAAAAAATGTGTAACCCGATAGCGAAAAATAGACGAGAAATTGTTAAAACAAGAATCCCGAGAAGATAAAGCAGGTGCGTGGAACTTTTGTGTGTTCGGTTAGCTGGTTTGCAGAGCTCGCGTTTCGTCGCGGTAGCTCAGCCGAGTTAGCGCTCGGAGTGTAATGAATCGTAAGGTGACTTGTCCACGGTCGTGTCTCTATCGTTCCATACACAGAGCTCTGGTCCCCCCCGACGCTGGGGCAAAAGCGGCCCGTGATCCGCAACAGCAATGACCTACCGCGCAATAGCTAATCGAGCGTATCCGGTAATAGAGAACGATAGCAGAGAGAGTTACGCTCGCGCAAAACGCTACGGTTTTTTAATCAGGAAAATTCCGGCGCGAACCGGAATTCTCATTATTTTTTTCGTCCTATCAACGGTTACGCTAATGAGGGCGAGCAGGAAACTGTTTAATTATGATTCCGAATATCAAGTGCTATATGTTTAATTCTATTCAATCTAAAAAAATAAACGTGAACTTTCCGAATTTATATTCACGAGAAGCGGAATAAATTTATTTTATTTTCGTTGAATGGAACACAATTTTTTCAACGATTATTTTGCTTCTGACTAAAAATATTTTCTTCATGATTTTTTTTTTTTTTTTGCAGTGTTGAGCGGTGGGCCGTTGATGGACGACATCTACAAGCTGGAGCAGTATCACTGCCACTGGGGATGCAGCGACTCGCGGGGCTCGGAGCACACCGTGGACGGACAGGCGTTCGCTGGAGAGGTGGGTTAGCCCATACGCTCGAAACAAATATATCATATGCAAATAATAACGATTGCATTAACAGACTGTCTGGCCAGATCTCGCGTGTTTCGTACCGTGATGCAGATCGGTGCTCCACGGTCGCGTTTATAACACAGTTTCAGCGAAGTTTTACAGCTCACCTCGGTGATAATCCGCGCTATCGTACAGTCTCGAACGACTCGTTTTAAAAGCGGACAACAAGATATGTAAGCAATCTCGGTGGTTCGTGAAAAATTGTTGCGCGGACTTGGACCCCGCGGGCGTCGCAACGTTTGCATAAATGCATTAATTCACTTTTTTCTTCTTCTTTTTTTTTAGCTAAGTATAAAGAAGCAGAATGCAGAAACGAGTTAGCGGCGAGATTTATCGAGACTCGGCGCACACGTCGACCCGGTTTAGATCCGAGCCCATATTTTATTCAGCGAGTCACGTTCCCCTCATCGTCCGTTTCTGTTTGCTTTTCGTTCGCGCGCTCGAACCACCCCGGTACGATTCTCTCAGAGTTTCTCGTGTCGCCTCTTGTGTACCGTCATAATCGGACCAATATTATACAAGAGGCCAGGAAACAATCGTTCGTTAGCTTCGTCATTGTTTGCTGTATGTATGTCACAGTATACAAATCGCTGCTGGAAATACCAAGAATCACAGCGTCGGGCCACGTGCGCCGGATGCAATCGAGCCGAAGTCGCACGAAAATGCAGGGTCGAGGCGCAATTGCATCGGCGAAATAACAAACAGTCCACGATGGAGATTCGATAATATTTTCTGAGACGTATTTAGACGGGACTCGTCAACGCTCGGCCAAACGAAACATCGGGCAGGTTCGCGAAAAAAAAAAGATATCGATTTAAATACAAAATTTAAGATTTCTTGTTCTGTTTAAAAAAAATAAATTAAAAAATGTATAATACTTTTTCGGATCGCTCACGGGTCCCAAACGTGTGCAGAAGCGATCGGAGGACCGAGCGCCCATCATTAATCGAGAGTTGCATCGGCTACAATTAAGAAGCCTATTAAACGAGTCAATTGCCAATCGCCATAGCGGAACGGTGCCGGGGGCGCTCCTTCCCCAACTGCGCAGATTCGCGTGTGCGTCCACGACATCGCTGTCACTATGATCCTATGATCAATATATTATATGTATATAATAATATAAAATATTAAAACATTTTAAATGTAGCCTTCTTAGAATAATCTATAATAATGCTTCGGTGGTCACGTAACGACGACGACTCGCCGTCAGTGAACCGCGGGTCACCTAACGATCAATTATCGATACACACGCAGTCGGGGGACAGTTGAAGCTCTCCTTCTTGACTTCTACTCCGTTGCCGTTTAAGATTCGCGGACTCGATGACGCAACATCGCGGATTTATAAAAATATATCGGCACACTCGACGAATAAAAAAAAACGTCCATTTTTTTCGGTCGATCGGAATTCCACGAAACATGATGTTATACAATGTTGTAATTTATTGTTCATTGAAAAGAATTTTTTTTTCATGTTTTTCAGTTACACCTGGTACACTGGAACACCACCAAGTACAAGACCTTCGCCGAGGCAGCCAAGGCGCCTGACGGCTTGGCCGTTCTTGGAGTTTTTCTCAAGGTCAGTAGTTCGATTCACTTTAAAGCTTAAATTTTTGTTTTATTGGATATTGTTTTGATCTTGATACGCTTCGTGGGGAGTCGATACAGTTTTAATGCGCCGGCTCAAAAATAATTAATATACAGTCAAACTTTTTATTTTTCTATATTTATGTCCCTCGAGCGGGTACATGACGCGATGTAATTATCATCGGCTTTCTGCATGCTTACTGATCTTTACTTTGACCCCACCTAGGCTCACTAAATTGGTTCTTGTATCGCTCTTCTTTTTCTTTTCTCTTCCTGTTTCATTTCACGACTAGTTTTTAATTAGGTTTAAGTTGCTTTGTAATTTCTGGTCTTTGGGGGATTTATCTCAGGCCCAGTAAATGTCTATCTATATACTCGGTACCGCATGCGGCGTAATGGGATGAATATGAAGCCCCAGTCGAGCTATTTTCAATTCAACCCTATCGTGACACGCCCTGCTCTAACCGCACCCCTCTACGACATGTTGACCGTACATAACGTCCTCTTGGACGGCTTCACGTGAAACCTACATCCGCCTTACCTATCGGGATCCAAAGCTTTTACGTAAGACGTAAGCTCTCCGAAACAGAATCCCCGAGCGCAGCGTGATTACACACGAAAGGGGGCAAACAACAACAAAAATTATATGCAGGTTAAAATAATTTCTGAGAAACAATGTCGATGCAATATGTATAAACTGGTTGTCGATAATAGTGCAAATATATTTTTAGAATACCACTATCGTTGACGTTACGTAAACATACGGAAATTACTGGGCTGTTGAGGAGCAACAGAGCCGATAATATATCGCTCTATTATTAGCTATCGCGGATATAACTAATTGGTTCTCACTCCCGTTCCTACAATTACCGAGACGTTACGTTTTTTTTTTTTTTTTTTTTACTTTTCTTGAAGTTAGAATACTGAATTTCGTATAAACAATAGTTCTGGCAATAAACGTTTTCGAGAATAAAAAAATTGTTAAACTCGTCGTTTAATCAGGCTAGAGAAGTGCATTTCTACGGTATTGTCACGATTTTTCCCAACAGACCCAATGTTACGCAATAGACATTCCGCGAAGCCGTTGAAGAGGGGACGAGCAGCGTACTGTCAGAACGGATGGTGCATTAAGTAATAAAACGATCGGACTGTTTGCGTAGGTCAATATCCATTCCATTCGCGGATTAAAGGCAAATTTATTCTGTACGGAATTCCACTTGCATTAGGCCCTCGCATGCGCGAAACACGTGCATACTCCACGTGTGAAAAAAAAAAAAAAAAAAAAAAAAAAAAAAAAAACACACACAAAGAAGAACCGCTTGGCGGAACAAAACTTTGTTGCATAAGACGCGCTAAAATTATGCATCTCCTTCGAGGATAATTTATCGTTTGGCATTCAACAATGTCGCCTACGACATTCTTTCGGTCATACCTCAGTTGTTTTTTATTTTTCTCACGCGCTCACTGTTCAACGATTATCATTATTTTTACATATCGTGATTTATCTCGCGAGGAAACGCGCGGAGAAAAGAGATCTGCATCGCTTTATTCACACGTCGCATTTACGAATTGAAACAAAAAAATGCTCTCCTACTCCGTTTCCGTATCTGGTCTTCACAAACGTGCGATTGAAAATCGATTTCTCTTCGCAGTCACGGGACGCTAAATTATTTATGAAGTCGAAAGAAACGAGAACTGCGGCTCATGAACTAGGAAACGGACATTGTTTTGCTCGAATCAAAGTTCGTTCGCAAATGAATATTTTATAACGCAACGTTCGATGGAAAAAAAGAAAGAAAAAACACCGTTTGTTTTGACGCGCAGCGATTGCGGACCCAAGCTCGACCTGGACGTTGCTCACTGCCTGGGCTTTGTATAAAAAATTGTGTCGTTGAGCCTGAAGAATCTCTTGTTAATCTTTTTAATTTATTTATCGATTTATTTATTCGTGTGTTTACGATCAAGCCCTTTATACAATATTGATGATTATACACGTACAAGTGTGAACATAATACGAATAATCCACCCATACAACATCTGAATCGGTACATTTGAAACGCATTTTTTAACTTTAAAAAATTTTCTTTTTATTTTCCACAGGTGGGAAAAACGCACGAGGAAATGGACAAGATCGCGCGCATGCTGCCCTACGTCTCGCACAGGGACGAGATAGTCGAGGTCATTGAACCCATCGATCCCAGCAAGCTTCTCCCCGGTGAGTTTACATTAATCATTTCCTGCCCATTTTACAGTGTGACTAAAAAAATGTGTTAACTAGGCAGAGGGCTTGATTAATTAACGCTAGGGTTAAGTTACGTCCTCTGTCGAAGCTTCCCGCTTAATCGCATTCCCCAGAATTAAAAAAAAAAAAAAAAATACTCCAAGAGGACGAAAAGGCTCGGCTCGTATTAATAAAGCGTTGTCGCCTTTTTTTTCTCGCCTTTTGATATGTGCTCCCGAAAACCACACAGTACGCGGCGGACGAGTCGGCGCTCATAAGTGCATTAATCCGTGCATGCGCTGGGCCGACCGAATCATACGGCAAGAGAACAAGTGTGGTTACCAAGGTTTGTTAATATACCTACTATCTTGTCGCAACCGGTGAGACACGAGTTTACGGCACCGGGCAATATCCGATGGCTCAGAATCAAAAGGTCGTAACCCTAATCGTTTAACTTTAACATTTACACCCTTCTGGTTCTGATTCAAGGTGTGCCGTTCGTATATGCTGATAAGTGTTATTAAAAATTATCGACACGCTCTAGCACCGTAAATGTTGATGGCTTTATGCCTTAACCGTCGTTAGCTTCCTCGCTTGCTTATTTAGTTTTACTCGTTTCTAGAATTTCATCGACTTGGGTAGTTCGTTCATTACGGCGGTACTATTAGAAATAAATAATAGTCCAAGTGCGCCGATCCGCAGGGAAATTAACGGCGATATAAATATCGACTGCACGCGAGTTTACGTGTCTTTAATCATTTTAATGGAATTTGAGAAAGATATTTTTGTTGTTTTTTTTGTCCATTCGAGAGGCCGAGGAAATTCGCAATCGTCACGTTGGGGGGGGATTTCATCGTCTCTTGACGAAGCAAACGTTAATTGCAGCACGTTCATCGAGCCGACATGCACCTCGCATGGAGATAGTGATTTTTTTTTTTTTAGTTGAAAACAAAAGGATTGTTAATTTTATGTTTTATATAAATAAATAATTTATTTTTATTTTGTTTAATTCGAACAATCAGACGACAACGGGTACTGGACTTATCTTGGCTCGCTGACAACTCCACCGTGCAACGAGAGCGTAACTTGGGTCCTGTTCAAGAAGTACATCGAGGTGTCCCATCACCAGCTCAACATCTTCCGCAATTTGAGAAAGTTTCCGCGAGGCGACGAGTGTCCCTGCCATGACAATCACGGAGCGGTGAGTTTCCACTTCTCGCATCCTCGTCGGTCGAATTTCCAATCGAGCGCGATAGAGAAAAAAAAAAATTCGGACTAAGTAGAGGAGAGCCTGGACAAAACGGTCAATTTTGATCAATTTTACCAATTTTTGCCAGAGCATGAAAAGAAGACGGAGTGTTCTCTTTGATGGTTGAACACTGGTCCATTTTGTCCCGTCCTCCCCTACATGAAACATTTATTTGTTTTATCACATTGGTGACTGCGAGTCACGTGAAAAAACATCGACAGGTATTCGAACCCTCGGGTTTCTTTTGTAAATGTTTAAGGTGATCAACAATTTCCGTCCGCCGTTGCCATTGGGAAATCGGGTTCTTCGCGAGTGCGGCAGCTTGTAAAGAGTTCGATCTTATCGTGAGGACTCGACGACGCTCGCGAGGGGATCGAGGAATGCTTCCGGCTCACCCACGCTGCACCGTTCCCACATACGGCTATTCCGGGGGGTTTTTTAACCCGAAGAGGAGAGGAGGGAGAGGGGAGAAAGGGGCGGAGTGCGCCATCAAATTTCGGTGAATTCTGACAAAACTACTCAGAATAAAAAAAAAAACCGACCGATCCAAGCACGGGATCGCAAATTCAATTTTTTATCTGATCGATTTTTTTCAACTCCTCCAGAGAATCAATAATATTCTGTAACGCGACGAGAGAAAGTTTAAAAAAAAAATTACCTTCCGCTTTCTACGCTCGCGATTCGACACACACAATCAGCTAACAAAATTCGGTGTCGGATTTTTTTCTTTTCATTTACGAGATATACACACTATATGTAAAGTGCAATTAAAACTGACAATTTACCAACACGTGAACTTGTCTTTTTATGAAAAATAATAATAACAATAATAATAAATAAAAATCGTGCCTAATGTCCTTTACATCCGAAACGATCGAAAGTTACTAAGCCATGGTGTCTTACACGCTTGCGTAATTGTTGCGTTATATTTATCGACAAATAAATGTGCATGGATTTTCTAATATATTGAAAGTTAAATGTGGATCAATCCGTACGATTTTTCTTGACGTCGGACATTTTTTGACATTTGTTGTTGATATATTTTAATTCCCGAAGTCAAAAGTAAAATCCTCTTTTATACACACCGTTAACCCTTTGAAGTAAACTTCAAAAATTAATAACGACATTATTACCCTTGAAAAGTAGGGTACTCAATTTTTGAAAACACTCGCAGACACCGATCGGTTCTACGACGGTGCCGTCAAATTTTCGGTAACAGGATTCACCCATTTAATAGATACAGCACTTTACCACAGGCAGGATATTATCGTGCTTCAAAGGGTTAGTCATGCGGTTAATGGTGAATCGAAAAACTAAAAATAAAAATAATTGCGGTATCGCTCCGGCAAGTTTCGGAGTTTGATAAACATTATATATATATCTACGATATATAACTGTATTTGATTATGGCGTAAGTGTTTGTGTGTTTATATAAATAACATATGCTGTATTCGTGTTTGGGGTCGGCGCGATGCCCTAAGAGTAACCGATGATCGTGACCGATCCATGATCTAATTATTATAATCCAGCATCGGCCACGCCCGGTTTGATATGTAATCATTATTATCGTTAATAATCCTCGTTCCGTCATCGTGGCAATATTCACGCACTTTTCGTTTAATCAGCGATCTATTTAAAACATATAATCATCATCCACGACATACTGTCCCACACAGGCATTTTCGTCGCTGGAGTGTATACATATATATATATATATACAATATGGCCTGGATGTATCAGACGCGGGTGCGATGAAAATCTGGGACATGCACTCTTGCGACGAGCTTGTATAAATATTTATAGCTCTGTACTACTTACGGGAGCTCACATATACACCGACAAATATATATATAAATACTTTTATTTATATACTTCTTAGTATATTATACATATAGTCAAGAATAATATGTAACGTCGATTAGAGTGTAAACACTGTAAGGAAGCAACGTTTTTTTTCCGGCTTATCAGATATTACGATGAATGTTCATTCAGAGCCGTTACGATAATCATAGAAGACTACATAGTGAAGACAAAAAATTTAAAAAAAATGAAAATAACATGTTTTAGCAAAATATTTCCGTTACTTATAAACGATTCATGTGCTTCGACGTTAATGGAAGAAAAAGATAAAGATGAAAGGGTGGAGGAGATGAAACAAGCAAACTAAATACTTGTAGCTGTTTAGAGTAGAAGACTGTGAATCAGGCATGTTTGATATATGTCCATTGTGATAGTGACGAACTGATTGAAGAATAAAAAAAAATGACCGCGAGCACTCATATCCACGACGAGTTTGAGTAATTTCATCCTGCTCGATCCTTTTTTTCCTTATACAAGGTGAATAAGCAACCTGTGGCTTTCCCACTAGCTTCGATTACGAGGTCGATAATCCTTATCTTATCCATGCTTCCGCTCTAGAATTTGAAAAAAGATAAACCTCACGGATTGTTTATCGTTAAAAAAAATTAATAAAAAAGGTATTGCATATATACAACGTCTTAAAAAAAAATCAAGAATATCGAAGATTATTTTCTTGCAGAAAAATATGCTATTTTTTTTCTTAGAAGACTCGCGTTCCCTTATCTGTCTCGTATCGCCGAGTTTGCAGTTCAGCCGGCGACAGTGACTTTTACGGCAACAAGACTGGACCAAGGTCACTCCGAGATCGGAAAAAAAACAAAAAAACGAAAGAACCAACCCGTCAGTACTTGCTCTACGAACAGTCCACGTCAATTCCTCATAAAAGCCAAGTGTTCCGATAATTATGCGAGGCGAAACGAACCGATAAATAGAAAAAAGTAAAAAAGAAAACAGAAAAAAATCGGCAGATCTGTCTACTGGCTAAAATGTATAGTCGGTGCGGTTTGGGAAGTTCCATCGCGAACTTCGTACCCTAAACCCGTGACGGCATCACGTGCCCGCTCTCGCTGACTCGCCGCGGGCGCGTCGAGTGAATAAAACTGTTGTTTATCCCGCGGCTATCCCCGACGTCTTTGACTCTACTCGAAAACCGGTTAGCAGCTCCCGCGCGATTATTCCAGCTCTCGTACCTCGTACGTCCAACTTCTCCAGCCCGAGGTTACTACACTCCGACAAGTGTTTCGAAACCTTTCACCTGAAGCAGCGTTCACACACACACACGCGCATGTATGCACTAGACGGAGACGTGCACGGTGAAGCCAAAACTGGTTCGCACACGGTACAATAGTGTCTATTCTATACAAAAAAAAATCACCATTCTATAAGACGAAAAGAAAGATTCTATATGTTGCTCTATCGATTTTCCATCTGCTCTGATTAGAAACGGCGGCTCATAAATTATGCTGATTCGATCTCGCTACAGTGCGCTGCAATTGACATCCATTGTCGGCGATTAGGCGCTCGTCCGACCGCTCTCGTGGACTTGATTAAACGATTAGGGCGTGACGGCGCGACGAAAGCCTGCGACTGTTGTTACTACGAACGAAAGAGAAAAGGTTCCCGGAGCTCTCGAAAAAATTGATCGTGCATTCCGGGACCGTTTTTGTTTTATTTGGGACCAAAATGGAACGTCAGACAATCTAAAGTGCCGATAGGAAAAAGTACACAAGGTGAGGTATTTTCATCCATTAAATAAATGACTTCCGGTTCACTTATTTTGTGATCCGCTGGATGTCCATCTTGCCCCATTTTTTTTTTTTTCGTCATAGCCAAGATCGAACTTTGTGTGAATGGAGAGAGGATTTGCCAACATCAAGTACATCCGCGACGTTCTAATTGATATCCGCGACTGATGGCCGATAGGGAATAATCAACGATCGTTGAGCCGATAATGAAAGAAAGAACTCTCATTGGGTTTGCGGTCACGCGTACGCGATTGATGAGACTGAATGGAGGTTAGCCACTGGTGGCTCGCTCGGCGATCTCGATGGCTCGATGGTATGCCATAATTTTCCTACCGTAATAACAAGGAGCGTCGGATGGATGGGAAAAAAATTGTACGGGAGTGAAACTCGTCGCGGAGCCGAAGAGAAAGGTGTGACCCAGTGTGCAATAATGTTGACCCTGGAACACTACGAGAAGGTCCGGTGGACCCAAGCTATCAAAAAACAAACGGCGTAAAAAAAAATTATTTTTGATATTTTTGAAAGTCTAGTATCGGACACATGTGTGGTGTTAATGAGTAGAAATATGCACAGTGTTGTCGGGTCGACGAACTCGCAGCTAGATATCGTATATACGTCTGTGGGTAAAGAGTCGCATTCTCAATGCGCACGTCGCAGAGCCATCATTGGGAGTAGCCAGAGATTATTTTTCATCAGAGAACTGCGAATTGCGAACGAAAATGTCGGTAAACTAGGAACCTTGCTTCCATCTTCCGACCCAATCGTCGATAAAATGTTGTCTACTGTTGGTAAAATAGCTTAACCGATTGAAGCTATTTCGCGAACTTGCCTGCGACTAGTAAGTCGACAAAGTGAACGTCTTCTCGATTCAATGATGTTAAATACTGAATAGAGCACGGACAGTAATGTAGACCGCGGCGAAAACTTAATCTAGCTGATTTTAATATTTTTTTTATAAAAAAAATGATCATCCGATCGAGGATCACTCGAATCGAAAACTAAAAATAGAGTACGAAAGATGCCTCTATTGTCATTCATTTAATTGTTTTATTTCAAGAGAGGACAATTTTTATTATTATTATTATTATTTAATTCACTCTGACATGTACATGTGAATTGATGGATTTATGGGACGTCTATGAGGTCAAACTTCGTCGAAGATGACATTGGGTCAAATTTTACCACGTGAGAATTGTATGCAAGAAAATAATAACTTCTCAACATCGCAGATACACGTCGCCCACGTACGACAAATGATTCATTCGAATCGCCATTAGTTATTACGCTCTTCTTAATCATCGCGCAAGGTCTCAGTGGGTTGCGGAAACAAAAATGCATACTCGCTAAAAGAGGATCACCTGACTCGTCAAATGGCCGACAAACGGTGACATAATTCCGATGGAATTTTAATTATATTCACGAAAGCAATGTCTGGATTTTTTTTTTGCCCAATCCGGCTCAAGTACGAATAAGTCGCTTAGATTAATTAATTCGACGAAGATTAATACAATAGTTCGAATTGCAATACAATGAGTCATAAGTCGCAAGCCACAAGTAGTGGAATTAACAATTCCAGATTATTTGACACATATTATTATCATTCCTATAGAAAATAGAGACAGGTGACTGACAGTCTCGTACGATAGAAAAGTCATCAGCACCGTCGATCCTCGCGATATTCTAGAAAAAAAAAATGCTATCCTACATCGCGATCGGTTCGTTCGCATGCTTCTGCATAGTCGTCACACTATCCGATGAGTCAGAATATATTCAGCTAGTAATTATTTGCGAATTGCTCGCGCTGTTAGAGTACAGTAGTAGTTGGCGCATGCGCAGTCGAGAGGACGAACGCTGGGAGAACGCGAGAGGATCGAGAGAAGAGAGTCAGAGTAGAAGAGTCGCAGTACAAGTTCGAGTCTCGAAGAGTTTGCATCACTTGTGAGGATATCTTTTCTTGTGGAGTCAACATGGCCGTTTGTAAGTACAAAAAAAGATATAAACCCCTTAGCGATCAACAAGATCTAATAATAATTAAGAAGACAATAATACCCATGAACAAATAATTCGAACCCGCAAAAGCAATTAAATACTGTACCGAAAGAAAAGTATACGAATGTAAACTCCGTCGCGTTGGTATCTACCGGTAAAAAGTTTTATATTCGCGGATAACGGGGAAGGTGTTCTTAAAAAATAAGATAAATATAGGTATAAAAAATAGAGGCTGGAGATTATTTTTCGATAGAACGCGTAGTGGAATGCGTGAAGTTCAATGGGCCACGCTTCTAAATATAGTCAGGGCGGGGTTGCTGGTTTGACAAGCGAATCGACCGGCCGGCGTTTCTCGATCGCGTAGTTGGATCGTTCCAAGCCATCGAAATAAGACTTGTTATTCGGTAAAAGAAGAACATTCAAAAACTTGAATAAAAATAGCGACAAAACCGGCTTTGCAAGTTAAATGGTAAGTAGTCTCGATCCTCGCAGATTAATCAAGCCGGACAAGGAAGGTCGATAGTGCGTTAAGACGCCACGAAAGATCGATTGAATTTATGCAATGGCAATTAGCCTCGGAAAACCTGTTCGCCGGTGACGATTATAGTTGAGTTAATTTTTATAACTCGGAACAGCGCCACGGAATGAATATCGTCGTAGACGCTATCGGAATGTATGGTTTGGTGCCGCGTGCTTGGTCACTGGTGCTTCTCCACGGCCGACCCGGCTTTTCTCTTACGATGCTTCTATTCTAGGCTCGCGTCATTCGTCCATCCATTTCACGCTGTTGTCCTTGCGCACAGCGATTTCCAGCTTGCGTTTCGCAACTTGAAGCCAACTCACCGAACATCTTATGTATGTGGCTTCTTCTCTGAGCAAAATCGATATTTCTCTGCAGCTAAACACTGACGTATCTTACCATGCTCCACATCGTTATTCGCCTTAAGCGTATTCGTTATTCGCCTTAAGGACCTTACGCAGCTTTGTACATCCATTACGAAAAAACTGAATGGTAAAAAGAAAAACTGAAAAAATTTAAAACGATTCAGCGTGTCTTTGCCTGCAAAGTAGAAAATTTGTATAGCTATCGAACGAAACGCGTTTTGACCCAAATATCCTCAAAGGAAGCGTCAAATTCTTTTTCCATTTATTTAACCTTATGCAAACAGATTCTACCATTTTGAATATTTTTATTTCCGAGCATAAGTAAAACACCAAAAATAACTTATAAAATAGGCAACTCGAAATGGGATAATAATAATAATAATAATAGCTCTGACTTTTAGTTTCACCATGCAAGTCCCAGATTTCAGAAACTGTCTCAATCGAATTTTATCTACAATTTTCATTTTGTCTATTTTCAATATTATACATTTTTTAATTGAGCTTAAATAATCGATTGTTTAAAAAAAGAAACGATTCGATAATTCTTCCGTTCGTTAATCCTTAACCAGTCTCGGTTGGCGCGTTTATCCGAAGCGTCGCAGTCATTAGACTTCCGGTTTCGGGGTACTCAGCTCGACGGCCGAGGAGAGTTCCGACGGGGGAGAATTGAGCTCCGTCATCCGATCGAACGGGACTGCTCGGCAGCTAGACTGTTACTATGCTGCTGTTGATACTTAGGACTTGGCGAAAGTCGTATACGGGCGTCGCTACGCGAGGTCAACGACAGTGCCGCGTTACTCGACAGTGTGAAGAAAAAAAAAAAAAGATCGGCGAGTATTACACCGAGCGATACGGACTCGAGTTGCGTACATTATTCCTATCGGCGCGCATACTCTGGGACGCGGGGGCGTTAAAAGTACGGTTGAATCACCGGTGCGAAATAAGTTTCTTTTTGCCTCGAAGAATCTTAGAAGAAGTCGCACTAGTTTAGCACAATAGCCAGTCATGGCCTCTAATAGCCAGGTCGATTCATCTCTGAACTTGTGTGTATGCGTATAACGGAGACATAACGTGCTCGATTGCCCAAAGATGCTGACTCTATGCACAGGATAGCGGGTCAGAGTTAATACAGCACCGAGATTCGTTCGCTTAACGTTGCGCAATCCCGGATTGCCTCGATTACTCTAATTCTAGCATTGTTATGTTAATTGCAAACTTAGCACGCCCTGGATCGTCATTGACGTTGATTAATTCGCGAGATAAATTTGGGTCAATCGCCGTCCCACAATTCCGATGCAATCGCCATTCAAGATTCATGCCTCCGGATCGAAAAAAAAACCGTGACGTCGAAAAGAATCTTCCTTTTCAACTTCGACTGTTTTTCTAGTTTTTTGCTCGTTAAAATTGAAGCCTCATATTTTGGAAAAAAAAAACGAAAAAAATTACTGCGTTAATAATTCACCGACGGTCAACTTCAGACGGCAGGGAAATAGCTGCGGAATGCGAATAATGTATTTGACCTTGGGAGCGCTGAGATCATAATTTTTATCGTAATAAAATTCATGCTTGAGACCGGCCGAACCCTTCCTCGTCCCGACATGCGTCGTCGACTATGATAACTACGCAGGATCGTTAAGGTGAAGTGAAACACGTTCTCTGTCGCTCTCTCTCTGTCTCTCTCTCTCTCTCGCTCCACCGTAAGACCAATGCTGCTATCTCTTTCACACCCCTGGCTGCGTCACGTGAATTTCAAGTCGCCTTAAATAACATTAGTAAACAAGAAATACAAAAATCGATGACGGTGTTTTATGCACGGTGAGATTATGGTTAGCCACTGAAATAGTTATGACATCACTTCGATGACGTACGGATCGAACGAGGTTAATGCTTATGACCCACGCCACGGTTTCTCAGCCCCCGGTGCTATGTTTTCAACGGCATCGATTATTCAAACCGCTCCTTTCTCGAGTCACGTACAATGTACGGCGTTTGTGTTTCCAAGTAGTAGATTGCCGTTGGGTCCGACAGTAGAAAAATCAGGGGGGTGGGGGGTGTGGGTAAACAACATCGCGTGACCTTATCAACGCCACGGATTCGTCCCAACGGCCGAGTCGCAACAAGGCCGGACGAGCGCTATGACGCGATGGTAACAACCATGAGCTGAATGGTAAATCTCGATTGTAACATTTATCGTTTAATGAAATCTTTAACGGACTATTGCGATTTAACTCAACGAGGCGGAGCAATTAATTGGCATGACTAACGAGCAATTATTATTTAAGAATGAGAAAAACCGTTAAAAATCTGTAGAAGAGTTCAGTAGGATACACTAGTGCGTTATAGGATATGGTATTGCGTTCGGGAATGCTCGACGCTATTTTCGGACGAACTTTGGGAATTGAGCGAACTGTAAAAGAGCCTGTTCACGGTCTACGACATCATCGGCACAATAATATTATGATGTCAGCTTCGATTCAGTGGCTTCGGACTATACTTGACTGGACGGACTATTTATAAATATTGCGTTCGTAATCTCGCCGGCGGTTCATCGTAAGACTCGTCACAGTTCACGCGTGTACCCGGCTCGGGCAAACAACGACGCTGGGACAATAGTGTAGACGCGCGATGGTCGACTACGACATTGGTTCGGCGAAGCTAATTGCGAGGATAGAAAAATGTTTTGAAGCTTGACGAAATATAACAACGCACGTTTTCTTATTCGCGGGTGTGTGTGTATGCGAAAAAGAAACGGACGAGTCCGTTGCGACAACAGAGATGAAATTGCACTTCCCGTCGGCGATTCAAGAAATAAACGAGACACTGCCAAAGAATTTTTTTATAAAAATCGTGTTAGCATTCGCCGTTTGCACATTGTTGGGCTTCAGGCGGCAAACCAAGGCAGCCGTGAAATATATCGGTAGGTGACACAGCACGGATAACTAGCCCAGAAATTAATCGAATGGAAGTCTCAAAGTTTTTGTGTTCCGGGACAAACATAAATAGGCACAGCGGGCAAAACGGAAGTCCGTTCGGGATTAAGAATACATTTTCGTTTGAGCAAAAAAATGCCGATATCCTTACTGAGATTTTGTTTTTTCAAAATAATCAAAATTCGACCGCGGTAAGCATACATTAACTATCGGAAGTTATTCCACGCCTATTTTTAGCACAAACTTGAAAGACCCGAACGCGCATTTTTTTTCCTCGACTGGTCTCGGAATAGAGAACTACGGTGAAACTGTATACAATTCAGCAAAGATAATGAGCGTTGCGTAACTAGACTCGATTCGGCCGACCTCTTAATGCAGACCCATGTGGGCGACACCGGGTTTTGCTTATCCCAGCGAGGGAGACTGTTTATCGTCGACGAACATTAACGGCAGGCGTTTTGGACGGAGATAGATGGTGCCGCATAGATAAAACTGTTTTTATGTTCGCAAACGAAACATCGAAAAAAACAAATCTTTATCCAATCATCCAATGAGGGTTTCTAGTCCTCCTCATGAAAATCAATCATTGGTTGTTAAATGGTTACCATTGAACCTGAATGGTGTATTAGTGGTAACTCTTCGCTCTAAATGATGTGAATGGTGAATCATTGACACTTTTGATGGTTACTATTCGTCCTTTGACCATTGGTGAATGGTAACCATTCGGAACGTAACCATGGGCGAATTGTTAACACTTGAAACATTACCATTGAGTAATTGTTACTATTTACAATACTACAATTGATGAATGGTAACTATTTGGAGAATTACCATTTACTAGTTGTAACTACTCGCGCTAAAGCGTTGATCAATATTTGCTATTTCGGTCTTTACTTTTAATAAATTGAACACTTAACTTCTAGTAAACGGGATAATTTAAATCTATAAATTATATATATATATGCCTGACACCGCAGTTCGTAAAATAAATCGAAAGGTTAATACCATAAAAAATAATAAAATAAAAAAAATGCATCGAAGCTGTATTATCTTAAAACGAACGCTAAGCGTCCTTGGGGAAGCTGTCGCGAGGTGTTGCTAATTTGCTTTGGGACAACAACGATCTTCCGTCCCTGACTGGCGTAATAAAGTGTGTCCGCGTATCGACCGGTCGCCTTTGGAAAGATTCCTTCGATGTCCTACTTTTGCGCTTGTCCGAGGAAATCTTCCGCAGTGCCCCAGCGTCGACCTCGACGCTGCTCGTCGAAGTTGGACTTCGCGGCGCCACACATCCTACGCTATCACTAGATGTCGTACTTGGAGGAATAACGATTAAAAATGTATTCGAGGAATAGAAGACCCCTGCACTTTGGACTTTGGCCAATTGTCCAAGTCATTTTTTTCCCTAAAAGATTTATCATTATGTATACATATAAACATATACACATTTTTTCAGCACTAGCAACCCCTGACAAGTTGGAGTACCAGTTCTACCCTTGCTCCAGTGGGCAGATCCAATTCCGCATCAAGGCTTCCAACGATGCCCATATCGCCCTGACCACCGGTCCCAGCGAGGGAGAACCTATGTACGAGGTACGAGTCATCGAATTCGATTTAATTTAAAAAATACAAATTTGTCTCTCGCGTTTCTTCTACGTACAAGGGTCCTATGAGCAGTAAAGTAGTTTTCAACACGCGAATCTCTTCGTTCTTCAATGAGGAAGAGAATGACACTCGGCAAATTTGGTTTAATAAAGTTTAGGGGGTGAACGTACACTTAAAGTTCAAAACGTAACGAAAATAGGAAAAAAAATCGCATTTTTTAAAATCTCGACTGGGGTGGGTAAACACTCCATACATGAGTTCTACAGTTGACAAGAAAAATTAATTTTTGGCAATGTTTGGAGACAATAAAAAATGTACGGCGGGAAATATTGTTCTTTGCGAGCATTTGGAATTGCAGAATTTAATTGTTCGCAGGTCTTCATCGGTGGATGGGGAAACAACAAATCTGTTATTCGCAAGAACAGGACGAAGCCGGACGTTGCTGAGGCCGACACACCGTCGGTATTGACGAACGAAGATTTCCGGGGTTTCTGGATAAGATGGCACGACGGTAGCCTGACCGTCGGTCACGAGGGCGAGCAAGGTCCCTTCCTGTCTTACAACGACCCGGAGCCCTTCGGCATCGCCTATTTCGGTGTCTGCACCGGCTGGGGCGCGACCGGAGATTGGGTCATCGAAGGTGAGTAACGTTAATCACTAAGCGAACTGCGACTCGACAGCGAATCTACTTCAAACTACTTGATTACAGAACTAGCAGCACGAAGGAGAACTTTACCGTAGAATTAATTTTTTTTTTTCGAATGTTTATTATGTATATAGACGAGCCTGTAGATTTTTTTAAGCTGCAAGGGGAAAACGGTAGTAACTGAAATTATTGTTTCTTTCTTGGAAAACAAAAAAAACTCTCTGTTCCGGATTCTCGTGCATTGTGGCCTGCACAGCCAGATGTATCGGAGGTTACGGTGGTCGTACGTAATTTATATATAATAATTGAAGCATTTATCTTCAGAAATTTTATGAATGCCTTTATCATTGCCTGGGAATGCAAATCGTATTCGCACCACACCTCGTGCACGTATCCACATTATTTTATTGTATCGTTTGAAAAAGGTGCGGTGATGAAAATCGGTTCTCTCCAACGTACGAAAATAAAATAAATAAATGACGACGCGACGTGACGCCACGATTGTAGGGTCTGTAACGGAAACACTTTGGAGTCATAAAAATGTATCACGCTTAAATTCAATCACGCAAGGTCGTAAGAACGTTAAGACTGCCGACAATCTGAAGTACCAGTTTCACCCGGTGCCCGGTGCCGCGTTGACCCTGGAGATAAAAGCACCCAGCAACGCCCATATTGCCCTTACCAATGCCAAGGGCGAGTCGAGCCCAATGTACGAAATAATGCTCGGTGGTTGGGACAACACCGCATCAGTCATCAGATACGATCGCAAACAGCCCGACAAGGTTCGCCACCGATTGCTTCAATTATCTCTATTTCTCTGCCTATCTCAATTTAAAAAAATATATATATTTAAAAAAAATTAGAAACTCGATTTCTTAACAAAAATTGCTACGAACAAAAAGACGTTTTTAAATATAAATTTATAAAAAAGAAACAAAAAATTGGATAACTATTTCCTCAAAATTAAATTCGGGTTGTACGTCAGGTTCGCGTAAACACGCCGAATCTCATGAGCGCAAGCCAGTTCAAGAAATTCTCTGTGTCCTGGCTCGACGGTCACATCGTCGTGAGATCGGGCGACCAGCGGGGTCCAGTCGTGATGGAGTGGACGGATCCGAAACCAATTGGTATTAGTCACGTCGGCGTGCGGACCGGTTGGGGCGCGACCGGAAATTGGAAGCTTCAATTCGAGCGTCATCATCATCAAGTGCCGGCAGGCTCTACAAAATCCAAGACTGGTTTCACCCCCGGGCCTAAATGTAATTCTTATCGAAAACTTTCTTTAAAAATCTTCTCTATATATATATTTTTTTAACACGGTTAACTGTTGATGTAAGAAAAAAATCGTACGCGATACAAAATTCGTCAAATTTAGTCCACTGAGCTTGGGTGGCGAAACCTCTGTTGTATAAATATTCTGGCTTGCGACGTATCTATTCTTTTTTTTTTTTCTTTTAAGTACACGTACCCATACTTACTGCTCTGATTCGATTATACCGTGACCTTTTACATCCAATAGCACAAACGGCAATCTAGTGTTCACACAAGAACGCACCGAATCGCTTCGAACTCATATAATTCCTGCACTGTATCGATTGTACTGATCTATTCGTTGCATGTCGCATGTGGCAATGGGTGTATCGATTTTCAAACGTTATGAGACTGTTCTGTATAAGAGCTTGTGGGATATTTCCTTACCTTATCCTGTGTTTCAGCGGTTGAAAAAATGAAAATTTCGTACCCTGTTCTCAGAAACTATTATAAAAATAAAAAATTATTTAATTATTAAAAGCATTAAATTCCAAGTACGAAATTTTCATTCTTCGCGTTACTTGGGTGTATTTATAATTAACCATGGAGCTCCATCGCCAAGGGTCCATACTTTTTCAGAACATTATTCGTGTACATAACAGTCGTGACCTCGCCTCGTAATAACTGCATTGGCCAGCGACATCATTCAAGAATCTGTTTTGTGTGTGTGTTTTTGTATTGTTGTTTTTTTTTTCAACGCAACTATATAATACGTTTTCGCAGATCCGGGCTCGCAGGCGCCCTCCGCTCCAGCGGAACTCGTAGCCGGGAGCGTTTGCTGGTGCGACGCATCCGGTGGCATGTTGCCGCCGGGCTCAGTCGAGGGTGGACGGGACGACGAACCTCTCTTCGTCGGACGTGCCCAGCACGAAGGTGCTCTCATACCCGGAAAGGTCAAACCGAGTCATTCCGTGTGCTACGTAGCGTGGGGCGGCGAGGAGCACGGCAAGGCTGACTACCAGGTAAGGAAATATCGAGGGTCGACCGGAAGTTTACAGCATGCCGGATTCTCTTACAGTACAATTGTTTTTTTTTTCGTCAGGTAGACTTATTCTATGCCTTGGCGTTTCAACTGCGGTTAAACTATTAAAAAAGTCAATTCTTATCTCATTACTGATACTGATATATATCAGTAATGATGGTATGATATTGTGACAGTATATTACTGACTCGACTGATACGTATTTGCTGTACAGGTTCTAGAAAGGATCACAAGAAGAATGTATCGTTGTCTAAATTTGGAATTTTTTATTCCAGGTTCTGTGCGGCTGCAACCCCAGATGGGTGGCGACGAGCGGCGGAAACATTCCGCCGAACGCTATTCCGGGAGGCGAGACCGAGGACGGTGAGCCCCTCTTCGTAGGACGCGTACATCACGAGGGCACGCTAACCATAGGCAAGGTTCAGCCGTCCCACAACGTGCTGTACATCCCGTTCGGCGGTGCCGAGGTCGCCTTTCCCGACTACGAGATTCTCGTCAGCGAATAAATTTCGTTGGTCGAAAATTTGCAAGAAAAGAAAAAAGAGCACGATTCGCTCGACGGGCCGCTTTCAATTTGCGAGATGAATACGAGAAACGTCGGTCGATTTACTTTGGTGTTATATTTATCTATCGCGAATAAAATTACGCACGGGACGAAGTTACCGGTAAACTCGCATCCAGGCCAGGCTTATACCAAATCGATAAAACAGCTCATTTCTTTTATATCGTTACGATTGAGAATTCAAAAAAAAAAACCAAAAAGAATTCATGACAGTATCCGATTTTTGTGTACCAGCGTTTCTCGTCGATTCATCGTTGAATCGTTCGGCCGCAGCCACGCGCAATGGCAAGTCAGCAGCTTATGCACAGAAATCAATAAACCTTGAAAAAAAAATTGCTAAATCGGTCGAAGCAACAAAAAGCGTTCCTTGGCCGTAATATATGAAAATCATTACTATTTAATTTTGAGATGAATTTAGAATCTTAGATTATAGATATTATATATTATATATTTTCCATCGCAATTGCATAGTTTTTTAACGCACGAACACGTCGCTTTGTTGAAAAGTTAAACAAAAAGAAAGATAAACGATATTTTGGAAAAAATCGTCTACTATTGAAATGTTGTTTAGTCGTACTGAATATACACTTGACGAACGTGAGAGAGCTGTTAATTATTTTCCTGCCAGCGTATTTTACTATGCGAGAGAGCGAACGATCATTGAAGTAATTTCAACCGGTGCTCCTACAGGCTGCTTGAAGCGTCGGAGGTACAATTGAAGCGACTTACCACCGTGCGCAGCTCTATTTGGTTAATCGATGATTTTGTCGAAAGATCCTGGACGAAGAGTCTCAACGAGTCGGTAATCGACGAGGAGTCCTTCCTTGCTGGGAGGCGAACTCCTTGCGCTCCGGACATCCCAACTTTACACCACAGCACCACCTCACGGCACACCCCTGCACTACCGCACCACACTTTCCGGTTAAAAAAAAATCTTGATTAACAAAACATATTTTAAGTTGAAAGCGAGTTATTCTGCGATAAAAAAATCAAGATGCTTTATGTGCATGCGGCGCAATTTTGATTCTGTAAACTATTCGGATCCTCAAAGATCGAGTAAATTCGAAATCACGCGGCAGCGTCTCTTTTTCATTCGGGAAAGTAACTGAAATTTTGAACAAAAAGAAAAATTCCGTGAGCATTTTTATTCGCGGATTTGTCGTAAAAATTTTATTGGGGCTAAGGGAATGTTGGATTTATACATTAGGAGTAATGTCATACATTTCTGGAACAACAGGGATTAAATCGCAGTCGTTGGCAATTGATATTCACACGCGTAGGCGAGCGAAGTAAGACGTTACCGCCGAATCTAAACTTGATGCTAACGGCGCACCGTCGTTTCGTGCGAATAAACGATAAAAACATTGATATTGCCATTCTGCGTGTACAGAGGGTTGAAAGTGACACAAATTACGATAACAATCGATGTACGTCGGTGCGGAGGATAATATTAACGTGTTCGACTCCCAAAGATATTGGGGAAACACTGAACGAGCATCCGGCCGTTTGAAAAGCTTGCAAGTACTGACGCGTAACCGTCTAACGGTCGAAGCAGGCCAAATAAGGGAGGTGCGGGCGCGGATGCGCGCGCATACGTAACCGCATAAAAATTTTGTAACCGAGTCCATTTGCGAAACATATATCGATGCAAGAAATTACTCTACGCATATCGCACGCAATCCTCGATATCTCGTCGAGAAGACCCATAATTGGCAGCAATGGAAATGTAAATCGGTAAGTATCGAGATGAAACACTGCGGCGAAATAGAAATTTGAGGCTTGCGAAATCTTGCGAAAAAAGGAAAGAAATATTGATATTGCCTTTGCAAGGGTACGAAGGGTTGGAAACAGCAAAAATGACGGTAATAATCAGTGTCGGTCAATGCGAACGATGAGAATAACCTGTTAAATTCACGACGATCTTGGCGAAACACTGAAGCAGCAGCCGACCATTCGAAAACATTGCGACTACTGACGCGCCGTAAAAGTCAAAGCAGGCCATGTAGGGTAGGTGAGGGTGCGCGCGCATATCTTACATCGCTCCGAAATTTTGAAGATGAATTCATTTGCCAACCATATATATCGATTAATGATTTTAGTAAAGTTTATCGGTTCTCGAAATATTTTCTGTACATACCATACCATACGTGAATATGAAATCGATTTACAGGGGCTTTATTTTACCATTTCGAAAGTTCCGCGGTCACTACAAAAGCGATTTGGAGATCTGCGGCCAATATTGGAACTAACCCGGGATTAAAAACAAAACTGAACACCTGATCCAATCGCGGTCGAGCGGCTCGCCAGCGACGATGGCGAATCGCACAGTGAAAGATGCCAAATCAATTCGCGGAACGAATCCGCAGTATCTCGTCGAGAAAATCATAAGATCGCGGATTTACGACTCAAAATATTGGAAGGAAGAATGCTTCGCCCTAACAGCGGAATTGCTGGTCGACAAAGCCATGGAATTAAGGTGCGTATCTCGGTGTAACTTTCCTAACCTTAAAGCCGCATATATTGTTGTTTACTCCAATGCAAAGATCGTGTTCGCAGAATGTAACAATTGAATTTCTTTTATCTTAAAGATATACCGGTGGTGTTTTCGGCGGCAACGTGAAACCCACGCCGTTTCTCTGTCTCATCCTGAAGATGCTCCAAATTCAACCTGAGAAAGACATCATCGTTGAATTTATCAAAAACGAGGAGTTTAAGTACGTTCGCGCCTTGGGTGCACTGTACATGAGACTCACGGGGACGTCGCTGGACGTATACAAATACTTGGAGCCGTTGTTCAACGACAATAGAAAACTCCGACATCAGAACAAGCAAGGCCAGTTCGAACTTATTCACATGGATGAATTTATCGACAATCTACTGCGCGAGGAGAGATCCTGCGATGTTATCTTACCAAGGATACAGAAGCGACACGTGCTCGAGGAAAATAACGAATTAGGTACATAGTTCTCCTGAATGATATTAAAATTTAAAACCAGCAAACATTGCAGTCATATTAAAAATGTTTGTAATTATTTTGCAGAGGGTAAGATATCAGCATTGGAAGATGACATGGACGAAGGTATGGAGAGTTCAGAGGACGAGGATTTGCCGCCGCCGAAGGAGGAAGCTCGCAAGAGGCCGGACGACTACGACAGAGATCGCGAGCGTCACCGGGAGCGCGAAAAGAGGCACGTTCGTTCGGACAAGAAATCGGATCGAGAAAAAGCTCGGTCGCGTAGCAGAGAACGCGATCGTAGGGATCGAAAGCGGAGCAAATCGCCGAAGGGGCACTCGTCGTCGCACAAGGACAAGGAGCGGGAAAAAGATCGTTACCGAAGGGACGATCGGGACCGCGACAGAGATCGGGAACGGGAAAGGGATCGCGAACGCGACAGGAGAAGAGATCGCGAGCGGGCTAGACATTAGGGATTTTTTTACACTACGATCCGACGAGGTAACGCATTAAACGAAAATTAAAAGAAAGAAAAACATCTTGCGGTTTTTTTAATTTGTTGTCGTTTATTCGCAAATACGCTAGATTGTAGCTTACCCGTAATTAAAATTACGGTAATATCGGCGCGTTCTGCGTACAACCGAAAAACTATATCGATCTTCCATTCAAATCGTATCAATTCTATCGACTCAGCCAACAGCATACACATTCATCATAAACACATTTGTATGTACAGATAAACATCGAAAAAAAAGATCTTCTCTGACGGATACGAAATATCCGATGTACAAGCAACAATAAAAATTCTTATACGCGACGATTTATTTAACGTCCGACATTTTAATGTATGTCCGTTTATAAATGCTGTTCAAATCACGTTAATCATGTATATACATATATACGCGCGAGTTTCTTCTTCCTTTTCATATGTTTGGACTCACGGTAATTCAGTTTATTATAAATAGTGAGCAAAATATAATGTACATACGTACGAGTAGGAAAACGGAACTCTGAGGTGTCCCGGCTTTCCCTCGTTGCTGAAGTGCTTCTTCTTCCTGTATACCGCTTTATACTTAAACACTGGTCTAAAAATAATGTCTCACGAGAACACTATGATACAGCAGCGATTATCGAGCTAGTTTTTGTTTTTTTTTTTTCTTTTGCTTCCGAGATTTCTAGAACGTTGGGGAGTTGAGAATGAACAGTCTGTCTTCTTCTTTCTTTATCCACTTCAGAAGAATTCCGACGGCGTCTATTGCCGCAGGTTTTGTTACCAAAGGCTCGAAAGTTACGTATAGCTCGAATCCCGAAGTTACCTTTAAAAAATATTGATAATTGGTGAGTTATTTTCTTCGTTTTTCGTGTTCAGCCAATTCTTACCCATGCCAGCATCGTCTCGCGGTCCAACTGTTGAAATATCAATTTTAACGGTCGACTTGGCGCGTGCAATCTGTGATGTAGACACTGATAGAGTCCGAGCAATCTGAAAACAATGAAATTTAGTTTTAATTTCCTAAGAACAAGAACGAAATTCATAAATTAATCATCAGTGGAATGACCTTTCGATATCTTTGTCTGTAGTGTACGGTGTCTCAAATCCGGGACTCCAAAATTGCGCGGTACTTCGGCATTTGTACAAAACGTGACGCATCTGCGGTAAACCGATGTCCGCCGTCGTAACTGATGCCCTGTGCATCGATTCGTTTATCGCTTCGAGACCGTCCGTACGTCGCAATTTCTCGACGATTTTCTGTCGAAAAAGATCGAAAATATATTGTAGATTCTCAAAGTCCCATGGATAAATGAAGATCGAATAAATTTAAATTAATTTTTACAAATGGCTCACTTGTTTGGCTTCGGAAAGCGTGGAGAACACATCCCTGTCGACCGTGAGCAGCAGCAAGCAAGCCTGGCAGTCCTCGGCGAGATAGGAAACATGCCCGTGCATAAACCCGTTGGCATCGAACTTTGGTAGACAAATAGGTGTCCAGCCTTCGGCCGCTTTGAACGATTCCGAGCTGTCTACCAAGTTTTGAATTAAGTGAAGATCGGCCGGATGTATGAAGAATTTTTTCATTCTCACTAGAGTCACCAGCTGGTTATTAGCTAAAAGTATCGCGAACACTAAATTCTGAAAAAATTGAATGAGTAAATTGAAAAAAAATGCATACATCCATCAATTGCACAAATATGAGAGGTGAAGGAGTGTAAGAAAAATACTTTGTTTCAGTTACCTTTATTTTGCCGCAAGTTTGAACGATCGTTTGGGTTATCGAATCCCTCGTCGAGGGCATGAGCGGCAAACATTTCACGGCACCCAGGAAAAAAGCCGGCTCTCGATCCATAAAATTCAATAAATGATCTATCAGTCGTTCGCTCCCGCTCAGCAGTCTTCTGAGATCAAAGTTTCTTCTCTGGTCGTAGACTCGCGTCAATTGCGACTGCGTCAGTACGAAGAGTATTTGATTATATACATAGCTGCAACGAGACAAAGCGTGAGGCCCGTTAATTCGTCAATTCACGCCGGCTCACGTTTGCAGCCGATGTATAACGTCATAAATAAACATACGTTAATTGCAAAACAAGCTGCGGCACACTCTCTAAAGTTTTGGAAACAGCTACTAGAATCAGTGGGCCTTTCAGGACAAAAACGAAATTCGTGTCGCCCGCGTGTACAGATCTTATCATGTCGTTTCCAGCCTGAACGAAGGATACCAAAGCCTGCATTACTCCCATAACAGTCACGAGTTTGTCCTCGGGACTGTGTCTGGAGTACACAGGCTTGCCTGCTTGGGAGAGCACGAATATGTGCTTCCTCTGAGCCAGCCATGTCTTGCAACGCAGTGGATCCGCATCAGAGTTGTTGAGGGATAACTGGAGAGCAGCATCATCCTGAAAAAAAAAATGTGTTTCAAACAAATCAACAGAGTAATCAAAAACAAGGATTGAGTTTGATCCTACAAAGCAGGTTCAAACATTTGGAGCAATTCGATTAAACTAACAAAATCCCTATAAGTCTCAACGAATTTAATGATGATAATATAATATAACAAATGATAATATTATTCTATTACATCGCTTGATTGTTTTTTTTGTGAATCACCATTGCTATAGATTCGACACGGTGTCAATGACCTCAAAGAAACTTTGAATGTCCCGAGAGGAGGACTTCGAAGAGAAGCCCAAAATTTCACACAAACTTTACAAAGTAAAATTGTTTGAAAAATGAGAAAAAATATTGGAGAAGCGCAGTTAGGTGGTACGAGAGGTTATGCGACGTACCAGTTCGCCGTCGTCCACCGAATTATTTTGTTTGAGGGGTACCGGACTGGTCGGTGTTACTGCGGCCTCGTGTACATCTTCCTGAATCTCGGATATCGTGCTGGCTGTACTTTCCTTCATCTGTCTGTCGTCTATGCTGCTGCTCATTTCCTGCTCGTATTCCTCGAAGCTGTCAGTCGTGACGAGCATTGTTTCGGCCGAGGCACCGGGCTCGATACCCGGCTCGACGATCCCCTCGTCGACGACCACCGGATCGCTCGAAGACATGATTTTTTCCGATTGTTGTTAACGATACCTCGTCCCGTCGCGATTAATTTGTTAAAAGTCGCGACTGACATTTAATCGCTGGCCATGACAGCTTTGCCGCCATTGTCGACTGTGACGGCGAGAGAGAGCGATACACACTTAGAGGGGGGAGACACCGACTGCGTGAATTTTGGCTCGACGAAAACAGTAGCGTGTAGCGTGTAATTCCTCGGAGGTTGGCACTGCGATGAGACGGTAATCTATCATCCTCAGGTCGGTACAACGAGCATTATTCAAATTCATTTAATATTCACGAAAAATCAGTTCTGTTTCATGTAATTTCTGTATCTAAGGTTTCGAGGTGGAACAATTTATTGTTGCAGGGTTGTTTTTATTTTCGATCTTGTACTATTCCTCCTAAGGGATTCTACTGTTATTGGATTCAATTCAGTCGTGACTGGATAATTTAATATATAGCCAGGAGATGAATTCAAATGATTTCCGTACACCCACAACAGTTGTTCGCGTGCCGAAGAAAGCTCGCAAAAGTTACTTGGACGTCTTCGGACAACGCAATGCGGACCAAGCGGATCAAGATCATGTCGGCAATCCCAGTGACCTTGGACCGGCCGCATTGATTCCCGATAACTACAATGGCCGCCCGAAAAATAATGGACCGAAGTAAGATTCGCAACTTTTGATGCATAAACTTACTGCAAAATGTATTACAAACCATTGAAATTTGGATAATTTAATATCTAGCCAGGAGATCGATACAGATGATTTCCGTACACCCACAACAATTGTTCGCGTGCCGAAGAAAGCTCGCAAAAGTTACTTGGACGTCTTCGGACAACGAAATGTGGATCAAGCGAATCAGGATCGTGAGGGTGATCCCAGTGACCTTGGACCCACCGTATTGCTTTCCGATAACAACAACGGTCGCCCGAAGAATAACCGACCGATGTACGCGGATCTTTTGATGCGCAAGCGTGTTATCCTCTCCAATGACGTGAGAAAAACGACACTCGTAAAACATGATGAAAGACCGAATGAATCCAACACCGAAAGAGACATCGACGACGACCAGACCTTTTACGAAAATTTGAAAAAACGCATCAACAAGGACCTTCAGAAGTGAGAGACATAGAAAATTTCTCAACTTCCTGTTTCTTTTTTGCCCACGTGAATGCGAGTAATTTTATTTTTGTATCTTCAGAAACATCTTGCAAAAGACTCCGAATCCTTTGCCCAGGCGTTTGTCAAAGCCCAAAAAGTGCAAGAGTTTCCTCAACAACGACACTCGGAATCTGATGAACAAATTTCGCGAGGAATTCGCAATCAGCCAATCCCAAAAATTATTATCGCAAGAAAACGGGGTGTTCTCGATGGCGCGTCGAAGCAATACCTCTACTCGAGAAGAGATGACGAAAGACATTATGCTGGAGCACCACGAAACCGAAGACGACTCGCTTCGCGGCACACCGTCCTACCACGAGATCCATGCCGAAGGCTATAACCATCAGCCGACACCCCCGTCGTTGGAGAAGAACAGGGTGTTCTCGATGGAGCGTCGAAGTCACAGTCGGACTGGAGAAAATATTAGCGAGCACCCGCACCCGGCGATGCCACAGAACGTCGTGGAACGTGGGATGACGAAAGGCATTTCGATGAAGTACTTCGAGACCGATGAAGACTCGCTTCACAGCAGATCCCCCTTCAACGAGATCCATGCTGAAGCCCACAAGCGTCAGCGGACATCCTCCTCGTCGGAGAGGAACGGGGTGCCCTCGATGAAGCGTCGAGACAACAGCTGGACTGGAGAAAATATCTGCAAGCACCCGCACCAGGTCATGCCGCAGAGAGTCGTGGAACGCCGGATGACGAAAGACATTTCGATGAAGTACTTCGAGACCGATGAAGACTCACTTCGCGACAGACAGCCCTTCAACGAGATTCATGTTGAAACGCACAACCGTCAGCCGACACCCTCGCCATCGGAGAAGAGCGGGACGTTCTCGATGGTGCGCCAAAGTAGCAGCTGGACTCGAGGAAACATCCGCGAGCACCCGCGCGGGGCGTTGCAGCAGAGTGTCATGGAACACAAGCCGATGAAAGATACTGTGTGGGAGCGCTGCGGAACCGATGAAGACTCGCTTTGCAGCACACTGCCCTTAAACGGAATCGACACCGAAGCCTTTAATCGTCAGCCGACACCACCGTTGTTGGAGAGGAACGGGGCGTTCTTGATGGAGCGTCGAAGCAACAACTCGACTCGAGAAAGCATCTACGAGCATCCGCAACCGAAGATGGCGCAGAACGTCGTAGAACGCGGGCCGACGAAAGACATTATGTTTGAGTACTTCGAGACGGACAAAGACTCGCTTCACGGCACGCCGTCCTTCAACGAGATCCACACTGAAGCCTGCGACCGTCAGCTGACATCCTCATCGACGGGATCGAATACCTTCCTCAAATACTATACGAAGAAGTATTACCAAAAGTAGCCATAACATTTTTGTTAAAACTTATTTTCACAAAATGATCTCCATCTTTAATAATGTAATAAAAATACAATGTTCATAACGTACATGCGAATGAACATTTTCTCTATTCGTGACGTTGCTCACAACTACTTGTACTTTAATAAACTCTGGAGGTGCAAAACACAGCCGCGATGATTTTTGTCTTCGTGGCACAGAGGCCGATCGATCAATAGAGCGAGTCACCTTTCGGTATCAAAGTTACTTTCGTTGTATCCTCGTGTACAATCTCGACTCTCTTGTCCACGTAACGAAGCCGCGGTAGATAGTGGTCGCTCGGACAGCGTCTCAAACGACCAATTTTTATTTCATACAGCCACTTCATGATATCTGTAATTTGATAGTTTCATTTATGTAGAATTTAATCACGAACAAAATAGTCATTGTGCTGCAAGGGCGGGTAGTTCGCAATTTTCGCCGAGCGTAAAGTTTACCGCCCGAGCGAAGCGAAGACAGAAATCACACGAGGTGAAAATCCTCTCCCTCCCGTGTAGCATACGACACTTTTTTCCGATTTCGTTAAAATAACCACATTTCTTGCGCCGCAAAATCATCATATTCGTCAAGAACCATTACTCCGCCGGGAATAATAAACTCTCTAGGGTGTAATGAAACCGTACTGTGCCTACGCACAGATTAATAATGATGATTGGTCAATAATAGTAAAGAATGTGGTTATCTTATCGAAGTCAGGACAAAATCAATTTTCTCTCCGTATTGGCACGCTTACCGCTCAAGTTACGAGACTTCAATACGATAGATGCTTCTAAGGTAAGATGATTAAACATCTTTCTCAGAAAGCTTATCGTGCACCCGTCAAAATATTTGACGACGACGTGCCATTCAATTTCCCTTCCGTCTCTGATGCCTTTCATCCACATGCTACCAAAAGAAAAGAAAAAATTATAAAATCGAAATAGGTTTTGTTGAATTGCTTCTGCAACTCGGTAATCGAGTACTCACTATTCAATCAGCCTTATCTTTGTGGCATTCGCAGATATAGGCTCGGGAGAAAAGAACTGCAAGTGAAATTGTTGCTCCCAGGACCGCTTCATAAAATTATAATCGATTCCTATTTTCTCTTCCAGCTTCCTCCATACAACTATCGGGATGAAAGCGTCTTTGAGCTCCATCAAGTCATCGCTTATCGTCACGTCGAGCAGTTTCGTTATGAACTCGGTCACGAGAGACAATTGCCATTCGACTTTCATCATCACTACAAATGGATGGCAAGAAAAAAATAATATTGTGGTCCAATGAATGCAATGCTGAACGGATCAACAGTTGGTATACAATCTACGAATTACCTTTCTTTGACTTCTCGTTCCAAATTTCTTTCGCCTTAAGATTCCGATATCTCTTCCAAATTGAATCTGGAGGTCGCTTCAACACTTTGGAGAGTTCGGCGAATTTTGTATTCGGCTTTTTTTCTGGATTGTGCAACATGTAGGCTAAAATCGTTTTATCCTCTTCCAGTGAATAACTGGAAAAGTTTACATTTGTAATATTTACAGCAGACTTTTACGATTCAATCAACTGCGAAATTTGTTGGTTTGGAAAAAGAAAATAGTTTTCGCTTACCACTCTCCGGCGTCAGCGTATTCGGAGTAGATCTTTTTGAATCTGCTGTAAACACTGAAAAGCGGTCGATTCGGCAATCCGTCAGCTAAGAATTGCACGAATTTTCGTCTCTCTTGCAAGCTAGACATGATGAGTTGATCGCCATGTTGGAATTTAAGGAATACCCTGTAATTTTGAGGATCCCAATCGTGGTCCTTGAAATAAAAAGAAAATTATCATTCCGGATAAATTACCATGCATTTGCAATTAATAAAGAATATTCCACGACTGTAATGAGTCGGCTTACTTCGCAAAAGGCGTTCCAATTTCTTTTTATTATCTCGTCCTCCTCGGTGCTGTATATGTCCTTGTTGAGTGACGCAAAATCGAGAAACCGCATTTGCTGTTCGTAAGTGAGTGAAGTAGTTCCCGCTCGGTGCTCGATGTCATGCTGCGGGAGAACTTCGTGCCTCAGTTGAACGACGATCTTCGCCAATTTCTAGACATCAGTAAAATACAAAAAATATTAGAATACAGAGAATACTCTCGAGAGTTTGAACCAAAACTCCAAAAAACTAAAACTTACGGTCAAAGTTTTCGGAGACAAACATTCTTTTTTCTTAGCGGCATTGACTTTTTTCGTAATTTTGGCGGCTTCGTCCGATAGATCGTCTTCGTCCTCCCAGTCCGATATAGTCATGGATACTTGCGTTTTCCTCGATCGTGACGAGCGTCGTGTCCTTTCTTCCAATGTACCATCGTTATCGATTTTTCTTTTACTTTCCTTATTAAATGATTTGTCGACCTCGACCCTCTTTCTTTTCTTTCCTTTTTTTTTAGTTACCTTCTTCTCTTTTCTCTTCGATGTCGAGGGGGTCGCGGTCTCGGTATCCTCAGCGTCGGCTATGTACGGTGCATCGTCGTCGAGCGAATCTTCGCTGGAGGTTTTAACTTTTTTCGGAACTTGGTTGTCTCTGTCTGACAGATCGACTTCCTGTTCCCTGTCCGACATAGTCACGGTTACTCGCTTTTTCCTCGATCGTGATGAACGTCGGGTCCCTTGTTCCAATGTATCATCCTTATCGATTCTTCCTTTACTTTCTTTAACTGATTTATCGACCATGAGGCTTTTTGTTTCATTTCCTGCATTTGTAGTTCCCGTCTTCTCTTTTCTCTTCGATGTTGAGAGGGTCCCGGTCTCGTTATCCTCAGCTTCGGCTATGTATAGCGGATCGTAGTCGAGCAGATCTTCGTTGGAGCCAATGTGCTCGACACTCCTCGGAGCCTCCTCGTCCGTTTTCGAATTGGGGGAGGCAAGGATCTTCGATAATATCTTATTGTTCGCTTCCGGATTGCAATCGTTGTAATCGTCCAATAACTGGACAGTCTCGAATGTGAAACTCGGTGACTCCGCGTCGTTGTCGATCTCCTCGCACAACCGCTCGAAATCGACGTTCATTATGCAATTTTCCAACTCCTGTGTCAAGCCCTTCAGTGGACTGACCACGCTCGATTTCCTTTTTCGAGGACGCAGCGATTCTCTTTTGAGAACCAGATCAGTGGGATCCTGGGTTACATTGTTTGGAGGGCTGGCGATCTTGGTTTTGTTCTTTTTTCTCTTCGTCGAACGTGGTGGCGGTAGACTAGCTTCCTTTGCAGGGTCTACGTTACTCGTATCCTGAGTTAAACCCTCCAGAGACGGTGCGATGTCGGATTTCTTCTTCCTTTTTTTTTTTTGACGTGGTGGCGTTACACTCGCTTCCTTTGCAGAGTCTACGTCGCTCAGATCCCGAATTGGGCTCTTCGCGGAGCTGGCTGTACTGGCCTGGCTCGTTTTTCGTTTCCTCGGACGTGGAGGCGTTACTTGCCTTGCTTCCTGTGCAGAATCAAAATTACTCAGCTCTGGAGTAAAACTATTCTGTGAGCTTGCCACACTGTTTTGGCTTGTTTTACGATGTCTAGGATGCGGAGGTGTTGCACTGGCGTCTCTTTTCAAATTTAAGTTGTCTAGTTCCTGAGTCAAACTCTCCTGAGAGTTTGTCATACTGCCTTGGCTCGTTTTCCTATGTCGAGAGTGTCGCGCTACTGCAATCGCCTGGCTTTTGGGATCTAAGTTTTGCAAATCCTGAGTTACACTCTCCTGAAGATTGGCTGTGCTGTCCTGGCTAGTTTTTCTCATACTAGATAGTTGCGCTGTCGGACTTGCCTCCCTCTGATTGTCAGAATTACACGAATTCGGCGTTAAACTCTTCGACAAGCGGTCTATACTGTCTTGGCTCGTTTTTGTAGGCTTTCCAGGTTGTAGCGGTGACGCATCCGCCTCTCTTTCAGGAACCAAGTTTTGCATTTCACGAGTCAAATTCGTTCGAGAGCTGGCTGTGCTGCCTTGACTCGTTTTTCGCTCTCTAGAATGTAAAGGCGGTACACTCGCTTCCTTTGCAGAGTCAACATTATTCAAGTCAAACTCTTGAGTCAAATTCTTCAACAAGGTGTCTCGACTGTGTCGCCTCGTTTTTCGTTTTCGGGGTTGTGGCAGTGTTGCACTCGCTTCCTTTTCAGGATTGAAATTTGGCAGATCCTGAGCTAGATTCTCCGAGGTGCTGGATGTGCTGTCTTGACTTGTTTTACGCGTACTGGAAGGTTCTAGTCTCGTACTTGCCTCCCCTTCAGGATCCAAATCATGCAAATCCTGTATCAGATTTCTCAGTATGCTGGCTGTGTCTCCACTGTCTAGCGTGCTTGTCTCCCTTTCAGGACCCAAATCTGGCAAATCTTGAGTTAGATTCTTCAGTACGCTGGCTGTACTGTCTTGACTCGTTTTACGCATACTGGAAGGTTCTAGTGTCGTACTTGCCTCCCTTTCAGGATCCAAATCTGGCAAATCTTGAGTTAGATTCTTCAGTACGTTGGGTGTGATGTCTTGACTCGTTTTACGCATACTGGACGGTTCTAATCCCGTACTCGCGTCCCTTTCAGGATCCAAATCTTGTAAATCCTGAGGCAGATTCTTCAGTATCCTGGCTGTGCTGTCTTGGCTCACTTCACTCGTATTAAAATGTTGCGGTGTAGTTGCCTCCCTTTTAGGCTCCAAATCTTGAAGATCATAAGGCACATTCAGTGTACTGGCTGTGCTGCTTGTGCTGGTCATGCTGCCTTGTCTCGTTTTTCTCGTATAAGTTTCCGGCGTCATACTTGCCTCTCTTTTAGGCTCAAGCTCTTCCAGATCATGAATTACATTCAGTGTGCTGGTTGTGCTGGGTGTACTTTCCCGGCTCGGTTTTCTCGTACAAGGTTGCGGCGTCGTACTTGCCTGTCTTTGACGCTCCAAATCATGCAGCTCATAAGTTGAATTCTGTATGCCGGGTGTGCTTTCCCGGCTCGTTTTACTCATACTAGAAAGCTGCGACGTCGTACTTGCCTCTCTTTGATTCTGAGAATTTAGAGACAAACTATTGAACGCTTGGGCAATTCTGTCTCGGCTAGATTTTCCCATTCTAGGACGCGGAGGAGTCGTACTCGGCTCCCTATGACTGTAAAAATTACACGAACTCGAAGTCAGACTGTTCACGTTGCTAGCTATACTGTCTTGGCTCTCCTTCCTCTTTCTGCCGGCCGCCGGTATCGAATTTCCATCAATATCATAGTTCAATAGAGACGTCGATTCCGGCGACAAGGCCAACGAAAAATTTTGATTGTCCTCCTCGGACTCCAGAGCATCAGAGAAATGCAAATTTCTCTTTACCATCTCAACATTTTTTGGCATATCACAGATGCTCCTGTGATTGAGCAATTTTTTTCGAAAATCCGAGACGCAAATGGCCTGGGAACTCTCCACATAACATTCCTCCTCCATAGCTCCTGTGTCCAGTGGATCGCTTGTTGCCAACGAAGTCGACTCACCCTGAAATTCATAAATCACTGATTATCCATAATGTATCAATAATCAACATTTTTTTTTTTTTTTTTACCTGACTCGAGACTGTAGAGTTTCTACCATAGGGACTCCCGTTGACAATAACTTGCTCCTGCGCCATACTCAACAACTCCGTCAATGCCTCACCCTCTGTCTCATATGCGTCTGTGGCATAGTAGTCAAATTTTTTTCTTGGTGTCAAACTTTTTCTGTTTAAGGCTTTCCCATTTTCCACAGGATCCGAAAACCCAGAAGTGTCCGAGTAGCAGCCCGAGGAGCGATGCTGCCTGCAAGTTGATTTGACGCTTCTCCCAGGCATGATGCGTCCCAACGTTCTCGCTCTCTGAGTAGCGTGATGGCTCGTGCCATTCTTCGAATCTTTCTGTGATCTGCGTTTTGTTCGCGACAACAACGCTGTCCCTGGACTTTTCGTTTCTGCTGAATGATTTATTCCGTAGGGCGGTTTGAACTTACTGTCGTAATCGCGAGATTCCGAGTCCGGTCTCCTCGCTCGTGAACGCGATGCATTGTTCAGGCGACTCGAGTAATCGACCTCGTCCTCGGTCTGCGAGATGTCGATCTCCTCCTTGATCAGGCTCAATATAGCGTCGTAGTCCGAGCAGTCTTTCAACGGTGTGGAAAACGTCGTGACGTTCTCCAGCACGCTCAGGTTGAATTCTGGGCTCTCCATCGTCTGTGTCTCACAGCACGTGTCAACATCGAATTCCGGATCGCGGCGGCATCGTCTTATTCGCTGTCGTGGATTTTCACTTTCCTGTCTACGAACTTTCTGTGAGAATTACCATTCTTCTTTGTTTGTAAAGTTGCAGTGTCGCGGCACGGTATAAACATGCAAGTATATTTCGTCAGTTTGTTCTCGTTATAAAAACGTGTATGAATATAATGAACACAGTAATTGTCAGTACGTACTTCAATAAACAAGGCATGCAAAAAAAATGTATCTTCGAGTTTTCAGTCGCCGTTCGGCATGAAACACGTGGTCGACATTTTAGGCGGGACTAACGGACGCAACGGACGTAAACATTCGGATACTCGTAGAGTAGTCGACGAAAGAGAGATTATCGGTAGAATGTTTATTTTTGTTCGAGTGTATGTGTCGCTGTGACGCTACGACGATGAACTGTGCGCTCTCGTCGACCAATGAAATTCCGTCGGAGACCGGAGTGATGTGGTACAGAAACCTACCTCCGGTTACGCCACTGTCGATACGCCATACTCGACGGTAGATATAGAGCGGAATGACCGGTACAAACCAGTAGATGCGGGATACTCTGGAAGCGAACAGTGTTCGGTTTAGTGTTGTGTTTTCGCGAGTGTTTTTTTCTCTAGATTTTGTCTAAGGGCTAATAAATTATAATTATAATAAGGGCTCGTTAGATTTTGACTACGGGCTAATAAATAGCATGGGTAAGATTGTTTGTATAACTTTTCGTCTCATTTTATTCGTCTGTACAGTCACTCTGTACGGCAGCGTAACTGTTGCGAAAAAATCAACCGCATCAAGGAACAAAGCATCTTTTTTACGCTCCGTTCCCGATAGCGTTTTTCCTCAATAATTAACGACGATACGCTGAATTTTTGAAGAGAAGAATATAGGGTAGAGGATAGGTAAGCGAACGATCACCGTGGACGAACGTTTCTTTAGTTCACTCGGTGCCGAAATGATTCGGTCATTTTCACACCTTGTGAAATAAAATTTGGTCGCTACACGTGCGAAAACTTTTTCTCAACTCGTGTGATTGCAACATTAGTCAGAAAAAGTTTTATCGCACTTGTAACGTACATTACTATTTCTCACCAATCGTTAATTTTTTTAGTTCCTTCATGGGAGTCGTCACCGGCGTGTGCCGAAAGAATTTTTTACATGGCGTAGGCAACGCCATTTTACACAGCGCCATTGTTTATTTTCTTTGCATATATATACATATTCAGGACGCATATTCGGGACGCTTCAGCGTACACGACACAATATATTCAATTAATCAATTTTTCGTCAAATGATAGTTCGATTGTGACATGAGTATGGATGATTTTGCAATAGACTGCGACATTGATTTGTCTGTGAAACATAAAGATAGCCGACCGTGTCGTCGCGGCATGCCGATGGAGATCTCTCGAGCTCTTTGTTTTTTTTCTTTTTCTTGTCGCTTTTTAACAGTAATTAACTGACATTCTGATTATACGTCGAGTATACATGCGATTATCGCGACAATTTATGTTAAAGAGTGTAGAGCAATTTCGAGGAGCCGGGCTAGAGGTCGCCCTCGTGTATTTTTCATAGAGCAACATTTTCCATCGGCTCGAGGGAACAAGTCGGTAATAATATTCTCAAGATTATGATGATAAAAAAAGAGAAAAAAAAGTGGTTCGTTCGAGCTGGACTCTTCGAGCAATTAACTTACGCGACATGCCTCGTATGTCACGAATATTTAAATGAAAAATATACAGAGCGTCGATGTCACAACAATATAGATGTATCGAAGTTGGATGTGTTTGTGAGGTAGTTTTGCATGCGTTCAAATCGACGCACATTACAGTGAAAGTGCCTGGCACTTCGTGCGAGTGTTTACGATTGTGATAACTGAATAACCAGATGGCCGAAAAAAACTCGATCGACTCGATGGCGTTTGTAATATTGAGGCAAACTTGATGCCACGCTCGCTCATTCATATAATCGACAATTATCGTCTCAATTTAATGTTAAAACTATTAATGACAAATTTATTAGTTCACTTTCTTAAATTTTTATCGTTTAATACGAGTCAAACGTCTTTCCGCGGTTAATACTGAGAGAGAGATATATCAGCGATTACGACGAGTCAATCGTGATTGCCGAACACGAGTTTGCTCTCTACGCTGCCGTTTTCCTCGGAGTTGTAGCGAAGAATGAGTCGGGCAGGCCTGTTGCTGGCCGATTTGTTGTTGTTTTTCGGCTCGTCCATCAGCGTTACGAGAACGGACTCGTCGTTCGGATGCGAGGCTCGAAGGACGTTGGCGCTCGAGTCCTTGGTCTGAGATCGAACCAGCCGGGTGCTATTGTTTCTCGTCCCCATCATGAAACTCGCGTTCGTCGTCGTGCTTCGGTGATGCATCGTCGAACCGTCTCTGAAATTTTCAAGTAAACGATCCAGTGAATAACTTACCGCGCTCTATTTATTATTTCCACCGTAATATGATAATGATCTTAACTACGGGAAGGGCTTTTAAAACATCGTTCAAATTACCTGTAGTGACTTCCCTGATGCCTTCTATTCCGGGGCCACAGATGGAAAGCTCCATAGATAAGCGGATTGACGAGACTGTTGCTCATGCCGAAGAAGAATATGCCGCGCTGCATCTCCTCGCTCAGCTGTTTCGAGCAAAACATAGGACGAATTAAAAAAATTATAAAAATGCAGAAAAAAAAAAAAAAAATAAATAAAAAAAAATAGGAATTAAAGCTTTTTGTCTCTCTCGCTGAGCATGAGTGTTCGAATTTTGCAAACCTCAATTTAACCCGACCGGTTCGCTCTGCCGGTTGTGAATAGCAGCGAGGTCATTTCATGCTCGATCGAGAAATGTATGCATTCGGTTAATTGCATTTCTAGTGGAAATCCCAGGCTGCATTTTCGCGATCATTGTCTGTTTTGGGGCAAGTACTTTTATTTTACGTATTTTACGTGTAACCCGTAGTTTAGCGGGTTTGTTAACGACGATAATGCAAATCAGCGTCTGCGGCGCATAAATGACCCTTCGCGAAACGGCAAGTGAAGCGGATGGAGGAATAACGACGCTTCTATTATTATGCGCTTCCCGGCAAGCCTCCTCGTGCTTTCAAGCAATTTACCGAGGCAATCTTATCTGTACAAGTTCTTGTTAGAAACTCCCCCGCGTCCTCCCTCCCCTCCGGGCCCCACCCCTCTCCTTATCCTCGCGAGTCTGCGGATTAAAGACCGCGCTTTAAAGTTTCTAAGAAATTTTAGTTGAAGGACGAAGGTGATCCAGCTCGATACTGTCCGCCTAGAAAACGATAGTTCTCGGCTCCCTCCTTTCGGTCCCATGTAGGCATGAGCGTACCCGTTAAAAAAAAAAAATTATCGTCTTTACCGCATGAGGTTTTCTTGGTCATTACTTTCTCGCAGGAGTCTTCGGTGAGATATAATCGATGGGACGTTAAAAAAAAAAAAAGCTGTTAGTGTCCGAGGTGCAGGCGCGTGCGGCCATCGGGTACCAGCTCGAAAGGGCTTTTTGTTCGCCCAGTCAGCGGCACATTTGCCTCGCGTTAAAATACAAACAAAAGGGGTTATTAAAGTTATGAATTACGAGCGCCCGAGCTAGTTTGACGAGAGCAATTTTTCATGCAGGGCGCATAATGAGATTAGCTTGTTTCTCGAAGCGACGGGTCGAGAACGTTCCAAATTGAGTAAACCAATCAGCTGTTAATAGCGGCCGATCCAGTTGAACCAGATTAGGCTCAATTTTTCATCCCAACGAGTAGACGCAATTTTCAGTAATTTTTAGTATAAATAAATAAACAATTAATATCGATAAACATCGGCACGATCAATGAAATTACTTACGTGCTCGTCGGGATTTAGGAACATGAATATAATCATCATCGTGTAGTAGGGCGTCCACCATATGACGAAAGCCGCGACGATGACGACGCTCAGTCTGAGAGATTTTGTTTTGGCTCGGTTCATCAATCTTCTTCGATTCACGTCGCCGGACAATTGGCTGCTGTTGCTGTTAGCGAGCTCGGACTTGAAAGCTTTTTCGCTACCTGCGACAAAAACGTTACGACGAATGCAAATTAGCTTAATCTTCTATTCGCTTCGCTTACTTGGTTTTTTTTTTGTTTCGCAGATATCAGAATTGTGTGTTTACACGGACGGATCATTATACTGACGAGCGATTGTGACGACGGTGGAGACATATGTGACGATGAGAATCAGCAGAGGGAGTACGAACATGAAGACCAGGCTCAGAGTCGTGTAGAGTTGTTCCTGCCAAGCCTCGGTGTAGAAGCCGTGAGTTACACACTGTGAAAATTCCTCGATGAAGGGCCCACGTGCGACGTGAAATATGACCAGCTACGGAAACGATAAAGAATACGTTTTTTTTTTAAACACTCGGCTGGCCATTCGAGGTGCATAGTTCGAAACTTAAGTGGCAAGCACCTTGGGCAGTGATAACGAAAATAGCATTGATTACTCGGAAGGCCGCGCGGCCGCCGAACACTCATTTTTCGTACTATCGAATCGGGAGCCTCCATAGGATTTTATTCTAATTGTGGCAATTTATTAATTTATTTTTTTGTGGGAAAACAGACTCTTCGTACTATCGAATCGTGAGACGCCATAGGATTTTATTGTCATTAGAGCTATTTATTTATTATAAAAATTGGAAAACATTGACTGTTCGTACTATCGAATCGGGAAACTCCATCGGATTTAATTCTGGTTGAGGCAATCTATTACTTTTTTAAATCGGAAAACCCTGACTATTCGTGTTATCGAATCAGGAGACTTCTACGACCTTATCCTGCTTAGTTAACGCAAAGCGTTTGAGTAGATAATTTTAATTATATCGCTAGACTTGTTTTTTTTAACGACTGACCGCTAAATTTACGAAATAATTGTTCCTCGCTGTTTGCCCGACGAAATAACGAGCTAATGGCTTTCGCAAATAATGGGAGCTGTCGGTGTCGCACGCCGAGACTTCCGATCGGGGACCAATTATCATCGCACATTGAGGAGTGGTCGTGAGAGCGAAAAAACGAACTCGTGTTAAAAAATGAATTTAAGCAGCGTGAACGAAAGCGCCATTATTTTTCCGTCGAGCATTTCGTTCCGTTTCATTCACATTCTGCAATCGTTATACAATTTCACGGGGGATGTTTTACGGCAAAAATATTTGTTCGGTTTGAATGGGCACAGCTATGCCCATTCAAACCGAACAAATATTTTTTTATACGAACCGATAGAAAGATTGCTTTCGAACACGGCAAAACTTTCGACCGATATACCACACCGTTTCGAAGATTTGATGTACGAGCTCGTAGAGTATTTAGTAGCTGACTGGGTACACTCACGCTCGATACTTTTATGAAAATTGAATCGTTGGAAAAACACTCTTTTTTTTATTTATCTCTTGTTTTTCGCCATGCGGTGGTGTAACGCTCGATCACGAAACATCCGAAAACTACGTGACGGAATAACAGACGTTCATTCGTCTGAAAGTTTTCCTCGTCAGCGACCGGGCTTGAAAAGAATGTTCGGCCAAGGGACGTTGATCCAAAATTGACCTGTGAAATTTGTTGAAAAAAAAAAAAAAAAAATACGGTGGATCTCTCGATTCACCAGATAATCGAATAAAAAAATCGTAACAGAAGTTGAAAAAATAAATAAACAATCATGGTGAAACTTTCTTCGAAGACCCTGGCGTTGGTCATCAGCGCTATCAAGAGCATGCGAGAATCCAAGGGATCGAACTCGAGGGATATTCTCAATTACATCTCATCGGTCTACGACATTCCGCAGGATGTGGCGAAGCGTCAGGTACGTCAGAATAGTGAAGTCAAAAAAAATATATATATATCCGTCGGAAAATATTTGTATTTACGATACCAAATGGATTTAAAGACAAGATTTACATGTAATATCTACGGAAAAAATCCGAATCGGTGAGACGCAATTTAAAAAAAACCCAAGAGCAGGCCTTTCCTTCGCCCAAGAATGCACAAGATATTATACGAATAATAAAATTTTTCTAAAAACTACAGATGGTTGCCGCGTTGAAGCGCGGAGTGGCCCACGGAATCCTGAAGAAAACGGACGGCTATTACAGCCTCCCGACGGACACGGAGGCCGAGTGCATGGAAGTCGCCGCTCAGGAGTTGGGTCTGCTGGATCTCTGTTGTCGAAAGAAGAAGCGAGACTCGCGGAGAAAGAAGGGCTGCAAATCTGTGTCGTCGAGACGGAAAAAACGAGCGAGTCGAAAATCGCGCAAGTCGCGGATGAGAGGATGCAAGACTCGCGGGGGAAGGGGCAGAAGCAAGAAGCGGAAGAGTAAGAGCATGCGGAGAGGCAAGAGCAGGAAAGGCGGCTGCCCCTGCAAGAGTAAGAGGGGCTCGCGAAGCAAACGGAGCAGGCGAAGCAAGAGGGCCAAGAGCCGCGGCTGCAAGCCGAAGCGAAGGCCGAAGAGGTCGAAGAGACTGAAGTGCGGCGAAGAGGAAGACCAGAAACCAAAAGGCAAACAGTGCGAGCAATTAAGCATTGACGTGTACGGCAACGACGAGAGGGAGTTCGCGGATCGTCACAGCAGATGTCGAACCAAAAGCAGATCCCGGTCGTGCTCGCGCAACAGAAACGTCGTACCGACTGCATGAAAAAATATCCATTTTTTTTACAAGTTTTTTTTTTAGTCACTTTCGTGCCGTTTTTTTAGACCAATTTTTATACGAGCGTACTAGAACGTCGCTATTTGTACAACTCACGCGAGAAAATATCACGTTTATTTTAGAAATTGATTGCATTTAATGTAATTTTTTTTTTCTTTCCGAGAGGAATGACAAAAAGAGTCCAATGAGCATTTCGAGGAATCGATTCCTTTTTGTATTCGTGCACATCGTAGACAAGGCGACTCGTATCGGACGTTGAGTAAGCTAGTATGTTATTTTGTCCTGTCGGCCACTCTGCGAGCTTGAATGGAGTTTGAAAAGTTAAGAGCGAGCCTCACTGTCCCGGCTTCTCAGGTGGTTTTCCAGAGTGCTGTTCAGTTTGCATATATATCGAGTGGCCCGTTATGAAAATTGACGTTTTCCTATTTTTGTGTAGAGAGCTTGCAGGGCGGCTTTGGGCTGTTGGAGCACAGTAAAAGTTTTGACGTTCGTTAATTATATCTAACCCGGACGCGGAACGATGCTCGAAAGTTTGAATCGGAAGAGACTCGATGAAAAGTTTTATAATTCGACTGAACAGTAAGTTAATAATTCGCGAGACAAGTAGATTTTTTTTTGTTTCGTTATAAAAAAACTGCGGAATTTGCTCACTTTGCTTTTGTAATGAAAATTAATTACCTGACTCGGTGAAGAGGAAAATATAAAAACTTCATCAATTTCGCCGCCTTGCTTCGTCAAAAAATGATAAGTAAATAGAATTCCATTTGTTCGCTCTGCTTTCGCATTATATGTACGTTCATTGTAGTTTGGCGCGCCTTTAACGGTAATATTAGAATATAAAAGAGGCTTTCATGGGATAATGCAAGGGAGTACTGAATTATGCTGGCGAAAGCTGAGCGGAATTCGGACGGGAGAACTTTTCACTTTGGCATCCTTTTCCCGGAACGGATAGCACAGAGCTACGTTGGTTATAGCTGTGTTATACTGCCTGCCTTAATATAAAACCAGCGTTCGCTTCCTCGTCTCGCATGCTCTTAAGTTGGAAATTGGGTCACTCGAAACCTCAAGGTTTATCCGAGACCCTCACGTACTATCCGGGAGTCTCCGGTACTTCGAGAAATTCTGTAGTACGTGCGGATGCGACACACTGTTTTCGCAAGGCTCGTCAAGATTTTTCTACGATCCATAAATCCTCGTGTGAGCTTCGCAGCTGTGCCTCAGTTCTCACAGTTAAAATTTAACGTTAAACCACTACTAAAATACTTTTTTTCTTGCCATTATCAAGTTGGTATAAAATTCGATCTTTTCACCGCAAATTTTTGATCAAACTTTCCGTGGAAATATTTTGAACATCAATTAATGTCTTCTTGTTTCGCAGCTACATATTTTCTGCACGATCGTCAACGACAGGACAGCAGCTGTTCAGCTTTTTCGCGCGACCCCGATGGCACATCCATTAGTGGGAGGACACACAAGAATATATAGAAGAGAAGCTTACACCGGACGCGAAAGCTGCCGTGCGCTAATTCTAAAAAACGAGCTACGTCGAAATTTTCCACACCAGCCGATGCACGTTTCTTCTTGTCACTTCTGACGTTCCACTGTCGTTCGCGCTCCAATATAGTAGCCTCGTATCTTGTTTTTACACTCTGACCCCGATTCGTCGGTCTCGTGGTTGCAAACACGCGAGTCCTTTTTTATACTGCTTTTCGTGTCTTCGAGTTATCATTCCACACCTTCGGTAGTTAACAACTTGCAATTCCTCGTTGGAAAGAATTTAATTAATATTGTATCAACAATACTCGGCAAATCTTGTGCTGACTGTAAATAAGTACAGCCAGAGCTATGGAGCAATATGACGAAAGAATAAAAACAAAGTTTTTTTAATATAAAGTATATATAAACTTTGGTGAAGGTCCGAGAGACAAACTTTTAACACCAGCCGCGTCACGCCGAGAGAACGAGTTTGTTGACGTGGACACACGATCGGACGTACAATGAAATAGGATGAAATTGTAACGCTCGCTTGGATTGCTGTTGAGGCATGCAACAGTATAGAGGGATTTTTGCTGACCTATTACCGCTTAATTAATACCGTTTCTACTGGATATACGGCTGATATGTTCCCGATTAATTAACTCGGCTATTGAAATGTTGTTTCGACGTTGAAGTTACATGCATTGTACCGCCGATGCACCATGTATGAACCAAAACAAAAGGAAGCGCACAATGGACCATTATTGCCAATTTTAAATTTTATTGTACAATTTTTTTTCTTTCTTTTATCATTTTAAATACAGGATATCGTCCGTTTTGCTCCGCTCGTCCTTATAATGGTTCCATTATACTAGGCGTCTGACAACGAGGGTAGTCAAGCTAGATAACAGAATAGGGCAATACTACGACATCGTATAAAGTACGCCGACGTAGCTAATTTCGAAATTACACATGCGTGTTCCATGCAAATTGTAAGATAACTAAGACAGTATCGATCGTAATTCGGGGTCTTTATCCTTTCGGCCTTGCGGGTCAGACACGTGCATTGTTTTTTTTAAAGTCACTCCGAGCACAGATATATTTACCAGCGATATCTTTTTTAGTTCGTCCTGCCCACGTGACTAATAAACCGATCTCGGTACAGTTTCATTGAGCCGTATGCAGTTTTTGATGCGGAATACATAATTAACCACGGACAAAGCTGGACGCTTCGTTCCTATTTTGCAATTGTAATTTCGACCCCGAGACTTCGGTGGTTGAATTTGTAACGAGATCCCTCGAACAGAAGTCAATCCGAGCTGTCCGGAATATGTCGCGACTCGTTTCGTTCTCGCATATAAATTTTTACCTAATTATGGAATTCGATGCGCATCGAGTAGAAAATATAATATACGATGTGATTTTAATTTACATATTTTACCGGTAACGAAATTACGATTTATTGGAACCCGTTCGGTTCGAGATAATAATTTTCACCTAGGGCAAACGAAACGAAACCGAACACGTGTGATTCCCGACAGTTCATGTGACTTCTAATTCTGTCTTCACTGCTGAGTAGCCGTAAGCGTATTAGTCAGCAACATTTCCTTACGGTTAAATCAGCGGCTGTATACGACGAGTAATTAATCGGATGCGAGAAGAAACGTGACTCGCCGAACAAGCCACGATGAACCAGGCTAATTAGTGCGTAGCTTGACTAAACTTATGTCAAGAAGCTGTTTGACTTGTTAACGACACGGTACGCGACGTTTTTCCGATTCCGCTTCGCCACGTATAAATGTAGTCTATTTATCCCAATTTGCATACTATTATAAATTGCTCGGGCTCGATATCGCGATGACAAGAACTGTAAAAAGTTCGTGTTTTTTAAATTTATTTTCAATGAAAGTTACGAGGACTCGAGCGCGTGGCAAATCTATGGGCATGCGACATAGATAATTGCGCCTCGTGATAAAATGCGCGTATTTTTTGTCCATCGTCGCGTTTTCCCGACCGTTTCAACGAGTCGTACATTGTAGGATTAACCATTCTGGAACTTCACAGCTACAAAGAAAATCCCTCGTGGCAACGATTGGTGGCAAGTTGAAACATTTGAATAATAAAATTTACGAGCACCCTCCCGAGTTGCCGACTGTTGATCGGTTCTAAAAAAAAAAAACAGAAAAAAAACTCGACGGCGTCACTTTGCGAGTCATCATTGAATACGATTGATAATCGATTGCTAGAGTCGAACGAGCCGTAAAAATTTATTCACGATTGGCAACTCGAAATTCGCTGATACGTACAATGTGTCACGAGCAAGGCGTTTCTGTTTCAGGTTCAAGGTTGCGTGAACTCTCGTAACGCGCTATCGAGGCTTCATTCCGTTCGCATCTTCGAGCGATTTTCTACGATTTGTTCATCGACAAACCGACACCGGGAGATGGAACGCGATAATCCTCCGGCGTCTCATAAACAATGGGATATCGATGAGTCGATCAATTCTGGCTGCTTCCTGTGGAACTCGACTATCCCGCTTCCCGGTGAATGGACCTCGAGGGCCGAGTCCCTCCGAATCCACGAGGGATGAATTTAACTCCGGCGAGTCAGCTGCGACGTGAAGGGTCGATTTACCGGAAAGATAACACCTCTGCGGGTATTCAACCCCCGTTGAACTCACCTCGCAGAAAGTTATCGCGTACCGGCCGCCAGGGGATCCACCAACAAGATAATTGATTTCGACGTTTGAAGAAAATTTCAAGGACGAACGGAAGTTCGAGAAATATTATTTGAAAGGGAACAACGAATATCTACGGCCAAATTCCATTCATGTTGGATACAGAGAACCTACTTACCCCCAAATGCGATTCTTTCCCGAAGGTTCGACGAAAAAATTGGCAAACCTTCCACGAAATGTCCACTTATTTTTTTTCTCGATGATATCCGATCCGCGAGAGGGAAACGTGCTCGAGGTACCCGTGGAACCATATTTCTTCTTTCATAGACGGAAGCGAGAGCAAAGAGGAACTTATGGCATAAAGTGGAAAAAATAAAAAATGAAAAGAGATGGGAGGCGATGAAAGAAAACGAATATTGTGGGTAACATGATATCGTGGAGGGGTATGGGTCTGAAGGAGCAATCTGCGAACACGAGGGACTCGCGAAGTGGTTTGCTCTCGACACAGAGCCGCGGGGTAGAGCCTCGTAAAGTCAATGGAAAATAATGAAAAACAGGAAAACGCGGAGGACGGTGAGATGAACAGTTCGGTCAGACTCTCTCTGTGGCGGAAATCAAAAAACGTCGCGGTGTCGGATACTGTGCGGGCAATATAACCGGATACTCGTTATTTTTTATTTCCGGGTAGTCGCATCTGTTAAAAGAAATACGAAAATGGAAATTCCACCGACCAGACACGATTCCGAAACGAATCGAGCAGATGCATTGAATCGTTGCAGATATGATCGGGGAAAAAATAAATGAATAATTGAGTTCAATGCGTCTCGCTGCTTCGTCGGGACTATATTATGTCGTCGCATAGATTAGTGTATCTCGGAACAATGGAGCGCGAAAAAAAATTGCCCGAAGTTGGCGTTCGGTTTATGTCGACGGCTGAGAATCAAAAGGGCGTGATTCGCGCTCTTTAACGCCGAAGTCGCGGCATTTTGATTCTTACTCGTCGATACAAACGCGCGTATGAGTTCGCAGACGAGAAGCGCGAGATGAAAGAAAAAAAAAAAGGAACAAGATCAGAATCGTTCGAGACATCTGCGACCACAGGCTTCCGACCTTGACTGACGGCGGTTACAAATCTTGTGTCAAGCTGAGACTTTTTTGTTTCCTGAAGTAATAGCTCGGTAACGGGGATTGATCGTCCGACGGTGCGATTCTCTTTGTTCACTCGTGGTTTCCGTCGCGATGCGCCGAAATAATACTTGGGTTGGCTAGATTTTTTTAAGTGACTCACACGGTTTTCGATTTCTCCGGAGGTCTTATCTTGCAACGCTTTTTTTTCTTTTTTTTGTATTTCGTTGCATTTTGTGCAGAATTTACCGAGCAGAAGGTCTGACGAAAGTGAACATTAACATTTAGTTGTTTGGCCGCAAACACATGTGGAATGTGTTTGGAAGAGAAAATTTCCGCCAGGTGTCAACACTGATAAAAATTGTTTATTCCTAATTTGTGTCCAAGTGCCTCATAAAATGGCTTGGACCTAAAAAACAAAAAGACGTCACCCGATCGGTAAAGAAGATTGCGGAAACGCAAAAGATTTTGTTTCGATGCGCTGAAGACCCATTTTTTCACCAGCTTCTCGGGACTCAAATGGTCTTTTATTGTTATTATCTCTTTACGAGGAATTCTTTTATGGCAACCGAGAAACTTCAACGAACTGACGATAACGATAATGTTCGACGTACTTTCAGCAGTTCGATTCGCTTGACGTCGCTGCTTTTTTTTCTCGAGTACTGAGAAAAATAAAAATGAACGTTGCTTTCGTCATTGATCGGTAAAGAGACATTCTGAGAATGCCAGACGAAAAAAAACTGCAGACGTAAACATCCATAGAAACCTGTTTCAGATGGAAAAATAAAAATAAAAATCAGTGAAAAGACCTGACTCGAGTATGCTGAAAAAGGGCCAAAACTTTTAGCTGTAACGTTGGATCAGTATGTATATATATGTTCTTTTTTTACGCTTGAAGTTCACATCTTCTGTGGGGGGAATCTCGTGAATTTCGGATAATACATTCGATTCAGACACTTTCTTGTTTCGGTTCGAATCATCACCCCCTCGGAGCTTGAAGATCGCGGAACGTGAACTGACTCGACAAGAGACAATTCCAATTCATATATTCCTCGCTTCGTCGGTGAAATCCCCCCCCCCAGATTGTGTCTGTCTACCGACCCATTCTTATTATTCCACCATACCGACCGCAGGGAAGCCGAGGAGCGTATTCCACGTCGCTTTACGTGTCAAAGGGTCTAGGATACGCCCATCTGTTACTCAGCAGCCGATATTGTACATAATATACATGGTATTTATTTATTTCATATTTAGTTCGTTTTTTATTCGTCAATCAAAGCAGCTAATGTTTTTGATACTAGATAATGTTCGTTTAATAATGTGGTTCGTTGACAAAAGAAAAAAATTGTGAAATTACCGCGAAGAAAAGAGCAATGTCTGTTAAATGTACAGATACCTTTTTTAGTCTCTAGAGAGCTTTTCTAGCAAAAATTGAAACTAAATATTATTCATGGTCGGCCCCATATATAATGCGCATTGGTCCACATCCTACGAGTCCACCTATTGTAAATTTGCTCTGTCCTGGAAATCGAAACTCCACTGTACACCGGTGTATGTTTCTCGTGAGACACTTTATCGCCCGCGCTCCTTCAGATACTATATCGCTCGAGCCGCTGCGTTTGCTCCTGGAACACTCATCTTTCCCTAAAGGGGAAACGACCCGGCTTGCCTTTCGATAAAAACTCGAGACTATCTCCGAACCCCGAATGCCGTTGCTATCGGAAAAGCTCTTGCAGCGATTCTACCTTATCGAATAGAAAAAAAAAAGTGCAAAATTATATATTTTTCGCCCCTCGCTGCATAACCTCGGTGTGTTTGCGACTCTTCGTGGCCTGCAACCAGATGAGAGGATCTTGACTCTCGTTCCCTGATTTCCCAGGAGGTAAATTCGTCATATTTTGCCCCGCAATCTTTCCGCCTTCGAAACTACCACATTCTTGATTTCGATCCACCGGCCGAAATCAATCGCTATCGAAATCACTCAGAAATGCAGCTTTCATTGTGACTGTTCGATCTTCACTGGAATTCACAATAACTTCTGCCCTCGTGGGAAATGATATTTCTCGAGTCGGAGGCAACTTTTACTGTTCATTTATCGTTTACCTATCGTCGGAGTATTGACTCTCTTTTAAACCTTTAAGGGTATCAAGTTTTCTCATTTACCATACGATATAATTCGAAACACGATATCGCTTCGATATCTCTTTTGATCATTCGAACTCCAAAAGATACACGAAACATAAAATGCCACGTTTAAAACGTGAATGGCCTACGCAAGGACTTCGCGTATTCGACTATCGTGTTTCCGTCGTTTGATAATGTAAACCTATCTGCAGGATGTTCGAACCGGAGATCAAAAAATCCTGAGCTATAAAAACAGTACGGGTTTGTGAACCAAGATTAGCGACTCGACTTACCGCATACACCCGAATAGCCGTACCAGTGGATCGACAACATAACCGTCGGGAAGGATAAGAGCAAAAAAATTACATCGTAAATAAAACGAAAGAAGTAGTTTTTAGATTAGAGTTGGACGCTGTCGAAGGTTGCTCGATATGCGTTTTTTTTTTAACACACGGTGGAAAAGAAACCCTTGAGCATCTTCCGCGAATCGATCGTAGAAAATTTGCGTAGGTGGAGTTTTATACGTGCGACCGAATATTTGTCCCTGAAAAGATAATATAGGCCCGAGCTATGTAGTAGAAAGTTCACGAACAATGTCGCGTTGTACGTGCGTTTGAAATGTCGCGAAACTACAATTAGCATAACGAGAATTTTAAGTAGGCTTTCTGGAAGTTTAACATCATCGGGAGTCCGCACAATGGTCCTATCCTCTCTCATTATCACACAATTATAGTCTTCTTTTTTTCGCTCTTTCACCGAACATTCGTTAATTGAACGTTTTTACGTATTCACCACTGTACATTGTGACACGGAATGAAAACGTGAAATGCAAATCGCTCTTTAACGAGCAATTAACGCCGCTGAATGAGACATAAAATGAGCTTTCCCGCTGGCTAATCGTGCCCCGAAGAAAAACGTTATTATTCGACTTGTCCTATTTAATGGAATTCTTTGAGCCTCGCAAATCGTTTATAACAACAACAAAAAGATGCCCATAAAATTATTCACTTTACTGAAATATTCAAGCTTGGACTTTTGGGATTTGACTATTTGGGATTTGATTTTTTCGGAATTCACTCCCATACGCTATGAATTCCGAAATCTTGAGAATATAGCTTGAGAATATATGGATGTTATTCCGGATTTTCGGATTCCACTCCCATACGCTATGAACGCCGAAATCTTGAGCATATAGCATATGAAAGTGATTCAGGATTTTCAGTTAACGTATGTAAAGAACAGGCAAATTCAATTGTCCTGACCTACAAATAACTCGAGCCCAGCAAATTCGGTGAAATATAAATCATATATTTTTGTACTTATAGCTATAACCATAGTCTTTTAAATGTATAGCTGTTTATAATCTGTTAAATTGTATTTTGCTTTTATTATATTGGGGACTTCTGTTCGCTAGTTCAAGATTATTGTAACTTTCGTCATATAAGCAGGCTCACGATCTCAACCACTACTGTTGTCTGCAATGTATTTTTATCATTATGTTAAAGGAGAAAAACGTTGAATAAAATAAAAATATTGTTTCTTTTTGTTTCTTTCAGGCAATATGGAAGGATGATCGTTAACTAACCTGAGGTATGCTGAGCACGAATGAAAGAACCCACGTGCATGTGACCAGTCGATTGCACCGTTGAGCAGTGTTCAAGCTTCTCATTGGATAACGAACCGCCACAAATCTGTCTACACCGATGAGCACGAGTACGAAGGTGCTGAGATAGAGGCTGAACATTTGGAGAAATTTGAAGATCTTGCAGGCGACGTTGTCCCAAAGCCAGGCAACCGTGTAGCTCCAAACGGCCTCCCCGCCGATGCAGAACACCGTTACCAGCAAATCGGCGACCGAGAGATGAAGTATGAGTATATAAATCGCCGAGCAGCCCTGACGCTTCCGACGATTCTTCGTTATCGACCATATCGTCGCCGCGTTACCGACGAGACTGAGAATCGCCATCACACCGAGAACTATGGACTTGAGGTATGCACCGTTAGTCAATCTCGGTGCGTGTTGAAGACAGGTCAGGTTCGTCATGACGTCATCGACGGCGATCCCAGCTGCTGGCTGACTCGTCCCGATGTCGTCACCGCTCCAGTCTATCGTCGCGTTGTCGCAAGCTCGCAAAAGCATTGCCCTTGGCGAATCGTTTGTTGAATTATTATTCATCACAGCGGCCACATTGTCGACACGTCGGTAATGAGATCTTGCGATACAGCTGATGATTTTTATCCCGTAGAGTCTCGAAATTCATTACCGTTTCGGGTCGAACTTTTTTCACTTCGCTGCATGCGTTCGCCGACATCCTTCCGGATCGGTACTTCCCTTGCACTTTTTATATTTTTCTTTTGTTTTCCAGTCTAATTTTTCTTCAACTACGAGATTGTTTTTTTATTCCCTCGGTAATTTTGGAATGGATCTTATCGTCGATATACATATTCCTGCGGATCTTCGATGCTAACCCGGCTGAAAGATAAATAACGAGAATTCATCTTAGAGAAAAGTTCGAATGAGAGGCTTATCGGTTTGTACAAAGTCATACGGCCTAGTTGAATCGAAAGTGGTCGGCAAACTTTGGTGTTCCGTTTGATATGCCATCAGCTGAGAGATATAAGATGGTAGTAAGTTTAAGGAGTCGTTTATAGATGCGGTGGAGGTAAGGGGTTGGGGAGAGTCCCGAGTCTTGAAAACTTTGGTACAGAGTTCGCAAACTAGGGAATTGACGGCGAGAGCGGGAAACGACTGAATGATTCCACGTAGCTGAAGCTGTGGATACTTCCCACTGTGGCGGGGGGGGGAGGGGGGGGGGGTGGCAAAACGGAACACCCGGCTCAAAACGGTTCATTTTCAAAAATTTACCCCCGGGCATCGAAATACGTTCGTCTAAAATTGAGGATAACGCTCCGTTTTGCCCCGCACTCTTTGCCACCTCTTGAACGCTTTAGATGTTTTTTTTATTACCGTCGGGTATTATTCGCCAGACTCGTCCAGCCTCGAAGGGAAAAGTGGAAGAAGAAGTGAGAAAGATCGAAGTTGTCTGGCCGCGCGAGAAAAACATCGGGAATGGAACGTGATCCGTTTTATAAATTTATCCACCGCTACGTGAGATTTTTCACTGAGCGAAAGTTTTTCAACTCCACTGTTACGATGAAAGAAAAACTGCGGTTCGATTGAAACGGAGTAAATATACATAAAAGAAATTGTCTATATAGAATGTCCTCTTTTAATATTTTCTTGGCCGTTCAGGAAATTGCACATTTATATGTAGTGAGCGAAAGCTTGTGTCGTGAGGCTCGAGAGTTTATCTCGATTCGCGGGCTCGGCAAATGAAGTTACCGGGTAGTTACCGCCAGATAGCGAGTGATGGTTGCCTTGTACCTACGATTCGACGTGCTTGCGGGGTGGATGCTCGTTGGGGAGATATGAAACTCGTAGTACATCATTGCCGTACAGATATATTCTGTTACGTGGTGTGTTAACTGGAGTCGAATATCCGAGCCCGATAAACCGGTGCCGAGTCGCTGAACGTTCGCCGATGGAGGAACCTTATCTCTCAATTAGGACGGATGTAACGTCTTGACGACAACTCGGCTCATGTTATTTTCCGCTATCTTTCAACACGTGACAGTGGTTGACGCGTACACGCGGATATCCGGAATGGAAATGAAGCTTTCTCCACGTGGAAGCAATTGAATCGAACGAATGAATGGAGTCCAATGATGAGTGTTTTAGCCTTGGAGTATTTTTACTCCTCATCTTGAGAGATTCGCTGTGTCTGAGGGATTGCGCTCTTGATTATTCGTTCGCCAGCTGGCTTTCCCTAATACGTAAATTCAACAACACCAACTTTATTCTGAATTTCACGCTTGAAAATTTATGCAGGTTCCGGTGGAGATGGGAAAACGCGTCGGGACGGTCCGTCGCAGTTCAGGAAATTCACGAAATTAATATCCAACATGCGGTTGTATGAATTTTGTCCAACACCGAGTGTATAATATTATTCCACCAGGGCCATTGTGCTCTTAACTTCGAGCGCTCGACGCGCATCCGTGGAATAAATCCGTTAGCACACTTTACGCTTGCCGGAAACTGTCCCACTTGACCGAAGCAAGTATCGTAAGGCAAATAATATGCCATGCAGCACGGAATTTCGCTATTGTTCATTTTTCCGGGTAGGAGACTGTCGCTCGGAGAATAACCTGATTTTTTCTTTTTTACAGGGGCACTTAGCATAAAATTGCTGCACCCCCGCGCTCCACGGGAGCATCGATATTGACTGCGCGCCAACAGGTGGAACCGACGTCTGGTTATACCCGCGTTGACATATCGGACAATGTTCCCTCACCAGTGAGTGAAGGATGACTCGCTGATATTGGAACGAATTGATAAGGTACGAGATAATCAAGCATTTCTACCTCCGTAATTATTTCGACGCGAAAAAAAAATCGCAATACTGAAACGTTTTTTTTTCTCTTGTGTACCTCGCAAAGGATTTCAGAAATTCAGACAAAAGTTACCCAGACGAAATCAATTTTTATTTTGTTTGAAGAAACAAATACGTTTCTTTATAAAAAAGCTCTTGACTACGAGTAAAATAAGGCGATGACGGGGGTGTGAAAAATAACCAAAACTATCGATAAATGTTGAATGAAAGAGTCATTAATCTTCGTACAACAGGTGCGCCGCACCAGGATGTCAATGCACTCGATCATGCCGTTGAGCTTTGCCGAAGGTTCGATTTATTCAAAATCATTACATAAATAATATATTTTTTCGCCTGGTGGAAACGGCTATTAGGAATAAATGTGATATGAAGGATCGTTTCTCGCCTCACCGCTGTACCGTCGCGGCGGCTTCGACACCGATATAAACGGACTTTTTTGCTCGCCGCATCCTTCGTAAATTGAACTCGTGCCTGTCGGTGTATTTACTTTGTGTACGTCTATATTGGTCGCTCGCCGGGGAAAACCGTGGGACAATAACAACCGATAACGGTAGACGGGCTTCGCGCGGGAGACCGATTGTCCGGCACCGATTGTTGCACTCGAACTAGCCATATTGCCAAACAGGACCCTTCATGAAATTAATCGGACTATTGGCCGAGTTTTATTGTCTCGGACTCTGCACTGATTTATTTTCCGAGCTAAAACGAGCGAGACTGATGTGTACGCTTTTCAATATCGAAGATTGTATTTTAAAACAAACAATAATTCACGGAAAATTCATATCACTTGCACTTGTGCAGCACTTGTTTGTTTATCGTATCTAGGATGCGATAACTGTGTATATACAAAATCGACATACGTAGGGTATTACGCTATTACGCCTGGACGCCGATCCGCAAATCCTGATTTGGCGGCACGATTGAGAAAAACCTCAGTCTCGAGAGTCTCAGGCAGAAGACTCATCGAATTACATCCGGTACAGAACAAGCTTTCGTCAATTGCAAATCGATAGACGGGGCAAACAAGAAAGCCGCCAAAAGCATATTATATTATATTATCCGCGACTGGTTCTATAACAGTAGCATAATTCAGCTCAAAGGTGTGTCAGCACAAAAAAGGAAAAAAAATCGATTCACCCGGAGGGACATGAGATACGAATTTCTCCATTAACATGAAGCGCCGGATTTTTTTCTTTTTTTTCAATCACTACTTAGAGAAAATTTCGTGCAAGAGATCCTGTAGCTCGTTAAGTCACTCGGTAGAATTGGGCAACGGTGCAAGGCGAGGCGTTCCACTGAATAGTCTCCGGCCTAGGCAGGAGAGAAACGATACGAGCTGATTTTTTGTCGTCCTACATGCCATTTCTTACCCACTATCTTGCGAAGGAGGGAGGCAGGGGGGAGATGAATGAACTTTGAAAATTATCAAAATGTGTTTGAATTTTGCGTGGCGTCTGGTTTTACTTTTAAATTCTCTTTGGTGTGATAATTCGATTCTCGGCTGAGTGGCTTCGCTGTAATTGGTGCGATAAGCGAGCCATCGAGAATGGTGGGAGGGATTGAATTAATCGAACTGCTGACGTCGATTAATGGATAAAAATGTTTTTCTCCCGTTATTTCCGATAAAATTAGCTGGTATAGCAGGAAAAAAACGAACGAAAGTAGAATACATCGTGCGTATATATTTCGAAAGTCAGTACGGATCAAAATTAAGGCTCCAGTACAGATCGAAATTGGCTCGAATGCTTGGACTGGCGTGCACTTTCATCGGCCTGTATTTGAAAGTTTATGAGCTTATTGTTCGCTAACTGAAAAGGTCATCGATCAATTCTGGGTTCTATATCTACTGCGTCTCGGTGATCGATACCATCAATTTTGTTCCATAGTGCGCGAGAAGCTATTGTACATGTCAATGAGCTTGTTTGTCTGGAGTTCGATCGTACGAAGTTCAGGGGCACCTTCAAAAAAATGGTATATTGGACCATGACTTTAATTTTGTTAACTTTGTTTAAAACGACGATTTAGCTTAATATATTTTACCGACGAAATGCGAATACGAATGACAAAATTGTAGAATAGATGAGAAATTGTTTCTTGTTCTATAAAAGCATCGCTCGATAAGTGACATTATAAATCTTACGTATCTCACGGAACATTAAGACCAGGTGCTTTTCTTTCCAGAGCAATTCGCTTGGACCTTACAGCGGCGATGAATCACTCGTCGCAGGATTCTCGCCCGAACTACTTCTCCGGACGAATCCGATTCGAATAAATTTCACATTCGTATAAATTCCGATTGCCGAACTGGAAGTCTCCTTCCTTTTAAATCGTTTTTTTTTGTCGAGCGACCCGTTGAATAATAACGAGCATCGGGCGAGAGAATCACCTTGCCGCGAAGAGGCAAAGAGTATGAAAATTCGTGGAATTAATCCCCAGTTTCCTTTCCTCCTTTGTGGCCAAATGACTTGGTGGAATTACGTACGTACGACTGGCCGAGTCAGCCGAATTCGCTGGAGAACTTTTAATCGACTCTTCTACCGAGGGCCGTTACAGAGATAAACTACAGCTGGCTCGACGAAGATTTCGCAATTAAATTTGTTGAAATTCGTTGTCGAGATAGCTCCGCGACGGAAACGATTATTTTCTCGGTTTTCCATGGTGATTCGTTACTAGACGCAACTTGCATCAAGTCGGACTTTTCATACCATTCAAATTGGATTTTTTCAGCTGGTTGCTCAGAAGAGCCCTTCTTACGACCAAGTTTTTGCCCTCTAAGGCAACAAGTGGCAACAGCGTTTCGCTTCGACTGAACGATTCTCCTGGGAACACATGTACGAACCGTGAGCGGGAACGATTCGATTCTCCGAGGTTGAGTTATTTCGGGACACGTGGAACGAAAAATGTCATTCTGGATCTCCAACACGCCGTCATAACACGGAGCACTTCAAGTATCACGGAGACACACAAGCGGAGTAACTTGTTACGTACGTCCGATCCCCTTCCGTTTCGCAAACGAGAAATGCAAGACCGCGTATTCCATAAATTTTTATCGCTTTTTTTAAACACACGCAAACACGTTGCGTGCTCATAAAATGCAAATGGCGTTGTGAATCGGGAGACGAGTTTCGTAATGATCTCGACGGCCGACCGTCAGGTACATCGATCGCACTGTGCAAGCCGAATATTCCACAAATTTCATGCCGGGAAGGTTAGGTTTGCACAGTCTCTCGTTGGTAACTTTATTGCAGAAAAATCTTAACAATTTTTCCTCCGTCCGAGGTATGGTTCGCGAAGGACTAGCGTCTGTCTCCCGCGCGGCGCGTGGAATGAATGTTGATTGTCCGTCAAGAGCCTGAGGGACACAAACAATAATATTGACTGCTGAGAAGCAGAAGGGCTTATCTCACATAGTTTCAACGAGTTAAAACTCGTGGGATACTCCCTTTCGTTTCTCAGCAATTGACATAAGAAGCAATAAAGTAGAGCCGGTGCGAGTAATTCACGATTCCGGAGCTTAATCAAGTTCTCCTGTTCCGGATCCGAGTATACCTGTTGACCCACGTCGCTCTTCCAAGAATCGCCAACAGCCCTCTTATATGTTATTTTTTCTCTAGATAGCTCGGACCGCCAGTTCGGGAACTTTTGCCTTCTTCCCAAAACGAACTTCCGGCAAATTCTGGATCCGGATACCGGATCCCCCCCAAACTTCGTCCCGCCCACCGTTGAACAATGCCTCTGGTCAAGCCGTACAACATGCTTCAGTCCTAACTGCTTGCGCGTCCGTGAACAAACGACGTATCGCTGGTCACTCTGCTACCCCCCATCTCCAGGGAAACGGGACCCTGTCCAATTTCCCTTCAGAAATTGGATCCGTGTTGCTAGTGATGGCAGACTGTCCACTGTCCGAACGTTTCGTTTAATGATCCTTTGGTCTTAGGTCCATAAAGTTGGAACAGCCAAGTAAGCAGACTTGATGAAGGACAGTGGATTCGAGATAACGTGTCATTGTTCGCCTCAGGTCTTTCGATCAAGGGGCTTACAACAACTTGTACCCCGAAAAACATTGGAGCCACATTAGTTTGCCGAAACTTCGATCGGCCGAATCGTCGTATGGACTTTCGGCCATACGACGATTCGGCCGATTAAAGTTTGGGCTAAATTCAGATAAATAAAATTTTGGAAATTTGACAATTCGGAAGAATAAAGTTTCGACATTTTGACGATTCGGAAAAATAAAATTTCAGAAGTTTGACCATTAACAAGAAGTCCGTTCGGACACATGAATTTCGGCCATACGTCATAGTTTATATATGTTCGGCCAATTGAAGGTTCGGAAAAATAATGTCGCTCAAAAAAAATTGACTTGAGCGTTTTTTAGGCGGCTGCGGTAAAAAAACCAGTCTTATCTCAAATCAACGATCGACAAGAGAACTCAATGGTCAGTCAGACGTGCCCGGTCTGTCCGAGGAGATATCTGTTCGGGGCACTTGAACCTCGGGTCATTTTAGTCTCTTCTACTCCGAACGAATATGGTGACCCTCTGTGTGCGCTTACACGTCGCTGATTGCACTCGCGCTCTTTCAAACCCACCAATTATGAGATATTAAAATAGGTCTGGCGAACTGGAATCAATGATGAGTAAACAGATCGGTTACTGTATGCACACTCGATACATGATCTCCGCATGCCGATGTGAAGGAAAAATTCCAAAGAATTAACGTAAAGATATTTCATGGACTAATTTACTTTTTTGCATTTTTTTCTCACAATTCTAAATCGGAGAATATTTTATCATCAGATTTAGTGGGCTGTATCGATAACGGTATGCAATCGAAATCTGCAGCTACGGAAAATTATACCTCGTTCGTTGCCTGGCGGTGACATAACGTTGGGTTGCGTGATTAACCACATCACAGTGCGGCCTATAATTAATCGATAGATCTGAATAGACGCCAAAGCATTCATGAAATTTGCGGTAAATCTATACAGAATTTCCAAGGGTCTTTTGACTTTGTCGGGAAACTCAAAGAAGTTAAGCTGCGGCGAGACATTCGAGTGAATTAACACGAGCCAGGTACTTTGTGCACCGCATGCATTGGACGCTTTATGGTCAAGGTTCTAAAGGGAAGCCGTGACGCAGCTACGATTCGTTTCTTCAATCGACTCTGCATCGCTCTGCCGACAGCGATACCTATTGAGCGAGAATTCCGATAATAGAGTGAACGGACTTTTTTTTTACGCGAATCAAGTCACCATTTTCCCGCTCTTCGAAATCTCGTTAGCTCGTGTTCTCAGAAATCCGATTTTTCATCGTTAACGTCGTCCTGCGATAAAAAAGCAAAAAATTACCATACCTCGAGAGACGAGCGTGTCGAAGCTGTCGAGATTTTTTTTATGATAAATTCCAAAGTACGATGGAAAGCTTTAACCAACAGCTTTTAATATATTTTTCTGATATCTTTCCACTCCAAACTTTGGTAAGCCTGATCATAAATATTTCTTCAATAATTCAGGCGAAATCACGTATTTGTCGAGCACAGGGGTTTAGTTTACCATTGGCGCGATTCACACTCGAAGCGAACACTACAGTTTGCAATGCACCATTTGGTCAAACTGATTAAAAAAAAAGTTTTTATCGAAGCAAATAGAAAAAAAAAGTTGATTAACGTTTTTTGTTTGTTTGTTAACAATAATGTTCGCTAAACTATTACACGATTTTTGTTATCGGCATCCGCGATAATAACATAGCGCTTACACGTCCCGGTGTACTCGGCGGAACGTCGCGTTTACTTCTCGCGCGGCGCGCGGACTGGCGAAACGAAGGTTGTCGGGTCGACTGCCGTTGCGCTGCAGCTCCGTTGGTCGGTGCGTGTGGCGGGTGAGATATATAGCTCGTACTCCGGCTTTTGCCGGCGGGCTCGGCACATGTCTGTTCCCTTTACTTGCCCGCCAACTGAACAGGCCGTGCCGAGCCTCGAGCGTGTCTGACCGCCTGCGGGTGCTATCTCCTTGCGGCTCGTACAGCTGCGTTACGCTCTGGCTCGATCCAGCTTTCATCCCCTCGCTCTTGCATTAGCTGTAACCGCGAATCTTTTTACGCGCTCCTGCTTCACCCCCATCGTCCCCTTCGAAGTGCCACTCACTGTCGAGATTTATAGGCTTTTATAGAGCCAGCCACTGCTCGAATGCACCACGTGGCATATATCCTGTTCTTACAGTGCGAAAAGCCTGTGAGGTACCTGTAAGCGTCAGAGATAAGCCCTTCTGATTCTGGTAGCGAGGTATTTCGTTTTGTCACTGCCATTCATCGTTTAATCCTTTCGCGCAGAATTTTCACGTACCGATAAGAGACTACTATAATAAATCCTTTTTTTTTAGAAAGTACTTAGAAACTATTACCATTACTATTACCTTAAAGGGAAGTTTGGAAAAGGTAATCTAGCTTTTCATCTTATCGCTCTTAAAAAAAGCATCCTGAAGGATCTTGTGGAAAGTCGAAACTTTATAGAAAACAGATACATTTTTCATGAATTTCGGAGCGAAAGGTTTAAAGAGAAACAGCGAATGGCTTTACACATTTTGCTCTCCGCAACGGTGCCTTGTGTGGAATGTGCGATAGATCAATTACTGAGGGCTTATGGACGCGACCGTCGTTACGACTCTGCCTCTCGGACCCACCTGCCACCTCTCGAAACTATATGACCACTGTGATGTTACTTTCGTATCCTACGTGATACTGAATGGTAACTTCGTGGATACATGTATTCACAGATATATATCAACGAATCGACGGCTTAAAATGGAAATGGTGTATGGACTTCGCGTAAGCTTGGCCGATGTTCTCTGTGGCGCTGGACTGTTGTGCACACAGATTCAGAATTCATGGAGTAACTTGGAAATACTTTATCTGTGTTCGGAAGCGCGAAAGGGATAAGCGACCAGACGTGATCAGCCGGGGATAATCGACTAAATCACGTTGCGGTGGCATGTAGCAGGATTTTGCAGAATAATCTACAGACAGCAGGAAATTTCAGTCTGATTGCAGGGAGAACAGCATCGATCTCGGCTAGTACTTCGATGTATTTTGCGAAGCACTTTTCCAGCGCGGAAATACCCTTCCAGAATTTCGCAGCGGAGAAGCAACCAATTTGCATATTAATGAAAAACCAATAACCCTGTTAGCGTTTGTCTCGCTTCGAAGGGAGTAATTGGTTATTGATATAGACGAATTTATACGGTTGGACGTTTCATTGGACGCGAGAATTTCACGGATAAATGCGAGGGGCCTTGCAGTCAGCAAACGACATGCTCAAGTAAGTTTTACTGATCGATCGGTCATTATTGGAAATTATTGAAATAATGTTCAATAATACTTTGTAAAAAAAGGCCCCCAGCCTGAGCATGAATGAAAGTTTAAATACCGGCTGAATTAATGATTCATTGTTTATTTCTCTATGCAGTTATGCAGTCCCGGGGTTCTGTGTGATTTCGATGTGAATCACGATGTCGTGTGGTGCTTTCACGAATACCTCCCAGCGGGATGTCGACATTAGCCGTACAGTCGTCAGCTATCTAGTAGAGATTGGTCTTCTGTCCTAAATCTTATTCGATGGACAAGGCCGGAATTATGCCAATAGCTGTTGCCCTCGGCCCGCTAAGTGGCTCTGACGTTATAGATCACTTATTGGTTCAATGGGGACGGTCCTAATGAATGCAGATCACGAACCAAGCTGGAGAAACACCCTCCGGTCGGCGCCCTCCTCTCGCCGTTCGCGCTCCATTAGTTTCCCGGGAAATCGTAGCGAATATCGCTTCGCTTGGTCAGCGCGTTTCATACAAACAGGTGTATCTACTTAAATAAATATGACGCACGTCAGTTTCGGCAATATCCTGCCTGAGACAAATCGCACTACTTCCTCTGCTTTATTCACAGTGTAGAACCGTTCTAGCCCACAGATCTAATTAGTGGGCTTGCCGAATGCTCTGTGTATTAACAGTGCTTTAGAAAGTTGTTAAACGATTACGAAAATAATCCCAAATAGCACTTAAAGTGTATACGACAATATTTCATTTTGTTAATTATTTTTTTAAATGAAATATTGTCGCATACACTTTGAGTGCTATTTGGGATTATTAGGGACCTGGAATGAGGCTGACCCCGTCTGGCATTAATTCAGCTGAGGGGTGAAAATTTTACGTCAGATCGTTGAATCATGAATTTCCGTTCATCCCTTGGCTCGTTATGCTCTAACGCTCCATATAAGTATAATCTGTTTTATACTGGTTCGCCCGTCGCCAGTTGGTCCGTTGGAACACCGTCCTCGCTTTTCTTCGTCTCATGTTCCATGCTGTCCCGGGAATTCGAGTCCCGCAGGAAATTTCTGGTCTCTCGGTCTACCCTTGGCAGTGGTACAGGTGTGTACGATTATTAGCTCGACAACGTCGTACTGCATCGGAGGGAACGGGATCTTGTCAAAAAAGCCGACGAGGTCCTTATCCTGATCGTAGAAGCGGAGACAAAAGACACGCGTGGAAAGCTCCTGATGGAGCTATTACGTGGTCTTCGTGTGAACCAAGAGTATCCAAGTGTCTTTCGTGAGAAATATTTGCACAGTAAAAACAACTTTCGAACTGCAATTTTTTCCTTTGCTAAATTTACGCAACAAAAACCATAAAAATGTTTACCGTGGACGAATCTTAATGTGAAAGTTTCTCGGTCGCGCGATGAGCGTATGATAACGAAACTACGAGACGAAACTACGATTCGTCTCCGGTGAATCACACCGGAGTTCTGTCTGAGCGATTGCACCTGATTAATCGCCCGTCACTCTGTCTCAAGCCCGGGCTTTATTGTCACGACGTTTTTTCTTTTGTTTTTTTTTTATTGTCGGAGACATTTTTATGCTCGTTTTTGCGATCGTCCTTTGTATTCCGAAAACGGCATAGAACACCAGACAAAAATTACATATATTTCAGGTACAACGGGACTGCACAATAGCCGGATGAAATATTATTCGCAAAGCGACTCGGTCGTTATTAATAGCGGAGGAGAGGTGATAGAAGCGAAGGGTATTATTGTCCGGAGTGGACATCTCCCGGAACGGTAATGGAAATTAAGTTAATATTAATGACGTGCCGGAGAGATCTATCCGAATGTAACACTCCTCCGAAGCTTCCGATCCTCTCACGGGGATCCAGCGAGATTAACATCTCACGCTCAAATAACGCGATCGCGTCACATCGGTCCAGTACTTTCAAATAATTTTTTTTTTCTACCGACATAAAAGCAATATATTATTTTTCGAATACACGAGTTAATCATTTCAAAGAGTAGCGTCGAGCGGCATAGATTATATCGCGAACGCCACGAACAACTACGTCGACCGGGTTTCAATATTTATGTTTAAATTCACAAGATCGAACGTGGGAACGCGATGCGGAAAAATTTAATAACGTCCATCGGGTAAAGTTGGAAAATTTGAAATTTACACACCCACCTTAGTCACGCTGCGGCAGAACTTTGCTCGCTAAACTTTCCGTCCGTCCATAGCAGCACTGCCCGTCTCCCTAGGTAATAAATTGAAAACTCACATAAGCACCTAGAGAATAGGGCGATACCGGTCGTAACGAATGGCGCAACAAGTGCCGTAACTCCGTACACTACAAAAGTCCGTTTAATTGAGAGGCCTTAAAGATAAAGTTATGCAAATTCCTTAGACAGACCGGGCAAATTACAACGCCATGCAATGATTTTCTTGGGAAATCACAGACCCCGTGATGGTGGAATGAAACCTTTTGATAAGTGTCCTAAAATTAAGGGAAAATCATAAAGACTCGGATATCAATGAATTGGCTAGTTTAATAAATGTCAATAATGCGCAGACATTTTTATTTGTTTCAGGATGAAGCTTCTATCACTCCGATTGTCCGACTGATTCACTCAAGGATAGTGGTTACCACTCGACATCGAGCTGGCGCCTCTTTCACTAAATGAAATTCGCCGTGAAAATGCGTATCAAGGACAATCTCATAGTGTTCGTCGAAGTGAAGGATCCCCCAGTTTCTCCAGGTTGGTGTCGATCTAATTCGCGAGATTTATGTAACGACTACCGTATGAAAGTCGTAGGAAGGTAAGAAGCGCACAAGCTGTCCTCGGTCAGGGTGGAAGAGTCGCTCGGGTAATCGTTTTCTTCGAGATATATGAGTTTCAGACATCCAGTGCTCGCCTTGCCGGCTTTCCGAGCGCGGGGCTGCTCTTATTTTGCTCTAGCAGCTTGCCGATCGGGTAACCCATCGAGCAGAAGAACTCCCCGCGAGCTACCGATGAAAATACCCCGGCAAAAACTTCCTGCTCCGTCCGCGATCCCGGCCAGAAGCCAACGGCTAACGCCAAACTTTCTCTCAACCGGTGGCGTTTCAATTTTAGAACTTGCGTTCGGAGAGTAGAAATTCTTAATGGTCCAGATCGTAACTGCAAATACGCGACTTTATTGGGAGGTAGGGGAAGTGTGGAGCAAGTCGGACAGTTTCCATCAATTTTTCGCGGGACGTAAAAACGTCTCGTCTCAAATGGAGGACACTGATCCGCTTTGCCCCGCTCTCTCCTATACGTATCTGAATTTCCAATACACCTGCGTCACCGGTTTTTGTCCTCTCTTCATTTCCATCGGAGCTCAATAAGAAAATATTCACGGTGGGTTGGTTCTGATAAGACTAATGGTGACGCGAAGATTTTTTTTGCTGCCCGCCAGAGTCGATGAACTTTTCTTGTTCTCCCTTCTGCCAGTATTTTTGCTCGTGTCGCTGATGAGTTGAAAATCGATTCGTCGCAGGTGATCAGAAAAATGCTCAGATTGAAACAAAAAGATGGACCATTTATTCATTGCGTATATAAAAACAGAGAGTCTTATCTTTTGTGACAGTACACAGAAGGTACGTCTGTCTGTCCGTCTGTATTTTCCAATTACAAAGTTTCCTTAATTATAATTAACTCTCGAGCACGAGGAAAATGTTAATTGCGTCATCGAGAAGTTAGAAAATTATGTGTACCGTATAAATTTGAGTCTGTTCTCCCATAAAAAGGACTTCATCCAGTTAGTACTATTGCAGTTTTGATATACGTTGTGCAATTGGGCGCGCACTCGCGTTCGGCCAGCTGCCAGGCATATCGCCCTCGTTAATTATTATCTGAAAAAGAAATTTCATTATCGCTAACGAACCCGGCACGGTGGTTACCCTCATCGTCCCAGGGTTGTCTCGGTACACGTGCAAAAAATATCCTCACTCAGGTCTCGAGGCACCGTGCGGATTTATTACAATCAAGAAAAATATGGAGATTTCACCAGCCAGATTTCCAGCGCTGTATTCATTCGTCACGACTATTCTCGAGAATTGATTAATTCGATTGTTGGAAAATCTCGCCATCGGCTGCTCGCCAACAATCAGGAATAATAGGATCTTGGCATTGTGCCGACTACCGATCTTTCTCTCATCGTGGAACCGTGTTCTCCAGATTTTTTTTTTGTTTTTGACGGATTGTCTATTTGCCTCGAAAAATTCTTTACGAGAAATATGATCACTACGCCAATTACTTTGAGGTATCTCGGCTGTCCGGGTTTGTTAAAGAAGATGCTGAGAGTTGATACAAACCAGCGACCATAATAGATAGCTAGTGTCGTTTATTCGTGTCCTGAGGCAAACCCCATAATGACACCGCGCTCCAAAATACAACGATGAGTAACGAAGAAAATGATACAATTATAAAAATTATACAATGAAAGTAACAAAATTAAAGTATATAAAAACCGAAAATAAACAGACGTAATAATAAACTATCGACAACTGAGAATAAAAATCATAATAAAAATGAGAATACAAGACAAGCACGCAAGCAGCGCAATTCATCCTTCCAACCCACATCCCCTTTCCTGGCGAGCAGGAACTCCCGGAGCGCACCCCGGAATCCGATAACCGAGTGGCCCATGTCCGGCTCAAAACACACGCAACTTGTATTTTTTTTCGAAATTTTAAAAATTGACCATTTTCAGCATAGGGAATCCTATGTTAAATTTTGCGAAACGGCACTTTTTTTCAAAAAATTTCGAGATATCGAATTAAAACCTCCGCCATTGTTTTCAAGTGGCATATTTACCAACCGATTTCATTAACGAAAAAATTCTAAAAAATTTTTTTTGTAAAAATATCATTTTTGTCGAAAAATTGTAAGGGTACCCCCTTCTCATTTTTCCACTTTTAAAATGGCCAAATATTTTTTTTCGAGATATCGATTTTTTACCATCTCCATTGACTTCAAGTGGCCCATTTCCGGCTCAAAACACACGCAACTTGTATTTTTTTTCGAAATTTTAAAAATTGACCATTTTCAGCATAGGGAATCCTATGTTAAATTTTGCGAAACGGCACTTTTTTTCAAAAAATTTCGAGATATCGAATTAAAACCTCCGCCATTGTTTTCAAGTGGCATATTTACCAACCGATTTCATTAACGAAAAAATTCTAAAAAATTTTTTTGTAAAAATACCATTTTTGTCGAAAAATTGTAAGGGTACCCCCTTCTCATTTTTCCACTTTTAAAATGGCCAAATATTTTTTTTCGAGATATCGATTTTTTACCATCTCCATTGGCTTCAAGTGGCCCATTTCCGGCTCAAAACACACGCAACTTGTATTTTTTTTCGAAATTTTAAAAATTGACCATTTTCAGCATAGGGAATCCTATGTTAAATTTTGCGAAACGGCACTTTTTTTCAAAAAATTTCGAGATATCGAATTAAAACCTCCGCCATTGTTTTCAAGTGGCATATTTACCAACCGATTTCATTAACGAAAAAATTCTAAAAAATTTTTTGGTAAAAATACCATTTTTGTCGAAAAATTGTAAGGGTACCCCCTTCTCATTTTTCCACTTTTAAAATGGCCAAATATTTTTTTTCGGGATATCGATTTTTTACCATCTCCATTGGCTTCAAGTGGCCCATTTCCGGCTCAAAACACACGCAACTTGTATTTTTTTTCGAAATTTTAAAAATTGACTATTTTCAGCATAGGGAATCCTATGTTAAATTTTGCGAAACGGCACTTTTTTTCAAAAAATTTCGAGATATCGAATTAAAACCTCCGCCATTGTTTTCAAGTGGCATATTTACCAACCGATTTCATTAACGAAAAAATTCTAAAAAATTTTTTTGTAAAAATATCATTTTTGTCGAAAAATTGTAAGGGTACCCCCTTCTCATTTTTCCACTTTTAAAATGGCCAAATATTTTTTTTCGAGATATCGATTTTTGACCATCTCCATTGGCTTCAAGTGGCCCATTTCCGGCTCAAAACACACGCAACTTGTATTTTTTTCGAAATTTTAAAAATTGACTATTTTCAGCATAGGGAATCCTATGTTAAATTTTGCGAAACGGCACTTTTTTTCAAAAAATTTCGAGATATCGAATTAAAACCTCCGCCATTGTTTTCAAGTGGCATATTTACCAACCGATTTCATTAACGAAAAAATTCTAAAAAATTTTTTTGTAAAAATATCATTTTTGTCGAAAAATTGTAAGGGTACCCCCTTCTCATTTTTCCACTTTTAAAATGGCCAAATATTTTTTTTCGAGATATCGATTTTTTACCATCTCCATTGGCTTCAAGTGGCCCATTTCCGGCTCAAAACACACGCAACTTGTATTTTTTTCGAAATTTTAAAAATTGACCATTTTCAGCATAGGGAATCCTATGTTAAATTTTGCGAAACGGCACTTTTTTTCAAAAAATTTCGAGATATCGAATTAAAACCTCCGCCATTGTTTTCAAGTGGCATATTTACCAACCGATTTCATGAACGAAAAAATTCTAAAAAATTTTTTTTGTAAAAATATCATTTTTGTCGAAAAATTGTAAGGGTACCCCCTTCTCATTTTTCCACTTTCAAAATGGCCAAATATTTTTTTTCGAGATATCGATTTTTTACCATCTCCATTGGCTTCAAGTGGCCCATTTCCGGCTCAAAACACACGCAACTTGTATTTTTTTTCGAAATTTTAAAAATTGACCATTTTCAGCATAGGGAATCCTATGTTAAATTTTGCGAAACGGCACTTTTTTTCAAAAAATTTCGAGATATCGAATTAAAACCTCCGCCATTGTTTTCAAGTGGCATATTTACCAACCGATTTTATTAACGAAAAAATTCTAAAAATTTTTTTTGTAAAAATATCATTTTTGTCGAAAAATTGTAAGGGTACCCCCTTCTCATTTTTCCACTTTTAAAATGGCCAAATATTTTTTTTCGAGATATCGATTTTTTACCATCTCCATTGGCTTCAAGTGGCCCATTTCCGGCTCAAAACACACGCAACTTGTATTTTTTTTCGAAATTTTAAAAATTGACTATTTTCAGCATAGGGAATCCTATGTTAAATTTTGCGAAACGGCACTTTTTTTCAAAAAATTTCGAGATATCGAATTAAAACCTCCGCCATTGTTTTCAAGTGGCATATTTACCAACCGATTTCATTAACGAAAAAATTCTAAAAAATTTTTTTGTAAAAATATCATTTTTGTCGAAAAATTGTAAGGGTACCCCCTTCTCATTTTTCCACTTTTAAAATGGCCAAATATTTTTTTTCGAGATATCGATTTTTGACCATCTCCATTGGCTTCAAGTGGCCCATTTCCGGCTCAAAACACACGCAACTTGTATTTTTTTCGAAATTTTAAAAATTGACTATTTTCAGCATAGGGAATCCTATGTTAAATTTTGCGAAACGGCACTTTTTTTCAAAAAATTTCGAGATATCGAATTAAAACCTCCGCCATTGTTTTCAAGTGGCATATTTACCAACCGATTTCATTAACGAAAAAATTCTAAAAAATTTTTTTGTAAAAATATCATTTTTGTCGAAAAATTGTAAGGGTACCCCCTTCTCATTTTTCCACTTTTAAAATGGCCAAATATTTTTTTTCGAGATATCGATTTTTTACCATCTCCATTGGCTTCAAGTGGCCCATTTCTGGCTCAAAACACACGCAACTTGTATTTTTTTTCGAAATTTTAAAAATTGACCATTTTCAGCATAGGGAATCCTATGTTAAATTTTGCGAAACGGCACTTTTTTTCAAAAAATTTCGAGATATCGAATTAAAACCTCCGCCATTGTTTTCAAGTGGCATATTTACCAACCGATTTTATTAACGAAAAAATTCTAAAAAATTTTTTTGTAAAAATACCATTTTTGTCGAAAGTCAGAAATGGGCCACTTGAAGCCAAACGAAAGACCATTTTTGTCGAAGTTTTGGAAGCGCGTTCCAAAAACGCGCCGCGGGGACGCCGAAGGAACAGCTGAGAGCACTGCGGCAAAAAGATCTTGGCAAAATCAGCTCCTTCTGATCCGGCAGCGAATTGGACACCCGAGGGAAACCCATACGAGGTTCTCGGTGTCCGCTCCTATTTGACCGACCGTTGGCAACAACGATCGCTGTAATCGGGATTTGACAACATTGAACAGTTGACGATCCGTGGATGGAAAGTGGAATCTCCACGTGGCCTTCAGTTCAACAGTCAGAGTCAGTGTATTGAGGATTCCGATATTAGTGGCAAGCGGTTCACAGATTTTGTTATCCTGACTCCACTGTGCCTTATCGAGCTTCAGGTCTGAACTTGGAGTTTCGAGGCCCGAGATGGCATTGGAAGGCGTTCCGGAAGAATTTGTTCTCTCATCACTTTTCTCCTTCGAGAACTATCCTTGGAATTTTATTGCTCGTCCAAATATTTTTTCCCCATGTGAGAGAATCGATAAAAAAAAATGTTCATAATTTCGCATCGTCCCGGAAATCAAGCACGGTCCATGTGTGCAGATTTATCTTGACCTGGCCAAATAAACGGAGCTGGATAAATGAGAATAAAAAAAAAATAGATCCTTTATGAACTAACAGCATTTAGCCGCGTGTGTGTCGCCGCCTCTTTTCGATCGTCGAGAGAAAAACAAGAATTGCACAATGCAGGAACATCGAATAATCAAATAACGGATAAATAAATCAAATAAAGGGCGGCCGGAAAGAAGCAGAGGGATGCAGGGTGAACAGAAACGTTTGAGTGAACAGCGGTACAGTAAATAGAACGAGTTCGAGGCGTGTGCGATAGTTGAGTTACGCACGTCGAAGGGTCGCGTCATAATCCACCCCCTCCCGGTACGCGCGCACAGCCACCCTAGAAATCTGCGAGAGAAGGCGGACAAGCAGTCCGGATTGCCGGATGGTTCACCTCAAAAGAAGATCCCGAATGATACCAATTATGTCATCATCGCGGTACGGGGCGCTGTATTTACCACTACCCAACGCTACGGCTGTATAGATTCACCCTCGAACTCTCGTCCACCCTCTGCGCTTTCTCTTCACGCCACAGTTCCGTTACATTTTGTGTCGTCGCACCGGCACCGCACGAATTTTGCCCGCATGTCAAAACTCACAAACTCCCCTTCGTGCTGTGAGCCGCAATCTCCCGGTCCTCTTCACATCTCCACAAGCGTTCGTGGACGCGATAATGTCTTGCCAGTAGAAAAAACAGATCTATCGATCATAACAAATTTATCGATATTTCCATGAGAGGCAAAGATTTGAATCAGATAATAGAAAAAAAATTGCCCCAGATGGTGAATAACAATACTCTTGCATGGACCCTTTTTTTTGACCCAATGAAACCGCAAGAACTTCAGCACTTCGCCAGCGAGATGGTTGTTGTAATTGTACATTATTTAACGGAATAACTCCTTTACATTGAAATTACAGGTGATTAATTGAAGACACGAGGCTATATGTAATATTCCTATATACAATAATTAAACATATACATAATAATTAACACAAACATTTTTAGAGAAAAAATGAGATATATATATAAAAGAAAAAAATTCGAAAAAAAGACTTCAACTTAGTAACGGCTACTCTTCGCTATTCCTACTCGTATGTTAAAACCGTAGCTGTTTTCCCGTGTCTTAGACTATTATCTGTTATTACACATAACCTTTTACTTGATTTCAGAAATCCAAGGACGCACACGTGTCGGGCATGAATAGGAAAAACGTAACTTCGTTTCTCGAGAAGTCGAGTCCCAGCGAACCGAGGATGACGTGGAAGCCGGTGGGCGCGAGAGGAAATCGCGAGAATTCCCGAGAAGTCGGGGGAGAGAGAAGGAAAGGCCGAAAGGAGGGTAAGTGCACTGGGAGAGAGAGCACGAAAGAGTGAGCCCGGTGAGAGCAGTTCGCGCCCACGCGGAGCTGGGGGAGGGGGAGAACGGATAATCAAATAACCTGCACGCACCGTATAAATTATCAATCAGGGCGCAATTGTGCAACCCTGCCGGTAGGCCGGGCGTATTAGGTCTCTCCCGTTCCCGGTTCCTCCGGCTGTAAGGGATGTTAACATCGACGGGCTGCCGCACCGTACGTCGCGCCGACAAGAGGAAGGGAGCATCGGCTGACCCTGGTTATCTTCTCCGTTCTCTCCTCCCCCAAAATTTCGGCTCTCGAGAAGCGTGCGTGGGCGTCGAATGTTCACGTATGTATGAAATGTTCACGCATCGGGTGACACGTGAGCAGCGTTGGGTACACGGAGCCCCGGATACGCACATGCCGTTAATGCACTTAGCCGTAGGTGTGTGCGGAGAACGGTACAGTGGCGATGCGTGGATGTTGCATCAAAGACGCGGTTGGAAAGAGACTCCATAAACTAGCTTACTGGCACGTGCGATGTTTCTTCGGAGGTCCATTCAATACGTTATTTTAGCATTATCGATTACGCGATGGAGAACCAGATTGGTCCGCTCGGAAGAGCACTTTAGCTCGAAGTGAAGGATATATTAAAAATTGCTTTAAAACGACGAATTACGAAAATTTCAGTTAGCAATTTTTTACAATAAATTTTGCGGTAAATTTTTACCGTTTAAATTTTATGAAATGTAAACATTTTTTAATGTTCCGAAAAAAGGTGCAAAGTAATTTGCAAATTGCTTTCTCATCTATTAAAATTGTGCGCAGAGCTTCCTCTATGAGGAAGCCAAAAAAAAATTGAAAAGGCTTTCTCATAGAAAAAGTTTTGCGAATAAAGAAACATTATGAGAAAGCGATATGAAAATTTCAATTTTTAACTTAAAAAAAAATGTAATACTGCCCCATGAACATTTTATAACGAAAAATCCATAAAGCTGCGTGGAATAACTTGGTGGGAAAGCGCGTGTCATGGAAAACATGTTTTCCACGCACAGGCACATTGTAATCTTAGCCATGCTTTATTGGCACAGTTTATTGATACAAGTGTAATTCGATTACGTAGAACGTTATTTATTCCTTGAATTCATGAGCTGCCGAGCGATGAATACTATATATAACCGACGTTTGAATATCGGTAACTTATACTCGGCACGCCAAACAACAAAGAACAATGTCGAAACTAGCGACCTTCCTGTGCGCTGTACTCGTCGCTTCGGTAAGTGGGTGCATATAGCATATTAGTAATGAGGCTTCAAGTCCATAGTGCAGTAAATATTGAATGTTTTAACGCTAATAATAGAATGTTATTGTACGTGCTTAACGCTAATAATAGAATGTTATTGTACGTGCTTAACGCTAATAATAGAATGTTATTGTACGTGCTTAACGCTAATAATAGAATGTTATTGTACGTGCTTAACGCTAATAATAGAATGTTATTGTACGTGCTTAACGCTAATAATAGAATGTTATTGTACGTGCTTAACGCTAATAATAGAATGTTATTGTACGTGCTTAACGCTAATAATAGAATGTTATTGTACGTGCTTAACGCTAATAATAGAATGTTATTGTAATTTGTAGGCGGTCAATGCTTCCTCCGTGTCGGATGCTCTCGTATCCGCTGAAGCGACAGTCGACGCACTCATCGGAACCATAATTTACGCGACCAAAAATAAGTTCGACGAGTTCAAGTTGAAGGCTAAGGAGGATGCTGCCAACCTCGAGGCAGCTGCGAAGGCAGGCACCGACAGTGCTTTTCTACGAGTCAAATCAACATTGGGGGAGGTTTGCGCTGTCAAAGAATTGATAATAACGCGAATAATGAATAATGCCCCGCGAGTGAGGATCCAAAATTTGTCACGTGCCATCTATTCACAGGTTCAAGTGGAGATTAACAAACTCGCCCTCAAAGACAACGGTTCCGAAATCACCGATTTCAACAAATTGGTCGTCCATCTTGAAAATACCGGATTCTCTGCATTCGTTAACATGAGCACGTGCGTCGATGACAAGCTTGCAACTGGAAGGAGATACGCACAGAATATCATCACGCTTTCAGAGAATGTTCTCGCAAATTTGACCGCAATCAGAGAGGAAGCTCGCCACTGTGGTGACAATGTCGATGGCATCAAAACAGCTGCCGCCCCGATCGAGTGCATCAATGTGGTGAGTTCAATTTAATCTTTTGAAAACCGATTTCGAACTTAAATGCCAAATTATCGGATAAATGTAAAGTCCCCGTTCTTGTATGACATCTAGAATTTTTTTTTTGTTATATCAATTGTTATTATAAAAGAAAACGATATATACTACGAAACTCTGATTTAAATCTAACAATGAGCATAAAAAAAGTATTGATATAACAATTTTTTATCAGGTAAAAATTGTTTGTCATATTTGCTTACAGCTTGATTGCCAAGTGTATGTGATTTTTTTGCTCTGTTTTCAGACTGGACTTAAGGCTGCGTGGATCGAAACCAAGGGTGTCCCGTCTCTAACGATTAAAATGACCAAGATCACTAATTCGCTCGCCGACCTTACATTTGCCCTCATCGACTGCGAGATCAACGGTGGATTTCTCACTTTCTTGGACGAGACGGAGTTCATTTTGAAAAGAATTCGCCAAATGAGACGAGTCTCGTCCTGGTACAGGGAAAGTCTAAACACCTACACTAAATACCTAGGACTCTGCAACCTGAAAAAGTCACCGACGAGGTGTTTGTCTAAGCCTAAATACCGTTAATCCTTCGCCCAAATAAAAAACTCCGCGAGTTCGTATTTCGACTTTCGCTTTATAGTTCATGATGTACATCTAAAATATATATATAATCGCTAAAAATAAATACTTTACTCGATGCGAAAATTTACACACGCTTCACGTGCATAAAATCTCCTTTTTCACACCTTGTCAACTAAATTTGGTACGATACCCGTGCGTAAATTTTTTTCTTAACTCATGTGATTGCAACACTCGCCCTCGGCTTGTACTACAAACTCACACTCGTCGGAAAAAGTTTGTCGCGCTCGTATCGAAATGTACTATTTCGTCTAGCTTTACATCGTGATCTGAAGGAGGATGGGCACGGATTACACGTTGAACTAAACATCCCGGTGGATGGTTCAATGATAAATGTCATCATTTATGAACTCGTCTCGGCTCAGCCGGTGGAAAGCCTTCTGCACCCAGAGAAAAGTTTTACTACATTCAAATAAATAAGTATATTGAAATAACGTTTATTTAGCGTTACGAACCTAATTGTGAAACATACTTGGAAAAGTACTTTAGAAATACTTCAAGTTCAAAAAGTACTTGATACTTCAAGCACTTGTGATTGAATATTACGTTCTTTGTAGTTGAAGTATTTTTTGGTACTTTACCCAGCTTTGACACACTGTATAGGCTGAGGCACCGAATCCTCAGGATTGTCAGGAATTCATAAGATTCCCCGTACAGCTTGATGGATCTGAGAAAAGGGTTGCGTGCCGCAAGCCCGCGCAATGCAGTGAGAAGTCGTATGTAACCACGTACCGGAGCGTGGAGCGCATAGAGCCAATTAACTACCTCGCAGTATTCCCCTCGAGCTCGCTTCTGTGGCTAAACAAAATTAATTTCGCACCAGCTGTTGAATACACCACGCATAACAAGACACGAAACATTCTATATCTATCCTAAAATGAAATCGCATAGCATTTACCATTACAGAAAAAAAAAATGAATCATCGAAGAAACTTTTAAATCGCGAAAAATTATAATTCCTGAGATGAGAATTTCCTTAATTTGCGAGTGGCAAAGATAATGGAGGGTGTTGAACGTACGGCTGGAAAGGTGATGAAAAATTCGGAACACGTTCGACGAGTGAGAGTTGAGTGTCGCGAAGCGAGTGCACCCGGTTAAAGGATATGCACGTCGTCCAGCACGCGTCGGCCACGGTTAAAGGATCTCCCGCTGGGATTAAATGGTTTCCTATGGCCGCAGGCTGCGCGCAATTGTTCATTGAACCGACAAGTGACGATGGACTAGAACACGACGACCGGATCCTCACATCGCTTCTCGTCTCCCGTTCTCACGTTACGTGCGGCTCGGCGGTCTATGAAAATTCTCTTTTTCTCTCCTGATAGCTCGCGTGGGAGAGCAGCTTCTTGCCTTTTAGGATTTTTAATCGCGAGGTGCAAAAGTTCATTGAATTTGGGATGAAATCCCCCCCAACGTAATTTTTCACATTATTAATTACAATTTGATTCCAATAGCATTGAGATGCGGAATCATCAACTCCGATAAAAATTTTTCACATTATTAATTACAATTTGATTCCAAGAGCATTGAGATGCGGAATCATCAACTCCGATAAAAATTAAAAAAACGATCACTCAATTTTTCGACAAAAAATATTTGTAATCGTCTAAATCTTCACGCCTATTTAGCCTTGCAATTGGAAAACAAGATTTTGCCGATGGTAAAATTTAAACAAGAAAACGAGCGCGTACTCGATAAATAAATAAGATTCGAGAAAGGGCGGGGGTGAGGATGGGCTGTTGTCCGGTTTGTTTGTTTATAGTATCTCATTCGATGGGCGAGGGTGGAGTGAAAGGACCAGAGGCAAGAAGGAATATTAGTGCGCTCCACGCATAGATACACAGTGTGTATCTATATGGTATACGACTTGCACCGCGCTGATGGCCTTGGGCCCTTATTTAATAAGTTGTTATAAATTAAAGGGCTACCGCATATTAAAAACCACCCTCGGCATATTTATAGTGATTTCTCCTTGGTAGTATCCGGTTATATGGGCTATGTAAATCATTCCCTCCGTCTCGCTTCGCCCTCCTTTCCTTGTTCTTTCTTTCTTTCATCCTCACCGGATACTGCGCTCCAACGCCTCAGCTTCTTCTCGCGATCCATCCTCGCTTATTCGTAATACATACCGCGGCCCGTACAGCCGTATAGTTATAATACACCGATGGATATATAGTTCGCTATCGCGTTCGCGAATTTACTTTCACGTTGTGTGCACACAACAATTCATGCGCCGTTGAGCCCGATTTACCTTTGAGTGTTTCGTCGACCTCGCTTGTGTATATATATATATATAGATATATATATGTACATGTATATATACGCAGACGAGTCTGCCGACGCCTGCCACGAATTTATCTTCCGCGATGCGAACGACAAACGGTTTTAATTGCGGCTCGGGGCAACCGGAGCGATCGAAAGGATGCAGCCACACATGTGGAAGGATCTGTAACGGAAAAATATATCGAAAGCACGTACGAGAGGATCGATACTCTCGGAAGGCGAGGGTTCTGTTTTAAATCGATCTATTGCAGCCAAAACAGTAATCATAATTATTATAATGATGTTTAAGTTTTTTTGGTATTGATTTTTATTTAATCTGCCGCAGGTATGAGTTTCTCTCGTTGCGCCAAAAATCTCCAGGGTACTGGAAGAATCGCCGCCGGAAACACAAGCAATTTCCTAAGCTTCGGGGAACAGTGGGAAGGAATGGTACGTGCATCGGAAACTCCCGGGTGCGAGAACTCTGCACGAAATTTTATTTGCGCGGAGGCTTGCGTCGAATACTCTGGAGGACGTCCAATTCATTTCCTACAGACACTGAATCGTCTCTATCGATCGTCCATGGCAACTGCAGTCCGCTGCCAGAAAACTTCGGAAAATAGGATCTTTCGCCGTCCCGGTGGGACTTTTGTCGGGGTGCATAAATCTGTACGTTTACACAGATGCGAGAGATTGATTCACGCGGCACCAAACAATCGCAGCTCAAACTCGAAGAAAAAAAATGTCTCTACATTTTTTGGTAAAATGTGCGAGGAGACTTGATTGTTTGTCCGCTTTGCGAATAATTCCTCAGTCCAGACACAGAGTGAAGTCTGCGTCGCAGGAGTCATGCCTTCGGGGATCAAACGCGCCGTTAGCCCTCCGGCCGTCCCATCAAGGAGCGCGAGGAGTAGCGAGACGAAGAGGAAGCTCGGTTGAGCACAGAGTAGCAAGCAAGTAGCAAGAGCCAAAAGCAGTACCGGTACTCTCCTCCTCTCTCCCGGGGGGATACATATAGTTAGGAGACAGCCTCAGCTTTCACTGGTTCCTGATGCCAGGCATCACAGACTCCTCGCTAAGTTTGTTTCCTTCAACCCCGCACGTACAAGCGACCCTCCAACTCTTGGCCCTTATGGCTTGTTTCTCGAAGCTCCCGAGGCCTTCATATATACCTTTGGCGTACTTGGTATACATCCCCTTGGCTCCTGTGTATTTTCCAGTTTGCAGGATTTCCTGCGCGGATCTCCCACCGTGCCCCTCGCAACTCGATTAAGCCCGCGGCGGTACAGTTGTAACGACCATGGAACGGTCGGACCCGGTAACGCCGGAGAGAATTAAGGGTGCGAGAGAAATTGATAGATCGAAAAGAATACGGATAACGAGGATGCTTTTCGGAATATAAATCGAATTAATCGAGTCCCAGAGGAAACAGGAGAGCTGTAGGATCGGCGACAGAGTTCGCCTCGAGGGGGTTCATTGGGGTCAAACGATAAAAATTAAATATTGGGTATTGTACCTCGAAGCGGAAAACTGCACGGTGAAAGAGGCTTGTACATTCAACAAATATTTCTTGTCCGCAAGACGTTCATTTTTTTTTTTCTTTCTTTTATCGTTCTGGTTGGCAATCATTATTTCCTTTTTTATCATGTGAGATGAAAACTTCACTGCTTGTAGTAAACGATAAAAGGACGAAGTGCGATCGTAAGAGAGGTAGAATGAATGGAGAGAGAGAGATGGAAAGTTGAACTCTTCAGGGACCTTAAAGCACGCCGCTGGCCATAAGTCATTTCTGGTCGCGCGTTGCTTCGAGGCGCGAAGATTCTAAAAAAAAAAAAATCGAAGATAAAACCCGAGAGATGAAAATAAGAGAGGATGAGCGAACCCGAGAGAAAGAGTGAGAGTAAAAAATGAAAGGAGTGAGAAGTGTCCCCGAAAATCATGAAACCCACGCCGGACACGTCGGAGTTAATATATTTTATCCACTCTTCCTCTCTCTTTATTTTTTTTTTGTTTTCACTGTTTCTCTCGTTCTATCGGTGCCCGCGGTGCTGCGCTCAGTATAATCTTTTTTTTTTTGCTCCGCGAGCATAGCTTTTATACCACCGCGTACGGTATTTATGTGTCGCCGCCTCGCCTAAGCGTTTGATATATGAACTATGAAGAAGAAATGCGCATCCACTGCACGCTCCAAGGAGAAGAACCGTTTCTATATTCATCTTTCCTCGCATAGTTACTATCCGCGTTTGGTCGTTCGATGAAATGCCATAAAAAAGGACAATAAAAACAAAATTGGATTTAAAAAAATGTATCATAGGTCTGCGAATCGATGGTCCAACTCCGAACAGGAAAATCTTAATACTTTCCATATACCGTGGTACAACTTTAATTTTTTTATTCGATTTCTTCTTCGTGTAAGATCTGAAGATATGGGGGGTCAATAGCCGATGCCTGGCAAGGGTCGAATTTTTCCAACCTCTCTGATGAGGAACGTGCAAGGGTGTACGCAGCCTCTTTCAGCCGCTCGCCCGGTTCTTCCGAGCCTTGATTGGGTTAGCACTTAGCCCCGTGATTGCCGTTTGTGACTCCTCGGCCATTTCGCTTCTCCCCGAGGAAAGAGCGAGGGCGATAAACGAAGGAAGGGAAAGAAATATGGTGTAAGCTCTATTTTCCCGCTTCACTTACTCTTACTTTCTTGCAAAAGTACCAACTATCTCAAACTTTCCGTACAAAAACTTGCAATTTTCGTGGCAAATTTTGTCAATCGTGCCATTTATGCCAAATCCTACAAAGCTTGTCTTATTAATATATCTTTATAGACACATAGAAGGTCGCTCTACTATTTTCAATTTTTTCCATTATCGTTTAATTTTTCATATAAGTTATTTCAAGAATTTTTCCACTTCAGAAAATAGTTCAATTCTTGAATATGATTAGCCAGTTCACGAGGGTGAAGGCTTTCTCAAGGATTTCGCAATCAGCTATGCAAACGATCTTTATACTGCAAACGAAGGCGCTAGCACGCGCGAACCTTGTGTATTAAAGTTTATATACCTGCCATCTGTAAAAATGGCTCTGTGTGCCCAATCTCCAGGGATACGAGAGTTTTTGCTCGTAAAAGCTTTCTGTGAAATATGCTCTCTAATAAGGCAGCGCACGGAGCGGCGTTTTGTTGTTGCAACGTTGTTGATCGGGGCCCGACGGGCTGAGTAGAAATTCACCTGACTCCGCGATGGAAAATAACAGCCTGCGAACATCATCCTCGTCGTTCTGTTTGCGATTCCTTCGGCCAGATAGGACCGAAGTGTACATGCCCCAGCGGAATACCCGGTTATTACGGAGCACTAACGCGAGCCTTAGTACCGAGCCAATTTTAATTGCGCTTTACGCTTTCCACGACCCTATTTTTTATGCCTACGCGAAACCGGAAGTCTCGTTCTCCAGGCGAGTCGTTTATATCCCGCGTGTGTTTCATCGTTCCGGGAAAAAGAGATATGCAATTTCAGCAACATTTTTCAATACAAATATTATTCTACTGGCTACTGTCGTTCGGACAGTAAAATTGTTCAGGGTGTATAAAATTCGGTTGGGACAAGAGTGGAAAGGGAGAAACAAACGTCCATCGATAAATTAATTAATTTAAAAAATGTTAAATCAAGAGCCGCGAGCGGAAAAAAAGAAATCTGCTTCGTGCAAACGATACACGAAAGCGACGACATTTTATAGGGACGAAAATAAAGAATCGCGAATAAAATTGCGATGCAATAATTACATTATTATTTATGAAGTAAATTTGTAAGGAGCTCCCTGTCGTCTTGATTTTTTTTCGTTGTAGTTCTGACGCTAAAAGTATCGAGTCACGCAATCGGAAGGATTAAAAATAATATTAAAAAAGATGGAGAAAAGAAGATAAAAGGACGCGGTATAATACTCGTTCGCGGAGGACCGGCAGCGTCTGACTGTCGTAAATTATAAATCGAAAAAACAACGCGCCAAGACATCCGGGCCGGAGGAGAACTCTTCGGAGCGCGAAGAGGAGCCGCGCATGCGCGCGCGCGTTACGAGAGTTACGGTTTCATGTTAAACATAAAATACTGCGACCCATACATAGCTAGCTCGCGATAGCTCAGCAAAGCCGATATTAAGTAGCTGTTTAACATATTTTAATTGCCGCATTAAAATTCAAATTACCGTCGCGACGAATCGTTTGTCGTACGCGGCTATAAGATACGTAAACCGCGGGAAGATGATCTCTGCCGTTATCCTCGACGTTACGACGGTTCCTGTACTCACTTGTGCAAGATTTTTTTTTTTGTTTTTTTTTTTCGAATATAATTAAAATTAAAAGTGCACAATCATTGCACTTTTCGATATAATTCCATTACATCATAAACACCGACGGACATTAATGGGTCCTTAAATAACATGATTTACGTTTGGATTATTTAAATTTCGCCGCCGACTGGAGAATACGAGCGATCAATTATCTGGTTTGACAATTGTAGTTTGTTCAGGGAAAAGGGATCAGCTCGGGGTAATGTTGTCGTTAATTTCGGAAGGGCCTATCAACTGCCTCCGAGCATAGATATCGTGTAGGTATAAGATTTGGGTGTTTTTCTTTTTCATTTCTTTTTTTTTTTTTTTGCGAGAATTCGAAGCTTATGAGGGTGATGAGGAGTCCACCTAGGCACCTGATGCCCATTAAAATAGTCCCTTGTTAATATTGTAATATGCTTTTAATACGCGTAAATCTGGAACCCGGACAAGGCCACCGTGAAGTAGACGACTAGAGAGGCGAATCCTTGTTTTATGACTTTATGAGGTACTAGAGGGGTTTTGTGGCTCGGATGGGTCTGCATGTAATATTGGACATTGCATTTTTTTTATTTTGATTTTTTAAATTCCTCCAATGTTTATAACATCCCGCGAGTATCTTATTCGTTGATGCCTTCAGGGGTACATTCACTGACAATCGATCTTCAATTGTTGCCTCGATGGAATGCACCGCGCGGACGAATGATTTATCGTTCGATCCGAAAAGTCCCGGACAACTACTGAATCGAAAGTAGCCGATCATGCTTCGAAATAATGACCACACAGGAGACTCGGAGAGAGGTCCTCTTGACATTAATGAAACGCTCTCGGTTAACACTATTTGACACGATTAAGCGATCTTTAGAGGCAAGAAATTGATAATAGTGGTTATTCATCTTCCTTGAATAATTTTTTTTGGTGGTAAATGGTACTGGAAGGCGATAAGATAGGAGAGACACCGTGCTCAAGTTCACAGCATATTTATAATGTTCCCGACGGATTTTACCGGCGTGAAAGATTTTTTATTTATTTGTTATTATTATTATTTTTTTTTTATAGAGTCCTGTACACCAAACCTGCCCGGCAATGTGTTGGCAATTCACGGTCTGTGCATCGCCCGCTGTATATATACACGCGACGCTGTAAATTATTTATTCATCGTCGACTGTGAGTAATGACCCGAGTAAGTTTCTTCGTCGAGTGGCCAGAGAGTGAGAAAAGCGAAAGCATCGGGCCGGACACACGGGCTCTGTGTAGTGTCCGAGAACTTCTCCCATCGGTTATTGATCACCGAAATATCAAAAGTGGGCGTATCCATCAAGTATGGAGCGCGTATCGCGTCTATAGAATCGGAATGTGCCTCGCCGGGTGATTAACCGACTCTAATCGATTTCTCGCACGAAAATCTCAGACGTCCGAGATCCGTTGACGCTTTTGATTCGTTCTGTAATCGTCTTTTTTTTTTATCACACACTCGCCGAGGACATACCTCGGGCTTATCACTGGTAAAATCTATGCACCGGTAAAAAAAAAGTTCGTTACGTTCGAATAGAATTAATTGCATTAAACAAATCCTTTCCGAATGAAAAAAAAGTTGCCTTAAATTTAGTTTGGTACGACAGACGGTTCTAATTAAATTCGAAAAGACACGACATGATCTTGATCAAATTTGTATTGTATTCCGTGCATAATAGCAAAACAATGGGAAGATAGATTGCACCTGGCAGATAACAAGTTCGATGATACGAAAAAAGTGTACTGTAAAGTTTATCGCAGTTTATTCGGAATTTTAAGAACCGCGATAAGGACATCCGTTTCGGAGTCTGGGGTCGATTTGTTGCTGATTCGGGAGCATTAAAGGGACGAGAGTCGATGGTCGTTGGAGCGTGAAGCCACTCGTGTGTCGCGCACCCCCGCGAGACCGTCCCGTCGGCAATTCAGATCGAGATCTTGACGAGCCGCGTCGAGGGTAACCGTGCGCATTCACGCTGTAGTGAAAAAGTAAGGGATAAAAGAGCGCGCAAAGGGCACTAAAGCCGCCACACTGCGGTCGAACATATACTCGACGACCTTCGACCATCACTGTTACCATACATTCACCCTTGCTTCCTTCCTGTGTCTCTGCGTCCTCGTCAGGTCGTTAATGTCCAAGGGCCCGGACCGGCGACCCTTGATCGAGCTGTCAGCGGGGCACTAATTGCGGTAGTTTTGCTACTGTTGCACCGCGCTGGACAGGGTTCATCTTTCCTTTTTTTTGTCATTCTGCTTCATCGTCGACACTTGATTTCAACATATTTTTTTAAATCCCACTGCGTGAAATTTCATTATGGAAATAGAAAGTTCATTTGTAGTGATAAAATATCCGACGGGAAGTTCGTCCATATAAAACGGTAACGATGGTTTACGGTAGGGCTTCGATTAAACGGAATTTACTCACGTACCGATTTCTCGATGCATCTGCATCAAACACATGACAGCCGTCAGTGATACGGCTTTGGATTAAAAAAAAAAAAGTATATCCGATAAAAATAAGAAAAAAATTAATGACCGTCGAGGCTGGGGGTGTAAAAGATATTCCGAGTCGACGGGGAGGAGGAGGTCAGGCGGGGATGAGAACCGGCAGTACCTTAAACGCGCCGATCGCCGTGACAAATCTGCGTCGATTAATCTCGGCTCCTTCGAACGTCTCGAGGAGCCGTGCAGGCACACGAGATGTGAAACCGAGTCCCTAAACGGGTTGAGATACCTCAACGAGCCAACCGACCGAAGCGCGCAGGGGAGAGCGGGGCAAAACGGATCCCAATTCGATATGATATTTCTTTTTCCACGCCCCGCTAAAGATTGGTCAAAATGGGCCGTTTTGTGCCCTCTGCCCTAAAGTTCACATAGTTCTTTTTTATGACATTTTTCCCAAAATTTGGCGCGAGTTAAAAAAAATCTTATCTTAAATATAGAACCCTGGTCCATTTTGCCCCACTCTCACATACCAACGGAACCGTACCGTGGATCATCAATGCACGAGCGTTCGTATGTGTATGGGTGAATATATCCAGCGAGATCCACTACCTCTCCCGGTATAGTTATAATTTATAATATATGATAGTATAGCGGGTGGTACCAGGTGGTCAATGGTGGTCAATCGTCGAGAGTTAGCGGCCCCAGCGTGATTCTGGCTGCGTGGTGTTTTACGTTCATCGAAGACGGTGCGTCCAGCGAACGGGAGAATGAAAAAAAAGCGAAGAACGATGGAAAAGAAGGAGCCGATGAAGGAGAGTGTGCGAGAGACTATCTTCCGTCAAAAAAGACCCCCAGCTGGGGAATTCCCTTGGTTCTCTTATTTTTTTCACGCGACCCCCTACGGCGTTACCTCTTCATCTCCTTCGTGTATGGAGGGGCTCGTGCTGCCGCTTCTTCGTTTCTTCTTTCCTACCTCCAATGTCCGCTCGACCCGTACCACTTTGCACGAAGTGTAACCGATCGCCGCTCGTCAATTCGCTTCTCATCCGAGATAAATTATCCGCGAAGATGTCGATAAAGAGAAATGTCGATGCGGGGGAGGAGGATCGCTAATTCCGTGGTAATTACATGATCGATGCGCGTAAATATCATGCGCCGCTCGATTATGGTAAATAAACACGTACCCGCGAGGTACGCGGCGAAACATCCCATGGCATCGACCAGGCATGCCAAGCCTGCTTGTAGACACGCATATTCATGAGGCGAATAGGACAAGTCATAGGATCAGGACGCCGGGACTAATATATATGGGTCACTTGCCGACGATATCTCGCACAGTAAAATATGTTTCAACGCTTCTTGCCCACAAACGTCAACAATTATCTTCTTGTTAATTTGACAAATAAGAAACGTTCTTGATTGTAGCAAAATGTTTGTTACCTTGTACGAATATTTTTTTGAAAAATAAACAACAAAAGAATTGTGGAAGTTTGTGGACAAATAAGATTGTTAAAAGTAGAAACCTTTTTTACTGTGCAGAAGTGAGAATTCTCTGATAAATAAGCAGCCATTTTTTTTTTCTTCAATTTTTGCTTCATTTTTTTACGGCACTTCAATTTTCATGTTTTAAACCCTTTCTTCGTAATCTTGTGAAGACAATTTATGAGTGAAATTATCATAGATTGCGATTTTTAAAAAAATGGAAAATTAATTTACGATTAATATCGAAATTGGCGTGGAGCTGGAAGGATGCTGGGCTGGGTAGGAGAGGACGAAGAGACGGGGAAGGACAGTCGCTGGCGAGGTGGTAGTATCTAAGGGGTTTTGCTCAGGTAACCCCGTCCGACTGGCCGGCCCTCAGCAGCGACTCGGGGACTTAAAGGCTTCAGATTCTTATTTCACCATAAATAATTTTAATGACGCGCCACGGCAGTTTGGGTATAAGGTAGAAACCCACGATACTATAGTACCTTCAGTCCCGGACCCCGCGCATAGCTGTAGGCAGCCTTGTATCGTTATTTATTATGCCGCTGTGCGCGTACGCACCTTCTCTCCCGCTTTTACCCCCTCGGATACGCACACACATATATCGACTCACCGACAGACTCACACTTTTGTCAAAACATAGATTTATCGTGTCTCTATGTGCAACTACTACGAACGATATTTTTGTGGTAATTGTATTTTTTTTTTTTTACACCGGTTTGAATCTCCGAATAAGAAAATTGTCCAATTATACCGTGTATTTTTTTTATATTTATTACAAATTGGACAAATTTGTTGGAGATTTATTGGTAGAGGATAAATTACGTTGATATAATGAACCGGAAGCTGTTGTTGTAAATTGCCTTGGGTCATTAAAGGGTTGACTGTTTACGCTGAAAACCGCGACACTGGGCTGTGGATAATTTCTCCGACTCACTGTCAAACATTGGCTCCGGAGTTATGATCCCGAGGCGGAGTCGGACAGGCCACGCCTGTGTGTTGGACCACATCAGTACTTTATACCTGTCTTACTGGTTAGCGTTGAAGTTCGCTGTACAGGGCGATTCATACTCGTGAAGCTTTCGCTTCGAGATCAAAGATCGAAAATTCTAAGAAGTGTCAATCCTCAATGGTTGCTTAAGTTTTTAACAAAATGCACTCCAACAAAATACAGTTTTTAGCAAAATGCTGCTATTTCACTCATACAAATTTTCGCTCTTTCGAAGTTTGCCAAAAAAACTCTGTGCGCACGCTCTTACAATTGTTTAGCTACCGGACTGAAAAGTTGTATACAAAGGGATTATTATCGACCGATGATCCCTATTTAATTTAGCGAGGATAGATCGAACGGTTTAAATTTTATCATATTTTGAATTTTTTAAATTTTACGAAGAATTAGTCATTTCTTTCTGACGCGACTTTCCGCATCAAATATTTTTTAATCCTTTTGTTTTGGCATCGTATAGTCGATGTATCTGATGCAGTGGAACTTAATTATAGACGTACAAAAAATGTATAATAATAACGGAGTACCTGGCACAAAATTCATATCGACAATATAATATCGTCACAGTCGAGAAATATTGACTTTGGATTCATTGACTGTTTATTTGCCGTGTCAATAAACCCCCCAAACTTGCCCGTCCAATTCGGGTGTTTTCTACTAGCCAGCCGGTCGTTCCCAGTGTCAGCAGTCTGGAGGCAGAATCTGTACCACCAGTGCTAAAATCTCTAATACAACACCGGCAGCCCTTGTGCACATATGATCTGGAGGAGCAAGGGATGCTGCAGTGGTACTGCTATCGGCCATCGATCAGTTATTGGCCTGTGAAACTGCTTGAAACAAAAACAGACCAAAATACTTTAAAGAGTCCTTTAAAGACATCTAAAATAAAAAATAAAAAAATCCCTCATTAACAGCAATAAAAAAGGCCACCCTCCCCTCTTTTCAATTAAAGTGACGAGCCATTCAGGAATTCAGTTACATATGCTTTCCGAAAGATCTGAACGTCTTTCAATCGATATTTTTAAAAAATTCATTTTGGAGTACAAAAACAGAGTTTTTATATTTTCGGAGTCAACGCCCTTTGACCCTTTGACCTCCGGTGGGAAAACGGATCTTTTCATTGAATAACAATTTTTAGATACTCGTATCCCCTTAAATGACCAATCACTGAAAGATTTCACGAATTGGTCTGGTGCCAATAAAATCCTACCACTACACCCCGATGTCCTCGAGGGTTATAGGTCCGCGTACATCCGCAATACCCGTGCAATCCTTCCCCCCCCCCCCCCCCACCCTTCTCCCCTCGACGCGTGGCGACGCCGATAGGTCGAAACCATCGCGATGGGTGTCACCCGTCTATTTAACGACAACCAATGAAATTCAAGTTTGAAGCAAACGCCCACCATACTCGGCCTTCAAGTCCGCCCATCGCGACCACGGAGACCCGGGAAGGTCCTCGCGGCTCCGCTATACTCCGAATCCCACCGCGTACATACGTACGTCCAGGCGCGCAGGATCTAATCCTCGGGAGCACAAGGGCCGCGCGCGCTATCGAGCCGTGATGCTGTAACGCCGGCCCGTGTCCGCGATCTAACAAAAAAATCATCGTTGTTAAAAAATTAAATAATCAATAAATCTCCATGAAATTAATCGGCATCGTACTCGGTTGTCTTCGACAATAATTTGTGTTATCAATATCCGGCCGTTTACGTGCCGACACTCAAAAATCCTCAAATAAAAAACCATTCTAGAATAATATCCATAGAAATAAAATAAAAAGTTAAAGATAGGCGATAATATATTTTTTTAAATTGTTAAATTATAAATCTTACCGAGTGCGCGATGAAGAGTAAGGTGAATAACCTCCAACGACGAGGATCCCGGAGATCGTAATGATTTCATAAGAAAAGTGAAATTTGGTTATTCGGAGCACAGACCGAGTTGTAAATTTGTAACGCAAGCGGAAAGGAGCGGAAAGGGGCTTTAAAGGATTTTTCACAACGGAGTGGGAGTACGTCGTCGTCGGAGGCATGAAGGTGAATTTTTTTCTTCATTATTATCACTTTCATCCTTATTATTATTCGAGATACACAAAATGATATTTACATGTCGTAAAGAACTTCACACCCTCGATATGAATTATTGCGGACACTTTTGAGCGTGGGTCGATAGGAAACCCAGGATTCTGTCAGTGCCCTCGTTGCGAACGGGAAGAGGCTCATTGTTACTGTTGCAAAAGAACTTGCGAATAGTGGGACTGACAATGACATAGGTAGAAAAAAAAAAATTAGATAAATTTATTGATAATTATTGTTGCATGGAGGAGCACGGGGGGAGGGGGGTGCTGTGTTTGTCCCAGAGGGGTGGGCTGTGTTCCTCGACGCGGAGCCGACTTCGTTGTTCAAACTGGACCGTGCATTATAAATTGTTACCGCGTTGTCCTCGCCGCGCTCAATTTATGGTGCATTATAGCGGAGATGCGTTTGTCACAGCGCACTGCGATATATTCGTCGGTGCAATTTACCCGAGCTCGTTCGAATCTAATCTTAAGATATGGAGGAAAAAATTTTCAGGTCTAACAATACAGATTAATTTAAAAATAACTTTAGCTTTAATTATATTTTAGACTTTAAAAAAATGGTAAAATTACCGAGGAACAAAATTGTGGATATTTGAGGATAAGAGATGTTTGTTAAATTAACAAACCTTTCTTTACCGTGCAATCATGATACGTTAAAGTCATAAAATAGATTTGATATTAACTTGTATTCGCCATGTTCGGTCGAGAAATGCGGAGGATGTGTTCGACGTTATAATATAAAAAGTAACTTTCGAGCGCATAAATCGGGATAATCTTTTGATGCGCCATTTTGCGCTTTACCCGGAGAATTTACACCCGGCACCGTGCTGTCGGTTGGTGGAACAGCGACCACACACGCTGCTGCGAGGTGGATGCGTCTCTAAAAAGGAGAGCAACGAGGCCTGATATGCGCCCGGGCAAACAGAGTTGGACTTCGCGCGTGGGACGTGTAAAGTATTTCAAATGGTTCTTACACGGATTTACGATTTCACACGGGTCAGAGGAGATCGGAGTAAAGTTTGCTCGTATACTCAATCGCCTTGCTTGACACTTACCCGCTCCAATTTACAAAAAAAATATATAAAAAAATTAGTACAATAATATAATGAAAATAGTGATATTTAAAAATATCTGTAAAGAAAAATGTTTACCATTTTTGCGAATAGTAACAATAATAAGTTTCCGAGATCCGAATCCGAAACAGAAAAACATAATTCCGGTGATGCATGAACAAAAGCACTCATCCTTAAAGAATAATCTCCGTACAAATCGATGTTCATGGTTCGGTATCCTCGTCAAAATAAATTGATACCATTAGCAAACAAGTTAATTAATTGATATTATTTTTTTTCCACGAGAGTGATGAGTGGCTAATAATTTTTGGGGTGTCGAGAGGCGAGCATTCGGGTCCGTTCGAGCTCAGTATAATACAACCATATCCCGTACCGTATATAGTCTATAACGTTAGAGCGCTTCGGATCTCTCCGCTCGGTCCATGTCCATTCCAATTAGCCACCAATCCCCAGCATCACCCACGTGCTATAAAAAAAAAAGAAAAAAAGCATACTCTCCACGAGGTAGGAGTCGAAGGCGGAGGGGGGACGAAGCGGGAACAGCATCAGAAGTATACAAAGAGAAGAAAAAAAAAATGAAGAAAAAGGCCCAATAAAATAAAGAAACTTCTCAAGCGGATCCTCGAGGATCCCGTGAGTTCTCCCTTCCTCTTGGATTCTCTATCCGCTTTGCTGACACCCACGCGCGTTCGCCCCGGGTTCTTGTACACGCGCGCCGTCGAGAGAGGACCATAATGGTCCTCGGGAGCGCGCGTTGGTCCGTTGAGGAGCGTGTGCCTCGATCTCTTCGGCGACATCATCCGCAGCTTCCGTTAGCGCAAAGTACGCTCCGACAACCGGCGCGCGACCACCTTCGAGTCTTGTATGTTTCCTCCACGGGAGCCGATCCTGGTACACGAACAGGGCCCAACGAGACGCCTCATTGTCCCTGTCGCGGGGAGGATATATGTGGCGCTTTATAAATCTACGGCATCGTAAACGTTGAATGACCGAAGGGAAGGCCCGTTGGATGAACCGCCATTGCCGAGCTGTACAAAGTAAAATCGTGTACGTCCTTTACAAATTTTCATCTCGCACCGAAAGGCGATATTGGGGCAAAATTAATTCCCATAAAATAATAATAATAATCATAAGAGTTATTCCATTTTACCTCGGTCTCCACAATATTTTTGGCGAAAGAACGAAAGGTTCTTACAGAGAAAAAAATTATGAAAGAAATAGTCAGTGAAGAGAACGTAAAACCAAAATCGGATAGGAGTTTAAATGGATTTGGAGTGTCCGTGTCGCATCGGGGGTGCGCATTGTCGGTTTACCCGGTGTGTCTATACTTGTTCGTTCACCGGCAGGAGTCTCTTTCCGTAGGACCTTTTGGTGTGGAAACGTGAATTTTTTTTTTCTCCGAAGGCGTGAAAGAGGAAGGCTCGTGCCCCTCTAATATATATAAGCGACGAGGGAGACGCGGACGCGCCTGGGAGAACACCACTTCTGCGGTCTGTTCGCCAAAGTCTGCCTGTAATATATAGCAGTGTTATAACTATACAAAAAAAAAAAAAAAAAAAACCATAGTCAGCATGGACGTACACGTATACCGGCTGCATTATTTTCTCGTCGCATTTTTCTCGGCTCAGCCTCACCATCTCGCTCGCTCCTAGAGTTATTCTTTCTCGAGAGGGATATCCCCGGGAAGAAGGTCCTCTCGGTTTTCGTTGTCTTGCTCTCGCTCATTTTTTTTCGAGGCGTTTGCACCGCGTGAAACGTAGTGGACCACTTTGTCAAGTTGTCACCTGGGTGTGCGACCCGCTGGCTCAGTCCTCGATGCCGCCGCGCGAGATGAAGAAGATGAGAGAAAAGGAAACCGAGAGGAAACCCCCCGATGCTTCAAGGCTGCCGGACTCTGCGCACGCCCGCGCCGTGGGGGTGTCTACCCTTCGTCACGAGTTTTTTTTTTTATACAGTCTGGCTAAAGTTTTTTTAAATAATTATTTTTGCAATAAAAATCGTTATTTTTGCAATGATTCTCCTGAGGTAGAGCAAGAGCGGCCAAACAATGGTTTTCAGACGTAGCGACTCGTCCGACAACACCAGAGCGAAATAGCTAAAATTATAATAAAAAAATAATAATACAAAATCCATAAAATCTTCCCGATCTCCATTGCAGCCCATCGAGCGACTTTCCGGGTCCTCGAGTGCTAGGTGTGCATTACCGTTGTTATTGCGGAAAGGGATACCTGGGCCAGTGACACCGGCGACGCGTACCTGCGAGGATTCGAAAAATGTTTCTCATCCCCGTGCACCGGGAGAGCCGCGACGGAGAAGGAAAGCGGGTATCGGTTTCAATGAAGGGCACTACGGTGGCGCGAACCGAGAGTGACACGACCGGGGCCCTTGAGGCCCCGCGGGATTCGTGGAGCTCGCGCGCACGGTCTCCAGAAGGTGAGAAGGAGGAGGGCGAGGATACTTGACGGGAAGCCTCGCAGTCCTCATGGGCCACCGTAGGACCCCCCGTCGGCTCGGCTCTTCGGCTTTGAAAGTCATACCCCGGGGCCTTTTGCTCTCCTCCCTCGGAACACAAGTGAGAAATACGAGTTGACGAAAAACCGAAACCGAAACCACTCGAGAGCCTCGGAATTGTAAACGGGAACCCTCTTCTTGCAGAAGATACCCACACCGAGTATTCCACGGTATACTTAACTGAATAGCCGCAGGAGAGTAAGAGGCCAGTAGGATGGACCGACAGACGGATATATACACTCCGGCATTATTAGGAACGGCCAGCTATCGGCTATACAGCGTGCACAGCCCCGCTTCTTGTACATCTCGAGGGACGAATGCCGACATTGTGTGAATTCGAAAACTATCCTCCTGGTAAATAAGCCGATAATGGTGAGAGCACTCGAGAACGCGACAAATCCGAAAAATCGGATTCTATTGAGAAACCTTTAAACCCTTTCTTCGCGAGATTCTCGTGGGGTACTTAAAGAAGTATCATTCGGGGATTGAGAAACATCGAAGAACTTTTTTCCGAACCAAAACGCTTTACTGTCTTCGGTCTTGGAGATGATTTTTTTTTATTCTTCGTTTTTTTACGTGTTTGAATTTCGGAGAAGTTTTTCATAAAAAAATTGATATAATACTGCGGAAAGATTGGTCTCGCCTTCCCGCTTATTATGCGAGATCGCTGGGTAGCTGCTGCCCGGGATCCTGTAACCTGTTATGATATTGCCCGGGAGAGAAACTTAGGGGTCTGCGCTTTTTTCGTATCGAAACGCATATTTTATACTAATAGCCGAAACGGGCCTAATCCGGCGTTTTACGACGCGCGGCTTTTACCACGGGGAACCGCGGTGGTTATTATTGTCACCTATAACTCTTTTTCGGAGTTTCATTCTCGTATCTCCTTTTATTTTTTATTGTTTTTCTCATTCTATGTAATACGAACGGTTACGGATCGACGCTGGCTGAACGGACCCGGCGAAGATTCTTCTGAATCTTAGCTCACGCGGAATTACATCGATTATCAATGAAAAGTACATAAATGAATCGAATAATTCGGAGGCGTGTCTCGTCAAGCCGTGTTCCGAAAATCGAACAAATTTTCCTCAGCTTACGGTAAAATAAAATTCTTTGTGAAAATTTATATACAGCTTATGAAGTTGTAATCCACAATCCGTTGGGTAAAATTTGATATACCGATCAATTAATTTCACTTCAATATCGTTCATAAATTGAATATTCCACTTTGTGCGTATGACCAAAAAAATTATTAAAAATAATTTTTTGTTAAAAACAAAATTGCTCTTTTGTCGATTTGGTTTTGGAAAATAAGGGAAATTGTCGAGTTTGACGCCAGTGCTTAAACTATTTTCTACTGGCGACGTAACATCGGTTATATTGTATGCAGGTATATGACAATGACACTAGGTCGGGGCGAATAAAGCTCCCCCAGCTATCGGTGTACATACATGTATGCTCGTACCATGTGCGAACATTTGGCTGCTGGTTATGGTCGGTGGTTAACCATACGTCACCTCCGCACAGCTACGACAATGACGGTGCGCAAGGGAGTCGCATAATGTAGCATTGTAACATAATACCGGAGTACGAGACTCACATTTATCGCGTATAGGCTTAAGCGACAGTGTACATATGTATACGCCTCACCCTACTCAAATGCACAATTTCTGTCTGTATCCTACGAATCTCATAGTCTTCACGAAGCTTCCCGGAGCTTTGCCTACACATCGCCCTCGAGGACGCAAAATGGCAGACAAAAATCCGGTTACCGAGGACGATCTATCCACAATCTCCATTATTCGTTTTTTTCATTAAATTTACAATATTTTTATTATTAATTTTACAATTTCTTAATGGTCAACTCTACCATTTTTTCCTAAAAATGATGTTTCCTTGACGAAAAAAAAATTACAAAGTTAACCCAAAAAAAAGATGGCAGAATGTTGTGAAAGAAAAAAAAGTTGATTAAATGTCCAAACTTTTTTTCTGCGTGTCAAACTCTAACTGAATTCCCGTCCGCTTACCCTTAAACGTTGTCCGGTAACTAATGTAAAAAAAAAGTTAAAAAAAGTATACCACGGTCCAACCCCAGCCATTTGTAATTCGTGTTCGACTCGAGTGTCCTTTCACCTATGCCAACAACGGCTACGTAGGTATTCCCGTATGGCTTCTCGAGGGGCATAAGTATATAAACCATAAAGTCACACGGGGTGTCATGGGCGTGATGTTTTCAGGGATTCCTGCCTTCCGCCTCGAGGGATCCCCTGCGCCCCTCGCGACAACAGCACGCATTGATGTAACTCGTAACACACGTGCGTGCGACATAGGAGTCTCGTCGTCTATCTCGCCGCAGGTTTGCATTATACTCATGACGCTGAACGAGCAATGGCTCGTCGTTGTAATTTCTGGCGTTGGTTGGTCGATACCGGTCCCCGTCGTTCAAGGAGTACGCACATGCGAAAGCCACGCGCTGACATCATAGGCCGAGCCGAGGATTGGCGAACGCATCAATGAAGAAGAAACCGACGCGCGGTCCAACAAAAGACCGAACCCCGATCCTCGAGGAGGGGGGCAAATTCGCACGTCGATCATTTTTCACATTTTTTATTGGCCCGCCTTACTACAACTATAACCAGCGGCGGTTTGAAACGTCGAGTCACTTCGATAGATTTTTCCCGGCTGATAGAGTCCTTTGTACATCATGGACGGACGACGAGCTCGATGGGAAAGACATTGCGCATGGATAATAAAAAACGAGGATCATGGGGAAAAAATTCTGTAAGAATAATGCTGGGAATAATTGCAAAACTGGGTAATTTTTTTGAACTTTTTAGTGTTGCATTTTCTAAATTTAATTATTATTTTTGTTGTTGTTAATGTGCCTATAATTCGGTTTATTGCGGGGCCAACAATCATTGGGTGAATCACAGTGAGGATCTTCCTTTTTCCGTTCCCAACTTTCTTCCCTTCCGTCATACCAGGCCCTCATCACTCCCCTCGGAGATACCCTAGGGTTGCCACCCGTGATATTCATTTACCGATCACGCCCTTCCGATCGACGACTGCGCGCGCCGGTAAACGTGCGGAGAGCCGGTCCGGGGGTCGCGGTACATAGGGATATATGTAGCAGACAAAAAAAAAAAGAGGGAAAGAAAACCGTATGCACCATTGGCAGGGTGTAACAAGGCTTACACATTAAAAGGGATACCGGTAAAAAAATGTATAAAATGAACGAAAAATCCATAATTCGATTAGCAAATATTAAGTTTTTCGCTGTTTTCGCTCTTTCGCAAAATATTCACTGTTTTGACCATTTGAGGATAAAACTTCTGCGTAATACAACAATAAATTCTACTGCTTGAAAACGTTCGAGAAAATAATTTTTTTCGAAATTGTGAAAAAATCTGATATTTTTTTTGGGACATAAATTTGGCGGCAATATATCGCCGTAATGTATCCTACGAAGAGAAGTGAAAAGAGGCTCGAGCCAAGGGGTGCGAGAGCCGGGGTTGCTCGGTCTCTTCGGCAGTGCCGAGGACGCTGCTGCGGTCGTGTCGGCAGCCGCGCACCTCGCAGCGGGACATCCATTCGATATCTCGCCTGTTCGCTTGACCAGCTGCTTGCCGACCGGCTTGCGAACGGGTCCCGGAGCTTGTGCGCGCCCATGTACGATTAGACACAGAAAAGGTGTAAGCTCGAAACTCCTCCGACTACCACAAATACGACCGGAACCACTGAAATCATCACTTCTGCCCCATTACCGACCTATACATGGAAGCTCATAGAAATCCTGCCCCCTGGCTTGTGTGTTAAATTTTGCCGGCACTCCACCGAGGAGTTTCCGGCATTGTCCGGAATTGTCGATGTATGGGACACGGATGGCACCCACGATTTATGAGGACTCTCGAGTCAGACTTTTGCACCGATGCGCTCCATTATTAATGTATACGTTTCCTATTTATTGACTCTCGGGCTGGATGCGGAGTACCACTCGAACGAAGAGATGGAACGATTTTGTCGGAATTATCGAGCGTCCGGACCCGGTGAATGTAGATAGATAGATTCGTTTATGGCGTGTTCTCGGACCTAGCCCCCTAAGAACTGTGCCACAAGATACAAAATCAGAACACAAGTATAGCCGGTAGCGTAAAAACTGGATATAAACTAAAATAACAATTATTAAAAAGGTAAAAAGCATATTGGAAGAAAAGTAACAATTGTTAAATAATATGAAAAGAAAGGATAGCGACCTTTCCTTTTTAAATATTTTCTTGAATTCGTATTCGACAAAATTTTGCAAAAAATTTGACGAATGATGCAATGACTTTCGATGAAATTCTTTCGAACACAGTTTCATCGTTAAATCGTTTTTTTCTGGATATAAAAATTGAAAAAATTATTAAAAAAAAAAAAATTACATCTTTTACATTTTTTTTGGTCAGAAAACATATGGTCTTGCGTCCGTGGTAAATAAAACCGAGGGAGACGAGGCGTCAAACAGCGAACATGCGTTCGGGCATAGCTGGCCGACAAACGACCGTTGCGGTTTGGCAACGAATTCAGAACGAATGCGGAGATGCGTTACTGCCGAGAGAGCTGTGATTTCGTCGACTTGTAACGGATGGATCGACAAACTTAGGACGACACACGCATACAGGCGTTAGCGCATCGATCAAATCTCCGCGCGTGTATGATCCTCGGTGTCCCTTATGTGCGCGCAGATACGCTCGGAAGGGTTGTCGAACACGCTTCTCTCGACTAATCCATCTCACTCCTTTCGACACAATACTCGCTGGTACGACGATTTCCGGGTGCCCCCGGGGGGGATGGGGGTGTCGGGAAACCGCATCGCTCCCCGGAGGGTTGATAATGCCAATGCAGGGGGTGCGGTTTATGTTCCGCGTCATTAGATACCTCGCACGGTTCACGGCGATGGTGACAAGAATGAAAAGAAAAAAGTCAAGTAAAAAAAATGTTAATATAAAATTATAGATAATGCAGATAAACAAATAAAAAATCATCGTTGCGGCGATATGGAAAAAAGACTTCCTCATCTCAGTCATTATTTTTTCATCGTTAAAATTACTCCCGAAACTAATTTAAAGCAGCGGCGACTTTATCAGTTTCATATCTCAGCCAACAGCCGAAGTGTCCTCAATTAATGCGAAGATTATATAATTTCTTGAATGAGCAGTGCAAAGACGACGTATTTCTTTGACAATCTAGGCCGGCAAACATAGCTCGGCGCTGACAAAACGGATTACATAGATGTTTGAACGATCACGCGCTCATTGCGGGGTACGAGTTAAGACCGGAAGTCTTTCGTGACACAGCTGGAGGATGATGCTCGATAATGAGGCTCGCACTTCTGGATTGTAGCGAGCACAATCTTTTCTATGTACAATTTAATATTTTATCCCACTCTACAGCTAACACAAATAAAAAAAAAACAAAAAAAAGTGAATGCGTAAAACATTTTAAAAAAAATGTTTTCTTCTTTTTCTGCCAAGACGGAAGTGGAGGACATGGGACCGGAAGGAGTGTGCGACGGCAGCGTGCAAGCGACCCCGGCGACCGGCACCACGACTGGGATAGTACCGGACGTGTCGACGGGCCTAATGGAATGCGGTGGCTGTGGCGAACGGGTTCACGAACGCACCGTACTTTGCGTCGGTGGAAGAAGTTGGCACTCGAGATGTCTCAGATGCTGTGCCTGCGCCAGACCGCTCCACGATCAGCACTCCTGTTTCCTCAGGGGGATGAGGCTCTACTGCAGGCACGACTACGCGCTGTAAGTTTCATACTCCATATCAATTAACAAAGATTTCTATTAATATTAGTTATATTATTTATATTATTTATTTACGTTAATGGTATTTCTGTAATTAATGTCAATCCATTGACGCGTTTTGAAGACTAACGTATCCATACTGAAACATTATTTTTTTTTTCGGACAGACCGTTAAATCCAGGTTTTTCCGAGGTATTTCGTGCGAAGAGTCGTTGAACGTTGCCGATCTTCGACGGAACGGTCTTTTTACACACGTGTGGCCCACCGGCGGTTTTGATTTCCACGGCTGTCCAACTGGCACGAAGTGACTCGTCGATATTGTGCGCAGGGCGGTCTTCGAGCGAGGCGAAAGATAGAGGAAAGGAATCGAAGAAAAAAAAAAAAACGAAGGATGGATATCAAAGAAACGAGAGGGAGCGAGAAAGGTGGATAAAGGAAGAAAGACGGGAAAGAGACTCGCGTTCAACGTGTTTATCCAACTGTCAATCAGTTTGGCCGAGTCGGCGGGTCTTACTCAGGAGAGAGCCCACGAGCACACGTCGACGTCGTTCCCGTCGTTCCCGTGTGATTCTCGTTGCCGACGCTGCGCGGGGGGGATACCAACCCACCTAATAAGTCACGTATCTCAACATCCGATCACCGGAGATACTATAGGATAGTATTATACGTATACCGCGCGCGCGAGACCTCCCCTATATCGTCTTGTCGACTTTATCAATACCGGGGATCTCGCCCATGCCTCTCCGCGTGATGTTGTATGCTGTATTACCCTCCCTTACATTCGCGGGAAAATTACACAATTTTTTTACATCGCGATTTTTAAATTTGCTCGTACGAGTACGTATTCCGAAACGAAGCAGAAGGAATCAAGATTAACCCTTGGATCCGGTTTCATCAATTTTTTTTTAACTTTAGTATTCATTTTTTCATTATATTTCATAATATTAAGGATATTGATTTCCAAACTTTATTAATTTTATACAACAAATTTTTTTTTAATTAAAAATGTTTCGTAGTGGTCATTAGGATTCCAATCAGATTGGATCGGCGATACGGTAAAATCTGTTGTGGCAAAAAAATGTGAAAATAATGTAGAGGCTTTTGTGGATTGTCATAAAATGTTTTTTTTTTTACACTTTCTTTCTCAGCGTCGTGAGGATAATCCAAGTCGCGCGCAGCCTACGCGCATCAAAAGCATGAAAATCAACGCAGCCGATGTCTCGTTGATTTTCTTCGTACCTGGCTTATTGTTTTTTAACCGCGTATATAAATACGTAATGTATGCTAAGCAAAAAAGATATTCGGCCCGAGGATTGAGACGCGTACTGTGCAGCCGATGGTCACACCCAGTCGAGAATAACATTTTAATCTTCCGCTTCGTTTCCTCCACCGGATGGACTTTCACGGATTTGAATGGCAAGCGAGTGGAACTGCTTTGTCTTACAATTATCCTTCTCGCCTCCGCGCACGTTAATAATTAATAATCAATTCATAAAAAATTGATTAAAAAAATAAATAAATAAAAGTTTAAAAAAATCGTTGATCGAAAATAATCTCCTGATAATTCACGTCACCGGACGTTCGCGGACCCAAAACATCGACGTAACAATATCAGTCGTCATCGCACTGTGCATACCCATCGACCGTCGAAAGAAAGCACGAGCGCGTTCGCATGACACGATAAAGAACAGGACGAGAAAAAAAGAACGAAAGAAAAAGAATAAGAGAGAGAGAGAGGTCGAGAGCAGCATGACTACAAAAATTACGTGGCAGATTCCTGAGGACCTCCCGCATAGGCTCGATCGCAGCGATCATCGATACTCTACCGGGATATTATTATTTATCGTATCGCGTACGAGCCTCGAAACTTCCGAGTCCTGAGAGTCGCCGTACCAGACAGATAGAACAACAAAATCCTCCGAGCGGCTCGAGATAAATTAAATCTTCAAAAAAATTTGTTAAAGCTTCGTCCATCGTCGCTCCATAATCGCCACACCGGACGAAGAAACCGGCCTTTTTTCCACCAGGCCACCGGGGAAGAGTCGCGTGGCTGAGCGCGATCTCCAGCGCCCCTTGAGATATTTCCGAATGCGGGGGCGTCGATATCCTCCTAAAAAAAAAAAAAAAAAATACAATCTCCAGAGGGAGAAAGACTGCCGAATGAACACACAGATAAAATAGCTCGCGCGTGCTCGGCTCGAAAATGGGCCCGAACACCGTGAAGCATCGTATACGGGCAAAGATAGCGAAGGATTGCAGTAAAAAGAAATAAAATTTAAAATGTAAAAAATAACTCTGGAGTCTGAAGGGAAGGGAGCAGATATACAAAGCGATAAAATTGAGAGTGAATAAGAAGTGTGTATCGAAATATATACCGATAATATCGCGACTACCGCGAGCCTTCTGCTTCTTCTTCTTCTTCCGACGCTGAAGGAGAAGCAGAAGAAGAAGAAGAAGCAAGAAAGACATTAAATCGCGTGCAAGAGCGAAAGAAAAGCAAGGGAGATGGAGACTCGGTTGTATTAAGTGTGCAGAGGAAAGAGAAGAGCATACTCCTGCGAGCGCTGATCGGGGGTTCGGGCATCGAGAATCGGGATGCACTTTCCGTGTTCATGAATATGATAATGGGCTAATGGCCGGCTAGTCGTTGTTTAATTACTGGAGCCCACCAGGACCTGTGTCTGTTCGATTCCGTGCCTTTCTTTCTCCTCTTTATTTCTATTGCTCGTTCTGTCGCATGAGTGTTGCCGCTGCTGCTGACTCGGGCTGCTACCGCTTCTGTCCTCTCCTTTCTGTTTCATTATATTCTCCTTCCGAAGCTTCTCTCTTCGTGGCGTCGACGATAGAGAAAGAAACACGTCGGCCCTTCATCCGTGCTGCGACGAGAACGATGTACGGGTGTTATAGGACCGAACATGGCCATCCCCGGCCACGCGTTTCACACGATTTATAAATCTGAAGAAATAATACGAAGAGAAGAAACGTCACTTCCGGTTTGCAAAGGTTTCATGCTTTGCAATAATGTTAGGACGACTGGACCGTAAACGATAAGCATAAAGAGAAGGGGACAGAATATATACGAGGTTTTGATCTTTATTACTGAAAGGTTGAAAATGGAGATTTTCAAACCGGAAGTGGCCTATTTCCGGTCGAAAAATTAAACGGGTTTCGCGTAAATAATGCACTAGAAAAAAAAATGTACGTGTAACGAGGATCGAACTCTCGACCTTGCATTTGCCGGACGAGTCCCTTACGCGTGTTGATTTTGTTTTCGTTTATTTAAAGGATTATAAGGGGGGGGGGGGGGGGGGGGGAGAGGTCGGGGAAAATTATGTACAAACCAAGAAAAAGATACAACATGAGCGAAATCTACCTGGTTGCACATAGCGCTCGTAGATTGCTTTGAACCGCCTTATCAGTTTAGTCATCTTAACACATAGTAATAAAGATCGAAAACTCATATGTAACTCGTTTCCTCCCTTTCGTGCTTATCGCTTGCCGTTCAGTCGTCCGAACATCATTGCAAAATATTAAAACTTTACAAAACGGAAGTGACATATTTCAGGTATGACCTCAATTCCGGACGAAAAATTAGATTTTCAAACCCGAAATGACGTCACGACGAAAGTATAAAAATTTCCCACGTGAAGTGAACACTAAACTGAACGCTAGTGCTGAACATTGTACATTGTCTCCGATCTCCGAAGTAATTAGGTTCATTCGCATAGGTAATTGAAGGATTAATCGTATGCACGAAAAATTAATCCATCATCGGCCGGTATGTTCTACAAACTTTAATGTTGACAGAAAGAAAAGCCGGATTCAGAGGCCAATCAAATATGTATCTCCAGAATCAGTACTAGAGACCGGTCGAGAATTTATTTACCGGTTAATTGCACTGTGTATACAAGCGCTACTCAGTCAATGCATCATACCTACACTCCCCTGAACAATTAGCTCGTGAACGATCTTCGAGAGATTGGAAAAATAATACTATTTCATTGATACTTCGTAAATCATATTCTGTGACGTTTTAAAGTTTCTATTATTTGTCTCAATGTATTTTCTGTGCTGCTTGCCGGTTCGCAGGGCCTTCGGTGCTAAGTGCGCAAAGTGCGGTAGAAGCGTGAGCGCCGGTGACTGGGTGAGACGTGCCAGAGAAAGGGTTTATCACTTGGCCTGCTTCGCCTGCGACGCCTGTTCTCGTCAGCTATCAACGGGGGAGCAGTTCGCCCTTCTGGACGCCCGATTGTTATGCAAGGCTCACTATCTGGACGTCGTCGAGGGCAACAACACCTCGTCCGACGGTGAGATAACGTTTGTACACTGGGATAATCGATTCTCGAGCAGGTATAATCGAGGACCCCGAGTGGGATCCTCGAGTAGAATGATCGATTAATCACGCTTGGAATTCGAGATTGCAAGATAACACAATCTCGCCATAATTACGGCAAATTAAGTAACATTTCCAAACGATTGAGTCATCAAATAAATACATCGATTTAACGATGCCACAATATTTAAGTCGCAGTCGCCAATAAAAACTACATATTTTTTTTTCACGGGTACTTAAACTTTTTCACGCTAAACCGCATTATTGGCCTCTGTTTGACAAACGAAGATGCTATTAATTTGCTTTTGGTCCAAAAAATGTTGAAAATGCTTAAAAAAAAATGGATTACGGAATTGATTATATTAGCAAAGATCTGATGACGATCGATCGACGCTCGATGCTTTCCGCAGACGGTGGAGATTCGGAAAGCGGTCACAAAGGTGGCAACAAGGCGAAGCGTGTCAGGACGACGTTCACTGAGGAACAATTGTCGGTTCTTCAGGCGAATTTTCAACTGGACAGCAATCCCGATGGGCAGGATCTCGAGAGGATAGCTCACGTCACGGGTCTCAGTAAACGCGTGACACAGGTCTGGTTTCAGAATTCCAGGGCGCGGCAGAAGAAGCATTTGCACACCGGAAAGATGAAGGGACAGCACGGTAATGATTCAGAAACAAATACTGACACTCAGAGTTCAGTTTCTTTGAAACCTCCACTTACCATGTTGTTCTATGTGCAGTGCACCAATCGCCACCGAATTCTTCGACGTCGCCGGGTGACTTCGGCAGACACATAAACCTCCATCTCACGTACTCCTTTCAACACCAGCAGCAGCACCAACAGAGCCAGCATCAAACTCAGCTCAGTCCAGCGGCTTGCAAGAGTCCAACACCGTCCATGTATCATAATCACGGTGAGATTCAATTTCCAATTACAATGTGTCTTTACGTTACTATTTTTTAAAATTCGAATTTTAACCTTTATTTCTCTTCAGCTTAATATTGAGTTAATAGATCAATTTTTTTAATTATTCAGGGTCAGAACAGTCGATGGACGAGCTATCGCAGGACTCGATGATGCTCACGATGCCCAACGAGGTCTGAGCCACGAAGACTATCCTCTAATTCCTTCACGTCTCGTTGTAAATAATTATTATATAGTACTGATAGGATAACACTCGAATCGCACGGTGAGAGATGCAATATCCGGCGGAATCGAGCTTCGGGGTCCTCGAAGCGGGACCTCGTCGCTTCTCTCGATAATAGCGGAGGTTTAAGTCGTTAGGGCATTCGAGTACCAAAGTGTCGGGAAACTCGAACAACGCGGGCTATGTAATTATCCTCGGGATTTCTCGAGTCGCGACGGGAATCAATGATTAATGTTAGGCCCGAGTTTCTCGACTTCTGTCGGATTCGATTTTCCTCGGAGTTTGCAGACTCCTCGGGGAGGAGGGATGGTTGAAAAGCATCGAAATAATTCTCGTCTGTGAGACGTTGAATCAGAATTTCACCGCGTTTGAGAAACGCAAACCACCCTGAAAACATATTGTTTATTTATAAATAATTCGATTCGAAATATAGAGGCAAAAAGGCGGCTCGATTCTAATTGAAAATTTGAATTAAAAAAAGGAGCTGAAAATATGAATCGATAAGACATTCCGTAATTTGTATTCCGTACCGTTGTAGTATTCGCACGACTATTGTTCGCCCGATAAAATTGGGCATACTCCGGGCTATTAGCTTTCTCGTTTTATATTATACATTTAAAAGAAAACTATTTAACGAATCTCAAACTTTTGCGAGGTTTGCAGAATCGGTTAGCAATGGTACGGGGAATTTTAATATAGTATATTATCACGATATACTACAGAGAAGAAGAAAAAAAAAACACATGACATAGATTATATTTCATCTTGTAAATATTGTAAACTAATTATTGATAAAAAAAAATACACGTATACACGTACCTTGTGTCAAAAGAGAATCCTCGCGTCCGCAATTATTTATCACCATGTCGGCCACGAGAAAGAAAAATCAGAGCGGGCAGGAGAATATAACGAATCAATTTGTGAATCATGTAACAGTAAAAGATCGTTTATTATCGATAACAGTACGGTTTTTCGTCGTCAATATGCACAGGGAAATCGGAAAATAATTCGTACATAAAAATTCGACGTTATTTTCTCTCCTTCCACACTATTTTTACATTGTACACACAATAACGCCGAGTGTCAATAGTCGTCAATCGTATTGACTTGAATTATAATAAAAATAATAAAATAATAATGCTAAAGTACCTGGGAATAAATAAAGGTGAGGGTGCGAATGTACCGTAGTCTATGTACTGTATTTACAATTCGTTCGACGGGGCTCTCTTTCTCACATTCATTTCTCATTCTTCATCTTACCGACTACAGGTAGATGCTATACATATACACTATATTTACTATAATACTCACGAGTCATGACGAACGCTATCATCCATGCTGATGTCCCAATCGTCGTTTAAATAAATTTCTCTCTCTCTCTCACCTGCCGTCTCGACTCCGCGCGGTTCGACATTATTTACACAAGATCGCGAGGTTCCCGCTGGAGGATCCTCGAAGTTGAAACGATCGGGCCGATTATATACCTGGCCCGTAAGGCGTCAAGCGCCTCGATACTCAGAGTCGGCGGGAAAGAGGTTTCGAGTGTCCGACTACCTGAGCCGGAATATTCGTCTCACGGGGGGTGGCTCGAGGAGTCCTCGGAAGGTCAAGAGTATAAGAGTTGTTCTTTTCGACTCCTTTCGACTCTTTTTCACCGAGCCCATCGTCTTTTCACTGGTTTCGAGAGCAACTGGTGTTGCGAAATATCGAAAGGGAGAGCGAGCCATTCGGATTTTCCATTCGTGCCTTCGGGTACTTCGAGGGCCGTAAATTATCCCCCCTGATGGCAGAACTGGGCCTGCAGATGGTGAGTGGGTGTCGTCGGGGTCATCGGTGTTAGGGGTGTGAGGGGCGTCATGGGACTTCCGGGACTCTCGCTGCCTGCACTACCCGCACCCTGGTAACTTCCCAAGTACGCTCCAACGACGTTCACGCCTCCCGGATAGAGTTGATCGCCCGGATGATGCTGCAGCGGGGGTGAGTGATGCACTGCGAACATAGAAATCACGGGGTCACAGTAAGTACTCGGTATTAAACCCTTTCTCCCTGAGCAAAAAAATAAAAACGTAAATCCATCGTGTAATTTGCAAATTTCAATTCCAGGAGGACAAGAGAAGAAACTCACTCTGGGTCTTGATCTTTCCACTGTGCTTCTTCTGTCTGGCTCTGGAATTTTGGAACCAGACTTGCGTGACACGCTTGCTGAGTCCCGTAACGTGGGCTATCCTTTCGAGGTCCTGTCCGTCGGGATTACTGTCGAGTTGAAAATTCGCCTGGAGAACCGACAATTGCTCCTCGGTGAAGGTCGTCCTGACCCTCTTGGTCTTACTGCCCTTGCCGCCGTGCTCCGAGTCGCAGTCCTCCGACGACGAGGTGTTGTTGCCCTCGACGACGTCGAGATAGTGAGCCTTGCAGAGCAGCCTCGCGTCCAGAAGAGCGAATTGTTCGCCGGTGGAGAGTTGCCTCGAGCAGGCGTCGCAGGCGAAACAGGCCAGGTGATAAACACGCTCCCTCGCTCGTCTCACCCAGTCACCTGCGCCCACGCTTCTCCCGCACTTTGCACATTTGGCGCCGAAGGTTCTGCGAACATGGCCAATAAAAAAGAAGATGTTAAATAAACAAACAAACAAACGAAATTAAACTTCCTGTTCGGGTATAAGTTCGTGAGGTTGAGGTGTAGCGGAGCCTCGGCGCTACCGTGCGGAGGCGACGGCGGGATTCATTCATGAACCGCTTCTGGACACGAAGAGACGAGCCAACACGTTGGGCTCATTAACATACTACATTACTACCGGCCTGGACCAACGAGCGCGGTCGCTGGAAGCCCGAGAGTGGTCGAGCAAGCGAATACGTTCAGCGGACTGGAGTAGCGGACCCGCGGAGGCGATCCTGGCAGGACCGAAGTGGAGATGCGGACGAAAAAGGGCCAAGAAACTCTTGGTATCAAAAGAGAAAAGGAAGAAACAAGAAAACTCTTTTCGGGACACAATAACGGAATGCTAGTTCAAAAGAAAGTCACACAATTATCGTCGTGCCTCGAAAATGTATAAGGCGGACGGAAGTGGATTGAAGATCTATAAAAATCATGAAGATCTACCGATCGTCGGAAGAAGATGAAGAAAGAATGAATTCTCTCCGTTTCGACATTAGTCGTGTGGATCGGAGTGCAACGTCATCGCTGCGCTTGCATCTCGCCCTTCCCGAGAGTCTCGAGATATCCACAGATATACATATAATACACTTTCGTGTCTTTCCCGACTATCGATTATGGTAATTCCTTCGCCGAGGACACGCCTAGGAGCCTGCCTCCGGTACCAGAATTGTCTCCTAGGGCCTGAAAACTTTCGCTGCACGATAAAAAAAAAAGGAGAAAACAGAAGGAAGAGATAGAGACGAGTCAGCCTGCACCCCGCACCTGGAATACCAATCGACTTTGGCGCGGCAAAGATGACTGTTACACGCTTGGATCTTTTCTTCTTCGTCATCTTCGTCCTCTCCGAGCTAAGCTAGTTCTTATGCGCTATCCGAGCGGTATCTTTCCGATTGGTTTGCATAAATAGACGTGTCTCAAGAACGAGATCGAGAGGCGTACCTATTTCATCTTCCAACTTGTGCATATATCTGCATGAGACCCTGTTCTGGTTCCTTCACTAATACGTAATATACATCCGCCGCATGAGAGGAATAACACGAGGCTCAAAATTCTTTACTCTCTCGTTCCCGCTCCGTATCGACGACTCTCCTTTTCTCGGGCCTCTCTTCCTCCTGATCATCAGTTCTCCCATCGCCCGAGCGGTATCCTCCGAGATTCGTTTGCATAAATAGTCGGGCGCCACCCTTCAGGCGTTCGACTTGCAATCCGCGCCTCGTCGGGACTCCAGCTCCAAAAAAAAAGAAGAAACAGGTAAAACAACAAAAATAAGGACACTTCCTTATTTTTGTTGTTTTTCCTGTTTCTTCTGTCGGATAGGAATCAGACCACTATTGAGGCTTAAAAAATCATATTAATCATGGATAAAAATATAACACCGGTTCCTACTTAATATTTCACCTATAACGAATATTAATTTTTAAATGTTACAAGTCATACGTTATCATGTTAAGTAAATACTTGTATTATGATAACATTTATTTGACTATACTGGAAAATCCCTGGTGCAAAATAAAAAACAAAAAAATGGTAAAAAAAATAGTTTTTTCCCCGGTTGTAATAATTATCTTAAATTCATTTGATAATAAAATGTTGACTCCGTAAAACTGCGAGACGGAGAGTGAAGAAATGTGTTTTTTAGGGCCGTCACGATGCTGGTCTCCGGTGTATTATAACTGCGCGGTTGCATCGGGCGAGATGCACATGCAGCGGACAGATCGTATGCTGGGTATATCGATAAATCTTCGAGGGGGGAATACAAGGAGAGGCATTGGTATATAGAGTTGAGTTCTCGGAGAGTCCGCGGCTACCAAACTGCCCCGCCCTAATTTATTCATTTGTTCTTTCACGAGCACCTTCGGCTCTCCGGCAGAAGCAGACTACGGCAGCAGGAGCCGAATGCATACGAGGAGAGAGAGACGGAGGGAGTCCTCCTATAAGTCACTGGAGGATTAAGTCGAGCGTCCGGCGGCGGCATCGGCTGTGTTATAGGATCGGTGGCTATTATAGGAATACCGGACTCACTCTCTCTCTACCAGCGCGTGGAATTATATCGATCCCCGTTTTGTATGCTAGCATAAGATAATTCTTAAAACCACAATCGATATCGTACGCGTCGGAGCATTCGCCATAAGGAGCCTCGAAAAAAAACGTATATAATGCCGGAGGGGACTTTAAATATAAATGCCAATATTTTATGAATTAAAATAAATAAAAAGAAAATATAATCGCGGAGTCTTGGAATTGATCGATTGAGATATTTAACGACCAATAACGAGACAATGGGAATGATAAAAATTGAAGAATGAAAACGTTACAAAAAAAATTGCGCCTTTGAAAAATTGATGTTTTCAATTTGTACCTAAAGAAGAATTTTTTTTTACCGTGCACGATTTATCGTAAGTGCAAGAAGGTGGATGCACTAATATACATGCAGGGCGCACAGGATACCGGCAATAATATCACGGCTGGGCTCGGAGGCACCTCGGTCCCTTACGAGGCGGATTCCTGAGTTCTCCGATCGTGTACCGCACTGACACTCGACAACGGGCATAACTGACGCTTTTCCTCTCGTTGGCTCTCGTGACTCGGCATGTATAGCATTAGTTGTCGTGACCCACCCGCGTGCATAGAAGATCCTTTCTTGTTACACGTAAAGCCTATCGATTCGAACATTTCTTTCGAGCTTCGAGAAAATATATATATATATAAGATATAGAAAAAGTTAGTTCAACCTTGGATAAAAGTGGGGTCGTTAATTCCTGCCAACGAGCCAGAAGAGGACTCTGAAGACGCGGTGAGATTGGAGGAAGAAGATAGTGCACTATCGGGCCGTATGTATTATGGGTAAATTGTCATTATCGAAATTAGCGAATTTCCAATTGCAGATTTCAGCAATAACCCGTAAATTATCTACTCGAAACATGTTCCATATACTCTCAGTATAAGTGAATTTTTGAAGTATTGATTAGTAGCATGTGTTGCCGGGCATGTCGCATGAACTATGGAATTTAGCAACCGGAAATACGTCGAAAAATGACATTTTCAAATCAGAAGTGACGTCATACCAGAAATACGTCACTTCCATTTTGGAAATCTCATTTGTCGCCCCAAAGTAACGTCATACTGGAAATCCGTCACTTCCGGTTTGGAAATTTCATTTTTCGACCCGAAGTGGCGTTATACCGGAAACACGAGGTCCATATTCAGAAGGCTTCATTTTTTAAATTTTGTACACTGAGAAAAAAAAATCGATTGAGTAAACAAAATGTGCGCTTACGGGTGGCGAAACAAATTTCTGGTTGATCGAACGAAATAATTGTTGTATTAAGTAAAGAAAAATTTGAATCGACGGCCTGTTAGTTCGATCAACGAGGTATTCCTTTCGATCAACTAAACATTTGTTTCGCCACCCGTAAGCGCACATTTTGTTGACTCAATTGATTTTTTTTCTCTGTGTATCTCATCGCACCTGCGCATCTGTGGGATGATTTTTGCTTCCATCACCGCGATTGTGGGAATGTCTCATGGATCCCCGATCTATCCAAGAATTTCCTTGTAACAACAACAACAACGTTCAGCAAAGATCGCGGGTCACTCCCGCGTACGGAAGATTTTTTATTTTCGACGAGTCACGCGAGTTCCCGGACGCTGCCTATAATCCTCTCGACGTTCATTCAGAGTCGCTCGAGGAGCAGAGCCGATGCGATCTCCGGGAGCTTGTTGTGTAGGATATAGTAATGCAGGAGCGGAAGAAAAAAAAATGTCAGGTAGCCTCCACCCAAGGAAAAGATATCACTTATGGCACAGTCACGCGTTACGCCCTTTCAGAATGCCCTGAGACGAACAAATGATTTTCTGGTCCGGCCGAGGAAATTAAAGAACCGGTGAAAAGTCAGACGCCCTACCGTGCAGTAGCTGGAAAGCTGCCTATGAGCTCTTCGGTCGCTCCACGATACAGGACAACATTGCATCGCGATAGATACACGGTACGTTTAATGCAGTAGGGACTCCCGCGCCTTGACCGCGGGGTGCCGACGGATCGCGATCGAATTCCGTCCATGTCAATAACAACGCGTAGTCACACTATAATCCTACTCCAGAGCTCGTGTCCAAATCCGCACGGTAAAAAAAAGACACGACGAGCCGTAGAGACAATAAGTCGAGCGGACATTTTGCAATCAGACTGGATTATCTTCGACCCTCGAATTTAATTTAATTTTCACCAGTTTTCTGCCATAATATTTACGATAAAATAAATCGACGTAAATCAGAGGTACTTCAAGTCTGTACTTTAAGTACACAAGTATTTTTTAGTACTTCATACTCTCAATTAGCGATTATCGGCAATAAATGTTGGGGTAAATTTTTATCGTTTCGATTTGATGACATGTAGAAATGTTTCAATGTTACGAAAAAAGGTGCAAAGTAATTTGCACAAGGCTTCTTAATTTGTTTCAATTTTGCGCAAAAAAAATTCAAAACTTTCAACAATTTTTTTAAATATATGGACTTACAGTGCATAGTCGTGTCTGCAGTAGAGTCTCATTCCTCTGAGGAAACACGAGTGTTGGTCGTGAAGGGGCCTCGCGCAGGCACAGCATTTGAGACAACTCGTGTGCCAACTTCGTCCACCGACGCACAAAACCGTCCGCTCCCGGACACTCTCGCCACAACCGCCGCAATCCATTTCCATTCCGTCGTTGCTCTGATCGCTGTTGCCATTGCTGACGCTGCTTATACTGTTGTTGTTGTTGTTCTTACTAACCACTGCAGGCTTCTTGCTGGACGTGACATTGTTGTTGTTGTTCGGACAGAGCAAAGGATCACTTGCCTCTGTCTCGGTTTCGATTTCGGTCTGAAACAGAAAAACCAAAAAATTTGTCAGTAACAATGACGATAATATTTGTTTCGCTGGTTTACACGGTGGATTTTTTTTTTTGGAAAACTACCGGCAATGATTCATTTGTTATCCACCAATTGCACAGTTGACACATTTTTCGATAAATCGGCACAGTACACGGCGATCTTGTTCGATTAATTAGAACTCGCAAAACGATGCTCTCGATCGAGTTCTATCGCGAAGACTGAAGCTGGGATGTTAAAAAAAAATATATAGTATATGTATTATCGTAGATACGAGTTCAGAGTCACGTAGTCTACCGCTGATAGCGATATAGAACATGCTCTCATTGGGTATTCAGCTGCGGAAGTGCGTAACATTCTTTGAAGTAAGGAAATTTTGAAACTGATATGCGTCAAAGGCTTGTTTTTCTCATTTAACACTCGTCGTTTACATTTTTTTTTAAATTTTTAATATCAATACCGGAAGTGTGTCAAGGCCGCCGGCGTGTAAATTGCATAACACCTTTCCTCGAATTAATAATACAGAGATTCGTGGGACCCGACGATTATTCGAGTCATTGATTCTCAAATAAAAGTCGACTTTCTTTTCTGCGAAATTACGTTCGACATAATTATTCGAGAAAAAAAAGGTAAGAAAAAAAAATACGTGTGTAGAGTTTCTGTCGAATTTGAGGCCCCCCGTTGGTCGGGAATAGCCATCCGGTAATCCGATTGATGTGTATCGAGGCAATATGTGTCGAGACTCTCGTTATTTGCACAGCTCCGATTACTCTACTAGCTGCTGAGCTAACTAAATGTATCCAATAGCAAAAACGTTGGAGAACGGCAGTCGGACGTGCGTCCTTATCAAAGACAAATAGACTACGGCAGATATTTTGTTTTATTTTATTCTTGTAACAAGGAAAAAAATATTTCTGGCGTATGTGATCGAGCTATTTACATATGCATACATATACATATACATATACATATACATATACATATACATATACATATACATATACATATACATATACATATACATATACATATACATATACATATACATATATATATACATATACATATACATATACATATACATATACATATACATATACATATACATATACATATACATATACATATACATATATTTAAATATATACATATTTAGGCGAGCCGTCCAAACCCGTTAGGTGTCGTTGATGTAAAAAATAGGGAAGAAACAATGTTCTACCGCACCAACTACGATCAACCACGGTGTAGCTACAGTTGGATCAATCTGGGAGTAAATAGATGAAACCGTTCAATGACTGTCTTTTGTGAATGAATATCTAAACGTGCAAATATTTGTTCCTTATCTGGGGCCCGTTCCGTTTGGGGATAAACACATCGCTTTGCGTATCTAGCATTAAAACAGTGTAGCGTGTAAAATGTACATTAGAAGACGAATAAATTATGAGAATTCTTTCAAATTTGATAACGAAATACATTTTTTTTTTATTGGCAATCGGATTTCGCAATTAAAAATTGGTTTGAACTTCGTGAGGAAACATTTTAACGGAAGATCTGTACAGTTTTTTTTGTTTCTCGCCGTTTCACGTGATCGTATAGCGGGAGTCTCGTGGTTATAATAATTTCGGGACAGCCCTGCTGGCTGTCCCGAAATTTCGTCGTTGATTTATCATCTCGAGAAGGCGCGTTGAACTCGCGTTACATGCGTGCGGACGTGCCGTCCGCACATACCTGTTATTTATAATCCTCCCGGATCTACGAGGTAGATCGTTGAGGCGCCGCTAGATAGGTCGAAATGGGAACTCTCATATTGCTCGAGCCCGTAATTGCGAAGAAACCGTTGGAATATAATTGCGAGTGATGCAAATAATGGCACAGGAAGATATTTAAAATTGAACAAACAAAAATGCGAGCCACCGCGATAAATGATGGTTCAATCGAGCCGGCACTTTTCATCGCTATTTTGGTATCGATCAAAATAAACGAATTAATAAAAAAAATATAATTAGTAATACATTCATTAAAAATATGTAGAAGCTTCCGCGATTTACCGGACGACCGGACCAGGCCGAGAAAAAGTCGAAATTCTTTGTAGAATCTACCTCGCTATCTGGATCAGTGCTATAGACCAGCGTCAGGACTTTACGAGAATCGGTATATAAAAACTCCCAAAATCCTGCGTAGCGCTAGCGCGGTCTCGAGACAGTGGACAAGAGAGAATACAGCTTTGGCGTAGAATAGTCAGAGGGTTGAAATTTATGGCTTACTGGAATGTGGCAACGATGTGCTACAGAATCCGGAGAACCAGCAGAAAATTAAAAAAAATAACACATCTTAAGACCAAAAAGAAAATTTGTTTGATGAAAAGAAAAAAACAGCAATCATTCAATTACTGTAACGGAGTAATAATTCGAGTAAATTAATATTAATATCAATTAATATAAAGAATTACAAATAGTAATAATACATTTTACCGGAGCAATTCTTTGAATTTAAGCTTGAGAAATATAGGACGTAATTTAAAGGTGAATTGATGGATCGTACCCGGAGAAATATATGTTCTTACGCGATCGCGACTTAGATCGTTCGGCATAGCTGAGGTAGAGCCCATTGGGCGGGTCTGCGGGACGCGGCCGTGTCCGGAATGCAATCAACATGCAATAAGGACGAATAATGATGGCAATCCTTTATTCACGCGAGCGTTGGCCGAGCCGGGATGAGGAAATCGAGAATGAGAAAGAGACGAGCTGACAGGGTGAAAAATACACGCGGCTCTCCAAGGGTCAAACGATCGTGCGCGCCTGGACTACCGGTCATCGTGGGGTCTCCGGCTCATCGCCTCAGCGCCGACTCGGATAAGTAACCGTCTATCGCTCTCCGGGCCTTCACTGCCGGTTCGTCCGACGGTTTCTCCATTTTCGAACTGATTATCACAAATCGTTCGACGTCGAGGAATATAATTATTGATACATCTTATTTTTTCGTGTTTCATATGTACTCTGTTAATTCCAAAATAATTTAAAATATACAAAAATAATTACACTTCGTCGAGCGATTATACGACTCGTTTTTCCGATCGATCCGACGGCAGATAGACCGATTTTTTATAGCAAAAAAACGTGACGTTTCGTCAGAATATCAGTTTCATTTTTTCTTTTTTCAAATCGTATTTAATGATGTGGATAAATATTAATATAACAAAAATGTAATTAATAATAATAAAGTATATAAAAACTCACCTTCATTATAAAATCCAACCGATATCGGGCACCGAGTCACTTCAGAAAAATCTTCTCTTATCCATCCTCCTCCGCGGTGCTCACAATAAAACAATGTCGCACGTGGTCCAAAGCAAAGTTTCCACAAATTCCTGTCAAACTTCGGAATATCCTCTCCGATCACTAATGTCCCACCGAGCACACCTTGCGCGTTCACCGAACAAAAATGATAGCAAATCACAAAACAACAAAAAAAAAAAATCAGTATTATTTTTTCCTTTTTTTTTAGAGTAACACAACTTGAAGCAATGCCGTCCGGATCGTGGCCCGGATGAGACTGGTCATCGAGCGGTCCAGTCCCCCTACTACAAGAAATCCTCCGGAGTCTCTCAGGTCTCTTCGGACGCTCTCTCTTCCCCCGGCGGGCTCTCCGCGTACGTATTTTACACCCGCATTCGGGACGCACTATTAACCTATACGTTCGGCGAGCAGGCAAGTTGTGCGTCAGTGCTCGAAGCGAGAATCTCGCACGGATCTCGCTCACCCCCCCGGTTGAGCGCGCGGAGCGCGGATCGTTGTCGGTAACGTTCGTTCGTTCGCCTCGAGGAGCGGAGTCGATTAGTTCGACGAGAGAACGCTGGTGTTGGTACACACGGTTCGCTCGTCCGGACGGGGGTACGAACTACGAAAGTCTGGCCGGGTTGGAAAACGCCGGGAAGGGAAAGGCCGAGGGACTTCCCTCGAGCTGGCTTAAGGGGGGGAGGGGATGGAACGATGCGAGAGCTCCGCAGCAACGGGCGCAGCATCCCCGCGGAACTCCGCTCACGGACGATTCATCTCGCTCTCTCCTAGGAAGATACGAGAACCGGTGGAGGCTCCGCCTCCGGTTCACGCCCCCTTCGGAATTCCCACCTCGGGTACCTGGCGATCGCACCCGTGTGCGCTCGCTCGTGCGCGCACAGATGTGTGGGATGTGTGGCGTACGCGGGACGAAGACGCGTCAATCGCGCGCTGATAAGAAACTCGTAACACGGGGCGATAACAAACACCTTTTTATCTTCGCGCGTCCCGATTTTTTTTTAGTAGAACGCACGTGCGCGAGACTTGACAAAATCATGTTCTCTATGTATACAAGATAGATAAATAAAAATAATTTTTTTTTTGTTAGTTTCACTCGCTGGTTTTAATTCACTTTACGGCGTTGAGAAACTTTCGAGAATAATTGAAAAGTATCATTTTTAGACAAAATGTATTCGTGTTAAGAAATCTTTACTGAAAAAAAATTGCAGGATAACGCGTTGCCAAAATGTCCGTCGGCAATTGAGCTTCTATTTTTTCTGGCTCGATACTTCGTACGGCGAGCGAAACGATAAAAACATATTTCGGAACGCTATAAGCGGGCCGATGATCTTGGTGGTATAAATTTTCGACGAAATTAATTTCGATTAGATTGCGTTTAACGCGCGGATAGATGAGCGAGAGACAGAAAAGAAAAACCGTAGAAACGCGAGTGAGAAAAAGAAAGAGTATGTGTATGTGTGTGTGTGTGTAAGGGATCGAACGAGGGTTCACAATAGAACGGCTTAACGCGTTCCGTTGAAAGAGATGATTGATTATCGTTCTCGTGCACGACTCTTTCGCGATCCTCGAATATCGCGCCGATACACTACACACGTATACATCTATCCAATGTATTTATAGCTAAAAATTCGGCACACGTGAAAAAAAAAAAAAATCAAAAGGAAGAAAAGGAATGAAACTCGGTGAATGGCGAGCGATGATAAAACATGCGTGCACTTTGTTAAATATGTTATCGATTATTTATATCTCGCAGTATATCTCTCCCAGATGAACCGAGACTGCGTTTCGGACGAGGAATACAAATGTCAGTGATTTCATGCGCTCGGACGAGCGAGGGAGTCAATCGATGTAAAATTAATAACTTCGTGAATTTCCGCGTGCAGATTCACGAAATTGTTAATTTTATATATTTATTTATTTATTGGTATATTCACGAGCTATGCCCAATTACAGGCGAGATACGTAAACATATCGACCGAACAGAAAATAGCAGATTGTGAGAGTACGTCGCAGAAATAAGTAGATATATTCGCTTATACATAACACAGATAAAGAGAACAATAAAAAAGTCTCAATGAAATGCAGAAAGAACAATACTTATATCATTTTATAAAAAATAATATAATCGGCCCGATAGTGCACGGTTAAGGTCCAAGGCTCTCAGGGCTCAAAGTGAACACCTTTTTGAACCTGTCTCATGGTCGATCTTTCCCATTTCCGTGGAGACAAACTTACCGGTGCACACGTGGACATAAATATTGAGTAAATAATAAGGGGGCGATATAAACATGCTTCTAAATTTGTGTGACCGGTCCATCCGAAGTGGTCACACTCGAGTGGCCGCAGTCGGCTCTCTTCTTGCGTCGCCTGCGACTAGACGTAGACTTTTCGAGTGGCACTCTACAGACACAGGCACGAGGGTCGGATAAACGTGTCGATGAGCGTGTAAGCCCATTGTGGTGGAAACCGAACGAAAGGTCGGGCACAATGCGCCAAGAATTTTTATGACAAAATAGCCAGAGAACAAAAAAATATGAAAAGAAGAAAAAAAGAAAAGGTGGAGAGAATGGACGCTGCGCGCCTGCGCAGAGGAAAACTAAACGAATGGAGCGTGACCACGCTGCCCCGACGGAGATCCACACCCACCCCTTTTTTATATTTTTTTATACACCACCTTATACTATATTTACCTGGCTAAGATACGTTATATATTATTCTCCTTTTCTATTTGGACGATTTTCGGGCCCGGCTAGAGGCATCCCTCCCGCTCGATCGGGGACGAGCCGAGCACCTGTTTGTATTTCTGCCGCTCGCCGACACATAAATCATTCGGGAATGGACTAACGCCTTTTATCACTGCTGTGTCCCCCTCTGCTCCTCCCTTTCTTCTACTCGATGAATTTTTGTGTTGGTAAACTCTGGGAATTAACTTGTGAGTACGCGAGTTAGAGAATCGACTTTACGCGGTCAAAGGTAGGAAACATTTTTAATTAAATTAATGGTCTTAAATAAAAAAAAATCAATGGAATTATAAAAATCTGTCAGCGACCATGTAAATTAAAAATGCTCGATGCGTGTACATGTTCGAAGTACAAAAACCAAAGTACCTCTAGTAGATTCATCAATATGAATTATCTTTAATACAAAAAAAAAAAAATTGCTTTTTTTAACTCCCTTAGAACGTGTGTGGTTCTCGGGTGTACTAATTTCTCCGTGCGCATAAATTTGACGTCCCGAATCGATGAATGTGAATTTTTCATCTCTCTGGAGGGTAACTCTGCAGTCGTTTGTTTTCATTGGAATTTTAAATAATTCGGATGACTAGAATCAGACAGGCGTATGTTTATTGATCATCGACAGCGAATATTGTTACTTTAGTCACAGTACATCGGTCGGTGTATTTCCTCACTGCGTGAGAGTGTAAAGTTGGCGATAAAAAATAATAAAAAAAATAAAATAAAAAAAGTCGCCGCGTGAGAACAACCGAGTTCTTCGACGATGCCAATTACAAGAACAATGAAACGGTCCGGGTAAATAAAAGTGCGAAGCTTGCCGGCTGATCGCGCCGCACCGTCGAGTCATCCTGTGACGACGCATCTATCCATCGTACTGCAAGTAACAAGTGTGCGTACATAAACCGCCCGTACAACACCAAGATAGAGATGTCGGTACCAAGTTGTATCACCAGTACGCATGAATATTGCATTACCCGCTAAGAGTTGCGTGTCACATCCGCTATTGCATTGATGACGAATAAAATAAAGACATACAAAAAGAATTAAATAAAATGTCAACTATACACGTAAACATCAGTACCGAAACTGAAAAAAAATAATCAAAAGAACGATCGCTAAAAAACGCCAAAAAATTATTAGCCAAGACAAGGAATTCAACTGAATAATAATAATATAACAATAATAATAAATATACATATATTATATTCATTATTGTTATTATTTATAAACATAATAAAATTCCTTTCGGTATAACTCGACTTTGCTGTTTCAAAAATATATGTGGTTGGCTTTTTCTTTATTAATTAGTTTCCGGGTCGTCCGAATAACAAATGCGAATTTTGCATTCGAGCTTGATTGGATCAGAGTACAAACTTGGCATTTTCTCGGCCCTCGAGCTCTCTTTCCACATCTCGTCAAGGCGGGCCAACTGAAAAATACTCAAACTCTCTCACCGCGTCTGCATCTCTCTCGTGGCTGCTCCACAGGGGGCTGGCCATGATGCAGGCTCTTCGGACTTCCCCAACGAACGGGACCCGCACCCGGCAAAACTTTCACGTCGGACAAAAAAAAGAAGCCGAGCGATGCAAAACCCTCGCTTCCTCGCACCGTTTCGCTCTTTTACACTTTCGTCTCTGATCTCCGCGCTTATACGGAATGATTCTCAGGAATATCTGGTTATTCGGAGATTTATAGAGAAGAAGATTTTTTTATTCTCTTTTTTCCGTTCTTCAATCACTTTCATTCCCGAATTTATTTTCACCAGCAAAATCTGTAACGTCTCTTCGGTTACGGACTGTCGATTACCGGTCTCTTCATTCCTCGATGCCACTCCTCGTGACAATCACCCTGATTGGAGGTATTGATTTTTTTCTTTTTTTATAACTTTTGCAGAAGCGGGAGCATCAAGTTTCGGCAGAAGAGGTGAGGAGTTGGAATAATGAGAAAAAAAAAATTGATCGTCTGTATATCACACCGGAAGTAGGAGAAGCGAGAAGAACATGAGAACCATTCGGAGCCTCCAAATACGGCAAAAATAGCGATTTTTATTATACAATGAATAATAAATAAAAAATATGAATGAATAATAGTTAATTTATTAATATGTATTATTATATTATCTTGAACGAAATCTTGCCGAAAAAAGAAGTAATGGGAAGCATTTTGAGCATGCAATTTCGGACCATGAAGACATCAAGGAAGCGAACGACTGGTAACAAGTTTCTTATTACATCATTCGTTCTTTTCAGCCCGTTGAATCGTATTATTTGTACACAAGAGCCTAAGAAAAGCTCGAAAGGAAAGAAGTAAAAAGTGTGCAGCCGGGCCTCGCGAAGATCTCACGTTATGCACGCGCCCAGAGGGAGGGATGCGTGCGAGTGTTTCTCGCAACTCGTGTGAATAAAAGACAGAGTGCAGTCGACCCCGTTTCTTCGGGAGCGCTGACCACAGGAGCGAAGTCCAAGTATCCCAGTACAGGGTATATAGGACTATGCGCTGTGTTGCTGCTGCTGCTGCCGGCCATTAGTAACGCTTACCCGGGATAATGCGAGAAAAATTGCGGTCGAATTATTCCGGTGGTGGAGAGACACACGCTCCACAAAGAGGGTGGACAAAGGTATACGAGACCGTCTATATGTTACGCGCTGTACCGTCCCGGGAGGAGACAGGGGGCTCGCGCGAACCCCGGGGTTCCCCGGGCTTCGCGCCGCTTCGCCAAGCCACGAACACCGGTCATCTCTGCTTCCAATCCGGTGGACACAAAAATTAATCGATCCTCGATCGAGAACTCGATTTAATCTACGAAAAATATACATATTTTTTTTATTAATAAATTTATTTATTAATTCATCAGTCATTCGATAATTGTTTTCCACCGTTCGAACTGTTAACCCTTTGGCTCCTTCGACGGACACTTTCGGTGGCCAGAAACGTCGCATTGGATTAATGGTTGTTGCGCTCGAGAGCAAAAGTATCAAATTGTAATCGTGGATGACAAGTGGAAGATTAAAAAAAAAAAACTACGTTCCTATGAGAGGGAGGATTCTTCGCTCGTGGGAAATCAAGAATTTCTTCGACTATCCACCTTGCAAAGTCACTGCTCACGTTTACCTTACAGCGAGCGGGATTGAGAAGAATTTTATAAAAGGACAAACCTTTTTCTTTTTCATATAAACTACAGTTATTATATATGACACATTTCACACTTCGAAGGACTTCTTTCATTCGATTCTTTCTTTTTCATACCCTTGACTCCTTTTTATCTCGCAGCACTTTCCTAGATCCACTCGACCATTATGCGCAGAGTCTATTCCACCAGGAGGATTCCAGCTATCGAGTTTCGTCGAGAATAGAAAAATAATAAAAATAAAGAAGAAAAAAAAACTGTTGCATATTCAGGACCGACTATCGAGAGTCGCAGGCCCGGTTATTAACATGATAAAAGTAGGAGTTTATACCTGTGGTCTATGGAGCAACGGTATCATGGCACAAACGGATTCGGGACGCTCGAGGAGTTTCTTTTTCTCTCGCCAATCCTCGAAACGTCCATACGTCGCCCTTTATTTTTTCCCCGTCCATCGAGAAAGGAGCCCACACTCTCATTGTGTCGGGAAAGGAGAACGAGCAGAAAAAAAATATACACATGCATCACTTAAAAAAAAAAAGCTTCCTCTATGAGGAAGCAAAAGTAAAAAAAATTGGAAACCTCGATAAAGTGGCGTTACATATTACTCAAAGGAACGCCACCTGCTGTGCAAACATGAACGGGAAATCCGGTGAAGAAATAGATCATAGACGTTTCCACATCGTGCGGAATATTCACTAAAAACAACTTTTTTTAAATCATCTTACACCCTTGCTTGAATCGTCATTTTTTTTTATTTAAGGTTTTTTAAAGGTTTTAAAAAAATATTCTGACGATAATTTTGTCGTTACGTAATCGACGGCGACGTCGACTATGCTCGGGGCTGATGTTGCGTTATTCAAGTTCCACTAACTCGATGACCTATGAACCTCTCGTGGACGAGGAAGGCGACACCCGTTAGTCATTTTTCTTCTACCGTGTGCTTATAGATGGTTGTGGTACGAGTACGAATACTCGGCGGTGCTGGTACACGAGGTTGACGAATGTGCTACGATCACGATGAGGGAAGGCGAAGTGACTGGCACATTGCTCGCGAGGAGAGACCGGAGCCTCGCGGTCTCAGCGGTGGTCCGGCACGCTCTCGCCTGCGCCAAGTGCCGGCTGCTGGACGCCTCTTATTCGATTGATCGATGCTGCGGGACTTGCGCGAACAAAATATATACATATATATATATATCTATATATAGGTGACCCAATAAGAAATATTGTCAGAGAGCTATTTATTTTGTTGTCTCTTGAAAGTTAATGGTCCGCGAAAAATGGTTCCGTTTTGCCCCCTCTCAACCCTATGTGTAGGGGTTCTTCGTTGCAACGAAACAATTGACGATCTTAAAAAAAAAAGACAAGTGAAAGACTCGCGTTTCCTGGTGGTCCATTCGGCCGGTGTCTCCGCGGTGTCGCGTCAAAGATTACAATCATTTATTCGTATCTGTCGATGGTTCGGCCTTTCGTGCCAGCGTCATCGTGCGTTGTATGATCGAGCGTTTTGTATCTTCCGAGCCCCGGTCCATCCGGTCAGCGTCCGGCGCTCCGGTAGAGTCGAGGACGGGGCAAAACGGTATCTCGGCAGAAATATAAAAAAAATCAATTATTTTCGCGGCTATTTTGTCGTTCGATCCTACTCGACGATCGTAACGAATCGCGATGATCGACAGTGCTTTTTTCGTTTCTTGTCCTGGGAACCCGGGGAACCCCAAAGCGTGCGTTACATGCCTAAGCGGCGTACCCGACGGTACCGGAGAAATCGCCTGGTGCAATGGATGCTGCACGGCATGCCCTAGGACCGCATGCACCGGGCACGGGTGATTCATCTTTGGATCTACGCGGAACGAATCCGCTAAGCCAGCAAACCTCGCGGCTATTACCTTCCGTACAGGCTGATTCAGAACAAACGGCAAAAATACTTCCAGAAACGTTCATTAATTGCTCAGACCTTCCCTAAAAAAGAGCATAAAAAGGTTGCAGTTAAGTGAGAAGTCCCAATTCATTAAAGTCTGATAATCCCAAAGTTTGATAATGAAGAATCCGGTAAGAAACAATTAATCCAAACATTATTCCAATTCAATTCCTGCGACGCATTGCCTCGATACTTTTCAATTTAAATCTAAAAAATTAGCTGCATCGGTTAAGAAAAATTCCAGTTAACGTTTTTTTTTTGTTTTAAATAAGCATATAAATATTGATACTTTAATGAATATATCTCAGGTACGATCCACAGATTCGGCACTTGTTCTGAACGACTCTGTATTTGCTGAACGGAGAATTATGCAGTACCACGGTGCGGGCTATTTTGCAGTTATATATTATAATGTTCATATGGGGATACAAGGTGCGTATAGATCATGCGCGAGCACGCGTAATAAACTGTAATGTATCTGCGGGGTTGCAGAGGCAAGGAGGTCCGAGAGGCCGGGAAGAGAGATGAACGCGCGGATATTGTCGGGCAGACACGTCCATTAGAAGGTGCGCATGCGCCGTATCGGCTCCTTTCTTATCGGCTCATCGCGTTAGATCGTATCGTGTCGGGTATTATGCAGCGCGCACACACTAAATCGGTCAACGTAACAAGTACTCCCTGCAGGGCTCCGTCTCCCTGGAGATATAATGATAGCGGGTGAAAAACCGCGAAGATATCGCGCAGCATCCGAGCAACGTAATCGCGTACTCCTCGCGTCGGAAACTCACCGGGACTGCCGTACCCCTCCGTGTTATCATCCGCTGGGTGCATTATGCTCTCGCGAGGCCTGAGCGATATTAATCCTTCACGCACTTTCATCGTCCGGCCCAACATTGGATTTGCGGCTAATGCGTGGAGGAGAGTGGAGAAAAATGGTCCTGTCTTTAATCATGTTTTTAGGTCCGGTAAAAAAATTGGCACCGTTCACTTCGCCCCCCTCTCGCCGATCCGACGCAGCTACACGATCCCGAGGAGTAATGGAAACAGGTGAAACGGCGGCGGATAGAATCTATATTAGAATATTAATTTTAACAAATTTAATAATAGAAATAAACAAATAAGAATAATAATAATGTTAGTATTTTTTTACGGAAAAAGGGTGAGATACGGAGAGCAGGCACACAAGTCCCGCATGACGAATTTCGGATATACTACGATATCGCTTTGGAGTCTCGGCGAGGCGACCAAAGGATACAAACAAATCCCGTTAGGTCCCCCCCCCCCCTGCTCCTCACCCTCGCCGCCCTTCCGCACATTGCGGGTAGGAATTTCTCGCGTTACAACTTTGATCCACTGTGTCAACCGCACTATCACACCGACACAGAAACACGTAGTTTCAGACTCATTCGCGCACGACTCTACCTCTCGTCGGCCATCTGCGAGTATTTGCTCGTTCTGGCTATTACATCTTGTCGGGTTTTACCACCGCGTGGCGAAGTCCTCCCTGCAAATCGAACGGTACACGCACACACACATGGGACGAACAACCATGCTCGGTGAATATCAACTATCGTTACGTTTCTCGATCTGGCCAGGACGGGGGAAGACTCGCGAGCGCGAATTTACATTTTTACGGGATTACACGGGTACGCGGCAGCGCGAGGAGACCGGGGGTTGCGCAGCTTCGGCAAAACGCAGCAGTCATTGTACGCGCCGGATCTGCACCCGAGGATTAACGCAGTATATTTACAACTGTAATAATAGACGGGGCGCAATGACCTCGGGGAGAAGACAGGGGGGGTCACTTTTTTTCGCCTCGATTCTTTTTTATCTTTTCTAACAACCGTCTAATCTTATAGACACTCCATTCCTCGCTCCTACCAGTTGATAATCATTTTTGAACAAAATAGTATTATCATTATCATTATTATATTATTATCGTTAAAGTTGTTGTTTTTCAAAAAAGGTATTAATTAGGCCGAAGTGGATCATAAGCGGTAATGATGACGCGTCATGAAACTTGAAGAAAATGATGATAGGAATGTTATTGGGACGATATTATTTGACGTATCAATTGATCGTGTAATTCCATTTAACATCCATGCAATGAATTTTCGGGTGCAAGGGAGTACATTCTCTGTATGTATCTGTTTACAAGAAAAGCCTCTGGGGGATCGTGGGGAGCATTAGCCAGTTCGCCAGATCGTGTAATCCACCCTAAACCTTCATCCCCTTTTTGCCGGTCGTAGCCGAAGGATTCCGGAGGCTGCGATCGCAGAGCACACATGTCGCGCCATACGAGGATCGTTTCTTCGTACTTAACGCCTCGCACGCGATAATTGATACGCCCAGCATGGATGCCGGCTGGATGGACAAATTACACCGATGCGGGAAAGGCAGGGGGCGATTTTCGATCGACAGTTTTCATCCCCAACTGTACAGCATTTATTGATCCGCAGCCGCGGAGTAAATGAAATTTCGTTAATCAACAAGATGGATCCGAGATCAAAGAGCGCCCCGGCCAGCGGGATCGACTCGTGAATTTCATGCAAATTGATGGGGGGATGTAAAAAAGAAGAATTTTTCCGCTTTCTCTTCTTCTCATTCTTTAGCACTCCAAGCACCCCCCCCGGCCGCTTCCTCTTTGCGCCACAATAATTTTCTTCCTTCCTGCCAAACCGCGACGTTTCATTCCCAAATGAGCCGCACGATTTGAAGGAAAGTTAAAGAGTCCGGGGCGGTGCGGAGCGAGCGACTCCAGATCCTTTATACCCGATACCAACCCCTTCTCACTGGTTTCCCTCGGGAGAGACTCATCACGAATTCACGACCGATTAGTCGCAGTCCTAAAGATCGACATTTTTTTTTTTTATCTTTTATGTCGATGTTTTAATAAGATAAAATTTGAGATAAATTTTGCAATATGGATGGAGTTGATGGGTTTCATTTTACTACGACATTGAGATCAATTTTGGCTCAAAATTGTTAGTAAAAATAACAAATAAAATATTTTTCAACTACTTCTAGACACTATTTTTTTTTAAGATTTTACACAGTACACATTTTATTTAAAAAACTGCCAACGCAGCCCTTATATTTCATAAAAAAAAAAATTCAGTTCCAACTCTTTCCGATCCTCGAACGATAAACCCTCCAACTCATTGTGCTCTCTAGTACCGTCGACAGCGTCGCGTCCTGAAACAGTACAATTGCCCCGCAACTCAGTATCCATCCTGCATTCCCATCGATACTTTTTATTTCACTCAATTATTTTTTTGTCTCTGCCAACGCCACCGGAAAAGCCGTCGGCGAGTTCCCAATTTGCGGATTATCCACCGAACCATCCTCTCCGGGTTTCTCGTTCTCCATTGTCCGGAGGCAACAACCAAGGGACATAGAGGCCACCGTCGGCTACAAAAGGGCGCGATCCCCGCCGGGTCGGGAGTACGAGAGCGAGTGCGTGGACCATCCATACACACATGGGCACACGTAGGCGCACAAGTGCGTTTACACATGTACAAATGTAGTTGTAACTCGTTCGAAGGACCCCGGAGTTAGGCGTAGGTGTGCGCCGACCGGATAACGGGATTATCCGAGGGGGCCGCCGATGGTCCGCTTCCCCGGCATGGGGGTCGATTCGTCGAGGGGAACCCCCGAGGACAAGTGGACCGAATAATGTTGCTCGGTGCCGATTCCACTGTACCAATGCTGCTCCCGCTGCTGCGGGGTTAACTGTTTCCACTGGCGTATACTAACGATTGCTTCTGATATTCCTCCGCAGCTACACATAGATGTTACTCTGGCTATGGCTGATCTGCAGCACACCACGGGGTGAAATTGTTACACCGGAACGACGATGGTAAGCGCATCGTGAATGTACTGGATATGCTCGGTGTTATACCGTTTGAGGGCTGTGGATAATTCGATCGTTAACGGATAGCTTGATAAAACGCACCGGAATCCCCGATTCCATACTTTTAATTATTACTTTTTTTTACACCTTGTCGGAGTTTTTTTTTTTAAGTTTTTTAATTGTTTCAGTTGAGCGGAAGTGGTTGATGTAAAATCGGGGGTTTTTGTTGATGTTTATTTATTAGTTACAGAACGAGAACAATTTTTGTGTGGCTGAGAGTAGCGTTTAGTATCAGCTGTGAATTGGAGCCCGGTAACCCGAACGGGTTACCGGGCTAAATATTAACTCCCTCGCCCTTTCCATTGGGGCAGCCCAATGGAAAGGGCGAGGGAGTTAATATTTACTTTTTTTGCGACGAAAACAGAACGCCCTTTTTATTCTTACCGATCTCATATGGCCGTTAATACCACTGCTGAGGAAAATGTACGAGGTCTCCCGGCTGAAACTGCTGGCCGTTTGACTATATTTCTTGTAACTCAATTCATAAAAATCTATCGACGTGTGCGGTGGTTGACTGTAATGACTGGAATTATCGCACCACAGAGGTCGGGGCTGGACCCGCGCTTTCATGGCCGGTTCCTCGTCCTGGGGTGCATATTCTTTTGCCGGGCATGAGTGCGACGAATTGTCGAATACGGTTTTGCAGTCGTGCAATATTATTCACATATTTACTTTGAAAAAATAAAAATAAAACAAACTTGGGAAGAATATAAGTAACCATCGACAAAAAAAATTCCAATACCTCAAATACGAACTCTGGAAAAAATTGTAGAGTGTTACATGAGGCCCTGGCAAGGTCCCGAAGTAACGCTTTCAAAAATCTACCAGGGAACGAAACAAGTATAAACAACCCTTATTCCCAGAAAAAAAAGACTCTACGACCATCTAGGATTATCTCCCGATCGAAAAGCTCGTTATCATCGTCAACGATATACAGATCTCCCGAACATTCAGTTATCGTCGGAATTTTCCCTTCACCCCCCAACACTAGACGGCAGAACGTCAAGATATTCTATTCGCGTTCAGTGCCCCTCACAATTCCCCTCACCTAAATCACATGCATGTTTACACTATACATTATATATGCATATATGTATATTTTTTTATTCTATATATCGTACAGAAGATGCTTACCCACGGTATATTTCGAAAACTTGCGAACCAACCCTCTCCGGCTAGCTGGATGGCTAGGAGGGATGATAGGTACAGCGCAGGCCAGAGAACTCTGCACGATCGGCGCGGAGAAATGTGCCTGGTGTGGGAGGTAGCGTGTTTGCGATTTGGGATTCACAATTCCAGCGGCGTGGCGCGAAAGGGAGGTTGGAATCTCCGACGCGCGGAGGGTTGACAAAAGCGAAGAGAGCCTGGAAGGGGGGCAAAGCGAGGAGCGACAGCCCCAACCACTGTCCCGGAGAGGGAAAGAGGATGAGAGTGTCGGGGGTTGGGTTTTGCTGGGAACAGGGCTGGTCTGGACTATATCCGCGTTGCTCGACATGGCGGTCGCTGGAATTGTCCCGGAGCTTTCGAAAATTCGCTTTTCCTCGGCAAGGGGCAAAATGGACCAGGCTAAGACCTTTTTCTCAAATCCCCCGAAAAAATGGGCGATGGTCCGTTTTGCCCCGTTGTTCCATTTTGCGCGCTCTTCCCTGTCCAGTGTTCATCATCCCCGATACCTTTCCCTGTGCTCAGCCTTTCCGCCTTCCGTCTTTCCGCGGGGTTTCTCTAGTTGTGTTTTCCTCCATGGATTTTCTCAGTTCTACTCGTTTCTGTCTCTCAGCTCCTGGGCTTTTCTCCGGATCTCCCGAGAATGGCGGAGGACACCGGGGCGACGAGGGGAAATGTCTGGGCGACGCTCGCGGGGCTCGAGGGAGGATCCAGGCAGGCAGAAGAATGAAATGATCGAGTTATGCCTGATTGCCGCTTGTTGTTCCAGCTCGATAAACCGGACTCGGCTCTCCGCTGCGCTCCTCTTTCGCCTAACACTGGCATCGCCAACACCGGAGAACCCAACGGGAATTTTATCCCGTGCTCTCCCCAATTTTACGAATATACTGCCAAGTCGGGAAGGTCTCGAATCTCTGTATCCCTCGGCTTTCCCTCTGTTTTACGCAGTCTCACGTTTTTTTTCTCCAGCAAAAAAAAAAAAAGCGGAAATCTTATACCATTCAGATCGTTTTTATCAGTGAGGCTGGATAGATAAATTGTTGTTAATAATTGTAATTAATAATTGTAGTCATCATAATTACACAACGATATATATAATATTGGGGGAATTGTAGGACTCTGTCGGAGTTTCTCGGAGCTGAGGCCAGCAAGTCCGAGGCTGCCTATACAAAGCTATCGGCGATAATCCCCGTTCGATCTTCGATCCTCGACGACGATCGTAATCCTCTTCCCGGAAGTAATTAATTGCGTATGAATCGTACGACGTCACGCCCGCATCGCTGCCTCTCGGGGCAAGCAAAAAATCCTCGTGCTAAATTATCATTTTAATCTTTTAATATTTTTATATTAATATATTGATATATATTTTTATATTTTTATACTTTTATTTTGATTAAAAACAAAATAGAATACCGGACGACTTGTAACTTTGATCACATACGAACATTTTGACAACAGTAAAAAAAAAAATTATAAAATAATTGCAGGTAAGTTTTTTCAAAGTTATCCATAATTGGGATGAAAACAGGAACGACGGATTTCTGGAGTTTCCCGCTCGCGAAAAACCATTTCGGCTCGTACCTCCTTTCCGTTTTTATGTTTCTTTCTTATCTGCGCTCTCTCTTATTAATTTACCGCCCGATTGACAAATATTTCACGACCCTTTGGCAAACCGATCGCGGTTAATGTTATATTCAACGATAATTCAGGGCGACGGGATTGTGGACGGAGAATCCGGAGAATGAGAGACGTGGGATACAAAGAGTTAGAGGAAGATACCGAGCGGATCCGCGAGAGACCTAGAGTCCGACTGTCGGGCCAATCATCCACGCTGACACAACATTTTTTATTCAGACTCCACAGAGACGCAAATCTTCTCTCTCCCTGTCTCTCTTACAAACTTCTTCGTAACACTTCGTTGAATTTCAATTTTTTTTGTTTGTAATCTCGTCTTTTTTACCGAAAAATAAACCGTGCAATTAGCGAGGACAGGTGCGCGTAGCGTTATATCGGTACCGTACAAGATTCGCCGCAGTATGAATAGCCATGACTCTCGAAGACGACAAAAAAACGTCTCCGTATACTATTTGCAGCGTTTATGCCGTTCGATTGTGTGGGCAACATTATCGTTTGAGCGAATTCGTTCGCTTTGGTTTCAAACATTAAATGAAACGTAAAAAAACGAATTTGTGGTCACAAACCCCATGGAAAGAAATTATATGTAAAAATATATTTTTCATATGGACTCAGAAATAAAGTTCGAAGCCACTAATACATTGCACTTTAAGAGCTAAAAATCAACCATTAGAAATTTTAACCCACAGGATTGAGTAAATTGGATATTTTAAATATATTTTACGTATGTACTTCTTAGCCGTGCGGGAAGCGTCGAACCCGGGCCGACGGTTCGCAGGGATCCGGCCCAAGGCTGGAGCACTCTACCCGTCTTCGTGGCTCTCCTCGACGTTCTCCTCGTGCCGGCTCGGTTAATTCGGCGTGTAACCGTACGCACAGGATCGAGTTAACGTTAAGATCAAATTGGATTTGGCCTCGGGACTCCTGCCGGTTTCAACGGCAAGTCCTGCAGACGATTCTGCCGCTGCTGGCCTCTCCGAAACTTAGTCATCCGACAGGACCCTCCTAATCCGTTTACTCTCCTTCGTATCCAGCCTCGCGTGTGTCACTGGCGTCTCGTTTTGACTTTCTTGCCTCCTTGGACTCCGTCCCGCGAATTTTTACCGCAAATTAAATTTTTCCCACAGCGGAGACGAAAATGTAGCTAAAATCGCGAAAGTGCTTAAAGTGGCAAATATTGCAAGAATGGCAAAAATGGCAAATTCGCTGGATTTATAATTTGCTTAAATTTCAGGGGGAAAAAGGCATTGCAGTAAATTGACGGAATTTTTGGGCAAGAACAAACATTACCGGACAGAGGATAAACCATCGACTTTCGGATGTATATATATGTTGATGGTCGCGGGGGTCGCGGTTCCCGTGGGGAGCGTTTATAGTTGCGGGGGCGGAATGACGCCGCGGACACGCCCAGCAGTACCGCGGCGTCGCGACGCTTTTATCGATCAAAAGCACCACCAGCTTCCTACCCCCCTCTCCCACGGAGACCATTTTACTTTTGCCATGGCTATATGTACTCCGGAGCACACGAACGATACTCGAATTTCTGCAGTTTGCTACTTTCAAGCCCTTGAGACCCAAGGTAAAAAAATAACATTTCATTCTGGACCGAAACTGGGAGAGGAGGGGGGAAGAAAAAAATCAAAAAAAATTCTCGAACAGAGGTATTGACCCGTTGAGTGTGTCATCCAAATTCGCAAATTTTGTATCGAGTCGTTTGGAAGATGGGGAATTCTGATGGCGAAACAGGCACCGAGGGTATTCGATGTTTTTTGCAGCTTCATATTATAATTTTTATTTCGCTTACCGTACGGCAATCATATTGACCCTTCGATACACGTCGAGGGAGGGTCTTGGACTTCTTACAAAAAAAAATGTCTGAGCCACCGGTTAATTCTGGTGATTCTTTTTTATACACTATTGCTTGTATTATATAATATATGTCTACCAAAATTCTTTTACGAAATGCAACACCCGAGAAACAAATAAATTCACATCAAAGCCATTGCATCATGCCGATGCTCTGCCCACAAGGAAGAGCGTCCAGTGAAGAAGGGAGTGGGACAAATACCATCGATATTCACCGGACTCGTCGATTAACGGTGTAATTAATGAAGCCTCGCGGGTTATTTTTTTTTCTTTTTTTTTCACTTTTGTGTGAGGGCGCCGAGGATGCAGAAGAAGACGGGCGGGCGGTCCTCGTTCTCCATCCTCGTGCATCCAGTTCATCCAGTGCAGTAGCCAGAAGCTCACCAACCGTATATATAGTAAAGAAAAAAAAAATGAGGGAGGGAGAGAAAGATATTCAGTGCAGTAGGTGGAAGGGAGCGGGTTCGGTTGCTTATAGACTCGTATATCTCTCAATAGGCTCTTATCATATTTATGGGATGCACTGAAAGCGCACGACATGGAAACCGCATCTGTCGGCGCGCATATTTTTAAATACCAATTCGCCTCGCCGCCTCCCCCTGTCCTCTCGCCCTCTTCCACGCGAGGATCTTTCGCCTTTCTCTGATTCCTCGGTATCCGCCATCGGTATCGGCTGTACGGTAGTGGAGAAATCCACGACTTCTTGCCGGGCCCGGTCTCTTCCTCTTTCGCCCTCTCCACATCATGCCGTCCGATTCACACAGCTCCGATAAGCGTGTGCGCTCCGGCTCGCAATTATTCACTCAATATTTATTTGGTTTACATTTTTTTTTTTTTAGATAAGAGAGATAAGAGATGCATCGGCTATCTAATTTATTCATAATCGACCACGTCGAACAGTCTCTATTCTACCGTGCGTTATTTCAATGAAATTAAACGTGAAAAAAATAATTATCGAATGGCGATGAATGAATTGGAGTATTTTTCACGAATTTTTATGTATTATTTTGAAAGTCTGATGTGTGTGCAAAAAAAGGTCGGATGACTCAATACTGGATCTGTGAGGGACGCTGCTGGTAGAACCGCGCGACTCTTTTCTGCGTACTTTTTCGTACGGAGGGTAGAACGGGACGAAAAAATTCTGTACGGTCGCACGAAGTTGGTTCGAGTGCGTTGATTCGAAAGGAATAATCGGATTAGAGTTTAATACTGGGTGCCTCGGTGCTCGCTCGGGCACTCGCTCCACCGCCGTCGTACGTGGGGTCCCGGAGTTCATTGTCGGCTTGGCCTGACTTTCAAGGGATGATGCACAGCTATCGTCAATGAAAAAATTTACTCTCCGTTGCAGACTACCCGCAGAAAAGATTTCTATTTTTCAGTACAATAAAATGTTAAATTATATTTCCAAGATAATAACAAATATATACTAATAACAATTTTTTTTTTTTTATAGATAGATTGGTATATTCATTTATTGCGTGTTTTGCGACCTAAACGCCCTAAGAACACTGTGCCACAAGATACAAAATCGGAACACAAGCATAGCCGATACAAACTGCGCAAAAACTGGATACAAACCCGAAGAACATTCACTGAAAATACGAAAAGAATATGAGAAGAAAAGTAACAATTACTAAAATAATATGCACTGAGAAAAAATTACATAGTAAAAGTAACAATACCGATTTTTTATTATGACCATGACAAAAAATCACGGTTGCAACCATAATTAGGGAATACTATCCTTTTTTTCAGTGTGAAAAGAAAGGATACCAACAAGAAAAAAATGCAATACGTAACTACTTAAAAAATATATAATAATAATAAAATAAAATATAAAACGACCGAAAATGAATTTTAATTATTTCCAATTGATCGTGACAGCGCAACATCCGTTGCTATTACTTCGCGTTTCGGTTGGAGAACAATGTGAAGAAAGCCTGGAGGCAGTGCACGGCGTATTAGCGCCTGCACTGCACCCGTTGTGGCGCAAGGGAGGTGTAAGGGAAGCCCGGACGGGATTCTTGGTGAAGCCACGTGCCGGCTATTACACGACATTAGAGCCAATAGTACATTCCCTCCGTTCATAAATCCAGCCCCTGCCTTCCATGTGTATGTATGTATGTTAGGGTGCATCGAAGCATCGAACTCCCGCGGACTGTCCTGTCTGGACCAACACACGTACACAAAGATCTCGCAGCTCGGATCACTGACGATTCGCGACTCGGGGATCGACTGACTTCAATCTCCCACGCTGGCTTCTCGAGCGTGATTATTATCTGCTCCCGGGAATGAGAAAATAATACCACGAGTTCGTAAAAAAACCAAATCACGGATGCCCAGTACCCTCGAATCAATTTATCCTGGGACACAATTATTGCATCCGGAAATACGTGATAAAAAAATGTATTTAAAAAAATGGCCACAAGGATCCGCAAACTTTTTTCTCGCCCATCTCTTAATTCGTTAACTAATAAAAAAAAAAACTGATCAAACGAGGGGAATAAATAATTATCTGTAGGGTCCAAGAATAGCTTAATCTCCCAATTTTTTCCCTCCTTAAAAAAGTTCTCAGGCTTTTCCTTCCCATAAAAAAGAAAAAAAATGCTCCCAACCTATTCTGGATAAAAAAATCACTAGATTACCCTCCGGATTACTTCAGTTACTGTATCGTAGTATCCGGAAGATCGACGATAGAGATTATGGGGATGCTGGACATCCCGCATTTGAATATCGCTCTCCCGTCCAGTTATCCGAGCGCGAGTACACCTGCGGCCGAATTAGGGTTGTTTCGCACGTGGCCATAAATTTCGGTCGATCGGCAATCGACCCCCTTTTTATTCTCCGGTACTTCGGTATAACTGGACGAGTCGTTGCCTAATCTCTGGTTCGTGTTTTTTTTTTCGCACACTACAATTTATACACCGTTCCCCTACAAGTTTTCCGGTGACGTTGTCATCTCGGTTCGTCAACGCTGTTCGGACGGTATCCGCCGGATCGCAGTCTGTGGGAACAGGTCGTTTCCTCGAGACTCACAGGTGCACGGAACTAAAACCGTGCGAGCGCACACAGGGAACCCAACAAATCCGACTCACGGCAATCCAAGACTTAACGATCCGGCGCCCTTCTCTCATCCCGCACAAACTCTCCGTCCCCCGTATAACATCGTACACGGGCTGATTATTCGAGAGGCTAATTGTGTTCGCGGTAATCATCAATAACGTGGCTGAGGGTGTAATTTTAATCAACGCTGCTTCAATCAAAGCGTACTATCATAGATGGTGATTTACTATGGCTCGACTCAGAGGGTACTTTTTTTGTATAGAAAAAATTTTTAAAGTCGGTAATCTTTTCTTCTAAGAATTTCAGATTCTCAACATCCGCAGTCATGGTTTTCACACATTTTAAGGAAATAAATGTTAGGTCGTTAAGAATCATGGTCCAATGAAATTTCACTGAATCGACGCTCTAAGTTACCATGACTTTTCAAAACGTTTCTCAATTATCGCTAAAAGTCGAAGTAAACATTTTTATCCGTTTTTTGAGCAAGAAAATCAATTTTGATTTTGGAGTGGATTATCAGGCCGCACTTTTGAGTGTGTTCTTCGTTCGAAGCTTCATCGATGATAAATCGACCGATTGTAAATTCCTTTGAAATTCTCCGTTCAGAGTGCCGGACGAGGTTGCAGCACGCATCAACCGTGGAGTCCGAGGCTCGGAGGACGCCGGTGCAGAGAAGCACCCGTCCTGAGAGGCACGGTGGAAGCTGGGCTTGACGCGTGTGAAGATGGTGTGAAAACGAAGCCTCTTTTCTGTATTATTCTCGTCGGCCTGGACGAGCGTTTGCGGCCCTATGAAAACAGTTGCCAGACACTCCGCTCCGGCACGACCTTTCTACACAGTCTTCCTCGCTCGGTGAGTTATGGGCACCCACAACGTCGTCGATTGTTCCCCGCTGTCCCGATCGCCGACGCGCTTTCTCTGTCGTGCGTTTTATATCGACGATACATGTATGTGTACCTACTTACATACATATGTATATGTATTTATATGCACGTGTAGTGAGTATGGTGGAGAAAAGCCCATCGGTGAATTCCCGTTCGATGACGGCATGTGGTTTACGCCTGGCCCCATCCTTTCGTGTGTATAGTATATATATATCTATATATGTATTTTTTTCAACGCATGCTGAGGTATGATGCTGTATGATATGCTATACTGTATTTACAACGTGGTAGTCTGTATGTATGTACTTGTGTAATAAAAGAAACCGCTCTGGCATGCGCTATCAAAACTTGTCAGTTTTCACTATCACTGGACACCTGTTTACTTTCTTTTTTTCACATAGCTGGTCTTGTATTTTTTTTTTCGTCATTCTTCATCATCTATATTTTCAATCAATCTATTCGTATGTATATGTACTGAGACAATTGAAGAACTTGAACTTACTATTATGTTATGAATTAGGGTAAAAGTGGTGAATATGGCCCACCTCGATTAACACGTAAATCAATGATATATGGACCGGGCCATATTCTCCACTTTTCCCCTATTATCCAGTTGGCTAAAAGTCGATATATAGGTAGATAGTTAGTGGCGTTTATTCGAGTCGTGAGGCCAAACCCTCTAAAGACTCCGTACTCCCAAAAATACATCGACGAGTGGCAAAGAAAATGCGCGACAAGAAATTATACAATAAAAAAATAACAACGAACAAATAAAAATTATCCATTGAGAATAACAAAATTGGAGTATTAACAGAAGTAATCAACTATCGAAAACTGAGAACAAGTATTATCATAAGAAGATAATAAAAATGAGAATGCAAACAAGAACGCGAGCAGCGCAATCGACCCATACAGAATTTTACTTTTCTATTTTTTATTTATTTATGTGTTGTTTTTTTTTAATAAATCGGAGGTATGTTGAATTAATGTCGGAGGAAATCTGTTGGGGCGTATGCTTTGTTTCATTCGCAAATATTTCACCGTACTCTCGTCTGGTGAAATATTTGCGCGTCGCCTTTGCGGATGTTGTGCATATAGTGTATACAGTGATAGTCCTGTAATTTCGAGATTTCCACTTTGTCGCAATCTCGGAGCGGCGAGAGGACGCAAAACACGGCCCGGCGCCGTGAGCAGCCCCTTTGCGGGAGCCCTCGACGTTCCAGCCGGCGGCATCGGAGAAACGGAACAGAGGATCACAGCGCGCGGAGCTTCCTGCTCTGTGATCTCCTCGTTGCTCATACAGCGGCGTCTGAGTTGAGTTTCATCCCTCCTCGAGTTAGGTAACAGTCGTGGAGGGATGTTGGCACAATGCGGACGTGATTGCAAATCCGCTCGTTATCGTCAAAACTCCAGTTCGAGAGGGGGTTGGGTGGGACGCTGCAAACCCACCCCACGTACTTCGGCCTCACTCGTCGGCAGACTTCGAGGCCGTGATGCAAGTATCGAATGGATGAGATACGATTCTCGGTAACATTTGAGATAGATACCGATATCTAGTCGGGATTAATAAAAAAATATATAATTGTAAATAATTGTAAAGTCCGAAAGGTTATTCGACTCGAATTTGTTAAATTTATTTTAATACCGGTCCATCGAATTGCCTACCTATAGGCCAGTATTATAAATAAATTTATTATTGATTCAACTAAGATCAATTGAATCAAAGACATTTTTTTTTTTACTGGTCGAAGGTAGAAGGATTGAAAAAAAAAATTAAGAATATAAAAAAATGAAAGATATTCGTGCTATAAAAACCGATACAGTTGTGAACACTGACTGTCGAGAATTATGAGGGGAGCTTTTCGGTTTGCACGAGAGTGCATGTCAGTCCGCTTGGCATTATTTTCCCTCCGGCGTAAAATTGAAACTCCGACCGAGGACCGAGTTGAAAATTCAATTTAATCCCTTTCGGCATTAACTCGCGGGCCGACGGGAAATTTCATTTCCGGCGGTTCGAAGCGCAATGGGATATGCATTCGTAATTCTCTGTGCTTTCCACAAAGAGCCCCGATGACGGTACCATCGAGCGGTACTCTGTTACTCTACTCCACCGCCACTCCGCGCTTTTCCCAATTTCGAGGGTTTTCCTCCGGGGTACCAGTGCATCAGCACCACTTTGAATATTATTATTTTGTCTTCGAAGATTGTAACCGAGACAACAAAAGTTTCTGAGGCACGTTCGGAGAATTTCTTAATGAACTCGATCTCGCGTTGAAAAACAAACGAGTTGCCCTCTGCTGGACTATAAAAGGGCGGCGTCGTTAAATCTTTCGCGAGTTCTCTGATTAGTATAAAAAATTTTACTCCGATTTAAAATATAGAAAAGTATTTCAAAACAATTTTTTAAATCGCAGGGTTTTTATTATTTAAAAAATTATTTTCTAGTTCAAAAGAATTGTTTTACTTTCATTTTCAAAAGTCTGCACTGAATCAATCTTTGATAACCGCGAGTCTTGTATCTATCAGTCGGATCGAGAGCGAGTTCTACAACTATCGAAAAATAAAAAAATAAAATAAAAAATACTCTATTCGCAAGGCCCGAGCCCGCGGTCGTTTAAGGGCGGGCCCCGCGGACATCTGGGGACCCCCGAGAGACCGTAAATCAAGCAATCAACCGTCATAAATGTCCGCCCACGGGATTACACTTTTCGGTGCACCAACGGCAGCATCAACTGCACACAGGCACACCGCTGCGAGACCATTTTTTATACGCGTATATACGAGACGTTCGGGATTCGCGAAGGGCGCGCTCGTGGATTCGGCGACCCTTTATTCTTTTTCGCGTCTCGATCTTCCGACGCTTCTTAGTCCTCGGTCAACCCTTTTTCTTTTTTTTCACCTTCCCTTTCTTTCTCCCCGTCGCTTATCCTCGTTTCGGCTGTACTCTCTTCGCCTATACGTATAACTGCAAACTCGTGCTTGACCCGTGCCTTGCCCACAGCGTGATTCGATTCGCAACGCTCGGACGCTCCGATATTGTTGCCCCAACAAAATCTTCCCGAGTTGACTACGATGAAAAAAGAAGAAAAAAAATTACAATAAACGAAAGAAACGAAAACATCCGATGCATTATCGTCGGCTCAGCGGATATTCGGCCGGCGAGCTATTACTGCATATTGTATATACTTCATATTTAACCGAGAGTTCGGAATCACAATGTGACGTAAATCAACGATCGTACCCTCATATTTACGAGAAATCTCGGTGGGTGGGTTTTTCTCTTGTCCGAAGAAAGAACGTGAGTTGTAAGACATTTTTTGTGCGTATAAAAATGAAAGATGCAATGTTGGGAACATGGCAGTATACAAGTCAAAGATCGATAATTATTAATATAACAGTTTATTTATAAACGTAAGTGGCGTAACGAAGATCGTTAGAAAAATAAGATCATTGTAATATTTATCGACACATCGTTCGTTTTTTTTTTTAAATTTTTCTTCGTAATCTTCATCGCTTAACGCTACTGAATATGCGTATGAGTGATTATAATCTCAGTCTAACTGACGATCGCAATTGCCGCGTTTATACGTGACTCCACGAGAAGATCTTGGATCTTGATTACTTGTATTGCGTTTTTATTGCGAGCTTCTTCAAGTTGTTAGCTCTGGACGTTTTTAATTGTAAAAAAGGAAAGAAAAACAAAACGACGATAAACAAGAGGAACGTTTATACGAGCTCCCGCGATTACTCGGATACGAAGCTTCGTTCCGTTAGTTTCTTATCCTCCTCGTATGATTATTATTTGTTTGCTTTTTATCACGATTATGTATCATTAATTATATTTGTTGTAAAACCGTAAAAATTCATTTCCCATCGACGTTAAGGAGTATTAAGTGTTTTTCCTGCCAAATTTGCGGCTTTAGAGAGTACGATCTGTATGTCCATGGAAGGAAAGTTCTGCAAGAGTTTAACGTTCGTCGCGAAATCGTTATCGAGCAACTGATCTCTCAACAATCTGAAATTAATTCGACGGTCAGTAAATAATTTAATGTAAATAATAAAACTAAAAATAAAATCATCAACGGTACTCACAGGATCATGGCACAGCAGATGTGAATCAGAAAGCTGAATCTCTTCTCGTCGGCGAACAGCGAGTCCCAGATTCTCATTACATCGGGCAACGGAAATTCTTGCGAGAGTAAAAGAGTCAACCACCTACGGAGAAGTTAAGACGATCGAATTTCAGTGGGAGCCTTCTCGATGCCCGGGGGACGATCTCGAGTTTACCGATGGTTGGCAAAAACGTTTTCTCTCAGCTCACGTATTGTCTCAACCGGAGAATAATTTATTCACTAGAGTACCTGAAACTGTAGTACTGAGGGCAAAGATCTTGATGTTGCAGACGCATCCAGACCTCGTGATCGTTGCTTTTAACTTGTTGAGTCAATTTGGACATCATCGAGTTTATACCAAACTCAGCCTCATCCAACGATTTTATAAAGAAGTCCCGGATCTCGGCCATGAGATTCGTGAAGCAGAAAAAAGTATCCGCCTCGGCGTATTCTACAACAAAAAAAAAGGAATACATTTTTTTTTTAATTCCTACGGAATTAATTTTTTTCCAACTTACCTCTCCACGAGTGATCCGGGTCGCAAGCGAACGCGTGATATATCGGACCGACAATTTCGTTCATCCCCTGCACGTAACCCTGGCCGGGATTTAATTTCGCGTAGAGGAACAAAATTCTTTCTAGCACCTCCCAGTGCGCCTCGCCTCCTTCAGTCAACGGGGCGTAATCCTCCGGTGCTTTTCTCACCGATACCGCTATCTGCAAGCGTTCGAAACAACTGATATGGCACTAAGACGCGCGTGCAATTTTGAATCAAACCAAAGAAAGATTTTCATCTGAATTTAATAGCGTACCTGCTGCTCCGTTTAGTAAGGGATAGTGGACGGAAAATATTACCTTTATATTCGAGAAAAATCGTTGAGAAATAAAACAGAGGGACGTTTCGGATTTACCTTTGTCACACCGAGACCTTTTCTTTCGACATTCGCGCTTCTGAGAACAGTGTGCTGCACTCTGCAGTGCAAACGCTTCGGGCCGTTCGCACCTACCACAGCCTGGCAGGGGTAGTCTGTGCCTTGCTGGAAGAATGATATGTCTGGACACAGCCTCCTGAAAATGTAATATTTTATTTTAACAAATTACCCGTCCATTAATCTCTTCATTTCCCTTCTTATAATGAATCATTAATTGCTGGATTTAATGATTCATTTAGTTTCGTGTACAAATTATAAAAACTATGGGGAATGATAAGTAAAATTTGTGCATACCTAACATCCTTGTCTATCTGCAACAGGACCTCGTTGTCCTTGAAGAAAGTTTGCCACTTGCTGCCTGGATTGGAGTTCAAGGGATGATCGTCCAATGTGACATCGACCCTTTCACCGTCGAGTGCAGCTTCACCCGGCATTACTATTAAGTCTTCTGCGATAAAAAAGAAAGAACATTTATTGTCAATGTATTGTACGATTTGTCTATACTCCTCAGCCCAAATATACGGATAACTTACCGATAAATTGCTTGTATAATTCTCGCTTGCGGGATAGGGTTTCCGACCAGCTGGCCCTTGTCAGCGGCAGATAATTCAAAAGCAACTTCCAGCACAGGGACCGCAAGCCACCCTGATCGGGTATGCCTGCAAAAGAATTCCCAAAAACTCCTATAAATCCTATATCATACCTGTGCAATTTTTTACTGCAAACATTATTTTTTTAAATAAAAAACAAAAAAGAATCTTTCTTGACAATAGAAATTTTAACAATGTAAACGGGGTGCAAAAGACTCTTTCTTTAAGCAGATGTCAGCTGTCCGACTTGTCATGTGACTAGATAAAGAGCTTGGAATCTTGCTGGATTTGAAATACTATTAATTCCTATCGTAAATAATAATTACCATGGAAACATATTCTCTTTAAGCTGGCCACATCGATGTCCTCCTCATTGAGGACTTCCTCGAAGTCGATCAATCTGTAAAAACAAACATGTGACATATATGCGGCGTAAAACAGAATCTCAAGCCGCTGTCAAATATTCCGTCGTTTGCAGAACAAAAACGTAAAATCGCAAAATATTGGGTATGAAACTTAAAACTTACCTCTTTCTGTGAATGCTCATTTTGCAATTGCACCTGCTTAGTCAACTGGTACGAGTAATTACACAAAAAAAAACAAAACAAAAACAAAACAGTCTCGAATTATTGCACGAAAAATTGTACACGTTATCAATATGTGGTAGGCGGTGTGATATCTATCATACACACACACGAACGTTCTGGCAACAGTTTATTGTTGAAGCGACGTCGAATTGACAGGCACATCGAGCGCCATTTTTATTCTCGACAAGATGAGTCTTATCTCCCATCGAATAGCGATGATGGGATTTATCTTGACAGTTCAGACATCCCGACGGTCTTATCACTCCCATATGCTCCGGATTTCGATATCCTGTCGGGCGATTCAATTCTGTCGCTGAACGCCAGACTCATAGTTCCGCACATAACCTGACCGAGGGGAGTGCACGATCAGCCACCTATAGCCGATACAGTAATTTCTAATGGACTCGGATAAACAACATGTATCCTAAGAGTCAAACAGGTTTTTACACGATCTGCTTTCACTGCTCGTGCATTTCCGATGGGCGGGTGTCGAGTTTCGGAGAGGGGGATATTGTGTTCAAAGGATTAGTCACTAATCTGTACATCCAGTTATTACTGTTAATTAGTTATAAATTTATGTTCGCGTCAATTGTACTGACTTGTATTTTTGTTATAGGTTTTAATTCGTACGACTCTCGAGCGCAGCATCTTATGAGACGTTGACGATATCTCGACCCTCGCGAAGCAATTGTACTTTCGTTTTAATCGTAAGTCGCAGACGCAAAGCTGATAAGCTGCGTGTCGACGAACGCTTTGAATACATAGCTTTAGCTCATCTTCCATTAATATTTATTTTATATCAACTGTAAGACAGATGGGTCCCTGAATAAAGAAAGATTTTATTAATATTGTACGATAAAAAAACTCGCATAATCGAGAATTCGACGAATAAATTAAGAAATAAATGAATCAGCAAAAACTATGGAAGTTTAATATCTGTAAATGACCTGTTGCTATTATCCCTACATGTATTGTGTTCGAGGCTTTCGTAATGTAAAAACGTACTCACAGCCCTGTGCAATACTTTAGAAATCTCTCTCAAATAATCTCGAATTTTCTCTGCAATGTACTCTCAGAATCGCAGGAACAGCTGACGAGTCGACGATCGCCCAAACAGAGCTCGCGCTTGCCGGATCGTAATAACGCGTTCGGTCGGCAAGTTCCCGAATGTCTAAAATTCAATCTTTTTTTTCCCCTACCTCAATAAGTAGTTCTTTTAAGCACTACAATACAATAGTCACCTTGCTAATTTACAATCCGACCAAACCAGTTAAGTAATGACTCTAATAACTCGGATAACGCTCTCGTGCGATACACAAGTTCATCGAGTCAGGGGACGAGGAGTGGGGGAAATACTTGAGAGAGCCAGTGCGTAATCGTGAGCGCGTTCGCGCAGTACGCGCTTAGGCCTATTCGACGGAGAAAAGAAAAAAATCTGTCAAGTAATTAACGAAGACCCGTGTATTGGCGAGACGGTCTGTTGATACTCGTTGAACTCTCGATCGAAGATGGACTGGTGGTTTGTTGACAAGCGTTATCAGAGTAAAGCGAAAAGTTTCAAGATATTTCGGAAATCGTTCTGGTGACACGGCTATTGCCTGCGAGTAGCATTACAATGCCCGATGCACAACCGTCACAGCTGATACGTCTGACACATTTGACAGTTGTGTACCGTTAATTGCATCATTTTAACCGAATATACAAAACCCTAAAGGAGAGAACGATCGCATGAATTACAGCGTCACTTGAAGGCGAAGAAAAAAATTGCCCATTCGCATATCCGTCGTCGGGACTTGTATATTTACGCGTCAAAAAAACATATATATATATAGACCGAGCGTGCATTATGGCGCATCTGGATGCACTCTTCGACTCCCAACAACAACTGGGACCGGAGTCGCTGGCCGATATGTGCTTCAGAACTATATGTGACAATCTCGACATAATATCGGTCAAGGACGAGAGCGGCTACAGAATGTTGCGCGAGGGTCTAAAATTTCCCAGTGAGATATGCGACAAGCTCATAGAATTTGTACAGAGGAGCAACAACGCCGAAGCGGACGACTCCTTCTTCGCTATATTCAGAAGTACCAAAGTGGCCAAGCTCAAGAGGGTCAAAATATCGTCGAGCTCCATCACCGACTGGTCCGTCATGGTAATCGTCAGACCCGAAATTACGCACCTGGAGTTCGACGACTGCTGTGAACTTACCGCCTTGTCCATCGAATACATCAACGCCATGTGTCACAATCTTCACAGTCTGGCTTTCAGAGGCTGTCAGAAAGTCGTTCAAAATCCCCTGGAATGTGAGACAAAACTCCGATATAATTTTTTTTCTCAAAATTCAGCTTATCGAGATTTTCGAAGTCTCGTTGCTTAAAAAAATTGAATTAATTTTGTTTATTGAAAATTATTGACAATAAAAAGAAAATTATTTACCTAAAATTATTAAAATTAATACCGAAGGGTAAAATAAATAAATTATTGAAAATTAAAAAAAGAAAATTGATTAATCAAGAATTAATCAATTGATGCAATAAGAAGAGCTGCAAAGATTATCTCAATAAATGAGGCCAACAAAATTGGAATCCTAAGTTTTAATACACTTAATTTCTCCACAGCTCCTAAATGCCTGGAAGATTACAGCGATCGAGGCTATGTTTTCAAAGCTCCAAAGCTACGGCGTTTGGCACTCGATCGTGTAAACATCCCCACACCAGACTACCGTCTGCTTCTCCGCACATTGACGAAATTGACGCACCTGGATCTTTCGAATGCGACAGACATAACGTCCTTCAGTTTTCTAGACTCGGTGCCACATCTTGTCTCTCTGTGTCTCTACAATGTCCGGATAAATGCCAATTGCAAAGATTTCGTCAAAGAAATTTGTCAATTAAAGAAATTGAGGCATCTTGATATATCACATGCGAATCACAAGTACGGATACTATGAAAACGCCAATCAAATTCTGTCCGAGTTGATCGCCGGTTTGCCGGAGCTAGTATCGTTGGATATCGGGGGTACGAACCTTGCGGGCAGAGGCGTAGCCGAGCATCCGCTCAAAGAACCGTACAGCGAGTACACCGAGCAAAGCGACATACAGGGACTCGCAGCCAGAGTGCAAAATCCACTGCAGTTCCTCGGACTGTACGGAACTCGTCATGAAGCTTGCAGAAGACACGACATACCGGCAAAAGTGGCGAGTGTCGTCTCTGGAAGGATTCTGCAAAAAAAAAAAAACGGATTCTTTAAAAATATTAATCGTTGGATTTTTTCCTTTCACAGATTGCGGGCGACGCCAACGAAGACCAGATACTCATAGCTCTGAGAGTATGCATGGACAATAAGCAGGAACTACTTCAGAAAGTTCTGAACGATCTCTATCACGTGTTTAGGTACGAGAATTGCAAACGGATGGATCAGGCTTTGTACACTGTACTCGAAGCCATGGAGAAACATCTTTCCGAGAGACACATCCAGATATCCGGAAGGTAATATCTGCTTCGGATTACAATACATTTTTATTTTCGTTACGTGGATATTTAAAAATCGAGTATATGCAGTTAAAAAAAATTATTATTCGATTAATTTGTCGCCTAACTCGGATTTTTGTTTGTGCAGCGCAACGCTCTTCTACATCGTTAAAATGAAGGAAAAGAGCGGTTTCGCGGTACAGCTGAAGCGACGAATAATAGGAACGCTTCTAGCCGGAATGAATGCTCACAAAGACGAGGAGACGATGATGCGAAACGGTTGTTTGGCGCTGTGCCAATTCCACATACCTCAGGATGTGGTAAGGTTTCACTAAAAACTCACCGTGTTTTCGTACGCGACCCAAACTGTGTACTGTGAAAAATTCGAATTGATTTTTTTTCCCCCTATGCAGATGTGGAATTACGAAGCGTTGGTCAAAGTTCTTTTGCATTCGGCGAGACACGCCGAGTCCGAGGGTTTCGTTCAGCGCATCGGGATATACCTGTTGAACTCCCTGGCATGCCAGGTCGAGGGAAAGAAGAAACGACTTTTGGGAAAATTGGGTTGCGTTGGAACTATGCTCGATCTCGTCAAGTACCGCGTCGAGTACAGCATATTCGACGACGTTCTCGAGGTCGCTTGGTCGACGATGTGGAACATGACCGATGAGACACCCATAAATTGTCAGAGATTCTTAGACGAGCAGGGTATGAGCTTGTTCCTACGGTGCGTGAAGGTGAGCACGGTGGTTTTCCGAAAATCGATAATCAATCAAATTCATTAAAATTAAAAAAAAAAAAATCATCGTTATGTTTTACGATCAGCAATATCCATACAAAGAGGAACTGCTTCGAAATATGATGGGCTTGCTAGGCAACGTCGCCGAAGTCGACTACCTTCGCGTTCACCTGATGCAGCATCAATACGTAACAGTTTTCGCTAATCTGCTGGCCTACGATAGTGACCTGATAGAGGTAAATTTATAAAAATAAAAATTTCGTCCGATCGAAGATCGCCTTTGTTATGAATAAATCGTTCCAACAGGTATCCTACAACGCGACCGGTATATTGGCTCACATGGCCTCGGACGGCGTGGAAGCCTGGACGGTGGAGGAACCATCGAGAGACGACGTTCTCGAACGCATGGTCGCGGCTATCGAAAGATGGGACATTTCGGCTCAGCGTAACATAAACTATCGATCCTTTTTGCCGCTTCTACGACTTTTGGACGTTTACCACACGCCTCAGTGCCAGCACTGGGCGGTCTGGGCACTGGCCAATCTCACCAAAGTCTATCGTGAGTAAAGTCGAAACAAACTCGATCGAATGCCAAAAATCGTGTCTATAAAACGGCAACTATGTTAACTCTTAAGCAGCATCGAAGTACTGCCGGCTGCTAGAATCCGAGGACGGCCTCGACAAACTGACCAATCTACTGAAGGACTCGAGACCCTACAACCGGATCAAGACTCTCGCCTTCAATGTTGTCCTGAACTGCGGACGTGAGATCTGCGGTTACGATCTCTAAAACGAAGAGAATAACAGAAAAATTAAAAAAAAATCTTTGAAAAAAAAAATTATGAGATCGAATTGTTTTCAGTTGTTTCGTGTTTGGACAGAAAAAAAGAAAAAACAAAAAAAGATTTTAAAAAACGAAAATCTAGTATTAGGGAGACGAATTGTCGATAGCGGGGTTAACGGTGCACGAGAAATCGCCGAAATGGGAATCGTAAGGTGAATATTTATGTTATTTGTGGCTTGAAGTTACGTTTTTTTTTCTCGCATCACCACCATCGATAATTCGTCGCTCATAAACTTGTAATAGGCTTAATGTAATTATTGTCTTGCGACAGCAAAAGTTATTACGAAAAAAGCAAAAAAAAAAAAAAAAAAAAAAAAAACAAACAAAAATGATCGATCGTCCTGTCTCTCTCTCTGCTGTTTGCTTAAAATCGAAGCAAAAACGAAAAAATAAAATAAAATCTGTACGTTTGACGATGATGGCTGTAGTAACTTATTCTTATGACTGTTTAGTGCGATAGCTGAGAAAACGTGTTAGAGGGACTTTATCGTTAGAAGGTGTTAGCAGTACTGTAAATAGCAGCACATAAAGGAGACGGAAGTATATAAAGAATATTTAAAAAAAATACGCGCTTTAGGTTTGTATGTTTTTGTATATCGATTATATTATAAACTATCGAATTGTTTCACGATCGATCGTTAATGCAATAAAGATTTTACGTGTCGGTCAATGTAGAGTAGACATTTTGTCAAGTATGGTAACTATTTTTCATCTCATTAATTAAATTTCGAGGCGATACCTGCTGTTCCTACATTACCCTCTTTATTGCTACAAAGAATAGTAAACATAAGAAGAAAATAGTGAATTTTTAATTGATCGAATCTCGCTTAGAGATTACAGTATTGCCCCTACCCTACCGCTAATGAAATTGGCCGCATTTGGGGAAGAGTGGAATAACACGTTGACTGGACGAATTAAATTCTCGTGCAACAAACTTCCTCGAACGTGATAAAAAATCGTAATAAAATTAGGACCTCGGTAACCCGATAATTTCGGGTAAAATTGTAATTATAAATAATGTCTCGGTCATTAACTTCATAGAATTTTTAGGTAATCTGTTTAGCAGGGCTTAGCTTGCTGCATATGTGCATTCAAGATGCCCGCGACTGCATTTTGTTCCACATCCGATGTATCCGCATTCGTCCATATAGCTCTCCTTCGACTTACGTATCACTTCCGCTTTTCATGCATTTTGAATACAGTTCATCCATGTAAACAACTCCGGAACTAGCAAAGAACGCCATGTAACGATTTTGCACTAATCACGTTAATATATCGATGAACAATTAGGGAATTAAGGAATGCAGATTATTTATTTCAGCTATTCATTATCGTTTTTTTATGCCTCAATCTCTGTTACCGCAAATTGACTCATTAACTTCGTTACTTCGCAAAAACGGACACTATACAATATAAACGGCTAAAATATGGCGATCAATATTGGTAAACAGTGGGCGATTTTTTGTGGATGAAAAGGGACAACATTATCAACAAAAAATTTACGCGTAAATTTACAACTAATACCTGCCGCGTGAAGGCTTGAGACTTTCTTCACCATAGAAATAACACATTTCTACCGATACTCGTGCACAAATGGTCATTTTTTATCATTTTTATCACGACGAAACGCCTAGGATCGAAATGCAATGTTCGGCGTGAGCGCGCTCCGTCTCGACTGGAAGAACGATAGATAGTCAAAGAAAAGTACTACATGCGTCTCCTCATCGCACGACGATCAAAATGTTGACAAACCCAAACCGTTCAAAAACATTTTCAAAGAACACAATAACCGAGATCTCCACACGAGCAATGTTCATAACGTACTAATTTCATAACATTCATAAAGTGACTGATTTGACTAGACTCTCGTACGATCCGAACTTGAAGTTTTCGGTGGGTATAATAGAGAAGTGGTTATGGTGATGGTGGTGGTGGTGCTGCTGCTGCCGCACGTCAAGTCAATCGTTATCTCTCCTAACCTTTTCGCGCGATATCCGCGATACCCCTCGACTAAAGTTTTTTTTTGTCACAAAGTGTGCCGGCGTTGAGGATAATAAGCGGGTGTTACGTTGAGGAAACATGATGTGGCTCGATAGACTGCTATCGTAGCCCAGGTTTAGAAAAGGAGAGATCAAGAGTGTCGGGAGTTTGCACGGTGCCGCCCAATAATAATGGAGCTGCTGGTACTCGTGCACTCGTGATTCTCCGCACGGATCTTTCCTCCTCATCGTCGTCGTCGTCGTCGTCGTTATCGTCATCATCATCGTCGAAACGCCGTTCTCTGTCACGTGTCGATCGGACACACGTTATCCCCTCGCACGTTAGAGTTGTTTATTTTTTTTTTCTCTCCGTTTATCCATAAACATTTAACGTTGGGCTCATACGGCGGTCAGCTGGCGTCGAGAGAGTTTATCGTCGACGACAAACAACAATAATATCATGGCATCCTCGAACATGGGTATTCAAATCGGCTCGGCCTGGTTACAGAGAAAAATCAATCTGAGACCTCAACACAGAGGCGTGCACCTTGTTACGGAGGAAATACTACGACAGGTTCCAGAACTCTGTCAATTCTCGGTCGGCCTGTGTCACGTACAAAGTGAGTAAGCGCTTTATCCAAGGTAGCCTTGGTACAATCATATTTATTCATGCGGACTGTACAATTTTACATTTTGCGGACCGTTCTAATTGATTCTTCCCCTGACGTTGCAGTTCTTCACACGTCGGCCAGTCTGGCGCTCAACGAGAGTTGGGATCCCGATGTCAGAGATGACATGGAAATGATGCTCAATAAAATCATTCCAGAGGACATGCCGTACAGACACAGTTGCGAAGGTCCTGACGACATGGTGAGAATAATTCTTCTAGAATTTTATCATTTTCACTATCCCAAAGCATTTCCTTCAGTTCAGTTTTGCATCGTATTTGTGTACTCAGTTTTTCATCGCATTTGTGTACTCAGTTTTTCATCGTATTTGTGTACTCAGTTTTTGTGCAAATCACAGTCTCTACAAAATTATTTATTCATGGCTGTTCAAATTGCCAATAAATTTCATTGATTTGTACCTAATGAGGGATCAAATTATATTCAAAGAATTAGCATGGATTAAACATAATTTTTAATTGGGGGCTTGCATAGAGAGTCATGTGTTTTGCTTGTCCAAAATATAACATTATTGTGAGGCTGATAACTTTTTTTTTTTACAATAATCTTCAATTTAATCAAATGTAATTTTTTACTTAAGGCTACTAAGATAGGAGATGCAATTTTCGAAGATGCATATAAAATAATCTCTGCTTCTTGTGTTTCAGCCGGCTCACGTGAAAGCGTGCTTTCTCGGTTCTTCCCTGAGCATTCCAATAACCGACGGGAAGCTTGCGTTGGGCACGTGGCAGGGTGTATGGTTTTGCGAACACCGAAACAACGCCGGTAGTAGAAAGTTAGTTATAACGCTGACGGGATGTCTGAGAGATTCGGCGCGAAGTCCCCTAAGTCCTGTAAGCCCTATAGCATCGACAAGCAGCTAGGACCACTCTCATCCCCGAAGGCGTGGCAAACGTCAGCTGCGCATATCGACGTCTAGCGATTCGAGCTAGCAGCCGCCTAAACATTAGCTGAAACCTAAGAGTTACCGATTATACCGGAAAGAGTGACCGGGTACTTCCGACTTAACTGTGGAATTTAACAGACACAATACAAAACAAAACACAGGAAACAAAAAACGACGAACGCAGCAGTGACCGCGCTCGGCCGGGAACACACAGTCTACTCGAGAGGGTGCGATCTATGAACCATGGAAAAAACTAAAACGTAAATGATAAATAACAGGTATTTAAGTTCTTTTTAAAACCCCTTTTGGCGTTATCACCAAAAGTTCTTGAAAATAATCTTAACGATGGGTATGAAGAAACGAAAAAGAGGGAATTTTGAAGCAAAGATACAGGGCAATTATTCGAGATGGGAAAAGGAAAAGAAAACGAGGGAGAGCAAGGATGGCATGCGATTCTTTGATATACATATCCATTTTTTACTTTTTCTGCTTGCCTTGAATCATTGAGAAAATAATTAAGTGAAAAAGCGGGTAGAGGAAGTATAACGACAGAAGCGAAGCATTCGTTGCCGTGCACGTCGTGTTGTACACAGATGAATTCGAAGTCCGATAAAGTAGAAACAAAACAAAAAATGAGAATGAGCGTGTCGAGAGGCAACACTAGGCTATTTCATCATTTTTAATACAATTTTTCGTAGTTAAACGAATCAATTGAACGTTGCTCGAGGATAAGAGGACGCGAAGATACGAGAACTGTCGGAGGCGAATGGAAGGGAATATAGGAAACCGTGTATAAAATTTAAACTTTGAGGAAAAAAAATATATAAAAAATAAAAACAAGCTGCCAATGCTCGTGCATTACCGTAGGATTTTCCGATCCAAGCGTTGAATTAAAATTAAAGAGGAATATGGAAGAAGCAGAAAAAATAACGGTATTATCCAGCACTCTTTCTCTACGCTCTTAGAGGGAAGAAACAAGAAAAATGAATTAAAAAGAAAAAAAGAAAAACAAGTACCGCATTCTGGTATAAACGCGTCCAATACACCGAATTTTATTATCATAGCTTTGTCCGAAGAATCCTTAAAAAAATAATGTAATGAAAAAAATATGGATAATAGCAATGCAGTTAACGAGGAAGAGGCGGGAGGGAGTAGAGAGAATGCAAAAAAATAAATAAACTCACACAGAGGAGATAAGAGGGAGGCATTGAATGGGCGTGCTCGGCTAAAAATCGTGTATCCTACTTTTGTACATTATACGACGAAGGTCAACGTTATCCGTTGAACCTGGGTACACATTAATAATGGCACGGCGCATCCTGAATCACTGCTTGTTGTAGGCTAGTCGTTTTCAATGACGTTTCCATTGCATCGGGGGTGTATATAGATTATACATACGTACTACTTGAAACAGAAAAGAGAACAAAATAAAACATGAAAATTCACTTCTTTGCTGTGCTAAGAACGAAACATTTCCGCTTGACGCGCGCAATCGTATCGCGTCACTGATGATGCTAATATCAAGACGACCTAGTGCGAAAGATCGAGGATGGAATTGTACGCGTAGATTTTTTTTTTTTTCGAAGCAATAAACAGCAATTGCTTTGGGTATTGAAATTTCATTCCTGACATTAGTGATGCGATACGTGTGTCTGGTAAATAGATTATAATGATTTGTTGCTACAAGCACACGTAAACACACAAGACACGGAAATGAAAAAAAACACAGTCGCGCAGTTGAGTATGCTCAAAGGGGCGCGTGACCAAGGAGTCCGATTGATTTATACATAAACATATAAATAAATATTTATTATATACGAATAAAATAAAATGCGGGCAGCGGAAATGCTTGAAAAATAATGTTCTGTGAATAAGAGAGAACTAGCATTGCAAAGGATTCAATGAAAATAAAAGCAAAGTAAGTTTAAATAAAAATAAAAATAAAACAATGTTAACGATAACTACACAAGCCGAGGTGTAACTCGATTAATCTCAAAGCTTGTCACGAGCTTTCAAATGAAAAAAAAAACAAAAAACAAAAAAAAATTATGAAAATGAAAAAAAAACCGTATGTAATGTTAAGCGAGCAGTCGATGTTAGCTACGTATATCCCTCTCGTGTATAATAGTATAAATTGTCGTCCGCTACAAATACTGGATTAAAACAGAGCAAAGAAAAAAAAACGAAAAAGTAAGCTTCAACGTTAAGTACGCTAAAAAGAAAAAAAAATACAACTTCACTATAACTTACATATTAAAGGAGCTCAAACTATGAATACGGCTACAATATTAAATGGAACAACAAAATATTAAGAATAGCGCGAAACGGTCTTTGGTCCAAAAAGCTTGTGGAATGCGAGAGAGCGATAAAACTTGCGAAAAAAACGACAAAAAATATATGAAAGAGAAGAAAAAAACATAGTGAGAACTCGGATAATTCATGCACAAAGGCAATCGCGTAAATTACCAACAACGCCCGATAAAAAAAATTGTTAGATAAGCAACGATGGCATCCAGATTCGACGATACATGAATTACTATAAATACGAAAAAATAGATAAATAAAAATAAAAACACAACACACAAAAGACACATTTACACTCGTATCGAAATTTTGTCGAATAAAAAAATTTTGGGTCGCGGCATTGTATGTATGTAAATAATCGCCAATCGAATAACACTCTAGTACCCCATTTTATCGTTCCGTGATCGAGTTTGCAATTTCTTTTTTTTAACATCGTAATTATTAAAGCTGCGCTGAAATCTCGCGCCTTTCTGATTAGTCCACTTAATCAGCATTATAAAAAACGAATCGAAAGAAATACCGACGCGAATCAAACTTATGAACTCGAAGATATGTATAATTATAACAAAGATTCCGCAGGCTAGTGTAATCGATCTGAATTTTCGTAAATGAGAACACAAACAAAAAAACGCTAATTTTCGTCCCTCCTCCCCATTCGAAATGCGTTAATCGATCTTACACGTTAGGTTCGTCGTATTTCGTAGCGTTTAATATATTTGCTATTATTTCTTTCGGCATTAAGTAGCGTATAGTCTGTATATACAGGGTGATCGAAAAAAAAAAAAAAAAATAAGAACAAACTAAGAGTACTTATCTTGTTAGAGGAGAATTCCACAAATAATAATTTTATCACAATACATTATATCGCAAGCCTCGAAACAACAGTGCCAACCCATCTCTCTCGTAGGTTTGCCACATAAACCACTGTTGTTTCATGGTGATACGATATTTGATTCGTCGAAATATTAATTATTATTACACACGTCGTAATTCTTCTCGTTACTCACACACGAACGAAAAACAAAAAAAGGAGAAAAAAGTAATGAAAACTCAACAAAAAAATATCTATCTGTGCTCCATCTTTGAGATAATAGCATTGTAGGTGACGACAAAGTCCAGAATCGCTTTTGGGTTCCCATGCGTCGCTAGACGAGACTTAATTAACGTTTTTTTTTCTTCGCATTTATTAATTCATAAAATATCTGTTAGATCGTCGTACCGGTGACACGTGTGTGTCTTGCCGATTCGAAACAGGTTTCAATATGTTTACTTCTCAATTCGCCGCAAATTAAATATTTTGCAGGTCGAACGGAAACATAATAATTTATGATATAATTCGCAATATAAACAAGAGGAAAAAAAAGAAAAAAATGAAAAACGAAACAGATAAAATAACTAGAAAAATAATTAAAGAAAGAAAAAGAAACAGTTGACTTTCTCGTTCTCCTTAAAACAGTTACAACATTACCAAGCCACAACACTGCGTACAAATGATGTGAGATCATGATTTTTATTAAATAAAGAAATATGGAAAACTATATACGAAGGAAGTTTTGTATCTTGGCTTCAGTCGTGTGCCTCCCTGAAAGAGTTTCGTTTCAATTAAGAGAAACGGTTCATATTGCGTTATCTCGTCACACAATTTGACTAAAAACGCTTTAACGATTAATCTCATTGAAAATTGGCTATAGTTGGTAGTTTGAGATTGAACAAGATTGTGCACATTTGTCATCGCGCGGACGATAATAAAATAAATAAAGAATTACAAATGCTAGGGTCGTTAGTTAAATCCGTGTGGAAAACTCACGTTGACCATTATGTTCGCAAGATGCTTTCGATAGAAACGCAGAAAAAGAAATAGAATAGATCGAGCTGTTGAAAATGTATATGATCGATAATTATAATAACTTTTTTCCATTAAAAAATTCGCATCACCGAAAAATCAGTTTTCCTTCGCACTTATAAAATCGCACGATTATCTCAGCATGATGCAAGAACATTAAAACAAAATAAAAACTACAAAGAATCAACTAACGACCACACATAAAAATGAAGAAAAAGAATACAACCAATTTATAGTCTCTACTGATATCCGTTTTTGACTTTGATCGCGGGTTTAAAAAAAAGCCTTCCGAGAAAGCTTCTTTTCAGATCGCTGTTTCAAAACGGTCGGCTGAATCAAAGTACCGCGCGGTATATACGAAAAGCTGCCTTCCACTTAGAACTACGTGCCGTCTTCGAGTATGCAATTAATAAAAGAAAAAAAAAAACATTTGTTAACGTTCTCTCACACCGTACATCAACTCTTCTTCATACTAGGGAAATGAATTAAAAAAATAAAAAAACAAGGTAACCCATAAAATTGAGAATATTTCCCATCGGCAAAAAAAATATAAAAATGTTCACAAAAAACGAAGCCATGCGTTACATTTACCATTAAAAATGAAATCATTGGATCGAAAAGAAAATTCCATCGAACATTTAATAAAACAAAACAGAAAACGTGCTGAAAGGTGTTCTTTTCTAACCATGACCATAGATATTTGATATTTGCTTGCTGCTACATGAATTTTTCTGGCGACAGAGTAATAAAAAAAAACTTTTTGTACCATGTTCCGCATAAAAAAATAAAAAAAATATTATAAATATAAATTTAAATGAGAGTAGCTAGTTCGTTAATATTACAAAACAATACTAGGGACATAAAGAGAACCTTTTAACTATACCAAAATTAATTGAAAAAAGAAGAAAAAATAAACCAGTGCGGATCAGTTAAATAGTCAGTCGGTAGTAGATAATAATCTATGTAATTATAGGAAAAAAAAGAAATAAAACAAAAATTCCGATTGTGTTTATCACATGACGATGCATGCTTGCGTATGCTGTGGTATGCGAAATAAAAATAAAAAGAAGAAAATGCGCGCAAGTTGTAGGTAATTTATAATATCCAACACACGAGTGTAAAACAAACATTGGAAACAGTCTGACGAGTCAGATGGATAAAAAAAATTGTTGAAACATGACAATATAGAGGATTTAGATGAAGTTTTGATTATGCGATAAAACCGAGTTCGGACGTTTCTCTTTCCCTCGATATACATATATTATATCAATAAATAAGTGCGTGGAAAAGAAGACAAGAGCCGAATATCCGAACTCCGTCGTTATGCCTGTGAATAGTTGACGGGAAAAAGTACGTTGTTATTTAATAAATAAATAATAATATTAATTTACAATCGACGTAAATTAAAAACGCCAGGTGTAAGTAATAACACTATTATATAAAAAAAAGAAAATAACAACACTGATTAATGGTAAAATGCCTGATACGAGTGAAAAAAGAAGAAATCATTAACGATAACGTGTTATCGTCTACGCCCTTCTGATTTTCACCGAATATTATACTTACGTAAGGAGCTGGAATATCATCGGTGGCCATCTCCATTTCTCGATACCTCACTTATGAAAATAAAAACCCTCCGAGACACCAAAAAATTAGCGCGATTTCTAATATTTCGTGAATCGCCAAGTTGACCCACAGCGATTCACGAAATTCTAGACTATCCTCTTAGAGAATAGTATAGTTTGTTGACACACAAAGGGCTGCGAAATTATAGATGTAAATATAATAAAAACAAGGAAAGAACAAAAAAAAAATTTATTTCAATACACGGAAGTGAAAACTTTCAAGCTATGACAATTCAAAGAAAACACTATTTGCATTTTATAAATGTAAGGTAACATATGCCCCGTACATACACTATAGTATATGTAATAATGCAAGTGTATCTGAGACAAACGCATGAATCAATGTTTGTGAATATCCTTTGATGCTAAAAACATATTGAGAGAGATTCATTACGAGATTATACTATACGAGTAAACTACGATGTTTCTTTTCTTTTGAGTTATTCGTAGAGTAGTATGCGGAGTCCCTCTATTATTTCATTTTAAAAAAACAAGAAAAAGTGCGATACAAAACTATCTCCACGATTCCAGTAAGCCTCTATTGACTCCGTTATTTCTACTATACTGTCTAGTTGTAGATTTTGCCGTCCTACTAGGAGAATCGGCGAATCTCAGGCGGTCCGTTGTGTTAGTACGATCGCGTTTCTTAAATTAGAAACAATCGGTTACAAGAAGTTTCCGTTAATAGTCATTTATTATTAATAGTGGTAGCAGTCTTGATACGTGTGTCTCGTAGTTTTACAGAAAATCGGGAAGAACTAGTCTATAATCATTGCTCTCGTAATATGCGATAGAGTAGAATTATAGTGATGAAAGGGTCAAGCTGCATTGTCAACTTTTATTATTTCATTATTAATTAATGAATCGCCAAACTTCTTTAATACGACTTTATGTCACTAATCAACTCGGGCTTCTTATCCGCGTTATTTGATTTCGACTTTGAGGCTTCGAGCTCCTTGTAATTTTCCGGCACAGGATGAGGACCCGGATTGCTCAGGCCATTAGCTTTTTCCTGCACCTCTTTGAACGAAGCTTTTATGTTGTCCAGTGCCGCACCCAATCCACTCTTTATCTGATTGAATTCTTGGGTAACGAGCGATAGTCTTCCCAGAAGATAATTCAAATTCTCATCGACCTCGGACATCCGTTTTGTTATCTCACCGACCTTTAAATACAAAATGATCAAATTAGTTACCTATAAAATATTCGTGGAAATACATACATATATATCTCTAGTTATACCTTGCTTTCCATGCCTCCCATTGTCGATGTCGTGCCGTTAACGTAAGCTTCATTTTGCTGGTGAAGCTTGTCGAGCGCTTTAGCACTTTCCGTCATCTGCTGGTACATAACGTTTATCTGTCGCCATACCTATTGAGAAAAGAAAGTTTGGTACTAATTTGACTTATTTCTACCGCATTCCATCGTCTTGTTTTTTTTTTTACTTGATTCATTTCCTGTTCCATCTTAGTCGTCAAATTCGCCACAGCGCCGTTTTGATTGTCCATAATATCGTTCGATATGCCATCGAATCTTAGATTGAGCGTATCGTTTATATTATTCCCTTGGGACTTGACGAGGTCACCGACCTCCAGTAGAATCTGGTGAACGCCGTACTCGACCCGTTTTTTAGTGTCGAGAACGTGATCAGCCATCGACACCATCACCGACTGCCCCTTGCCAAGATCGTGCAGTTCTTGGTTTACGCGCTCGGCGTTGTTAGCCAAATCCAATCTAAAATAAACAATACATTTTTTTTAATGAAACACGACCATCCACCCCTTAATCGGTCAATTTGATTAAATAAATTATTACCGTAGTTGGCTAACACTATCCTTAGTCTCGTCCTTGTACTGAACGATTTTCTCTTCGACAACGACGACTTCCCGAGTCATCAAATTTTTTATGGCGTCCGTGCTCTCCTGAAGAGCCGCCAAGGTCCCGTTGTGTAACGTCGTCACTTCCGAGGCACTGAAAAAAAACGATAAAAATGTTATAACCACCCACAACCGGCCGATACAATGATTCGCTGCAACAATTAAGAAAGTACATGGGTATTTTTTGAATACGATCCGAGGTATCCTCCAGAAGCTCCTTGAGATTTTTCAGGGTCCTCGTTTGCTCCTCAATGGCCGGTCTCGGGTCGGGAATCGATTTCTGAGGAGAATCTTTTATCCGTTGACTGTCTTCTCCAAGAGTCCTGACAGAGTTCTCTATGTTCCCGATTCGTCCCGCGATATCGTTGAGCTAAAAAAAAATTTTAATAAATATTGCATACGGAATATCTTCTGGAATAAGAAAATTATAAATAAATCGTCGATTTATCCACCGTTCTGTGCAAACGACCGATATGCTTACCTCGCCGGAAACGACTTGGATCTTTTCGCTCTGAGTCGTCGAATCGTCCTTCAACTTAACGGCCATGGAATCCAGTTCGAATTCCAATCGTGCGACTTGCCCCGTGAGCGCGGATTCGGTTTTGCTCAGTTTGTCAATGATCTCGGCCGATCTGTCTTTGACTGCCGGTTGTTGAACGGTAACCGGACGACTGAGCAGTTCCGATAATTTGGACTCCATACTGTCGACCACCGAATGTAAAACGTACAAATTCTCCGCTATATCGGTAGTCTTTTGTAATTGTATTCTGCCGCGCTCGTCAATCTGAAAGTGATCATGAAGTTGATGTCATGTCCGATCGATTGATAATTTATTATAATAATTTTTTTTTTGCAAAAAATGTGGAATTTAACCTTCTCCATAAATTGTTCAATGCCAACGATTCTCTCATCGATCTTGGTGAGATGTAGCTTCAGTCCATCAACGGTGGATATCCTCTTCGACAAAAGACCGATGGCCTTCTTCATCTGCTCGCCCAACTGACGTTCCCTGACCTCGTGTCTTTCCAGTTTTTCCGTGTTTTCTCTCATCATGTGAACCAGACTCAACATAGCGTCCTTTATGTCCTCGTGTCTGTGAAAAATAAATTAAATTAGTATGCAATATATAAAAAAAAAAAAAAAAAAAAAAACTTACGTGATTTCTCTCGAATAGCTGGGGCTGTAAAATAGTACGAGTACCAGCAGCGTTACGGTGCACAGCCTCATCTTCCTCGCGTATCGATGACTATTTTCCACAGAGAGTTGTTATCTGAGCCAAAAAAAAGATTTTAAAATGTGCAACTTTTAGATAAAAAAACAATTTCATTACTACAATGAATTCGTTACTATAATCGGGCGATTGATTACGTGAACAACGGTTTATAGCAAAGAGATCCGAACGACCGTCGAGGAACTCCGAGAGCCGAATGCGTCTCATCCCGTATTTCTTCCACATGTATGTATAACTCTCACTCCGACATAATATATTCAATAACCCACAGTGTTGAAGATAAGAAGCACGAGGGTCGAGGAAGATGACCCTCCGTCTTCCCGAGCGAAATAATAAAGCTCTCTTCTACCGCGTGTTGCCAATAAAACCCGTTATCTCTAAAATTTTTCGTTACTATTAGAGCTCGTTTAAGTACGCTCTCCTCATTGAATATTTAGTGGAGAATATGTTGCCGCCGTGGAGAGCAGCTGTTTCTGGTCAATCTTCAAAATAATATTCGACCCTTCGTCAAAACATTTTATTTTTTTATGAAAATATTATAAACAATTATTAATACTGTAAACTATAAAAATGATCAAAAATATTATATCTCTGAGATCTTTGTATCCATTTTTTCCGGTCCAAAGATGAAAACACAACTTCTTATCGTTCAGATGATAATAAAAGTAAAAATTTATCGTAGGATTGAAAGTATAGATGTTTTCTTAATTTAATGATTTTTGTCTCTTTCATTTAGGTGCCAGGAGGACCCCCTTAAAGTCTATTTCTCCGCAGCATCCCTATGGACCCTCACTCGCAGCATCTGAGGCAATTACACTTGATCTGGTGCATCTCGAGACTCCGAGAGTCTATCTTTGTTCCGGAACGTAGGGGAGATGATGATGTACTGGAGATTCCGCGAGAATAGAGTTTACCTCAGGTATGATAATAACTGAGATGAGCGCTCGTTTCCCTCTTTAATGCTCTCCGTCTTCTTGCAGGCCTTCCCGAGCCTAGCGCACTACACAAAAACAGATGGCTTTGTGGAATGACCACATGGCTTCTACCGAGAAGCCCTTAGAGCTGGCATCTGCAGGCACATAATCGGCTACACATAGTGTATAGCGTGCATGTAGTACTGTGTGCATTTGACGAATACACCACCACAACCGGCCAGCTCAGCTTCCACCAAGGATCACATTTTAACTATGTTCCAACGGCCGGGACGCATTTAGATGCCGCACCAGCGTGTTCCTCCTCGCTCTACCGTTGAACTTGGATCTCCAGGGCAAAGACCTTGACACATTGCGTTGGAAAAGAAACATAAAAAACAGTGTTCTTTTTGTCGCGCAAAAAAATGTACTTTACCCGATTTCAATTTTTCATTCTTCAATACCTTTTTAATTTTTTTTTTTATAACCAGATAAAGATAATTCTTTGACGTAGTTGTGGTCGAGGAAATTTTTTCAAGCTTTGGCTATTCGTATAAAATTTGTATATCGAACACTTAAAATTCATAAGATCATAAACTTCATTTCCCGTAGATAAAAAATAAAAATTTATTAACAAAATTTTTAATGCAATGATAGTGATCGTGTCGCTACTGTGCTGGGGAATGCCCTTAATTGCCGAGAATTGCGTAAATTCGATGGTGATTACAGATTTCCTTCAACTATGCACCCCGGAATCATTTCTCGTCGAGGAATAGACACTGTAACGTATCTCTTAACGCGTAAACGGTTGTGGGTCATAAGGCTAAGATACGTAAATCGAGAGTGACATGTTTATGTTGCAGGAGGAGAAGTGCAGCAGCACGGTGTATATTAGGATTTATGTCGTTTTGTAAACGAGCACTGATTCTCGACTGGTGGACTCGTGTGCATCTCCGTCACCAATTAAATCCAAGTGCATTGTACCTCGGGGGGGACGAAAAAGAGATGCACGCACTGCGAGGAATGGGTAAGACGCGGATGACTCCGAGCCATATATTTGGGCACCGTGCCTCCTTTCGCTAAGCTCTAAATCAGGCAACGCTGTTGGTAAAGTCAAGTCTCTCGGTACCAGGAATCGACGAACTAGAGTGGAGAAACATCGATGGCCTTCCCGGTATTCTACGTACGACATTATATTCGAATATTATTAGAAACATCCGACGCTATACATTATTTTTTAAAAAATGTATATCCTTTTATTATAATTAATAATATTTGGATTAAAAAATCAATTTCGATAGTTTCTTGTTTCAAAAAATCACCGAAGATATCATTAGCATAATTATGATGGAAAAGCACTTGCATCGATTATTTATTTTCGAGATACATTTAGCAAGTTTATCGGTTCGTATTAAGATCAAACATTATGTTCGAAGTTTTCGTTTCACTAAACATATCAAAGTGGATAAATTTATCCGGCGGAAGTGAAGAATGAACGTTGCAATTAAATTGAATATTCTTATCCGTCGTTGAATGAACGAGGAGATCGGAATCAATATTATACCGGGGTATTCTTCAATTAAGTATACACACTCGATTAATTCCCGTCTGTGGGGTTGACGGTAAACTCGATGCAAGAACCCGCAAGCAATCCAATTCCAGGCTGATGGAATTGATTGCTACTCATTGCACAGTGCAAGCTGAGACTATAAATAGAAACTTCAATAAAGATGCTTCTGTCGGTTCGGGCACAGTTTACATCTGGATAAGCCATACATTTGTGATGCAGTGGTGCAGTAGTTCGCCTATACTCAGGATTAACAATGCTCGATTCATAAGAAGCTAAATCCGCTTCTCGAGTATAGCATTTTTCTGTCCCGATAAGAAAAAAAAACATGTTGTGACCATTAGAAATCCACGACAAAAACAAAACTCCATTTATGGTTTAACTTGAACGTTATCCGTTCGTTGCTAAAAAAAATAGGAAAAAAAAAACATATCTATTCTATCTATAATTTAAAAAATTCCCGCTCTTCGACAACAATGAAACGAAGTCATAATTGTCACTATATGATATCAACGTTGGATTAAAAATGTTCAATGCGTGTACTCACCTCGCTACCGAACAAAATACTGTTTTCTTGGCTCTCCGCGTATCCGGCGAATTCTAGACGTTCTGTTATCCTACCCGTTGCACGGAGAACTGGATGCTGGGCATCATTAGGTAACCCCCAGTTGGGGCTTTTTTAAAAAAGCGCTTTTCATGCGGGCTCCCGCAGCTCCGCCGAGCGGAGGATTGAGGAATCACGACATGGGCGGAGAGCGGAGGCCAAACCGGTGACGACTTCCGGTTTGTCAGTAGAGAGCAAAACCAGAACATTCCGAACCCGACATGTGTATCACGTCATGGCGCCGAATACACGCGGCTTTTCGCTATTTTACTTTGTTCGATAGCTGCTTCAACATTTTACCGTAACAATTGACACGTGACATCGTCAAAATGTACAGATTACTAAAACCCCGGTGCGTCTCGATAAACAACAAGTACACCGCTACGCTGCAGAACAACTTGCAGCAGTCGACGAAAGTTTGCTCTTTCTGCAGCTTCTATCATCAGAAAATACGAAAGCGTACGTTTATATTTGTATGACAGCGTCTGTTGCTTGCACTGGCGCAATTAGATAATTTTCTTTAACGTGGTTACGAAACTGTTACGTAAGCTTGGTGCACACGAATTTTGCTACCGGACACGCATGTTTGACCTAGGTTAACGTTCGATACTTTCAAAACATTCCGGCGACTTTTTTTCGACCTGTTTCTTTCCGTATAAGTCTGCCCGTATTTTTTTTTTACCGCGAGCATTGACGTTTTTTCACTGCTTTGTTTTGAAGCGACTGTAAGCTATCTGCAGCAAAGACGTCAGACTACGACAATGAATACAGCTCTGTTACCTTCACCTGGACCCAAGAAAGTTAGGAAGAAGCAGAAGCGCTACACAGAATTGTTGGAAGGTAAGAATTCAAAAATAAGAACCGTCCAATGATTGGAGAAATAACTTTGTGACAATTCTTGATGGGACTTATCATTTTTTTTTTCTTGCAGTGGCCAATAACACGTCCAGCAATCGGAAGGCTTCAATACGAAAACTGAACGCAGACCAACTTTCGCTGCTTGTTGATCAGCCGGATATCACGTTGGATAAATTATACACTATAAAGCTGCAGCTCAACGAAGTCAACAGTCAGAGGATCAAGGAATACGAGGGTACCGAGATCTCTAATGACCTTAATTTGCTTCAGGTGAGCAAAGCAAATTTTGATAATAATAATAATTATTATTATAGTAGTGATAATAATAAAACAGTTAGTAAAATTAAGTAAAATAATAGTAGTAATGATTATTGATTATTATCATCATCATCATTATTATTATTATTGATCTTTGGTAAATCTTATTGCAGGAAGTAGGAGTTATAGAAGAGACAAACTTCAAGAGCACAAAAGCCGACGAGGAAACCCACAGTTCTATAATGGAGGATTTAAAGGCATCGGGTTTAGCGGATCAGGCTGGGATGATAAAAAATTCATTGTTTCTGCAGACACTCAAAGAGGATGTGAACAAGGACGAAATGGAGGAGGAGACGAAAGAAAATATGCCTTTGACGTAATTATAGAGAACATTGATACCTATTTGTCGATTCCACTAAGTTGTATGATGGAAGCTCACTTTAGAATTCGTGATTTTTCCAGAAACATGGTGAAGAAGCCTGGCAGACTGAAGCGGAAGCAGAAGAACGCGGACCAGAACATTTGGGAGGAAACTAATGAAGCCAGCAGGAAGGCCAAAGAGGAGAAGTTCGCGCGAGAGCTCCTCATTTATCTACGAGCTTGTCTGAGCCGCGGAATGACCTCGAGGGCTCATTACACTCTCTTGCACTACCGGAACCGCGGTATAAGAAATGCAAACAAGTGTAAGATTGCCGATATCGCGCTGTACAATGCGCTACTGCGTGTTTATGCGTCGACGGCCAATATGCGGAGAATCAAAGAATTGTGGCACATCATAAAGGAAGATTCGATAAAACCTTCGCCACAAACTTATGCCTCTGTCTTCGAGGCCTTCGGACGACGAAACGAATATTCGGAGCATGAAGGTAACGGAAAGCCAATTTTATACTGACACGATCGCATTGCATCCACAAGGTGTCCAGCGGTCCTTGAAGTTCTTGAAGTCCTAGAACTGTCCTAGAAAAAGTGCTGGAGTGTCCTTGAATTTCCCCTAATATGCATTTTCATTTTTTATAAATGTCCCAACACAACCTGGAAATGTCGTGGAAATTGTCCTTGAATCTCCTTGAATTTCGTACGGCCAGCTTCGAATTGATTGTAGATATTGGAAATTGTCATTGATCCGTTTTTTGTTATTTTATTTACAGAATTTTTAAATACCGTTCACTCCGATATGGAAGCGATCGGCATAACGTTTTATGACGTTGTCAAGATACCAAAGTACATCCTGGATCAACAACAGTGCGTGATGAAAACGATAAGATACTTGCGACCGGATTTTCAACCAACCGAGAGCGTTGCCGACTACTCGTACACTTGTCACCTTTTGAATAAAATTGATGCGACGAAGCCTCGCGTCAATCCCAGCCCGGCTCAGGATTTATTCACCGTTGACCATATGAAAGAGAGATTGCACGATCAATTGAGTAACGAAGTTGACGGCACCATTCAAATAAAGAGCGTCGAGAAGGTAGACGAACTAACGTCATGGGTAACCTTTTGCGTGAGTAGCAAACACCGATTATAAACAAAAAACACAATAACGAAATGAAACAATCCGAATGAACACCTGAGAGTTTAAAATCGTTTTTTGCATGTAATTTTTACAGAGGAATATCATTACCAATCTCGAAACTACGTGGACGAAAATAGCACTAGAAGCGTTCGATAAAAATCTGAAAGCTCTGAAACATCGGGAACGCTTACCGGTCTCTCATTCAATGAGTTTGTATCCGTATCTTTGTGTTTTGGAGAGAGAAGAATACATCAAAGCTATAATCCGTAACGTTCGAAAATTGGCGGATGGATCAGAAACTTTCAGTCCAAGTCTTCCGTATCTCTACAGAAGTATTGGCGAGGAAATCAACGATAAATATGAGGTGAATAAAGCCGTAGGAGAATAATGAATTAATGAACACTACATTATATATAAATAATTGAACTCATTATTCATTTATCTAGGTCGACGAGATACGGCGTACCGGTGTATTGGCAACGACACAACAAGTTTACTTCGATTATTGCGACTGGTACTTGAATCCTAAAGGCGCTACGAACACTCGTATAGCTTGGCAAATCCTCACGACCGAAGCGCGGAAAAACGGCTTCTCAACGGAGACCGATAATTTACAGTGGCCTTATCACGTGCTTCTCGGCGTCGGGAAGTTTCTTTACGACATTATCCTGAGGGACATCAAGATCGATATTAATTGCGTAAGACGGAACTGCAAAGAGAAACATTATCTTCCGGCATTTTATACTCTGTTCAGGACTAAAGGCAAACATTTGAAGGAAGAAGTACGTATCCAAGTTGCTGATCAATCGAAAAGAAACTCACTATTCTGCCAATAAATCGATGATTAATCAACTTCAATTTCTTTCCCGTTATGCAGATAAAGCCGCATCCTATACTGTCGCGAATCTATCGTGAATCTCAGCCGGAAACGCTTACCTTCCCGACAAATCTCGTGCCATCGATTTGCCCACCGAAACCTTGGCATTCTATTCGCAGCGGTGGTTACATCGTAGCCAAATCCGATGTCGTTAGAGTGCCGGCTGATTCAGTAAGCATACAAAAAAAATTCAATATATATTCACAATTGGGGGAATTGTAGAGGACAGTGAAGTACGTGGTCTTTTGTAGTACCTTCAATGGCACAGGATGGAGAGTGTTCCTCCGCAGCAACTGTGGCCAGCTCTGGATTCGTTGAATCAGCTTGCCTCGATTCCCTGGTCGGTAAACAAACCTATCCTCGATGTAATTATCAAGGTAAACTTACCCAAAGAATCCGTCAGCCAATCGTCAATTTTTACGATAGGAGCGTCTTACGATTCAATTTTATTTTCACTTCACAGGTCTTCCAAGATGGAGGATCCACAGAATTGAACGTCCCACAACCTCCCTCCGTCCTACCGCCGGTGCCTCGTCTTCAGCAGAATTCTGACAAGACCGAGCGAATAAATATCGCGAAAGCTAGATTAGAATTCAGGCGACGAAAGAGCGAGATGTATTCGCTCTGGTGCGATTTACTCTACCGACTCTCCCTCGCTAATCATGTGAGCACGCATTCTTTATCACTACGGTACTATTGTAGTCTACAAAAGTGCCAATTGGAAAATTGATCTTTATTGTTTTCGCACAGTTCCGAGATAAAACGTTCTGGCTCCCGCACAACATGGACTTCAGAGGTCGAGTATATCCCATACCTCCGCACTTGAATCATCTCGGGTCTGATCTCGCGCGTTCCCTGCTCATTTTTGCTCAGGGAAAGCCTCTGGGAGCCGGAGGACTCGATTGGCTTAAAATTCACGTTATAAACTTAACTGGTTTTAAGAAGCGTGAGCCTGTCAGCGAAAGACTAAAATACGCCGATGAAGTTATGGACAAGATTCTGGATAGTGCGGAAAATCCTCTTACGGTAAATTTGTTATGAAGGAAAAACAATGAAAAGAGAATGTTCCTTTATCAATTTTTTTTTCGTACAATTGAAGGGTCAAATGTGGTGGTCGACTTCGGACCATCCTTGGCAGACTTTGGCAGCTTGCATGGAAGTCGCAAAAGCTCTGAAAGCACCCGATCCGGAGAAATACGTGTGCCACTTTCCGATTCATCAAGACGGTAGTTGCAATGGTCTTCAGCATTACGCGGCGCTCGGTCGCGATCAGATAGGGGCGGAAAATGTTAACTTGCATCCGTCCGACATACCGCAGGATGTTTACAGCTGTGTCGCCGCGATGGTACGTACAGTCCGGAATATCATTAAACTCTCAACCTCAAAATTATGCTGAGAATCTCTTATGAATACGATTTGATAAATGCTTTGCAGGTCGACGAACGACGCGAGAGAGACGCGCAGGCCGGTATAGAGATTGCGGAAGTTTTAAAGGGTTTCGTGGCACGAAAGGTGATAAAACAGACTGTAATGACTACCGTCTACGGCGTAACGAAGTTTGGGGCGAGGTTACAAATTGCCAGGCAATTGAAAGGTAAATTTCCTTAAAAAAAAAGAAAAAACCCGATTATCTGGACTCATTATAATTTACCGCATTATTAAATTCAAATTAGCAGCGACCAATGTGTTCTTTTTTCATATTTGCAGACCTAGACAATTTTCCGCAAGAGCACGTATGGATGGCGAGCTTGTATTTGGTGCAGCAAACTTTCGAGAGCTTGCGAACGATGTTTGGCAGCGCGCGAGAGATTCAGGACTGGCTCACCGAGTGTGCGAGACTAATTTCGATAACTTGCTCCAGAAACGTCGAATGGGTCACGCCCCTGGGAATTCCCATCGTGCAGCCTTATTCAAAATTAGATAAATTGTTGAAGTCTAAAGATTTCGTCGATTTGGGCGAGTGAGTACCGATGCTATTATAATTTTTTCCTTGAAGTCGTCATACTCATTTTGAGAAATAAAAATGTTACTAAAAGTATATCATCGTCGGCGTATACTGAGAGATCTCTGATCGAATGTTTCTGTTTTTTAATTTTTTCACAGCCGACCGAATACGATGAAGCAGAAAAATGCATTTCCACCAAACTTCGTACACTCTTTGGACTCTAGTCACATGATGCTTACAAGCTTGCATTGCGAAAACGCGGGTCTGACTTTCATGTCGGTTCACGATTGTTACTGGACCCACCCGTGTACCGTCGAGCAAATGAATAAAGTAAGTTCACGTCGGCATTTTCATTTGCTTGGACTTCGTTCTTTCGTACATTCTCATCCGATAGAAAATTTATACAGACTCTATGAGTCCTGTTTCTATAACGAAAATATTGTGTTTGCAGATTTGCAGGGAACAGTTCGTTGCACTGCATTCGGAGCCGATTCTCGATGATCTATCGAAATTTTTGGTGGAGCGGTACTGCGCCGACTATGCGTAAGTATTGAAATTACAAATTGCTCCGTGCCGCCGCAAATCGTGCCTCCTTATAACAATTCTGATTCCAAATAAAATTATTTAGTACACCGTGTGATGAAGAGGCGGCACTCCTGAGCCGGTGGAAACTCAAGCTTATCGTTTCCAAAGTGCCGAAGAAGGGTACGTTCAACTTGGACGGAGTACTCAAGTCGGTTTACTTCTTCAGTTGATCTGTCTTGTCTACGGTCATCATCGCCCCATTGTTCATCGACAGAAAGATAACCCAAAGGTTAGTCCTCTTATTATTCGAAATACATTGTTATCGATCAACGCAATCGTCAACGCTAACGAAGCAACCCAATAACCGAACGAATTGCAAGCCATATGTCTCAAATGTTGAAAAAGACAAATTATGCTTCAGTTCCATAAATTCGGTGCCGACGTTTGTGAAAATGTTAATACAACATATTTTATTGTCCTAACTTCAAATCCGGTACCCAAAAAAAATTGCTAACTTGCACTTCTGTTGCAGCAGAAGCTACCTCGAATTAACGACTCGCTTCTGTTGCAGGGACGAATCATCAGTCATCATCAGTAATTATTAAAGACGTGTATTATATCTTTTTAATGATAAGATAAAGTAACGAGTTATACGATTATATCTTCAAACTAAAAACATCTTCGATCCTTCCGAACACATCGCTCAATCATGGGGGGTACAAGTGCGGCACGTTGCCACGGGCGGAACTTCGCAGATGCATCCCATGCATGGTATGTTGCTCACGCGGCTACCAAGCACGTCACCGATTCTCATTGTGAGGTTTCCAAATTTGCACATCATATCTAAAAACAAATATTCGAAAAAAAATCGTCATCACTAGATTCTGCTTTGCCTTGGTAATCGTTGCAATTATAGTCGTATCAAGCTCACCGGGATCTTCGGGTTCGATCGATTCCGTCAGAGGTTTACCGGGTATGACGACGTCATCGTCGGTCTCTAAAAAAATTATGTTATAAATTTGTAAGGGGAGGCTCTCTAAGGGGACCCCTTAGAGATCCCTCAGGTTCTGATTATTCTGTCGCCCTAACGGACCCCAAACCCTCATTATTCAAAATTCCCTCCCATTCCGATCATTGTTCCCTTATTATACTATTCTGGTTCCATTCTGTGCGACCCGGTGAGTTTAACCCTCGCATTACGAGGGCGCAAGGTGTCTGAGACACAACAACCTGCTAGTATAATAATGGATATAAAGCTTATATTATGATAAGAGAAATTGTTGAAAGAGTCCATTCCACTTACGACAGCGATAGCCTGAATTGCAAGAATCTTGCGGTGATTTGTCGTGATCGTAAACGGGAATGCAATTCGCGCGAATCTTTTTAGCCCGGAACAACACGTTCTCGCAGTGACTGGACTTGAGCTTCCTGCAGAATGGTTCGATATTTTGTCCTGAAAAGATAAAGCGATAACAATATTTAAATAAAAACTAAAAAAACATTTATATACACGTATATATTTTTTTCTACCGGTGTATCCTTCGCCGCAGATGCAGTGCATGGGTGGTCCTCCTATAGGCCGGAAGGATTCACCGTCTTTGTAAATTTTTCCGTCGACCACACAAGTCGGACGCTCGTCGTCGTTATCGGCTGTTTGGAAATCCCGTAAATATTTGTCATAAAAATTCACGAAACACTATATAGATTGACGGGTCCGTCTCGCAGAAAATGAGGCTTTGAAATAAAAAAAACTTACAGCAAATTTCGACCGTCGCGCAGCATTCGAACGGTGTTTTCTTCTCGTAGCAATGTTCGGAATTGCCTCGGCGTTCCGGACGTCCGCACAGAGTAGTTTGATTGAAGACACCCGATGCACTGTTTAAAAAAAGAATGTTTGTTAACGAAACTTAAGGCATTCTTTTTTTTAACAACTCAATCGTTATAAACTATCACTTCTTTTATCTTTCAAGCACAACATTATATTTTCAAAAATGTTTCCACCACTGACCCTCGACAAGAGTAATGTACACATGGATCGCTGGACGATCCTCCCACAGGTTCATGGCTTCTGTACTCGTGACCGTCTATATAACAGTGGTCGAGAGGCAAAGTCTTCCAATGACCGCATTCGTATCTAACCGGGCAACAGGAACCGGAGTTTCTGAACATCGGTATACATCCGAGCTCCTCGTAGTACTTTGTCGGACCGTGACAGTTACATTCGTCTAACGAAAAAATCAGATTTGTGAGCATTACTGCATTGCCATTATTATTATTATTATTGTTTTACACAACTATAAGTTCGTTTGATACTCACCGTATGACTCACCGTCCGAAGGGTTGGTGAAAAGAGTTAAAAATACGTAGAGCCCGGCAAGAGCGAGACTAATATCGAAGCTGCGGCTACCCATGGTGAACTATGACTGAATGGCGATGAATAATCGCATGGAGCTTTTCGAGGGGGGACCAGAAACCGAATTTAATGCTTATCGCTAAACTGCCACGTGTTTACACGGGAACCGTGAACTAAGACCTCGATATCATTAAATTTCTGATTTTTCTTACTATGATAATGGAAGCAACGTGTCCCCCGTCGTTGTCGAGAAAATAATTTTACAAGTAGAGAATTCTTAGAACGAGAAAATATACTTAAATCCTAAAATGCTTGAACCAAACATTAATAATGTTTAACGCGGAGAAAAAATAGGGAAGCCAAGGCTGGGCGGTAGGTTGTTGCACATTAACTAAGCGTTAATTATTTTTATCAGAGATTCATTCTCACTACGAGAGTACCTCACTGAGATTTTATTATGCTTTTTTTTATCTTTCTATACATTTTACGTACATTCCAGGGTATACACATTACATCCCTTGAATGCTTTGTGTTTCGTGACGTCGCACTCGTTGTCGGGAAGACGTTGGCACGTCGGTACTGGTGGTACTTCGCAGACACATTTAACGCAAACGGAACTGTAATCCGTTCCCTGATTAAGCTCATCGCCCACTTGCATCGTCATATTGCCGAATTTGCAAATCATATCTGTTAAAAAATAGTGAAAAATTGATTATTATTGAACTGTTTCATTATATCGGTAAACTAAAAAAAAATGACGAGTCTAGCGATAAACTTACTGGGGTCAGTTGACTTCGACGAATTATCAGTCGATGCAATCACAACGTCATCCTTATTTTCTGTGAGATTTCATAAAAAAATTATACCAGTTAATTTACCATTTATGTAAAAAAACACTCAATCATGCTATTGTTAGAGGGCTGATTTGACGAGGCAATAAACATCGTTTTCGTGTTTGCCATTTCCAATAAATTATAAAGCAGCTGGTATTCAAAACTTTCATACTTGTTTGACTTGGCGACTCGCTCAAGCCGCTTTAAGCACAACCTCGGTCGTCGCTTATCTATATTATTATTCGATAACGTTAAACGGAATCAACATAGCGCTAAACGCACTTTTACTCAAATCGTTCCTCTATACAACGTCTCAGTGACTCGCATACTAAATGTAGCAAAGTGCATTCGCAGGCGTTCTGCAATAGTCGGCGGAGCCAAGGGAAACCCAATTACCGAAAATTACCGTCGATTAAATAACCATAGTCTCGGTAAAATCGTGTACATACGACACCGTGAAAATACACTGCAACTCGTCGCGGGTGGCTGAGTGCTGTAGTAAACGGGAGCGCAATTTGCATGAACGTCGGCGGCGTTACGAAACATCGGTGCGCAGTAAGGGTGGTTGGGAGAAGCGCAGAAGGGCTCGATATTCTCGCCTAAAAATAATTGTGAAAAATTAAAGCCGGAAGGGGATATGATGAAAACTTAATCTGCTAGGACCCAATAGTAATTTTGTAAAAATTAATAGTAGAGACCGAAAAAAATATTTACCCTTGTATCCTGGCTGGCAGACACACGACTTGTCCGGTTCTCCTGGTGCCTCGAAGTATTCACCGTCCTTGTACGTCTTACCGTCGACTACACAGGTCGGACGATCCTCCGGGTTTTCGGCTGTTGTCGGTAAACAGAATGCCCGTAGAAATTTAGTTGCCACAAATAATTCCTTACATTCCGGCAATACTCACGACAAACTTCTTCTCCGGGACAACAGCTCAACGGGGACCTCTTACGATAGCAGTCGGGTTTTACGGGACCGAAAAAGCAATCCACCACTGCACAGTTGAAACTCGCCACTCTGCAAAAGAAAAAAAATCGTACGTTTCAATCCCATTCCCATGACAATTATCTCGCTCCGATAAGTAGTTCTTGTGGCACTGACCCCGAGTACCCGCTCGCACAGGAACAGCCAATGTCACAAGGATTTGCATCCTCATCTCTGAGATTCTCGCTGATATTGTACAAGTGACCATTAACGAAACACTTGTCGGCAGGTACGCTCTCCAAAAAATCGCAGTCGTATCTCTCCGCGCATAGAGAGCTAGTATCCGTCATAACAGGTGTGCAACCAAGGGCTTTGTAGTAGGCTAGCGGACCCGGACAGGAGGAATCTTTGAACGGAAGTTCTTTGTGAAAAATCGTCATTCGCCGAATTCTGTTTTGTCCGATGAAACTGGCGATCGTTCATATTTTTTTGTGATACTAAAAAAGCGTTTATGACTCACTTGTTTCAGCGCTGGTGAGGTGAACAAGGTAGAGGCAGAACGCGATAACAGCGAAGCTACTGTTTGAGCGGCCGACAGCCATCGTCGACAGAATCGCGACAAGTTGCATCGTGCAATACCTGTTCGCTTTTATACGAGCGACGATTCTCATACTTCACAGGAGGGGATAGAATGAGCAGCGAGCTCGTCGATCATCCACTGATGATAAGCCTTTATGGCTCGATGAGCTACGAATGAGCTCGGATGACGGGGAAGACATCCAATTTCATTACGTTTAAAATTCCGTTCCAACATCAAGTTTCGGTGTTTCAAGGTGTTTGGATTCGAATGTTAAAATCGCCACATCACATTATTTTTTTAAATCGCATTTATCGTCTTCTTCAAGATCTTCAGGATTTTATTATCCATCGATATCTCTATATTCAGTCACTAGGATACAGCATTGTTTGTAAATTGAGTGAGCTCTAGAAGTTGTCGAATTTTGGGTGCTTGGTGACGTCGCATTCTTCGTCGGAGAGACGTTGGCACGTTGGCACAGGTGGTACCTCGCAGAGGCATTTAACGCAGACGGAACTGTAATCGGTCGCTTGATTGAGCTCCTCGCCGATGCGCATCGTAAGATTTCCAAATTTGCACATCATGTCTGTAATCGTGCGAAATCGATTATGCAAATTAATCGTTAAATCTAATTACCGTTATCTTGTTGCAGAAAAAATAGTACTAATAGTTAGAATAGTTGCCTACTTCCCAAGCCTGGCGAAAGCGTGCGAAAAAAAACTAAAGTGTTAAAAAAGTATTCTTTTCGCACGCCTTGCTAAAAAGCGCCACTTTCGCCACACGTTACAGGCACGAAAATTAGGACTTTTTGTGCACGTGTTACAAAGATAACTTTATATAGATCGAATGGTATTTACCTGGATTCGCTGGCTCATCGGTCGCAGACTTCGCCTCGCCGACCGCATCGGACGTAATTACGGTGTCCTTAACGTTCTCTGGGGTAATTATCGAAAAATTATTAGCCAATTTATCACTCCAAACGATAAAATATCTGCGCACTCGGTAAACATTATCCCCGAGACAAACGCTCCCAACGCTCGTCCCGACAATAATGTTTGATGGCCGTGCGAGTGAAAATTGATCAATTATTCTGTCCACTTACGACATCTCCACGATACGCTGCAGTCGGTTTTCGGTGACTGCGTGTAGTAGTAAGTCGGAACGCAATTTTCACGAACATCGGTGGCATGACGGAGCATCGTTCCGCACATGGTTGACTTGGGACTTACGCAGAAAGGTTCGATGTTCTCGCCTAAAAATAAAACAAATAGAGATATTCGAAGGTACACATATGTACAGTACAGCCTCGATTATCCGGAGCTTATTTACATACCGGTGTATCCCTCGCCGCAATAACATTGCTTTCCCGGTTCTCCTGCTGGCTCGAAGTATTCACCGTCTTTGTAAGTCTTGCCATCGACGAGACAGGTCGGAGGTTCCTTCCCTTCTTCGACTGAAAATTTAGATTTAATTAATCTCCGATATACGAAATCTTTTGAATTATTTTGTCTGCAAAAAATATACGTTTCAAGCAGTACTCACGACAAACTTGGGGACCTGGGCAACAGTTGGTTGCGTTGCGCTTCAAATAGCAACCGGGTTCTGGCCGAGCGAAGCAATCGACTATTGCGCAATTGAAGTTCGCCCTTTTTTATTGGGGAAACAAGGAGTTATCAAAACAGATAATTGGGTATTGTTAACGATCATACAGTCTGGTGAACTTACCCTCTAGGACCTGGCGAGCAGTGACAGCCTACGTCGCAAGGATTCCTGTCCTCGTCTTTGAGCATCTCCCCGATTTCATAAGAGTGGCCGTTCACGAAACACTTGTCCGCCGATAGATCCTTCAGATGATCGCAATTGTATCTCTGCGGGCACTTGTCCCCGGGAGTCTTGAAAACCGGCGTGCATCCGATTTCTTCATAGTACTGCCTCGGACCCGGACAGGAGACATCTTAAATAGAACAATAAAATTATTATTATTGTAAGCCTTTAGCAACAAACTTAATGATTTTTGTTGAAGAAATGAGCGTAACAGTTTATAAGAGAAATGGACATCAATTATTTGAATATATCGGAATTCCCAGGGTATCTTGAAAAACCGGATGTATATAAAATTTCACAATATTGCCACTGCTAAGAATTCGCCCGGCTATGTCTTAAGGCGCAGCGAAACATCGCGATCATCCATACACGTAATATCTTGGAGCTCAAACAAACTTCAGCACGCCATAATAACAATAATAATTCCCATTCGGCTGATGGAAATATTAATGAATTGACTTTGTACAACAAAAATTTGCATAACTCGTTTGATCCTGACCTAAATGTATGTCCTTCTAAAAATGGCGATATACACAAATTTTTTTTAAGAACTAGGTTTTTTAACTGAAAAAGTTTGTTTTTTTCAAATAACGAATTAAGTTGATATTTCAAGATGAAGTAAATAATTTTTAAAAAATTGATATATTGTAATGGGTCAAAATTTGGATACTTTGCTGAGTTTTTAATTATGTTAATAACTATTGGGGCGAGATTGAATACAAAGCTGAACAGAGGAACTCCAAATTACGAATTGTGCGCCTAGTGAAAGTGAAAATTCGACAGAGAATTTAACGACTCACCGACTTCGGCTTTGATGCGAAGAGCAAAACACAGGCAAAGCCCGGTGAGAGCGAGAGTATTATACAAGTTGCGGACAGTCATGGTCATCGAAGTCAGACCCGCGATGTGTTCTCGTTGAGCAACGCGAGCTCCTCTTATACGATCGCCGATATTCGTTCGGAAGTGAGAGGGGGATAAAGGATCCTACGGTGAGGGACGTCGAAGAATGGAAAGACTGTCTAGAGCGGGATTTATTGTGTGACTGAAATACTCATCACGAATATCGCTAAGACAACTCGTGAAAATAAAAAATGTTTTATCTTCGCAAATGCATGAGATATTTTTTCTAAGAAGCTATAGAGGACTCTCAGAGGTCAAGCTTCGATTAAAAACCGTCTATTTTTATTGTGGGGCAATTATTTTCATTGCAGAAATAAGAAACTCGTTATACTAATATGGTGAATCGACTGCTCTTACGGAAAAACGCTGATGAAAAATATCGGTAAAATTATTAACAAGCTGTAATTTTTTTTTTCTAACTACCGGACGTCCAATAGTGTTTTTCCGTCACGGTGCAGCATTCGAGGGCATTATAATATAAATTTTTTTTTTTCATCTCAAGAATAGAAACACCGGTTTTCTCACGAATATGTGTGATTTTGCATTACAAAAAGGCCAGATACACATCTGTTTCCGCAGGATTTTCACATTAGGGATAATGAAACCGAGCGTCATCGACATATCGGTGTAGCATCGGGACATGCGTTCTCGCTCCGTACCGGACGATCGTAAAACATTATGAGGCTAATATACCGACTCTAGTAACAGAAAGACGTAACTAACAAATTACAAGAAATCGATCGCACTAGTTGAGCTTTTATGTTGCTTACCTGTTTATGTGTCTACGCTTTATTTGGGGATAAAGAATCGTTTTATAGCCATAGGAAATTCAGATCTCCGGAGATTTACCCGAAATGCGTGGCTTCCGGTTTGGAAATCTCATTTTTCGACCGGAAGTGACGTCATACCGAAAATACGTGACTGATGGTTTAACATTTTCATTTTTCGACCGGAAGTGATGTAACTTCCGGCTTGAAAATCTCATTTTTGGAAGTCCCCTCAGGAGGACTTAGAATAATCAGGGAATGAAAATGGAGACAAACAAACGAAGAACTTTCCAAAACATACATAAGATAATTGGAAATAGACGCAAATACATTAAGATCTTTATCTCGAATACAGCACGCAGAAGGCAATCACGAAATAATTGCCATTCCCGGAGGTGTGCATTCGATAAAAAGACCGGATAGATAATGTTATAACGCGGAAACTCGAGATCTTTATTCGAGGAGCGTACATTGTCAAGGTCAACTGCTATAACCCCGACATCGGTGCCATCGTATTCCTCAATGTTAACTGCCGATAGTTTAACGGTTCGTCTTCGAGACGCAGATTCTGTTCGGTAAAGCTTGAATAGGGTTAATTACTAGCGACTCGAGAGATTACAGATACCACAAAATATAATTGCCATCATCGAGGGGGCTTACCAGATATGGCATAATTTCTACGGGAAGAAAGTAAACCTTACAGATCGTTGAATTTTTGGTGGTTGACGATGTCACAATCATCATCAGAGTTGTAATGGCAGGTCAGTTCTGGTGATACTTCTTATGTGACTTACGCCCTTCTGTTATTTAGCAGTCGGTGTTGTCGAACTATTATCACTTCGACTGCACTTTACTATCAATTTAAGAACAGCAAACCAACCGTCATCGACGCATCGGAACAGCATCAGGTCAGGCGTTCTCATTTCGCACTGACACTGACTATTTTTTCGGAAAATCGTTGCGATTATTCTGAAGACAGAGATAAGTGTGCTACGGAAGAAGAAAAAAAATAACTCGATGACACATAATCGAAAAGCAGAAATCCTATCGAGCATATAAAGATCTCCTTCGAGAATCAGACAATTGAGAAATGAGTGCCTCGTCCAAGTCGGGAAGAGGATGAAAATACAGGATCAACGGCAGGGTTTGTATGAAACTATAATTTTTATTCCACGAGCGTACATTGCCATGGCCAATTGCTATTTACAATACGGCTTTCTCTTTCGTATACATTTTCTTTACAGATATAGTTCCTACGGTGTTTCGGCTTTGCATACTTATTAACATCAATAACGGAAAACTTGGGGAAAAAAGATTTAAAAAAACACGACTCAGTCACTTAACATGACTTTATCTTATCTTTCGTTTCGTATAAGTCAGGACGTATCAACGACTATGCATGAACGAAAATCTTTGGACAAAACAACGTCTCGTTTTACATGTATAATGTGAACCGTTAATTATAATAACGAACAAAACAACCATTGGTTTCCCGTCTCTTTGACCTTCTACATTTAACGCCTGAGGTTCAAAGTCCCTTACAAAGTGTTGCAGTTTGCCTACCGGATGCGAGCAAAGCTCATTAGTATCAAAGTCAGGTTTCATCGTGTAATCTCCGATCGAATGTGTGAGGTTTTTCATTAGACTTCACCGACGGCAATCTGCCTATCCGTTGTGACGGTCTTCACTGGTAAACATCAACGCGCGTTGCGTGGTAGTTTTCCAATATTAAATCATGAAAATAAAACGTCGGGAGTAAACTCACTCGGAACGTGGGTACTTGTTCATTGACGAGTACTAATACTATTCGTACTATTTTCGATATCGTCCTGATAATTTTAAAGTTACGAGGAACGTCAAACGATCAATTTTTTTACCGACAAACGAAAGATCAACATTATTAATTATTAAGCTTATATAAAATTTTTAAACGTCCACAACAAAAATTAGTTTGTTTACTCGGAGTATAAAATCGTGTAAAACCAACAGGTTTATCCACTGCGGCGGAAGTATATAGCCTGAGGCAGATGCGGCGTATTATCTAATTTACTCTTGTCAATAATTCACCGGATAAATCAACCACATTGGTCGGACCGTGCCAGCGGGAAAACGTTCGACCGTCTAAGGTGCGCGTGGTTCATCACAGAAAGGAAACAACAACAAAAAAAAATAGATTTCACAGATAAGCTTGCCAGCCACTGTACAAGCGACAAAGATTGGTAGGATCCCGTGCTTGCTGTATGAGTCGTTCGACCTGACCGGAGATACTCGATACCAGGCCGTCCTCCGTTCCCTGAAGCTTCTGCTCGATTCTCAGTAAGGCCCTTTCGGCGATCTTGTTCGTCTTCTTGACGCTCGTTTCGCCGGCAGTCTGGTTATTGGTTCGATTACCGTATCGAGAGCCGACGCAACTTTCCTCGGACTTCACCGGCGTTATGGCCCAGGAGAAGAGTGGATCGTAGAGAAGTACTTCGAGCAGCGTTATCAGAGTTTTCCTTCTATCACGCAGCACAGCCACGGTCTCCTCGCAGCTGCGTCGCATCACACCCTCGACCCCGCATATACCCATAGCCGCTTCCATGTCGCGGGTCAGACGGAACGGCACTGTCTCCGGTATCGGCAAAACCTTGCCTTGGGCGAAGGCTATTCCGAAATCTATGTGTATAACTTCGGCCGTTGTCTGATCGATGAGAATGTTGCTGAAGTGCCGGTCACCGAGGCCAAGCATGTATCCGACCATCGAGGTCGTAGCCACGCTCCGCGTGTAAGCCAACCTTCTCTCGAACCACGTCTCCGCCGACGGATACTTCTCCATGAAGAAGTGATGAAACGCGGGATGCAAATTTTTGCAACACTCCAAAAATGCCTTCAACTTGACGTCCGTCGATGATTTATCGACATCGCGTAATTTCACTCTGCACTTCTGTACGCTCCAATCGTCCGGGTAATACTTGGAGTGCAGACCGAGTTTCCCAAGGGTATCGGTGAGGACGTTCGATATCGGTAATGTGTTCTCGCACCATTCCAACACTCCCGATCTCTGCGACAGAGGCACGATCTTGTAAGTCCTTATGTGCAACTTCCTGCGTTTCGTTTCCTTGCTCGCTCTCAGCATCGAGTTCATGACCGTACAGACTTGTTGCATAACCGCGTCCTGTCTGAGATCGTCGCGACCTTTGACCAATTGCTTCCTCGGTATTCCATCGGTACCGACGCATATTACTTTTTTCGGCGCACAAAGTCCGCCCGGAATCTCGAAGCTTGTGCCGTACTCCCTTATGCCGATTACATCGTCGTAATTTCCGTTTGGCCTCACGTGCAGCGTTATCGTCGGCACGAATATGTGCTCGAAGTTTCGAACTCTCATTATAGCTTGATTTCTCGGAATGCTGTGGGGTATGCCGACTTTTTTGGCCTGCGAGTCAGATACGCTGTAATAAGCGAGCATGATAAGAGCGTTCGACAATTGGCACATCTCTTTTATTATCGGACGGATCGTTGACGCAGTGAGTTTCTGTATCAACGATTCCGCCACGACGATACGCCCTTCCGGTTTCTTTTTCTCGCCTTTCTTCTGCGATCCCTTTTCAGCCGGCTGATATTCTTGATCCTTGTACGTATTTTTCAACGCCAGCAATACCGGCAGTGTGTGATGCGGATGTTGCCTGGCGCATCGCTCCATGAGGTCGTTGATTTTCGATGTAAAAGCGTTGACCTCGTTGCTCATGTGCGGCGCAAGTTGGGGCAACAGCGTTATGAACTTGTGAGATGCGATGTTCTGGAGATTTCCTTCTAGAACCTCGTTCAGTTCTCTGCAAAACATGTTATCGAGCCACAACGATATCAGACGAAATATCAGGAGATCATGCCCGTTGTCGTTTTGCAGCGTTGACACATAGTATCGCGTCGCCAGGACGAGATACATTTCCTTCTCTCGTTTTATATCCTCGAGTTCGGCAGCGTCGTTGGTCATCTGCTTCTGATAGGTTACCATCGCTTTCATCTCATCGGTACCTTTGCCCGGCGCAGCTCTACCGCTCCGCGTGTCGTTCTGCAACTTTGAACATTCCACGAGACTCTCGTATTGCGGCGATTTCATAAATTCCATTATCTGCTGGTACTTGGCGTCGGCGAACTGAGCGAGATCAGCCTGGGCGTCGGTCTGGTTCTTGATGTCGTTCGACGAACGCTCGTTTATACTGAAGCTCGTCCTTATCGATTCTTCGTAGTATTTCTTGATAATCGCCTGAGGATTTTCCGACTTCGTTTCGGCCATCCAGTTACCGTAGACTCGCAGAGTGCTGGCGCGCAAGCTCGGATTCAGAGATGTTTTTTTAATCAGATTTCTGAGAAGATAACGGCCGATATCTTGATTGTTGCGTTTCCAGGCTAAAAGGGCCTCTCTGTAGGTCAATTGATCACGCGCTCCGTCAGGTAGACCGTTCATCTTCGTCAGTGTTCCCAGAGAACGCGCGGCTATAGGAAAATATCCTTGCTTCTCGGCGATTTCGGCGATTTCCAAGTGCGTGTGGATCAAGGCACGGCTCATCGTTACCAGTGTGCTACCGGATTTTTTCATACCATACATCACCAGTCTCTGCGACAGAATCGGCTCCACGTACTGGAAGTCGTGAGTGTTGTTGAATTCTTGCTGATACCACGCGTCGAACAACGCGTCGTACTTATCGGGCGCGGTCGTTGCAAATTCCTCGATCTCTCGTAGCAATTGCAATTTTGATAATATCGGATAAACTGTTTGATTGCATTCTGGAAAAATTGTTACGTATTAGTATCTCTTAATTTTCTTAAGTTCACGTTTAAGTTGATTTTCAAAAAAAATTTACCCAAACTCATGTTACGCAGTGACTTCACGATGCTGGCGCGACCATTGTCCACAGCGCTCTTCAGGCTCACTGTATCGCCGTCGCATAGACACTTCAGTGCCCGGTAATGATAAGCGTGGTAATCCTCGCTTTTGACACTCTGCGAACCCGCCGAAGCATCCGCCATGGAATCGGCGACTCGATGGGACTCTACGACGTTCCAATCGGCGAGGCGCCATGCAGCTTCGTACATGAAATCGTCCACGTTCTCCACCTCTTTGTTCACCGTGTTTATCGTGCGTCCGAGAAGATATTGGAGTCCCGACTGTTGCAGAGCGTTCAGCATACCTGTAAAACAAAAATGATTTCATTAACCCTTTATAAGTCACACCTGTATCCCCTTTAGGTGCTACCCTTGCCACGCGTGGCGCCAACTACGCGTCCGTTAGTCTCGTTCCGCTGCGGTTTCGGGCGGTGGGACTTATAAGGGGTTAATAATGACTTAATTAATAATAACACGCTTACCGCGCGTCGCTGTGCTTCCGCAGCTCATATCAACGTCCTGAGCGAGCATAACTTTGTCCCACTGCCTGAGATGAATATAGTGCTGTGTCCTGAAAGACGAGTCGGTCAGATGCGACAATCCGCATCCGTAGATAGAGTCCGGATCGCCTATGTGCAGATAAGCTTCTCTGACGATATCCTGCAGCAATTTACCCGATTCCGGTTTCGATTCGCATATACAATCGATCGCCGACATCCAACTCCCGGGTACTTTGTTCATAAGCAGTCCCGAGTCCCGGAGAATACTCTCGCACCACAGTTCCGCATATAGAACTGATGTGAAGTAGGCCGAGCAGTACTGAGCCGCCTTGGCGATGAGCAGATAATCGAGTGCCAGCGAAGCGTTGTCGATCGACTGTATCCTCATGAAATTAACGACGTTCAGCATGCAGCGCACACACTCGTAGCTCTGTGCGACGTCCCGTTTCATCGAATTATCCGGAGCCATCATGGATTGATCCGTCTCGTTGTTGGATTCGAAAATAAATTCGAAAAATCTATTGATGACGATGGAAACATCGCCGACGAGACTTTCCTCCGTTCGAATTATCAAATTCATGAGTCTCGGCAGCAGAGCCTCGCAGAACTCGAAGCTCAATCGGCAAACAGGCTTCAGGCTCTTCGTGTAAAAATTTACGCAGCAATCGAGCAGTTTGCACGTTACATCGATTATCCATTTCGGATAAGAGTCGTAGCTCGCCGGCATCCATAGATCGACGGTCGGATCTATGCATCGCTCCCAGTTTCCTCGATCTATGTAGATCCCCTCGGACCTCGAGGCTTTCGCTGTCCCAAAGGGATAAACGTGATCGTAGATTCGACTGAATTCCTCGGCGAGCGACTGTTTCGTGAACAATTTTTGTCCAACGGTCGAGGCGAGAACCTCGTAGAGAGCATCGGCGCTGGCTCTTTTCAATTCCACGTTGTTCTCGATAAGATGATCGGCCAATCGACTTATGACCTGCAAGGTCAGCATCGGAATTTCGTCGTTGATATTCTCTCGGCGGTATCCGTTCTCCGGACGAAGAATCATCGTTGTGAGGTCGGCTGGACCAATTTCGCCGAGACACTTCACAGCTTCCAGCGACACATCGGCGTCGCTTGATTTCGTTAGTTGAACGAGTTTGTAGACCAGCCTGTGCAGCGTGCTCACGGCGCAATCTTCGGCGAAACCTCGCAGTCTCTCGAGCTTACTGTACATAGCTCGCAACTCGATTTTTCTTGTCGACAATTGACTCCTCACGTGCGAAAGTCCCGCGAGACTGCAGCTCAATGTCTTCTCGTGCACGGCGTTCAAGAAATGCTCGATCTCGTCCTCCAGACTGTAGACACTGCTCGCTTTGTACTTCAAGCCGTTGTGGACCTGTTTCATCTCCTCGAAGGACTCCTCGTTCGGGAACGAGTCGAGTTTTTTTATCGCGTCACCGAGTATTACATTCTGATCGATTATCAAGAAACGCAGTGTGGACATCGCTCCGGCAACTTTGCCGGCTTTGATAATCGATACCAGCGACGAGACTGTGAAGCTCAGAACTTGCTTTATCTCCGCCGATCTAACCGGCAGAGCACTTTTCAGGAAGAATTGAAAGTAGGTGCAAGCCATTTCAGAAAGTGGCTTGGTTTCTTCCTTTATCAGAGCGAGAAGAGCGTGAGTTATGTCTCTGACAATGTAGAGGGCCATCGGACCGAGGTAAGGGCTCGATAATTCTTCGATAACGATTTTGTAGAAATAAGCGTACTGATGAAAAGCTGTGAGGCTGCAGTCAGTGCCCTTGACCTCGTGGATATTGCAGTTAAGGGTCAGCAATACCTTCTGCAGGAAGCTCGGGTGTCGCCGGACCATATACTCGACGATCGATGAACCGTTGACCGGAAGATCGTCCTCGAGGCAACGAAAGCAACGATTCACAGTCTCGGTGTCGATATTCTGTGGATTCAATTTCGGTAAAAATACACGAAGCTCGAAGAGCATACAGAAGTATTCCTGATCGTGAATCCTCTTCACGAGTTCGACTATCACTTCGGGGAGTTTTTCAATCAGCAAATCGTCGAAATTTCTGAGTCCGCGGAATTCGCCGGCGTTCGAGCGCAAACGATCGTACATCTGTGAGCCGTAGCTCTCGTCCAAAACATCCCCGTTTTTCATCGACAGGAGCAGCGCCGTTATCGAGGGAAAACAACTTTCTATAGTTCTCCCGAATTCGACGTCGAGATTGTTGCACAGGATGTACACGTCATCGAACTCTCGTCTCTTCAATTTTATCATCAGCAGAGTCTCGATGTACTTTCTTGAGAAATCCTCCTGGGACTGGCATTCGACGAGTGTGCATGGAAAATATTGAAGAGTATGATTACCCTCGAACCAGCGGGCGAGAAGGTAGTGCAGATTGATTTCCACCAATCTTCGTTGCTCGTCTTCGTTCCGCGTTACCGAGAGCAGAGCTTTCTTGAGCGTCGTTGTTTCGACCTGTTTTACGCGGGACATCTGTATAGCACCGAACAGGGCTCGACCCTGGAGAAACTCACTGGCGCGTATTATCGCCGCGAATATGTGAACTGCTGTTATCTTTCGCGTCAGCGTTTCATCCACTTTCTCGCTACCCTCGGGCAATTCGTCGGTCACGAATAAATTCGACAATGACGATTCGATTTTCTCGAAGAATTTTAGCTTCCAAGGAACTTCGATGTATCTCGATGAAAATACGACGTAAAGAGCTCGAACGACTTCCAAGCGCACCAGGTAGAAAGGATTACTAACGTAGCCCAGGATGACATCGGTGATAGATGAAGCTTCGGTGGAACTGCGAAGCTGCCATTTCAGCTGTGGATTTAGTCGAATGATTTCGGTCAAGCACTTGACAAAGTCAGCTTGAACGAGTGGCCCGAAAATTGGAATTTCCTCGATAAGTTGTTTGTGGATCTTGCACAAGATCGTCAAGAGATCGTCGACGCTGCGACGAAGTTGCAGAGCCGCTTTGACGAAGTGGGGCAAAACGTTCAATACACCACGTACAGCGGTTTCGTCTTTTCTTCGCGAGGTATAGAGTTGCTTCAGGAATGTCGTAGAAATATCGAGACAATCGTCGCTGGTTGACAGCTGTTTCTCCGACGATCCGAAAGCTTTGAGAACAGTCAGGGCTCGTCGAAGATTCTCGGTGCTTGTTGCCTCGTAGATATCGATCTTCATCATGTTCTTCAAGACTCTAGTCTGCGAGAAGGAAATATCCTCGCCGATCCCGGCGCAGCAGTAATACGTGAGAACTTTGTGAGCGGAATTTTTAACTCGGTCGGAGTCTGACAGTCCGCCAGACGATACCGACCCTTTTCGGTTCATGAACTTTCGCGGGTGGCCGCCGAAGCTTTGGGAATTTTCGTCGTTGACAGGATCTTCGCTGTCGTCGGGTATGAGTTCGTAAATAAATGCGATAAAATCTATGGACGATAGCTCGACGATCATATCCGCAACTTTCCAGTGATATCGCGTGCAGTACAGGACCTCAAGGGCTTCAACGATGGGCACCAGATAAGGGCATTTTACAGTACTCATCGTTAGCAGGGATGCAATCATCTTTTTGAAACTTTGAGTGAATAAATTTACGAGCTTTGATATTTGGTCGTCAGCTCGAACGTTAAATTCTGCGTAATTCGACAAGAATTTTGCCACGACTGTGATTTTGTTTATGAAGATACCGATGTCCTCCTCCGGGGAGCCGTTACTCAGGGAGTCGGTCAGTAAGCAGACCAGCGTCTCCAAAATTGCCGGAACACAGGCGGTCCGAAGTTTCGTCTCGGTCGTTTTCGGTTCCTCTGGCTCGTCGAAAAGATTCCGGCGGAATTCCAGCGCCAAGTGGCATTTCTCGATATCGTTGAGTACCTTCGCCTCGTGGTCGTCGAACAGATCTCGTTCGAGAGCTCTGACTTCTGCGATCTTTCGTCGAATCGGTGAATCGTGAAAATTCTCAGCCTCACGAAATTCTCGCTTGTGACAAGATTTTATCGTGAGACAGGTGAGCAAGTTTGCCAGAGATACCGAGGGTATTTGAGTCGATAATTTTGAAGATGGAATTTCCAGGGTCCAACGAACAAGCGATTCTCTTACAGAAGCTTCGGGTTTTACGGATGTACCACCGGCGTTGGAGAGTTCGGAAGGCATTGGCACGTGGTTGCAAAAATTCAGCAACGTTTCGACGCTGGGGGATGACCATTTTATGGCCTTTGTCAGATAGAGACGCAGGAACGCAGTCGGATTCAAAACGTTGCGATGCTCGATTATCGACTGCAGGAGGCGGTGGCCCCGTTCCACGTTCTGATTCATACTCAGAGCTCTGCAACATAAATTTGTATACGTTAGAATCTTCATTACTTTTAAATATTTTAATCCACGTTGTTTGGCAAATTTACCGTAGCATAGTGTCCCATATCTTTTCCCAACAAACTCTGATGCTTTCGGTTTTTTCGATTTCGTGGATGTATTCCTTCTCAACGCTGATGAGCACGGTGCAAAGTTCGCACAAACTATCCATTATATTTTCATTGTTCAGCGACGCTGTGACGAATTCCGTCACGCTCCTCAAGAATTCAAGGTAATCGCTCGATTTCAAACAATCAGGATATTTTCTCAGCAAGACTGTGAGTATCTGAACAGACGACCACGTATTTTCGAGATCAACGTCCGTCAGCATGTCGATCGGCTTTCGAATTGCCATCGACAGACGCCGACGCTTGTTCGGTTGAGTGTACTCCTCGTCGGCTCTGCTCGGAAATTCCTCCTTCACGTACGACGAATCCCGCATTATTTGTCTGTAAACTGATAAATTTCAGCATTTAAAAAAGTGTTCCGCGGAACGCAAACTTCAATCGAAATTGGTTTAAAAAAAGTTATTACCTTCGCAAGCGAGTTTTAATAAACACGGCGAAAGTTTCTCCGACTTCATGTCTCTGACGATATTCGCGTGTATTCCTCTGATAATGCTTTTCCACAAATCCCAGTCACAAGCGTAAGCCGCATCGTCGTTAGCGTCCACACCGCTGGGATGATGAATCTGTATGAAGAGCAACATCATGTCGTATTTCTCGGGGCATCCCTCCAAAGGGACTATGAGAGGCAAGCATTTTTCACTCAGCTCGCACAACGCTATTCGACTTTCCGTGCCGATTTGCTGACAAACCGCGTACGTCAGTTCGTACACCGGCTTCAGCATCATTCCCTTGTTCGTTTTGGTGTCCCTGAAGATCTGTTCTGAAAGCATTTGTTTCAAACTTACAATGATTCAAAGAATCGTTCGATCAACAACGGCTATGGGTCGCATAGCCATTAAAAGATGAATTCACAGAAGTACCTAGGAAAGGCAGAATTTTCTTGATCTCGAGCAGTAAATGGGACTGCAAACATCCGTACTGTACAGCCATTCTGGCAGTGTTGAGAACGACGCTCTTAAAATAATCAGAGCTGTCTTGATAAATTTTTATGCTCAGCGTTAATATCTTGCTCCACTGTTCTCCGTTAATTTCCATCCTGTAACGCTTGTCCATGAGAACATGATTGACAAGAATGTTTACGTAAACGGCATGAAAACATTCGTAAATTTGTTTTCCCAGTATCTGAAAGATCATGGCCATGAGATCGGCACAGCAGAGAGACATCGTCCTTGTACTGGTCGCAAGGCTAACAGTTTTTGTCATCACGGTACCACAGCTGCTCCGTAAGTGAGCTACTGTGTTGGTTCTCTGAGCCTTGCTTGGAGGTTTGTCTGCTTCCTGCAAATAAATTACACATCCGTGGGTGCAAAAAATGTCGAAATACATTTTTTTTTAATCTTTGAATCCGAGCGGAAAACATTTACATACCGATAAAATTACTCGATGAATAGTGAGCATTATTTCGTTCCATGAAGTAGGACCGTCGAATTTTGTATCTGATACAGCGTTGATCGCTTCGACATATTCTTCGTCCGAGTAAATGTCCAGCATGTCCTGTAGGAAGGTCTGAGAACAACGAAAGAGACAGAGAGGGTAGAAAAAAAGGTGAATCAAGGGAAAAATAAATATATCGGTAGAGTTAAAATACAGAATTTCAGTGAGCAGAGAGGAAGTTATGAAATTACCTTGCGTTCGGTGACTTTTTTGCTGTCGGCGAGGGCAAGAACACCGGCGACTCTCGATAAATAACGTGCCATTTTACGAAAAACAATCGTTGCTCATTCAGTTTTGCGGGCAGATATCGCTGGCGGCGAGCGGCATTTAATTTTTGTTTCCTTACGCCGAACACTTGCCGGTCTGTTCGCGGCGAAAGACGAAGTGACAATCTTGTTCACATGACTAAAGGGTTCAGCGCACTAGAAAACGAAAACGGTTAAGGATAAACCGATAAGTAAAATTTCGTTGGAGAAAATTCATCTAGCTCGTACAATGAAACTACGAGATGAGGTTATCGAATACTGAATTTCACGTCCGTCAACTACGTTCCCGCGGTCGCTGACATAAACCAATAATAAAGGCGCATTTACATATCAGCTGCAAATGGTACTAGCTTCGAGGTTATAGATGAGTTTCAATTTTTACTTTTTTCGTCTGAGTTTACAGACATTACACTTGATGTTGCGCTTTGTATTATTTGAAAGACAGCAAGTTTTTACATTTTGCAATATAACATTAGGACATAATGATCAATTTTTTCGTTGATGATCTCGGTTGGTAAATACCACTTGAAAACAATGGCGGAGGTTTTAATTAGCGAAAAAATTCTAAAAATTTTATCTACGTATTTTCGGTATGAATGTCAGTTTCGGCCGAAATTTGAAATTTTCAAACCGGAAGTGACGTATTTGAGGTATGACGTGACCTTCGGTCGAAAAATGAAATCTTCAAACCGGAAGTGACGTATTTCCGGTGAATGTCCGGAAATCGAAATATTCACTTGCTAAATTGTATAGTTCATAACGAGAGTGCGAAACTTAATACTTCAAAAGTTTACTTACGTATGCAATATATTCAGAGTGAATGAGAAAAATTCCATGGCCATTATTTTATTTTGTGTCTAAAAAAAGCCAGAACACTTTTAAACAGCATTGTTTTGAAACAAGCGATTCGCCGAGATGCGATCGTATAGTGTTATGAAAAAAAGAAGAACGTTGACACTTCGTAAACGTTGATACCTTCCGTGTGCCATGCGTTTTTTTCTCTAATCTCTCATAGCCAAACGCATTGTGAACCATCGCATCCGGCCCCTTTTCAAATTATCATCAATCTAGATCCATTAATAGCATTTCCTCCCCTCAAATATTGTCCATCTCTGAGCTCGGTAGAACCAGTCGGGACACGGTAGCGTTAACATATTGACGCTCCCGCGAGCGTCACGGGATTCTAGCGAAAACCTTCAGCAGATTTCAATTGCCTCGGTGACTTTGTGATCTATCTGGGTGGAAAAAATGGATCAAGTTGTGGAATTCAAGAAGGTCGTCGACCAGTTTAGTCCGATGCTGGACTCCTGGTGGCCTTATGTGATCGGTTTGATCATCGGAATACTCGGAGCCATCAGGTATTCTAGAGATCCGTTTTTCTGCATGTGCACGCTCGAATTTACAAATCGTTGAATTTTCCATCGGACCTGAAGATGCAAAATGTTTAGATCCTACATGGCTGGACCGATGTGTCCCAGCGACGATCGCATCGATGACAAGATCGTTGTCATCACCGGTGCAACGAGCGGTATCGGACGGGAGATTGCTCTCGAATTGGCGCGAAGAGGCGGCCACATGATCCTGGCAGTCAGGGACGTCATTGCGGGTACCAAAGTTGCCGATGAGATAAATGCACTTCCGGGTGGCAAGGCTCAAGTTAAGATCTTGGATCTGTCATCGTTGAAAAGCGTTCGAGACTTTGCTGACAAATTGGGTAAGTTTCGTAAGCGTAATTTGTATTCGTCGCCAAGGATTTATTGCCGAACGTAAACCGGAAGTCGTAAACGGAATGTTAGAGTGAATAACTGAAGCTTCGAATTACCGGTAAAAAAATCTTCCTCTGAACTACATGCATTTTTCGCAGTTCTTTTGATCGAATAAGTTTTGATGATAATTCGAAAAGGATCGATAATTTATAATATGTTTCTTCTAGCGATATTCTAAAACAAATTTTTCACCTATGTAGAAGTAAACGAGATCGATATTCTGGTGAACAACGCGGGTATAGCTTTTCACCCGTACGAAAAGACCGACGAAGGCTTCGAGCTGCATTTCGTTACCAATTACCTTGGTAAATGCAAAGCAGATTTATCAACAACGATTGAAAAGGTCCATTTGCAATAGATAGCAGAATTAATTGTAAGAGAATATTTCGTATCCCAGGCCATTTCTTATTGACGCAACTTCTCCTGCCAAAATTGGAAGCCGCCAAACAGGGAAGAATAATAAATGTTACTGCTCAAGCGCATTGCGCGAGCACGATACACTTGGAGGACTTGAACTTGGAGAACAATTTTACCGCCCGTGAAGCTTTCGGTCAGAGTAAATTGGCTTTGGTTTTGATGACCGTTGCGCTGAGCGACTATCTAAAAGGTGAGCAACGATCGATTAACCCAAAAACGTATTATTCAGTATTCCCCTAACGCAAATTATTTAGGACACAAAAAAAGAAAACTGCATTTTTGTTGCCCTTGTAAATTAGGAACGAAAGTTACCTGCAACGCGGTTAATCCGGGTCTGGTCCGAGGAACTCGACACATGAGAAGTTCTCCAATCGAGCACGGATTCATGATCAAACTAGCGATGTATCCGTGGATGTGGTTGTTGCTGAAGAATCCGATTCAGGGGGCTCAGACCAGCGTTTACGCGGCAGTGACAAAAGCATTGGACAAAACGACTGGAAAGTATTTGAGGTGATCAAATATTATCAAACAAAAATTAAATAATTAGCTCTGCATTAATTCGTTCCACTTAAATTCAACGGAAGTAACGTAATTTTTCGTTTCAGCGATTGCGAGGTAAAGGAACCGTTGATGAACCCTTCTCCCCCTCCGGACTCGATAGTCGCACAGCTTTACGCAAAGTCGATGGCACTCGTCCAACCATACATGCGAGCGACCCAGGCCGAAGCTCATCCAATTCAATTGGGACACGAGACGATCGACGAAGAATCTTAAGACTGTGGCATTCCATCCTTCCAATCGATCTTTCGTGTTCTAAACTCCGTACGCGAATTCCCGCGCGGCGAATGCGGTTATCAAATACATTTTGGTTTTTTTTTGTACACAATTTCGTTTATTTATACCGAAGACGTTTTTAACTCCTCTACATACCATTGGATCATTCGCATCAGCTCGCATTTAACTTGGTCCATTTTTCGCTCGTCATCCACAGCCACTTTGCTGTCTGATCGTTCTTAGCTTCTTCAGATATATCCGCCTCTTTACAGTCGCTGAAAAGTAAAAAACAAACAATATTAGGCCGTAAATTTAGGCACATTCAGTAATACTGTTAGTGCTCACCTGAAATATAAGCCAGTCTTATCTTTCAGTTTGGGATCCAAAGCCGCGTAGAGCACAGTCTGGGCGCCATACATTGGTGTTTTTATAAATATCCAAAAGAAAGGTTTTATGAATATAGTGCTCAAGGTACTGTTGAAAAAGGGCATGTGTCGAGTGATCTCGGTGTCGACGATACCCGGATGAACGGCGTTTACCGTAACTCCTGTTCCTGCATTAAAAAATTGCAGAATATTACAAATTTCACTGTTAATTAAATATCTGCTATACTAAGATATTATGGGTCATAAAGTGCAGACCTTTTAATTTTTTCGCCAATTCTCTTGTGAAAAGAACGTTTGCCAGTTTACTTTGCGAATAAGCTTCTGCAGGGTCGTAGCTTTCTGTGCTATTGAGATCCGTGGTTTTAATTTTACCGCGTAGATGAGCGGTACTTGATACATTAACGATTCTCGAGGGAGCCGAAACTTTCAGCCTGTCCAGCAGTAAATTTGTGAGTAAAAAGTGTCCCATATGATTAACACCCAGCTGAGTCTCTATTCCATCCTTGGTGACGCTTCTGGGACACCGCATAACACCCGCATTGTTCACCAGAATGTCCAGTCTCGAGTGCTCTGTAAACAATAAGATTTTTCATTAATTCAAGACTAAATTTCAAGTTCTACAGCTAACTTATACCTTTCTTAAAAGTCTCTGCGAAATTCCGAATACTTGCCAGCGATGCTAAATCACATGGTCTGCAGTAAACATACTTGTTTCTCGTAGAAAGTACTATCTGCCTGCGAGTCTGCAAAGTTTACACAGATATTCAAAAAAATACGAATTGCAAAGATAACTTTTTTTTTTCAAGCAGTAAAAAAAAATAATTTCAATGCCATTGCCGTACAGTTTCGCATTTGAACATGTCGCGGCATGCCATGACGACTTTCGCTTCCCGTTGTGCCATCGCCAGGGCGACTTCCTTGCCGATACCCGTATTCGCACCGGTGACGATAACAACTTTGTCGGTTAAGTTTTCTTTGCCCGCATAAAGTTCGCCGTTCATTCGATTCCTTAGATAAAAAGAACAGAAAAATAAAGTAATTTAAACACCAATTTTATTACTTTCTTGATAAGAGAGAGCGGAAGCTTTTCGAGGAGGTTATAAATTTGAGGTTAGGTGAATTTTGTAGTGCTTTGTTGAAATATCGTTCGCGAGTTAAACATTACTTTATCACGAAAACAGCTCCGACCAACGAGGCAGCTGCACTCGCGAGCCACACCTGCTTCGGTATCGACCAACGCATTTTTTAACACAAGTAATCTCAAAGATTAGTTAAAAATATTCACGCATTGTTTTCGTCTGCTAGCCGGACGAGCGGGTGAATGAACTCTTGCGCCGACCAATGGGGGTTGAGAACCACGTGCGTCTCAAGGTCACGTTAAGTTTCACTCCTGTCATTGTAGCCGTACAGCCGCACAGCTGATGCTCCGGACAAAATGCTCCAGTTGACGTGTAATATTCAGAATCGTCTTTATTAATTCAGTACCATTTGAGTGAGCCACCCCTTAATTCAACGGCTTTGGATGATAAGCATATGATACTTCGAGACTGCTACCGGCATATTACTTCTTGCGAAAGAGTTTTCAGTAAATATAATTTTTCAAACTGCACTTGTTTCTCGTAACTTTTATCGACGCGATACGACCTTTGGATCGAAATGATCGTACAGAAAGTCTACCGCTTAGTCGGAACGGCGAGAATTTTTCAGAGAGTTGCGGCTCAGCAGATTGTGAATGCAGTGCGTACGGTAAGAGGCTTTGATATAAAAAATTTCCAGACTCCATAAGGGCGAACAGCAAGTAAACAGTAAAGATGTATATATTCTGGCGATGTTTTTCCATTGTTTAAATCGTATTTGAATAACGGAACAAGCAACAATCCGTGTTTTACACCACTTCGACCCCCATGGTCAACTAAATAATGTTTAGCTACATATAAACTATAGAGGAATTTTCTTAGGTCTGGATGAGCAGCTCCTTGCAAAGAAAACTTCCCAGTGGAGCATCCTTTACTTCCTTTGCACTACTGAGCTTGAAGAAACACTCCAATGACACAGCCATCACAGCCAAGGAAGTTCTCATTGCCAAGGCCGATGCCTTGTTCGAGCACGGAGAATATAAACAGATCTACGAGTTGCTGCAAAATTATAGAGTAACTATGAGAATTGTTAATAAATTCTATAACATTTCTTCATATTTTATCTACACAGTAATTAGCACTCCATAACAATGGGGCACAATACAGGGCAGATAAAAATAAAGATATCCTTGAAACAAGAAACATATAAATAACTGCTATTTCTTACTTTTTTTTTCAAGGACAACAAAGATGTAGAAATATTGTGGCGATTAAGCCGAGCTCTGTACAACATGTCCAAAACAGCGAGCGACGCTGAAGCTAAAAAAATGATCTTCGAGGCATACGATCTAGCTGTAAAAGCCTTGGAAATAAAAGAGGACCACTATGCTGTTCACAAGTGGTTCGCCGTTCTCCTGGATGCAAAGAGTTCATACGAGGGCAAAAAAGCACGAATCCGTGAGCTCTACAACGTGAAAAAACACATGCTGGTAATCATCAAAATATCGGACTTATCGTGAAGATAAAGTAGCAAGTCTACGACGATTTTTTTTTTTTCAGAGAGCGGCTGATTTAAATCCCGAGGACGCAACGACTCTGTACATGCTCGGCAATTGGTGTTACCAGGTGTCCGACCTCGCTTGGTACCAGAGGAAGATCGCCGCGGTGATATTCGGCGAGCCACCGAGTGCGGCGTTCGAGGAAGCTCTGGAATTCTTCGAAAGGGCCGAGCGAACTGATCCGAATTTTTACAGTCACAATCTACTCATGCTCGGGAAGACTTGCTTGAAATTGAAAAAAAAGGAAGACGCTGTGAAGTACTTGAAGATGGCCGCGGAATTCGCGGCGAAAAACGACGACGACCTCGAAGCTAAGCAAGAAGCTACGAAGCTACTCGCGAGTATGTAAACTTTCTGCCGTCGCTGCTCCGTTCTATCGCCAATTATACCAGGTGAAGGAAGTTATCTGATTCAGTATCGATATCATCAACTATATACATATATTTTTTTAAATATTTTTATATACACTTATTATATTTTGTACGAACTGTTATCCTTAGAATAATAGACTGACTCTTAACAATAATGGTATTAAACACACGCCAAAGGCATTAGAACAATTTCTCCCGCAAATATAATATTTACAGTACGGTTCGGCAGCGACTAGACGACCTGTTAGCGATCGAGGTCGTGCTCGCTGTCGAAGTCGAAGCCAATATGCGACAGATTTCTTTTCGTTCTTCTGCGACTTTGTCTGCGATATTCTCGCGGTTGTACCTCCGGGTACATAGGATACTGAAGCCTCAGAGGCTCCTGATGGACGTAATTTTCCGGGGCGAAATGATTTACGTTCATGAAAAATTGTAGATTTTGCATGTTTCCTTGATTAGCGGTGGGGTGGTGAACATTGTTTATTCTTCCTTCTTGAGCACTTTGTATCGCTCGGATGTGATGATTGTTGACCAACACTGGCTGGACGCACAGTTCGTGGCCACAGGGGCAAGGATATTGAATCATTTGCAGCGGCCCGTCTCTAATGTAGACTGGCGGCTGCAGTCTCACCGGGTCGAGTGGATGTTGCCTGGGACGAGCGTGCGGCATTTCCTGATGAATTGTAGTGCCTATAAGTGTCCTACAAATAATAATAATAATAATTGTAAATTAATAAAATTTCCAATGTAACTACTATTCACGTGATTACGATTTGAATATTCTTCTGTTGAAAACAATTTGACGACAAAATAAATTGCCAAGCAAAATATTTTTCAAGAACTACAAAAATCAGCAGAAATATTGTAATGGCTTATTTTCAAAGTTCCGATACTTACAAATAAAAGTTGGAGGTCCTTGATTTCGGAGTTCCCTTCGCTTCTTGGTTCTTCGCTTCAGGAGGTTTTTCGCAAGAGTGATAGCTTTCGTTTGCGAGGAGTGTCCTTTTATAGGAGAGCTGACCTGTAATCTTCGATGCGTGGAGGAGGGATCGGCAATTTGTCGACGCATTAACTCATCAGCGGATTTGTTGAATATTTTTCCGAACGACTGGTCAACCCCCACTGGCTACCTGAAATTTTATGACCAAAAAGTTTCCACGACCGCTCGACCAATAATCCGATCTTTTGTTTTCGACATTTCTGGCATCAAGGCATGCAACCAAAACTTTCATAAAAAATACAAATGTATAAGATACTGTTTATTGGTTTGCGACGAAGAAGAGAGAAAAATACATTTCGCTTAGTACATATATACGAGTATAATTTATCGGCGCTGTCTTTATTTTTTAAATTTCTTTTTAAATAAATAATAATTTACTTGGTAATTCTAACAAAACGAGACACTGGGAATTAACTTAAACCTAAATTTCTCTCGTTCTTGTAAATATTAATATCTATAAATCTTACGTACTATCCACTTTATATATTTCTATTTGTATATAGTATGTATAATTTCAAGTCATTCGTCGAAAGTCTTATCGCTATTATTGTACACCCTAGTGTCATGTTAATTCTACGGTCACGGTTCAAGTGCGCCACGTCATTCTCTTTAAAGTACATAGCCATAGGTCGTACATCGAGTTACAATAGTTAATTAATGTTCCAGCGGTTCTAGCCCGTTCAGAATAATGGTTGAAAAAATGTTTGCACAGACCTTCGCAACGCAATCGATATTAATCGAAAATGTAAAAACGATAATTTTTTTTTATACTTGTTGCGTCTCACGTAACGGGACAAACGCCTTTTTTCCTCACTACTACGCCGGAGGTGCCTCGCGCTATGCCCAATTCGATGCTCCAGGTACTCCTTCGGCGGGCAGGGGTCGATTTTTAAATAGTCTCGCGATCAATCTGGTAACGATCACATTAATCGCGGGGAATTGCATTATTTGCACGTGTATTCCTCAGTGCGCTCGGTGCACGTGTCGCAGTGGACCCTACAGCACCAGTGAAACTTGCATCTGCACTGCCAGGTTCTCGTGAATTGATGAGTGTTGTAGCCCCGTCCGCAGCACATCAGGTCACAGCCGTCCGTACCTGCATTTATCAAAGAAACTTAAAGAAAACATTCATTGATAATTTTTTTGTTATATATGACGATAGTCGACAGAAGATATTTTTTAAATTCCATTCGAAGCTCACCTTTACTCGTCCGATTGCACGATCGACCCTGCGTGCCGAGACTGCCCTGCGCGAGATCGGGCTCGCAGTAATTCGGCGATGCCTCTAGAAAAACGAGCTCGCTTCTCTTGGGAATCCTCTTCTGACTCATTCCCGGACCACCGCTCACTTTTGTTCTCTTCAGAACCAGATGAGGCCTTCGCTGTTTAACCGATTTCTTCAGGGGTCTTCGGTCGCTTCGCGAATTCGAGAAGTCCAGAGGCGAACCCTGAGACTTTGCGTCGTTGCCCAGAATCGGTACGATCTCCATAGAGGACGAGTGCGTTAGGAAATCCGTGGCCTATTTTTTTTGAAAAAAAAATAATATTAAAAAATAGTGCAGATTTGATAGTCAGTGATTAGATTAGGTCATTGCGGTTTAAACTCGTATCGAGTAACTTTTGCGCAACTCGATTGCACCTCGAGTGCTTTTTTTTGTTCCAGGGTTCAACGCGAGTAAAATTACATAGCGAGAAGCTTGTAAAAGTACTCTGACGAATGTGTTTTTGTACACTGTATACCTGAATCGTGGGTGGTGGCGGTGGCGTTATAGCCATAACCGGTCGGGCTCGGTAATATTTCTTCATGAGTGCATCGCCGATCTGTCGAAAGCTCGGCAAAGTTCTCCAGCACGTTCTCACAGTGCAGGAACCGGAAACACCGTGGCACTTGCATTCGGTTTGCAACAGGGCCTTTACTATCTGAAAAACGAGATAAAAAAAATGATATATGTCGTAAAAAAAAAGGATACCGCGGTGAGACAACGTCGAAACTCGAGTACACTAGTTCACCTGCGCATACCCAATTTCCCTATACAAACATAAATATATACATATATACATATACCGTTGGGATGCAGAAAGAAAAAGAAATTAAAAAGTAAGCATGAGAGACTCGATCGTGTATGCGTCTTATGTAAATCTTCGTCGGACGACGGGAGTAACTCTCGAGTTCTCGTAAATCGTGACTCGGCGCCGCAAACGCGAAAGGAAATAAGAAGAAGAAAAATTAATAAAAAAAAATGTAAGAAGAAACGAGCATTGCAGAAGTAGAGAGACCGAGAGGAAGAGATCCAGGTTGCACCGGTCCCGGTGAGTCTCTCGATGGCGAACCTTCTGCCCGGTCCAAGCAAAGGTAAAATACCGACAATGAGAGCGCGTCAATGTCTCTGTCGAATTGGTGCTCTCGATTCTCGTACGTTCGTAATAAGGAGGGTCGTAAAATTTGTCAGTGCGAAAAAAAACAAATTCTCTTCCTCTCTCTTCGAAGATCTTAAAGAAATATATTTGTCGGATACACGAGCCCGGGCCGCAAGCCATTCGGTTTAATGTGCATTTACAAAGCAGAAGCCTGGGGTAACATGGACCATTTTGTATCAATTTTTCGCGTTAAATAAAAGGAGTCTCGCCTCAAATGCGCTTTCATACCGACAGGGCTTTTGGGCTTTCTATAGAATTTATTCAATAAGGCCCATGGGAGTCCAATTAGCCTGAAACTTTCTGCCACTCCTCCCTTAAGGGGAAGATCGCGCTAATTGAACCGTTTATTAACATTATTGTGCGAATTTTCTCAAAGATATTATTATAAATGACTTGCTGGTATTACGAGGTCGTTACTTCCTTGCAGGTACCTAGCGAACTTTCATGCGCCCTTTCGGCGGAAGGACAATGAACCGTGGCATCCACCCTCTCTCGAGAACAGAATTCTCTCAAAAACGACATGGACTGCGAGGGGTGATTGGCTTGGCTTTATTGGCTAATAAATCAGTTATCGGTAAACAGCGCCGTTTCGTCCAGGGAATCGTTCATGAGTGAGAGATAATATCCCACAAGTTTGCCCGAAGCCTATTATCCGGCATATAGACGTCTCGTTATTGATTCCAAGTGCCTCGTTAACTCGAGTTACTCAACGAAGCCGGAAATCGCCGATTAAAGTTACTTTTTTTTTCATTCAACTAAAAATTATTCTGACAATTATTTTGAGCGGCTACTCCAAAAGTTAGTCATGTGTGCGAGCAAAGAAGAAATGATTTTATTTACAACGTGCCCAACTGTCGATTAATTCTCAGCTTCGCGTATCGGCTATCGGACAACCCACGAATTTTTCATTATTCTCGATTCGATCGTGCAGAAGGCAATATGTATAATAGATATACACAGTGCGCACAGTGCGGAGGCCGGAATAGCCGGGACATTTCGCATTTAATCGTGAAACCTATACTTTACGTACAGAGAGTGCCCTGGCGATGGAGGCGCACACGCTCTCTCGCACCCGTATTTACAAGCAGTACAAGTTGTAACCGATCTCGATAGAGAGATAGATATCCACCCGTGGGCTCGGCCTGTCCGCGACGTTACCTATCCCGTTACCTGTTATTACCCCGACGTCGACGGGGGATCGATTTACAGCATAATTCGAGGAAATCGGCACGAGCGTAACGAATCGTTATTAATGCCCATAGACATGCATGCGCTGGCCCCGAGTTCGCATAAAGCAACGTATCGGTACCTGCTACAGGTAGTACAACGTATTGCAGATACACAGTATCGCCGACCCACGTACACGTGTATTTGTGTCTTCGATACAAAATAAAATGGCAAATACTCGGGTTTACCGATTGCGAGCGATATTCCGGAGCGGGTTGATTAATTTGTTTGGACTCTGTTCGACCGGTCGGATTAATTGAGTTAGCCGATCGCTGACAGCGGCTATTCAATTAAGCGTATCGGCTGGATTACGAGCGGCTCTGCTTTGACCGTTTGATGTTAATATATACATATATATATATAGATTTATGTATATACGTATACGAGTGTCCGCGGGCATGATTTCTCACCTTTCTTCCAGCCTTGTTGTTGTGAAGATTCATGAGACTTCGCGCGTCACCCTCGACCTCCCTCGCGTCCAGAAACCTACGCGCGAATCTGTATGAACATCGGGAATTCATAATTAATTAAGGACACTACGAGATGACCGTCTCGTCAGACGGGACGAATTAATTTGAATTTTGCTTCACCTCATTCCGTAAGTTACGTCGGCGCTGCAGCCACCCCACTCCCAACCGTTCGGCGGCAACTCCTTTCTCGTCCTGCGAAAATAATTGCCGATTAAGAATAAGATCCGCAGCTGATAGCGAGAATTACCAATATTTTATTATTGGCTTTTAATTATCAGAGTGTAATTAATAAAACAATAAATCTTACCGTACAGCAGGCTCGCAGCCACAGGCTGTGATGTTACCCCGACTGCAAGCTGCGGTAATCGCGTACGTCACACCGGCCGAGCTTATCGCGTACGTGAAAGCTGCTTCCCTGCTACCTGCGAACAAGGAAAAGAGAAAGTTCTTTTAGCAACTGTCGCATATATGATCCATACGTGTCTTATGGACTGCCGATTTTTTTTTACGTGTTTGTCATTAATTCTTTATTCCACTGCAGCGGACCATTTTAAACATTGTTCTTAAGTAGTCTCCACGGATATAAAATTTTGATGAAAGCCATCAAAATGTTCTCGTACGACCGTACATGTTTAACGAGTGTCTCTAAGGACGTTAATTTTTCTTACACGGGAAAACTTTCGCATGAACTCGAGAACCAAGCCCCGAGGACTTGCGGTGCCCACACTCGGTTGCACCGGACGGTGCGCGGTGCGAGCCGAGAGAGCGCGGGCGCGGGCAGTTTCTGTCATATTAATTTACAGCCGCGCTCTCGCGGCCCCGGCTAAGCGTGAGCACAATTAATTACCCGCGGAGAGCTTTCAGCTCGTTTGCCGTGCGAGATGAGTTACCGTTGCGCCTTCGAATCTTTCTTTTCTTCTCTTTCTTACATTCGTTTTTCGACCTCCTCCCATTCTGTCGTTCGTCTCGCTCCCACGCGAGAGAAAACTTCACTCGTACCCACGAGCGCCATCCGATCGGCTGCCTCGGTCCCTCACCGCGAAGGGGGAGGAATCGAAGAAAATGCACGATGACGATGCGCATCTCGCCTTTGCCTCGCCTCCTCGAAGCCAATCTCCCGCATTACGAAGTAAAAGGTGCCCCTGCGTTAAGCAGTTTCTTATATTCGACTCTGAATGTTTTGTCGATCGAAATAGTACATTACTCCACGAGTTAGAAAAAGTGTTTCGCACGAGGGATGTACGAAATTTTTCATCACAAGGTGCGAAAATGGCGGTTCTACGCACGCGAAGCGGGCGGAAAAGTGGCCATTTCCGCACCGAGTGATGAAAAATAATTTTTAAAACCCATTCACAGTTGCCCGCCCAGTATCGAGTGTAGGTATAGATCCAGAGCATATGAGATTGACGCCCCGAACTCAATAATTCACACTCGCCGAGTGCATAACTGTATGCACATTTGCGGAGCAGGATCGATCGAGTTCTGCACGGTAAAGTTGACCGAGTAGGTGCAACGTTTGTCTCGGAAGTTGCGTCAAATCGATCGGTTTCATCGTGCAACTTTGCTTGCCCGCCGTACTAGCCCGAGAGCGCAATGCAGAAAGATATCGATATCGCTGTGCGATCGGTTGCCTGATTTATAAGACGACCGGCGATAGCTATCTCCCGCGCTCGTCCTCGGTGTGTCGCAATGGAGCCGATTTATGTAGCACGCGACATTCTGCCGCGTGCAGGACTTTGCATCGCCCGAACGTATCTTCGAAACGGATTTCTTCTTTTCTTCTAACACTCTCGGTGCCTACGTGCAGCCTTAGCGTGCGGTTGCTGCACGATGTCACGGCAGAGAGAATATTCCAGTGTCCTGCAGCCTGCTGTCCAGAAAACTCGAGTGAAGAAAAAGACTCCCATCAACGGTTTATTTTTTCTGCAGTACGGACTGCGTTTTGGGCATGATCGACGATTGTTTCGTCATCAGCAGTTAGTACTTTATTTAACGTACAGCCGACTGTCGTCCTTTTACGGTTCCGCTTTGTGCGTGGAGTCGCATATGTGAAAGCGAGTGACTCGGACCTCGAGTATGACGAGTCGGTTCTCTCCCGAGAGAAAGAGGAGACTGACTTCCTGTGCGTGGCGTTCATCCCATACGCCTTTCGGTATTCTCCCGTGAGAGAGTCGCACGCGAAGCGCGCGCGCCTGTGTCCACCGCAAGTTCTCCAAAGCCGGATGAATTAATGCCGAGTGTTTATGTCAATGGTCGGCAGGGCTCACATCTATTTAGCGTCGGAAGACACTGCCCCGGAGAGCCTGTAACAGATAAAATTTATAGTTTCGTCGCGAGCGGCTTCGCGCACAAGTACGCTGGAACATACACACGGTGTATATTGTATCGGGAGTGTGTACAAGGCTGACGCTTATACAGGCGGATGGGCGCTTTATGGCCCAGCGCGATCCTCTCGCGGGGCTTTCCATAAATTCATTTCAGCTGTAAATTGCCGCGGAGCGTGCCAAATGAGAGCCGCTTCCATATTAGGCTCGGTAGGCTTTGCCTTCGGGGCGATCGCCGGACAGTTTGCGCTACGGTATGTAAAACCATCCCGCCGAGTTGTACGACAACGAGATCGCGATCTATTTTAATACCGTGTTTTAATATCCATCTTCTCGTACGGATCTTCGACGATTAATGGAATTTATGGTTATTTTACAATATTTCAATTAAAAAAGGAAAGATTGAAAAAAGATCAAAAAAATAATCTGGATCATCGTGGTCGAATAAAGTTTGTCAAATGTACAAATGAGTTCGACGAAAGAAATGTGACAGGGAGGCAAAATATTGCAGAGCGATTCGCCGTACTTCTGCGTATCCATTTTTCATGCTTCTTCATGATATGAATTGTAAATCTCGGCGGTCGGTTAAGTACTTTAGATGGCGAAAGCGAGGAGGGTGCGCATGAAAAGGCAAGAGACCCTCGCGGCGCTCACGGTAAATCAACACTATACCGCACGTACATATTTTCTCCTCAATTATTTTTTTCTTATTTTAAATCCTTCCTCATGCACCATCAGAGGTTCTCAATATCTGTAACGAAGCTATGAGAGAGCCGGGCATCGGTGGTAACACCATCGCCTCGTCACTGTCCGTTTTCACCGCATGTCTTCGGCAGGTGAGCGCTTGTACTTTGAAATAAAATTGCCACGTCGTTGATCAAGTCGTCCTGCTAATTGGCCGATGCCGAAGGGCATTCACACTTCTCGTCAGCTCGCCGACATTGATTTCGCGTGATAGCGCATTTTGCTGAATTTTTTTTTCAGTGCATTCGGACACATGAAAGAAAGAAAAAAAAAACGAAGAGATAGACAGAATGCTCTCCGGCGAACGGTCTGGTGCGACCAGAAATACGATCCTTCCCGACGATTCTCCTGGTCGTTGGTCACGACGAGTTACACTTTCTCGGGACGATGATAAAACACTCGGGCGAGAGCGAGGGAAGGTGACGAGACTAGGAACTTCATCTCGCGCGATAAAATTCCAACTGCCGGGAGCAGCGGGCCCGCAAAAGCCGGAAGAGTCGGGAGATACGTTGTTTCTTCTTTCCTTTTCCTCGAGCGCCGGACACCCTTATATCCGTTTACATCCCGCTCGCGTGGATCTCGGATGACTCGGCTTACAGTCTTAATTTTATTCCACCTTGACGAAAAATAAAGTAAAATAAGAATAAAACGTATCAGAATGTGTAAGGCATTACGACGTTTCTATGGACAAGATTGTTTCTCGATAGGCAACATTATTGCGAAGAAAATAACGTGCTTCGATACGGATGAGTTCGTGTCGCATTCGGGATGAAGACGAGAGAGGATCGGTCGCATTTACGACTCCGCGGACTCGAAGCACCGGGGGAAAGAAATGGACAAAAAGTTAAGTGCATTAGGCGATCGTGGGCAGTTCGACGAGGGAACGAAATATATCTTCGCTGCTGTGCAGAGATTACGCGTTTTACGGCGCAAATAAAAATACACATATACGCATGTCCTCCCGAGAGATTACTCCTTTTTTTCATTACTTATATTTGATTGCGATATACGAGCTGGTTTCTGTATGATTAGTACGATAAACGCGTTTATCGTAAATTCAACGGAGGTCGTATTAAACGACAACAGGTGGACGACAATCTCTTAGCGGAGGCCACACAGGAGGAGTTTTATATCACTCCTGAGGGAGTGGGGGCAATCCGGATCGTCCGAAGAAAAATCATGTTTCTTTCGTCTTTGTCCCGTTGTTCGAATATCGTCGGACAATTATTTTTTTTTCTTTGATCATGCCCGATGCAAAAAAGTGGGAAGAGAAAACTACTGGATGTTTATGGTTGCTCAAACAGAGGTAATGCAGATGAATCATATTAGCCCCGCAGATCGCGGGATACCGAGTTCGACCTCGCACTGCTTCATTGCGTCATCGGAACGGAAGATGCGCATTAGCTACGATCCTCTGCTCGGTAATCCGATATGTTTATCTAGGCTCGAGCTCACGTGCGGTCGATCGTATTCCATAAGTGGATACCGGCGTGAAATATTGATTTAATTAACCACTCCTCATGGCCGTGAGATCCCAGTGGGAATAAAGCGTGCGGAGGGAAAAATCGGGAGAAATATCGAGGGAAGAAAATACCAGAATTAAAAAAAAAGAGGAACGAGTTGCACGGTATATTGCATATACGCTACCGAGTTTCGTTCGCTCGCAATAAATTCGATTCTGCTCTAAGAGGTGTGAGTAACGAGGAGCAATAACCACGGCAATAATTAAGTGTTCCCGGTGTGGGACCATTTGTCCCGATGGCCATTAACCGAGCAGCCACACAGCTCAGCTTCGACGTTGCACTCTATAGTGATACCGCCTGAACATGCATCGCCCAGCAGCTGGCAAGAGCGTAGGATGAAAGGGATTCCTCTCGTTTCCGTCGGGGGATAATTATCCTTAATCTTCTTTTTTCCTAAAATTAATAAACAAATAAATTAGTAAGTAAATAAATAAAGAACAAAATAAATGAGACTATAGCACAATCAATTCATTGGTACCATTTCATTCAATTCCACAGGAATTGATGTTCGAGCTACTGCCACGTAAAATTTTTCGAGCCTGGATCGCCCGCGGTATCTTCCTTGCAGCAACGACACTTTTATTTTCTTTATTTTTTTTTTATTTTTTCGTGTTTTCTATCTTCCTCCACCTTCGCGGGGATTCTTGTAACATCGAATTCCTTAGAGTGGTGGGCGGGCGACATAGCGAACAAACGAAGGAGTTGAACGGGCGGTATATATAAGGTCCCTCGTAGTACGAGGGGACAATGAGATCCGGGGTTATCGGGAGAAACGAGCGTGTCGCGGAATGAAACAACGTTACGACGCGTGTTGAGCGTTCACACCGTTTTTTCTACACCCCCTTCACCCCGACATCTTGTATTCGACGATGTACGACAAGATCTTTATTTCGCCGTGCGGATGTTTCGAGAGAAGAAAAATGTATCCTTTAACCCCGCGACGGGGAAGAACCTCGGGAGGGACACGCGGAGGCTGCGCGCGTTTCGAGCGTCTGTGAGGTCTCTCAGAGACGAGGTCGGAGGTCAATTCGCAAAGTACAGCCTGTCGGTCCTCGCGCTTCGGGGCCAAACGCTACAGTGATTGGCCCCTCACGGCTACCAATTTTCTCTCTTTCGGAAATAATCTTCATACGTTCTTGTTTTGAATTAGTCATTGCAAAACGTACAGTCATTTAATAAGGAAAAAAATGTCTTCAAAAATTTAATTTTTAATTAAAAAATTTAGAAACCATAAATTTGGATTTCCGGAGATTTGCCGAAAATTTAACGATTTCACATCGGTGACCTATCCATCCGTCATTCTTCGCCAATCGCATTCGTAGATACTGCCCGGCCACTTAGAAATCCATTTCATATGCGACGAAAACCATCCTGTCAAAATAATAGTCCATGGGATGGAATTTTGTATGTTAGAAATACCATGTATTCATTATATTAATTCCGCGCATGTCTCTAGTTGAAAAATTATCGGTATTTGATGATGGTTTATATATTTTAAAGATTTCATGTGTATACTCAGGTTTTTTTTCATGTGTGATTTATTGTTGAACTTGCCGGTGAATGAGCTATGCAGCACGGTATACAGCAGTAGTACAAAGCTTGTACAGAGGCAGAGATGGAGGCGGGTTACGTACGACGAGGACGAGTGTGCAGAAAATACCTTCGGCCTGCATGCTCTCTCTCGTAGGTGCCGTCGTATATATACGGCGAACAGAGTTGCATCGCTCGTAAGAAACCCAACTCATCAACGGGGCCTCGGGGCCGCCTCTCGACCACCTTAACGAGAGAGTCCTCGGGGAGCCCGAGGAGGCTTCGAGTCAAAGGAGAAAGACCGAGGGGGCAATGCGGTAATTAATAATCCTTAGCCAACTCTAAATCAAATTAAATGACAGTTCGGTAGCCGCGTCGGCGCTTCGAACAACTACGATTTTACGATCGAACTATATTACTACTCGGGCTAAAAATATGCCTATACGTTTTCGTTTCGTGGAATGTGGTTCAGGTTGTTTTTGTGCACTGATTAAAAAAAAGTAATCAAAAAAGCGTTTGTTCCATTCTATGGGCAACATTTTCTAATGGCTAAATTTTAGAGCTCGTGGAATGAAAATTTGTATGAAAACGGGCGTCGCTAAATTATGGACAATAAATATTTAACGATAGAACTAAAACAGGGCATTATAAAGCTTGGCATTTAATGCGTTCGGTTTATTCAGGAGAGAGCTCGGGAGAGCTAATTATAGCGATCCGGATCTACTTAACCAGTTCGCGACTCATTGTCTCGTTCACCGGGACAACATGAGAGAGGGAATATAAATCTCTGAGCAAGAAGACCATGAGAGAGGGAGACAGAGCAAGAAGAAATAAAGAAATCAGCACGACCGCACGTGTGTACACGATCCGGAATTTCACCGTTCTGTTTCTCCCTCCGATTCTCTCTGCCTCTCGAATCAGATAGTCGAACAATTAACCAATTACTATAATTAAGACACACTCGGTCCACTTAGCATTTGTACGAAACCCGGCTGAGCGTCGTTGAATTTGCATTCGAATCTGCTCGGCTCGTTTCCCGTCGTTCGTTTTTTTTTTCTCAATTATTTTTTTTATACACCAAGAGAGCCTCACGGTTGTTCTTAACGATGCATCTCTCGCGTGGATGGCGAAATCGATTTCTTCGAATTCGTTCGCTTCCCATCCCGAGCAGACCGTTTCTCTCTTCTCCACGGTGCTCGATCGAGAATCGCGATTAAACTTTCAAGGATTGTCTTCATTAAGCCATTAATTGTCCTCCCACGCGAATCGCCGAGTGATCGATTATTTTTCGTTTGTCAACGGCGACGTTTCTCGGTCGAGAGGATTGAATGATAATTTGTGAGGTGCTTGGCTAGTTTTATCGTCTAGTTATTCGTCACCTTTACGACAGGTGCGAAGCTCGAGCTCGGTTGTCGCGGACCACCGAGCCACAGCGCACAATACTTCGCGAGCGGTTTACACGTGTTACCGAGCAGCCGGGAGAGTCCAGAGCCTACGCACGATCGGCAGGGGGTTGTCTCGCTCTCGCGCTTATGGCAAGATCTACGACTCTACCTCGTTTACATCGTTCGATACGCTCGCCGAATGCGTGCCACTCTGGCGAGCTTTGGCGCACAGCTTCGCGATTAAACGACGAAACGACCAGGCTGAAGATCACTCGGAACTCCGTGTATACAGATAAATGAAAATCACGCGTTAAAAATTCCCGCGGGTACTTTACGGTCCTTTCACCGATTTCTCTTTTCAGAGCTGCTGAATCTACGATTTGTTTACAATTACACCCAATGGATTAACCTTCCAGATCGTCGTATATCCTCGTGACAATTATTTCAAGCAATTTTCCTCATTCATTCCGAACGGCGAGGCAAACCTGTTCGCGAGAGCATCGCGAACATCCGACGACCCTCGTTTATCCGGACAAGTTACAGGCCAACTATGCTAGTAAATTCGGCAGACGACGAATACTAATAATCCTTTAACGAAATCCATGAGCGTATCTACGAACGACTAGCCCGTATGGATGAACAATTTTTTGTCTCAACGTTTCGTCGAGCTTCTTTATGGATCATGTAAATTTTCAGGTTTAACCACCGTCCTCCCCCTTCCGCGTCTCATTGACAAGCACCGCACGAAACCATATTCCTTCCTCTCGATGTCCCGCTTCTTTTTTTTTCGTCGTTGATATTTTCCCCGGAATACATTCCCTCGATCATCGATGCCTACGTCTTAATAAGGATATCGGCCGAGACCCTCGTCTGAAATTCATCCTCATCCGGGGTCTCCCTTCCCCGATCGGTCTCCCCTTCGTCCAGTCATTATCGATGAGCTCCGGTGATTCTCATCTTGTTAGCCGTTTTCACAAGCGAGTTAACATCCGTGCAATGTACACGGATGAATGATGCCCGGGCTTGTATGCACTTCGTTGTACAGCCGCAGGGACAAAACTTATATACCCGGTGATATATTAATTTATTGACTAGTTGCGTTTGATACTTTATGCGCGAAATGCGCGAGGAGAGGAGAGAGAAGAACGGGTGCCCGGGAGAAGAGCTATCTTCCGTCGAAGCCCCCGGGGATCGACTACCGTCGCCATGGTCCCCTCGGCGCTATAACTCAATCCCGCGTTGCCGGAGGATCTTCGCTCAGCGCGAAGGACCGAGAGAATCGCCTTTGGCTCTTCCTTCTTAGTTTTCTCATTTTCTTCCTCTTCTTAATCTTCTTTTTGCTTCTTCTTGTTCATCGACGACCGGGCGCGAGCCATCGCCCTCTTGTCGATGACCGGCTTCGACGTGATATCGATACTCTTCTCCACTCATCTTTTCTCTTTTCCTCTTGCTCGCACGCTTTTTTTTTCAATCTCGCTCTCTATCTCTCGCAACGATATGCTTCGATATTATAACTGAGAGTCTTGTATCCGATAACGAGACGCTCTCTCCGCGGACAAGTTGTAAATGGAAATCGTCCTCGTAGCCGCGGATGCAGTAGTGCTCCGTCCGGCATGTTTCGATCCCACGGGACCGGCGTGTGTCGAGCGGGGGGGGGGGGGGGGGGGGTGCGTTGCGTGGAAACAAGTCGGACACGGTGAGTGCGTATCGACTGCTCAGGAGCGAAAAGACACGAGTCCTACGGTAAAGTATACGGGTTCGTGTCTTTTCGTTCGTTACCAAATGATATCGGGTACGAACGAGAAGAATTCTTCATTCTCGTAAAAAAAAAAAAATGGAGAAAGAATTAAGTGAATATGTATGTGTCGAAGCAGCAAAGTCTTTGGAGGCAATTTCCCATCGGGACTATAAATCCCTTGGATGTCTCGATGAAACTGCAGGAGAGCTCGAACCGGAGAATCGCGAGCTCAACAGGTACGGTCCAACACCGAGCGGGCTTGTGATAGGTTTATCGGGACGCTGAAGAGTTATCCGGTGGCAGAAGAGTCGATAGATCGTAGGAGATACAATTCGACGTTTTCGTCTTGCGATTTTCTATGGTGTCGGTAATTGCGGGATGGCGAGGAGGCGAAGTGGAGAGGAGACGCTCCGAACGACAGGGAGGGCTCACAGTCTCGCGCGCCTCCGATCTCCTGTCCGTTCTTCCCGCTCGTACGAGGGCACCGAACAAATTAGCGATGAGATAAAGTCGACAGAGACAGATCGGTTCGTGGGACAAGCGGCACCTCGCGATACAATTATCCCGGTCTCCGGAGGTGTGCGCTGGGTATCGATGCGCATAGAGTAGACTTCCTCGTAAGTTCAGTTCAGTTCTCCTCCATTATAGTTTCATTACTTTTATCTATTCTTCGTCTTGTCGTTCTATTCTTGTTTCTTCCGTACCTAAAAACAAATGCATGATGAGAAAGAAAGAATTGCGAGTATCAAAATGAAAAGTTAACATTCCCTATTATTGGTAATAATTGGCGCTGGATTGCCGCGACCTAAGAAGAAATGAAGATCACACTAATGGCTCTAGAGGAGGTGCGTGGAAAAAAATTTCATCACTATCGAATTCACTTTAACTTAAGGGAGACTAAACTGTAACACGTTTCGAGTGCGTCCGGGCTCGTCATCTTTGCGCGCATATAGACACGAGTTTCGCGCGAAATGAGTAAGCGCGTCCCGGAATACCGAACCGCGTATTATAGTGTGTAATGCATTGGACACGACCGAGAGAGGCATTGAATATTCATAGGGTGCAGGGGGGGGGGGGGGGCTGTTCCCCCTCGTCGCGAGAGGCACAACGTTTCATTACGCTCGTTTCGCCTCGCGATAAAGATGCGCGAACGTGGGGTGAGAGGGACGGCCACGCGTATGTGCGTACGCCGCGGTGGTTCGCAGCGCCGTGAGCCGCTTCTCACTTATCGCCACGACAAATGTCCTGCCGTGACGTACCAGAGGATCTTTCGGCTCCTTTTTTTTTTTTTTTTACTCGAACATTCGTACTGCCCAGCGCTCAAAAATGTTGCCTTCACGATCGTCGCACTCGCTCGACTGCCGTGCGATAAAGCGAAATTCATTGCGCTCCGGGCGATAGTGTGGCGGCGAGATCTAGATAATTCGATTAATCGCGTCGCTTTATTATATTATCGGATATTGCATATAAATTTATACGTTATGTGTTACTCTTGAGCGGCACGCACTTGTTGTAAATTCCATCGTGTCCTTAATCACTCATACACATAGCTCGCGGATCAAAATCAGTAGGGAGGAGAAAAATCGACGATAGCTGCCGGGGTAGACGGGACTCTGGAGGCCTACTTGATTAATGATCCCGAACGATTTTAATACGCGGCTATTTATTTATCTAATACGATCGAAATGTCGAGTCGCAGCTGGGATAGAGATCTCTCGCTGGCACGGTACGAGCGATGCAATTAAGGTACAAGCTTGCATATCAATGGCAAAAAAGGATTATCGAGTGGGAACCAAGGAAGATCCGCTCAAGGAGGTTGGGATTTTATTCAAGTTTTTCAACCCTCAAAAAAAAAAAAATCTTGTCTTTCCATTTAGGGAAATATAAAAAATAAACGATTAAAGGCATTAAAAAAAAATCACGATCGTGTATTGGTAATTGATTCGTTCTTACGCGGATTCCCGAGTGCTGTAGACTGTGTGCCGCCTCGCGAAATAGCAAGTAGGTGTATCGGCGCACCGAGTGTGGGCCAATCCAGTTATATGAGACGGATAAGATGTCGCGTCGAAATTGGAGGATGAAAGAATAAAGAAAAAAAATACGGTTATCCAGATGGGAGGAGCCGAAGCGAGGGAGGCCTCGGAAATATATTTTTTTTATTACTTTTTTTAATCGCCGCGACGAATTGATAAGTCGAGAGAAACATTAGCGCGGACAACGACGTCGATGACGTTATCCGTTCGGAGGCCGCACCAACGGTCCCGAGCTCTGTTCTGGCAACGGGACACCAGATCTCTGTCTGGGCTTATCTACCGAACGTCCCGTAGGTCCAAATTATTTCTTAATATATTCAAAGTCGTTTTTGTTTATTTTTTATAAAAAATAAAATAAAAAATACTAAATGATAATGAGATGATTGAGTCACGCAGATCGTATAAAATAAAATCCAAGATTTTTCTCACACACTAATTCAAACTGTAGAATCGAAAAATAATTAGGCAAAACTAAATATTGGAATAGTAAAATCATAAAGAAAATAACTAAAAGAATTTGCATTCGGAGCTCTAAGAAGTCAGCCAAAAAATTAACATCGAATAAAAAGACGGCGCGAAAGTAATTACTATCGTTGAATGATAGACCCATTTTATTTTATTATTGCCATTAAAATAAAAAGAGGAAGCCCGAGTCCGCATGAGATACGCGATCTGTCTCGGGCCGGGAGCCCCACGCGACTTTCTATATAAGTTTCTATCGCAAGATAACCGTTAATTAAATACACGATCGAGAAACGATTGAATTAATAAGAAATAATGTTAATCGACGCGGCGAGCCGCTGCCGTGTCTCTAATTATATACAGACTGATTCAGATTCGATAGTTGTCACGTCGAAATTCTCGTATATCTCGTTCGCGTCGGAACGGTGAATCGATGTGAACGGTGTTGATCGATCTCTATATACCTACACCTGTAGCCCACGTAATGCGTTCTCTTAATTACCCTAATTCATTTGGACTATTAGAGAGGATCGCCGCCCACGCGACTTTCAAAATTCTCCCCGATATCGTTCCCCCCCTCTCGCAAACGCCCCTCAGCCTACGAAATTATTCTAATTTATGCATCGTCGCTGTTCGTGAATCATCGACCGAGAACTCTCGTCGTTAATTCAGACTCGACGAGGAATTCTTCCGATCTCTTTAACAAGATGTGTTTGAGCGCGAGAAACCCTGAGGACCCGATTTGGTAGCCATGGACAGGTACCAGAAGACGAGTCAATGCAGAACGGACATTAAAAGACCGTATGTAAATTTTCCACGACTTTATAAAATTAAACGAAAAAAAAAATGCTATGTAATTCAGTCATTATCGCGGTCGCTATAAAAAAATCATGGCAAAAAATCACGCCTCTCACGTTTCGAAAAGTAAGCTTCATACTTAAAAATGAACTGTGACGCATATCCGTAATTCTCGTATACCATTTAAGAAATACGGCCTTCCACTCGCTTGCAATTTTCCAAAACTCTGTACGCGTCGAAACAACCTTGCGCTCCGACCGAATAATTAGCCACCGACCACGAGATAATCGTAACTCGGTTCATACTTCAAAGATTATAATAAAAGTGACGTTAACATATCACCTGTTTAAAGTTACCGAATTCATACCGATCGGGCACGACATCCGAATATAACGAAGCGTGTTTAATCGAGTGTTTAATTCGCCTCTGTCGGTCCCGCGATGACTCCTGCGCGAGAGGAATAATAATATCGGCTACGCGTATAATTCGAGCGATTTAAGTGCATGCGAATATTATTACAGTATGCCTCGAAGAGATGCCGCCACTGCATTATGTTTATATTGCTTGTGCCTCTGTGTGCATGCGTGTGCGAGAGCTCACGAGAACCGCCCGCGGTACACTCGGTGTATAGAGATCGTAGAGTGTAGTATATCGGCGCACTTAGCTCCGACATGTCGAGCGGCCCCGTTAATTTCACTAATTAAGTTAGCGAGACCGACTGCCCCCTTCGCTTATAAGCGTTATTTATACTTTTTCTTTATTCCTCCAGTTCCTTCTCCCTCCCTCAACCCATCGTATATTAATTTATCCTCATCCTCTTTTTTCGTTGTTTTTTTTTTACCCGAGAGAGATACTTCCTTCGACAGACGGAGTATTATATAGGTCCGCGGTAAACCGCTCGGCTTTTCTCCTGCAGCGAATATATTCATAAGTGCACGAGATCGACGCACGATTTCTCCTCTATCCTGGAAATAACTCGAAGCCTGGTAACGTCCTGCGAGGCTGCAATGAGGTACTTTACTTTGCTCTAAGCCTCTCGCGCGGAGATTCCTGCGTACAGAAAAAAAAATAAACAAAAATGAAACGGTTTATAGCATAAAATAATAAGTGAATGAAATCGTGCGTGTCCGTGCCTCACGGTTGCGTGCGTGCGGTAAATCACTTTGCGTTTAGCGAGACGCGAAGGGGGTGAGATAAGGGCTTGCACATCGATTTTTTTTTAACTGGAGGTTTCGTCTCTCGCGCACGCCTAATCCTCGTCCTGATCATGAGAAATCGCCGGTGACTAACAGCTTACCGAAAGACCGTACCCCGCTCGTTTCGCCTTTTCGTTTTTTTTTTGTTGTTTTGTCCGTTCGACTTGGCCGGTGCCTGCTTGGCTTGTCAGTCCCTTCTCTTTCGTTTACGTATGCACGAACAACTAGCCACCGGGGGATTTAGCGGAAACTGATGAGGGCATACTTAATGCTCGACATGACAAATACGTGTGTTTAACGATATTTATGCGATCGGATCACGTCAGCTTCTGCTCACAGCATCCGGATTATCTCCTCCTTAAAAGAATTGTGGCTAGTCGCCGATATTTGCTTTGATAGTTTCTTTCTCTCGTTTTTTTCTTCCTTTCATTTTTGTATCGATTTTATAAAGATATCGCTGCGTTCATACTAACCGGAACTCGTCGGCGCGACGTTATTACTTTTTTTACTGAAAAAAAAAACTATAAATATTTCACCAAAAATTCCAACATGGTTGAAAGTCTTCCACTAACCATTGAGGGGACAACCGTACATTTTTCACGTGTCGGGGATAAAAAAAATTCCTTTCCTTCCGACCGCGTCACTTTCGCACGATATTAAGTTCCTGCCGGAACGCGCGGCGTCCCGTGGAGATGTTGAGGTTGAAAAATGAGAGAAAAAGAAAACGAAGAAGCAACAATGCCGAGGAGAAAGAGTATAGCACGAGGAAGAAGAAAGAAGCCCGTGGGCGTCAAAGTATCTATGTTTCTACGTGTCCTCTTTCGCGGCTCGGGCGGCGAGCTGCCCGGAGGCCCGAATGGCCTCTCTTTCGCCAAGGGAACGAGCATAGAAGCTGGCGCGGCTCGTAAGAACGAAGAGGATTCTCACATGTCGAGCATAAGTTACGCGCGTATTATGCGCCGCTCTTCTGCTCCCGAGGAAGCGCATACAAAACGGTAACACGAGAACCGGACCTCTCGCGCGATTCACGCGTCGTGTAGGTACCTTAACTACCTACGCTACAATATAACTTCGCACTCGCTCTCTTCCTATCCATGTATAGCCCGAAAATGTAAAACAAAAATTAAGTCCGACTTTCCACCAACAAAAACGCAAAGGTCTAGGGAAAATCCACGAAACATAATCTAGAAGAGAATCCCTTATTTATCTATATTATTATTCTCCATTCTATTTTTTATTACGATTATTTTTCGCCGAATAAATTTGCTCTTTGGGACCCATCGAGAAATGGACTTGGAAAAAAATTCCGAGGCCTCCGGCTAATTGCTTTCTCAGAGACGAGCCTGCGACGTTGCAAGTGTCTGAAGTACCGCCGATCTCCCTCACATGGTAAAACAGAAAAATCCAAAAAATAAAAGAATGAAACCAAAACCTAAAAACCGGAGGGAAACATCGCATAAAATAAATGTAACATACTACAAGAATTTATTCCACGAACCCCCTCGACGGCCGTGCTTGTTTCGCTGACCGAGCAAGTACCCGTGTGTGTGCCGCGCTCGAGTAAAATTTTATCGTCGAACGAGATCATCCAAAGACAGGGAACAAATTGGCTCTTCGAAGCATGTTTTCCAGTCAGGTTTCGTGTCTCTTTTCTCGCGAATGTCACGGTAAAAAGTGTGTCAGTTTCACGACGTATTTCCATTGGTAACGAGCTTCTTGGATCTCACTGACGCGTTCGCTTGGCAATTCGCATTCGGTTTGCGCGCTGCTGAAGCACAGTGTACGGCGGTTTGTACGGTAGCCAGATTCTTATATTTCCATGCAGCGCGGCTTGCAGAAGTACTCGGTCGAGGCAGTAACGACGATACGAGCATCTTTAATCCATTAGCGCGGAGCGACCGAAGGAGCTTTTTTTCCATGGTGTGGACAGGGCGTATGCTCCTTATGTATGTATCGCGGCTGTTACAGCATATACGGCTACTTGAAGCTATATGCGCGCCGGCGGCGGCGGCGAGTGCGTTTCAACACCGCAAAAGGTGATGCTGGAATTTAAACGAAGGGGTCTCGACGAGGCCGCCGTACCTCGGGCTCCGGGTGTGTATGCGCGCCGATATAGCTTCTCCGATTCTCACTCTTTTATCCTTAAGGGCATGTGAAATGCCGCGATCGGTAACAAATCACCTTCCCCATTTTCTCCGAGACTCTCAATATTTCCGTTGAAAGTAAATTGTCCATGAACATGATACCCGATACGGATATCGGGTGAAAAAAAAATGGCCCATTACTTTGTGTGAACTTTAATTCGCAAGAACTAAGCAATATTGAGGAGAGCTGTTTTAGCCTGATGGGACGATAATCTTCCTGGTAACTCGTAGCAGCCCGAAAATAAAGCAACGACAAAATATCCCACACGACGATCGGTCTCAGTGTCCAAGCAGCCAATCCCCGAAGAGCTCGCCACAAAATGGAAATTCGACGAAACAAACCGCGTCCTCGCAGCACGACCGAATTACTTTTACGAGCCTTCGGACGAGCAGGTCTCTTCCCTTCGGTTTCCCTTTTGGAACGGTATGGTGTACGCCACTCGAATGAACCGATGATAAACTCATCGAAGTGGCCCAAAGGCCCCGACGACGCGAGAGAAAGAGGTCTCGAGAATTTTTTATTATCTCAACGATTATTACACCCGAGGCTTTTGAGGGTCGCGGGGCCTTACGGCACGTTTTTCTCTCTCCCACTCGGGGCTCCTCGAACTCCGTTCCGACTCGTTTCGTGTCAGCAAACGACTTCGTCATTGTTGCATCCTGCGTTGAATATCGGTACTTAATTATACGATATCGGGCTGTAAAGAGCAAGAGAGAGAGAGAGTGTGAGAGACACCGCATGATATACTTTTGAAAAAGGCATCCGGAATTTTTGTAAATCGATACTTAAATTAACTGTGCCTCCGGTGAGCCGTTATACACAGCAAGGGTTCCACCGAGAGGCGGAGTAAGACGAAATGGATGTTGCACATAAAAGAGAGAACTGGTGCTGCTGCCGGTCTCGGATCTTATACGATGTGCACTGTGCACCCGCGTGACGAAGGATTCCGATCGTACGCCACAGGGCGCTCACCCCGAATCTTCCCCCCCGGCGTTATTTATCCTCGGGCCATAGCTATTCGGTTATAATATTCTTCTCGACACCGGAGTGTCGGCTTTAATTTAATTTTTTTAAATCCGTGTGAGTGATGTACTCTGTTGTATCGTGGAAAAAAATTCTTACTCCACGTTCGATCTATGTGTTCCGTCGTAGATTGTTGTTTCGTTCGGTTGAAAACCTGTGGGTACTTTTTTTTAATTAAAAAAAATGAAAATTGACTCACCCACTACGACAACGTGACCGAAAACTTGATCGTTCGCCACGTGAGAGCAATTCCATCGATGATGCCTGAACTGGTGTCTGCACTCGCGCAATCCAAGCTCGGCACCCTCGCCGACGGCGGGCATAGCGTGGGGCGCTTTTCTGCACTGCTCACGTTGACTCTTCGCCAGACCGGGGATGCGACTGCAAACCGCAGCTCCTACCACTACTGCACCGACCATCCTGTAATAACGATAATCCATTAAAAATCCACAATCTTTCATTTCAGTTTCAAACATACTGCAACGACATTTCAGACATGTTCGATCGTTTATTTTGCATTTGCAATAACTTTTCACCTAAAAACAAAAATATGAAATAAACACCGTAAGGAGTTTAAATATGCAGTAGTACAGTGGATGGGGTGAGAGCGAGGCAAAACGAAAACCCACAAAAAATTGGTAAAGAAAATAATCCGTTTTGCCCCGCTCTCCTCCAGTTCTATAGCGAGAAGTCTCAATCGATGTTCATCGGATGTTGAGTTCTCGTGAGCAGATTCGGGAGACAGTTGGAGCCGGAGGATTGAGTATCTGCGGTGGCCTCTCGAGACGAAAAAAAGCGTCATCGGTCGCCGCAGGGTGAGAATGGCGAAAAACGCCCGCGTGCCACGGGGGAACGAGAAAGCAAGAGGAAGCCGAGAAAGGAGAGAGAGGCGGAAGATACGGATCCCGGGAAGGTAAGGAGACGAGAGAAGAGTCGGATTTCTGAGAAGCATGAAATTGCAACGATTACGCCGCGACCCGGGGCGAGTTATTTGCATTGGAATGCATCTCTCGCGCGAGCCCGCGAACGCCTTCGTCCCGAAACTCACCACGTGAGATAATCTACTGGGTGTCCTGACGAACGTGAGAACCACGAAAAATAATTCACGTTGCGGCGTTTAACGCGTGAGTGGGACAAAGCTGAAAAAATTTCGCGCTCACTCTCTCTCCCTCTCGCCCCCTCTTTCCCTGCCCCTCGTGAATATTATCTCTTGATCCGCGAGCGTGTAACTTCTTTTTCTCTCCTTCGTCCGCACACTCCCGAGCCTCCGTTCTTCTCTCTCCCTGTCGCTTGTTTTATCGCCGTTTTGTTTTATTTCAACACCGGAGAGCCCGGAGCCCCCGAGGGCTCGTATACGTGGGATCAAGATATTATTTTCACGGGGAATCCTGCGCGCAGGCCAGATTTCCTCCGTTCGCCCTCTCGCCGCGGACACATGACAAGCATCTCGCGCGATCAGGTTGAACGGCTCATTGCAGTCTTTTTTTTGCCACATAGACGAGCTCTATCGCGTAATTCTAGGGGACATTTTAATGATTATCGACCAGGTTCTTTTTATCAAAAATTTATACAAAGCATGTAGGTGACAGCGGAGCAAAACGCACCCGTGTCGTACATTTGCGATAAGACTTTTTTTGTACGCCCCTCGAAAAATTGGTACAATGGTCTGTTTTGCCCCGTTCTTCACTGCAACTCTTGTGACTGCAACTGCAGCCTTTGTTATTGTCAGGCGATCTGGATACAGGTGCACTTAGAAGCGTCACGTCTTAAGCATCATTCTCAGTGGACGTAACCACCGGACCAATTGGAACGAGAGTGTTGCCCGCGTGGCTTCTGTTGCACACGCTCTTCGTAGGTGCAACGTCGTCGGAAATAGAGGCGTGAAATCCTCTCGGCCATCTCGCCGGGGTGTGCAAACTACGTTTAATTATAGGCTGGACACGAGAGTCACTTGTTATTTCGATTAGACACACTTAACTAAACCATTACGTCGCCCGGAGCTCATCGGTCGCGACTCCTTCGACTCGCACCGCATGGACATATATAGTCATGCACATGTGCACGTAAACTATGTAAAACTGTCCGACGGGACAGTGACGGCGGCGACTACACTCCATCCAAGAGAGACACGGTAATTATTCATTTACTTTTCTCGCACATGGCGTAATTATGAGCGCTAATACCCCATCGGTTCGACGCCGCCGGGGCACGACATCCTGGCAGATTTTTACTTTTCTTTTTCCTCGAGAGAGAAATGATCCAAACTGACTCTGACGCGGAGACTCGAGCGGCGCGCCCGCACGTCAGTGTTTTGCTACAAATTTTATTGCTTCCAATTTAGATGATCGGCTTCGATAAAATACCAAATGATAATTATACAGGTGAGTGAAGGGATCGGAATGCGCCGAGCACTGGCAATCTCTCTCTCCCTTTATCTCTCTGCTGTGCGAGCCGAGCTCCCGACGTTGGAGGGGTCGTAACCAAGTTAGAACAAGGGATTTATGCATGTGATCGGAAGCGGTGCGCACCTTGGCATTAAGCTCATAATGTATAACATTACAGCATCCACGTACGAAGGGGGCCTAATGGCGAGTCATTTGCAGCCGAGGTTCTATAGCGTCTCGAAGTGTACCGGGCGTAAACTCCGTGGTACTGTGTTACACTGGCGTTGGTACTCTCGTGTGTCCGCACCAAACGAACCGACCGTCCGAGTTTCGCTTTCGGACAGATACGCAATATTATCGACCAGATAGTCTCGTTCCTTGTTCCATTTCAATTATCACCGTGGTCGATGAAAAGGTTCGTACGTTCCAAGTCAGTACCAAGTTTCTACGTGCCAAGGTCTGTAAGCATTTTTTAATTGAAAAAAAAAAATGGAAATCATGTTAAAAAAGTGTTTTTGCATGATCGCTGACTGCGGCACTTCGACAGAGTGTAGCGGAGTTCTATTATACGGAATAATGCGAATGGACACGGTACAATGTGGAAATTGCCGTCGGGCCACTATGATCCATGAAAAATTGGCGGATCGAGGAAAATTATCGGCTTGGCCTGCCGCTCGTCGATTTACATAATACCTTCGTGATAAGCTACTGTTAAGACACGACTGTAATACTCTCGGGGTTTCGCTCGACTGTCTGAGTCTATCTCCCCTTCGGCACTGTTTCGCTGTAGGTGCATGTTATTTCTTGTTGGAATAAGAAAAGTGTTGGGCGCCAGCGCCCTCGGACTCGTCGACGCCCCTTTGTGCGCCGTCTTGCTTCCAACCTCCGCTATCTTTTCCTCTTTTACACCGACTTTTATTATATACCTGAAAACACCTTTTCTTCCCTCATTCGATTCTCCCCGATGTTCCCTCCGACAGCCTTGGCGGCGGCACTTCAAGGTACACGACCCACCCAGGTATTCATCACTCTTCGACAATAATGTACTTTTTACCTGCGCACACATATTTCACCGCAATATACGCTGGACCGAACACTCGCTAATAGCTCTCCCCCCGGCTATATTATATATTCAACCGATTTAACGATCGTTGCGTCCCATTGGATCTCAAAGGAAACATTCGTGACCGGATATTTCCTCGAACGGTTCGTCGGCGAAAAATTCGGGCCGCAGACGCACTTCGCAGTAAACTAATTCATTGACTTGGCCCGTTGGGTTGGGCTCGCGTGAAATCTACCTTGCGGTTGACCACCGGTCAATGAGTGTGCAGACCCGGGATTGCCGTTTTTGTTACGAATAGTGGGATGGCGATACAGGTAGAAAAACCGATAGCTCGCAGGTATGGGTAAAGCCGCACAGTGATTGACCGTCCTAACCCTCCCGTACGAATTTATTGCTCACGCAACGGAGTTTCGAGAAAAATTCGGAGAAAATTCAGGGTACGTGTTACATCTCTGAGGTACATGTTCGATTTTTTTTACAGATTTTTCTGCGACGTACTTGTAGAAAAATAAAATAAAAATGGTATTTGTCTCGACTGCTGATCGAAGAACTAGTAAGACATCACGATCGGAATGGACACAGTTGTTTGCCTCCTAGTCCAGAATTTCATTGGCTGACTCATTGCCGAGTAAAAAAATAAGAGCAAAATTATGCCTCTGAAGATCGAGCAATGCCGCAGTTATGGATCACATGTTTTATCGATCCACGATCTAACGAGGGCTGACGATCCCCATCTCGGCTTGACACGGATCCTTTCAGATGTTCACCGGAGAGTCGGTGAGCGCGCCTCACCAATGGAAGAGAATAAGAGGACGAAGAAGCATTACCCTTTATTCCTGACCCTCAAACTTCTATTTATTTCTTTTCCCACGACACGGGTGCGCGACACAAATCCCCCCGGATAATCCTGACGTCTCGGTGTCACGGCTGCTCCTGATCGAGATGACGCGAGTCTTTCTACTGGGTAGCTTTAGCCGACGCGTCGATGATATCTTCCTGTTGGTTTACACAGTCCGGCACAGTGATTGGCAACTCAAGCCGCTAGCTGGAATCAGCAATTGTTACAGTTTAGTCTCGTTAGATCCAAAGCCACTTCCTGTAAGGACTGCCAATCGCTGGTCGGTGGCCAATAATTGTATTATATGTGGCTACAGTTGTATCTCTAAATGTTATCCTAGACGCCGCAGGACTCGCAGGACAGAAATAACTCTCCCAGGAGGTAACTGTAAATCAATGATAATCCTAACCGGTCTCATTTTATACGAACATACGAGTTCGAGACACCCACTGCTATGCTAGAGTTTTAAAAAAACCTGATCGAGCAACAAAGTACATAAAAATATCGAATTTTGGCCTCTATTTTATCTTCACTACACCTACGGAGAGTATTTGTTTTTGCTAAAATAAATTTTGCCCGTTATTTGAATATAGAATTTATGAGTTTTGTTTTTATTAAAATGATTTTTTTTTTTCAGGAATCAATCGTTTTTTGTTTGTTTTTGGTTGAGTGCACTCTAAAAATTGATCCGAGGAAACCTTTCGCGAAAGGAACTTTGGAGTGTTCGGTATAAAATTATCGTGTATATTGGTCCGGCCAAAAAGATGCTTGTGCGTGCGGGCTGAAGCTCCGGTGGCGTGTCGACGGGGAACACCACTTCAGATCCGGCCAGGAACGTGGCGAACACTCGCACATCCAGAGTCTTTAATGGACGACGTTTCGAGAGATCGCGAGGGCGCGAAGGATTCTCCCGGCGAACGCCCAGAAGTCGATGCTTCGCGAGAGGACATTCATCACGAGGCCAATCTCTCCGCGGGCACTAGAGAGGAGAGCACTGCCGCGTGTGAGTCCGCTGGTCGGCGTGCGGGATGTAACCAGTAGCCCGATTAACGTAGAGGGTCAGATGGACCCTTGTAATTACAGAGTTCTCGCCACGTACTTATCGCGTCGGTTGAAGCCAGCATCCTGCAACGAACGAACTTTATCCCGAGGCAATGGAGATCTTCTCTATCTTATTTTTTTAATCTCCTCGAACGAGTAGGAGAAAACGACGTTTAATCGAAATTACACGTCGTTATAGAAAAAATCTCCACTCCTCCGAGATATTTAATTTTAGTAAATTAATTAAAAAAATTATCTGGCGTATTTAATATCGAGATGGAAGAAAAACAAGAAATTTCTTAAAGTGCAAAAGTTAAAGCTCGCATGCACGTAATATTGATAGATCGGATTATCGGAAACGACTTACGCAAATGGAATCTAAACGGACGCCTGTTTTTCAGCTTAATAAGGTGTAATACAAAAACTAACTGATATTAATACGTGGCCCGAGCACATCTCGCGTGTCTTCCGCTAATGATAAGGGACGTAACAGGAAAAAAATAACAAAATGTCGAGGATTTTTAAGTAAAAATCTTGGAGTAAATTGCACGTCTGCCGTTTCCGAACGATCGAGGGAATAAGAAGAAGAAGAAGAAGAGGAGGAGGCAGAAGGAAAAGGCGCGTCGTCGCCACGCGAGAGAGTTTCATCATCATCGCATCGCTAAACGATCCGTTCAACCGCCACCAGAGTCATGAATCATCCCCTTATCTAGCAAGAAGATGCACGACTACCGATCCCGGCCTCTTGATACTGCAAAGAGAGCTTCTCACCAGCAGGCAGCACCTCTCTGACGTGCGAGGCATGAGAGAGCTTCTTCCAAGTATTTTTTTTATGGAGTATAATGTAATTCCTAAGAGAGGACACAGCCAGAGAATTCAATTAATATTGAACCACAGAAAAAATGTGCAGTGAATTGACATTTTTTCTTGCTTCTCATAGAAATAATTTATCTTTGTTTTAGGAGGTTTTTTTGTTGAATTTTTGTCCAGGGAATGTTTGCCGGATTTGCTGTGAATCTATTTTTAGGTGAAAGTGACAAAAAAGTAAATACAACCTCCTTTCAAGACCCTTTTTCCCTAAACTCTATACTGCTGGGAGGTCCAAGATCTTCGTTTATCGAACATGAGATCTTTCGTGACATTTTCTTTTTTTTTTCTTCACGGAACATCCTTTCTGTCGCGGACACGGAACCGTCCCGTTTGAGTTGTGATTGGCGAGCTGGCCACGCGGGCTGACCACCTTGCAACAAGCGACATATCTCTCGCAGCGAAGGTCTTAAAACTTGGAGGGAGGGAGAGTAAAAGGAGCTTCTCTTTTGACGGCGTGTGGCGAATGGGTTTAGCTCGCGCGCCACCTCCACGCGTGACTAATCGAAAAAAATGCGCGTCGACCGTCGACCGTACACACAAACGAACGCCTTGGGATAGGTCCAGCGACTGGAACCTCCGAGAAATTTAAACCCCGGATTCTCCTCGAGATTCAACGAGCTTAAAATGTCGCTCGACAAACAGGCTCGAAATCAGATATCGGTGATTCGATAATTGTCATAACAAATTGATTCGATCGAGGCTCCGAAGCTAAAAGAGCACCGGGGCAGAAGAGGTCCCTGCAGGACAATTACATTCCGGGATTGGAAGTGTATATAATTATTTTCTCATTTATCGGAGCGGGAATAAAAATTCCATAATAAAGGCTCTCCGAACGCATGATAAGAGATCAAAAATATAAAAAATAAAAATCATCCTATGATTCTTGTATTTTATTTTTCTTACCGATGACATTTTGAATCGCCGATAACGTCATTCGAGCTGTGTTCATCGTCGTCCCGATACTTAATTGATCCGACGAATTGATACGATCGGGTGTGAAATTCTTCGGCGCGATTGCTCGCAAATAATCTCTCTCACTCTCTGCAAAGCTCCACACGTTCACTGCGAATTCCGTATCGTTCGATAATCGAGTCCCGGGGACAAAGGAACCACACTGGGTGGGCCGTACGGCTGCTCTTTAGTTTGCTTTAGCGGTGTGACAAGAACTTTCGCGATCCTCTATTCCACATGCATAAACCACCGTCCGCACGAGTGTATAATTCCCGTCTGAATAAGATAATATGTATACTCGTTCGGCCAATCGAATGGTCGGAGAGAACCCGGTTCCGATCGGAGCAGGGCTCGGACGATCCTGCTGGGATACGCCTCGGCCAGGGGGCCAAGCCTGGCGCCGATAGGACCCTCCAAATGAGAAGAGATCCTCTTCGTCGAAATCGTCCTGAGACATGTCTCACGCTCGCAGCGAGCTCTGTATCAGCGTTATGCCCGATAAGTCGGCGAACAAGTTGAAAGAATATATCTAAAAATAAATAACAAAAACACAAATGAAATCAGGATTGAAGAAACATAGAGAAGAAAGGGGAAAGACCAGGACGAAGCGGTCCAGGAGAGAGGCTGATCTCACACGGACCTGGGCCAAAAATACACGAAAGCACTACGAAATATTAGAAGTACAGAATACTTTGGGCATTCAAAGTGTCACAAAATTTCCCTAGTAATCAAAATACCACAAAAGTACTTGAGTACTCAAAGTACCACAGAAATACTTGCGTACTCAAAGTACCATAGAAGTACTTCGGCACTCAAAATACTATAATGGTACTCGAGTACTTAAAATAAGTACTGAACATGTAATGAGTACTTAAAATACACCGTCCAGCTCTGAGATTCCCGCATCGCCAATACTGCCGAACTCTCCTCCTCCACTTTGCATTTCATATGCCTCGATATGCGTAGATAAGGATTAAAGGAGTCTCTCTCGCGCTAAGTGGTTCGAAACGTACGTGGGTTGAGCGCGCGAGGTTCTCAGCCGAGGAGCGAGAGATATATACACAAATGTGTGTCTCGTGCGTGGTTTCTTAGGATCGCGCCGGAGCGAGGAGCAGATCTCACACGAGGAAGAAAAAGCCGAAGGTATATAGCTTGACCCAATGGCGGGCGCACGACCGCTATGATCGCGCGAGACCGACGCTTATTACACACCCTATCGCTTCGTCATACGTCTAATGCCCGTATTTATGGTACGTTTATTGAATATTATATTTCCTGTATCGACGCTGCGGCAACACCCATGTCCATGGTGGCTCGAGCTTAGACAGAACTCTATCTCGGAGTCGTGAGCTGCCAGCTTCGCAATAATGTATCCCGTAGGTAGGTACTTATGGACATCTCGAGGATAGAGAGAGATTACTTGTCCGGGGAAGTTCTACGACCGGTTGGACAATCACCATTGACTTGCCGATTAAAATTATCTCATGAATACTATTAAATGTACACTCGATCAAAATCGAGAATGTCATTACTGTTCGTGAAATTTGTTTCAAACATTTTTTATCAAAATTGAAGAAGTTATTTTCAAAAAAAAATTTTTTTTCGCCGGCGAATATGAGACATCGGACGTCGAAGGGTCAACTTGAGAATTTGCGAATGTGGGTCGACGAGTGGACACAATGACTCTCAACATCGGTTCCTCGGTTATTAAATCTTCAATTCCACTGCTCCACCGCGAGCTCGAGAACACCCGCTTCGACGTTCGTTTGATTCCGGTATTTATGATACTTTTTATTGCGTATCGTATTTCCCGTACGAGGGCGGGCGTGTAAAACACACAACGGCATCGCCTCTCGACTCCCTCGTTTCTCTCTCTTGCGCCGGAGGAAGTATTATCGGAGTCAGCTACAAGCAAGCTCGTACACACAAACGTAAATACATACGCGGGCTCTCGCCTTCGAAGAGATAACTTTAACGTCCGTTTAAGTACTCGTTGAATTTCCTCTACAAAGTATCCTACACGGAATGGCGATACTCCGTATTAGCGCATGCAGCCGTTCGATCTGCCACTCAGAAAATTATGTTCCAATTAGAATCGATATCCTCCATTTCTTCGTCCATTTCATCATCGCAAAGCTATCCTTCCTGGTTAAATCCAGACTCTGTGGTAGGTAAATGGCTAATCGACGATAATCTCCGGCTGGACCAACAAATTAATTCGTTGGGTTAACGAATTAAGTTGATGGGTTAACAAATTAAGATATTGGGGAAAATTTGTTGGGCCAACGAATTACATTTCTGGGTTCATTTTTTGGACCCACAAATGAATTTGTTCGTTTCTCTGTTTTCGCGTACGCCGTACACATCGGAATAACCAGTCGCGAGAAGTACCGCGATACCATAATTACAAGCCGGTCGAGCTCTGTATCGTCGAGCTAATTGGAATTAGTGCCGCACGTTGCTCATATATTTATGCAGCTGCGGCTCAATGAGAATCTCGTATTTCCACGATACCCCGTGCATATCTACATAGTACGAGGATAATCGATAATTGAGAACCTTGGCGCAACGGAAGTCACCGACTGCTAATTCCAGTATTTCTAGAAATTCCTCTCCGGCAACGTCGGTGTGTCGTTGGCGATTGCCGCCGGTAATCGAATTATCGGAGAATGAGTCGTGAGAGGAGTGAAAGTTTCCGTGGAGTTATAGAACTCCAGGTGAAATCATGCTGAGGATAGGAATTCAACGGACCGCTCTTTTTTTATCCTCCAAGTTTTGTTTGTGTTTTTCCGAGTGAAAAACCTGTCGAAGGTCCTTCGGAGATTGCCCGTCGCCCCCAACAAATCGTCGGTATTACGAGAGGAGATATGGAAGGCTCTTCCCTCTTTCTCGGAGAGGTCCGTGCGCGGAGTTATATATCTCGTGCGGCAAGATCGGACGCGGACACTTCGCGCCCGGTTAACTGATCCTAGAGGACGGGACGACCGACGTTTATACTTAGCCGAGACTAATTAAAAGGATCCTGAGGAAGAGAGAGAGAAAGAGAGAGCGAGGTGCGGGCAACCGGACGAACGCGCGTGGGGCATCCACAACGCGAGATAAGATCGCTATTGACGCCAAGAGAGAAATGTGTCGGTCGTACCTCTCTCGTCGTGTATATATTCCCCGTATAGCTGCATGCGCTTCGCTCCGCTCGTGCAACTTATACCTCTGCCTCTCGCACATCGCCAGACTCCGACTCGTCTCTGGACTCTTCGTCCAGACAGTCGAGGGGTTCGACGCCTCCAAGAAGAATACACGTACGGAACATTCGCTCCTAATTTTTGGGAATTCGAATTTTTTAATCGATTCGATTCACGGCATTCAATACGATTTCATTCTGCAAACAAAAAATATTAATCTTTTATACGTGAAAAGTAATCGGCCACATTGAAATGTATGCATACATTTGTTTGAATAAACAAAATTTATTTATATACCGATTCGACCAAAGGTAGATCAATTTTTTTTCTCAATCAAATACATCCCATCTCCGGATGCCCAGGCAGATAACGGGGCAGAAAATGTTGTGTCAATAGGCATTTCCCGGTGAGGAATTCGTCGGCTCGTCGAAAGTACAAAAAGCTCGGATCGCCCGGTGGGTCGTCTCCTAACCAGCGGTAGGCTCGACGGTGGCCCTCGCTCGTTTATTTGAAAGTATAATTTTACGATACACCCCGGGTAGTCCACGCTGATGGTGCCTTTTACACATAATTTGTCTGAGGACATAATTTTCGTTGTTCTCGGCTGTGTCGTTCCTCGTACTACCCCCTCGAGCGGAACGCCTCTCACGCGGTCTTCCGCCTTTTGGAGTTTTGACACAATGGACTTGCTTTGCCGTTTCTCGGCTCTTTTCTTTCTCAACGCCGCATGATTTATCGAAATCGATAAACCACGCACCAACCGTTTCTTTTCCGGTGAACATTAAAAAAATAATAATTTCCTCTCCACAGGGTGAATCTCGAAAAAAAAAATTTGGGAACACTTTCCATCCCTACTCGCCCCACTAGCATACAAAAAATTTAACGTTTACAGAAAAAAAAAAAAAAAAAAAACTACGATGACATCATGTCTGAATGGGATTCTGGATCAAGTGTGGAAAACAGTGTGAACCTTGAGCCCGATAGTCGCAAATTTAAAACCAACGATAATGTCGAATGCACATATATTCCGGGCGCGTTAGCGAAGGCGCCGCCGGAAATCCATAAATTAGAATCAACAGCGACGGCCCGAGTGGCCTAATCGCGAAAAATACGAGCGAGTTTGTGCGAGGCCCGGGTGAATCCTCTCTCGCAGACACTGGGTGGAAGTATAATCCCGCGTGGATTAGAGAGAACTAAAGGAGTCGAAGAGAATATCTCCGAGAACGGAGGGAGATAGAGAGCTGTTAATAAATTCGCTTGCCAAAACAGATCGGACGCTGGCTCATGCTGGTTTTGGAGTCTCAGAGGAGATGAATATAATAAAAGGCCACGGGTGCGTTCCATTGTGCCTGAAGGACGCTAATATTCGACGGTAGCGTTATATGAGCTTGGATAAAAAGCTTGGTGAAAAAAAAATCATTATTTATCGTCGAAGGTTATTGAAAAAAAAAAAAAAAATCTTCGGCTCATTCTTACTTCGGCACGACGAGCATCTTTCTCCAAGCCCTCGCACTCTCGATCGTGCACCTCCGAGAGGGAGGACCTCGCGGAGGATTTCTCGAGGAGGAATAATCGATATTGACGTCTGGAGAGATCGAGCGCGCACGCGCATACACACGTACCGGGTCCTCCTCGAGAGATGTACGTACTGCGAGAAGCGGGGCGAGGCTCTCGCCCGGAGCACGTCGTACGATCATTAAATTAAACCTAATGCAGGTAAATCAAGGGAGAGAGAACTCGAGACCGAGGCTACGGGACGTTAGCGGGCGAGGCCTGTAGCATTCGAAAGGACTGCGTGCATATCGATTAGAGAGAGCTCTCGTGTGTGCATCGAGAGGAGCCGCGGAGAGAAAAGAGATCATGCGGGGGAACGTCGGAGCGAGCCCAGAGAGGATGTCCCGGGGCCTCCTGCATCGGACGCGCGCACAGCCTCTTGGTCCACCGATAACATAAAATTACGAGACTTTTAAAACGGCGCTGAAAACGCCGGTTCGGTCTCGAGAGAGATCCCGAGTCTCATGTAGGCAGATGCGATTCATGCTCAAAGAGACGCGTGCAACGTAAGCAAGATCGGACGCAACGGAGGAGAGTCCGAGCTCGAGGAGGGAGGAGGGCAAGAGATTGAGAGCAGAAAGCACACGCTGTACACGGAGATCGGGACTGTACACAGTCCGCTGGTGGGCGTTTCGAGAAGAACTCTAAGAGAGCCGACATAGAGAGCGAGATATAAAATATAAAAGAATAATGAAAGAACAGAATAACGATTGAATTTATGTACCGACAGTACGGCTTTGTCTCGCAAAATTATCATACATGAAAATTATACGCGAGCGGGAATAATGGGAACGACACACAATCGATGGATTATCATATCACAGGGAGGTTGTCGATATGGGATTAAAAAAAAGCGCTAAGTGCCGGTCTTTAAGATCGTACGATAAAAATCGTTTAAACGGGTCGTATCATCCGCTCCGAGATAATATATGTGGTGGGATTAACCGAGGCACGTTCAAATGCATTATTTCGTTGCAATAAATAATATACTATTGAAACAAAAGAGCTTGGCTTCCGGGATTAAAATTGTATGCCTCCGCGACAAGGAATAACATTTTTGAACGATCGCTCTATACAGAAAATTTACATTTTCGAGACTGAACTCACAACAACAAAAAATCATTAATTCCCAAGACAACGACAATCTCGTAAAAAAAGATTCTGGTCTCCCTAAATAATTGAATCACATCAACGCTCCGTCGGTCAAACAACTCGGAATGTTTCTCAATCGATCAGCGTGTTCCCGCGGTGTGCAGCTTGTTCGAACACAATCAGATCTCGAATGCTGCTAACTGCTCCGCAACGAGGACGACGACGACGACGACGAGAGCTTTACCGAGCTACCATCGAGCGCAGTGACAGGATAATTACACTAGCGTAGGCAGAATAAACCGCGCGGCTCTCGTATACAAACGTCGCTTGTTCGAGATCGAGAAATCAGCCACGGTCCATTCGTACATGTCTATCCATTTGTCTTCGTGTATCTCGTTCTCCCGTCGGTGCTTATGTGAAGCAATACGATCGACCCGGCGGTACGGCTTTGGAGCGACAGCGTATGCGCGTTTCGCGCTGCTACCGTATCGCCGCGGCCACCCACAAGGATCCGCGATCGATGCATCGATCCTTCTCGCTGGCTCCTCTTCTCGATGTAATTCAGTTCCCTCCTCCGAGCCTCACTCTTCAGTGCACTGGCAAGAAGTGGATAAATCGACGCGAAGAATCGTCGAGATCCACGGGCATACCTTGAGAAACGCAATGCGTCCTCTTCGGACGAAATTTGCATAATTCGAGAATTGTGCGCGCCGGCTTGACCCGCTTCCAAGAGGGATCTGCGAGAAGAGAATAAAACTTTAATATCAAGGAGCCAGAAAGAGATCGATGATATTAGAGATGGAGAATAGGGGGATTCCCTTGAGTGTAACGATAATGAGCCCGGTGGTCACCCGGTGCACCTGAACGACCAGAAATTTACTGTTAGCCATCGAAGTAGAATAGACCCGTTTCCCTATCTCTCGCTCGTTCGAGGCCCGGACACGAGCAGATTCGAGCCGCAGCATCCGAGATACGTATAGAGAGTACAAGGCGATAGACGTAATGTCGGAATAATTGAAATATTAAAGGGGAGCCCGCGTGGGACGAGAATGATACTTCCAGCCGACGCTCGAGAACCGCTGTTCCGTAGCCTGGAAGAGCCTGGGCTGTAATGGGCACGGTTTATCAAGTATTATGACTTTCATGCCGTTTCGCTTCTGCGGCTTGGATTGCAACAGAATTTTATAGCGAGAACAGAAATTCTAGATCAATGAAACGAGATCTATTTTGCCTCAAAAGAAGCATTAAAAAAATTTTTTTGCTGATGCGAATAGGTTTTCCTCCCGTCTCGTCGTCCGGCTAATCGCACGGCCAAGTATGGACCAGTGTCTTCTCGAACGCTTGGTTATAAAATATGTAATACCTGTGTGCCAGCTTCGGTCCGCGAGGCGCGCACGCAGGATGGAGACCATAAATCGAATCGACCGGACGTTCGAATGGCAACGAGAGGAATCTGATACTACACTCTCGTTCGCTTCTATAATACTTGATCCCTCGCTCGATCCTGAACCCAAACTCCTCGCTACACAAGCCCTTTTGGACATACAATACAGTTCGGATTCGAACGGCGTTACACATGTAAGAGCACGTGGCTCAGTCCGGAGCCACAAGACCCCTTACATATCTGCGCCATCCACTCGGGGAAGGAAACTAAAACAAACAAAAATTAATAAAAAGTTTCAAGATACCAAGTACTCCGGTCTGTCGTGTACGTGTGCTGAACTCCTATTTATGCGTGTTATAGCCGAATGTAACACAGAACGATGCTCGAGCATAAATTCGTTGCTGCAAGCAGCCTGCGGTGTGGTCCTCGCTGAAAGATGAACAAAAGTGCATTATGCACGCACTGCACTTATATACAGATTTTATTTTGTATTTTTTTTTTAGTATGAGTAAGTATGTACAGCGTTGGCTTGCCCGGTGAGGCTTCGACAACTCGAACCAATATCGCATCCTTCCTACATCCTTGCCCACTATAAATACATATAAATATTCTCATAAATCGTGTCATAGTGGGTGCGTTACACGCGTTTGCAAGAACAAGAGGGACGGAGAGGGAGATGCTCTCTCGATATTATAGGGTTGTAAGTCATCATCGGGAACTCTCGGTCCGTAAGCCGCGAAAGAGAATATTGTATACTACGCGGAGAGAAAGATATCGAGCCAGCTCGCGGCGTACACTCGAATTGATCATCGCCGCTATCCGCGTTGATGGCTCTCGTTCGTTTTCAGTCGGGCGCCGACCAACGATCTCTCGCGACCGGGGAAGCGATTTTATTCGAATAAATTTTGCTTCGTTTTAACAAATTTAGGCGAATTAATTTTTTTTTAAATCGTTTCTCCCAGTACGATCATTAATCTCTGTATTTATTTTCACAGGACAGTCGCGAGAAATTACGCGGGTTGATCGATGCTCTTCATCGATGCCCTCTCAATTTCTTTCCTTGACAAAATATATATACTAGCCGACAATTATCTCCTTCATTGTTTTCTCACTCTCCGAGTGAAATGACTCACGCTAGTATGGCATATCCTCAGAATTTCTTTCGTTTCTCTTCGCTTTCCTCCCTCCTCGCTCTTCCTTCCATTCTCGCTATCTCCCATGTGCCTCTTGATAGCGATCAGCTTGTTAAAGTCTTGTTGCGAGAGAACCACCGAGAGATTACTTCTTCCTTCTCCTCCTCCCCTTCTTCATTCCGAGCGGAGCCCGAAATGTAATATACTCCCGTCTCGCGTGTGGTTCTGGGTGCGCTTGGTAATTGTACTCGAGGAATGAGAGCTCGAAGATGTAGGAGCTGAAAAATCTCGAGCGGTCGAAAGAAGCGGAAAGAGGAGCCTCTCTCTAGCCGGCGGAGAACCCGGGAGGGTCAGACCGGAGCGAAAGAGCCCTACATAAAACAGTGAGAGAGGTCACGGGTCTGACGTTTCGGACGTGTGATCGGAAGATACCGGGATGGGTCCTAGGGCCCTCCTCTCCTCACCTCGCTCGTTTCCTTTTGTTCCATCCGAGGAGCAGTGCATCCGCGCAGCGACTCGCTACGAGCCGCGAGAGAGCAAACGAGACTCATGAGAACGAGCCCTCGAGAGGATTTAGCTCATCTTGCGAAGAAGAGATGAGAACTCTCTCTCGCCCGTCATGGACTCTGTGCTCGGTGCGCGGAGCCGCTCGCAAACTGAGACAACGGCTGCAGAAACTGAAAACGTGACTCCGATCATGAGTCTCGGTGCAGCGAGGCAAGTCGGCGGGGCGGGCGAACTGTAAATGCAACATTTCTGCATGAAGTCACTCACATTGCGCAGGAGAAGGTGGATGATGGAAGACGACGACGAAGCCGAAGAAACAGAAGAAGAAGAAGAATGTTCGTTTTCCCTTGGAAGTTAGATGTAACAGATAGGCGTGAAAGCGTAGCCATGGAAGGATTCCTCGTTGCATCATGCCTGGAGTCAACATCGACTTCACTGCGGATGCCACATTTTCTTCCTTCGCCGAGTCGTCTGATAATCCTGCATCCTTTCGCGAAGAAACTGTTAAACGAATCCAAGCGAAGAAGACGAAGGCTGGAAGAAGAAGATGATGAGGACGAAGAAATAAAAGATCAAGAATGCTCGTCTTCCTTTAGACATTGGATATAATAGATAGGCGTGAAAGCGCAACCATAGACGGTTTCCCCATTGCATCACGACTCGAGTTAACTTCGTCTTCATCGCGGATGCCACTTTTTCTTCGGCTAAGCCGGCTGGCAGACCTTCTGCAGAAGAAACTTCGCGAGCGGGATTCAGAAAGACCTAACGGGAAGACACATACTTCGCGTATGTGTGGAATATACGTGTTCAACGCCGTACATTTTTCACGTTCAAACGGCCGAGTTCTGGCAAGATTCTGCAGCGGGATACGTGCAAGTGTGGCCTTTCGCAAATGTCCAGCGGTATTAAATCCTAGAAACGGCGAGCGAGATCGTCGCGAGGCCGTTGCGAGATAACCGCGAACGGCGCTGAAACATATGCACAAACTCGCATCTCGATATTCAAGGGAGAAAGGAAAAAAAAAACGCTCGACTGGGAAACTGACCGAAGACTCAGTCGGTAACAAAAACTCTAGTCGTTTTTCTTTGCTACGCTAATAACTTGATTCCACCTAGGAAAGTTTAGCCTGGCAAAGAAGCTTTCGCATCGCCTTAATGTTTTCGCGGACGCGTACTTATAACCCGTGACAGATACGTCGAACGTTTGACGGAAACTTCGGGGGGCTGCGCGAGGTGAATTTTACGATTTTTTTTTTTTTCGTTTACCCTGATTCTTTAACAAGCAGAAGCTTTTAGCAAGAGGCGAGACGGGAAGAGGTGAACGCCGGAGATATATCCTGCTGGCTTTCAGGTATATGTATCTCGGGGGTATATCTTCGGGATCTGATCTCCCAGCAGGTATAGCAGGGAGGAAGATCGACCTGGCTGGTGCCGAGAAGAGCAGTGTATATTTTTGTATAGGAAGAAGGAGAAGGAAGATGAAACGAGAAAGGAGAGGACGAAGACACCGTTCGGGCTGGAGGAGGTGGCGAAAATTTCAACCCTCCTGGCGCCTGAAGATATATTGGGCGGCGCCTCTCCATTCACCTTTTTCTCATACCACTCTCCTATCCTATCTCGCACATCGCTTCCTCGACTCGAATGGGGACAAGATAAAAATAAAACTGAGCTGCTGATTTTTTTTTAATAAAAAAAAGCAACAAAAATCTAAGGTACGACGAGGCGCCAAATTTTTATGATGAATTTCAGCACTGATTATCGATGAATCAGAGCTTAGTTCCTCTCATACCCAACACCGTTACGAAGTGCCGAGGGTTCAGCACATCGTCCATCGGTCTCTCAACACCAGGTCGATAATCGCCGCTCTGTCAATGTAATCATGATGGATTAAAGTTAATTAGATTTAGACCGTTTTGCGAATAAACGGCAAAGCATCTCTCACCGCTGAGTGAAGACAAGGCGATAGCCCACGAGTGTGTGTCCCTCGGCCTCCCGTAATAAACGTAATAATTATAATAAAAGGCGATGATTACAGTGATTATGGGACGGGAGGGTTGAGCCATGGAAATTATTTTTTCTGCGTACGCACGACGGAGAAACCTGCGGCAGTGCCTAACGGGGGATGAGAGAGCTCGTGAGCTCTCCGTGTAGCCAAGTCGCGCAGTTTGAATACATTAAGTGTAACTTTTGTCACCTCTCCAACGAGCCAGCTACGAGTACCGTTTTAAGACACTCTCGGAGATCGAAGGAGGAAGACGACCAGTCCCGATGCTCGGCTTCCTCCTCCTCGTCACTCGCTTTTCATACCAGGTGCGAAAGGTAACTTTGTAGTCTTTAAAAATTAATGATTTTTTTTTTCGTTTTCTCCTGCCACTGTCAACGACTCTCAATTATCCTGCAATATACATGCTGCGTACAGGCATCCAGAGGATGCTAACAGCCCACATTTTTCACCCTAACAAAAGCTTCACAGCCATCATGCAAATATCCGTTCGAGCGTGCGGCCCGTTCCCGGGATCGTATAGTTGCGAAATTAATGGAATTAAGTTTATCGAGGGAAGTCCAGAGGCGTACGTGTGTGTAACGTATAAATATCGCCAATTCTTTTTTTTTTTTTTTATAGATTTTTTCAAATATTTTTTTTAACGGCGTATAAGAGAGACTCGAGAGCGCCCACGGACAGTTACCACGTCATGGACAGTTTGCCGAGCGATCAGTTATCATTATATTCCTCAACCGACTACCGCAAGACTACGGTAGAAGCGGACACTCTCCGATACTTCTCCGTGCATCTATCTCATCGTGTACGAGGCTTCGGTCTCGAGAGATCCGTCGGCGGCCCTGTTATTACATCGTGACTCCACTGCCATATATTTCCGTTCACCAATAAACCGGACAAATTCTTCGGAGAGGTTTTCTTTTTTTATATAATATATATATATATATTTTTTTTTATTTACGGGAAACTAAACGCCTGGATGGAATTTCATAATTAACGTCCTGAATAACTGTACCCAGCTAGAGTGGAGTCTGCCTCGTAGATCAGATCTTTATCGCGGGAGGATCGAAGATCCATTGGAAATCATATTCGAGTTTTGTGAACTCACTGAAACTGGTGAAACGTTTCAGTTCGCCGATTCCAGGCAGGTAGGGTGGGGTCCCAATGTGAAGTGGTATAATTGACAGAAATTCCGGTTCAACGAGCGTGAAGCGAATACGCGCGTGTCGCGAGGCAATTGAGGATGCTGCGGGCGAACTTGTGCGGTGGCTGATTCATATCCTTCCCGGTGGCGGGGACTCGGAGAACGTTCGCGGATTGAACCGGCTAAGGGATTCGCTAATCTCGTTTAATAGAGACGTACATCAGGTTCGTGCTCGTTTATCGTCGAAGCACACGATGCAGATAGCGACGATGGTATCGAGATACGAGATCTTAAATCGGCTAATGTGAAGCCATCGGTCCATCCATCCGTTTCGTAGCTTTTGATTCAGCCAATGCGACGTCTCGAGACTCTGGGCGGGTCTCAATTTTGCGAGGTAAAGTGGTCCGCGGAGCGTCGCGAGCCAGACCCTCTCAAACTACTCCAATCCCGGCTCCCTCGTCATATAGGACTTATTTCCGAACTCCGCTCATTCCCTCCTTTTATCTCCCGAGTCACCCTGGAACGAGAATAAATAGCGTATAGAACCTGTTTTATGAGTGTCCGAAGCTCTCGCGTGCTTACGATAACAGCGTCGAAACTGGACCGCGAGTACCTGCGGCGAGCGGCGTGGACACAGATGTTCCGATCGAGAAATTCTTCGGATACTCGTATCGACAATTCTTTTTTCTACGGTATTTTCTTTATAACAATGATACGGATGTTCGTGATACATTTTTCTCCGTACCCTTACAGAAAGCATACGTCGAGACCTCACCACGATTTTTTTCAATCGACCATGTTTAAGTTTTCGGGCTGGCGAACTCAAGGTTCTCATCGAATGGGACCGAGCTGGCGAATTATTTCAAGTTCAACCTAGATCATCAGCCCTCGGAAGAAGCTCAAGCACTCTTTTGTGTTCATAATCAATTAAGATCTCAGTATTCTCAGAATACCATTGAAAACACTCTCTCCCAAAACAGATGTTCCCAGACACGAGGCTCTTTCATGCGAATGGCTGTGAATCGAGGGTGATATCCGCGACTCGAGGAACAGCTCACAGGACGAACGGACCTCGCAGGATCCACACGCTGAAACGGCACTCGGAGATATTTTAATGGAGCTTTGTGTCTCCTCCGGGGTCTCGCGAGCTGCCGAAGGGCTCCTTTATTTAACGTCGCCCTTCTCGTCCTGTCCCACTTCGTCCTTTGTTTCTCTTCCGTTTCGTTCCATCGTTCCGTTTCTCGGTCTCTCCTCGCCGGCAGCCTACCGCGCCACCATCACCGAACTCCTCGTTATGCTTCTTTTAGGCCGCGTCTTCTTCTTCTTCTTCTTCTTCTTCTTCTCTGACCACTGGTTATTTTAATTGGATCTTCGCCGAATCCCTTTTTTCGTCCAAGCCGCGGAATTGTCTTGTGCGCCCTCCGTATACCTAACCCGAGATGTATACCCTGACTATAGATGCTCCCCACCTATAGGATGTATTCCCGTCGGTTAGGCTCGCATGTGTCCTCAAGATACCCATTGCTTTTTGCCCTTCTGGAAGCGGTACGCACACGCTCTTCACCCGCAGCATCGTTCCTCTTGGATCCTCTCGGCTATGTCCCTGACGCTCCCGGGCGGAGTCCTTGAGTCGCCGGGTTAACCTCCTCGCTTCAACTACCGTCCTCATACGTATTTGGAATTCAATGGTATTCCGGGCACTGTGAGCCGACTCATACCTCAGGATCGTCGCAGCATTGAATGTATTCACGCGGTTGCGTTGGGATCGATGAAGAAAAAAATCTATCAATTATTCCGCTCTCTGCGGAACCGGCTGCCGGGGTTGAATGATAAATTTGTATCCGTTCGAGGAATAATTGTCCGTTATTCAATGGTTGTTGGAGCTCAGGTTTATGAGCCAAGATGAAAGTGCAATGAGACGAAGGGGTGAAGCTCGTTGGGAATTTGGTCCTTTTCTTTGTCAGAAATGTTGTTAAACTTCTTAATCGATTTTGACCTGAGCTTGCGGTCTGTGTTGGCGAGTTGCGTCGATACACTTGTCGATTCTTTCGGCTGGAAAGGATTTTCAGCTTGGCTGATTCTTCGAACGGAAGAATGGGACGAAGGGAGTCGAGAGCTGGATCGGAGACCCCTTTTACGTGGGGGTTTTGGCGAAAATGTTCTCTCCGCCGGCGGGACCTTGCGCCACGAGAATGGGAGTATCTCCCTCTTCGCGCTGCCGCCGCTGGAAGCTCGTGTGGACTCTCCGTTGCTCGGGGCCTACCGCCGCTGTTTCTTCCCGTTCTTAACCACCGCTAATAAATGCTAACGCGCCACCTTTAAAGAGATGAAGACACGAACAACACGCGCTGGAACCGAAGCCGAGCAGGGCTCGGTGGAGAGTCTCTGGGCGATGCCGCGTTACTTCTTCGCACCGCGGGAGGCCTCCGCCGCGCGCTTCCTTCGTCGGGATCTTAATTCAACGGCGGACGAACACCCTCGCTTGGTAGGTTTCTAGGTGCGCTCGTGTGCGTGGATCTAACCGTCCAGCATTGTCCTGAGGGCATGGCTCTGATAGCCGTGACGAGAAACAGCGAACGGGAGCTCGCTCACATAGTCACACGGGACAGGAGATATTAGATATTTCTGTGACAATGAACTTTTCCCAAAAAAAATATTCATGTCAAGATGTAATAAAAATTGCCCTTTAAATCCACCTCCAATTCGTTACTTCAGCTCTGCCTGAATCACATTTTTTGAAACCACATTCTCCACATTAAAGAAATGATTGACAGAAGTCGGCGTTTCGAGACAAAAACCAAAAAAATTTTTAGTTTTCGACTCCGTCCTCTCGAGCATTAATAGATGGACCATTTTTCGTTGAGGAATTCACTAATTTCGAGTTCCAGCACCGACGCAACAATGCCTTCGAGCATTCCCACTGGTCAGACGTTCCGCGTGACGACGACGATTACAAAGGGGAGCGCGATCCAAAGAAGCGGAGGATGGGCGCTCGCCCATCCACCGCGCGTTGGGACGTTGTCTGAACGAGGAGGGTAAAAAAAACGGTACCTTGTTCACCGAGTGACAGGTTTTGGCCCATGTTCGAATGAGAATCTTGACAATCCCTCTCTCGTAAAAGGTACTTTCGATGATTTAAAGACTTCGCTCTTTCACACTCTCCGCGCGCTCCGCAGCGTGGCATTCATTCCATGTACTACAGCTCTATTACAAGACCAATACAACTCGTGACAATTGAATTGTCACGCTTGTCAACCTACAAAGCTATGAATACACGCCGAAGCTGTAACTTGAAAAATACACCCACTTATTTAACACCGCCGCTTTTGTGATGCCCGTTGTCGAGAAACCGGTGCTTCGGATCGTCGAAGGAAAACCGGGTAATGGGGGCTCACACTTGTTACAAACGGTTTTGAATAATATCAAAATGGGAACTTGGGTTACGTTATTACGCTGGTAGATTTTTTGGACCTGATGTAACGCTCCAACATTTCTACCAGGAAATTTCCATGGGACAATAAAAAGAGCATTGGTACAGCAAATCTCCTTGGCGAGTTTGGACCTCGGGCCCGCTGGAGATTCGCCGTTCGCGCGATCGATCGCGTGGGAAGTCCAGTCGCGGTCCCGAGCGCGCCGAAATATCGCCGATTCGCCAGAGCCTGAGAGATCGTGCCAGAGATCACACTCTCTCTCCGAGGTCCTAATTGAATCAAAATAATAATACTGTACTCGCGGGTGAGGACAGGTCGAGCGAATTATGTTAATTTTCCGTATCAAGCTTGATTATGATTTATAAATATCGTTCTTATCGCAGTCGTGGAATATATTCACGACAGGAGTGCACGGTGTATTTTACCCGTAGTTAGCGCGGATCTACTGGTCCGTTGAAAGATAGCTTTCAGCGAGAAAGACAGGCAGGTGGACTCTAGTTCGCGAGAACGTGAGATATGACGCCGGGTTGATTGCTGTAGCAAATTTACTTCGCAGTCTCGATATCAATGCTGACGTGTTATGTGCATGCTCCAAAGAAATATACGACTCTCTCCCTTCCGTAGATTCCTCGTGTAGTCCTGCTCCGACGATCGCCTCTCGGCGGATGCGTCGGGATGAAGACCGGGACTACTCGAAGCATTTTCCGTCCAGAGACGTGAAAAAAAGTGCTCGAAGCCTTCGAGCGATTGTGTTTCCTGCCGGAGGCCTGCATGAGGTTGCCAGTCGATACGACTCAAGCGGCCCCAGTCTCGAGCATTCGCGAACGAATGGATAAAACGATTCGAGATACATACGCGAGCCGATGTCAAGGCTGCTGTAAATTCTGACATTATCGGGAGCCTCTCGGCGATAAAGACTCTCCGATCGGCGAAGAGAGACGACCAATTTGCAGTCAATTGGCCCCCCGAGACGTCGAGGGGTGATGCATTTAATGACGATGATCTCGTTAAATTCTACGATAACGACTCTGTATTGAGCGCGCTACACACTTGCGGTTTAAATGCCTTCAGTACCGCATCAACCGCGTGCTGCTCAAGGTGCGTCTCGCATTGGCTCTTCGCGGAGCAATTTAAAAATTACACGCCACGGCGAGAGAAAACGAATGCTTCGAGACTTCGAGCCAGCACAATGCTGAAGTTGGCGTGCGTGCGATCCTGAGAACGAAATTTCGTTCGGCCGAAGGATAAAATAGTGGTCGTAAGTTTGGGACGATCTATTGGCCGGGCGGAGGTCCTACGACTCGTGCGGCAATCCTAACGAAGTGTGACACGGCACGAGCACGAGTTGTGACTTTCCCGCGAGACGAGGAAGATATCTCTGCGGGTTCTCTTTCACGACGGCGAGCGATGAATCTTTCGCACTCGGCGATTTCGATCTTCCGGAAAGTCTCTCTCCCGTGGCCGCGGAGTCTCTCGCGAGATCCTGCTAAAATTTGCACACGTGCCGGGCGGCGGACATTCGTTTGCAAATGTGTCGACGACAAGGAAGGCTCGTCGGACTCATCGGCGAATCATCGACGTGGACCACCCGCTCGACGCTCCAGCATCCACACACACAGACACACGCCACCAAAGATTCCAATCTCCTGAAATCAACGACACTATATTAATAATTGGAAGAAGATTAAGCAGGTTTTATTTTTAATTCAAGAATTTCGGTCGCAATCGCTGTGCCATTTTACTCCTCGGGCTATAATCAACATCGGCATATTTGCATTCGATCATTGCGCAACATCATCGATGATTTAATTATAAAAAAAAATCGAAGTCTCTCCGGAGAGAAGCGGCAGAAGGAAAAGTGATTTTTTTTTTTTTAAAGCATATCATCGGTGATCGATCTAAAATTTCTACATCGAAATCTCTCGATGGGTAGCCGAATGCGTGCCGCGGGTTCTCGTTCGACGAAGAAAGGAAGGCGATGAGGATAGAAAGATGGAAAGAAACGTCGAGCGAGGTGGTCCGAGGATCGAACGCCGGCGGACCGCTCGGACCTCGCTCGTCCGCGAACGGCCCTAATTGCGGGCCCACGGGTCTCCGCCGTGGACGTGGTGCGCGCGGGACGAACCTCGCGTGTTCCTTTTCCCAAGGACGGCTTTTGTGAACCCCTCTCCGCCCCCCCCCCCCCCTCCCCCGTTCCTCCTCGGTTTATAGGCTCCGGGAGCCGGCGAAATTCAAGCGCGAGATATTTTTCGCGTACGTCAGGCAAAGCTGTATACGCGCCGGTGGCACAAAGAGTATAAACTTCGCCGGGACCGGTAGCCGCACGACACGGTAGAACAGAAGGTGAAGGAGATCGAGGGAGAGTGTAAGAGACTAATATTCTTTCGAGAAGATCTCTTAGCGTGATATTGACGGAGCGAGTAAACCGGGGATTGATGAAGATGGCGGGTTACTATCGCCCTCCTCCAGACCCCCCCCCCCCCTTGCCGCACCGCATATAAAACGTCTGGTAAGAAAAGAGACGTGCAAACGGTACTCCTGGCGCGCGCGGTCAACCTGTCGCAAACCCGACGTGGTCACACACCGCGAGTGGGCCGAGCTCCTCATTGGTCAACCGGTGCAATTGGACCGGCAGTCTCTGTATATATATATATATATATACGTATACACTGTATAGTGGATCTATCGGAAGAGTTTGCAACTTTTATAACGGAGATATTAATTCGAATGGGAATAGAAAGACCATGAGAATTCGATTGATTTAAGGGATCAAGAAAAATATGTTGCTATAAATGAAAATGGTTTTTTTTTTAGAATCTTGTCGCAGATTCTGCAATGGTATTGCATGGACGGACGGAGAGATTCGTTAAAAGGTTAAATGCTGTACTGATCATGAGGATTAAAAAAATATATATATATGTATTTAAATATTATCGGAAAATTGTTTTTATAAGCGAAGGAGAATTAAAAGTGTGTCTCCACATTGTGTTTTCATACCTGGACTGACGCGGGCCTTGGATGTGCCCCAGAATGAGGAGGGCTATCGCGGTCACCGCGATGTCACCGCGACGCATCTCTTACATCACAATCACCTTGTTTAATGATTTCATGAATCCGTGTCATAAACCTTCGACCTTCTCCGTATCTTTTCCCACCTCAGAACTATCCACTCTCACAACAAAAATCACACAAATTTAAATCACTTTCCCGAAAAAAAACCAACAAAAAAAGAACAATCCCAAAAACTCATCGTGAGAACAGATTCGAGGCTCCTCCGAAAAATCGTCAAGTCGTCAACTTCCCGATGATACGGGCACTAAACGCTGAACAAACGTTTGCAATTTTCGGAGTTATATGTACACACTATACGTTGTTTGAACGATTCGCGCGTGTTGAGACCGTTCACTCTCGAGGATTGTTTGCCGTCGCTTATTGACCGGCGGCTTCTCCGCGGTGAAGAAGCAACAACGGAAGAGGAGGATGAAGAAAGAATGAGTGGCCTCTCTCCTCAAACAGCTTCGGGGGATCAACGAGTTTTCCTTACTTCAGAGTAGAGAAGAAAGAAAAGAAAAAAAAAAAGGAAAAAAGCCGCAGGCTCCGATTTCTCGATAGACTCGTGTTGCTCGGGAATTAACCGTCGATACGTGCTCCCGATCAATCTCCCGCCGAGACTGAACAAACCGTGTTTTATTCGCCAGGTAAACAGGTGGTCTATCTCGGGGCGAGGAGGCAGCTCGAAAGTTTCTGCATCGGCAGCTCGTGCGCCTCGCCGGTCCAGTGTTTATTCTCTCTCGCTCTCTCTCTCTCTCTCTTCGTCTCGCTGACTCGAGCCAATCTAGTGATTAGAGGCACATACACGGTTTATCAGTGGAGAAAAACCTCAACGTTTTATCCTCCTAATGGCCAAACCCCGATGAAGTCGCCGTGCGTCTTGGCTAGCTCGGCTCGATCACAACCCGGCAATCCCAAACGATTTTCAGTACCAAGAGCGGTCATTAGCGAATAGACACTAATTGAAAAGATAAACGGTGCCTTGCCTCCGTTATCGAAAACTTGTACTTTATATCGCTCCCCCGGGTTCCACGAGCTAATTCACTCGAGCGTTCGTTTGTACGATCGCGATTGCCTTTTTGATGTCGATGCTGGCTCGAGCCCGCTCTGCATCGCACTCGTGGTTTTTTTTCCCCCCCTCTTGATTCGGAATAATTTAAATAGTCCTCCAGGCCGACATTGAAACACGCTCGGACAATACTGTCACGCCTAATTGTCCGCTGGATGACGCATGTCTCTCACTAAAAAAAAGCTGAATAAAAATTCAACGTCGGAGACGAGAGAAAAAAAAATTGAATCACGTCGCGTTCCGGTCACCCCATTGTCCGGCGCGTATATCCGTTCTCATTGTCTCGACACTTCCGGATAATAAATTTCAAAAAAGAAAAAAAAGCGAAGCAACTCGTCGGTGGTAATAAACAGCTCTGGGAGGCTGGCGCGAGCCGGATGAGAGAGCCGAGCACGACAAACGGTACCGTTATCGTTCGGCTGCGTTTAATTGTTCGAAGCGTTGCTAGACGATCTTGTCGCAACTCCTGTGATCCATAATCCTTTTCATCCCTTCGGCACTGTGAGGCGGCACTCGCGAAGATGATAGCGAAAACGTCCGAGATTCTTCGAGATCGTCCAAACAGTCCCTTCCACTTAAAACTTTCTCTTCCTTAAAAATAAAATTTAAGTTGGAATGAACAATTTGTTTGTTAGAATTGCATTTTATCGGAGTCCCTTGGCGGTCGCGTGCGTCTGTAATCGGAGCGAAGGGTGACTGAGCAAGGTGAGTGAGTTCCTCGTCGGTTTCGCGCGTACGTCCGCGGCGAGGCTCGCGATTCGCCACCGCCACGAAGAGTTCCCAACGGCGAAACCACCACTAGCACAACACTTCCAGCGTGGGGGGAGGGGAGGAGGGGGCAAAACGAGATTCGATTGTTCGAATTTTCCCGGCTGACGACGAACGAAGTCGTGTCGCATTCGGACTTTTATCAGTCTTTTTTTTTTATCGTCCGACTCGTCGATCGACGAGGGAAACGGTGTGCGAATGTGGGGACAGCACGGTGACCGGGACGACGGTCCGGGCGAGGAGATTTCAACGAGCGGCGGGAGAGAAACTGGGCAGCGTTAACGAAGAGCAGTGGCAAACACACGGCACATGGGGGATTTGAACGAGCGACAAGAGAGGTATAAGGTATAAGGCAAACCGCGCGTTCGAACGAGAGGAGGGTCCGCGATGGACTGGCCTCGCCGAACCTGCAGCGGCTCCTACCTTGCTTTGGGATCGGGTCCCAGCAGCCGCAGCAGCAGAGCCAGCAGCAACGGCCACAGACTCTCGTGGTTGTTGTAGTACACACTACAATCTTACACCACCACTACGGGCATCGCACTACGAGAGACCAGATCTCCTTTTTCTACCTCTACTCTACAACCTTATTCTCATCCTCATCGACTCTCTTACCTCAATTTTTCCACCGGGTTTGTCGCAATTTTTATCATGGCTCAATCAACATCGAACGGGTTGTTTCTAGCTCGTGGCCGTTGAAGGATCAAACCTTTTTATCTAATCCTGACGAAACCGGGATAAAAGCCCAAAAAAAGGTCGATAATACAGCGCAGGTCAATTATCGAGGGAAAAAATTGATAAGTCAGCGATGAGCCTGCTGATGTTTTTTGGGTTCTCATCTTCCAACGCTGAGAATTTCTAGCAGGTAGCCAAATACAACCTTGAATGAAGAGATACAGTTAAAAAATCCCTGAACCAAGGAAACTCAACTATCCTCGACGACGTGGACGGACTCCTCGTTTTAGCGTCAAAGTTGATCATCGCGTGAGTAATCGGACGGGATGGGAGAGGTCCAGGTATCAAGAGACGCGGTAGCGTCTCGTATTTTACGAATATATTAGCGGAGAAGACCAGAGGGAAGAAGAAATTATAGTTCTGTCAGTTCAATAATGAGAGAGTTGGTTAAAAGAGAGAGATATAAGGAACTTCTCATTTAATTCTCTCATCAATGAGCTAATGGAACATTCCCATATGCTGTACAAAACGAAAATTTCAAACCTTATCTTTTTCATTATCATGTTTCTCTTCCTCAGAGAGAGATGCATTTTCTTAGGGACACCGTTTTTTTATGTCGTATGTTAGCCTCTTGCGTTTAATTTACGGTGGTATTTTTATTTTGCTCTTATTGTTCGCTTCATACAATAAAAAAATAAAATTATCGGAGAGAAACAAGTAGCACCTACGACTACGGATGCGTACTTTCTGCGGCACGCCTATTTACGTCGCGCCCCGGAGTTATCGATACGCATGGACGAGGTGCATATATGAGTCAAGTAGACATTTCCAATCTTGGCAAACGTATGGAAATACACCGATACTCCAGGCTTCCACCGAATTCGCGTACAGAGATAACGATTTCTGGCATTGCGCGGCACGCACTTCCGACCCGTCAGTTTCTCACCTTTTTTATTCGGCCTTACATGTTTTTAATAATCATATTTTCGACATTGATTTTGTAGAAAAAAAAAAAAAAAAATACATTTTGTCTTGCCCACTTAGATCAATCGCTGGCATCGCGATACGCATTTCTGGCCCATTGACTTTTTAAAGGAGTTCTGGTGGGCCCGTGGCTGCAAGATCGTGACATGCTACAAACGGTTGCCGATTTTACATGTGTTTCATATTACCGGCATGATGCGGATACAGTAATCTCCATACCGAGCCCTCCACGCCGTTTTGATTCCCAGTCATCGATGTACAGTGGCACGGCTCTCCGGTCTTTTCTCTCGATGCCGTGCATCCGATATTCCTTTTATTTCTTAATTTATTTCTTTCTCTACTCGCATTCCTGGGTTCCTCGTAGCAAGAATAATCGGGACGTGCGAGAGGCGTAAGCCACGTGAGTGAGCGTGGTTGAGCATGAAAGGACCATCGGGAGGAGAGGTCCCGGTGAGAAGAGAACCGTGTGGGCCTCTCCTGGTAGCGCAGCATCTCTCGCGCTTAGCGCGACTCTTGTACACTGGAGGGCGTGTTGGCCTGCCGGTACCGGGGGGCGAAGTACCGGGACGGAGACCCCGCGAGGGTTGCAGAACCGGCAGCGGCAATCGCGCGCGGCAAGCAGCCAGCCTCCTCGAATAAGCCGGCTGCCGCTGCGAGAGAGGAGCCGTGCGTAATGACCGAGCCTCACCGATGACTGATACGCGCGTGCGAATTCGATTGCTATCGGGATGGGACGCGCGAGAGCTGACTCGCGTGATTCATTCTCCAGATGGAAAACGAAATGAACGGGACGGCACTCTCTCTCGCTCTCTGTCCTTCCAGCTTGGAACGCTCGCCTCGATATACGATTAACGATAAGCTATCCGTCTTTCTTTATTCCTCTTTCTTCTACTAGACGGCCGCAATCCTGAGCCATTCGAGAAGCACTGGAAGCAACGACTCGATACGATACCACTGAGATCTGGACATTTTTTATACGGTTTTTTTTTATTTGATCAGTCGGGCTAATTCTATGATTGTAATAAAGTCTATTTTCGAGGAATAAATAAATGTCGTATGGGAATTAATAAAAATCCGCAATTTCGTTCTTTTTTTTAAGTTTCTAAATTGATAGACCAAAAAATGAATACAGCTTCCGGGAAGCGATCTTTGTGATACACTGTCGATTTTTTTTATATCAAGAAAGAACGTCTCCACATGACGATCATGTGAATCATACTATCCAAATGTAGAAACTTTATCGTGAGAATATAACGCAGTTTCCGTTTTCGTAATAAAAAATGTGCGTTAACATTCCGGGTCCAGTCGGATTTCTCTCATTCTCGATGTCTGACGAGCTAGGAAAGTCATAGCGGCGAAAGAGAGAGAGTTTAAGGTCAATCGTCCGGTCGTGACCGAGGCGCGTGACGTCTCTGTAGGTAACGTCTCGGCGAGATCGCGACCGGATTGTATTCCCACAGTTACGCGGTTGCACGCCTTACAATGTAATATCGTTTTCGCATGTGTAGAGCTCGTATAAAAGTCTAGCGGGGGGCCGAATTTATTCCGCAAAATTTGCTCGGGACTCTAATTTCCATCGGTTTTTCGTGGAAACAAAATGTTACTGCCGGCGCTGTTTTAGCTGCCCGGAGGGAGTCGGTGCGCGACGTGCCCCCCGGGGGCTGCGGAGCGTGACCGGCGCCGCGAGGGTGCACGCCCTACCCCACTGCAAGAGGGGGTAGGAGAGACTAATAAATACCGTAGGAATACATATTCCATTAATTTCATTAAATTACATGGCATTAGAGCCGAGTCTATGGAATGAAAAACGATCGAGAGGGGGTTAAAAGATAGAGAGAGACCGAACGAATGAAAAAGCCAGAAGGAATACACGCGGTGAGCCATATGCTCTAATTTTACAGTGGCAAAGGGTCGACGGGTAGGTACGCCCGGGAACGTCGGAAACTCGATACTCTCGGAGTCCTCGGGAGAACGAGACACGATCATCGCAAACCGCTTCGCCGATGGCCGATCGCTCAAGATCGGATTTCTCAAGTTCTCGATTCTGACGTGTATTTATTGTTGCAAATAAAACGGTCTGGTTTACTATAAATATTGTTATTATTCATCTTTCGGTAGACGAATGGAAATTCATACTTCTCATGCCGCGTCTGAGCGTTATGAATTTAAAAAATTAATAAAAATTAAAATATACGACGGAAAAAAAATGTTGAAACGAGAAATCGCACGAATTTTTCGAGGTCGAAGAGAATTTAAAATTGAATCTAAAATGTCAAAGCTACCGAGGCGGCTCGATTTTATTTACCATCGTGGACGGGAGACACACGCGAGTTGCGCAACGTTCATCCGGTTTTTAGCATTGTGTGCAAGCGTATAGTTATCTGCCACTGTGCATCGATGCGTCCGCACACGACAAGCATGTTTCACATTAGTGTTTCAACCGCCACCGTTATCTAAGCGTTAATTGGATACAGTTTTTATTAATAATTGTGACAAGAGCGAATGCACCTATTGAGGATGGAGTTTCGCAGTTGCGGTTGGGTGTTGGCTCTACGTATGTTTCGGAATAATGTGCCTCGGACGGCGGACGAACGATGAATCCATATGCGCTCAACCAGACACGATTCCTGTTATTTGTTCCCGTAATACCGAATTAAAAGCGAAACGCGCGGTGAGCAATCCCGCGGCGGGTTTTCTCCGTGCATGTGTATTTTTTTAATGGGTTCTAGGGCTAACAGGGATGCACCCAGAGTGCAATCTCGTGTCGAGCGGAAAATCGATTAAAAGCATTCGTCGGTCGCCTATTGTTAAAAATGTGATTGGAATTGGAAAGAATGTGAATAATAATTACCGATCGATCGGGGAAGATATTTGTGCTGAATGGCGTAAATCAGACACTGCGATAATAGAACACGTACAGAGTTTCGAAATCGATATGCTTTATAAGGCGAAAAATTCATTCTAGGCGAGCGCGGGGCAAAATGAACTATCTGTACCAATTTTTCGCGAGACCATAAAAAAAAGTCTCGCTTCAAACGACAGACACCATTTTGCCCCAGAGTTCCGTTTTGCCTCGTCCTCTCCCCTATGTATCCATGTGTATGGTACGCCTATATGCACGACCGATATTCCTGCGAAGGCAGAGCGTTTGTGCGGGGAAGCGACCGCGAGGGACGAGGACAGAGAGCGAGAGACCATGAGCCCCGCTTTAATGGGACGTTATTAGCTTTATGATTGCGTTATTTATACGCCGGCCAATTACCGAGCTTTATGGACCCGTGGAACGCGCGAGAGAGCTCGCCCGATGTAATAATAATGTCTCGGGTTCGCGTCCCTGCGAGCGCGAGAGAACCCGAGAGATTTCAGGTCTTCGAGGCAGACGAAAGGTCGAATTATGTGTGGCTATGTGAAAATATCATCCACACACGCGCGACGTCGAGCCCATCGTTCTTTTTCCCAATTTTCTTCGAGAGGGATGTTCAGCTTTTCTCTCGAACGAGATTCCTTGTTCCCTGGGCGTGACACACGATCCCGAAGAAACTTGTAGCGGGTTTTTCCAGTGCGGCTTCTGAAACGGAGACTGACGTGAGTTTTTTTAACGGGGTGGTAGCGTGTCGTAGCCTGGAGGGATCTGGATTCTCCCCGGTCTAAGCCCGATGCCTACCCCAATCTTTTATGTCTTACTGTCGATCCAACAATGCCACGACGTATTAGGCAGTAAGAGACTGCGAGAAGGATGTTTTGTGCTCGATGTATTGTCGGGTAAAAACATCTGCCCTTGTAATACAAACCGCTAATAAAAACATCGAGGACCGGAGTCGGGAATACACGCGGATCGAGGGGCGAAGAAAACGGAAGGAGCGTGGCGTGGACGAGCATAGTAGGGGACGAATTGAAAATTGAGTTGCTCGTAGTTTTTTTTTTTTTCACAGTCGATGCAGTGGAGGGATTATTCGAGTCTGTGGACTGCGCTGGGTTGCCTTATCACGAAGATTTTTGAGAGACCAAACCGAGATGATTGATATTTGAAAAGATATTCTCTAAAGAATTTATACCTTAAATTTTCCGCTCCCCATTATGGATACGTGCCCGAACGGATCTCGAAAATCTTGTTATTGTGGAAAATTTCAGTTATCTAAAGTTCACAGGTACGATGATCTCAGAAGCGGTGTATGTATTCGAGAATACGGATTATATTTACTTTCCCGGCTGATCCTCGACCCGATCCGACTCCACATGCTCCATCCCCACCGCCTCGGCACGTCTCGACTCGCGAGCGTTTTATCGTTCGTAAACAATTCGCGTCATTTTTCTTTTTTTTTCGACCAAGAACTGCGCCCGCGCAGTCTGGGCGGTTAATTTAATTACCGTGAGTTTGACGATTAATAAGAATTTTACGGCTTTGGGTGCGTTCGTCAAGAAACAATCCGGCTCGCCCGATAAGCTCGCGCGTATCGCAGCTATAGACTTTTTTTTCTATGGTCGCTATCACTCTATCTTTCATTTCGTTTACACGACAACTACGAGACAAACAAACCTGTTGGAATGTTTGCCGAGGATTCATCGCACTTCCGGCGGAGAGGCTCGAAAAGCCCGAAGAACTCCGTGCGGGCGCGTGAGGTTGAAGAAACATTTTCGGGCCCAAAAAACGCGAGGCGATAAATCCTAGCGACGGAGAGCGATCGAGGGATCGAAAAATAAATCGCCGGCTCTTACGAGAGTGCTGCAATCGAAAGGACGAGTTTATTGCTGTTGGGGCAGCGGCGAAAATTCACAGGAAGAGTTCACAGCCCGAGAGACGCCGGGGTCGGATCTGTGAGGTAACTCTCGCTTCCTCTCTGCCCGACGTTCACCAAAAAGGACGGGCCCACACCTCGAGCCTCCAGGAACCGGCAATCGATACTTTACGATCGTGGAGGCGAGAACCGCGAGGGACTCACCGATCTCTTCCGGTCTGATTTGACCGGCGAGCTTTGCGGTTAATCGAATCGCACCCATACATCGGTCGTTTTCTTCGTGCAACGTCCAATATAATGGGAAAATCCAACTTCACATCCCTCAATGTACGGAACTGAAAAAATCTGCTGAAGACATTTTTCTGTAAAAAAAAAAAAAAAAGAAAAAACGAGAATTGAAAATGGGCGTAACCGAGTCTCGATCGCGTAACGACGTACCGCCGAGTGATATTACTTCCTATTAAATACTCGAGCGACGACCCACGCGACGAAGCAACTGGCATAGGATTATTTCGCATGTACTCTCCTGCCCCTCGGTCAATGAATGACTGTTCCGAGTCTCGGCGAACAGATGGAGAATAAAGAAAGTTATAGTTAAATAAACGAGACGCCCATAGGAAAAGAGAGTAATAGTTGTTTTATGCGGTGTATTTATATGGTCGAGCGTGCAAGGGCCCCGAGACTGGAAACAGGATATGTAGGCGCCGACAACGCCGCCGTGCTTCGCGTTTCCGTACAGGAAGCCCATAAACTCTGACGGTTCGAAAAAAATTTCTCTAACATCCACGCCCGAGATCTCTCGTTCTTACCGTTAAACGATATCGTCGTAACTTTTATTAATCTCACCGAGTATCACTGTTTCACCAAGTATCGCAATCCCTGCAATTTCACTGTCGCTTATAGATTGTTTAGACGGTACAAAAAAAAAAAAAAAAAAAAAAATGGTTGCCATTTATGTCATTTTCACTACCCTCACATCCCACTCAAATTTCGTCATAAATGTTTGCTAGGCAAGAAAGAACGAAAAAACTCCGAATCGTCAAAGGAGTTTTTTTTTCGAGCTACAATCGCACGTTTAATGATCGTGGGATAAAACTAACATATTGTGAACCAATTTGCTCGATATTATCGCGAACATAGTCGACACATCCCCCCGATGCTTCCGAGGAGTGCGCCCAATCGAAAATTGAGTGTCCCGTAAAATGGTGTTATGTATCGAGGATACTCGGCGTGCCGAGGAGTCTTGACCGCGGCCTTGCCCTGGGAAGACAAAACCAATTTTCACGGTGCAGAAAAACCGATTTTGTTTTTTGTTGAAGCTTCTCGTGTACCGTTGTACAGACAGAGCTCTCGGGTCGTGCATCAGGAGCACGTCGGGTTTCTCGAACGCCCCGAGTAGCCTCGATGAGAGGGGCGAGGGGGCGGCTGGTTGCAGTAAAACGATTTTAAAGAAGCGAACGAAACGTGAAGGTGGAGAGAAAAAAAGAGAGTGAGCCGAAGAGAAAGATGGAACGAGAAAGTCCTAAGATGGCTCTCGGGAACTCTTAAAGTGCCGCGGTCTTTCGATAATTAGAGGGCGGCCATTGTTACACCCGGCAAGACGAGAGAAAGAGGCGCGGGTTCAGCGAAAGAGAAACGAGAAGCTACGAGCCCCGCAACGTCTCTCCGACGTTGCGGCTAAAGTGAAATGGGAAGAAAAGAAAAAAAAAATTGTCTGAAATCCCTCTCGCTCGTCTCATTGCCCGAGCTCGGAAATACTACGTGATTTTAAGTGTACGGGGGGAGAGAAAATTAAAACCGTGAGTGCCAACGCATACCTTTTTCAAATCGTAAGGAGGGAGAATCGCGAGACGTGAGGCCCAACGGGTCCAGTGTTGCGGGGGATACATACGTGATTTTCGTTCGCCCGAGTTATGTCGCGAACTTTTTTTTTTATGATTCGCTCTCAAAAAAATTAGCCTGAAATTTAGCGTTTACCCGCATACGGTAATACCGCATGCGGTAATATCACGGTTAGTAGTCGTTTAGGCTTTAAGTCTTAAATATTTTTTTGTCATAAAAAAAGGTCGATCAGGGCAATTCTTTTTTCACAATGGGTGCATTGGTTCAATCCGGGGTTAAATATCAAATATAAGATTTAGAATTTCCTATGTGAGCATGAAATAAAAAAAAAACAATAATTTAATTATTCTGTCAGATAAAAAACTGGACTGAAAGTAAAAAACTTGTCGCGCGAATAGAATTTTCGATTGTCAACAATTTTCTCGAACTCTGTACTATGACTATAAATCACAGTTGGGCTACGAAGACGTTCCTCAAATTTGACAGAGACCGGACAGAGTGCTCAAATGAAGCTGTTGTCGCCGAGGATAATTATTTTCGTCGATCGCGGGGGCCCGTTCCCCAGGGCCATCGTCGGCCTCGTTAACGAGATATCCACCGCGGGTATTTCATAAATCACAAAAAATAATAAATAAACCAACGGAAAGAAAAAAAAAACAAATGTATACACATCCAAACAAGCGTGCGCGCGCGAGAGGTAGAAAGAGAGATGGAATTTAAAAGGGATAAAACGAAGATAACCGAACGAAGACGCGCATAACCGAGAGAGCTCTCTCGCGCGCGAGCGCACACACTGTGGTCCTGGTTTTTTATAATGAGCCAGCGGAGAGCAGACTGTAATTGAGCGAGGCATAAATTTACGAATAAAGTGGGCGTGGCGTATCTTTTTGATTAGGATTAGTCGAAGAGAGATGAGCAAGCCCTCCGGCGTCTCCGATTATATTATATACCTATATATGCACGGCACATAATTTAGTAATATCTAATAATCGCTTCGGTAAGAAATGCCCAATTGAAAAAATATACTTTGATCAGACGAGAATCGAATCGATGTCTACTCCTCGAGGAATATCTCTATAATCTATATACGACGGCTGATAATTCATTGCTAATAAAACAAAAATGTAATCGCGTGCCACGAGTGAATGAGGACCTGAAAAGAAAAGAAATAAATATAATGAAAAAATATCTCTCGAATTACGTGATGTTTTATGATTTTTCTGCATGCAGCCGCAGCGGCGAGTGTGGGATGCATCAGAGAGCTGCCCGTGACAGGCATTGGAAGCGGCAGGGAGAGGCGAGCCGAAGAGGGCACCGTCCATCTCGCGAGACCGTTGAGTGAAACGTTTTCTCGAGCCCTCTCTTTCTCTATCGCTGTGGGCAGCACCGCGGGCTACTTCGTTCCCAATGATTTATCGTGTATTTACCTCTCTCGCAATGTATTTCATAGCCTCGGCGAAAATAAAGATTTAGAAGCCTGCTATTTACGAGACCTTCCACTCTCCCTCCCCACACGCACTCGAAATTGATTAAACGATTATCTAATTTATCCGCGGCTTTAATTCAATTTTGTACGAACACGAACTCACCGAAGGAAGAGTCGTCGAATTCCCGTCATCATCGACGTTTTGCATTAATCACATTCTACACGGTACTTTTTTGTGTCCCTGATATGAGGAAATAATTAATAAAAATTATTGCGTTCAATTACGTCTGATTCATAATTTTCAAGATTATTTCACTAAATTATATCCTCGTATCAAAGAAATACGTAAGAGCGGAAAAACGTTCACTTCATTGTAGTACATTTTTATCTCGGTGTACTATGCGGATTTGAAAAGTTTCGCGATTGGCAAATAAAATTAAAAAAAAAGAAACTCATCGGAGAGCTTCGAATTTCGCGTGACTGAGAGGAAGACTAGCTCGCGGCGTACTAAACCTAAAATATTAATATCAGACGGCATATGATAATTGGTGCAGGTACGAGCCACTGTACTCCGTTCCCGTGATAACAGGTTTCCCTCGGTTTGGTTGCACATACGTACATACGTGTGTATGTATACGAGAGAGGCGCAGGCGCGCGCCCTTCTTCCCATACGGTAACCAACTAGTACAGTGCGAGGGAGACGGTCTCATCTCCGTGTGTGCGATCATCTCGCTCTCTCTGGTTTCGAGGTCGTAAAGATAATGCCCACATCCCACACCGGGCCGACGCAGAAACGAGAGAGTATTATCCGGATTTCGTTTCAATGAAGATCCCGCTTCGCGATTTCGACTCGGTCTTCGCATCTAAGCCCTCAAACGATAGCGCGGAACTGGAGATGACGGCTCGGTTCGTACGGGAGGAGCGGGAACTCGCCAGACAATTCGCCCACAAGTTTATTCGGAAACCTCCTGCAAGTTCCTTCAGAGACGATTTTCTGCTTTCCAAAACTGCGAACATTTTTTTCCGGACGAAGAATATCCTAATGAACCCGCAATTTCATTCAATTTCAAGCCTCTCAATTAAAAAATATCTAAATTGATAATAAAAATAATATTTTTAATCGTGAAAGGTGCATCGCCTCGCAGTAACACGACTGGCAGTGCGGAGGTAACAATGTACGCCCGGATTGAAGGATACGTCATTCATAAATGGGAGGTACAGTACCGGCGAGAAGGGAACAACACCGCGTGAAACTTGCCTCCTGGATAAATCAAGCAATTAACTCGACGGCTTGTAATTAGCGAGCCATTAAGAAGCATTATTTATCGGCCCACTTGTCACGCTCGTCGGGATGCTCGGGGCTCCTCTCGCGAATTTGTTCTCTGTACTTGCTTCGTACACCGACGATCGGTAGTATTACAGCGGCAGGCAAGGTTCGAGGCTGCGAATGCGCGATCGCCCCGTTCGGAGCGTACAACGATATCGTCCCGGGGCAATCGCTGCAATATTCTTGTACAATATAATAGGTAGTAATATGTTTCCTATTTCTTCCTCCGACAGAATACGGCAAGCGGCCCTTTTTCGACTTAAAGGAACGTGCACACCATTTTTGGAATATTACTCATAATGCACTTTAATTTTCATTCGATACTTCGAGTTTTCGTTTTTGTCAATAATCGTAAATGAAGATTACCAATTTTTTTTTTAATTTTCATATGATAAGAGAGATAAAAAAAAGTTGTTTCCTGTAATATTTTATAGGGGGTCATTTAAAACGTATTAAAAAAATTACACTTAAGATACGCGTGGTAAGCTATATTTTTACATCAATTTTATCACTTTTGATTTTATGTGAATATTGATGACGGGAATATCTGGCGGTGTGCACGATCCATAAAGCGACGCATTTTAATCGTTCGATTCGCAAGCATGTTGCTCGATATGCTGCATGCAGGACCGTTGGAAATATATTACCGAGCGGCACTTTGAGAGACCGAGCGAGATAGAAGAGTAAGAAGCGAGCGTAGGCGCGCGCGCGGTTCAGCTCGGGCTCTACTCATGCACAGAACTCGAGTACATACGTTTTAAAGGTATCCCCGCATGACTTATTAGGTACCGACGTGTAGGCTCATTTCTACCTCTATTAATGGGCCGCTATAGCGAAAGGACCCTAAGATAGCGCTGATTTCAAACTTTCAACGAGTGCGACATTAAATTGCAATGCATATATTTCCGAAACTTCGAGCAGCCTCCGAACCAGTCAACTATCGCCAATTTTCGATCTCGATAACTCTTTTCCTCTCCTGCGTAACACCGGTTTGAATATTGATAAGTGGCCCTCTAAAAAAACAAGTAATAAAAAAAGTGAAACATATTGGCATCCGTAAAAAAAAAGGTCGATCGTAATACACGCATATATCGCGCCAATTTGCAAAAATTTGCGTGCATCTTCTCGCGGGGCACTGTAATTACGCGCTCTACGCCGATAATTTATATTTTCAGTACGTGCGACGATGACGATAATGATAAATAACGGAAAGTGTGTTGAATTTTTTATTCACACGAGGGGAGTTCGCGAGAGATTTGTTACTGCTGCGGTGAATCCCGGCCAATTAATTCGGTAGCAATTAATTTCACCGTGTAATAGTTTTACATTTTGTAATTAGCTTTTACATTTTGCGTCAATAAATGTCGGTCACGCCGCCGTGTTGATAAACAGTTTCCATCCACGTCGATATTCAAATTAGAAACTGATCGATACCCTCGAATCTTGGACGAAAAAAAGAATCGATTTTTACCGTTGGATACTTTTCCCAGACTTTTTGTCTAATCAACCGATCGCATCTGATCGGGGTATGTGTGCATGCATATACGATCGTAATAAAAAAAAAAAAATCGTGACTGGACTTAATGCAATCTTCGAGCGAGATTGTGTATTATTTGCCTACAAAATATTACTGCAGAGGCTGGTTTTCTTCGCGGCACGCGAAAAGTATTTCTCAAATGGCTATATAGTGTAATTCGCAAAAGCGTATCATGCTCCGCCGAGCATAGATCATAAAGAGCCCGAGACTCTTAGGCAGTTCGTGCGGCTGATTGACGAGATCGATTAGTACCGGTGTTTTAACCACAGGAAACGTATTATTATACTTCGTAAAACGCACAAGTATGTCGTCAGGTGGGTCATAACATCGAAGGACGATTATACACTTTTTTTCAAAAACTATTCCGAACGTGGAATATGAAGAAAAAAAATCGTATGTAAAAAATGTAAAAAATATGGATGCTTGATGATGAATAGAAATATAAGCCCGTATGCACGTATCCGCTGTAGAGAAATATTGTCGGTAAGCTCGTATATTTGGTATTGACTCCGAAGCATAAACGCAGCAGCAGCAAGGAGCAACCGATTATGAACTCGCGGTAGTCTCTATGGTATCGTAAATCATTCTCGGTTTGTAATTGCAGTTAAAATGTCTCATTATGCAATCGAGCATCGCATTCCCCCATAATGGCACTGGTGTACAATACCGTAAACTCGACATATATCCATACCTATATACATATATATATAAATATATTTTGCAATAAACTTCTGACTTTCGCATTCGATTCTCGAGGCGTGCGATTATCATTTCTATTCATTATCCACATAATATCCGAGACTAACGGTCGTTATCGATCGAACTAACGATATTTCGTACAATATAACCGGCAACGGATTGTTACAAATCACTGTGCGCTTGTGATATCCGACATCCATTGCACAATTGCACTCTAATATACGATCGAGGGAGTCGACGGAAAATAATATACGTGAGCCGTTGTGTGAGAAGATAATTTGCATAATAAACTTTGACTCACGTATTCTCGGAAATATGATCATTTATTTCTGGGCAACGGGAGAATCCCGATAGCCTTTCCATCCTCGCCTTCGTGCAACTTCAATCCCATCTCCCGTAAAACAACATTGTCGACCACTCCGACTTTATTGCAGCTCCGTATTACCTCCTGATTCTCCGGACTGCCGTCGCATAAGTTTTTCAATGCGAATATCGTCCATTGCATTATTACTGTTTATAATTTTATAAGGATTTTATAGAAAAACGATAAAATACCATTCTTGATATTTTGAAAAAAAAAATTGTGGAACATTGTACGTTGTAAAAAGAAGAAAAAAAATTGGAATCATTTATTGGAGACTGGAGTATGAAAGGATACGTGGATTTCTCGCATCGATGTTGCAGCAGTCCAGCAGAAGAGGTATAGCGTCAGTTTCGCGCATCTGAAAAAAAAATTATGCAAGGTCGTGGATATTGTTATGATTTTACGATGCAATGATATCGGATCGCAGGCCGATATACTGCCGTGCCATCTCGTGTGGAAGCGTACTCGCTATCGCCTTTGTTCAGCTTTGCGAATCGCTGGTTTTTTAATAGGTACGTGAATAGACAGAGGGTAAAGCAGTCGCGCGGGTTTTACAGCGAGATGTTTCTACAGGCAATCGGAAACGGCGCCAGCCAACAGTTTACTGTCCGCTGCAGCCGGTAAAGCAGGAATCTATTTCTTTTCAAAAATTATACGTAGCTCTTCGAGTTATGTAAAATTTAGGACACGAAAAATTAATCACCAACTCCTGGTTGCCCTTGTGCTTGTGACACAAATTCCCAATGGCTCTTATCAGTCCAGCTTTGAAACCAAAAGCAGGATGATTCTGAATGTCGTTTTCGTCGGCCGAACTACCCGCTTGCGTATTACTCGGGGCAATGTCGCTTAATTTTTGTAAAGGTGTAAAAAAATTCTCGGACGCTCTGCCGGCCATGTGTAGCGATTTTAATAAAACTGAAAAAAATAAAATGAAAAGTTTCAATTCTAAGCTGGCTTTCTATATTTATAAAAAAAATTATAAGACATCCGAGGACTGGATACTCACAGATACAGTTTATCAGGAGGCTCTTGTCGTTCTGCAGGAGATGGCATTCCGGTGAATCCTCGGAAGAGATCACACAGATTATATCGAGCAGAAGAGTAATCTCCATGGGTTCCATGCCATTTAGGTACGAATCCACTGTCTTTAGGATCAAATCGCTTCTCTTTCTGAATCTCTCGGATATAAATTGGATAACTTCCGGCGGCAAATGACCAGCGATCTCGTTATCTGCACCAGAATACACCCAACTGCGGACATCCTGGTGAATTATTTCCAACAAGTAGAGTTTGGATCCCATGGATAAATTGTCGTAAACACTGCGCAGCCAGTCGCGTTTTCTCAGCAATAATGTGAGACTCTCTTGGGCCGATTGAATTCCCAGTTGGTTAGCCTTTATCAGAGGTCGAGCAAGGTCGCGTATCTCTGCCTCGAGAAAGTAGTTGATCGGCAGCTGTTTCAGGGCATTGTGCACATAGGCGCAAGCCGCTCTGGCCAGTGGGACTTCGTCAGATCCGGTCAGAGCTCTGCAAAAGGGTTTGCATTCAATTTTTATTAACTATGAAGTCAATCATGATAATAATTAATAAATTGTTTATTAATTATTTAATTAATAAACAATTTATTGTAAAAGAAACTCACATAATAGCAGCCTTGAAGTCGTCGCTGTTCAGATGACGAGGCAAATTGTTACGGTTGCATGCAAAAGTTACCAAATTGCATAGAAACTGAGTGTTCAATCTAAGTAATTCGTACTCGTCTTTGGAGCATAGTTGAGTGTTCTGTACATATTTTATGAGGTATTCGGCTGCCCAAGTAGCTACTCCATTGTAAGGAAACGACGAACAACTGTCCCTAGTATCGTCGGCATTGCTCAGCAACCTGTACGACCCGTGAGAGTAATCTCGCGGCGATTCGTCAACCGCATTGTCCGGTTCGTGCTTGTACCCTTCGACACACGAATTCACAAGGCATTTCGTCAAGACGATTCTTGCACTCGCGGGAACGTCGTCCCGCGGAGCGGTCAGCAACTCCGCTACTTTAGACAATATTTTTTTATCTATCAGAGTCCTGCAAAAAGTTTTGTGAAGCGTTAGACTTCGAGCTTCATTCGCCCACGGATTGAAACTAGCGGGAATAATTGCAGTTGAATCGTAACGATTACATCGGCTTATTTGCCGGTCGTTGAATTGTTAATGTATTCATTACTTGCGGAATTACCCTGCTTCATCGCGGGGAAAATGCTTCGGTTTCAGTACATCAATAAATTCATCCCAATTCCTCGTCGCTAAGGCGGAAACTATCCTATCGTATACATTCATTTCTAACGAAAATAAAAAGAAGTGGAAGATACTTAAAGAACCGTTGAAGCTACTCGATGTTCGTCGAAGTATGACCTGAGTGGAAACACTTGCTTCGCTACGTGTTTTTTGTTTTATGAACGACTCTTCAATTGTTATTCGTTAGATCTTCCGGCACGCGTGGAGACACGAGGGCGGACATGTTGGAAAACTGTTTGCGCAACTGCCAACTGTCGTTTCCTTGGCAACGATGTCAGAACCAATGGAAAACTATTTACGTTCCTGCTAACGGCTGTTTCCTTGGTAACGACGCTGAGGACCAATGGCGTTCGAGTATCGAGAGTCAAAGGTCAGCGCAAGGTCGGCCTGCATCACAAGCAACAGTTAGTTGTGAAATGTTGTGTAGCGATGGACAAAGAAGATCGAAGAAGCTGACAGTGAAAAAGCAGAGCCACGAGAAAAACAAAACTGTTCCTGTCGTTGGGCCTGTTTAACTATTTTATTGATTCTTGTCGTTCGGCCTGTCAATCATTTTCTAATTCTTTCCGGCATGCCGAAGTCCATTTACATATCATAACCATTAATTTTTACATCGTTTGTATATCGAAAAACCATTTGTAAAGAAAAGTAAAAAAACTGAAATGTACTCAAGAGACTGGAAGCTGTGCGATGTTCGCCAGAGTGTCATTCGCTTGGACCCATTTATTTCACGGCTGCTTTTCTCTTAACGGTATAAATGAATTTCCAATAATCTTTGTTCGGTAGATTTTTCGGGAGGCTCGGACACAAGAGCCCGAACTTGTTGACAAACCGCGGCGTAGCTGCTGTTTCCTTGACAACTACGCGAGGACCAATGGCGGTCGCGTATCCCGTGTTACTCGGAGAGTCGCAGCAACGAGGATTCACCTTCAAAGTCGAGCATACTGTTCTCAACCACCGGATTCAGCGGGCCGTTCCGATTTACTCCGTGACTGGCGTTTGTGACGAGTCGGCTTTCTATCAAATCGAAGTTAATTACGATCGTAATTGAAACAAACTGCAAAGGTAAGACTGCTTCCTCTTGTACAAATCGCTAATTTTGTTATTCGTTTGTGGATCCAGTTATACTCGTAGATCCGTCAAACTTCCGTCAATGTTTTGCAATGTCATTCTTGGTTACACCCGGGTCTTTAAAGAAACGATGTTTAATGTTTGCGATCTAACTTTATCGTCTAGAAATCAATATTTCTATTATGCCAATACGTACGACCGAAACTCGTAAATTTCTGGCAAAATTGTTGCAATTCCAATCAGTAATTCACACAATCAGTAGTCAGTGTTGCACAGTCACTATAACCTCAAAATCGTCGGTTTCGGCAAACTTGTTGGGTAAACATGCAATGTCTGTGACAGTATGGATGCTACTTTCTGAGAATGCGCTGTGCAACTCTTAGGAAAAATGAAAAATTATTCATTATCAATCTAGTAAATTGGTGCAAAAAAATATATTTTGGCCGAGAACTTATTATAATCATGTGCGGGACTCAAACATTTTTTTCAAATTTCAGATGTTCCTGACACGTTCGGAGTACGATAGAGGCGTGAACACCTTCTCACCCGAAGGTCGCCTCTTCCAAGTGGAATACGCCATTGAGGCCATAAAGCTCGGTTCTACAGTAATTGGAATCTCAACATCCGAGGGAGTACTCCTGGCTTCCGAGAAGCGTATCACGTCGTCGTTGATGGAGCCCACCACAGTCGAGAAAATTTTTGAGGTCGACAAGCACATCGGTTGTGCCTCCTCCGGCCTGATGGCTGACTCAAGAACGATGGTCGACCGGGCGAGAGCTGAGTGCCAGAATCACTGGTTCATCTACAACGAAAAAATGACGGTAGAATCGGCCGCTCAGGCTGTCTCCAATTTGGCTATACAATTCGGCGACAGTGACGACGACGGCAGCGCGATGTCCCGGCCGTTCGGAGTCGCGATTCTGTTCGCCGGTATCGACGAGAAAGGACCGCAACTTTTTCACATGGACCCATCCGGTACATTCGTTCAATTCGACGCTAAAGCCATTGGATCCGGTAGCGAGGGAGCTCAGCAATCCTTGCAGGAAGTCTACCACAAGGTTTGATTGACCTTTATTCCTCCGAATCACGGATCAATGTACAGATTTATCATTTAGCTGATACTCGCTGTTTTTTTCGCAATTTGAGATTTTCATTTTCGCTAATTTTTTTTACTCCGAATCGGGGATGTGTTAATATTCCGAATCACGGATACATACACAGATCAATACAGCTGTGGCTTTTCGCATAATTGTTTATCCGCTATGATTTAATTCACTACTGCGGGTATTCGCTATTTTTTGTAAATTGCGATTTTTATGTTTTTGAGCTGTTTTACGCTAAACGTGTGAACTGTACAAAGTTTCTGGAGTTCGTTAATGTAGCCTATAAGGTATTATTTAGACGATACTAACGAAGACTAACCGGGGGCTGAGGTAGGTGTTAAATGTAACATTTTTTAATGACTAAAAAGGTATGCTGTTCATTACATCTTTACAGTTTCAAAGGGTTCTTGATAATCGCTAATCTTCTTTTTTTTCTCGTACTTGCAGTCGATGACTCTGAAAGAGGCGACCAAGGCGGCATTGACCATACTGAAGCAAGTGATGGAGGAGAAATTGAACGACACGAACATCGAGGTGATGACGATGACGCCCGGTGCTCTGTTTCACATGTTCACGAAGGAAGAGTTGCAGGAGGTGATTAAAGACATTGCATAAATTTTTCGAGCCTTTCCGAGATCGATAAGACACACGTCGCTATTACAATTGATAAATACGCCGGACTGGGAGAAAGTGCGTCGATAAATTAATGAGTGATCATGTACAATGTATTTGCCGTCGCGCATCGAGCGACCACAATTTTTTTTTCAATGAAGCCACGAAGTTATAGAAATTTCTTTTTTTGAATCAAAAAGATATCGCATCCCGTTTGATTCCAACACATCAAATTTTCCATTCCCTATCCGAAAAGGAATTCAATTTGCAGATGAGAATCCTCGTGGATTCGCACGGTAGTTCTTTCTTCATGATCGTCGTTGTTTTCCTCGCTAACCAATTCTTTTCGGAACGATTCAATCTAGGTGCTAGAAATTTCGCCTACGTGGACTGAAGAACCCTCGCGCCAGAGCTCGGACAGTTCTGCTCCGATGTCGAAGCCATCAGCATCCGTGGGAAGCAATTAGTGAACTCCAACTTTTTCACAATGTTTTGTCAAACCTTCTATCTCTTCCCATGTAACGCAGTTTTAATAACGAATAATAAAATATAATATTTCTCATACACGCTTCGGGTTCCGTATTGAAAATTTAATGGTAAAGTATATCTAGTACTGGACTAAATATACTTTAAAACTTACACTTCGATATTTCTCACATAGCTACGAATTCATTTTGGCAAGGGACGAAAAACTGTCGAGTGTGAATCCCAATCTCGTGAACATTTCCAATAGGCCTTGGCACAACAAACAAGAAAAAAAACGCAAACGTAAAAAAATAATAATAAAAATGTAACGGGAGCAACGTCAACGGGTATTCACAGCGCGTCGAGTAGAAACGGGGCGGAGGTGACGGGCCGGTTCGCTTTCGATTACGGGAAGGCTTTTGAATGCGCGTATCCGAAATCAATAATTAATTTCGCCTGGTGCGGTTTCGAAGCGAGAGCCCGACGCGGGGCTGTTGAACGGGAAAGCGAGTCAGAAATGGCTCGGGTTTGGCGTGCGCTCTATGCCGGGCGCTGCGATGTCCCGATAACGCGTCCCTTTTTATCCCGTCCTCACCGGGCCCGCCAGATTATTGGATATTATTCCATTTCAAGCGTTCAATCCCGGTACGATTCGCTCGCCCGGATTCCCGGAGGGTTCACTCTGACACCCGCTGATTGTGGGAGACGCTTAAAATATACCATACACCTTTCACACAGGACTGAGCGAACGACGAAAGTATTTATACGTACAATAATTACGATGGAATTCGATATTAATAATTCTGGGTTCAATTAACTCTAGGTTAAATTAATAACCATCCTGACTGAAAAAAGTAGCCCCGTTAATAAAATTGTATGTACATTTACTGTACGCAATTTATAATAAGTTCATCGATGTTGCTATGCATAAATTATACATGGTTCGTACCCAACCACACATAATTAGCATGCAACCATTTTTTTATATATGAATTATGAAAATAAGATTTTCTTTTCGTTCAGATGTTAGTTTTTACGCTATTCATTTAGCTGAACGTTTCCTTTTCAACAACAAGCTTTCGAAATTCGATATGAAATACTGTTTATTAATGTAAATGACACGACGATTTACGAGAGTCCGGATTGAATGAAAAAATTGCGAGTTCAATCAGTTAAGATTAATGAATCGTAATTGGTTGTATAGAAAGAAGTGACGCGGAGTTAAAATCGTTTGTGAGCCTGGATAAAAAGACAGTAGCTGCGGCGGGGAATCGCGATTGCGAGGAGTGCCTCACGCCGGTGATACGGAGACTCTAAGGAAGCCTCGGTTATACAGTATATATACGATACATATATACATGTATATACGGAGTAGCAGAGACGAGGGATCGAGTGGAGCGGAGAAGAGGACTCTGTAATTAACAGCGATGAGAGAGTGAGCTCTCGGGATATAGTCCCGTTTGAGTCCCTGAGAATCCCCGGGGAGCCGACCCCGTCGTATCAGACGCCGACACTCACTCCAGGCGAACACCGGCAGCGTTCAAGTTTCGCTACGATAATTGCCTTGCGCTTCACAGTCGCGCACCGATATCCGTTCGAGCTTCTCACCAGCGATGGACGAAAACGTTACGCGAATCCGAACAATTAAACTCTCCGAAATCTTTCCCAAAGCGCAAGAAAATAATATTGCTCAAAAATAGACTCTTCTATTTAATTCAATTTTTTAAAACTATTAGCGAGAGAAAATATTATTAAAGGACACTCCTTTTTTTCATTAACAATTAAAAATGTGGTATGGAGATTCGTTAATGCAATTATCGATAATTACAGAACAAATATTAACTGCTGCTCGTTTCCATTTTTTGTTGTTGTTGTTGTTGTATTTTGAACTGTGTCGCGCTGATGGGAGTGAAAGGGTTAATAAGCCTTCGAGCTCGAGTGAACCATCACCGTCGTCCACGGTAGAAAATTTTCGTTTCCATGCTCTCGATAATTTTACCTTTTCTCAACAGTTTGATTGATGAGTAACGCCGAAATTATCGCAAGAAGAGCGGCGGCTTTGATGATCTTTTAACACGAGCGCGAATCTTTAACATCTGTTCTACCAGCGAGGATATTTTCTCCCCCGTATCATGCATTATTAATCCGAGGAGAGTCTTTCGTGCGCTAATCGTTATTAAATTGCGAGATCCACGCACACACACACTCGAGACGTCTCTAATCGATGAAGCAAGAAGCCGCGTTTTGCAAACCGGTGAATTTCGTGGAAAGCCGCAAAATCGTCCGTACGTTACGTTACAGTGCAACACACTCGTAGCGCAAACGTATAGAGAGAGATTCGCCGAATGAAAAATTAAGCTAGAAAGAACGCCCGATGTACTCGCTGGCCGGTCACTTCCTAGTTATTAGAGGGTTCCGTCGGTCCCGCCGAGGCGGCAACCGGGGGAGACCTGGGCGTTAGAAAACCGGAAATACACCGTTGGTTATATCCCACATAGGAAGAGGTTGATACTTACGTGCGGACTATAATTCACGCATGGCAGAATCGTCGCGATTTTTTTTCTCTTTTTTTCCACTTTCACAAAAGTAACCGAGACGACCGAGAGTGTACGGGAGCTCGCACGGGGTTTTCGCGAGGTAGACGCGGTTGTCGCGAAATCGTTCGAGATGACCGACGCGGTTATAATGGGAACCGGACGACGCGCGAGAAGTCGGCCTCCTCGTGCAGCACGTCAGGTGCTCGGTCATGCTTGTACACGAACCGCGAGTTTCTCCGGCACTCGACGCCACACGTCAATAGACAAATACTTTATTATGATGATTACATCGCGGTAGCGGTCGGACAAACGGCCAGACGAGGCTCAATTGAAAGAGACTCAAAGTCGTAGTTTATTACCGTCTTGTCGTAGGGGAAGTCTGGACGGGATTTAAAATGTTTGCCACGACAACTACTAATAGCTGGTTAAACTTTTTTCTTCTGTCGATTAATTATCACATTTAATCACTGTAATTTAAGTTTTGTGTCTTATTTATTTTTGTTGTGGTAAAAAAATTGACCAAAAATCCATCTGGAACATCTTTAGGGGCAATCGATAGCGAGGCGTTGTTTTTCAGAATTTTTTTTCCCGAGACAAAAATAAAATAACACCCCCACTCGAATAATGTGAGAAAATACTCTTCTAGCCAAATAAAAAAAAATTGACAACGGTCGAGCGACTAACTGTGACTGCAAAAACAGTTATGCATCGAGTCAATGTAGGTACGTGTATAGCACTGCTCGCTATATATAGGATATAGTACTGCTCGCTATATCCCTTTCACTCGGCGCCTTACTCTTCCCGGTCGTAAAAAGAATAGCTCCACGGTCGATTCATCCGGCTATCTCGAGTTTCAGCTGCAATTGTAGCCTTACGAGAGCCAAATCCTCACATATCGATGGCTGAGAGCCACAGGGGCGTACCTCGCATCGTGTTACGTGTTAAATCGCGCGGGATACGCCCTTGTGGCTCTCACCCGTCGATACAGTCGAGTCTTCGCGTGGCAAAGTGATCCTTGCAACAATCTCAACGAGCAAGGGTAATTAGAGCTATTACGGTCGCGAGCCACCCGCCTCTAGATATATCTCTGGGATCGCTCTCCACGCCCGGTGAATATGAAAAGTGTAAGTGGCATGGAGCACTGGCGCGCTATCCTATGCATAGAAACTTGGGTGAAAGCGAAATACTTTAATGACCCTTTACGGTGTATACATTGCCTCGCGTGCATCTGTACATCGACAGAAACTGCTCCGCGAAATGTATGTACGATAAATATGCGGGACGATTTATTTTAATTTTTTTTTTTCTGTAGCATATTATATAGCCTGTTTGCATAGGAGCGATTAAGATTCTCACCGGACAGGAGTGAACAACCCGGAAATTCAGTTTCACTCGGAGGATATGTAATACGTATTTTCTCCGGTACGATAACCTTCCGTTTTTTTTTTTTTTAATTGCCAAGTAAAAGATTTTTGCGATAATTTTATCTGGATGGTGGCGAACATGAGTGACGTGAGACATAATCTTTTTTTAAGGGTTAGACATTTATTACAGAGTCTTTGATACAAAAATATAGTACGTCGCAACAACCGACATCATCGGGGATGTCGACGTTATTTCATCCCTAAAAAAGTAAAAAATATGTATTTTTTGTTTGTTTGCTTATTTTACAATAGTACATAACAGAGGTTCTCGAGGAAAAAGTTTGCGAGCATACTTTTTCGGCAGTCTCGTAATCCCGACAGGTACATTAACGGTCTCGTTGAAAATATCGTGGATACCGGAAATACGGTTTATCACATGTTGTTGTTTCTTTTTTCCTTTTTCAATGGTCAAATCAACTCAGTGAAAGAAAGGAGTAAGAAGAACGAGCGAGAGAATCATTAAAAAGAAAATGCCATTCCCGATGGCAATTTACCCAAAAAATAATCGGCAACATCCATCGAAGAATTTTTCGTCCGAGATAACAGAAACAGAGTGTAAGAAGAAAAAAAACGACTTGGAATTTACATTTCCGACAAGATAAGCGAAAGATTTTTTAAATGAAAGTAAAAATAAAAAATAATGCGTACTATGTAAAAAAAAAGAGTTATCGAACGAAAACTGTAAACCCCGATCAACCGTGATGAGAGTAAGATTCGTATCCGCCTCCGTCGCCGCCTCCGTGTCCGCCTCCGTAAGATGGCTCGAAGCCGCCGGAATCGCCCCCGTAGCTGCTACCCCCGTGATCACCGCCGTATCCGCCGCCGCCGCCGCCGCCGCCGTATCCGCCGCCGTATCCGCCGCCGCCGCCGCCGTGCTCCTCGTGATGCACGTGAACGGGCACTGGTACGGGTACTTTGACGGGATAAGGTACTTCTTTCTCCACCGGATAGGGCACTTCCTTCTCAACGATGTAGGGCTTGTCGACTGGGACCTTGACCGGCACCGGGTATGGTTTCTCGACGGGTACTGGTACGGGTTTGTGCACCGGATAGGGCGCCGGGACGGGTACTTTAACGTGCACTGGATAGGGTTTCTCAACGTGAACGGGATAGGGCTTGTCGACAGGTACTTTGACCTCGTAGGGCACAGGTTTGTCGACCGGTACTGGATAGGGTTTCTCGACCGTCACCGGATAGGGTTTGGGCACGTGTACGGTGTACGGTCGGTCGACCGGTACCTTGACCTCGTAGGGAACTGGTTTTTCTACCGGATAGGGCTGGGGCACGGGGATCTTCACCTTGACCGGATAAGGCACGTGTTTCTCGACCGTGTAGGGCTGAGGTACCGACACCTTTACCGGTACCGGAACGTGCTTCTCGACGGTGTACGGCTGAGGCACGTAGACCTTGACCTCGTAGGGCTTGTCGACCGGGACTTTAACCTCGTAGGGCACCTTCTTCTCGACGGTGTAGGGCTGTGGCACGTGGACCGGTACCTTGACGAAGACCTTCACCGGATAGGGCACGCGCTTCTCGACGGTGTAGGGCTGCGGCACACCGACCTTTACCTCGTAGGGCACGTGCTTCTCGACGAGATAGGGCACGTGTTTGGTAACTTCGTACGGTACCGGGACTTTCTTCTCTACCGTCACAGTTTTAACGTGCTCCTCATGGCCGTAGGATGATCCACCGCCGTAGGAGCCACCACCGCCCCCATAGGAACCACCACCGCCCCCATAGGAGCCACCTCCGCCCCCGTGGGAGCCACCACCGCCTCCGTAGGAGCCACCGCCGCCGAAATCACCATAACTGTGGTGGAGACCTCGCTTCTCGGTTTTCTTCTCCACGGCCTCGGGCTGCGAGGACTCGGCCTCGGACTCCGCCGATTTCGAGGCCGAGGACTCGGAAGAGGCAGCCCATGCACACTGGGACAATGCCAACGACGCCACGAGGGCTATGTGGATCTGGAACAATCATGCAGTTATTTGAGACTTCGTTCTTCACGACTGTCGAGGATGTAAAAGGAAGCGAGCTTAGTGTTCATTATTCAAACAATGCGAACTGAAAAATGGACAAAAAAATTAACATAAATCTCGATCAAAAGAATTGACCCTTCGACAATGCCCTACAAAGTTGGCAACGATTCTTTCAACCCTAAGAAAGATACAGTCACCTCAACGAGTTAGCGAAAAAAGAACAATTCACTCCGCAAAACCCGTAATCGATTGTTAAGACTAAGGTCTCGGTTGGTATAAAAAATCGTAAGTTTTTTCACGATTACTGGCGTGTACGGTCAAAGGAAAAGTCTCATCGAAAGCCGACACGATATTCTCCTTGGTTGAGACTTCTCAATTTAATCTTTAAAAGATAATGGACGACAAATTGATTCTACGTCGAGTTGCACTGATATCACGTACAAGGTAAATTGAGAAGCGAAGATTCATGGAGTGAAATCGTGCCGGAGTGCCTCGCAGTTGATTTCACTTTCTACTTCCGGTCGCAGCGTCCGCCGTCGCGAATTTACTTCCAGCACCAGTTTATCGGTCGTTCACGTTTCTGATTTTATAGTTTCTCATTTTTTTATTTTACTTCATTTTTTCGTCTTCCCACCCAGTAAATCTCCGCAGTCCGACGAAGAGAGCAGTGTCGACACTTACCTTCGTTTTCATCCTGCGGCTTACGTGTGTTTTAGCGTGGCGCTTAACCACTGACTGAACCGCTTCGTTTTCTACGCTCAGCCTTATATACCGCTCGGCATGATGGCCTGGCACTTTCCCTGCACCTCATCGCTTATATTATATGCGTTTCGTGTGTATATTCGCAGCAACAAAAAAAAAGACCAAGCATCCCGAGCCTACCGGGGCGGGGATGCAAAAAGGAGATGGCAAAAACACAGACGTGTGGGAAACGATATACCTTGGACATGGTGGTATCAATTACCGGCGGCTGTTAATAAATATAACGTGAAACAATGCACACACTATCCACCTAGGCGGTTTGCAGAACTGGAGTGTTCTGTCACTCGTGCTCGTCAATGGTGGGGGAGGGAGGACATCAAGCTTTACACTTGTTTTCCTAGTCAAGGAGAGATGATGTAAAGAACCGCTACTTTCGAATTTTTCTAGCCACTTCGCGATGTGCGTGGCGTAATGTGGAACCCATCAAGAACGACTTCGGCAATTTCGACCAAATATTCGAAAAACTTAAAGTAACGAAAAAAAAACTTCAAAGTAAACTAATCAAGAACTTATCTCGTCCGTTCGGAAACTTCGGAACTCTCGGGTGTGGAATAAATTTTGCCTTTGCCCATGATTCTTGCCCGACTACACTCCGGAAATCTAAAGTCTGAATTCACAAATAAAAAAATTGAAGCGATAAGCCTTTCCTCATTTCCATGGGTCTGAGTGCTTCAAGTTCGGCAAGATCGCTCGAATGATAACCGACGGGAACTTACGTTGCCGGCGTTTTGCAATTGGATATTTCTGGGGAAAGTGACGGATGTGACAAAAAAAAAATTGTCATGTACTGTGAACCGTTCATCGAAAGGAACAAGTGTAAGTTTCAATGAGCGAGAAACAGGAGTGATGACAAAAAAAAATATCTGCGAAAGAGATAAATCGAGTTGTCGAGATGTCGGCGGAGAGGCTTGTCGGGCTGCTGATACACTTCGAGAGAGGCACACAGATCGCCCGAGCAAACGGGACGGACGCGAAGTGCCGGGGTGGGGAGGTAAACGAGAGGCCGGGGCCCACGGAGAGGTAGGTACATACCGCGGAGAGCTAATTATTATTGCTGAGGCGAGAGATTTAATTCCGGACTGGCTCGCATGTCTGCACCGTGAAAATCGGTACTGTCGTAATCACACCGTCGGACGTCGGACGTCCGTCGGATACCGTACTGCCGGTGTGTGTGTGTGTGTACTATGTGAATTTTCTTGTATATCTATATTTCGTGAGTATATAACGCGAGGTTATTATGAGCCCGCGTAAACGGCTACCGAGTGAGAGCGTGGCAATGCACTCGGAGTAGTAGCGGCCGAGTGGCTCTGGCAAACATCGTTAAAGGCACCGTACTGATTGTACACACCGTGCGAGCGTTGCAAACATTTTTCTTTCAATCATGTACACACGCACTTTGGTTCGACGATATTTTGGTAATGTTTTTTTTCATTATTTAACTATCTGACCTTAAGAAATAGAGCTAATGGGACGACAAATGGAATACCGTTTTAGGGATTATAACATAAGGTGATATGGATTATGTTGTCGGTTTCTGAACTGCGGTCAAGGGAGTTTGAATTTTTTAATTGTATTCTACAATTTTTCACCCTCGTGTAAAAGCACTCTATTCGGACCATCGCGAAGTTCTCCCACTGATTATTTCTCAGAGCCAATGATGTTTTCATTTATTTTTAACAAGAATATCGTATATCTTAATTTCGGGGATTCCCAGTTTGATAAGTCGAGCTTTCCGCGTTGATTATTCTTTAGCAACAATCCGAATAACATCTCATCTAATACAGATCGATCCCTCGTGTTATTACCGTCTCCCACGAGTCTACGATTATAAATTCAAGCTATACGTTGGGCATACAATAATTGGCCAAGGAACAGAAATTCTTGCGCCTCAATTGTGCGGGCTGTGCTCTCGGACGGCCGAGAGTGAACGCGCTTCGCCGTACGCGTGGAATGGCTAATGCCGCGTGTTTAATACCGTTGCATGTACGACTACCATTTTCAAACTGAATCGTGATAAAGCGTAGCACGTTTTGAGCGATTAATCGCCGGGCGAACCCCTGTCGAGTATCCCGTCATATCTTCACGGACGCCAACGTAATACGGAGCTCGCACTCGTCGAAAACGGAAAGAGCATTTGGACTCTGGAGCCGAACAAATTTTTTTAATTATCCTATTGTTATTATTTATTTATTTAGATTTAAAAGAATGTATTTGAAAAAAAAGACTAAAGTTGATACTTCCGATCAGGTTCGTGTAACGCGAAAGCGTTAGAAAGGAGTGAAAGGGTAAACGGCCTCCAGGATCTATTGGCAGTCGTTCCTCTTCGATTTCTTTCTCGAAACGTTGCAGAATCTTTGTTCCCGGGGCTATGCAAATGCGGCATGCATCGACCGGTAAATTACCCTCGAACCCGGCCTCTCCGCATCATCCGTTAGATTTGCATTGTTAATTGACTTGGACGTACGTTGGCAAACCTGTACTTAACGCGATTAGCCAATAGCCGTGGCGAGTAGACAAGACGAAGTGGGAGGCTGTGCGGGTCACTTAAGGAGAAGTTCGTATAATTCGGTATCAAAATTCGAAAAAAATCAAATACTTATCATTTGCCGGATCAGTAAAGAATTTTTTTTTAAATATCCCAAAATGGTCCCTTTTTCAATTTTCCCTGAGACGAATATTAATCCTTAATATTTTGCAATGAGCTCATTTCGCATTTGCCGTTGATCCGGATAACCCCAATGTTCCCTAAAATCACGAAACGCATTATGTACAGAAGAAGGGAAGGGGGGGGGGGGGGCATCGCTCTCGGGGATGCTGTACACCGGGCCTATCGCGTTCCCTAGCCCAACCCGTTCGTTTAAACTACCACATATACGTATCTACTAGTTGTGTACAGTACAGCAGACTTGGCAGCCGCGAGAAGCCTCCGGCAACGTTAACTTTCGTGGTCCTTAATTGAAAACGAACGAATTAAGCGCGAACACACTCGGCTCGCATTCACTCGCCTCCGCGGAGCATCGTGCGCTCTGGCATATCGTAATTGGAAACTTTTACATTGCGTGCACGCCGGGAGTTCGGGGCTCTGTTCAACGTTGGGATTACCCAACCGTGAATGCGAAGAGAAGTTTTTACCGTGTTGATATCGTATTTTTTTATTTTTATTTATATGCTTTCTCATTCATATCGATACTGACGATGCTTAGGTCCAGACTTGGTCCGGACGCGTTATCTGAGATGCAAATGAGAAATTTATCGCCTTTTCATTATATCCGGTTAACTGGGACTTTCAGTCATAACGAACTAGTACGGATATATGAAAATATAATTATTTTTAAAAATCCTTGGAATTTTAACGAGATTTTATATCGGGGAAAGAAAATAAATTGAGTGCGTAAAATCGTATTAGCGGAAACGATTCGGCGAGCGATTGGTGGACGCACGCGTAAAAGTGTACCTAGTCTTACACGATAATTCGATAATTGCAATTTATTTTTTTTCGGATAAAAGTGAAGGGTACGGCGTTGTATGTATAATTGAGAGAGTCGGCTTTCCCCAAAAGTGCGGACTCAAAGCGGCAGTCAATCCGTCGTATACTTAGCGTATGTGTAGCAGCGTCGTCGAGAGAGCCCGCAAACGCGCCGATCGCAAACGAGCGGAGTCACTTTTTCGGGCTGGCATTAATGTCCCGGCGTCACGAACTTTGCGCATTTGAGAGTAATCCCTACCGACTGCTAATGTTACGGGGATGTGGGCTTTTGGTCGTTCTATATCGTGTAGCGTAAGGAGCGATAATTGAGACGTTCGAGAATTGTGAGACATGCTCGATTACACGTGTCACACGTTACAACATTATTACGGAATATATTCCGGATGATAGGGGTCGAAAATATTTCAAAAACAAAAAAAATCCTCGCACCTTGCAAAAGAATGAGTGTAGCCACTTGTTTCCGGCACGATGAGCTGAAGGTTTTAAATCGATTATGATTTTTCCATATTTTGGATTAATTATTTGTATTTAAACAAAAAAATCAATTCAAAATTTCTATTAAAATTAAATAAAAGTGGTACTTGTGATCATTTTCCATTTTAAATATGATAAATTCAATAATATTATAATAGAATTTGAATAATAATAATTATAATAATTGCTTTAGATTTTTTAATACAATTTACATAAATTTTAAAAATTTAGGACAAGATGGGCCAATGACTGGGACCCAAGTACATAAATTTAGTTTGATAGAAGAAATCACCTGCTCCTTAATCTTTTTTATAATGACAGTCCGAATTCCGAACGACTATGATTACATTTCCCAATTTTCTCCGAGATTATCCGAGTCGTTATCCCGGGACGAAAATAGTTGCCGTTTGCCATGTCGGCGTGGTGCTTTTCCCGGTGAGCACGCGCGTCGTCAAAGGAGCCTGGAAAATTTGACAGCACCTGCGCCGGCGTCCCAAAAAGAGGAAGGTTCCGGTGCATTGTCCTTTCCGAAGAAGGAATTACTATGCACCTGCGAGACTGGCCTCTCTCCCTCTCTCGCGAATAGTTTCGCCTTGTCGTCGTGTGCAGGCTTCCTCGCAACTAATACCGGCAAGTTGTACGCAGGACGGAGGGGGGAGCCGGGATGCGGATGAACGCTGGGAGGAGAGGAAGCAAGGACTGCACGATGCGTTGGCCCCGATTGTCCCTCCAACAGGGGCCTTCGGGGCACGCGCGCCTTCGTGACGCGAAACGTGCCCGGCCCGAGAACCCGGCTCTCACTCTCCTCTCCGCCAGAAACCCACTTCAATTACGTCCCGAAATTTTGAGGGCTAATCGGAATTTCAAATCTCTCGTTCGCTCGTCTAAGCACCGAGCTACGAGGGCATACGCCGATCTCTTCTTCCTTTTTACACCTTTTTGCAAAGCGGCGGGTCATCAACTTACTCGAGGCCCCACTTCGTCATCTCGTCCGGCCGATGCATCTGCACGGAGGAATAAATCAATAGCTTTTCGGAAGTTTAACGAACGAGGTATGCCGTCGCTTTATCGACAAAAAAAAATACTCATATAAAGAAAAAAAAAAATTCGTTACAGTTTTTATGAAAATTTTATCTTTTTTATTCACCACGATGCATTTTCCTATGTTTATAATTTTTGGATATGGAAAAGTATCGATTTTATAAATGTACTGCACTTTTGGGTGATGTTCCGGATGTTGGGATGTTCGCTCTTAGAGCAGAGCACGATTCAGAGTCTTGATCAGAGGGTACTTTACTCCACTCTTACCCGTGAAATCGTCCGATTCGATGGACCATACCATGGCTCCACCGAGTCCCGCTGTCTTGATGTAATCGGCCTTTTCCTTTATAGACCTGTCCATCAACGATAAAATTTATTGTAATTTCGCGACAATTTTTCCTCGTAACAAAAATGACATATCAGTTTTAATTGACTGAAATTAAACAGCAGTTTTCCTTCCGACCCTTCCATGAGCCAATTTGCTTAGCGTCACGACTAATTTCTATAGCCACAATAAGTCAAAAGACGTCGATCTTTCCCGACTGTTAGACTGATTCATAACTGCTGGATACTCACTGAACGTCGTCATAGCCGACCCACTGGTTGCCGCGATAAGCGTACGGCGCTCTTCCATACTTCTCATAAACGACGGTCCATTCTTCCTTCTGCTGCATCTCGAAGATCTCGTTATACCCGAGCATTCCCGGCTCGGCGGTGTACGGGCCAGGGAGCCCCGGTCCGTTGGCAGCATCCCCAATCTGAGTCTGATTGGGATTCGCCAGCGTGAAAGATCTGCCGTACGTGGCCGTACCTAGAATCAGCTTTTCGGCCGGTGCACCTCGAGACAACCAAAATTTCACGGCAGCATTCTAAAAGAAAAATTAATCAAACATGCATGAAAACATTCGGCAATCTTAGGATTTTTGGAATTGTTATAAACTTTTGATTCTTTTTTCTAGAAAAAGAGCTTCTGAACCGACCACTGTGAGCTGGGCGTTCTTTCCGACATCGCGGGGCGATGCGTACAGAGGAGCATTGAGTCCCACGCGATTGTCCCAGGAGCCGTGAAAGTCGTAAGCCATCAGATTGATGAAGTGAAGATGACCGGAAATCTCGGAAATGTCGTACGACTGAGAGGCCGATGTCTGACCCGCTGCGACGGCCGCACTGAGAATCAAGGACTCCTTGTCGAAGGCTTGTCTGAGTTCTCTCAGGAGAGCGACGAAGTTCTGGACGTCCGAGGTTGAGCCACCGCGTTGAGAGGGATACTCCCAGTCCACGTCGAGACCGTCGAATTCGTACTTCTTCACGAAAGCCACCGCGTTTCTGACGAAACGTCCACGGGAGCCCGAATCACGTGCCATAACCGAATACTTTTCTGAACCCTCGTTCCAGCCGCCTATGGCGATCAAAGTCCTCAATCCAGGATTCCGGGACTTCAGAGCGTTGAAACGTCCGAAACCGTTCTTGCCACCGTTGTCCGGGAGATCCTGCCACGGGTCGAGAACCTTGATGTCGTCGCCGTTCAGACCGACGAAGGTGTAGATCAAGTGGGTGCAGAGATGGGGATCTATGAGGTCGATGTCGAATTTGCCGGCGCCCTGTCGGTAAACCGACCAGCTGCCGAAGTAGCCGACGATCTTCTCTGCAAATTAAAATTTCATCGTCGGACATCAATCCGCCCTTCTGCAGGGTATGAACTCCTAACACTAATTCCACGAATCTGGAGATTCGTGGATTGTTGTTTCTGGCTACTCACTGCCCATTCTCAGACAATCGTTTCAAACTTCTTCGAAGAACAATCGAGCCTATTCGGATTATGCTGACGGCTGGTTTTTGTTGATCTACCGTTCCAAACACAATGAGGGATACTATGAAATCCTAAAACAGTCCAGAGTAAAAATCACTCCGCGTGCTTCACGATTATTTTTCCGCTCGAACGCACCTCGAGTTGCTCCGGCTGGCTCACCGGTCCAACAGTCAATGTCGCTCTGACGGGCAAGTCGCACTTGTCTATGTAAGCTATACGGGACTCCGCACCTCTTGCTTATCTTCGAGATTATGCTCGTCCGTCTGCAAGCTTTCATAAATATTCTTTGTTCGATGCGCGTCCATAGTTATGTTTGACCAGAAACATTCAATTAGGAGCTCGGACGTCGGATCTCAGTAAAATGCTATCTTTACCTTTGATACAATAATATGACGAAGCAGACAGGATATTAAAAAGAAATGCGATTAGATAAACGTTTATAAATAACGGGCCATCTAAAACACAATTATCAATCCACAGTGCGGCACGGATACGTTCCGATGTATCCGTGCTCTTGTGGAGTGAGTCACTCATTCTCGGAATATCCGATGACGTAACGTTTCGTCTCGCGAATACGCTCGATTATGTTACTTTTACCATTTACCGTCCTCCGACAGACTATCATTGTAAAAAAAAATCCGGATGCGACGCATCGTTCCAGAAACGCGATAATTGCGAAAATGAAGTGGATCTTTGAAAAAAAAAGAGAGGCACCGTGGTGGGTCGAGAAAGGCTCCTTCCAGTTCTCTCGCACACCCGACGTGTTTACCACAATTTCCGGGGGCAAGCTTCACATTTGTTAAAGATAATAATTATCGAGTTGGGTACTCATGTAATTTGAGCCGCGTGGATTACGCGTACGCTCGAACCGCGCGGTAGAGGAGAGAGAGAGAAGGAGGTGGGAACCTGTGGTACGCACGCACGTATGTGGTACGTACAACGTGTCGCGATTATGTTGAACCGGGCGAGGCTGAATGCTTTCGACGATCGAGCATCCGAGATCCGATAGCCAATTACCGGGTACACGACGTCCGGCTTGTCGGGCCTCTCCGAGCCTTCTCCTCGACGTTTATAACATTACACCGTACGTACGACAAGACGTATATCGTCTATATCGAGTACGAGCTCTTGTTTCGTCGAGCTATCTGCAACATTCTCGATACACATTCCCGAAATGTGAAAATTTCCGGATGCTCGACGTATTTCCTCCCGACGGAACGGCATTTGTTATTCGGCTAACCATTTTGCCCCAACCTCCCCCAAATTTATAATTTTTTTTTTTCAAACATGCATGGTGGTCCAAAAAACAAGAAAAGAAACATTTAAAATGATCTTATTATGGCGTTTATTCTGAGACTCGCGTGGTACATAAAAAAATTCGGGAGATCACGCGTCAGCGTTTTCGGGAATAATTATCGGCGGCAGTTGCCGATATCTATACGGACTATTATAATATGCCCGGTGTGTTAAAGCTCGGATTAATAATAGCTCGGAAGAAGGCACGCGAGCTAGTTTCGGAAGACTGCGCAGGGCCACAGGCGCGATCGGGGATACACACACACCGGGCATTGCGAGATACCGATCGAAGATCGGCCGCAACTCGTTCGGGAATGGGCTTCAGTCGAAATCTATGAAGAGATATACGGTCTTTGTGAGGCAGTATAGCGCCCGTGTGTACAATCCCCGGTCTGTAATTATCGATTTAATAGTAAATCAACCGATCGCACGCATAAAACTTTATGGCTATTAAAGGTTGAAGAATTTTTTTTGCCTCTTCCTCGCTGCAGTCTTTCGATATCGATCTTCGGCCATCGTATCGACTCGTTGGTTATCGGCTGATCATCGGTTTTCCATCGGAGACCGGTGACGAGGAAAATCTTGGGGCTCGATGCCTGCATACCGATAATTTTATTTATGGCACTAGAACTACACTTTCACTTATTTTTATTGAAAAAAGGGAAAAGGTGCACACAGGTGCCTACCGATTTGCAAGTTATTCACGCTTCAAAAATCGTACAGGACCGCATCTCCATTCTCCTCGATTAAATTACCGGTTAATTTTTTTTTGTCCGGATTCCCGGATCATTGCCACTCTCGTTCGAAAATCACGGGTTTACCGGGCTGGGTTACCTGGCGGCTCCCGTCATTTGTGCCGCCAAAAAAGGCTGCGGCATGCTCTACAATTTATCGTTGCCGAAGAAACACCGTCGAGTCGGTTCTGCGCAGTACAAAAACTGACACGCGGAGTGTGGCTAGTAATCGATGCAGATACGCCAAGTTTACGAGCCTCAAATATTTTCTATGTCATGATTCAGGTATATCAGACGGCATCGAGCGATGAAAGTACGTTCCCCGTCGGTCGCCACTGGAAAGTCATTGCGTGGCGTTGTAACGTACGGAGTATTCTCGTATTAATTTTATGCGCATTATAAACACAGTGGAACTATTATAGTATCGTGTACAGCTGTTAGGTGTAACGGCACATGGTCGTTCCTCTCTCCTCGATTAATTAGCGTACAACGAGTGCGATGCACTCGCTGATTAGGGCATTAATCCTCGGCTGCTATCCTTCCTACGAGAAATTATAATAACAATATAAAACGAGCCTGCAAAGTCCAATATAGTTGCGTAAGGAGATCGCTGGATTTTCACTAAATCGCTAAAGTGCGGATGCGATTATAATAATTGTGGAATCGTTAATCATCGAAGATCGTCTACTTCCTTACTTCTGAGGATTTAGCTTCTTCGAAGTCCAGCCTTCTGTTAACTCATCAGGTCATTAATCGGAGCAGTGTAATTATAATCGTATATTTTAAGCGGTTGATGAAAAATTAGAAAAATTTAGTCTTACCATTTATTTGAGCTCCTTTACCGGTTTTACGAAATGGTCCGTTTTGCCTAGTCCCCCGCATGGCAAAAATAGAATTGAAGTATATTTAACATGTAAAGTGCTACACACTCGAAATTTAAAGTATTTTTCTCATTGCAGGTCGGCTTTGGAAGTGTCGTTAACAGAATGTCACCATTACCGAATCAAGCAAAACGCCTTCTCGTGCGCTCAAATTGATAAAAGGAGTGCGTTTAACATTCGAAATTGCGGCGGGACAGCCCGGAGTGGCCGGAAGGCGGTGCTCTTTTTTATTGAATCGCGACGGCAGGATGTACGATCTCGCGTGTGCGCGCGCGCCTTGTAATCGACAATCGCTTAATATAATTTTGTTATAAAAGAAGCACAAGAGGGCTGGAAGGGACCGGGCAAGGGGCAAGAGTGTACCGAAGGGTTTGCGATTACCGTGTCTCTCGGAGGCGATGAATATGTCGCGTGGCTTCGGGAGAGACACGCGCTCGGGATCGTTCGTCCGTCGTCCAGGGTTGCGAGACGTTCAATTTTTCTGTCGCATCTGCCTAAATGGTCCGAGCCTATGATCAGACCGGCGGGGAGAGGTTCGAGAGAGAAAAAGAGAGAAAAATCGCTTTCTCGACTTGCGACGGGATGCGCGCGTGGACGACGTCGTCGTGCCGCCACTCGCCCATTTATGTCCCTCACCGGCTCGGTGCATCATCCACGCGCGCACACGCGCCTTATACTTAGGGCTATCAGGTCGCTCGATTGCGCTGTCCCGCGGCTGCGCCTAATGCCAGTAAACGTCTTCTGCCTTGCGCCTTAGCAAGGGCCCATCGACACACCCTCGCTCGGGGTGCATCGCGAGCTAATGCGAGCCGCAGCGCTTCAAATGTCGAGACAGAGTTGGTCTCGACATTTCGAGTCTAGAAGATAATTAATTGGCTCAAACAACTGCATGATTAATCATGCTTCAAGTGATTCGTTAGGTTCAGCCGAAAAGTTCCTTTTCACCGTCAATTTATTGTTCCAACCAATTAATTGTTTGAACTAATCAATTAATTGTTTGTTCCAACCAATTGACGGTACGGACCAATCGTTTGATTGGCTGGAAAGAAACGAACCAACCAAACAAATCGCCTGGAGCCTATTTAACTAAGTCGTTGAGACAAATTAATTGTTTCTCTTCATGGTGCATGGCAAATTATCCATGAAGCCTCATAGCCATGGAGGAGATCGCAGGGTTATTATATAGATGGTCTACGGCGAGAGGGGCGTGCAGGCTATGGTTTTGCACAGTCTACATGGTCTTGTGCCATCAAGCCGTCTATATAACGACAAGAGCGAAGACGCTGCGATGCGCAGCAGCAGCAGCAGGAGCAGTAGCCGCGTGTGGGGACCGCGACGGGATGCATTATGCACGCGGCGTGCCATCGATGCACCGGAAAAGAGCTAGAGGGCTTCAAACGTCGAGGGCCTCTTATAGGGCAATGCTAATGGGCATTCGTGATTTCGCGTGCTTAGATTCTCAAGGGCAGGTGAAATTTCATCTCGCGAGCAACTGTCCCCTTCGAGGCAAAATCTAATTTGTGTACTGCCTTCCTTTTCGTTTTGAAGGGAAGACGCCAGTATTTTTTTTGAATCGCTGATGCCTATGGACATTCGAGATTAAGTGAAATTGGGTGGCTCCGAAATTGCTCATTGATATATTCATACTTTTAAAAATAATCATTTTTATACAGCATCATATCACGATATTACATATCAGTCCGACCTCAGGTCAGACCGGACATTGCTAGTTTCTGGAAAACAATTTTGTTCTTCTTTTTTCATGTCGATCGTCTTTTTGTTTTCTTCTTAAGATGGATTTTTTAAAAGTAGACTTTGTTTCGTTTCTTCAAGGACAGACCTCGCGTCTGCCATTATGTGGCAGACGCGAAGTCATAATGCATAATGATCTCTCGAGACGGAAGATAATTTTGAGGTCGTTTTGTCGTATTTGAAAATTCCACAGCGGCTCACGTGAGACCGACGATTGTCTGCTCCAGTTCGAGAGGATCGAACCACCCCCGACTTTTTTGTCGAAAATTTTTGCTTTTTGACTGTTTCTTCCCGTTTACCGGACGGTTGTCTCTAGCTCGCGTCTCGAAGTGGATCATTTTCTCGCATATACTTAAGAAATCCTTGAGAACCTTTCGTGCCGAATGTTACAAGGTCTTCGGGCATTATTTCTCGTCTTCTTCCTATTACCTGGAGAGAACAAAAAGAAATAGTGTCTCGAGAAACGGATCATCCCGAGTCACGATCAGTTCCGGTATGTGTTCCTCGAGACGGGAGTTATCCGTATGAGAGACTCTCGGGACTCGATATTTTTTTAAACCAAACATAAACGTGCGGCATGCCAAACGCGGTGGAGCGACGCGTGTCGATAGATTTTCCGTAATGATTGTTCGTGAGAGAACAGTTGCTCCTCGACCCAACGTCTCTCCGGAATTGGGGGCCGCCAAAAACTCGTGCCAAATCTCAGTGAGGAAGAAATTTTTGGCGCAAAAAAAACCGTTTATCCGTGACGCGCGCCGAGGAAAAAAAGAACGTATGCCGGGATGCTTCCGTTGTCTTCGGCCATTTATTAGGTTTCTTTTTCTATATTTTTTTCCCTAAAAATTCACCCGCACCTTTTACCATCCCACTATTATTTCTAACTGCTGACCGGGGCAACGATGCTTATTGGGATAAATCCTAGGCTGGGGAGCTCTCCGGACCGCTCACGAAATCCGAGATGGACGAGGGACGCGGGGGGCACGGTCACGAGCCACAAAAATCTCGGTCATCCCGAGCAATATAGCTCCCGGAAACACGAGAGACACGCGAGAGTTTATTTTATCGAAACGATTTTATAATTGCAGAGAATGTGGGAGTTTCGACGAGCCTTGAAATTTTCATTACGTGATTGCCCGGACGCGAGCGAGAGAGCTCAGGATAAATTGCGAGTCAAACACGTAGGACCGCCAAATCAATACCGGGAAGTTAGATCGGCTGCACAGTTATTGGCCACCGTGGACGAATTTTGATAATTGCCAAACTTGCCGCATTTGGAACCGCTCCATAACTTTTGAATGACATTTTTGTCAAGTGAAAAAAAGGAAGTTAAAAAAAATATCGTAAATAGACAATCTAAAATACAATTTGGATAAAATGGCGGGGTGCCGAAATTTTTATTGCCAATGACTTACCACTAATGAAATATGTAAATAGTGCATTCAACTACGTTTTTGAGTAAAAAATATTCGTATTAAAATTGCGAAGAAAAGTTAACATTTTGAAATGCTAAAAAGGTATTGATTCGTGAAATACAAGACGATATATCCAAACACCAACTAGCCAATATTTCTAGCGAGTGATCCTCCGCCGGATGGCCAATAACTGTGCCGTTTACCCAGCGCGATCCCCGAAAGTGGAGGTCGAACGCTTTGGTTTTAGAGCGTGTAATTTTACGTTGTCCCATTTCGGGGGTACTCGTGTCATTTACACGAGGATCGCACGCGCTCGGAGTTTTCGTTTCTTCTCGAAACAAAACAAAAAATTTAAAAACACAAAAAGCAACAAAGAACGAATACATCTCCTCAGGGCTCAAAATAATTTCGCGCTCGCGCGCGGCGAGAGAGATCGCGCGCGGTTATGTATCTCTCGGGCTTAAATGTTTCTGGCACGAAGTGAAATTTTTCGAAATACGTTTTTTTTATTCTTTCTTTAATGCCGTTTGTGCGCTCTCTCGGAGGACTGCTGAAATCGTTCGGGTATTCGGGAGGAAACGCACAGGGACAACGGTAGAAAAAGGTGATGCCGAGGATTGGCCTTAGGGTAATGATACACATTCGTGATGTTTCGGGACGATCGAGTCGAACCAACGAACGACCGGGGTGGCCCCGCTCACTCGACAAATTTGTATGCGTAAAATCAACGCGCAACTTACCTCAAAGAAACGAAGGTCCGACGAATGATTTGCAGAAAAAAAATGTATATACATACAAAATAAAATTGAAATACAGAAAACAGAGAATATTCGAAAACGAAAAGTAAAATTCGTGTGTCGCCGCATTTTGTGTAATGACATTTAACACTCTCTCGCTCTGGCGTGTTACCCACCGTCGGGCTGCGAGTACGGAGCGCACGCACCCCTTCTGGCAACGAGATAAGAAATACCACCGGATGCACGGAACAAAACCCGTTTGCAGATAGAAATAAGATACCGCAAAATTACTTAAACTCGCCCGCGCGCGAAGTTATTACGAAATTACTATCATTTCGAGTAAAACGAATTTTGGAACTCCGGCTCAAAACACTCAGCTAGAGGAATTGCAACTTTATTTGCGAACAAATAATCGTACGAATCGCTCTTAACGTTTAAGTATTTTGCACCTGTGGATAAGAGCGATGAGAGAACGTTCGGGGTTACCTAAAGACCGTTATCTTCACTCCCGGTAATCTTCAGACTTACGGTTGAATTCTTTTCGTTGCACGCTAATCGAACATTTTTTATATTCGGCAATGAGCCATCGAGCTGTTTAAACTGTAGATTACTCTAACTGGAAAAATGAACACTATACCGCACGGAAAAAAATATCTATGAAGATTTTAATCTTCATAAGCGATATTTACATGTTTAATATTTATAGATTATTTCATGGAATTAAGATTCTCAACTGTAACAGTTATTTTAGCTAAACTTTTTAATTCCGAACACAAACCGATAACAAAATAACAAATTTGCCTTATCGTTGAGTCATTTTATCTTTCAGAACGTACAAAAATAATAGAAAAAATTAACAAATTAGAATTTACACGTACGGTGCGAAAATGAACAGTTTTGATGGTGCAAAACGGAGCGGTTTTGTTGCGCAACATAAGAAGAAGTCCCATATAAAATGGATGACATCCAATTTGCCCCCTGTACTATCATGAAGCATGGGAACGCAGTTCTTGCTCCATACACCTATCATTTTCCCTCAGCACTTTCAAGATGCTCGCACGAATTCATCCCGGAGAACTATGATTGCCGTCGCCGTGGCTCATCCTCCCGAGAGCTCATCACTTTTCGCCTAACGACTTTCAGCAGCCAACGCCCAGCGATCCAACCCGCGGACTGCCGGCAGTCGAACTACCACGTCGGTGTGTAATAGCCCCGAGTGCATAGCTCCGGAGAGAATCCGCTCTCGCGCTTTAGTCGAAAATGACTCTATCGAGATTTCACCTCGCGGCTGAAGCAAACGAGAAAAAAAAAGTAAGAAAAAAAAAGTAAAACATAAAAAAACAATTTCTAAAAATATAAAAATAAAAAATTTTAAATAAAAAATAAAAATAAAGCCATGGGCGAGAAGCAAGGTGCGAATATGCGTTTCGGACTGAGCAGCCACCCGGCAGCACCGTCACGGAATGTATAATCTTGCACTACGTGCTGTTGGCTTTTCTATAATTTTGGTGCGCGGAGCTCGGGTTTGCTACCACACTCGAAGCACAGAAACACACTGCAATCTCTCATAGTTGTGTGCAGTCAGAGTCTCTCGCGATTTTTTAAGCTCGGAATCGCGTGGTGTATTCTTTCGTCATGCAAAAAAACTCTCAGGATACGGTTCATCCCCGGCGAGTTCTCTAAGGATCAACGTCCGGCCAGTTTTCGGCAATTTGTACGAGATATAGTTTTTTCTTATTCGTTTTATAGTTTCTTAATATTCGCGCAAAAGTGGTTGTCTGGGTGGCTGAGCGATTTCGCGTGATCGGCTACTAAAATTAAACAAAAAAGAAACCATTTTTTTTAGTCCTCTCACACCGCATAATGATACGCAATTACCTCTCGCAATCGATGTTCTCTATCTATCGGATAAAAGATTCTCCTAACATTAAACTTTCGGGGATCGGATCGAGAAAAAAAAAAAAAAAAAATGGCACGTGTAGGCTGTTAGGTACCTCTGTATCATCGCTCGCGAAATTGTCATCCCCGATTATTTTAAAGATTTCTCGATTTCGTAATGAGGGGTCTTTTCGATCGGTCGGTCGATAGAGAGGAGTAAAGGGAGAGAGGTACCAGAGGGCCCTCCGAGGGCCACGCGCTCGGCTGACGCCGCACCTGTGAAGATTACCGGCCTATTATGTAAATTTACCGGCTAATCGAGCTCGGACAATTAGTATACGGGAATTGATTGAAAAACCTATCTCTGCCCGTAGGAAACCCACTTCCGTCGGGTAACATTTTTATATATTTTTTGTCGACCGATAGCTAGCCCATACCGCAGTTCCTAAATCTATCGTATTAGACGGGGAATAACAGTCGTAGTAACTCTCGCGGACCACCGGCCAAGGGGACCAATCGATTTACAAAAATTACAGGTGTTTCCTGACCGAATCGGTTGGGTCGATATGATTTATCGACGGTACTGTTATTTCGAGGGCGGAAATGGCCTGTAATACAAGAGACCGAAGTATGACATTAGCACGCCTTTACACATCCAATTAAAAATCGTTAGTTTCGAAATTATCCTCGGGCTTTGGCGTTCCCATCATTTTTACTAAAACTCTGCTCTTGTAAACCGAATGGTTTTTCTTTCAGTTTTATGTTTTGTAAGAATGGAACACGTGCGAAGAATAATCGACGTTTGGCGGCGGGATACAAGTAAAGGAAAAAAAAACAGTGCAAAGCCGACATAGAATAGACACGCTCGGGTGCTTGTTGCGTTCGTCCGAGGTAGTCCTAAACGGGCCTCGAGTGTGTTTTGTTACCCCTCGGCTCGGGACACGCGCCACGAGGTATCTTCCCTCCACGCGAGCAACCCCACGAGATCCCCAGGGGGTTTTACACACTCGACCTCGCATTGTGCCTCGACGCCTCGGAGTCATCTATTACATCCGACAATCGACACGCTGACACCCAGCGAGGCTTATCGAACGAGTTCATCGCGTTTCTACGATTCTTGCTTTACAATAATATTTCCATGGCTTCTCGTCCCAGCTATTTCACTGAGCAATGCATAGTATTTATATTAAAATTCACAACGCTGAATTATCATAGGGGTCAATTTTGGACCATCGTTTTTACCCCAAGATAGATCCATGTTAAAATTTAATACGGTAAATTTTAATATAGATCCACTTTGGATGAGATCCACCGTTTTCGTCCGCAAATCATATTTTTGTGACAAATCGTAAAATTACATATGTCTGAAGAGATAACCGGCAGAATTAGTGGTTCCCTGTTCCGAGGTTGGGATTCCGAAGCGTCTGCTTAGAATTAACTCTCGGTGTTAGAACTTGTCTCGTATCAAGCCAGTTTATACCATCCGAGAGTTCCGTGCAACTCCGTGGAAGCGCGTTGCGTTATACTGCTTCGTTTAGGTGTGTCGAGTTTAATCCTGAGGTGTATCGTGTGTCACGTGGCGCGTTATCCCCGCTTTGCGGAGGATTACCGAAGGATCTGGCAGGGTCGGCACTGTTACCGACAGATAACGGTGTGTAAGTTGTCGAGCCCCGTTCACACCCCTTTCAGAAGTAGCTGGCACCCGCGACTGACACCCCCCGTATGCCTGACCCCTCGACTTCGGTCAAACCCCCGCACAACCATTGCCGCAAATAATTGAATAAGCTCCCCGTGCTCGGTCACCATCGACAGATTTTAGATAAAAATTCGCCCCGGAGATACCCTCACTGTAATTGGATAATTTTCATGGGGAATGATTTCGCGTCGACCGAAAAAGAAAAGAACGTTCGATAGATTGGATCTGGAGGAGCTAAAACTTCGTGCGAAAAGTTAACGGACAGTTCTCCGTTCTCGGTGGGAATTCGGCGCTATCCATTCTTCTCGCAATTTTTGGCGCCGGAGGGGTGGATAGGGTAAGAGTGAATGTGGACCATCCACATTGATGGTCTACATCATGGATTAGCACGGGAATTAATTATATGATCGAGATGGAAGCTGGAAGTAATCAATGAGAAAGTCGCAACGAAAAAGAATGTTTTTGTCGTTGACCATTTTCCGGTCCCTTTTACCGCGCTCTTCCTTTTCTTAACGTGTTCAAACACCCTATTGGACTTTGAGAGGTCAAATGGTCCATTTACTGGATCTGATATTACCCTAGTATGTCCACTAGTTCAAAAACTCAACTTCCACTTTGTGGCAAATCTTGCCAGATCTTTGATCGTTCAGCGATCTTGTTCGTATCCTGAAATGTTTACACGGCGTAGTCCGTTTCTTTCTGCCTTGATCGTCAGAATCTCAGGAACGAAGCTCGCAGCGACCTGGCTCGCAAACGAGTTTGAACAATTTTAATTCCTCAATCGTCCTCTCAGTCGCTTCCCATTCTGAACGTCGCGAGAGAGAGTATTTCTCCTCGCCTTGGACAAATAATTGGGCGAAACTGGCTTCTGGCGAATAATTACTCCGAGATGATTGAAGGCATAAGGGGGACCACCTTTATGGCAGGGTGCGTCTCTCGGTATCTAAGAAGAGGCCTCTTACCGGATCCAAGAATTCATTGCGGGCGATAGCAAAAAGGCCCCGGACATGGTTCATCCAATTCCTTGAGTCAAAGAAAATCGCTTATTTTTTTTTTCCACCGGCTCTGTCGTTACCACAATGTTAACTCAGAAATGTATCATTTTTGTGAAAATTCACCATTACACTACCATTTTTCTTTCTCGCTAGTTAAATGAACGTTTTTTTTTCAACAAATACCATCGTCCTTCTTTCCGCGAGGATTTATCGAGTTCCCATTCGCCGTGGCTAGCCGAGGGAGTCACCGAGAGCCGGGTTTGATGCCCGAAAACTTCTTGCCATCGGCTCCCCGACAAGTGGGTAAGTTTTTGCCCGTCGAGGGGCCCTCTCGCTCCGACTTACCGGGGACCACGGTATTCTCTCCGGGTCCCGCCGCAGCGTATTTAATTGATATTGCCGTCCCGGGGATTTTTAATCCGTAATAAATTTCGATCATGCGCTCAAGATTTATGAAGTTAGTCGCTGTGTGCCCGGTAGCGGAGGGGGGGGACCACGACCGGGGACGAGAACCGGAGATCGCAAAAGAGTCGAAACGACTCCGATGAGGAGGTTGAGGAGCGAGGCCCATCGTTGTCCATCTTTTTAGCTCCGTCGACGAAATTCGCAATTGGACTTAAGAGCTTTATGGTCCCTACTGTCAGAGCTCGCGAATTTACGAGATCGAAAAGTCCGGCTCTCTCTCGCTGGTCGCGCGCCAAACTCGGAAATTCTGTCGGTCCTCTCGCTCGGACCCGGCCATCTCCTTCGCGGATCCACGAGCGTCGATCCTCGGGGATCTTCTCGTGTCCGCCCGGCCATAAACCCATTGATTCGGCGTTTATTTTAATCTACCTGTCGAAACGAATCTACGGTGTCAGGAGGGGGCGAATCCGAAATTTTTATATCGGCATACCCGTCACGTAAGCGCGTCTATCACGCCGGACGATAGGACCCTCCCAGCCCCCCTCGCACCGCACTCATTCATTTCTGTCTCACTCCGTTCAGCGAAGACAAAGTGGATTGTGCGAGATGGGAATCGAGAGGCGAGAGCAAATCGTTGCGAATTCCAGACCAAGCTGATCCCTCGATACCATTCCCATTTGTAGCGCCATAAATTTTTACGGGAAAAACTGCCTCCATCCACTCCAACTAATTCCCTAATCTCCGGGAGTTCGGAGGTATGAGCGAAGGAATTGATTACCAGAGCGGGGCAAAATGGACCACTTCCGTGCTCAGTACCACAAAATTGCAAAAGTTCGATCCGAAATGAATTATTTCTGGGTTCCGTGGTTTCCGTTAATCTGCCTCTTTCTGGATAGTCTTGTATTTCTCAACGAATTAAAACAAGAAAAAGTTCATCATTCCTGTCGAAGCGCAAGTCGATGTCTCTCGGCAACCGAGTCCCGGAGGCCAATCACGTCGATCCGGGGGACCGTGCGAGAGACGCGGAATGGAAGTTGTGCTCGTGACTTCTGGAAACGATCGGAGTCGACTAACGAGTGTGTATGCCGCACGAGGAGGAGAGGATCTCTTTGGGACGCTGCGCTCTCGGATATCTCTCGCGGGCTTCTGCCGTGTGCAACTCTCGGTTTCTACGTGGGCCCCCGAAGGCATCAGACACCGGCAAATTGCGGCCCCGACATATTTCGGAACCCTGCCACCCGCCGCTTTATCCATTTTTCTCGCTCTCACTCGCGGGTCCGTTGGCCCCGCCGTTCCATTCGCAGTAGTAGCCGTTTCGACGTAAAACCAGTCGTTCGGAATCCGACACGCGGATTCGAGAATTCTTACGAAACGCCTGCGGAACGCTTTCGGTAGTCCCGAGAGAAACCACCGCGGTATTATCTATACCTCTCTCGTGCCTCCTCCTCCCCCGGCTCGCTATCACCCTGGGCATCGCCGGGACAACCGACGGAACCGCTAATTTTGACGAAAACTTCAGAGGGATGATCGCTCTCGTATACCGGACCGTCCTCATTCATGACCTTTTGCTCTGGTTATAAATGTATCTGAGGAAAAAAAAAACACAAAATTGTCGAAGAAACGGGGACACCGAGTGGGTCCTCTGGCGACGGTACCTGAGGCGAAAGATCCCGAAAAAATTATTCTCAAATTACATGGGGCAAAAAAGAGACGATCATTGCAACACCGATGGATCATCTCGAGCATTACTCTCGTTCCGCGGAAGAGGTCGAGGACAAAAAAAAAAAAGATGTAAAAACCGAGGGTGGATACGACATACATTTATGAACCTCGAGCGGTTGAGGAGACTCGTTGATAGACGGTCGAATGAGCGGACTCGATCACTCCGTGGAGACCCCCGTAGCGAGCTCAGCATGGTTTACGCCGATCCGTCGAGTGTGACATTGGCGCATCTGGTCCGTCATCCTCGGCCGCAGTTGCACCCGAGGATCATGAAATTGGCCGCGGTGAACAAACCGACGAGTCGCACATCCAGATGTACGACCGAGCCTCTCGTACGCCGCGCACGAGCCATAAAGTTGATCCGTGTTTGCGGGGAGAAACACATAATCGGTGCGGGATGGAGGCAAAAAGGTGGTTTCGTGGCGAAATGACCCTTTCGACCGGCAATGTCTGGCCCCCCCTTCGGTACACGCTCGGCATCCCCTAACACCGCTCATTTCGCCGTCTCGAGTGACTAAAATGCAATTACCAGTAATTAAGGAACTTTTTTTTCGTTACTGGTCGAGGATCGGAGCGCGAAGAGTAGTTTTTCGACAGCCGGACTCATCGAAACCTCGGCCGAGGCGCGGACAAGCTCGAAATTCGCGACCCGCGGCACCTGTCCCTGATGAAGCCATTGACGAGCCTTTCGACTCTAAGGGCTGAAGCATTTTCGATCATTATTGTTAGGTAAAATTGGAGCAACAGCCGAAGTGGTCGTGAAACGGAGTTTACACGTGCAGTTATGGCGTGTTGTTGTCTTCCCGGATATTCCAATTAAAGTCTCTGGTTATCGCACTTTCAATTAGCATAACTCATACTGAGGGGTGTCCGGGAGGGAAATAGGGAGCCGGGTATACTGTAACGACGTGCTGGCGAAATGGCAAAAAAAGCTTGACTAAGAAGCCAAGGAGCGCACAGTGCGCGCATGAAGTATGAAGCCGTGGAGCTATTGCTGTCTTTATCATATACCTCCACTGTGTCCCCGGTGGCTCGGCTTCGGTTAAACTCCGCGGAGCTCCTCGGAGACTCTCCCGCGAGAAGAGGAACGACGAGTGTAAGAAGTAAATGAGCCGAGAGGCAATGGCAATAACGCAACCCGACGTTAAATCACCCACTCCCTCATCATCTCCGTTCTCTTCTCTATCACAATACCTTCTTGCTCAAGGATGCATCTATTTTCTCCCATCTCGACGAAAGAGTTCTCGATTGTTTTCATTATTAAAAAAATTTTCCCTTTTTTTAACCTATCCACATCCACATCTTTTCACATCGACGAAAAGACTTCCGGTCATCTTAAATTTCATGTGAAAGTGCACGTCAAAAGCAAAAATATTATGATTTTGGGTATTTACCATTCGTAAAACATTTTGGAATTTTATGTGACTTGAATAATTTGCGAATCTTAAAATCAATCTCACTAAAAAATCATCGTCAAATTCATCCCCAAAACAAAGCAAATACTGGAGCGATACGGCCAAGACAAATGGCATATAACGAAAACCACAGTGCTCCGAGTCTTCGGTTTGCGGACACAACGAAAGATCCACGAGGACGAGGAGGAAAGGCGCGGATGTATCGGGAGGTGGTTCGCAATGCGAAAGGTGTCGAGGGGTTGCGCGACCCGCGGGTCTATGCATCGGTAATGCAATAATCGAGTAAGTGCGCATCTCTCGCGCGCGCGGTCATAAGCGTGGGCTCGAGGGTGTTTCGTCGGTACGTGAGTGAGTCGTCTCGTCTCGGTTTCTCGCGTCTGCGATCGGCGGTGCTTCGCCGAGCTTCCTCTCGACTATAAAACCAACTCGAGCCGACGTAATTACCGAGCTGCTGCTGGTGCACGCGGTGGATGTACCCGAGAGAGAGAGAGAGAGAGAGAGAGAGAGAAAGAGAGAGCACAGAGTGGGCCGCTCGATTGGCTGCCAACTATAACCGAGACCGGAGTGTAAATCGAGTGGCCATTACCGGACGAAGAAGTCTCCGGCCTGCGCACCGGTAACTCGATACACCCTCTCTGAACTTACCGTGCAGTTGTGAGTGTGTGTGTGTTACCCGGAGCCGACTTCTTTTCTTACCGAACGTACAACGCAAAAATGTAATGAGATATATCCGCATCAGCGGCGAAACGGACGAAGGAAGAAACGAGGGATAACCCTTTAACGCGGCTGAATGGATGGAACGCCGTTCGCGCTCTTCCGGATGGACGCGGAGGTGCGCGACGTGCTCACTCCTCGGCAGCTCTGCAACGATTTTTTTTTCATTCCTCGATCAATTTAGAAACAATGATCACAAAGAGGGTGCAATTTTTCACACATTTCTCCAAAGTGTCTTCTTGGTACAGAAATGTTTTTACATAATTTATTTTTCCACACAGATCTGCTTTTGCTATCTTCGAGCCATAGATCGGTCCGTACATTCAACGGTGAAGGGGTGAATTCTGGCGAGACGATAGGTGATATTTGTTTGAAATCTATAGGGTGCATTGAGAGACTCGAAAGCAAAAAATGGTAAATACTTGCGATTCCTGCATTTTTCGAATCACACGTACCGAGACATTATGAGGAGCGAGATGGTGAGCGTTGGGTCTTACGCCGGAGCGAATTCGGCGTACGGTTCACGCGAGTCGAATTGTCATCGGGGCCTCGAGGCGCTCGCTCTCAGACCTCTCGGATTTCTCTCGTTGAATGCACGCACGTACCGTGAAGAGTAATAACGGTACTGGAAATAAACACGCTATTGATCGTTTACGAGGAAATAAGAAAAATAAAATAAACGTCTCGTTTCTCTCAAAATCACCGGTCGGTGAAGCTGGAGCCCAAGACACTGGAGGTTAAGCTGCGGCGAGGAAATAATAGATTCGTCTAAACGTTATACAGTACATAGTGTATTATACACACACCGGAGTGTACAATAGTTGAGAGCGGGGCAAAATGAGCCATTTTTTTAGTGTTCATAAAACAAAGCTCCATCTCAATTGAACGACGCCGGCCCGTTTTGCCTCGCTTCACCCTACACACTCGACCGGCTTAGAGAAAAGAGGAAGAACGGCTTATAATAAAACTGAAATTTTTCTTAACGATGGGCGTGTCGAGATACGAGAGCGGAATCAAGAGTTCTTCATCGCTTCGCCGTTCGTCTAAGCTTCTCGGATACGTAGAACGAGAGGACGGCGAGCGCGGTATAGAAATTCATTAAGAAATGCCCATGATTAAAGTGCGTCCTGCCCTAAATTGTATGGAGAAACGTCAAACGAGAATAAAAACAAGGAGCGAACGGAGGGATAAAGAAAAAATTGGAAAAAAGGAAGAAAAAAAAATGAAAATAAAATTAGCAAAGCAGAGATCAACGGTTTAGAGTGGGTCGATGTAAGAGCGAACGATGTAAATGTGCCCGGTGGATCGTACCGGGAACATTTAGCATCTGCCTTCTGTATAATAATAAGAGCCGAAATAAAACGCGAAGTGAAATTAAACGCAAAGGAACGAACGTGGGGCCCCGCTGCACGAGGAGATACTGATTTATAATTTATAGTTTTTATTGCTGAGCAGAAACGGGTGTATACGAGGCACGACGTAATTAACACTTTGACGTAATGATAGCGCGCGGCTGCGGATCTTTCAACCAGGTGTGTTATCCCGGTCGGTAAAGCGGGGTTGGGTGCGCGCGCGCGCATGCGTTAGCGCCACTATGGGAATTGTTTCTCGATCACGCTATGACCCACGGTTCAACTGCTTCGGTCTCTGCGAGCAAAAAACGAAGAGGCACCTGCGATTTGAAGATGTTCGTTTTTTCCCACGTGCGAGACCATTAGGCCACGAGAATCATCAATCAGGTGCAGGGTGGCCGATCCAAATTGGATTAGGAGAAATTAGAACCGCTTTTCATTAATTCCAAAACTCATTGGGCCCTCGTTGCTTTAAAAATAAAATGGGGCATTGATGGTCTGTTGGGAATCCGTAGGTGCAATATGAAGAGAAACGGTCCGTTTCTAATATTCAACGATTTCAAGGAAAGAGATCTTCGAATTAAAAAAAAATAATCGAGAAGTTCGATTTTCATAAAAAAAGCAAGTATGCAAGTGTGCAATCCTGGTAAATAATTTTACCCCTCTGGTGGGACTCGTCTTCTGTTCGGCTTTTGCTTTTTACCGTAGAATTTTCTCAACCTCCGGGGATAAATTGCACCGGCCCTGAGTGCGACTTCGCGATAAACGGCCCGCGTTTCAATCGGTCTCGTGGATAATTTTTGCGTCGTTTCGCGGCGCTATACCGTGCAACGCCTCGAAGGAGGATAGCCCAGAGGCCTCCCGGGTTGCCGATTTCTTCGATTTTTTTCAATACTTTCCGCTCGCACCTCCGCGAGGTGAAAATTGCCGGTCTCGGTAGAGGCATAACGCGCTTTTTACGATTCCTCCTCGCGAGAATGGTCCAATTGGTCGGTGGATTCATCCGGGCATCGAGTACCAATAATTCACTGCCAGCGAACGGCTAGCAACATCGAGAGGGACTCTCTCTCTCTTCTTCGACGAGTTCAAATATTTGTATAACCGAAACGAACTCGCGCAAGAGAAAGGGGGTCCGTGGTTTCTCGAGATATTTCGTACCTTCCCACCTAATATACCGTCCCACCGAGAGCCCCTCGGAGAGGAGAGTTCGCGGCTCGTTCTCCACACCCATTATCGACACCTGCCATAATAATAAAGCAATTTCACAATTATCGAAACTCCGAGGGGATAATTGAGCGGCCAATGTTCAACTTCGGCTCGGCAATCGTAGAACGGACAGGAACAGGAATCCGGTACTTCCCGATATTTAGCAGCGCGGACGGAGGACTTCCTGCGATCGGGAATCCTGCTCCTCGACTGTCCTGCATCATCGACGAGTACGAGTACTCAAGGCAAAGTCGGGTCCAATGGCACCCCGAAAAAAAATTATTTCACGGGTGCACCGCAAATAACGATTCATTTTTATGACATAAATATTTTCTGTCCTTTGCATAAGGCAATGTAAAAGTCCGCGACGACCTTTCCGTACACCTCGATCAGGCCTGCAAAATGTTTTAATTTAATCCATCATCTCGAAACCCCAGATAAAACAATCACTCATCTCATTCCAGAACGCAGACTTCTGGAATCGATGGACGGAAAAGCTTCCAGCGAGCCCGGTCAATGGAGTTCCAGCAGTCTTCTATTCCGTCGCTCTTTCGCCGATTCTCGTCATCAGGCTCCATTCCTTTCGCAGAAGTTGACGCCTGTTTCGCGAAAGCAGGGCTGGGGAAACCATTTAGGTACATACTCCAGGGTGCGGCGCTTGCACATGCCTATGTAGGAGCTAGCTTGGCAGTTCTGGACATAGCTTGACGAGAGATCCGTCCGGGCCGCCCAGGGTGGAGGGGGCTTTAAGGGGGTTGACGAGCACCAGGAGTTCCCTCTCACCGGAATCCGCTTGCACCCTCGACAAGCCGCTAACGACCGCCGGATTACGCATGTCCTAGCAGCTGCGCGCATCCTTCCTGGGCGGGGTGCCCCAGGTCGTCCAATGAACGCGAGGGACCTCGGTATCATCCACCTCTCTATCGGCCAATGGTAGCCTCCATCGGTGAATCCGCGAGGGTGTCATCGGGCCACTCGTGGAGGCACGATACTATCATCGGGGGTGCTATGTACCCCGAGGACTGGTCATCGATCCTCTCCGCCACCACTAAAGGGCATCGCGCACCCCGCGTCCGAGCTAAATCGACGCGGCTCTGTCTCTCTGCTCTCGGGGCTGCATAGACAGTTGGTTTTTCATTTTGTCGTAGCCCTCTTCTTCATCAAAGGACGGCAAGATTTAAAAAAAAGCGGCGTAGCCGTTCTGCTAAAGAGGCAAAAGGGTAGCGACCAACCTGCCGACCGAACGATAAATTTCAACCGGGTACAACAAAAAAAAAAAAAATGGACCAAAAAATGCTGCCTACCGATTTTCTAAATTGCGACGGTGCGAAATTAATATTTCATCCTCTCGCATGGCCGACCCTCTCTCGCGCGCGTGGACGATGTGTTAGATAAAAACTGATCTTCTCTAAGCCCTCGTGTTACCCCGATGTGTATAGTATACCACATACTATTCATGGGCGAGCAAAAAGAAAAAGACACGCAACAGGATCTTATAATATCGCGTTCGAGTATATATAGTTTCTCGGCGATGATCGACCCGCACGGAGCGATCGCAGCTGCTAGATGCTTAGGCGAAATTACTGTCTCGATAAAATTGCGCGATGCGGCTCAAACTTTTTACCTTCGGTTCATTTATTTTTTCTTTTCTTTTCGATGCTCTGATGGTCGCGAAAGACCACGAAGTGTTTCGACAGTTTTGATCGGAAGTTGCGCGTGGATAATTCGTCGTTGATCAGTGTTGCTCATCGTCGATACCCTTGGACTGCAGTCACGATAGATTATATTTTTCGCTTCAGAAAAGAATAATAACAAAAAACGAGCGAGAAAATTAACCCGTCCGTCGATTATATTCCCGAGAAACCCTTTGGAAACAATACACGGCACAAGGAGCGCGTTAATGTAAGAGCCTTGTACACGCCGGGTTCGAACGTTTGCTCAGGCTACCGCGGCCAAATCGTCCTTTGATCCTGCGGCTCGGGAGGCCTGCCGGGAAGCTAATTTGAACACCTTGCATCGTCGAGCGTCATCATCGACCTCGTTATTGTAAGGATCTTGTAAACGACTGGCAATGCATTCTTTACTCCATAAGTGATGAGAAAAAATGCACTATTTATGCTTCATTTTCCCTTATCGGTTTCCCAATTCAGATTATTTTCCATAAGAGTCGCGATTTTTCTAGTTGTTGAACAAACTATTCAATATTGCCCAGGGAAACAATTTTTTATTTATTTACAACTTTTGATTCTTCACTTGCTAATTTTTATTTTCCATTTTCCGTAGCCAGTTTGGAGCGCGCCAACGGCCGGGTAAAATCTGACGCAGAAGCGGTACCGGCATGAGGACGAGATGACAGGCCTGCTTCCTTTCGGAGCCAACGGCGCCGAGGCGGGCTTCGCAAGGCTTTCACCTGTCCTCGTTCCCGTCGGCGAGGACAAGCCACCGAACATCGTAGATGACACACGACGCGCGCAAGGAGTTTCCCCGTTTCGCGTTTTGTCGGGTAAGTACCCGGCCGTCCCGTGAGCTCTCACCCGGACGGTTGATTAATCCAACCGACAAGTACGGAACAGCCGATCCTTTCGGTAGCCTCCACCTTCCGCCTGTCTTTTCCGTTCGGGGGTTGCCACCCCATTATCGTTCTCACTGTACCGACTCTTCGGCATCTGATAACGAAGCGCTACCGCTGCTGTCGCTGACGCGCTTCGCTGCTCGCGCGACTGAACACCCGTGCTTGTGGGAAAGCAAGTTGAATCATTTCTTTTTCATTTTTATTTGAATTTTTTTTTTTTTTTTTTGCAGAAACTTACGTAAGTCTTAACAACGATAACGATTCTCGAAGCGACATTTGGCCGACCGCAAAAGGCTCTTGAGAACACCCCCAAGCAGATATGAAAAGAAACATGTACGCAGCCGGAACGCCAGATGATCCGTGGTCGCTGTATTAACCGAGGGCAAAAAACACCTACGTTCGGCGGGTCGCCTCGTTCCCCGTCCCGCGGAGGTGCGAATCGTCGATTTGCGTCCGAGCCATGCCGACAACATTTGGCAGACCGCAGAACTCGTCCAGCTCCGTCAATCCCCGGTAGTCTCGGTAGCGGAGCATTCGATGATCCGTGAATCGGTGCAACCTGTCTTTCGGCTGTACCGAAGGAAGGAAGAGCCAGCGACTCCTCGCACTGCGCCGGTAGTTGGTTACCGCACAATTACTCCACGGGGGGTTGTTAGGGGTCTACACGGTCTTCTCCCCGGTCGTCCCCAGGAGAACGAGATCGAAGCCCTGGAGCACCCCTCGCACCGTGTTTGTTTGTCATTGGATAGCCGATCCATTAAAAGGCGCCAGCGTATGTGGGTGAGCGAGAAAACCCAGGGGTTGAATACCCACGCGCTGCTGGAACGAGGGTAAACTCCGGCAAACCCCAATGAAATATTAACCCAATCTCGACGACGCACTCGCTACTCTTCCTGCCAACACCGGAATAATCTTCATCCGTCTTAATAACGAAATCACGGCTCTACCAACGAGTGTCGTTGATTACCAATGGAAACCGAAAACATGTACGGCAACGTTTTCCTTGTTATCTATGTACAACAATGTACATCGGCACCTTTGTCGGATTCATGTGGAATCGTGTGTCACCATACATATTCTTGCCTACATCGTTCGGCCGAAGAAATAAATAATCGATGTCGCGTGAGCTCGTCCCGGGGTTGGGATACGACACGAAGAGAGGACTTTCAAGTATTCCGCAGGTGTCGGTGTGTTGCAGCGGGGCTATAACAAAGGTCCTGGGATGTGTATCGAAGAGATGAGAGGCGGCACGCTCCGAAGACCGACGACTAGGAGGAAACAAGAAGAGGAAGAAGCACAAGAAGAGGAGGAAGAAGGGGGAGGAGAAGGGGAGAGCCGGTATTAGAGTTAACCGACCCGTGCCTGGACATAATATAATACACAGGTATGAGAGTCGGAGAAGCGGTTATCGCGATGCTATTCACTGCCCGAGCGATGCAATCTCTCGATGGTTTTCGGGGGCACCAACGGGCCAGAGCGCGCGCGACTTTGGCCCCGGTTAAAAATCGTTTCTCCGAGGCATCTGGAGCGCCGATCGTGTTATGCTCGATGGTCGAGAGAACGAGGAAGGGGGACAAAGAATATATTGTGAGAACAAGCGCCGGTAGCGGCGTTACCCTGTCGCGAGGAAGCCGACGGTGCGGACACCCAAGAAACCGCCCCCGATCGACCCCATCGATATACCGGACTGCTGTCCCCGAACGACCGGCAGTATGGCGAGGAACAAAAGGAAGAAGACACTCACTGACGAAGAGATCAAACTGCTGCGACAGCGTCCCTAATTCGACGGGCGGAAGCCGAGGAATGTCCGAAATGTCTTTCTTGGTTCCTCATTCTCATAGTGGCCTTTTTCTCGGGTAGAAACAAGAACACCGAGCTCCCTTATCTTGGCATGGATTTACATGATGTCTTGAGGTATTTCATTTTCTTGTTAACTTGCTAACCAAGCAACTGCGAGGGGTCACGAGGATACCGGGTTCTGACGAAGTGTTCATGGACTAGTAGGAGTCGACTTATGTTGAAACCAAGAAACAACATATTTGTACATTTAACGACCTTTTTTGTCCACAACCGGCCACAATTATTTTGTTGTTAATTTTACAAACAAAAAAAATATTCGTAAAATTACCAGACATTTTTGTATAATGGACATAAAAATAATTGTGGACGTTTGTGAACAAGAAACATCGGTACCTATTTTACTGTGTTCGTCTTTGGTATTCTCGTCGTGTCAAGACGGTTCGATGAATTCGGGTGGCATGTTCGGTGAATCGGTGCTTTCGTGGGGAACTTTTCAAAAAAAGTGTCTACGCATATTGTCATTGCGATTGTTAACCAACCATGTCTGAAGAATCATCAGTACCTCCATGCAACCAGCCAGGCCCGTGAAACTGGTATCTCTCAAAAAGAAAAAAAAAAAGCTGGACTCGTAACCACCTCGCCACTTGTCTGCGATCTCCCGCGCCTCCGTCCGCGCGAAGGGTAGGCGTGCTTGTCGAAGAGGCGGGCCACCCCTGCTTTTCCCATCGTCCTTTCGACCTCCCACCCTCGTGCGCCCGGTGGATCTGGTGGTGGAGAACGAACTAAACTGACTCTCCACGAGAGCGAGTCGGGTCCCGTGGAGCGAGCGAGAAGACGAGAAACGCGAGTTAATTCCGCACCCTACTCCGTCCGGGCACGGTGGGCAAACCTCGTCGCACGCGGGGGCCACGGGCCGCGGCTTTTGGAGCACGCGACGGACACGCCAACCGTTCACCGGGACACACAGACACGGGAACCCGGAACGTCGACAGTTCGCCAGCGAGAGCCTTGGCACTCTTCTCTTGTGCTTCATCGACTCCTCGCCCAGCATATAACCAAGATTCTCATACGACAAAAACACATTAAATAAGTATCGCGTTCAGGGGTGGGAAAACCGCTTAGAGCGCAAAATCGAAGGCGGAAAGTCCGTAACCCCCCCGGAGTGGGAAGTCGTCGAGCTCCTCGGACACGCCGTGTTTCCCGGTTGGACCACCTTCATCATCATCATTGTCATCTGCGCCACCGGAAGAAGCGCACCTCGCTCGTTCGGTACGCTTCATCATCTTCTTCATCTTCGACTGATTCCTCTCGCCTGTATCAATCCTGTCCCCGCAGCATCTTCGCGCACGGGAAACGATTATCATCTTCCTTCTCCTCCCCATCCTCCACCTCCTCGCTCCGCCAAGTTAATCGGTTATCCTTCAATTCCGTCTTTCTCCGTTCCATCGCAGAAGCTCCCTTTCGGAGTCTCTGACACGCGAGATCCTCGTCGTCCTTTAGCGTTTCTTCTCACTTTTGTGCGGTTCCTCGCACGCTCACTTGCTCCCGCACCGGCTTCCCATCGGGTTCTCTCGCGCGGTCTCCGGTGTGTGTTCCTACCGCACTCGTGTGTTCTCCATCGGGCTCGTACCTGACTCCGCGGCGGCTACCGCCAGCCACTGGATTTCAAGCCAGGTCCCTCGTGGGCCTCTCCTGGCATCCACTCACGCGGCGAGAGAGACCAGCGGCACTCTTCGGCGTCTCGCCGGATTCGCTCCGCAACGTTCGCCGGCTACGGTGCGACTCTCCTCTTCTCATCTCTCCATCGGGATCAGCGGGAAGAGACAAGACACGTTGGGTCCAGCCGAGACTGGACGAATGCCGCAGTCGTTCCTCGAGGGACGGACCTCGAATGCTTCGGTGATCTTTGCCGGGTTTTTTTATTTTTTTATTCGCAAGTATCGCTACCGGGCTTCTGCGAAGATAAGGTAGATTTTTCTCCACCGGACGGAAACTGGCGGACGAGTAAATTGGACCGTACAACGGAGTGAACTAGTGCCATCAATCGATGACCGAAGCCACGCGAGAATTATGTCATCGGGCCTGCACAGTGGATTGTTATTAGTCGAAAAATTTGACTCTTCGAGTGGTCGCAGTGACATCTTTTACGGACAGACGTATCCGTACGCGAGTTGATGGAAACTTTGTGGCTTTAGCAAAAAAAAAAAAAAAAAAAAATAGAGAAAAAAATAAGATACCGGGCACCGTTAGTTGTTGGAACGGTTGGAAGTTCGCGGAGGAAGACATTCGGCTGGTCAGTCGCTGGCTCGTCAGTCGGACCGACTGAATATCGACCGGGAGTCAAAGGGTCAAGAAACCGTCGGACTAATAAGACGCTCGTAAAAAAGAAATCAACAGGTATGTTTGAACAAGCTAATAGTCATTGATAAAGAGAATCTTTTAACGGTGAAACGTTTCATTTATTTCGGTTAATCGACCCGAGGTAAGAAAAAAATACAAGTTACTCCTTAAAAAATGTTGCAATTAATTTAATGGTATTGAACATCGTTACGGTCAAACGTTTAACCATTTTCGAAAATAATATAAATACAAAATTGTCAAAAATGAAGGTGCAAAAAATTATTTCTTTTTTTCACTTGTCCTCTTGAATAAATTTTGATTTGGAAAACTGTCGAGCGGTCGAGAAAAATAATTTCTCTCAACAGAACTGAATCTCCAAACTCAACAAGTCAAATGACATAATTCACTATAAAAAAATCTTTTCGAGATCACAGTTTATTCAACCTTTTGCGCAAATTCCGAGCACGTGTTATCGACCTCTCTCGCGGATAATTCATCCCTTCCCGAAGGGTGGTACCCGTCCCACGGTGATTTTTCTCGTACGCCCAGTAGCTAGAGCCGATCTTCACTACGATATCCCCTTACGATGTCGCCATGTACGGTTTGACGGAATAATTACACCGGAGATTAATTACCCGTTAATGATCGACCTCGCATATTACCGACGACGCTCTTACGAATTCTCCATGATTCCTTCGCCCGAGCGTGCGTGTGCGGTAAAAAAAATAGTACCTAAAAAAATAAATTAAAAAAAAACCGCGAAATGCATGGCGTACGAGCGCCGAGTCGAAGGTTGCACGAATATACGCGCGCGCGCTTTGCATTCATCTCCGCGTGTCCCTCGTGTCGTAGCGCACACGTGTGCAACATTTCTCCCCGTTCGTGTGTTACACACCGTACGGTATATATATAAAATAAATATTAAAGTTGTTTTTTTAAATATAAAACACAAAGTTCCGCGCGGGCGAGGAGAGAGAGAGAGACCCGGCACGCCATCGCTTCATTTAAAATGCAAATGCCGCGGCAGAGAGTTCTCCTTCTCCTTCTCTCCTCGTTGCAGAGAGAGGTAGATGGTTGCGATGGTGGTTGCGGTTGGCGTGAACCTCGGAGCGAAAGACCGGCCCGAATTATTCTAATTACCCCACCTGAATGCCGCTCGTTCGAACGGCGAGACAAAAAGCTCGAGTCGGACTCTATCTCGGCGGGGAGAACGGTAACGCTGCTCCGAAAGAGAGCTACCCGTTGCCAGCCACTTCGTCGGCTCTGTCGTAACGAATTTGTTCGACACGAGTACGAGTTTTGCATAACATGTATATAGCTGTATCGTGTAACCGTATCCTTCGGTGAAGAAAAAAAAATCGAAAAAAAATGAGGCATCCACTAAAATGGTATCTTCGTAATTTCGTACGAGACCCGAGAATTCAATTAAAAGAGCCGAAATAACAAACTCCCGCGATCAACGCTTTTAAATTAGAGGAAAAAAAATATATATATATTTATGCTCCCTAAAGATTATGAAGTTTTCGGGTCCCGTACTCCGTGAGAGGATAATAACGAGAGACGTGAAAAATGAAGTCGCTACTCTCGTCTCTTTTAATTTAATTTTTATTTTTATATTTATATTTATCTTATTTAAAAAAACGAGACTCCGCGAGGAGGACGAGACTTCCGCGGTTCGCGGGAGAGCGCGGAAGAGAGAAGGTACGGCCTGAAAAAAAAAAAACAAGAAAAAAAGATCGGCAGAAGGCGCAAAAGGCAAGGCGGGTGCCTCAGATTATCGGCGTAATGTGTTCGCGATCCGCGCGAGATGTCGTGCGAGCGTAGGCTTAATATATTCAGATTTTTATAGCTGGTGGCGTATCGGAGATACGGCCACCCCCTTTTGCGCTCTCGCTCTCTTGCTCTTACCGCGTGTATGATTGCGGTTCGCTCACGTGTGTGTGTGTTTGTGTGGATGTGCGCGCGCCTTGTCGGCCTCAGCGTACCACTTATAAAAGCGCGCGAGTCTCTCCCGCCCGCTCGCCTCGGCTAATGAATAAACAAAAACTACATCCCGCTTAGGTCTTACACACGTAAAAGCGTGACCTTAACGCCGATTTATCGCGGTGATTTTCAAACCACCCCCCCCCCCCCCCCCCACCCTCTTCTAGGGGTGCATGTTGGACGAGGAATATATATTTTACGGAAAGCACTGTAACGAAGCTTTTCTTCGAAAAAGAACACCTACGTCCTACATAGTACGAATGCGTAATTACCGTTAGGCTCGAACTTCTCAAGGCGCTCGGGTAATTATGCAAAACAAATGATTTTTCCTGCACATGAGAAATTACGGCATTAAGAAAATAGAGAAAAAAGTGCTTGGTTATAGCTGTCGGCGGAGTTTTACCTTTTGTCGAAAAAAAAATTAATGCTCGCTTGAAAACTTTTTTATTCGTTAAAAATGTATCAGATATTTCGGCTGACAAACTAGACGGTCGATTCCTTAAGTAAGATATTTAGGCTTCGAGCATAACGAGAAAAAATTTCTCATTTCTTCGAGGAATAAAATTAAGTATCATTCGATGCATCCTAAATTTAATGATTTCGCAATCATGTTTATTTCCGGTTAAATTTTATTGACCATCGATCGAAAGACCCTTTGCTCACGCCTCTCGGGCGTTTTCACCTGCTCGCGTTCCGGCATCGAAGTCACCAGAGATAAATCCTGCCGGAGCAATTTTTTCGAGATAAATCCTTCCACAAAGTTCCCACGGGAGCTGCATCGAAAAATCATTCCACAACGATTCCATAACAATAATAATTGATCCACAGAATTAAAAGCGGAAGGTCTAAAAGAGCTGATTAACGAAGAGTATTAACATCCATTGGAAGCGGCTGCAAGGAAGACATCGGATAATCTCAATGCAACAGGAATGCCAATGATTTCTACAGTCATGGAATTCGAACGGCAAACAGTTATAACGAGCACGAACGCTCCACAAATGTGGAAGCATGTGAAACGTACACACGAACAGCAATAACCTGTCAATAAGGCAACCCTAAAACGGCAATTGTTAAACTCTCGAATGTCGGAGACTGACAATATCGTCAAAGTTTCCACGGGAGCTGCCTCAAAAAATCATTCCATAACGATAGAAGAATTGACCCATAGAATTGAAAGAAGAAAAAAAAAATCAAAGCCATGCGCCGGCTCTCCCAATCACAATTTAATTATCGACCGGCACGGCTAAAGAATCCAACGAGCCCCGGAGTGCACCAGCGTCCGCTCCCACCTGTATTATCCACCTTATCCCCGCGAAAGACAGAAATCTCCTGCGCACCGCGGCTTCTCTCGTTTCACCGCGTTCGGGCAGATGTAATTCGCGAGGCTCCGCGGAACACGGGGGGACACGTGTTCGCGAGAGTAACACCGGCAAAACACGGGGAACGCGAGAAATGCGCTGTCGACCGGGCGCTCTCTCGCCACGGACGCCCCGTTTGATTTATAATAATCGCTCAATCCTCATTACCGGGATATTTCATTGTGAGGCCCCGCACTCGGGGCCGTCTGGACCGTGATCGGAGGCTGCGCGCTCCCGGCTCACCGTGCGGCTATCCGCGTGTGCGCGCGCACCATCGGGGTATCTCGCTGGTCGTCTTTCCTGATATCTCTCGGAAAAACAATTTCGCTCCGCAAGAACCCAGGAGACGAGTCCCACAGTGGGAATACTCCTCACGAGACCGCTCCGAAAGAGTGTTTACCGCGCGAGCGATGAAACCCATCTCGGTGCGCACGGTCTTTCTCCTTGTTTGCCATTCGTCTGGATCGTTAGCGAGAGAAGCCGAGTCCGAGGGGCCTGACACCTTCCAGGCACGAAGAAACATTTCACAGCCTCGCGAGGCATTCGGCTTTTCGCTACAAACCATATAAGAAAGAAAGAAAAAAAGGAAAAAATCCTCTCGTAATTCATTATAGGTACATCGTGACGGTAAATCATCGAAATTCACCCGAGCACTAATTAGCCGAACGTGAAGGCTCGAAATGGCATTATTTTCGTTTCCGATACCCCGTTGCGCAGTGTGATGTATTTTCTTCAACAATTTCTTCGGCCGATAAGTAGCTATAATTTCTAGCGTACGGAGTGGATGAAAAATTGCCGCGAGGGTTCGGAACCGGGCTCGTGTGTAATGCCTTGAGACCGGTGAATAATAATTCGGGTGCGCGTGGATCGCGTAACGTGTAATAATTAAATCAGATCGGGGGCTCGCGGGCAGGTTTCTAGGGGTGCGCGCGGAGGGTTGCGAGCGCGACGGAACGTTCCAAGGATTTTTTTTTATTTTTTATTTTATGCGGAAGAGAGAAAGATATGAGAGAGCTTTGAGGAAGTCAGGGCCGTGGCGTCTCGCTTGTAATAGTACGTGGAGCGCGTTTGTGACTGTGCTGTGCCGTGTTGCCACGGAATCGCGGATAAGTATAACATGGCATGGTACGTAGGAGGAACGAGTCGGCCAAGGTGGAGGAGAGGAAAAAAAAAAGGACGAAGAGGCGGAGGAGGCCGACGCCAAACGGGTGCCGAGGGCGCGTGGAGGGTTGCTCCGGCTTGCTCCTGTAATCGTGCATTAATTTGCATCGCAAAGTACACGCCACCCGCTGGGGCCCCGGTCGCGCTCGACGGGCCGCGCGCGTGCACGCATTCCACGTAGTTTTCCGCCACTCGAAAGAACCGCTCGAGAGACGCTCGCCCGCGACAACCACCCACGAACCGCCGCTAAAACATCGTGCCGGTTTCCTTCTGTGCCCCCCTCCTCCCACCCGCTCTCTCTTGTCGCGAAACTTCCTCAAGCTGACCGATTCGCGATAGTGGCGTAAAGCAGACACGTAGAGGCAACTTTCGATACTTAAATCCAGCTTTTCAACGGTCTAGGAAGTATCGTCATTTTGGTCCCTCGATTGCTGAATTAATTTTATTAAAATATTTTCAATTTGCAATTTTGTAAATTAATATTAATTTTCCGCCCTTGGTAAGCTTGTATAGCGGGAAAGGTATCATATTACAGAAGAAAAATCTGTGAGCAGAGTAGCGTTGTTACGATCCGATGAAATTTCCGTCAAACAGGCATTTTTATTATTAAAAAAAAAATTATTTTACTATTTTTGCGCATGCAACGGTTGTGGGTATCGACGTGTGCGCGTGTAATGAGACGATCGATTGTGCAAATAATAAATATGCAGGAGTGTAACCTTTAGTAGACTTGCGGTTCTCCGGACCGATGTGGGAGACGAAAAAAAAAACTGTAACGGGGAAATACGATGCAAGGGTTCGCTCTATCGGAGCGCGAAAAGCCGAGGCCAATTTCGGTCCGCGCCGTGACGTGCACGCGACTCCCATATATATTTCTGGCTGATATTCATAATAGGTGTGTAGGCCTTTTGATCTGGGTCGATAAACCAGAGGCCTCCTCAAGGGTTAAGCGATTACGCTTCGCCTCGTTTAAGAATTCATCCGTTTAAGAATTTCACCTCGATCCTATATTACCTTGACTATAATCGTATAACACACTTATCAAAATCAGATCGAAATATACGAACAGCCCTCTGCCCGATAAATATTCTTAGCAGGTCGACTTACTCAACGCAAAAAAAGTGGCATACGCTAATTGGCATATGACAATTGAAGGCTTAAGCTTTGCTTAAATTGCACTATTTTGGAACCCTAAGTACCTCTATAAAAAATCTCAATAAAAATAATTTAAAACAAAATTTAACCATTCCGGATATGAATTCATTTGAAAATCAAAATCGCTCTATCTTCACGGCATTGCATTACTTTCCTGAAAGAAACTGGCTATGTTATACACGGAATAACATACACGATAAAACAAACGGGCATTTGAAGTTTTTTACGAGCGTCTCTGCGCGGACGGTCTTACGTCGAGAGAACATTGGGAAGGAAGGAGAGTCACGGTCTCCGGGGGTTCCCCCATGGGTTTGCTCCGCTCCGCCGTTTCTGTCGCAACACCGGCTCGCCGCGCTTTAGCGCTTATCGGTCCGGTTGCATATTTAAGGGTTGCCATGTCAAGCGTCAAGCGCGCCCTTTGAATACATTTAAATTCATTACACGAGAAGCCTCGCCGCCGCCGCCACCGCCTCTCTCTCTCCCGCTCGCTGTACATGCATGAGCTGTATGCCGCGGGAACCTCACTGTATACTTATTACAGCGGTACCCTCTGCTCCGCTTTTGGTTACGAGGTAATCGGTGCCGACCTCGCGCAAAAACCTCCCCGAGACCAAGAGGAGGGGTTCCCTATCTCACCTGTACTTGCACTCGACGAGACTCACACATTTGCTTTCTGTTTCAGGGAGTTTCGGTCACTCAGCTCCAAAAATGCCGCACACAGGTGAGTCCAACTCTTAAATCTTAAATTTCCACCGGATAAATCGGTAATTCAGTTTCCGGACAGAATTTCCATCCTAACACAAACGCTTGAAGTATTAATATTTAATATTAATATGCGTTGCCGAATGTTTCGTGAAATTTTAAAAAGGAAAGGATTAATGAGAAAAAAGGCTGAAGAATAAAATGAAAAAAATAAAAATTGAGGTGTGAAAGTCACGGGCGGCGAGATCAGAGAGTACCGACGGATAGAGGCGCGGAGCGATTTCTCGGTCGCGCGATCGGTTAAAAATTAAATGAAATTAAAGTCCCGATGTGTATGCAGTGTGTTCTCGACTCTAAATAAAGTATCGCGGGTCCTTCGGGTCAAGTCCCTCTTCTCGTGTCCGGCAGGTGGGTGGTGAGCAGGGACCAGGTTCGAGCTCCTAAATGGCAAGTGCGATAGCAATCAGTGCCGGACTGGTGCTGCTGGCCAGGGCATTAGAGTTCGCTAATTCTAAAGCTAAGCATGATTATCCACGCTGTGTATACACGTTCTACTGCAGCCCTTCCTTCGCGCACGGCGAAACCGGTTGTGCGTTCGCCAACTCGATTCGCATCGTCCCTCATAACGCACACGGCGTTTATAGTTTAATGACGCTGTGAATCCGATGCGCAAACCCTTGCGCTCTCGCCGCTCACCTGTGCGCAGTAAAAAGGATTTGTACAATTAACTCTTCGACGACTGTTTCCCGGTACAAAAAAAAATATTATTTATGCTCGACACTCTTCTATATAAAAATGTGTAAAAAATGCACCTGAATATATTTAGTTCTTCATTTCTAGCACGAATGTAGAGAAGGATCTTTAATGAAATTCCAGTCAAAGAACTTTCTTCAACGATACGTTACCATAATTTATTTTTATAAAAATTTACGAGAGACATTTTTGAAGACAGCCGTTTTACCAACGTATCGATATGTCACTATTTTTTTTTTATTAACGAAACATATTTTTACCTAACAAAACATTGTAGAATTAGCAAGAGGACGAATTGTGGAGGTTCGTAACGAAAACATGCTTCGTTAAATATGTGAACCTTTTTTTACCGGTTGACATCAGCCGGCGTGCACCAGAAGGACATCGCGAAGGCTCCGACACGGAAGCGCCGAAAATGAATCTTTACGACAAAAGAATACACTGTTACTGCACATTTATTGTCCGCGAGAGTCCGGACACGCGCTGCGAGAGAATTACACAATTCCGCGATGCATCTGGATTCGCGAACAGCAATTCGAGATCGCAACTGTGCGCGTTTCCGTCCCGCGAGAATCCCATTATCTCGCCGGATCGGGAGGCAGATTTTTATCCAGATACATGTCGACGACTTGGAATGGAAAGGGCGTAACTACGACGTTAAAGTTACCGAATTTGCGCCGTTTCGATTCTGTGCCTTCGATACGGCAAAAGTACCGAAGGGCTTTCGGAGGACGCACTACCTGCTACTCCGCTTCCGTTTTTGCCGTAATAATAATTTAGTCCGCTCGTCCGGTCGAGCCCTTTCCACTATATATGACTCCGCAAGAAACGTCGTATATCGCGGTGGATTATAGATGCGAATCCACCAGCACGCGCTTTCGGAGATTGGTGCGTAATTTCGCACAGCCGGATTCCACCAGGGGCGGTGAAGAACGACGACGACGAAGCGCGAGGTTGACGAGGGTTGCGCCCGCCTTATGCACGAAATTTTTCGAGTTATTACGACGGTAAAGGGCGGTCCCCGAGCGGCTAACGCGTGATGGTAGAGCGAGACAGGGGCAAGTCCTTCTTTTTACCTTGGGGTAATGTTTTTTTTTTTCCTTTTTTTTAACTGCATGAAAAAAAGGATTAAATAAAAGATCGTTACGTGAGAGAAAGAGGGCAGGGTGCACATCAGGTTTGTCGAGATTGGAAGGTGGCACGTGCTACCGAGGATGCGTGCTTTCGCAAATTTTAATTTGCATGCGAATAGAAAATGCATCGAAAAAAAGGTAATAAATTCAAAATAAATATTTGAGGCATTCCTTGGGAACATGAAAATCTTTAACACGTCGTTAAACCACTCGGTTAACACGAGGACTGCTGAAACGGTCACTTTCGCCTGTACTCTGCAATTTGTCGGTGCAAATTTGAATTTAAAATGTCCGGATTTTTTTTCTTGAGGGTATGATATAGACAGATGCCATCTCGTTATCACTCAATACACATTTATTGTAACATGACTTTTTTCGACATTTTTTTTTACATTCTGTCATTCGGTTTGTGAAATTATAACTGTCCAGACATTTCATAGAATGATCGAAGTATATTTCATAATTTTTTCGCTCCAATCTGACGGACACAGTTTTCAAATAATTAAAAAAAATGGAATCAATTCTAGAGAAATCTAACTGCGAAGAGCTGAAAAGAAATTGAGCGCCGGTAAATAGTTAGATAACTCATTTTTTTAAATTATTCGATGGATATTCACATATATCCAACAATCTCCCAACTCCGCGACTCATATCGAGCAACATTTTTGCTACCATCTTCCCCCACCCGGGAGATATCAGAGTAGGGGGGGGGATATGGTACACGAAAGATCCGTGAAAACGTTTCTTCTCTCATCGGTCCCGCGTCCCGTCGTCCCGTCGGTCGATCATTATGATTTCGGACAGGCGAAGTTCATCCGAGCCCGCGAGACAAGTATAATTGAGTTAATGACGTAATTAGGCGGTGCTCGCGGATAATAATTAGCGATCGGCGATGCGCACAGCCAGTGCGCGTCCGACCGACCCTTTCGTTTTCTCGATCGTCTTCCACTTCTTCGTCCCCGCCTCTTTCCCTCGTCGCTCCTTTCCACGGACGTGAAGGCGCGTGGCTCGCGATTTATAGGAGCCGCCGACGATTTTATATGCTTTTTTTTCGCTTTGTTTTTTTAATTTATTTTTATTTATTTTTCTCGAAACGTTCGCTCGGCTGGCACAGTGGTCGCGGCTGTCGTCGCCACGACTGATTCGCAGGATTGAGTCGTGGATCCCTCGTTTGATCGTTACCTCTGCCATGCGATGCACTACCGTGTGTACCGCGGCTCTGGATCTTCGGAGATCATGGACAGGCACCGCCCCTGATTGCTCTCGTTTCACGGCGTCATTTATCGTGTTCCCCGCGCCCGGTAATCGCGCCGAGTCTTCCCCGACGTCTCCTCGATGCCCGCTACGGCTACGAAGACGGTGTCTGTGTTTGCGTGCACATATATACAAAAATCGCCGCGAAAATATTCGGCCTCGTTCCACGAACGCTGTGAGACAGAAAAACTCGTTAAAGAAAGCGCCCGCCGATAATTGTCAACGAGCTCTCGAAACTCACTGATAAATTTCACTCACGGCGAAAGAGTTCGGGGAGCCAGGTGTCCGCTCCCGTTCTCCAATTTTCACTTCGAGGAGGGACTCCGTCTCAGAAACTAAAAGGTTTTCATTTATTTTTCTTGGTAATCAATTTTTTTTTTTCGATAAACCACTATAATCGAACCCTCGTAACGGTATCCCGGTTGTGTAAAATAATTCACCGATCTGAAAATAAAAAAAATTATAGGTATTCCAATTTTTTTTTTCTCGATATTACAAATGTTTTTTTTCTAATTTCCCGCTTTTGCTAAAATGTTTTTTATCATACCAAACATTCTCTTGCAAATTCACGGCTCAGAGTCGTTGAATTTTTCCGAAATTTGGATCGCTGAAACAACAATTTATTTAGCATTTGACTTCTTTGATCCATCGCGAGACAGAATCGTAGAAATTCTCGGTGAGCTCGGGAGAGATGGGAAGTAGTTGAGCGTGAGTGGTAAATCATAGTCCGGGGCCATTAAGAGTCCCCCGAAGCGGACACGGGAACCGCAGACGTTCGTATCATCGCCGGTCTCGAAGCGAGAAAGAAGGAACCAGATTCGATCTGCCGTGCTCACCGACCAATTTATGGTAATCACGTATATAAATGCATCGTAAAACTCCGAGGTGTAGACTACTGCTCGGGTGAGCGATGAATGATTTTTCTTCTTCTTCCTTTTCTACCAATAATAGCCGTAACGGCTTTCTGTATCGGCATAACTAAAGCCCGGATTTGACTATTTAGCGATATCGCGTTTATCCAAAAATTCTTTCGTTTACGATCTGCCCGATGAGATCTTATCGAGAGTATTCGGCAATTTATCGAGGACTCGTGGCAGATTCCTGTTTTTTTCTTCGTTCGTGCAAAAAAATAAAAATTAATAATGGTATATTGCTAAATGGTGAAGATCAGCTCGGGCCGCTCATCATCTCGTCCCTCCTCGATCCCGATGATTTTATAATTAAAACTCTCAAGAATCACACGGTCCCGTGAGTAAAAACTCATTCTGGCTTTACGGGTTTCCAGACGAATCCTACGTGTAATCATCCCACTGTTCGACAGACATTCGCCAACGGTAGCGCCGAGCGTTTTGTTAATAGCGCAATTATCATAGAATACCGCAGTCCGCCGACTGTAACGTCGGTATATTACCGTTGGAATATTCGGGCTTAATTAACTTCGGATTCGGAGGTATTGAGGGCAAATTTCAATCCCTCTGCCGTAGGCTCCGTCTGGCAAATAATTAATTACAGGCTTTGGAAGCTAGTCAAAAAATAAATTAACATTATAAAAATACAATATAATAATAAGAAAAATAAAATAAAAATCATCTACGAGAGTCCACGTTCAAAGACTCAAATCCCGTCTGGTGTCGATCGCGCACGCGAAGCAACCTTCCTAATCCCCGAGACCCATCCCCCGGGAATCCGATGCTAATTGTCTTCGGTTATATTGCTCGAGTTTGACATCGTTGGCCCCCGCTCTATAATAGGCTGCTGGCGGGTGAAGGAATCGAACGGTGTATTTTCCCTCCAACCGTTGCGGACTGGTTGCATCCCCGTTCCGTTTCTCTCCGTACATGCGCTTCCGAAAAGCTGCGCTCGTAAAGATCGAATAGCCGAGCGAACCGATCGGCAGCGAAGTCGACCCTCTGTTGGTTCGCAGGAAGCAATTTTGGTCTAGGGTCTCTCGAGCTCCTCGTTTATCTTTCTCGTCCCGTTCCACACATCTATTCCACCGTTTGTATTTTGTTTTACCTCTCGCAGTTGCTCCCGTTCGACTAAAAAGTAATTACATACCATCTCTCCTACAAGAGACACGCGAGGCCCTCCGGAAGATATTTCGCGGGTCGGGAAGTAATACAGAGAAAGGTGCGCGCAAGAAGGGAAAGAGGACTTAGGACCAACGAACCTCGTGTCTCATTAGAGCGGAGAAATCGCTGGATGAAAACACCTGCCCATCCTCTAGCTGCATGTAATACATATGATTGGCTCAGTGTTTTTGCCAAAATATTTATTCTTGTTATTTCATCCTTGGTATCTTTTTCATCGCCCCGAGCAGACCTTCGGCAAATGCCGGAAGGTTTATTTTTGTTATTCTGTTGAACAAATGTTTTAATAATTTTTGGTGAAATCGTTTCAGGTCAAGCCGGAGTGAATCAGCTGGGTGGTGTATTCGTGAACGGACGACCCTTGCCGGACTGCGTCCGACAGCGGATCGTTCAACTGGCCCTCGTGGGTGTCAGACCGTGCGACATCTCACGACAACTGCTCGTCTCGCACGGCTGCGTATCGAAGATCCTGACGAGATTCTACGAGACCGGGAGCATCAGACCCGGCAGCATAGGCGGCAGTAAGACAAAGGTACGAATAACTTTCCACGAATGACGAAACAGCGAGAAAAGAGAATTCTTCACGTGTGGTAAAAATTTGACATTTTTACCATACGTCATTTCTTCATCGGTGCGAAGCAAGATGGAACCCTTGGCCCAAAAGCGAGCGATTCCGGTCCATTTTTCCCCGCTCTCACTCACAGACGGCCAAACCAACTTGCTGTCGCAATAAAAAATCCACGCATCAGCTATCCACATTTTATTAAAGTAGCAACAAAAAACCCCTATGATTACCCGGTCGCATATCCGGTTGCGGTTTATAAAAAAAAAATTCTCGACAAAGTAAGTCAGTTTATGCGAATCACATTCGCTCATTAAGCATCGGTAGACTCGCGAGTTTCCATCTGGCTCCGAGTCGATCAAAGAGGAGCCTCCTCCGGAGTCGTTGATCCATATTCCGCCGTCTCGCATCCGCAGCTCGGTGACGGGGAAAAGAGGGAACGAAGAGGGAACGACAGAGCGACCGGGCCCAGGGCATTCCTGATGTGATTTTAAGTAAGGCCCTCGTGTTGACCGTGCGCGCAATTATCCAAACACCTTGCTCCCAGGCATTTGCATAATTTCATGGCTCTCAGCAACGGCTCCTTGCTTCGCCAGTTAGCCGAGAGCATCTCCCTCGCGTCGACGCCACCGTGCGAGAGAGTCCTCTTCCTTGCCGGTGACCGACCAAAATGCAGCCCCCGAGTGCATAAAGAGAAAAGCATCGTACGCCGGCAGCTTCACCGGTCTCGGGGGGCCTCGGCCCTCTCGCCCGTCGAATTAATATAAAATTGGCCGCGCACGAAAGATCCCCCCTTCTTTGGCCACCGCGCAGGGGTACGACCGGCAAGCTCACTTCTGAGGCGCGTGTACCGATTTATTATACCGGCCACGAGGCTCCGATCAGTCTCCAATACGTGTCTAGCCTCTGGGCCTTCTCAGATTCATTATATTATTTTTTTTATCCTGAAAATAGAAGAAGAAAACATATTCTCTGATCGACGGGGCAAGATTTTTTTACAGCTTGCTTTTTTTCATTCGTACGTAAAATATTCCCCGATATATATTTTTTTAAATATCTTTACCGAATGATTTGCATATTCTGTGGGACGTGAACTGGGGTTTTTCGACGTTTGATCAGCCGAGAATTTTTAACAATTCGTTGGAAGCGAGGAAAATCCCAGAGACGAAGTTGATGATGGGAAGAACGGGAGAATGAACTCGAGGCGTTTTAAAACACGGTGTTTCTTACGCATAGGAAATTTTTGCCAACTTATTGTGTTGCCGGGACTGACGACGACGTACCGAACGAACGCGCGCTGTAAGGCCTAATGACAATATAATTATAAGGCGCATCCTCGCGAGTTTCTTGCAATTCTGTATGCACAGCGCGGCGACGGGGATGGAGTTACCGTTTCTTGTATTTTCGTTTGCTCTAATGAATTCGTTTCAATGTCGCGACGACGAGGACGAAGGTTCGATGACCCCGTCACCTTTAGCTTCGAGCATTTGACACGGTAAATCGTATACACGCATATCCGTACTTTGTGATCGGCTCGAGTATTAAGATATTTGTATCATGGGCCGATTCATTTTTAAAAAATCTGCAATTTTTAGTATTTTCCCCTATCAATAAAGGCAATCTGACTGAAAGCATTTGCAGAAAGAAAAAAAAATTAAACACCAAATTTTAAAATAATATTTTCTTTATTTTCGATGTTCCAAAGGGATCGCGCCTCGTCGGGAGATACTTCGTCGCGATAGGGTGCCGCAGCCACGGCTCTCGATTGAATGAAAAGTTGAAAACTTCGTTCCTCGCCAGATGGGAGATTAAAGCCCGAGTCACCGAACGTGACGTGCGGTAATCTTTCGTTCGCCGTAATTAAATAATTAAAAAATTACGGACCAATAGCTAAGCGAGCGGCGAGGATTAAGCGATCCCGATGCCAGACAGAGTTCATAACGGACCGCCAGGAAGGATTTTTCGATCAGATATATTCACAAGCCAGATCGAAGCGTAGGCGAAGCTGTCGTTCATCTCTCCCTGTTTTAGATTCTTTCTCTGGAGGGCAACTCGTGAGAAAACTCACCCTCCGCGTACCTCCGAGTTTCATGCTGACTAAGGGAAGGTGAATACCGGTTGTCAGAGAAGTGACAACCGCCGAGCCTAATCTTAGCCTCGTCACAATGCGTTCTATGTTATTACATGAGAAAGTCCTTCCTCGCACTCGTGGACAGGATCGAGGATAGCGGGTATCGATGACTCGTGATCTACGCTATACCACGAACATACAGGCACTGTATGACTGATGGGAAATAATATTTTGTTTCGATTTTTGTTACCTTCTCTTAATTATCACTATTAACGCCATCAATTGTCGAATGGGTTTCTTGACCCTGTGAGGCACAGTGGTGCTTCTCGAGTAGACGATATCTTTAAAACGGGTCAGTTACATTTTTTATCATTTGTAGAAGTTACGATAACTGCCCTGTTACAGCAATTTTTTTCATCGCGCGTATTGAACAGTGAGCTCAGGTAATTAATCACGAACGAGAATTGAGTATGTCGGGAGGAATGATAGAAGAAAATTAAAGTTGTTGTCGAGATGCGGAATGCACGATAGAATATAAATAAGCATCGCTGCGAGCAGACAGAGTGTGTTGACGAAGAGCCCCATGGATGGCGCGTTACCGCCTCGTAAAGGGAAAATTTACGACAACGCTTAACGAAATTACTGTTAATTATAGCCGTTGCATGTAACCCTCGAGTCTCGGAGCTGTGTGCCGCGCATTCGTGCGAGCGATATCACGATGCTCTTTGTGGATCTTTCAATCGCCGCGCCGGTACTGAAACGCATATAAGCGCTCATCCTCCCGCGATACACAATTCGGTAATTGATTCGAGCATTAATCGCCGAATTATCGTAAATCTACACGTGTTCTCGTATACGGTACGTAACGTTGACCGCGCACGTGAGGTTTCTTTGCGTTTCTCCCGCGTTTACTTTTATTCGAGTCTCGCTAGCAACAAACCGTAAACCACCCTCCACTCTTCAGGCCCTCTCGTACTCGTAACAATTCCTCGTTCATTAAATTTACATTGACTAAACAATTTTCCTGTAAAAAAAAAAAATGTTGGATCCGTAATGGATTTGATGAACTTTTTGAATCTTCATTGTTAAAATTGTATCTCGGACATAAGTATAAGTCAAAAAATGGCATTAGTACGGACGTGGAAGCCAAAAATTTCATTAACGATAGCGTATCACGATTTTTATTTCGAATGTGCACATTTGGAATGAAAGTCATGATACATTTTTAATAAAAATTATACTAATTTTATCTTTCTTCTTAACTTTTTTTTGTTTTACACTTCAAATCTAAATCTTCGTAGACCATTAAGTACGTGAAATTGGCGCGAAAGACCAGGAGATTCGTCGAATTATGAATCGGGCTGTACGAAAACATACCTGGCCAGCGGGGGGCAAATTTGCGTGGATTCAGCGATACGCGGCACAGTTGTACACGCGCACACGAGGGGTGTAATGAGTCGACAGCACGACAGAGAAAATTGTCTCATGAAAAATGCAAAGCTCGAACGCCACTGTAATAAAGTGGAACGTTTCGCAGCAGGAGTTCCATTTCTTTACTAGCTTCATTTTTTTTTCTTCCTTTTCCGTTCCTTGATCGAACCCGGGAGAACGAAAGAGCGCCAAGTCAATTGCACATTGCTCGCACTTGCCCGTTCAAATAACAGTGCGAATATGCAATATCGATCGAAGAAAATTTCCCAGAGAGATAGGAAAATACATTAACTTGCACCCAATAATTTTCGCGTCGTGAACTTTAGTTTTTTTACTGCACGGTAAAAGAAAAATTCTTGTCCGCAAATATCTATAATTATTTTTTTCTGTACATTTTATAACTAAGTTTTAAAAAGTTGTAAAATTTATTTTTAATAATGAAAATTATGGACTTGTGTAAACGAGAATGTTTTTCAAATGGACAAATCTTTGTTTAACGTGCTATTGTCAGTAGCGTTCATTGCCAGTAGCAAATAGACTCTAAGAGTATTTGCCGAAAGAAAAAACCGCCAGATCTCTATCGATCCTCGTGATCAATAACGATCGATTTTCTCCAGGACTTCACAAACTCGTTCGTCACACACGCCAGTTTCCGGTTATCTGGCAATTAAGATCTATCGTTCTAGAGCTCCGCGACGAGCACCCACGCCCATCGCCCACTCGCGACATCCGTTAAAATGTCTCCGTGTAAACACACTTATCGCCTTTCTCTCTATACGCTTCCAAGCGTCGTCCCTCTCCCCTCTAGTTTTCCGCGATGCATGAGTCAGAACGCGCTTTTTACGCAAACATGAATGTAAAGCAAATACGAGATGAACGTTAACAGTACCGGCTCGAAACATGCAGTTGTCCAGCGTGCACGAGTAACAACCCCTCCCACGATGATTAATAACCCGTGGGACAACCAGGAATCGCGAAATTGATTTTGCAACGTTAAAAATTGCACCGGTCGATAAATATCTCAAAGTATATCGTTCCAGAAACAACTTTGAATTATATTCTCGGACAAGGTACAAACTGGATGTAAGTTTATAATATATTTCTATTGACATTGCATTTATATCAAGGTCTAAAGTTTTACCATTCAATTTTGCCATGTTGTGCTGACAGTTTCTTCGAAAATCATTATCAAATATTTTTCTGTGAACGAAATTCTATGCAATTGCCCGTTTAGTTTTCAAGACAGGTTTCTCAAGTCGTGTCCAACGGATTTCAATCATCACGAAAGCATCGCAACGGTTTCAGGATATCCAGAACCTGAAAAGCATACCTTGTAACCGGAAGTTCGTCCAAGTATGACCGTTTTCGCTGTTGTTTCGCCAGACGCTAAAAACTGCGTTTCGTCGTCAGCAAAAAAAAAAAAAGAAAACGAGCCCGAGCAGCAAAAGCGAGAAGACAGACAGCATGACCCATGCCCAGTGAGGGCAGCAGGGGTGGAAAAGCGACGAGAGCGCCGTGGCCGTTATCACCGATGACCACGCCAGGGTACACACGACCCTCGATGCGAGACCTCTTCGGCAAGAGATAATTACCGAGTTAGTGAACCTGTTCGAACGGTTCGGGTTATCTAACGTTTAGTGCCAGATGTCCGTTATTCCTATCCGGCCAATTTCCTCACCGGTGCGCTTGATGCATAAGAGAGACCCCCGTTCGCATTTCCCTCCGACTTGGCAACGATCCCCTTAACACCCCGTCCGCGTCACTTGGCAGCTCGCTCTGGTACCAAACATATCCGGCCTTGTTGCCGAACCCACCTTGTCCATGTACCGACGGCTGAGAATCGAAAGGCCGTATATCTCACGTTACAGCATGTGAGTTACGCCCTTTTGACTCTGACTCGATACGAGTTAGCGAAGCGTCACAATGAACGGCATTAGGACACACATACGAGCCCACCAACGTCGGATAATTACCGCCAGGAACTACGACGACGGCGACGACGACGGAAGTGTCAGATTAGAATCTGAGATGCTCCCGGGTCGAACTGGTGGGACACGCGATGTCTCACCCTCACAAGCTACACACATTGGGCTCCGAAGCGTTAACGTTATATACGGAACGTTACAACCCGAAGGGTACGTTTTGGTCGCACACCGTTGATGGTGATGAACGCCCCGGGGTCTCGCGAGCGCGGGCCCAAGGGTCAAGCTTGTTCGAAGTGGTCAGCAGTGGTACTCTATAAGACATTCGTGACTTTCAATTTATTTATTTATTTGTTTCAAGTGTAACCAGGAGAGTTGTTCGTATGATTTCTCGACGGGTTTAATTGACCTTTTTCGGCTTCGTTAAGCCTATGTGAAAGTCCTGACACCGTGTCGAGGGACAATCGACGCTCGCGAGCAGCTCTCATCATTGTTGATGGAAAATTGCGGGTTTGTTTAAATTGTATCATTATGTGGGACTTGGTATAGCGCGCTGTGCAAACCGTGATCTCCGCGTGTTCTTCGATCCGCGGACTCGAGGCTCGACTGTCAGCTTTCTTTCGTACTTTTACTTCATTTCCAGGACTCGAGCATTCTCAAATTATAGGTTTGCGACAATTTATATAATTGAACGTACACAGAGTATGTGTTTGTTAGTCGGATTAAAAAAAATTAGAACAATGCCACGTAGCATGAAATTATGATTGTTAAATTGCTATTGGATAACAACGTAAAAAGAAATCGTGTGGGCAATTTTTTCAAACCAATTCGGTAACTGTTTTTCCCCAATTATTATCTAGAAACAGATTCGACATTCGTGTAATAATTGATCGAGTGTAAAACTGCAAAAAAGAGCTGTCACATCGTCTTAATAGACATTTTTTAAAAGTCATTTTGCGGTCCGACAAGTCATTTCTAAAGAAAATTTCTGTACGGGATAAAAGTGGGAATATGGACCGAGCCATCTTGACCACTTTCACCCTAATTATAAGTCATCGACCTCTCATCATAACTCCCGGCATTAATCGACTATAATTTTTCGAACGATAAATGCCAATCACCAAAAAAAAAAAATGTTTGCAAAAAATAACAGCTTTTATGACTCCTCGTCAAGCCTCGTTCCGGTTGACAAGACGGTGATTAAGAAGAAAAAAAAACACCGGTATAGGACTCCACCATGTTCGCGGGTGGTTACAGCCGACAACTTATACGAAAATATAGTGAATACATGTCGATGTGCATGCCGGTCTTGCGTTCCTATATTGACGGCTCGGAATCAAAGCGGCTCAACCCATGAACTTCAACAATGGATTCGTCGACCTTTTAATTCTCACCCTTCGATATTAACCGCGCAGCCGCGAAAGAGATCACCGATCTCGAAAATCTGTCGGTGCGTATAACATTTCCATCCCGTTAGCATAAAATTATCCTTCTATCGGCTGTCGCTCGCCGACTCGCGTTGCATTACCATTAATTAGCAATTCAAATTTATCCTTACCCGAGAGTGCGGCAGTGATTGAGAACCTCTGGCCCGGCGCGTACGGGCCCGGGCCAGGGAAGACTGCTCGTACTGTCTCGTGTATGACGCGCAAGAGGTACCCTCGCCCCGAGCAGATGACGGGGTCCGAGATATACCCGCGAGAGACCCCGATGGGACGAACTTATCGCGAATGTTGTACAAGGAGGGCTCGCGCCCGAGCGCCCTTAACTATTAACCGAACCCCCTTTGCTCGTTCGCTCGCTATCTGATTGACCGAATCGCTTCACCTGTGGACGGCATGTGTATTTTGTAGTCCTTGTCCCATCGTCGTCGTTGTCCTCGTAACTGCTCGCTGGTGTTTCTCGCGTTAATTTCACTGTTCTGTCTATACCGGACGAGAAAGAAATGAGAGAAAAAAACGAAAAGAAAACAAAACGGATGGGAAGGAAATTGGGAAGGAACGCCTCCCCGGGCCCACGTAACGATTAAGATTAAAAACCACTTCCTCACGAAGGGGTAACTCTGTGGAGGAAATAAACAATCGCACCCTCCACTGTGTCAATCGTGGATCGTTTAATTCACTTTTTAGCTTGGTAATTTTTTTTTTTATTATCAACATGTACACATATACATTCATACATTCATGTGAAATACATCTATCGAGTCAAGTTAAAGAAAATAAAAAAGGGGCTGAAAATGACTGCGATAATGGGTGGCAAACACCCCGAAATAGATTAATCGCATCGTCGATCGGTCAAAGTGATCCAACGGCCGCACGAGCGAAGAAAACGTCTTATCACCGACTGATAACAAGTAATTTAAAAAATACGCAGATAATGGAAAGTCAACAAAACAACTCTCCAAGAGATAGCGAAGAATTCAGAGTGGCTTGATCTTGATCCACAATCCTCCTACGACCACTTTCAACGGAGAATTTCTCAGCTCCAGCGGCAGCTTCGTCTTGGGCGACAATTCAATACTGAAGCGTCGCAGTATTGTCGCCATAGCTGCCTTCATCTGCATGATGGCGAATCTCTGACCGACGCAGATTCTCGGACCTTCGCCGAACGGCATAAAAACCGTTTTCGGACGATTGTTCTTGGCTTCGTCGCTGAATCTTTCGGGATCGTAAACTTCTGGATTTTCCCAGTACTTCGGATCGTGCTGCAAGTACTCGGATGGCACAATAATATCGACACCTGGTTCCACGATACACTCGATACCGTCTTCTCCAACGAGTGTATACCGCTCGTTGCATCGCTTCATAAGAACGCCGAAAGCCGGATTCAGTCTCATAGATTCGTTCAGGGCCTGGTCCATGTAAGTCATCTCGGCGATCGAATCGTAAGTGACCTCCCCACCATGCTTCTCCAGCACCCCGATCACCTCTCGACGAAGTTTGTCCTGCACGTCCGGATTGAGGGCGACTTGATAAGCGAAGAAGAGCAACGTGATAGCCGACGTTTCGTATCCGTCTAAGAAGAAAGAGGTCGCGCTGGCCGTCAGGCCAAGGTTGTCAATTTTGCCGTCTTCTTTCGTATGAGCTTCCATCATCAACTGAATGAAATCATTGCGCGCGGCAGTTGAGTCATTTCTTCGCGTAGCGATTACCTGGCTCGTTACTCGCCTGAAGAAGTCATCGACACGTTTTGATAGGAAGCTGAAGCGAAACAGTTTGTTCAGCGCCGGAGCGAAGAAGATGAAGCCGAAGACGATGTTGTTCATAAGGGTGGGCTCGAAAACTCCCTCGACCGTCCCCTTGAAAGAATTCGGATTGCTCTTGTCGCTGAAGAATTCACCCTCGATACCGAAACCAACGCTGGATACGACCTCGCCGGTGAAACGCGTGAAGAGATCCTTCGACTCTACCTCGTACACACCGTTCGACTTCTTCGCGTGGTCCTCGAGATACTTGGTGAATTTTGCGCAAACGTTAGTAACAGTGGCACAGAAATCTTTCAATTTTTTGCTCGACATAAGAGCGTTCGAGAGATAATTTCGTCGTTTCTTCCATTCGTCGCCGTGGACGAAGAAAGGATTCAGCGCCAGAAGCGGATCCAATTCTGGATCTATGCGCATAAAGTTTATGTGGAAATTGGAGAAACCACTTATGAGCACTGTCTTGACAAGCTCGGGGTCCCTCAGCAAGAGTGTTGGGCTGCGATTTTGGTAAAAACCAACCATACTACGATTGCCATGACTCTTGTAGATTTCTTCGCAGAGGCCGGGGAAATCCTTACGGAAAAGATAGAGCGGCAGGTTGTGGCCAACGATGGGCAGCGCACCCTCCACGCATGGGACTCCTCGTTTTGCCCAATAATCGTAGATCTTTATGAAGTATTTGTGAAAGAGATAACTGACGAGAATCACCGTCACTCCAACGAGAACGGTGCTGGTCTCCATGATGTTGGTATTTTATTTTTATAATTTTTTTTTTTTTTTTTTTTTTTTTCAAGCAATATATTTCGACTACCGTATCGTTGGCCGCTTTTGCCGAGACTGACGAGGTAAGTGGGCTCCCCAGCGTTAAGTACTGTCTATCAGTCCAGCTGTCGCAACGATCCGGAGAATGATTCGATATATTTTTTGTCAACGAAGAGAAATGATTGGCTGAATTAAAAACGTTCGTATAAGCTGTGGCAAATGTGGACCAAACACATGTGTTGTACTTAACGATTAAACACGAAAATCCGTAATCAATATTATCGGAGGCTGTTGCCAAAAATAACATAATCGAAATTCACATACTGTTGCAAAATTACAAAATTCTTGTCATTGGTGAGAATAAAAACACACACGTTACGAAGTCTCCAATATCACAAGAGCAAACGTCGCTGTAGATTGTAGCACCAATAATCAGAGCGATAACTGAGCAAATGACGCAGCATCTGTTGCACAGCCGAGTTTTATATAAATTGCTTTGAACTTTACCCACACGTCCCCCTCCACAGAAGTCAACTGAATGTTTCAATTGCTGTTTGAATGCTTCAATGCAGAAGGATTGCAACCTTGACTTGCGTTCATTGCGAATCTCACGGGACGATAATCTTGTTCATATTTTCTCCTGGAGTATGAAATATTGAGTAAAAGTTGAACGAGGAATGACCGAAAAATGTTGAGTACAGTATCGTCGACTGTATTACCGAGACCGATGCGTTAAGAAGTCTCGAGCGTGCATTTAATGAATCTGCCAGACAGGAATATTTAACGGCTGAATGAGCAACGACCTTGCCAATTGCCGTAGATCGTACTCGTTGTAGCGATACTTTGTAACCACATCGGAGATTTGACAGATTGGAGGACATCAAAAAGTCTCATCTCGAATGGTTCGTTTTACCCTCTTCTGCCCGAGTGGATCAAGTTCGCGAAATCAAAAATAGAAAAGAGGAGAGCACAAGTATACCGGAGACGATCTTCATAATAATAGTCCTCCCATCGATAGCTATCGACATTAAAGTATGAAAAATGGTGACGATAAAAAAAAATTGTCCCATTAAACCTTGATGTCGAGGCTCTCTGAACATATAACTCTAGCGTACAAGCATAAGAGTTACGATCTTTGCTTTAGGGCTCGTTGATGTCTGCAGGTGATTAGGGAACCCGGCATTGCACCGCAAGGTGGAGCTATCCGGAGCTGTATATTCCACGTAGTTTTTGTGGTCAGATAGAATAAGCGATACAGTTTTTGCCATATTCGCAGACTGCCGATTACCGGTCGGCAGCCAACAACTATATCGTTTACCCTGTACACACTCGCGATGTTCTTCATATCGCTCGGCACGATCGCGAACATGTGGGCCAGGGTGAGCTGTGCCCACGTTGCCGCGATGATCGAACGTGACCGTGATATTGATCACACCCTTGACCATCGGGAACGAAACGGGAATCGCCCTTCCCCTGTTTACCTGCTCTATATATTCATATCATTGCTCCACATTCTTGAGCGCACGAACGTCTATAAAAAAAAGTGACCGAAATTCCTTTACAGGGATGATAAAATTGGATAAGCATTCCCCATGTGTCCATGTAGGATACATTTTTCATACCGATTTTCGACATTTGTCACAATTACTCCAATAAAATATAATAATTAATTTTTCTCGTTGTCGTATATTTGTGATTATACTATGATGTATTATTGATTGACAGAGAATTTCACCATTGCAGCAAGTAGCAACGCCGACTGTGGTGAAGAAGATTCTACGAATGAAGCAGGAACAACCGACGATGTTTGCCTGGGAGATTCGAGAGCAGTTGGCTCGACAGGGTGCCTGCGATCCGCAAAGCCTACCGTCCGTTTCTTCGGTCAATCGAATCCTCCGGGGCAATGGACTGCACACCGATCATCCGTCGATGGACGCTGGCACGGCCAGTTCCTATCAATCTCATGTCCCCGCGAATTCCGAAGCCAGAGGTGAGACAATCAGCTCGATTTATTTTTAACAAACTAAACATTTTATTTATATTTAATGTTAAGCAAACAAAAAAAAATTAGAAATCGCATTAGAATAAAATGTAAGATAAGAGTATCGCGCTCAGACAAAAAAAAATTGATTGAAAAGAACGTTTGACAAGTCCGTCAGTCATTAGGTGTGTGCACCGTCGAGTGACCCGCCCCCGGCTATAACAGTCGATATACACCTGTTCCTCGTGACGAATCGTTCACCGGCAAGCCATCGGTTCTTCTCCATTCACGCTTCCTTCTCCTCGTCTCTCAGGTGGGGAAACTCGTACACACACATACACACATCCACCGCAAAATTTATCACGCGCCGTGTGTTCGAGCCTGCGCTTGAAAAATCGGGGATTCCCCGAGGCTTGGATTGAAACGTCCGTCTATTCGGACCCCACGAACACGCAACTCTCCCGGTCTGCATTACAATATTTAAACGTTCTTTTTTCATCCCCGTTCCCTCGCGTGACACCGAAAATATTTTTACGTCAAACATGATTCTCCATCGGGAGTCATGCCGAGAAAGGAGATTCCGTGACGAATTTTGCCATTGTGCTAAAATGTTAACCGGTCCATTTGTATGTGGAAATCGTTACAATGTTCGATTTAACGCCCTCAAATGTACTCCAGTAATTGAGGCGTGAGTCCCGGATTTTTTTTTTTTTTCACGAGAGAGTAATAATTATATTCACACGTGAAACGCGTGATTTTTTGCGGATAATCGGTCGCGGAATCGCGTGATCCTCTCAGTCAGATCTCAGTCGGACTCGGGTTGTGTTTAACCGGTTCATATTGTTGTCTCGAATGCAAGCGAAACACCACGAATCCGACTATACTGTATGCGATATGTGCAAGTAAAGCCTGCAGGTTTCATTCGTTGTGAATATTTTTGTCTTTCAACATCGAGACACGAAGGTCTGTCCGACGGTGCACATGCTGCTACTATACACCTGTGGACCACACACAGATTTATTTTCTCAAAATCGATTAGCCGAAATAAATGTAATATTCGCGAAGCTTGTGGGGGCATTCGAGTAAACTCGACGATTACCCGTTGCAGACGGTCAGATTTTTCGGTACTACATTAATTCATTCGGGAGAGAAGTTATTATTTCGTCACACATTGCTTCGAAACGGGGAAAGGCAGAGGCTTTCCCATCGTTGAATAAAAAAAAAATTGCAATACGAAAAATAGAATATATCGATGTTAGGAAAAAATACAATTTTTTTGTAATTGTTTCGGACTCGTTGAGTTTATTGTAACACCGACCATTCTTTTATTCAGAAGCTCTGATGAGGACGGACTATCAGCTCTTCTACCCCGGAGCGCTGGGACCTCTTCACATCTCGACAGGTTCCGGTGGTTCGGGCGCACCCACGTGGAATCCAAGCGGCTTTTACTCGTCCCTCTATCAGGCGACCACCTTGCACTTGCACCACGGAATGCAGGCTTTCACGTAAGTGTGTAATAAACGTCTTTTACGAGCTTGGCCGATTCCCAAGGTCATTAATTACACCTTCCGAAGTTTATTGCTCAATTGCCCGCCGAGTGGGCCGGCCAAAAGAACGTACAAGATCAACGACGCCTTTGTAAATGATCTTTCCGCATTTAATAATTTCTCGCTTTTTTTTTTAGATCTTTGGACACGGAGCGTCTTTCGGAGCAGCAGAACGGTCCAGGTCAGGTGGAGCTAAAGTCGAGTTCGAGTTCGATGGCTGGAAGCGACGATTCGTTGGACAAGAGTGACCTTGACGACAACAACGAATCCCAGGACAATTATAAGTCGTTTCAGAGCTCGCCGATTATCCTAGAGCTCGGACAGAAGATCGGCAGCGATCGGAGCGCCTTCGTCAGACACGGGACACCGAATCCCGGTGGAAACTTCGACAGTTCTCGAGGCAGTCCAAGCTCCACAGTCGTTGACGACGCAACGAGTCAGAATTCCAGCAGCCGAAGAATCACCGAAAGCACGAACGAGCATCGTTCGATCGACCAGGGGACGATCGAGAACCGACAGCCACAGCCGCAGAGAAAGAGAAATCCTTATTCGATAGAGGAATTGCTCAAGAAGGACGAGAGCAAAGCCGCGGTAAAGAGGCCCAGACTCGTAAACACCGGTATCGTTCAACCTTGCGGTATCGTTGTCGGCAAAGAATTGTTATAAGAGCAGTATAGGTGAGAAGAACAAACAAAATCAGTGCTTGTCAAAACATAGAACAGATGTAAATTGAAGAAACCAAGTAGATATTTAAATACTAGACATTAAGTTAGCTCGTCGTTAAATTATTATTATCAATATCTTATCGATAACTTTAATTTGATTCTTTAACGCCGATTTGACTCTTTAACGCCGACCAGACCTTCCATTCTTGCCGTTTTTATTCCTCATGATAGAAAAACTTTGATTCATTCATTTTATTGCAACCAAGCACGTGGATGCGAATGCAATCATAATTTTAAAAAAATCTCCGAAGCACTGAATGGTGTTAAAGCGTTAAAGGGTTAATTAGGAAGAGACATGACCAGACATGAATATCGTACCGGTGTAGAAAGGCAGTATTACACGATTGTAAAATAATTTTGCGGAAACTTCTCCGCGTGTTCTTCGCGAAGACGGTTCTCCCGACTAAGAGTGCAGAGAGGAGAATTCTCAATCGGTTATGGTGTACGGACGAGGGATCGTTGACGAGAGATGAGCGCATAATATTCGCCCGCGCTCTCTCACGTCCTTTGATAATATACTGCATGCAGGAACGATTGGAGGATAAGAAAAATGAGAAAGGCATGATAACTGAAATGGCTATAAAAACAGGCGTCGAACGGAATGCCGCGCAGCCGTTAAGCCATAAACGCTCTTCGTAATATACACGAGTGTCACAGGCGGTGTTGGACCATTACAGGACGTAGCCAAGCTTCGTATAGCGGGTACGCGAGGAACCAGGACGAAAGAGCTCTACGAGAGACTACGCGAGGAAAATAATAAAATACGAGAAAGCCGGAATGAAACGAATAAAGAATGATCGGAGTCGAGCGAGATGATCGAGTTTCACATGCACGTAGACCGCGTTTACAACGTAGTAAATGTTTTTATCTCGTTCTCCGCCCGATACTCTCAGGCCAATTAATGCACTATAAATCGTGAAATGAATCGTTCGTGTTTCGAATAAGGTCCTCGTCGTCGCCGAAGCATATTTTAATTAGAAAATTGTTAGAAAGTTGTGCGTAGCAATCGAAGTAATGAGGGGAAAAAATATCGAAATAATGAAGAGAAAAAAAAGTGATAGATTGTCAATCGTGAAAACTTCTCCGGTTTAATTTTAGAGCCGAAAATGTCTCGTTTAGAAGTTTGAAGAAAAAAATAATAAAAATGAAGGAAACATTTAGGGTAATAGCGAGCGCGTATCAATTATTAAGTGTAAAATTTCTAAAGGAGTCAAGCGAGAGTCGCTAATTCGTAGACGATAATTTATCCGTTAATAATATTTATTCTAAATGTTAAGATATCGGATTAGAATTTACATAGTTCTGTATCATAGTATCGTTGACTGACCACCGTGAACTTTGAACATTTCGTTTTTTTTTTTAACTGTGCGAGTAATCTTATCCAGCGTATTATAAATAGTTATTGTAACGAGAACTTTTGTCCTGTATCATATCGCTAAATACACTAGTCAAAATGACGAGAGACCTTTCGTTGGTGATCGCAACCCGTTTGGGGGTCTACTTTGAGAGATCGTTTTCGCATCTTTCTCGTTTCTGGGATATCATATTTTTTCACTTCAGAAATATGTTTCTTCATTCGAGAGATCGAGAAAAAGTTAATGTTTAGTATAAATGTATTCTTCCTCAGGTGATGCCGATTACTCGGATCTTCGCTGTAGAGCGAGGAGCCTAGCGTGTCTCTCGCTCCCGATACGGAAAGTCACGATGGTCCCAGGGCATTGTCGTGAGTAGGTGTACATTTCACACGACAGAGTCGAGAGGCTCGCCCCAGGTGCCGAACCTCTCTGACGTTTGCACGTCCCGGAGAGTCGCCGTTCCACTTTAAATACGAGCCAATTTGCCTCGGCGTTGAAGAATACACAAGTGCACTAACGCCACAAAAGGCGTGCCTTGCGCCATGAAAACGAGAACAATGATTCGCTCGCGGTGATAGAGAGAGTCGGCGAGAGTACGGGATACACTACTACTCGGAACAACGATTTCGCGAAAGCATTCTCGAAAGCGACAAGCCGAGACCGAAGCACAACAACAACAGCCCTCTCGTTTAATCTGCATTGAACAATGGGCCACCCACAAAGCGAAGTTAGTTACGTAAGGCAATGGATTCCGTTCGAGGAAAGAGCGAAACTTAATTAGTAGCGGTAATTGGGCAAATTTAATACCTGCTGATTGCAATTTCTGTTTCCGTACTATTTAAATACACTGTAAGTACTACAGTTGGAGAAACCACGGGCAAATAATTGCATACTCTGTACAATCATCTAACACTTTATTGTAGATATATATCGAGATTATACAAGAATTTTTTTATATACTGCACGACGAGACAATAGATAAGATCCCTGGCACTATGAGTATCCGGCCAGCGTATAAAATTATGTTTAATTCTTAACATTATTAAAATATCCGTATCTATAGGTCAAATTTAAAAAATCACTTACAATATAATATCTTATATACTTGAACATTCAACACTCATGGATTCCAAGACTATTTCTCATACGTAAAGCTTTCGACCCGATGCGAGGAATAACACATCGATGAAATTTAGATATACCCGAAACCATCTACTTATTATTCAGGCCTCTTCTTTTCTCGCATCGCGTCTTAAGCCCGGGCATTTCAGCTCGATAAAAAGAATGAGAATCGGAGAGAAGACAATCACTCGTGTTCATTCCACCGAGCTCAAACCTAAATCTCCAATTCGAATTAGAATGAAGTTTAATTTACAACAAAAAAAGATAGTAAGAAGACGAAATCACGCGTTCAAAAATGAACGTCACCCCGACGTATGGCAAAATCCGACGACTTATCGACGATGAGTCAAAATTACGGGACAATTTTAATCATCTGTCTCTTGTTCAGAGTTGAAAATTTCTTTGCGAGTGATTGAGAGTATTGGTGGAAAGGGTGTGAACCGGATGGGAAGGAGCTGGCGAGTAAAGGCTGTGATGGGAGTGGGACTTTGCTCTAGAGAGTTCGCTGTAGCGGTCCTGCTCCGGCGGGGCTACCAGCAAGACCGGTCTCAGGGACAGAGACTTCCGGGAGCCCGCGACACTCTGCGCTTCGTTTACATAACCTGGATTGACTTCACCTGTAAAAATGAAATCACAGTATTACAGAATTGTCGACGGCTTCATTCAAGATGATGTGGAATACGCTCAGTCGGTAAGGAAATCTGCAACGAATGCCGCCTCGAATGCAACAAATTGAATTACCTTCAATTTGTTACAGTTTTCTTAACCGACGGTGGTATTTCGCATACTCGTAAAAACAAGGTCTAGAAAAAGATACCCACCTTTGTACAGCGACCCATTGTTGAAGGGTTCCGGCTGAAGTCTCACGTGCTTCGAGGCAAGAATAAATGCGAGAGCCGCGAGAGTAACCGCGTCCAGTGCGGCGATCGCGGCGAGTGGTATCGCCCATCTTATCGCGCAAGCTCCGGGATAATATCTCGAGGCGGAAGCCCCGCAGACGGCCCGAATCATCGGGGAGTCCCAGCCGAGAGGATAAACACTCACTCCCACTGCCATACAAATCGCTGCAATGAAAAATAAAAATAATTGAGACGTTAATCAAAGTAACGGCACGTACGGCGTTATTATAAATTGTCAATTCGTGAGAGAAGGACACGGATGAAGGAAGCGTGAAAAAATGCGCTTGGCATTTGGCACATCGATAACGCGACTGCGGTGGCTAGGCGAGGTCGACAGTGAAAGGAACGTGTTTTTTCTAACTGTAGCTCCCCAACGTTTTACCACGCGAACTTGCAGGTGGTTTCTGCTGCTTAGACCAAGAGATACGCATGTACCACAAATACAAACATGTACCAAATATAAACGTCGCATGCACGAGCCAATAACGGGCTACAAATTTTGAGCAGTCACCGATGAAAAGATAGGTTAGATCACCCGATCTCAGCTACGTGCTCTCATTGTTCTTTTTATGTCCAAAAGCAACAACGAATTATACTCTAAATCATCCGATCGCAGCACGTAACGCTGTAAACGAAAGTGCAGCACGTAGAAAGTGTTTTGTGTCCGTGAGAGGGAAGATCATTCGCGAACGAGAAACGACTGTGCTGTTTCGATCGGTCTTCGAACGAAAGGGACAGGGAGCAACGTACTGTGTCTGCCGAAACGTCGCGGTGAAACTCTCCGCAAGTAAGACCATCGGTTGTAATATCTGATATACCCGAGTCGCGCGAACCACGCAACTTTCACCACGTAAGAACTATACATCGGCGCGTGTATACTTAGCTAACGCAACGTGGAAAACTCCGGAGGAGAAGAACGAAGATTATTCGAAGTAAATGTAAGAGCAAAGTACTTGGGGAGACTCGAATGATTCCTCGTTAAATGGAAAGGCATCCGAAACGTTACGACGCGGAGGTTTTAACAGATGATGAGAATGTTTATGCGAATCGTGGCGTGGCGGCAGGCTGATGACATAAGCCTCGCAAGACGGTAACGGTTACAACCGTAGCTCGCAAACTATAACGGTCTATTCTACATTGCAACGAGGATATTATCTGGGAAAGAACACTTAGCTGTTCGAGCTGATATATGGAGGATCGGAAAAGCCCAGTGTTTCGATAACATCGTGCCGGTGATTCGTTACAATTTATCGCGAAATGTGTATATGTTATACGGCGGAAAGAACGTTGGCGAAGGAATTCTCGTCGTAACAGGAGAACGACCAGGAGCACGATCGTGCGTGAAGCCCTCGTCACGCCTCGTGAATTAGACGAACGGGAAAGGACGTAACGGTAGACCAAACAATGCGTACACGCGTATGTGCGACCGGAGAAACGAAAAAATTTAAATAACGCGGAAGATTGGCATCCTGGCTCAGTGACCGGACTCCGGTATGAGGGTATTTAAAAAACACACGATTCGCAAAATGATTCGGTTCTTCCTGATTTCTCTTAACGCTTCGATAAAATTCGAATTACACTGCAATTTTCCTAATCGTTTCGTACTGTTATAGATCATCCGAAATTCGAAGTTAGCATGTTCCAGGTGAGCCAACAAGCGTTACGGCATGCGTCGCCCTAAATACCACTCCCGTTTCTTTTTTTTAATTCTTTTTTGTTGTCGTGCGTGGGTAGATCGTAACGCAACGATAATGTTGTGACAACGAGAGCGCGCGCGTTAAACGGAGTGATTGCGTAATTTCCTGAACTCGTCGGTCAGGTCGGTCGGCCAACGACGCCGTCACAATCTGCGCAATTTGCAATTATGCTGGCCGATTATGAAGCCCCCCTCACCGGCACTTGTAGTCTGCGCATTGCAAACCGAGGGGAATTGCCGTAATGCACTGTGACGCGGGAAGTCAGCACTTTCTAAATTCTAAATTCGAACACCCGGTCGAACGAGAGCGAAGGTAATCGCGTTTTCTTGATTTCAGCATGAAAAAAGATTGTTACTCTTACCCGATATAACTTGCATCCAGCCGCAGAGGTAGAAGACCGTCGTGCTCTGACAGAAGAAGAACAGGAGCATGGCGCAAATGGACAGCAACGCTATTATAACGGCAATTCCAACGAGGATAGTGCTCGCCCTGAAGGGCACACTTACGATCGTCGAGAGATCGTCCAGCCTTCCGATACACTCCTCGCCCAATTCACCTGTTAACAACCGGTCAATTTAATTTATTGTCGTGAAAATTCATTAGCCTAAAAATTTATTATCATAAAAATCGACGTACATCGCAATTAAAAAAAAAATGATAAAAACGCTTAATTACCATTTCCTCCGTAGCTGCATCTGGACCACAGGCCGAATCTTCCAGGATTCTCATGTTCCAAATCGCCGAGCCACTCGGGCGTTACAAAAGCCACGACTCCGATGATCGCGTAGCATATAGTAAATATGCCCCACAAAACACCAATCGCTTTTGAATTTCTTATGTAATTCGTCGCGTACATGTGCGACGACTCGACGTACTCGATCTTCGAACCCATCTTTCTTCGCCTTTTACGCACCCGTCTTCCGTGTTTATTTGTCTGAGGGATAAAACCAGTTAATTACCAAACGATCCAACGAATGTACGGTGAAAGATTGCCTAGTCATTTTTACGTAATTGATAGTTTTTACAAAGATTAACAACGGTGGTGAGAAAAAGCGGTTTTTCTTATCTCGATGCGATTGTCGTTCACGAGCTGTTGACCAGACACAATTGTGAGACTCAACGGGCATTCAACTCACCGTATATTACCCCAGCCCAATACTCTAACTGAATGCTTACACAGTCTCCAAAATTATTGTTCGTTGGAAATTAATTTTAAACAAATATCGGCAATAACAAATTAAGTTAAATAGATTATCAGTAATAACGCTGAAAATTATTATCAAATCGATAGTGAAAAAAAAAAAAATTATAAATTAATTTCTCAGAAATCGCTTACTCGTAATAATCGCCACTTTCTATGAATTCCTCTCAGTCACCATTTCCCAATTCCAGAGGATGACTCGATGCTCGATCGGTAATTCTGTCTTCGATAATGTTTAAATAAATACACCTGCGCCAACCCCGAGCTTCAAGTTTGGACTATCGATAATTCGAAGACAATCCTGTGGTTCTCCATGCCTGTTGCACCTCTAAATGCCATTCACCTACGATTCACGTTTTTCTCGAAAAGTTTTCACGACTTCCTCCGCCAGCTAAAAATCACCGGAGGGACAGACCCAGATAGACAAAAGACAGCACGGCGACGGAACGGTGGCGGTACCAATGGTACGATACTCGTTTGACGGCACGTTTTTCTATCTTGGGACTTTTTTCCACTTTCTCAACGATGTAAAGATTTTTTTATGTCGTATCAATGCCCACGTATCGATGCACAATATGCGACGAACTTATTGTCATTCGATTCGCTTTTCTTTTTTCTTCGAATAGAAGGTGTTACACGTCTTGAATGAAACTATGTGCAGAACCGAGTGTTCCCTCCATACTAGGTCGGATCTATAGATCCTGTGGACGACGTATGGAATAGCCAAGCGATCGTGCATACGAGGAAGACGATTTGTTCCTCCACGTTTTAGTGTCGACGCACGAGGGAAAAATATGTTTCTCGAAGGAGGACACACTCGGAACGGGAGACGTTTGCAAGATGGCTGCTCAGGTGAGCTCGAGGTTGCCAGGTGAGAGAGGCCCACTGAATGGGGCCTCGCCGATCGGTAGCTATGGCTAGCACAGGGAAAGGCGACGCTGTAGGAGTAGGGGCTCTTTTGTGTGTTTGTTGCAAGCAGATCTGACGAGAGGCTCTCCACGAGTCAACGCTGTATGCATCACACAAGACAGACGCCAGACGGGCATTCGGAATTCTCAGCTTACGTTCGGCTTACCGACGTAGAACTTTTTTCCTAATGAAGCGCTCCTTTTTTAATGTAGCCGGCTACGAAAACGAACAGTTATAAAATATAATGCTGCGACAACCGAATGCCATAGAATTCGTACGAGAGATAGTTGCAACTTTTCTTCAACTACGGTAAAAGTTTGCTGATTTAGAAATTCGCGGAAAGTGCGTGACACGAATGCGCACGCACCGAATGACCTTGTAAAAATTGAACGATGCATTACATGTGGCTTTTCGCATTCCGAGTAAAAGTTTACCAGACTTTCACTGAAGTGATCGAGAATGTTTACCGGGGTTATATTGAGTTGTCATTTCGTTTGTTAGTGACCTTGAAGTTTGTGCCAATGGGACTCAAACCCGAATTCGACTTGTTGCTATGCACAATAGTACAATCAATAATTTGCTATTTTATTTTATTCTCTTCAAATCACATGTTTATATCTCGATCAGAATTAAGCTTTTATTTATTCTACAGGTATTATTAACATGACGATAAAAACATTTATTTATTAGACTCGATACATTTTTGTATGCGAAAACCAATATACTAAAATAGGCAGAACCAATAATCAAATTGTTTAAAATGTAAAGGGACGAATGAACATAAGGCCTCAACTTCTTTTTATGTATAAAGCTTTGAAAATCTCATTCTACGACTGGAAATGACGTATTTCAGGTATGACGTCACTTAGGGGGAACTCCTGGATTTTTAAACATTGGGACAAACAAACAACTTTCCAACATATATATAAGATGATATTTTTTGTATTGCAACTTGTTTAAGATAAATGTATCATAGACTTGAGAGAAAAATAACTAATTATTCGAATACTTATCGAAAGTAGCCGGCGAAGATAAGAGCACCAGTGTGCTAAATTTGCTAATTCGCATCGACCAATACATACTCGTGTCTGCCTGAATCCATAGACGTGCGTGCAATGAGTTCATTCAGTAGCGGAAGAGTTTAGCTACTTACTCAAATTACTCTGAAAACTATAAACCTATAAGAGTTTGTTTACCAGTTGTTTAATTCTCAATTCGGAATACAGTCGAGAACTTTTTTTTTCATTAAAGCGGCAAGCCGAGAAGAATTATTGATGACTCGGTGACTGTTTGGAGGTTAGTGTACACAAGTCGATTGCAATTAAATGCTCAAGTGATAAAAAAACGTTTTATAAAGTAATCGTTCATGCTCCGCTTCGTCCATGAATTTGCAATCAGTTCAGAATTTGATTGCTCACTAATATTGCTGAGCTACGTTTTTTTTATTATTCTCCAGATACCTGTTTATTCTGTCATTAAACAGGGGTTAAGACAGGTCGAAATCATAAACAGATAAACGACAATACATTTTGTTTCCACAGTACATATTCTGTTACCGTTCTGGATAATACACCATCAGTAACCCCAATATTTTTCTCACGTGGACAAAATATTGGAATAAGTGTAAGAGGAATCGAAATTTTGTAATCCATTAACGGTGTAACTACCAATTTACTTAAGAAATTGATATAAAATTTACTTGCCTGTATCAGCACGGTACAAAATCTGCATTTTTACTTCGCACAGAATGCAGTCCTGTAAAGTATTGGAACCATCAGATTCATCTCGATTAATGAGGTCGCTCTGAATGACAGTCGACTCCCCAAAGTAATATACAGGCCGGCGAGGCAATTTTTCAAAGCCAAAAATGTTTCATCCAGTAAAAAATATTGTTTGTGCGATAAGTATGTTGTCAGCTTTCCATTTTACTAATTTTCAATTATGTTTCATAATATTCCAGGGCAACGGAACTCTCCTCGCCAACACGAAGACTCAAAGCTATCCGACTTGAAGACTCTGTGGAGGTGAGTTTCCCCCAACCGAGAGACACAAAAAAAAACTGAAATAAAAATGATGAATATTTTTCGACCAGGTATCAAGGGCGATCTGGCTTCGGTATGGATGGGAATGCCGAGGTGGTGGCAGAGGGCTGTGTCTGGAAAGAAGTCCTGACACCGGGAGTCTCGAGAATCAGCGAAAAGCCCACCGAAGCTTCGACATGCCTGGTGAAGATAGAGAATGTGAGATGTGAAGCGGTCGAGGAAGACCCGTCGCTCGGAGGTCATTACCTAACTTCACTTCTGAAAGAGCAACACAGCTCGATCTTGACGGGAGACGGCGAGATGACGCTAATAATCGGCGAAGCGAACTCGGAAGTTGACAAGAGAATCGAGAGAGCCGTGCAACTGATGAAGGATCGCGAACAGGCTCGTATAACGATTTCTGTGCCGGATCCCGTGACCAACGTCGAGTCGGAGAAAATATCCTTCGAGGCGACCTTAATGAAACACTACAGATTTAAGCCCATATGGGAATGGACGCCTGAAGAAAAATACAAAATCGCTATGAAGTACAAAGACATGGGTGTGAAACTCTTCAAGGAATCCGAGTTCAGCGCTCCGCGTTTCAAGGACGCCTTTTATCGCTTCAGCAGGGCGTGCAAAATTCTCATCACCCTCGAGCCCATAGACGATCTAGAACTGGATAAGACGCTGTACGACGACATACAAACGTTGCGTCTGAAATTGTACAATAACATGGCAGCTTGTCAGGGGAAGCATCATAATTATTATCACGTTATCGAGCTGTGCAGTAAGGTACTGACGAGAAACGACAAGGACGTACTGACGCTCTTCAGGAGAGGCTACGCCTACGGTGAATTGAAGGATTATGAGAGAGCCGTTCAAGACTTTACGACACTGCTGAGAATCGAACCGAGTAATAAACAAGCCATCTCGAAGCTACAGCATTACAGATCCTGCCTGAGACAAGCCAATATACACTGCAACGAAATGGTCAAAAGAATGTTCAAGACTTGAAATCAGCTCTTCCCGATGGCGTTAGGTAGATTTCTTTTTAATACAGAGTTGGGCACAAATTTATATTATATCTACTCATAGTCATTTTAATATATTTGTACTTTGTATAAAATGGTTTTTCTTTTTTCTGGGTCAAATATTTTATACAGAATGGACCGCATTTTTACCCTTCCGCGCTAATCGAGGGTATAAGTATGGGCCAGTATATTTTTTTTTTATTGATTTTTTTTTTTTAGTAGACTCTTTCATACCTAAAATTCGTAGTTACAGTGCCCAACACTTACAAGATTTACGCAATCGTTAGCTTCGTAATTTTTTCAATTAACCATATGGCATTAATGAAATAAAAATAAATTGGTGTTATAAATACAAAAATATGTCTTTATTCCTACCCACTGTTTTTTTCGTTTTTTTTTTCATACACCACAATTATAGCAATTTGTTTTTTTTGTTGCATTTTTTCATACAGTTGTTTCACCGTTTCGAATATATAATATATAGAAATAAAAACGTGAGCTTTTTAGGTGTTATTCGAAGTTCTTTTTCTTCTTTTTTAAACGATATATTATTCCTAAATAATATTCTAAAAAGTACACACCGCGGTATTTTCACTCTATAATGCAAAAGTTCCACATATCGTTTATTTAGCTTTATACGATTAGCAAAGAATTTTTTTTTTCACTAGCGTCATAGTCGCTCGACCAATCCTTATAGATCAATGTCATCGTGCCTCGTCTTTTACTCGAGAGCACATATCGCTTCGTACGTGCAAAAAAGGTTTCGAAGCACTTTTTTCTCGTGATTACGTCCCTTTGCATCGTAAGAGAAATGATCGTACATCATAACAAATTTCGCATCAGCCATCAACAAATCACAATTCTGTATTTCAAAATCACATCGAGAGTTTTTCGAAGACGGAAAGCTTCGACGAAAATGCAAAAATTCAACGAAAAAAAAGAAACAACAAAAGAAAGTTTTAAAAAACGCTTTGAGATACGGTATTACGTGCAAGAACAGCGGTATTCGCAGCGGTTACATAGAAATTATTGACATGTAATAAATCGTTCGCATATCTCGTCGAGTTAAGCGAATAGGAATAGACCCCGAATGGCACCTTCGTCTCAATGCTTCCCTGTAAAAGGCTTCTCTAACGAACATTTTCAATTTTACAGCCACGAATAGCCTCGGAGCATCGTCGTGGCTGAGAAAAAGAATCGTATTCAATATGAAATAATAAAATGAAAAAAAAACAGTGTCTAAACATCCAATATAGCATCAACCAGGAATAAAATATTGAAATACGGGCAAATGCTGGCAAGAATTAAACAATCTACAGTATAATATGGCATGGGGCTCTCGTTGCTCACGTCCGCACCCTGTATGCTCAGAATACAGACTATACGGGTTGTCCCTAAGATAATTTCCGTTCCTAACACAAAAAAAAAAGAAAAAAGAACTACTCGAAAAAATATCCGCCTTCGAATTTTTTTCCACGGTTTAATATAAAAAACTCTTGGATCTCCAAAATCTTGACCGCCAAGCATTCGGTGCTTCAATGACAATATCACTAGTTACTACAAGACTTTATTTCTATAACAATGGTAATCTTATTGATCATTAGACATTATAATCTTGATGTTTGTTTTTTTTCTTCAACAATCTAACACTGATTCATAATCAGGAAATACTGTACATACATTCACAAGCTGCTCACATTCACATTCGACTTCGACGTCGAGTGTCCCTCGTATCGCGACGGATAATTCCGTTTTGCGTCCAGAGAGACAGCTGCGTTACGTGCCACTCTCGTGTTGAACTTTATAAGAAAATTTATCAAGAGAAAAGAAAAAAAAGTTATCATGCCACAAATGAAATTTTCGTATTTCGTTTGTTTTCTTATTTCGTTAGGTTTCCCATGGGACTTAATAATCAACGTATATAAATTCAGACAAATAAAACAATAGGGGGTGTTGCGATATGACAACGCGAGGGAGAGAAATTACGATGGTTTTAGCTTGCCGTTGGCGGTCATTCCGGTTGCGTTTAACGTCGTGTTCGTCGCGATTTCAGCGGCCTGTGCGACAGCGACGGAGACGGTTGTTTCCACGAATTGCTGGTAGAGCGGTTTCATAAACTAAATAACAAAGCAAAAGGTAATTATCATTTTTTAAATCTCGTAAAAGTGAATTACAAACATCGATGTCAGCAGCGATAAGCATGGCGGGGCTCAAAATTGGTTACGATTCTGTCTTTGAACTAAAATTTGTTTTTTTCATGTTTGTACTATCTTTTTTATATTCGAAATTAGCTTTAGCGTAGCTCTAAATTGGATCTGAAAGTATAATCATGCTCGATTAATCGTACCTTGGTGTGCCTGGATCCCATGAGCACTTGGACTATGGCAGGGATAAAGTAACAAACACAAAAAAAAAAAAAAAAAAACAACGGTATTGCGATGCAAATAATAACTGATAAGGGGTTTAGAGAGAACGTGTGAGCGACTATTAAAAATCATGGAGGATCTAGGAATTAAAAGTATATGTCGATATTTTGTAACAAGCGTTGCAGATTTTCATTCGTTAAAACTCAATCTGAAAGTAAGATAAATCATAAGAAGGTACAGAGGTAGAGAAGCGTGGGATCAGATGTAACCGTGTTTGCGAAAGTTTGCGTAAACGACGGTATAGGTCGAAACAGCGGCGAGTGTGAGCATGAAGGACAGGATGAGGTATCTTATTTTATGAATTAGGTGCGCGCATAGCCAGGCCTGTTGAAATAGAAAAATACTAGATATTAGTCAGGACTTCCGTACTATGTGGCTGATTAGTGCGATTATAGCTTGTTTTTTTTAACGGAGCTCTCTCGGGTTTAGTGGCGTTTTTTTTTTTTTCTCTAAAGCAAATCATTTTTATAGAGGATTCTGGCCGGAGCGTTGAATCTAGAGTGTATGTAACGAAGTCTTCGGATTTTATTTGAGGAATTTTAAGATCACGAATTTCTTTTACTCGGTACACGATATTCGTATGAATGTAATATTCGACTTACGTTTGTCCAAATAGCGCTTGCGAGATCGTCTATTTGCGAGCCGATCTCCGTGAACACACCTTTGTATCTGTATGGAAAAAAGTCAATGTTTTCAAATTAACCGTTTCAATGTGATTGAATTCAACGTTGCGATATGCGAGTGTCCTGACCTGATATATGCCCACAGCACGAGAGTAAGTAAGGCGCTTCCCATAATCAAATTGCACAGGTTCGCGAGTGTGTAAAGTCCTACGAGGCCGAAAACTCCCGAGCAAATGTACATCGTGACGGATATAGCGAAAAACACGGCGGGTGTCCGCCCAGCTTTGAAGATATTTTTACTCTCGTTGTACGACTTGAATTGCAAGAAAGTTTCATCCATGTCCTACGACAAAACGAAATTCATAAGATGATACATCAAGTTCTAATTTCGATATTAATTCTATGTGAACCTACGAGTATACGAACCTTTATCAATTTCTCCATGTACGTTCGGCTGAACTCCTCACCGCCCATTTTTCGTTTGTTTGAAAATTGATAGAGCACTTTGTCGACACATCGTTGGTGCTCGGACTCCAAGTGGGCTGTTGCCAAGAAGGGTTTCGTACCGCCACAGACGGATTCCATCATTTGCTTATAAAGATCTTTAGCATCAGCCACCGCGGACAAATTGTTCGCCTCGGCGGTTGCCTGGTGTTAAAAAAAGTCACAATTAATTCGTCCAAAATGTAAACTTGCCGTGGTAGCTTAATCTCGAATAAAACTTACTACAAGCATACTCTTCGGTTCCGGTAGCTCGTCGCCTTTGTATATTCTTATGTAACTCTTGAAATACTCCAGCAGATCCCTCGCCTTGACGACCTGTCCATCGATCTTTTTCGTAACAAGATTCTCGGGTGCGAGTAGCGTCGGTATGAGGACTTTTAGTTGTTTCTTGAATTCCGATTCGATCTCGGCCAATCTACCGTCGAATTTCGGATTTGTCGCGATATTTAGTCCCGGATGTGGCATTAAAAAACAGGATATGTCGGAGAAACATGATTTAATGTGTTTTCGCAAACTCTGCAACTCTGGATGTTGCTTGTCGGATATTTCGAGTCTTCTGTGAAGAATCGCCAGACCACCCTCTGAACCGTATTTCGCTTCGTATGGATAACTCCAGTCTCTCACTAAAAATTGAAGCCTCTGAAACGGGGTACTGCCCGAATTCTCGAGTGCCAAACGACCGTACTCGGTGAATAGCTGCAAGTGCTGAAGATCGTCCTCTTGTATGTTCTGCGAGAGATTGTAAATCTGGACCGACGAGAGCATCGTGCTCAGTGCGAATACAGTCGCGCAATCTCTGACGGTCGATTGACTATCGAAGGCGCCCTGCGTGTCCATCAGAATTATAGCAACCTTTTCGCCGCTCGGCAACGTGCCCGGAAAGACTTTGGACCACATCAGGATCCCGGTTGTGTCGCGCTCGGAACCACCGCGCCAGGAAAATCCGCTCAGAGGTTCGTGGTCCTGACCAAGCCAGTCATCGTCATCTCGACCTTCAATGTACTGGAACAAAATGATTATTCATTATTGAAAATGTATAAAACAAAAACAACATCGTCTTTCAAGCTTATACGAATGGGTCAATGACTGAAAAAATCTGAGACAGATAGCTCTTTTTTTCTTCTCTCTATTAACACCCACCTTGCTGTTCATGTATCTGAGAAAAAAGTCGAGTAGAAAGCTCTTCCCTTTCCTGAAAGCGCCGGCGACGGAAACGACGACGACGCTACGGTCCTTGATCTCATCCTGTTGCAGGATCTGCGCAAGAGCATCCTCGTCGAGCTCGAAACTGTGATCGGGGTTGGCAAGAACTATCTGTACAGGCCAACCAGGTATCTCGGCGTCTCGAACCGGTGTCTCGTCCATCGAGAATGTTTCTATTCTCTCGCGCAGGCCCAGGTTGCTCTCTAAAGAAAAGAATGAAAAAAAAAACATGTAATTTTTAAAATCTGATTACAAATATCATCAATTGGATACGACTGTTCTAAGCATCTGCAATTTTGTTCCATCCAAACAACACCATCTATAGTGCGGCATACAGCATAATTAGATAAATCAGAAACAGCCAAAAAGCTACGAGTCATGCAAATAGAGACACGAGCCGAAAATGCATAGAAAATGTTGTGCACCGGTAACGCAACATCCTGCATCGTGAACCTACGTATTTCTCAGAATAGCTCAATAGCCGCGAAGCAAGAGAGAATGTGAGAGACAGAGGAAACGACGAGTGGCAACGCGTTCGCCAGCGTCGACCTTGACTGGTGACACCGCTAAGTCGCGTCGTACATGCGTAGGATGACGAGGCTACGATCAAAGTAGCTCCAATCGTTCGAAGTATAAGCGATAAAAAAAATGAACTTATGAAAACGGTCGCTTGACGTAAGACGTTGCTTTTGACATCGACAGATCTTTTTCGAAAATATTATTCTAGATAAGTTCAATCGAGCGAAATCATCAACCGTGATATATTGGCTTACGATTTCCGACCCCTCCGTTATTCATCGTTTAATTGTTTTAGTTTGCTCATCTTACTGATCATTTTCAACAACTATTGGCAATTAGAGCTCAGACTTCATCAATCTATAAGTCATCCCAACATCTTTTTTTCTCATCTTTGAATGTTCGTCGATGAGAAAGCGTAGGAAGCCTCTAGAAATCCTTGAAGCTTTGACTTCTTTGATCTTTTCTCATCTTCAAGACGAAAGGTGGAGGTGGGGCTTCGGTCTCGAGTCGATGCCCTCCGTCGGTTCTTTGAATGAAACGAATGAAAAAGTGGATCCTTCCATCAGTACAGGGGAGGAAAAAAAAAGAAAAGAATGAAGAAATATTCGTAGTCTAATGGGCGTACAGAGTACGCTCACGAGTACGTCGTTCGAAATATAAACGAGCGAGATGGTGGACCAATTATCGACGGCAGTGAGCAGGTAATAAAGCTGGATCGAAGAGTAGGAACAACATTGGCGCGAACCGTGTTGCCCCGATGTCCTCTCGCAGATCCAATCTAAATCTCACGTTTAAATGAACGTCAGACCTCTCTGTAGTCTGCTCGATGGAAGGTGCTTTTAGCGATCACGTACTGCGCACGGACCGACGAACAGCCAATTATACCGGTGACTGACGCTTCTTGTGCGCTTCGCACCTTTCTTGTGTCAACCATCGTCCTACTCTTCATTTCCGATTCGCGTAGAATCATCGCTCACGAGTAAATAAACTGCAATGATATTTTCGCGCGTTTCCGGTCGAATAAATCTTCGGCTGCGACTTCCTCCAAAATCTCGCTGGAGCGCCGAATCCAGAACGCTTCGCACAAACCGGACCAATCGCAAAACTCGCGTACCTCTCGGTGAGATCCTCAGGGTCGCGTTTCGTGAGGCAAGAACTGGGCGTGGAATATTGCCAAATAATTTGCATACGTCGCGAGCGGAAATTGACGTAATTTGGCGTTATGGAGATATATGGAAAATCTGAAAAATTCTCGATCGAAAGTGGTTTTATTATCGTAGCAGGAAAAAATAATTAATATCAAATGATTTTATTGAAAAACAGGAATAAAGTTTCGTGCGAGACACAAAGGAAGGAAGCCCAAAGCGAGTTGAGAACACATCGAATTAAATAAAAGCAGACAGCCATACCGAGAGATTTTGAAATAACTTAATTAAATGGAGGTGCTCACCGAGTTTTCCAAACGACCGATTCTCCAGATTCTCTCGATTCTCCCGATTGTCCCTATTCCCTCGACTCTCTCGATTTTCCCGGTTCTCCCGAGCTTCACGAGCCTCCCGAGCCTGCAGAATACGGTTGACGTTCTCGTCTAGCGACGTCATTGGGGGCTTCGTGGCTGAAATGAGAAAAAATATTTCACGTCAATGTTGCTGCATTGAGGATAAAGTAAACGCTGTTGGAGCGGGCTTTTGGCAACGGGATCTGGACTCCTATCGGGACGATCGTGCGGATCGGAGTGGCTGATAAAATTGCAGCACACGGGAATTACCCTGGCGGTGCTGCCTCGGCAGTAAAATTGCAAAACTGTTCTTTTATTAAAAAAAAAAATAAAATAAATTGAAGAACCGAATTTTTGCCACACATGAATCAAATTTTTATCGGCCATTTTTTATTCCATTCTCCACGAGACAAAAAACACCGAAGGCTATTTATAAAAACACGAGGCTTGAACCACTCTAGCATCTCGTAGAAAGAAAAAAAACACACCACGCGCGACCATTCCGAATCCATCGGGCAGAGGTTGCCTGTTTCTTCGTTCCCGCAGTCTCTCAACGATAACGCTTTCCCTAGGTGCTTCCTGCTCGGAGGGCTTTCGCCTGGCCGCTCTTCGTCTCTCGGCCATTCCACAATTCTCTGCTCTCTCACATTCACGAAAAAAAAAAAAATGAAAACTTGAAAAGCCCGTACGCTCGGTCGAGAATTATTTCACGAATGCGGAATGAGTTTTTTGCGTTGAGGACTCAGGCGCGTCGAGACTTTGGCCCAAGCCAGAGTACACTAAGCCGATGCGCGCTTCGGCCGGAGAGCCGAAGACGCGGTCAGGCTTTCCTCTCCTCGTGCTCGGCGACGTCGACGTCGTCGAGCGTGGCGGCCACGTCGACGCTCGCGACGCGTCGGTCTCTGGCCAACTTCGAACAGTAGGTATATATCCGCGGATGAGAACTCCGATGAGAGAAATTGGCAACGGCCCCGCGACCGGTCGGGTCCGCCTGGTTGCCGGTGAATCCTGTCTCTCTCCGCGCACGGGAGTGTAGCGATTGGCGGGCAGCGCGGGGCTGACTTTCGAAGAGATAGAGACACTCGAGTCGATACCCGAGTCGAATCGATGCAAAAAAAATCATTTCATTTTTTTTTTCGCTAGAAAATAAAATTTCTCATTATTTTGCTCCCTTCGATATTTATTACGTGCCACTGTTTATTGAACAGTCGCTACTAAAAAAAATTCTATCGAGAACTACATCGCGATTTTTGTTAAGTTAAAAAAAATCCGAGCCTCACTAGGAGTGGAAGGATTTATTGGATCGACAACGTTTATAATTTCAAACACCGAGTTGAAAGTCAAGCAAACGGGAGCCTTGCAAATGCGAAATTGGCGGAGTAGCGCGGAGGTTCGCAGTTTAAAGTGACAAATTGGAGAAAATCTGAGCGTCGGGCATTGGTGTCTGTACACGCGAGGGTAAGATAGTCTAAAGCATTTAGCTGGGGAAGCAAGAGGCAAGACGCGTTATACGAGGTACTTTGGTGGAATGTTTATTTAAGAAAGTTCCCCGGATCGCCGCCTATGGCCGGTGCTGTACGGCCGTACGTATCGTCGTGGTTCAAATATTTTACGATGTACGAGGTTTATAGCAGAAACGCCGACGAGCGATGCGAAGCTTGCGTGCGTAGGTAAAAGCCCATCGCGTTTGGATTACCATTATGTCTGCAGTCCATACAAATTCGTCCACATTTCCCCAATTCCAATTTTTTTAACCAAACGCAATCTGATTTTTGGTAAATAATAATTATAATAACAATAATTATTAGTATTTTTCAGCAATGAGATATTTCGTTACCGAGCGTTGCTCGCAGCTCATTCGTATTGGATTTAATCCACTGAACGAATATCATCAGTGTAACGCTAATTTTATCCCACTGTCCGGTGCGTAATTAAAGGCTCACAATTGATTGGCTTCGGATTCATTTGAGTGAATAATGCGAGTTTAATTAGTGAGAGGGTACCGGATCTGAGTCGTTGGTGCATATTAGAATCGACGTGCGAGACAGGCCTCCCGATACGGATAGACGACTGCGTCGATACGGCGGGGGTCGCGAAAGAAATTCATCAAAAAATTCTGCTCTCCCATGTTTCCTACAAAAACTGAGAAATAATGCCGAAGGATGTTACTTCGCTCGTTCTGTGATTGGCTGTCGCTTGGAAATTTGATATATATAGTTTCCGGAATATTCAGGGAAAAAGTATCGATGGCACAGTTTCATAAAGGCGCGTCGGCTGCGTACAAGCAATAGATTATACGCCCTCCTGACGCTGGACCATCGACATCATCCTTACTGCACAGCCCGAAGGTATTAAAAAGAAAGTTGCAATTAACGGCTCAGCATGTATCGCGACACATACATCGAGCCTGCCGAGGCAACATTCCGTTTAAATTAGCGCAGCGGAGATTCGCGTTTCCTTTGATATATTTTTAATTCTAGAAATTAGATTAGATTTTCCTGAGGCAGAAGTAAAATGAGATCCCGGGAGCTTCCCGGTGCTCCCTTGCTCGAGTATTGCCTTTCCCACTCTTTCCTCGCTCCAGTCCCTTCCGCCCAGCGAGAACCCTCCAGCACCCCACTTAGACCAACGGCGGACTAATTACCGTGCTGAATAAATCGCGCGACTCTCGGGCAACGTGAACTTCGACCCTCCCCGCCCTCTCTTTCATCTTCATTTCAGCCAGCGCGACGAGAAACAGGAATACCGGATGAGACACATTGTAATGGGCCTGCTCGTACATTGTATTGATCCGGTAAAACGATAAACGGAAATAGTGCTCACCGAAGTTTATAAACACCTCCTAATTCGCACGATTTTTTGTCGGTCGAGTTTCGGTAAAAAATTACGTCCAAAACAAAAAGTGTTACCGCAAAAAATGTCGGTGGAGAAAGTGGAGGCAAAAAATTATCACAAGGTCTAAACTATTGCATTCTTATCCTGCATGATAATTAACTCAACAACGCCGGTTCAACGTGTTTCTATTCCTTTGTGTTTTCGATAACGGGCGACAAGTATACTTCGATTCGCAGCAGCCTTGTCCTTGAAGAATCTCATTAGTCCCCCCGATTCTGACGAGTGACCCACAGAGTGAGTTTTACGAAAGCGAAGTAATTTTATGTTTTGTTTTTTCGTTTTTTTTTTAACGTGACTTTGCCCTCGAAGAGAATCCATCGTCGAATATTAACATAGCTCAAAGTTCAACGCTTGCTCAGCGGATGCTAATGTAGACACGATGAATTTTTTTTTCATCTTTCAAGACGCAGTCCATATAATAGTGCAATTTTCACGAGCAATTTAATCACGAGATGCAAGAATCACGAGGTGCAAGAAACTGCTGCTATGTGCAATGCATGAGCGTTAAAACACATTGTCGACAAAAAAACAAATGGAAAAAAAGACTATTTCCCTGCATCGTTGAAATATTCTGCCAAAAGGTTGCTTGTGCTGACTAATCGCGAATGAAATCACGAGTACGTCGAAGAATACTCAGTGTAAAACAGGTAAAAGTTGCCTCTCGGCCTCTCTTCGCGAGAGCGCCTCGCTGTACTACATGTCGTGAGAGGGCGACACTCGCGGTCCATGCGTTGACTACGTCATTCACCTTTGACAGAAAATCTCTGGAGTTCTCAATGCCAAATAATGACGACCGACAGCTACGTACAATCGGTATTTATATCGATTCGTACGAAGGTACTCGGCAGGAAGCTCTCCGCGCCCACGAGACCGTCGTTGGTCGCAGGTTGCCTGCTATAACCTATTTTTCGACGAAACGTTAGTCGACACTTATTTTTTTCTCCCTTCGCGGACAACGAACCGATGTTTTTTTTTCGCCTCAACAGCTGTGAAATCTTTGAAATTGCCACGACATTTTTTTCTCACGATGTTACAAGAATGTATCCCACTGACCGTAAGAATCGATCCTCGTAGAGCGATTGGCACCTGAACGAGCTATCGTCCCTTCCATCTTTTCCAGCTTTGTTACGAGATTGTCGCACTTCGGACGTTGCGTGTCGAATTATTCGGACCGACGAATTGCATGTAATCCCGCGACAATTTACCAATTACGCAAACCGCGATTACGATAACGAGCTGCGGAGCTTCGAGAAACAGGATTCGCGACGTATTGGCCGTAAATAACCGATAATTTCTAACACAAAAACCGTCGAAAGAGAAAATAAAAAAAACATCGAAAGATATTCGGTGAGACAGATACAGCTGGTAGATTTCCGACTCGCGCACTAGACCGGAGAGAATTTCGTCGAGATCGAGGTAAGACACGATTCGCAGCTGTTTCACTGTGATTCAACACTTTCACGAGAGCCACGGTGAATATTAGGTTACCAACGAGTTTACGGTTAAGCGCAAGAAAACTCACCCACATACGAGCCCTCGTAATCTCCACTCTGTTTACGTTTCCTGGTGTCCGCCATATTGAAATACGAGTGACGACACGTCCGACGCTGCGTGCGGACTCGAGCCTACTACGCGAGTCAAGCTACCCGCTACGCTGTCATCCACACATTTCCAGATTGTTCGATAAAAAATAATGTTGACACTGGTAAAACTGTGATTTATTATTTATCAAATATTTTATATATTTCAGTGAGGTTGGAATCGTTTGGCGTCATTCAATTTTTCGTACACGTAAATTGTATTGTTACAGCTTCGTCTTTAGTCACGTGGTGTCTTTCAAACGGCCGTTAGTGTTCGTGAGGGGAATCGTGCATATCGGCAGCCTGGAGAGCCCGGATTGTTTTATTCATTTCGTGAAATGTTCGAAAAGTATCAAGAGTTAATAAGGTCGTATACTGTTATATTCTTTTCGCAACGAATACGCCCAAAGAGTGAAAGCTGTTTGATCTTTGAGGTGAATGCGCAAATATTGGTCAAACCGATTGGAAGCAACCAACGGTTGGGTTCGAAAAAAATATACCATTCTGTGACTCAGATTTTGACAACAAAATTAGAGCAAAATTAGAGGGGAATCAACCATATCCTCAAATGTAGAGTCGATAAAAGTCTCCGATACAGAGTACTTTCTCTACAAGTAATCCCTATTCGATATAATGGTAGTATGTTATTGTATCTTCCGATATTCATCGATATTCGATGACGACTGAAAATAAAAACTCGGACATTTGTAAATAAATTCAGTGAGCTCTGCCTAGCACTCAAATAACTTTTATTAGGGAATCAATAACAATTCGTTAGAGAACGAAAGATTCCGTCCGAAAGATTCGAGATAGATATCGTCCATTAAATTTTCACGTCTTCCGCGACGATTTATGTGTTTTATTTTCGTGTCTACAGGTGGCGCGCGGGACTACTTTCGCCAGGCGCAGTAGGATTCGATCCAGGCGGTTGCGCGGTCACAGATTCCCTATGGTGGAATGTGGATGTTGTGCGCGGTTGTTCGTTTCGTGCGGGATAATACGTTTTTTTGTGCCGATCGTAGTGGGATATCATCGAGCAAACAGCACCGGTGAGTCGACAAGTCTATTTAACGCACGACAAACATGTCCGTTCAGTTATTGCCCATTGACAATTGCGCGCGAATGTATTCCCCCTCCGCCCGAAATGGCAGACCACGACGGGCACTTGTAAACAAATGTCAGTGGGAGCGTGATCGAGAGCTATGAACACGGAGCCCGACGATACTTCCGAGTCGTATGTTAGAATAGAAAATCAAAGTATCGTTTGCGAAAAAAACAAAATTAACCTTAAAAACAATTCGATCATATTTTGCGTCCACGATAAAATCCACGTGTGTTTGAACGTAATTTTGCCATTTCGGCTGCTTCGAAACAGGAAAGAAAGCCGATCGAAAACATGAATGAAATCGGGATCATAACACACTTTTCCCCCAAGCTTCCACATGCAGAGAAGTAATAAACAGCATAGAATAACGCGCAACGCAGCTGTTTTGCGCCGGTACATCGAAATCGAATCCAAAATTGAGTGCAAACCACTCTCACACTTTCTTTCTTGTATCGATAAACGTTCCACTTAACCATCCACTTATTTCACGGTCCGTAGCCACGGTATACGATCAATTAATAACGTTTTAATCATTTACCAATCCCCTCCCATTGTTTCAGCACAAAACAATTTTTTGTTTGTTTTATAGCCTTGTGACAAATACCAAAAAAATTGGCAGATATTTAAGTTTTTTCGTAATTTTAAATTTAATTATTTAACACACATTTATCGTCAACTAAAGCTCAACATTTCTTATAATTTTTACAAAATTCAATCTTGAGTTGTAAACAGGATTTTTGAATGTTTTTAATACGACGAGTCAAGGGATTAAAGCGAATGGTCCGAGCGACGATTTAAAGGTCCTTCTCGCAGCCTTCCCAAGGCTCGAGTTATTGTGGCATTAAAATTTTTAAAGGGCCTCAGGCCAGTTGGCTTCGATGGTTATCTCTGGGAGGTTCGCCGAAACGCTACATCGACCGTAGTATTGTGCACAATATAATTAATCCCACGTGGCGTGGCCACGCAATGGGCGCTACGAGGGTTAATCCACACGAGAATTTTTGGCAAGTGGACGGTGCGCGTATTTTCTCCGATGGCGAGTTAGGACGGATAGGAAGAGCGTACGGAGAGAGAGGAACACGCGCGTTGAGAAAATCCGTGAAATGTGCCGTCTCGTCTGGGGGCCGGGCAGCGACGATCACCAATTCCGCCAAGACCCAACCCACCATTACGAGCCTATATATACCGTCGTTATAACCGCTGTTTTGATAATTAGTATGACGTCAGGAGGTTAGCCGCAAGGGACGGTGCCAAATGCCTCGTCTAATGGTGCCTACCTCTGCCAAACTACCAGCTGCAATGTCAATTTATTAATTCGGGCCTCGGGGCTCGTGTCGCCTGCCGCATACCATAAACGTCCGGCCGCGTAGAAACATTGTCCCCGACTTTACTCAATTCAAATACATTAAATTCAACTACTATGTAGGTTTTCGAAAAAAAAAAATTGAAAACATGCCGTAAATGTATTACAGTGTTTAAAAACTATAATTAGAAATACAAGGCAGAACCGTGCTAAATGTACCGTAGGGAAATTGGTAACGTAGATAAGTAGAACATTACCGACAGGGATAAATACTGTAAGTACCATTAAACTGCGATATTCCAAATGTCGCCCCATATTTTCACAACTTATATTCGCTCTTGGTCGACAACTTCGAAGAATTTTTTTGTTTCTCACTTAGTATAAACAGTTGAATTTCGTTGCGGAGAGAGGATGGGGTAAAGTGGAGTCTCTCCTTCGAATGCTGGTAGTTCGTCAAATGAACGGTACGTCCGTCGCCCCGGCCGAGAGGGCGCGGGGGTGTGCGTGGTCTACGGGAATCAAGTGCCGAAATGAATTGGCCTGGGGTCCGATAGTTAATCTCGTAAGTGCGCCGAGGACCCGAACCGAGAGTACGAGAATCATCGGAGTGCACCGCCGGAGTATAACAGCAGTGTACCGTGGACGGTGTATTGCAAGCGAAACGAAGCGGAGTGGAGTAACACGTACATTTGTTAGCGCCCGGCGTGCGCCGTATCCAGCAGGTAGCTGGTAGTTCACTAGTTGTGCCACTGGCGGCGCGTGCGGCGGCCGAGAAACGTTCGCTTCTCGCTTCTCGTCGTACACACTCCGCATCGTCGTCGTCGTCGACGTGTTCTATATATCCAGCAAAACCTAATGCCCGTCATTCGGAGAGGCATGGGAACATGCTAGATCCCGTGTACACCCATAACTCGTATGAACCGTGTACGTACATCCAGACGTGCCAGTATAACGCTTGCACGATTCTCGACAGATAGAAATAGAAACGCGGAACGCTATTTTTGCGAAAACTGTGTCAACACACACGGAGCCCGTGGTTTGTCACGGTCCATCCATCGCCCGCAGTGTCATCTCATCGGTATTTTGCCCAAAGCTTCGTTAGCAATGCAGATCTGTCGAACGATTTTTTTTAAATTTATTTTTAAAAAACGTAGTGGGTGACATTGTTTCCAAGTTTTATATCTTGCTGTTTCTGGGACAATGCATTTTTTTCACATGGAAAAAACGTATAGCGGTTAAAGTTTATATAAAGAAAATATATTCCCCTAGAAAAAAATGTATATCTCGGATATATTTTTCAATATATATTTGTGTGCATCATATCAATCTATCAATCATACGAAAGGCGCAAATTTGATACATTTTGAACGTCGCTTTTTTTTTGGCAAATACTTGGGATAGCAAATTTTGACGAGCAGACTTTAATAATTTTTCTTGTCGACAAGAGCGTAATTGAACCGACGAAGTTTCGCGAGTCCTCGAGCGATCCTGTGT